>JAZBNJ010000013.1:8517500-9882500 GCA_037349165.1 Choristoneura rosaceana
AAATGAGTTTCACAAAGCCTTAGGTAAGTTTGGAACAGTGTTAATCTATCACAAAATAAGATAGACACCGTTTCAAAAGTGTATCGGCAACCTTAACCATTTTTTAGCCTAGAGAAAATTTGTGACCAGCTATATCCATCGCCAAAGGGAAACTTTTTTTAGTATTATTTCCGACGAATGTATTGACTCGTTATTTTTTAATTACTTTATTCTCTTTTTTTGTATTTTTTCATCTACTGAGCATGACATGGTTAATATTTGTTTCTTGACAGTTTTTGTAAATCATGCCTTGCCTAGTGTAACACTTAACTCCGTTTGCGTGCCAATAATTGGCAAAATGTGTACGACTACTTAATATACTAAGAACCAGATAATATTTTATGCAAATAAAAAAGACTTTGACTTTGTCACAATAACATACAGTTGTTTGCTATGTAAATCTACTCGCCAAACTGATATGACAGTTTGTTGACGTGAACATTGTTATGGTTGTGGTTATGGAGTTTTTACCCAAAACTCAGGAGTTGTTCCTTCTTTGCCACTTAGTCGCCGACGTGACGGGTTTAAGATAGGTAGATGCAATCCACTTAATTCCCTAGAGACGGTTATCTGGTTCCATTTATCTTCTGTTCTTACTTCAACCTCTAACCCGACTTTATGTACAGCGGCAATTTTTTTTTCATTTGTCCGGCAGCCGGTACCGTATCCGATCGCCGTAAATCGGCCCGGTTTGTTCTCGTAATGCGGTTTTTATCGGCGGCTTCACTGTTATTCACGCTAAGACACTTCCAGTGATTGCGTTCCGTTTCTTCATTTCATTTGTGTCTTTTTTTATTTTAATACTTCCATTTGTTTATGCCATTTTCGATAAATAGAACCACAGAATTAATAACGGAATGTTATAGTGTATATTTAATTCTAGAATCGATGTCACTTTTTAGCATTTTCTACTAATAAATAATACTTACGCATACGTTTTACCAATAGTGTTTTCGTAGGTTTTAGTGGATGATGATCCGCAATAACAGTAAAATTGATTTATTTTTGAAACACTACGAGTATTTCTGTAATAACTCATTTTTTAGGCAATAATTGTTGCAGACTAAGCTAGGAAAATAAATAAATGTTTTCTCATTAATTAACTAAGTCGGTAGAACATACGCGAAGAAAAACACAGAATGGTTAAAAGAGAACCTTTGTTTTTCATATAAAATGGTTGCGATATTTAAGTATTTTATGGCTATATAGACATATTTCATTTGTACTATTTTTCGTCCGTACCCTACGCTAGAACTAATTTTCATTTTTTTTTTCATTATAATTACACAAAATTATACACAAATTTCTCTTTAATTACAGTTTAACTGGAGCGCAAATCTATTGTCTCGTTTAAATTAACTAATTATTAATTAACCGCTTTGCTGTCAAAGACGTTTCTCGAAGTTCGCACCGTGTGTTACCGCTTTATGATTTCGCTGTGTTGGCAGCAACGCTTTCGGCCGTGAATTTGGCGGATTCGAAATTGGAATTGTAACGTTTGAATATTGAGTGGATATGTGTTGCCAGTTTACATGTAAAATGGTTGTGTAATTAGTAAATTTGAAGAGTGGTTGATGTTAAAATATCATTTCATGTGATAATGTGAAAAAATGTGCTTTCTTTTCGTCTCTTCCTTAAAATATATCGAAAACTAATGTATTTCTTTGCATTTTAATTCTTTTTTTTGTTTCATGCCAATCTTATAATTAACCAAAAAGACGAAGCCGGTCTGAAACGATGCGCTTTTATACATTCGGCAGTTTATTTTTGTGTATTACATATATATTTAAATGAACAAATACGAAACAAGTTCGCCACTGCCTACCCATACAAAACTTTCACGTTTATACACACCGTTAGAAACATTTAAACCACCATGGACAAAATCTATGATGAAAACTGAAAACATCATAAGCAAAAGCATATATTATTTATCCAAACGCCGTCAAAATCGGCATGTATAATAATGCATGAGGATAATTTTAAACGCGTTCATAATTGAAACGGAGTTGCTGTTACATTTTTGATGAGGCTCTCCGTGCGGGAACATAAATTATTCAGGAATGCGGGGTAGTTTCCAAGTTTAGCCGTAAGGAGTATTGATGTGACTTACGTGGTTTATTCAGAAGAAATACCCGCAGATACCTATTAAAAAAAGCTTTATTTTTAACCGAATGCAAAATAGATTCTCTGTACTTCTGAATATGTTTTTAGGGTTCCGTAGCCAAAATGGCAAAAACGGAACCCTTATAGTTTCGTCATGACTGCCTGTCTGTCGGTCTGTTATGCTAGAAAGCTGCAATTTTGCACGAATATATATGCAAACTATGCCGACAAAATGGAACAGTAAAAAATAGAAAAAAAAATTTTTTAGGGTACTTATCTCCCATAGAGACGTAAAGTGGGGGTGATTTTTTTTCTCATCCAACCTTGTAGTGTGGGGTATCGTTGGAGAGGTATTTTAAAACCAACCATTTTTCATTAAAATCGAATTCATAATATCAGCAGCTTTCTTACAATCTACGCTGGAACACAGCAGCGCAAGTACTGCATCTTTCTGGCAGGATCAGCAAATAAGATGATACATTTTTAGAAAATAATTTACAATTAAAGCCCATCCTACTGAAGACATAAAAAATCCTTACTAGGTAATCTTAAACAACAAACAATCTCTAGTATTTATCACACAATTCCACAGGCCAAACCGTCAAAAAGCGACATTATCTCCTCAAAACTGGGCTGAAACTCCGTCGGTTTGTTCTCAAATTTATTTCACGCTGGCAACATTACGTTGGCGGTAATCGCTGCTTTGTTGTGCCACATATATCTGAAGCAATGTATGTTCCACTAGCTCTTACCAAAACGGGTAAAGCTCAGGTTTGGGAGAAATGTTTTTATTGTGTACTGAGTTTGGTTGCGAATCAAATTCAATGCGAAAATAGAATATGTAGTATGTAGTCTCAATATACTAATTATTAACATTATATTAACACCTAACGAGCAATTCTTGTAGGTGTTTATTTATTTATTTCAGGGATTCTCGGGTAAAGTTTGCTTTATGCGGGTTTTTGGGACAAACAAATTGATCTAGCCTTGTCTTCGTTATGGTAAAAGTAAAACGCGTGTATTTAAGTTTTGTCTCGAATATAGCTCTGTCACTGAAGTACGTAAGTACAGTCAGCATCAAAAGTAGCTGGTTACTTTTTTACTCTGTCACATTAACACATTTGTCAATCGAAAATACAAACTGAAATAAAGATGCACAGAAAAACCAGGAAAATAAGACCAGCGCTGGGAATCGGACCCAGGACCTCGGCATTCCGTGCCGCGTGCTATACCGCTACACCACCGCTGGACAACGGTACTTACAGAGACGAATGTCTCCTATGCACCACATATCTCAGGTTGTTTGTTTCATTATTTACCCACTTAAGCAGCGACACTAGCGTCATCTATGCCGTAGCCCTCATCTTAAATTTGTCAATCTTGTATGGCGCTAAGTACGTGGCTGTAAACGACAAAGTACAAGTAACCAGCTACTTCTGATGCTGACTGTACTCCTATCATTAAAAAGAGATGTTTGCGATTTATATTCAAACCGATGAATACTTACCCCCTTATTCATAAACGACAATCAAACCGACAATTAGTTAAAATGCCGCTAAAATTCGTTTGTGCTTATCTGTCACTTCGACATTTGTATTTGTTAGAAAGGGACAAAGCATTTGTTAGTAACATACGCTTGTTAAGTTTTACGAATAAGGCAGTTAATTTTTACAGGCCGCAGGTTGACAGTTCCTGTTTTAAATGTCATTGCAAAATTTTACCGTTATTCCCGTTCCCGTATCTAAAATCTAACGTATGCGTTAAACAAAAACTAGAGTTATAACACATTTGAGCCCACGATAACGCATTGAGGTGCCGAAAACTGGTTCAAACACACTTAAGTGGACGACATAAGGTTCATGATCGAGTGGCCCGCCCACGCCACGCGTGACTAGCATGTACTTACGATATTGCTAGGGTTGTCAACGTTATTTTTTTAATTTCTGTTTTATAGTTAAAATCAATGTCTGTATTTAGTGTATCGTGTACTATAGTTAGCGGCAAAAAATTTGGGCCACTCTCCATACAAAATTACCTATTTATTTATTTATTTCTGCATACATTTTAGGGCCAGATTTTTGCCGCTCAGTATATTGTTGGTGTACAGTACAATCAAGTGCAAAAATATGTCCTAATTCAAAGTTACAAAAATATGTACCACAGACTCTTATACCGACGCAATAAGGGCGTTGTAACATATTTTTGAGTGGTTCGAATAGATACTTTTTTTTGCACTTGACTGTACAATAAAGAGTCATTATAATGTATTGTATTGTTTTAATACAAGCTTTTTTGCTGACTGTACTAGTTGTTGACTGCACTAACATAGTTAACTAACTTACACATGTATACCAAATTTTAAGTCAATCGATCACGGGAAGTGAGTCAGATTTAGCTTAATTAGCTTCCAAGTTTTGACCCAAACATTCAATATCAGGGTGAGCGAAATAAAAGCTTGTGAAAATACGTGTACGAGTAGAGGTGGAAATAATACAGCTAACTTGCACTGCTTATCTATGGAAATTTTGCACATTAATTATACCTTATTTACTTCTTAAAAAGGGCCTCTAAGAAAAAATTAAGCTTCCCAGGACTGATGGTGATTCAGTCGGAACTGTTTTGCAACCCTTATTACTAGTTTGTCAGTATTTCATTGGAGAAAAAGATCTCTATAAACTAAAGCGTAATAAAAATACTAAGTATATTAATAATTTTTATACAAATTCGCAAGGTTGTTCTTAATTTCTGGCTTTTTATAATTTAAAAAACAAAGGACTTTTTTTACTTAAAAAACCAATTTCACTTAAAAAAAATGCAACATTTCTTTTTTTTATTTGTAGTTTATTTCACACAATACACTATGTAAAATAGGACATTTTATTTTAACCCACAGCACAAAATTATTGCTTAATTTACAAATATCTACTTTTTACCCCTACCTAAAACGCATTTGAAGCAAAATACTTACCATATTTTTGTACACTATTTTGTATATTTTAAAAGTAGGCAAAGTTTAAATAGAGCTGGCAACCCTAAGGTCGCATCCATTTGACACGTGCTTGGCCTGCCGGACCGAGATGTTCAAGATATTCAGAAGAAAATGATGTTTGGATTAAAAATGTGTCATGGCGACGTGACAGCAATGGCCGATGGAAAGAGACGCAGTTGTACGTTACTAAGAGATGCTAATTTAAAAGGCTTAGTTAAGAAATAAAGACTAACGGGCTGTTTTACCATCTATTGCTTAGTGTTAACTGACGGTTAAATGTGATGCCGTCTCTATTTATTTTGTTCGAATAGACGGAGACGGCATCACATTTAACCGTCGGTTAGCACTAATCAATGGATGGTGAAACAGCCCCTTAATCTTTTGACCTATGAGTATCTACAGACTATAGTGGGTAAAAAAGTCCTGGCGGCGAAGTGGTTTGACCTATCGCCTCTCAAGCAGGTTCGTGGGTTCAAACCCCGGCTCACACCTCTGAGTTTTCCAAATTCATGTGCGAAGTTGCATTTTGAAATTTACCACGAGCTTACATAAGCTTACATAAAGGGGTACTTTTTAGGTATTTTGTTTTAGTTTTAGGTTCTATTTTTATTTTATGTAAGTTTTTTATTTTAGTAGGTAAGTTTGGTTATTTTTAGGATATTTTTTATTTCATTTGTACCAATAAAGACTAAATACGAGTTAATATTGTGATTTTTCAACGCATTAACTTTGCTTACTTTCGGGTCCATGTCAAATTGGTGTCGTGTTATTTATTTAGTTAAATGGTTTAAGTCTTGAACCCTGGTTAGAAGACTTCTCAAATATGTTGTCCTGTTCTAAAAGGTCTGCATTACCTGAAACAAATAAAGATTATTTTAATATTTTAGCTTAGGAAAAAATCCACAATATAATATTATAAATGCGAAAGTGTGTTTGTGTGTTTGTATATTTGTATGTTTGTCCGTCTTCCACGCCGTAACGGAGCGACGGATCGACGTGATTTCTGGCATAGAGATATCCCTGAAAAATGCACAGTTCCCAAGGGAATAGCGCGCGATAACCGAATACCACGCGGGCGGAGCCGCGGGCAAAAGCTAGTGTAATCATAATTTTAAGGCAGATAAGTCTGCCTAAAATGTTTAAAAGTCATACATTAACCCTAACAGAGAAAATTTGTAAGTAAATGGAATTAATTTTCCCCAGATTAGTAGAAAACTTTCTATAGTGTCTAGCTTTTACTTAACTAAAGTATTCCAAACTAATCTAATTTCAAAATCTTACAAAAGTTGATGAAACCACATTTTATTCGAAATATTCTAGATAATTCTATTTTTTAATTAAGTGAAGAGTGACACCATCTCAATTACTTTTTTAGTAGTCAGAAATTCGTTTAATTTATTTGAAAACGAGGCTATTTTATTTCTTAGATATCGTCAAATTTTAATAACTAACTTGTCAATTTTGTTCATATTTTCGCAATTATAATATTACTAGCTGTCGCCTGCTATTATATATCGTGGTCTACATGGAATACTTTAATGTACATAAAACACAATAATAATACAAAAAGAAAACAACAAAAAGAGTGCAAAGGCGAACTTACCCCTAAAATGGATCTTTTCAAGCTACCCTAAATTTTTAAAAGGATAACTCAAAGATAGTAGACAGAAAATTAAATTTTATGGCTCTAACAAACTCATTGGTTGAGATTTCGAGATCTTATCCCGGTATAGGATTCAGTAGGTATATGTAGTGGCATTATGCTGAGAGGGGACCTATTTAGCGTCATATATGTCTGGTATTTGTTCTGTTATTTTTTTTTGGCTTGAAATAAATGTATTTTCTTTCTTTCAGTATATGGTACGGAGTGTGCTTCATTTCATTTCGGCCATAGTTTCATCAATTGATTTCTATAACTTTGTCGTCCATATACAGGCTCAAATCGGTATTCGGAGACTACTTACCATCCATTAGGAATACTCAACCACATTACAAATCGTTTTAGCCCCAGCATTAGACCCAATAAGCGATCGGACCTTTTTTTAGGGTTCCCTTAACATACGATTTGGTTTTCCTTTCGATCATACAAACAAATGATTTTACGAGAGCCGATGCGTCGGATTAAAGAGCATGCGTGAATATCAATGAAGAAATAAAGAAAGAATAGTAATTTGTGTCACAAGGACGCAAAATGATGTATTTATGGCGAGGATGGTACATTGAATCCAGAATGTGGCGAAGGATTCTAAAGAGAACCTAAGCGTAATGAGGGATTCAAGTTTTAACGCCCAAGATGAAAATAATTTTGCTTCAGAGTGACTCATACAACTTTCACACCGAGTATGACGAAAATTTAAATAAATTTTAAATTCTTAACACATCATAGTTAAAGAGCAACCAGTACAGAATGGCGTGAAAAAAATTGTATTAAGTATTAATATGTTCGTCAGTAAGATATCGTAGGTACAATACAATACAATACAATAGCTCCTTATTGCACACCAATACAGTAAGCAGTAAGTATAAAAAACACAGGTATTTACATGGAGATTTTCTAAGGTACGATACGATTCGTACGATAGGTACGATAAGTATTTATCTATATATCTATCTATTATCCGTGCTACGGAACCCAGCCTTTATTTTCTGTCAATCTCCCTTTGGCTCTGCCGTTTTAGGCGAAGTGTGCCCTTTTGTCCCGTCTGATCTAACCAAATTCAATTTATTCACCTGAAAAAGGTTTTATAGCGAAAAATTACGTCTAAAAATATTTGATTTATGTTAAAAAATAAAAAAGCAAATTATGTTGCCGTTTCGTGCCAACATCAGATAGAAAAAAGATTCCGGGCGAATAATGTACTAACTTAAGTTATTTCTATTTAAATTACTGCGGATTAGATAACTACTAAGATTAATTTAGCAATACTTATCGTATTCTTAAACAAAAAAAAATACTGTATACAGGAGCGGCCACACCGCTGCTTAAAAAGCGGTGACGATACGGAATCGCTGTGACGCAGCGTACGCGCTCCGTTTTTATTATATTGCACTAGTTTTTGCACGCGGCTCCGCCCGCGTGGTATTCGGTTATCGCGCGCTATTCCCTCGGGAACTGTACATTTTCCGGGATAAAAGTAGCCTATGTCACTCTCGGGCCCATAAACTATCTCTATGCCAAAAATCACGTCGATCCGTCACTCCGTTACTGTGTGAAAGACGGACAAACACACTTTCGCATTTATAATATTAGTATGAAGGTAGTCGGTCGGTAGCGGTACATTAGGTACTTGTAGGATATGGCTGAATCTACTGTTATGATTTTTTCGTATGACAACCCCGCGGCGGTTTGGCGGGAATCGAGTGACATTGACAATAAAAAAAAAAAAGATTTGGGTAGCCTCTTTGAGTTTGAGAACTGCAGATTGTTATAAGATGTTTATGGGGTATTTTAATTTTAAGAATCATTGTATTGTATCAACTGTTTGCTATACACAATAAATTAGCAGCTATACTTGCTTCGGATAGGTATTTAACTAAATGCAAACAAACTTCAGCTGCCAGATTTGGTATATTCTAGTTTTTATACACTTTACTTATCTATTTGTAATAAAAACTAGACTAGTGTATTTCAAGACAGAAATGAAAATGTTTAGATAGTTTAATGGAGGAATTTCAATATTTAAGACACCAATAGGGATGTTGACACCACCAATCAACTGACGTACTTTTTATGAGCTGTCAAAACACAACTCCTCCCATAAAGTTTCAATGGCAATAGCGAATTATTACATTATCCGGCAACTCAATCAACTAACTATTTATTTGTTTTAAAGCAACAAAAAAATAATAATTTCACAGTAAATCGAAAATTAATCTGGTTTCCAGGGCTAAAATAAAGAGTTTTTTACTGGAGTTGTGCCTATGAATTATTTTTAATGGCGTCATCATCCCTATTCACGTTGTTTCGTTTACATTTAGTTGAATACTTACCTATCCAAACCAAGTATAAGTATGAACTGACAGTATTCAGATTTTCTTTTAACTACTAGGTAATAGCTCCCAATCATAGCGAAATTTTCACACAGGTAAGTAATGTGAATTGCTAACATTCATCCTCACCGCGTACAACGCTAATAAAACGGCCTGCTTTGATGTTTAACGGTGAAATATCAATTAGCTGCTTTGCACACTCGAAAGATAATTGACTGGGTTCTCAATTTGCCTCTAGTTTCAGTATAAGATTAATGTTTGAACAAGAACAGAAATGTTAATAAATTCCGACGTGGCGTATTTGAGACGGAAATTTTGCTGAATTAGTGTCGTGTTTGCAGAATGTTTGACGACTCGACTATTTTGAGTAGGTATTAATGATGACGGTTTAGATTGTCCCGTATTGGATGGAACTATTACGTACTTACTAAATTAGTGGGATTCGATTTTGAGCATTCGAATGTTCGGCGGATATAGAAAATATCTAATTTTGCTATTTCTGCTTCTTCGGCTAGTTGAAATAATTTTGATAGTGTTTTATGCGGCGATTAACCTTAACAGTGGACATTGATCACAAAATTCTATAAGTATTGCTCTCGTGTCTGACATTTTTTGATGCGCAAGTTGTCTCCACGTGGTTTCTGGAATGTTACTATCAAGTTACAAAAACTACAATCACCGTATAACGTCCCTCTCAAAGAGAGTACTTTGACACTGGCGAAATTGTCTTATTAATTAGGACAGAAAAGCCATATTTTAAAAGAGAAGAAGAAATTAGTGGTTCGTGAATGTCACTTGAAATGGTGTAAGTATGTGAAGTTTCGGAAGTAACACTCTAGGACCTGCGTGAGAGAGAATTTCGACAGAAGCTCTCAATGAAAAAAAAAAAGATTTGCTAACAGTAACAATAGTAGATACAACAAGAGCATAAATCGAGCCATTTCACCCGAGATGTTCATATAGCCACTCGAGCCAGTATGGCGAGGGTGGATAGACACGTCGAGGGGAAAATGGGTTTAATGCTCGAATTTTACACTCTGCTATGTAGTCTGTACGCTAAAGCATTTGGCACGGACGTCACCGAACTTCTAAGTGAGCAAGCTCTGAATTATCACAGTGAATCGTCTATGCAAACCGTGGCTTGCGTGTGCTACTTAGTCCGACTGCATAGTAGTTGTAGTACAAGAGCTGGTTACTATCTTTACGTCGTTTATATTTATACTAGCTTTTGCCCGCGGATCCGCCCCGCGTGGTATTCGGTTATCGCACGCTGTTCCCTCGGGACCTGTGCATTTTTCCGGGATAAAAAGTAGCCTATGTCACTCTCGGGCCCATAAACTATCTCTATGCCAAAAATCACCTCGATCCGTCGCTCAAACACACAAACATACAAACACACTTTAGCGTTTATAATATTAGTACGGATTTGTTGGGTTTTTAATTTTTTGACTATTCTTGTTAATTGCGAGGTGCAAACTTAGCTTAGTCGTGTTATATTCATAAATTTCCATTCTAAAACCTTCTGCAAATTAAATAAAAGATTTGCTAAAACTGCCATTTCTAATCTGTTTTCTTTAATTTACTTCAAAAAAGAAAGTTCTTAATTCAATCAATTCAATCCTCTTGGCCTATGTACCTACGTCTCTGCAGAACAGAGGCCTCCTCTCACAATTCCTATTTTAAAACCAGGCACGACACGGAAAAAGAAAGAAAAAAAGAAAGTTTTACTGAAAGTTTTACTTTGCGGAGATCCACTACCACCAGCTGCCAGCTGGTATTATGGAGAACGATTGTGTAATGTTGCTCCGATGTTGATTTCTGGTTAAGTTCGAAACGCGTTAGCGTAGTGTGTTGGTAGTTGCGTTTGTGTGATGTGTGTTCCTACAGCGTGGTGGCGGAGGAGCCGCATGAACACACATTTATTACATAGAAATAGCTAATGCTAACGTAAAATAGTGGTTGAGCAAAATAATTGTTTAAGATAGTTAAAAGCAACATTGAAAAAAAAAAGTGTGCCACTGCGACTTGAAAATGTTACCAGCTCTTGGACTATGCAAAGTAACAAGTACGGTATGACAGCTCGCGTCGGAACACAATGTAAGTGCCCGAGGGACGATCTGAAGACAGGACATGCAGACATTGTAGATGCAGAGTAGATTCCGATTTAGAAACTGTTATTAACGACTGTACCTACTTACATAGGTACTCTTACATACGTACAACCTAATCATGTGTATGTTTACGTCCTATAATCCATACTAATATTATAAATGCGATAGTATGTGTGTTTGTATGTATGTTTGTCCGTCTTTCACGTCGAAACGGAGCGACGGATCGACGTGATTTTTGGCATATAGTTTATGGGCACGCACGCACGTGTTGCAGCAGCCGCCGAGTCGCGTTACTCCGAGGAAGAAGGGCTAAATTGAAATGTCGCCAGGATATTTTTTGTCGTCTTATATAGGTACTAGCTTATGCCCGCGACTT
This sequence comes from Choristoneura rosaceana, assembly GCA_037349165.1. Lineage (NCBI taxonomy): Eukaryota > Metazoa > Arthropoda > Insecta > Lepidoptera > Tortricidae > Choristoneura > Choristoneura rosaceana. The sequence continues at coordinate 8,529,112 of JAZBNJ010000013.1, forward strand.
CGTCTGCGCGGATTCATGTTATCGCGCGGTGGCGCCCTCTATCATAATAGAAGGTATCCTATGTTGATCCTTGGGGTTCAAACTACCTATGTACCAAATTTCATCAAAATCGGTCCAGTGGTTTCGACGTGAAAGCGTAACAGACAGACGGACAGACAGACAGACAGACAGACAGACAGAGTTATTTTCGCATTTATAATATTAGTAGGGCTTTGTGTAGAAGTCAAAATTACCCCGAAAAAAATAGTTGCAGATTCGCGCCACTATAGGCGCTGTCCATTTCGGGTTGTAGAGACGTTACCTAATGCCAGCCAGCCTTCAAAACCTTTTGCAGAGTCAAACTGACATTCGACTCTATGAGATAAACATGAGCTCAAAGTGTACACGAATAAGGTATAATAACGTCGCACATCATTTACTAAAATTTGAAGATAACCTCAATCACAGCTACCGCAGCCGTCAAAGTAGACATTGAGTCATAAACATCCATCAAGTTGATGCCAGTGTGATGCTGATTTACATCAGCCGGCGCCGCGGACTATATTAAAGGGGTTCTTAAATAATGTTGCCAGGTTTGGAGAATTGGGGGAATTGGGGGTATTTGACTTTTTTGAATCTATTAATTTCGTAGGTATGGGAGAGGCCTATGTCCAACAGTGGACGTCCTATGGGTGATATGATGAAGATGATGATTTAGAAGGCCCTCCAGTAGGTGAACTGACTTGATAAAGGTCGGTTCTTCGATGGAGGATGATGATGATGATGACGTTAAGAAACTCAACAGAATAATCATGAATGAAGACAGACAGTGACTGTTTTTATAAAATTTTGCAACCATTACTTGAATTTCTGAATGAATATAAGAATACAAGTTATCATCAAATACATATGTACCTTAAAAAAAATATTTATAAATGATAATTAAAAAACTATGCTAAAAACTCACAGAGCATCTAGTTTTCAGTGTGAACTAGGCTTCATGAATTTCACTCAAATATTTCCAGCCAGTATATTTCGAGGTTGGCAACACCGTTCCCATTAGCATCACACCGTCGTTCCACGCTTAATTCAAATATTAACGGCTCTCGAGAAATTTAGCAGACGGTAATGGTTCAGGTGGTAGGGTTCCTTGAAGATGCGATGTTTTAGACTAGCTTAATTTTATAAATAACGCCTCCACATACAACAAATACTTTTAAATGAAGAAAGGGGCTTCGATTTTCACTTTTTTATCGAAAGTCTACGATATCTTTCTGACACTGTACACAATTAGCCATGCTAACTTTTTAAATATGTATGGAAATCTCAAAACCATTTCGAGAAACAAGCTTTCGGTACAGTTTCTGTATATCAGATTTAAAAAAAAATCTTACATTATTAAGATATTCGTTGAAATGTTTTGATCTTCAAATGACCTTTCTCTACGTCATCAATTGAACAATGGATAATAATCCCTATGCCTTATTTTAAAAAAAACGACTGACGTGTCTAGAAGTCAAACACAAATGTGACATTGACGTATCATTTCGTTTTGTAGTTTGTTTGTTTATTTGTTATTTAAGCACAAAGAGTAAATAAAACCAGCATATTATCCTCTAACGGAACTGAAAATGGCCAACAGGACAGCTAATTTCGAAAAAGCCGATTCTCGCAATTTGCCACAAGTGGACAATGTCATGAAGTTTATGACGAATTCTAGCAACCACAACATCGCTGAAATAAGAGGAGCTCAAGCTCTTATGTAAGTAAATTACTGACTTAAAAATAACATCTTTATTATGTTTATACCTAATTAAATAGTACTGCAGTTAAATTTGTTTTCTCCCCTTTTTAGGTCATCCCGGGATAGGTACTTGTCCTCAGCTGTGTTTGGGATATGTGGAAGTGCAGAGAAGCTTGGGAATCCGTATTGTCAAAGCCAGAATTGTACCAGAGCATAGAACACAAAAGTCATTTACAGTAATGGCCAAAATAAGGGAAACTGATGCCGAAATCTTAGAGTCAAACTGTTCTGATTGTGCAGCTTCTGCAGGTAAAATCTATTATCTTTCCTTGCGTAACTTTTGATTGATTTTGAAAAAAGTCCTTTTGTAACTAATTGTAGTTTTTTTATAGTGTTTTTTTTTTGTATTACTATTAACTTACAAATATAAATTTTGCAGGTGGTAGGACCTTGTGCAAGGTCCGCCCGAATTGCTACCATCATCTTGCTCGCTAATCCTGCCGTGAAGCAGCAGTGCTTGCACTGTTGTGTTTCGGCGCGGAGAGTAAGACAGCCGGTGAAATTGCTGGCACTTGAGGTATTCCAACTTAAGCCTCTACGTTGGCAACGCATCTGCAATACCCCTGATGTTGCAGATGTTTATGGGCGGTGGTGATCTTTTACCACCAGGAGACCCACTTGCTTGTTTGCCTTCCAGTCGAATAAAATAAAAAAAAAAGAATAGGCAGGATGTTTCCAATTTAACCTTCAATCAATCAGTTATTTATACCAACCTCTTCTTTTTAAGGTGGCTGCAAGCATTCTTTACTGCTTTTATTTTGGCTTGAAAAGCGGAGTTGTGAGCCTTCCTGCACATCTACACAAATGCTTCTGGATTAAGCCTACTTTGGGATCTGAACGAACCAATCATGTTTTGGCAGAAGATGTATACAAATTAGTGTATGTGTAGTATTCATATTTATAAGTTCTTCAATGTCTATGTACCTATTAATGAGTATTAGGATGATTCTAATTTTGTGCAGTTTTAAATGGTTACTTATTTAATTAACAATACTTGAATACATATCTTTACACTTGACTGTATCTACATATATTAATGCCCTTGGCTGTACTTCACAAAATGTTAACAACCTAAGAATGTTTTAAACTAAATATGTTTTCAATTTTTGAATATTTGTCCTACTTTTTGTATCACAGAAACATATTTTATTGTTATTAAAATAAAACAATTCATGTCTTTAAAAATTCAGTTTATTTTTATTAAATCACCCTGCAAATTTATCAGCCCACAAGCAATCATTATGATTTGATCCAAGAAGCCTACATGTTTGTGATTGACAACAGAGTGGGGCTTTAAGATTTTAAATTCTCTAATTCGCCTGATGACACGCTCAACATGGATTGGCAAACTTGCAATCGTTTTGCTCTTAATGACTTCTTCTCGGGAAGGTTTCCGATTTGTTCCGAGTTTTCTATTCTTACTTACTAATGCGCACTCAATTTCCAGAATTTCTTTGAAGCCTCTATCGGCTAATATCACTGCGTTAACAGGAAGACATTCGATCAGGCAACTCTTTTCCACTAGGGCTTTATCTGTGTAAAAGTAATGTTTGTTTTAAAAGTACATATATTTAAATGATCTTCACAACAAAACTGCAATAGTTTTTGATGTATTTTTGGTTCACTTTACGACACCATTCCTCTTGCAGTCGTTCTGGGATTGGTACGAAACACTCGTAGACTTCCATTTTAAACAAGTTTAGTTAGCGATTCAAATTTTTTTGAGGTTAGCAGTCCGCGGTGACGTTAATACCTTGATTGACGTTGACATAACTGTATTTTTTTTTGCGTGCGGTCAAAGGCTACACTATCCATTGTGGATTTGATGACGTCACGCCAGCAATAAATTAATATATTTTTTTAATGTAGATAGGATTGATTAAAAACAAAAATAACGAAATTAGTTTCTTAAAATGGTCTATATTTATCAAATAAATTATAATAACCATCCAAAAAAAAATTGAAGCATGGCCAATTGTGGTAGCGGTATAGCAAGGTAAAAGAATGTAGTTCATTGCAACTTGTTGCTTGTTTTTAAGCCTCTACATTTTATTCTATCTTCTATGGTGCTTGCGCGTATTTAGACAACGAAAGTACAACATTTAGCTTTCCGATCAGATGAACGAATATGCTCTATTTATTAAATCAAGATAGTAAAGTGACAGTTTGCAATGTCAAATGTAAAAATAATGTGACCAGCATAATACGAATAGTGCTGCTCTTTGATTCCGGTTTTCGACATAATTGCAAATAATCGATAGGACAGGACATAATATTTTATAGAATCAAAAATAAAATTAAAGCATTCAATATTCTATTTTTCATAAGCATTTAGTTTTAGGCAGAACTTGATTAGAATCAAAATGAAATTTTAAACATCAACAACATCTACAAAAAGTCGAAATATCTCCTAAACTGTGGCATTTTCATCATACTCACTTTACCTTTTTTAGAATGTCTTAAGCGCCCTACGTGTGTTAGAACATCAGTGCTTACATCACAGATCCGTTCATATCTTAACATTTTATACATACACCATACGTGCTTACCGAAACTTTTCGGTGATTACCGGTTGTGGCACATCACTATTTATGAGATGTAAAAAACAGGTAACACATTAAACTTCATTTTAGTATCTTGGTTTAATAAACAGAGCATAGATTTTAATTCAATGAATCTTAAGTTATTACAGTACAACCAGATTGTTAATGTCGCTCGAGACTCGGCGGTTTTCGTCGTTTTCCCAAAGATTCAAATGATGAAGTGAAAGAAAACTGAACTTTTGTTTCGAATTCCGAACGTTACTTGGACAAATAATGGTTATCGACCACTGTATATCTACTTATTTATAATCTTTTGACCTGGCTGGAAATCCTACAATTACTTGTACCCAAAAAAAAAATTAAAGAAAAAGTCAGTACATACTCCGCTACGAGTGACTTAACTCTAAACTAAATCTAGTCTAAGCACTAGGTCTTCAGCTCGCCTTAAGTAGTCATCCAATTACAGCAAGCGTCCAGAACCCTTCACAACAGCGGGTTAAGTGTCACTACACTTTGTCTACACGTTTAAGGTGGCGACTTAATTTATAGTTTCTAGGTTATTTTTATAACAAACCAATTCAAAATCTGACACATAACCATCGACAACTTTTTTTTTTACTGACAAATCTAGCATATAAAAAAAAGTACTGGCAGCCTAATGGAAGCCATGTTTTCTCAACATTTAAGAAAAGTGGCCGCGAAGCGTCGCCTTTTTCAAACAATTTAAAAAGTCAAACAGAATACTTATTTAACCGAAAACGTTTTCCAAATTTGAAACTCCACTCAAGACATTCCCGCAGTCTTAATTAACGACGACGATGTTAAAATAATCCTTTGTAATTCCGCGTCAGTAATTTGTTTCACAAAGCTGAATCCCTCAGATGTTAAATTCTAGAATTTAACTAATATACTGGCTATTTATATGGCTTGGGGATGTTAATTGGAGATTTTAATTGATTGATGTAAGTCGGTGAAATGGTGTTTGACGCGAGTTGCGATGTGACGTTTAGATTAGATGGAATCGGAAATGTTGCCAGTGTCAAATACATCTCTGATTTCCGAGGATGTTACGAGCTTACGACTAACTAAGTTAAGCAGGTTTGCATTTAAAGCGTTACTTAGCGCCTTAAGGTGTGAATAATGTTGGGAAGCTCATTGAAGTTAGATATTGCTATATGAAAATTGGATACACTTTTGGGAGTATAATATGAGCGTTCAGTTCGATTGCTTAACTGTAAAGAATAAACGTTAGCCAAACATCAAAGAACAAATATAGACTATTACCTACCTATTCCCTTGAGGATTCCGCTGAAGAATCTCTTTAGGGCACTTCTATGATACTTAAAGTGTCGGCCAATTTTCAAGTCTTTAGTCCTAGTCAAAAGGTGTCTGTTAATCTAGTAAGAGACTATTACGTAGATAATGATGATGATAGTGATAGTAGTATGGTTGTCTTCACCATGATGTATCTGATAGCATGGTGAACGGTTGTGTTGCTCTAAAGATGTGCTCTGGTTGAGCTCGAAACGCGTCAGTATAGTGTGTTGGTGGCGATAGTTGGGTTTGTGCGATTTGTGTATGTTCTTACAGTGTGGAGGTGGAAGAACTGCATGAACACCCATTTCTTGCATAGACGCAGCTATCATAAGATACCGGGTGAGCAAATAATTTTTGAGTTTGTGAGTATAAGTCCAATTAAGAAAAGACGTCTTAGATTTTGTCTTACAGAGGAATCCAAACCTTACTTGGCTATGTTAAGAACATTCGTCGTTTGCTCTACGAAAATAGTCAACAGCGACACAATTAAAAACTCCCGTAATTAAATTCCCGCCAAAACGCGACCGCGCGCGCCGAATTCAATTGTCGCGCAATAAAATAATGGGATTATACGTCAAACACATTTCGCATAATGGCGCCCAAGCTCTTAACGCGATTACGCCTGTTTAGCATAATCGTTTAGCATAATCGCGTGCTGTATGACAGCCGCGACAAATGTCGAGACAGTTTAAATTCTAATTCGGAATTTGCAGGGTTGCCAGTTGATGAAGACGTGTAGTTTTTTGTCGCCATGGATGCGATACTCATTAATTGAGACAGTAGTTGAGAGAAGGTACCTATTAATTTGATGTTGCTTATAAGGAAGTTTGCTTAACATGTTGCACATTTATTCGAGTAATCTAATATTTTTCAGTCTGGGTCTAGGCTATAGCCTGTGTTAATTTTTCAGGATAGTGTTGTATCAGTTACGTACTTACGTAGTGACTGTTTAATATATAGATTGTGATATCACAATCCATCATAGGGCTAGAGATATACAGAAACGTAGCAATACTTATTTTCTTTAATAATTGTCCTGCCCAGTCCGCACTAGGCCCGTGTGGGAACTACGGCCTAATTACTCTTATTCTGAGAAGAGGACTATGCCCAGCTATTGGACGTATATAGGCCGAGATGATGATATTGATGACTTGTCGTGCAAGAGCAACACAACAATTAGAAACAAATTCTCAGTCATATCACTCATGACTCATTCGTATTTTATTTAAATGGCAACCCTACTAGCTTCTAAGTTTGTTTGTACCGTTAACGATAAATATTCAGGACTTACATTAAGGGCTTCTTCTACAATAAGTAGGTACCTATTAGATTTAAGACATTACTTATTTGTACCGACTCTCCCAATTTATCTTCAAAGCATTAAGTGCAAAATTATGTTTCTAATTTTTTAAAGTTCATTAATGGCCACTTGCTGGAAACACATAAATCTATGGAACTGTCAAGCTTAAGCCAGGCTTAACAACTAAATCTAGATTTATTTTTACCTGCAAGTGGGTCTAAATGTAATGTAACGGTATGACATTTGTTATTCTGTTGTCTTGAGTGTAATAATTGAAGAAATCTCCATCCGTACCTACTATATGTTAAAATAAGTGGAATATGTCTTGCTCCCCCGCCAATAAATCGTACCTACTATACTACTATATGTTGCCGATAAAAGTAGAGTATAAAATATTTTTGAAGCATCATTTTACACAAATTTGGTGAAGAACGTTGAATGTGAAGAATGGTGAATGACATTAACCTTTAAATCACGTTAAGATCAAAAGGTTTTGTTAAAAATTGTATTGATTTTCAAACTACATAGCCGTACCAAGTTTTAAGTCGATACCAATGAAAACCCCCACACACGAAATTTCATAGAAATCGTTAGAGCCGTTTCACAGACCCCCAAAATATATACTATAAAGCTAAGCCTAATCGGATACCAGGAAGCGATTAAAGAATGGTTTTGAATTTTTTGAATGATTTTTTTGTTTTTTTTTTTTTCTTATAAATGAACTACAAAAAGGCAGAGACAAGACTGAGCAAACAAAGTGTTTAACGCCTACTAAATTGCGGTATTAAAATACAACCACAAATGGGATTACCTGTCTTATGAATTTTATTTATTACACTGGCAACTCTAACGCAACCGTAATTCGGGACGAGACGAATTATATTGTCCTAGTTTTGTCATAAAGAAATTACACTTTGTGTTGTTAGTGCATTATAAGCAGTATAAAAATAGAAGGCGCATTTGTGTTGTTGTCTGTGCATGATAACATTTTCTATTCCCTTTAATATTCGTCTTGTAATTTCATAAAATCATGATGTAAAATAAGTTAGAAGTTCCATAGTAATTTTTGAATTTAATGCCTTTTCCAGCAAAGCCGTTGTATTCGTATTTTTTCATTGTAATTACATTCTGTTCTCAGAATTCAGTGAACGGTTGACTCCTTCTTTTGTTTGCGCCGTGCTAATAGCGATTGAATATTTAAGCGATTTCGGAAGTTCGACGAGTAAATATTTATTTGCGATGTCAATCATTTGCATTCAAGGTTTTTATTTGTTTATTTGGATTCGTAAATTCGTTTGGATTTGATTGTGATTGCTCTGCAGGGATTTCGCTCCGAATTTTTATGATGAATTTCTAAGCGGGATGAAGTTAATGTTTGTTCTGAACAGCATGCAATACTATACTGTATCCCAAACCAAATTGGGACTGTCTAAAGCTAGGTGTCCAGGACGCATGCGGCTTGAGGTTTTCATTTGAGACTAATTTGATAATTAGCATCTAAAAAAATCATGATTGATTATTTATAAGAGTCAAAAAGAGATATCTTTTTTAAAATTTATTGTTTTAAATTTTGTTTTTGTTTATTTTCCTGGCGTTCCAATCTATGTAGTATCTGGTGTGGACTGACTTAGTAATAATTAGAATATAATTTCGAACTAAAAGCAAGTTTATTGCAAAAACCATAATTATTATATTCCACACACGCTTGGAATGGCTGATAGAGAAGGAAGGAAGAAGGGCGGCCAAATCGCCCATAGACAATAAAAAAATTATAAAAAAGTAAAAAAATAATTTTTATACAATTTATGCGATTCATTGAACATAAGAATTTGAGTTGGTGTCAAGTTCGCTCGCCTGCCGATGTCAAATGTTGCCTTCGTAACCAATGACATTTAAACCAGGACGCACATTGCCGAACAAAATCCCCTTCAAAGAATGTCAGAACTATTGATTTGTTTGCGTGACAAATAAAATCATCTCACACAAAACAATTAAAATAATACGAGACGAAATTTCAACCTAGTCTTTACTCTATTACGGGCGAATTTCGCTTGACACCAACGCTTGACACTTGACAACAACGTACTGAGAAAAAAGAAGGCCAGTTTTACCAAAGTGGCAGGCGAGAATTCTACCAACCTATCTACCTACTATCGACCTACCGATCGACCTATCGACCAACCTATCGACCTAACCTATCCCGGTGATGAACCAGTGATTTTAGGCCAGTGATTACCAAAGTGGCGCTCATTTGGCTCGGACATATTTGGGCGCGCGATTGTGAATCTACAGGTTTAATTCATCAAAGTTCGTAACATTATTGTAATTTGCAACAAGCTATCAAAACTTTAACGAGTTACAAAAACTGTAGCTTGTTACAAGAATGTTATGCAGTGGCAACATTTGACAATGACAGCGAGTGAAACTGTCACTGTCATCAGCTCAAATCCCAAAGCAAATAACTCACGTCCAAGATAAGTATTTGTCGCACGTTAATGATCATTGAATCCTATAACACCCCTTTGAGCTGAAAACACAGATTATTCGAAAAAACAAAAAGATTTTAATCATCCAATATTACGGATCGAACGATGCAAATGCGCGCTAAACTCCAAAATGCCCGAGTGGCGGCATTAGCATAATGCCTTTCAGCCCGCTCGCAAAATCATATCTCACCGCGGATGCTGGTATGCTGAAGGGTGCCAAGTTATTAAAGATGAACATACTAGGTTTAGTTTCACACCTTTGCCTGTGAGAGAATCTTTGGCCAAATTGAGACCGTTACAAGGACAAGGATAATGTTTATCCAGGAAAAGTGTAGTTTCCGCTACGCGCGATAAATAGAGAAAATTACTGCAATTTTCGGCAGTCAGAGTGCAGCGCTAGCACAATATCGTAAACAGTTTTTCGAGTATTTTAACTAAAAGCCATAATGTAATAATACGTATTGTTTCAATTAGATTTTTGGAAATATAGCTCTATCGTTGCTATCGATGTAAATATCATGTTATTTTGTGTTACTAATAAATTTACCATAGTTTCTATAGGTATTTAATACTCATTGATCATTACCTGTCATATCGATGGCGACAAAATATAAAGAGAACTGACGTTGTCATGGCGGTTTGCGCTAGTGTCGCCCCCTGCGCAGAGCAGAGCTTTAAATGTGAATCCTGCTTTATATGCCCTATTATCAAACAACTAAGAAACACCGCAAGGAAATCGTTTTCCCGTAAAAAAAAACCGCTTCGAAATCGATCCGGTCATTTGAAAGTTACAATGCCATTGCCAGACAGAAATTTGCGTCAAACTTGTACCACGTCAAACAAGCGTTTGGGGTTGAAAATAGACAAAACAAGCAACAATAGTAATCCGACGAAATTTCACTCACGTTCGAATTATTAACATTTTCGACACGACTCACACTGCACTCAGCAGCTCCATTCATAAATCATAAAAACCGGCCAAGAGCGTGTCGGACACGCCCAAAATAGGGTTCCGGAGCCATTACGAAAAAATTAAGTAATATTTTTCTGAGGATTTCGTACTTTATACGGAATCTTCGAAGTATAGGTATATTTTATACCTTACGCTGCTATTTACTCATAAACTACTAATAATTCTCAAGCAAACTTAGCCGCTATAGTTTTCCTTGGAAGTTTAATATACGGACTACCATCCTGAATTTTTTCAAATTTTTCCACCCACCGGTTTAGATTTTAGAGGGGGGGGGACGCTCGATTTTAATGAAAATTTGCATTTTAAAGTTGAATATTTCGCAAACAAATGACTGAATCGAAAAATCGTTTTAGCAAACCCCTAATGGTTTTAAAATACCTATCCAACGATACCCCACACTATAGAGTTGGATGAGAAAAAAAAAATCACCGCCACTTTACGTCTATGGGAGGTACCCTAAAAAAAATTGTTTTTGAATTTTTAATTGTACTGTTTTGTCGGCATAGTTTACTTATATATTCGTGCAAAGTTACAGCTTTCTAACATTGATAGTCTCTGAGCAAAGCCGCGGACGGACAGACAGACAGACAGACAGACAGACAGACAGACAGACATGGCGAAACTATAAGGGTTCCGTTTTTGCCATTTTGGCTCCGGAACCCTAAAAAACTGCTATAAAGTTTATGGCATCGATATTTTAAACCCCAGCACAGAATGTCACTTAGCAAAAGGCAGAAGTGGTCTTGCCAGTACTAGACTTTTTTTCGAGCTACCCTCGTTGGTAAAGAGCCAAGTTGGGCCATAGACGAATCCAATAAGGAACTAAGTGAACGTTTTATACATTTTATTTTATTCCGGAAAACGTGGATTTAGCTGGGGAAAAGGTCCGTTTCTGTTTGCAGTGTTCTTCGAATTAATTATAAGGACATGAAAGTTTTTTTAATGAGCAAAGCTTAAGACAATAATGTTGATGAAGCTATTATCGCTGCTTTTTAAAAGCGTTTTGAATTTATTTTTCTTGTTCGTAATTTCTAATGGCCTATTTGACTAGTTAAACGTGCAACACTAATATATTAGCAGGAAATAAAGTGTTGTTATTTAATTTTAATAAAATGTAATTAATTATTTATATAATAAATAAGCAGTGACCTTCAGAGGGCTTTATAAACTATAAAATACGAGTATATGGTCCAAGTTGTACTTTATTCTTTAAGGTTCACAATTTACGCGTGGATTTCACCAAGGAATTCGATTTGGAATACACCTTGACAGTGGCAGTAAGTGTCATTTTAATTCTGAAACGAACATTGACACCAGCTAGTGACGTTTACCACTTTACCACAGATAAAAAATAACATAATGCTGATGCTCAACATACACACACATACCGATCAAATTTATGAAATAAGCATTGGTGTTGCATAACTAGATTCAACTCTAATGTCATCAACCAAAATAGTTTCATCAAGTAATTAAAAAAAAAATCGAAATAGGTTTCTTTTTACATAGGTAATCTCAATTAAGTGTTCGTGAAACAACGCGTCCGGCCACAAGTTTATAGATAAAACATAACCTAGTTACAGTTGATGGCTGCAAGTGCAAAAACATTTGAAAAAGTAAGAATCAAAGGTCTAAAAGGACTCTACAAGACAACTGTGACAACCACTTCAACTATCAAAGTCTGCAAACTTACCTACTAACTTCACAGGGTAACCGGTGTCGGGAACTTAACCAGAATTTGTTTGCACCGAATAATATCGGGCTAACAAGTGGCCGTCCACGTTTGCTTTAAACTTGAATTCAAAGTTTCAAGAGGAGGAAATTAGTGATGGTCGTTGCAAAGACGAACCGTTTTAAAAGACCGTTTTGTGTTCCGCGACGATAGGACCGTTTTACGTTTCGTTCTAAAGCAGTCTTCGTCGCGCAACTAGTTCTCGCATTGTTTGACGCGAATTTGTACTTAAAGTCTATATCCATAGAGCCTGGAACGTAATGAGATCATTGCGACGTCGTCGCTCGTTCGTTTCGTTTTGTTCTTTGATATAATAAAATAATCTTTATTTTTACAACAATATAGTCGAATATCGTGTAAGACAACTTATTTTTTGGTGTTTCGTTCGTCTCGCAACCGTTTCTTCCGCAACCATTCCACTTCACTCGTCTTCGAGACGAACGTCGACGAGATGAGTTTACGTTCCTCTCGTTCGATCGTCCTGTGCGTCGTCTTCCGTTGCCCGTCCCCATACAATGAAACCAGTTGCGAACGAGGACCGTTTCGAGGACTAGTTTTCATTCTAGAGAAAACGGTTGCGTTTCGTTGTCAAATAATTCGACAACGACCCACGACTAGAGGAAATTGATTAGTTGTTAAAAAAACTGTTTTAACTCTTTATGAGGGAGAGGTGAGGTAGTACGAAGTTCGAGGCCGGGCACGCGCCTTTTGCGCTTTTGGCGATTTACGCCTTAATTATAGTAGTACTAGTTTTTGCCTGGTATTTAGTTATCGCGCGATGTTCCCTCGGGAACTGTGCATTTTTTCGGTATAAAAAGTAGCCCATGTCACTCTCGGGCCCATAAACTATCTCTATGCCCAAAAACACGTCGATCCGTCGCTCCGTTACGGCGTGAAATACGGACAAACATACAAACACACAAACACACTTTCGCATTTATAACATTAGTATGGATAAACTCGTATAATTATAGCAACTCGACAAACGCAGCGTAGGACGTCCACCAACGAGATGGACGGAAGAACTTATTCAAGCCGCGAGTTCACGGTGAATGCAGGCCGCTTCCAACCGAAGCAGGGGATCTATGGGGAGGCTTATGTCCAGTCCAACAGTGAACGTCCTGCCGCTTATCAACCGGCGATGATGACTCGTATATATGCTGGCTCGTGCTTAGACTGAGTACCTACTAAGCCCGAGGTCGAAGTTAGGACCCACTGCTTGAGGGCCCATAGGACAGGTCAAACTCAAACCAGTAACCTCGAGTTTTATTTAAACGACTAAAAGGAACAAGAAATTTTAACGTTAGTTTAGATTCGGGTTTACTACTCAGCTGAAGTCTAGATAGATTCTCTTCATGTGGAATGCAAGAGTAAAGTGTGTCAGGACCATAGTAATTGGAATTCCGGTGTCTATGCTATAGCGAGATAGAATGTCCCGAACCAATGTTGTGGCGTTCAGTCGACCCATAGACAACGCATTTCGAATCTACCACAAGTGTAGTGCAGTGCATACCTCGATCAATGTGTGAAACAAATGAGGGCTTCGTAAATTTGGCATTGTGCTTAGATGGCGCTGCTAGTATCGACAAGTCCATTTCACGTTACGTTCTTGGGCGACTGTTCAGCGTTTTGCAGCGTTTTTTTTTTTTGCCCAGTGTTGTTTTTTTATGAATAATTTAAACAGCACCGATACTGAATTTAGCGTGATTAAAATTCTTGTGACTTGTCTTTCCGTTGTGCTATATAAACGTGGGACGCTAATGACGTTTGACCGCGCGGTCAAAAAGTAGTTAATTAACCAATATAAACGTGACACAAATCGTTCATCGAACAGAATATCGAAACAATTGCTTTGTGACGATTGCACAAGTGATTCAAAGATATCAAACTGTAAATTTAAAATCCAAAACTTGTTTTCTTCTAGGTAAATATGTCATTATTTTACCGGATGAGCGAAATGTCAAATTTGTCGATCAAGTACGTAACATCGCTGATATTTATGTGTTACAATCACAGTTACACAACACAGTTTCGTTTAATCAACGAACATAGTACGCCAGTTTTCATTTAGACCTAACAAATATGTCGTGCCATATTTAAAGTGGCCACAAACCGCGAAAAATCCACAGTATCACATCACTTTGAAATGCAAATATTCTCGTAGAGCTCGCTCCGACTCCAATATACATGTGTGTTCAGCACAGCCTGTGTCGCAATGTTGTTCATAATGAAAGCTCGTATTTTTTTTTACTAAATATCAGGCGCCCTCAGAAAAGATGAGTGGCAGAAGAGAAAGCCTTTGCCCAGCGGTAAAACACACTTTAGGCTAACTTAAAAAAATAGGTAGTGTTGTGTGTGACGTACGTAAGCAACTCCTTTGATTTGGTGTTGGTTCACGGAATCATTTGAAATAAATGAAAATGCAATTGAAAATGCTATAACTTTATTAATAGTAACAGAAACTAGACGATTATATTATCTTCAGACTGGCTGATTCCCTTGAGAACTTAGACAGTCGTTCCGGAAAATCCCATTGCATTTTACTGCCAGCGACACATTACTGATTCAAGTGTCCACGGCTGTCATTACAGGCGTTCCTTCATCGTGTCAGCAATTTTGTTATTAAATATTCTCGACACAATCGTTTGATTAAACAGTTCTAAACGTTTCATTACCTACTTTAAGTTCATTACTGGCTGCAAAAACGCGAGAGCCATTAAAAAAAAAAGTGACATAGAGCAGAATTTTTTATTTCTAAATTTTGAATTCACGCTGAACGCAGTTTTTGTGTGTGATTTTCTTTCTTTATGCTCCAGTGACCAGTTGGCCGAATCGTTGCATCACAATCACAATTTCTCTGGCTGGCTACCATCCAGATTTTATTTCAAGCACTCCAACCGAAACGGTTTAAAAGCTATAATGTCAAAATTTAACAATTTCATTTACCATATCCAAAGAATAAACCAGTTGAGTTAACACGGATTCTGACTAAATGCCTAAACTTTAATGTTAAAAGTTAATGATACCGTTTTACGTTCGTAATAAATTCTCGAACTTTCTACCAATAAATGTGAAGTCCTGTTATAAATCAAAATTAATTAGAAGGTACAGGTGTAGGGCTAATTATGTTTATAAAGGTAATTAAATAAAAAGCCGCTTACGGGGCACGGGGTGTTCTAAGGCCTCGTCCACTTCGCTCTGGGATCGCAAAAAAGGCAATTCATTTGATGAAAAAAGAAATATCCCGCTTTGTACCTGGCGGCCGCACCTTTCTACCGCCACGCCCATCTATTATTAAGGAACATATGTTCCCCAAGGCTTGTAATTTCCTACCCCGATACACTCATTATTCGGTTCGTTTTACGCCTTCATACATGGAATGATATAGAATTTCGTGAAAAAAAGCAATTCCAAATTGGAATTTAAAATCGCCTATTCCCGCAGAGTTGTTATTATACAATATCCCAATGGAACATCACATCGTCCATATAAACGAAAAGCTTTTTGTAAAACTTGAGCAATAAATCCCGGGAACCGGATAACACCGGATTCACTTGTTCTTATATTCCGAGCAAGTTTTACTTGTCCCGGGAGTGTTCGGGAAATGAACACACCATCACCGAGCGACCTTGATAGGAAATTTTTCCTTATAGAATTTGTTTACTCCGTAAATTCCGCCCCGTATTATATAACTCTATGAAAATAAGCGAGTACTTAGCGAGTAATAACATCGTTGGAGCAAGAGGCAACGCACCGAGAATACTTAAGTCCTCCCCGCTGAATTTCGAATGGAACTTTGAGGGAATTCGTATTCATAAAGTGGAAACCCAGAAACTAATATAAAACATAAGCTCCGCTTTAAAGTTTTGAGCGACGTTTGAAACGGTAAATAAATTATATGCTCTCGAACTATTGCAAAGATGAGTTGCTTACTTCGAGAGCTATATAATACAGGTGCTCCGAATTCAACTTGAGAAAAATATGTCAGCAAATAGAATAAAAGATGGATTTGTTTTCAATAACATCTTCGAAGCTAAAAACAAAAAACGATCAAGTGCGTGTCAGGCCGCGCTCCGTATGGTTCCGTACTGACATGCGCAAATAGAGGTATTCAACATTAAGTTTTGAATAGTTTTGGTGGAGTTATTACTAGTTGACTTGTAAAGCCTTACTATTAAACTGTCACAGTTTTTTTTTATTCGCCAACGGTCTAGCTTGTAGTGGGAGTGAACCCCACATTTGACTCAAAAAAAAATCAGGACTATTAAGCTTAAAATTTTGCAAACTGGCCCCTAAATTAAAAATTCGCCTTTGTACATCCCTTGCTCTTGTTAATTGTAATTGAACGGTCGGATGGACATGGCAATACTTATAAGCGTTTCTTGTAGGCCAACGGAATCTTAAAATGGCGGCATTGCATTCTGTTTTCAAAGATGCTCTAATTCCCGCCGCACGCAGCCGGCAAACTACAGTGCTCGCTAAAATTAACGTTAATTTGTAGTTCACTTTCAAGTGGCAGAACTAGTATCACTTAATCGCTTCCTGCCAACGATTTAGCTCGAACAGTCGGTGTTCGTCGGGAAAATGAAGCAAAACAAACACGACCATCTGTCCCACGAAACGTAAAAACTGTTTATATGTTTACACAACGCTCAGCGGGCTTGGTGACTTCCCTAAGGTCTCTTACATTACTCGACAGCTGTCAAACAAGTTTAGCAACAAATCCAGTGGGCTCGTGGATACGGGTGGATTTAACGAGCGACGCGTGTGTCATTATGTCTCGGGTAATCTTGGATTAAATAACCCAAGTGAATTTTGTATATTCATCCCGATGTCGCTAGTCATAAACCTAAGCAACTCAAAGCGATGAGTCACGTGACAAAAACAGCTTTGTGCCTTGAATATAGTCAAAAGCAAACAGATAAACGTAGGGCGAGTAGGGGTTGCAAACCGGGATCTCGATTCTCGAAAATACCGGAATACCGGGCAGAAAAATGAACTTTTAAATACCGGTATTAAATTAATCAATACCGGGATTTTCGGTAATTTCGGTTTTAGCAAAAATTAAAAAAACTAACAGTCATTTCGTTCAATTATGCGCGTAAAATGATTATTTATGTGAGATCGTGCGAAGGAAAAACAAACTTTTAGACACAAAGTAAAAAAGTTTATTAAAAAATTAAACTAGTGAATACACGTAATAAAAAGCAAAGAAAACAAGAAACACAACTAGCGCATAGGCTCACCCGATCGTAACTCCACTCTCTTTCACTCATTCGCTCGTCTCAATCGTTCCACAGAAATCTTCAATCACTCGGTCGCTCGTTTACATCAACTCATTCAAATAAAAATCCACCCTCATTCCCACATTTATAACAATTTTTTAACTGGCAAAGTTGTACGCACAGCGGTGGCGGCCTAACTAGCCCGAGAGCCCAAGCTCACCACGATTAGTCGCACGATTCGCACAGGTATACCTAGTGCCATCCACGATAACGCATCATTTTGTCAAAATTAGACATTAATGACATTCTAATAAGAAGTAAGAATAACGGCATGACGGCACGGCACGCGTCATCGTGAAGGACTATTTTTCGCAGCGCTGGCGTAGCGAGCAAGCGAGAATGAGAACCGATTCCCACGGCCGAGCGAACCAATCAGGATTGGGAATCGAGATTAAGCTGGCGAGAAGCAAGCGAACTTGAATATTTATTTTGTTGATGATAACAAATAATAACAACTTTGGCCGGCCGGCAAGCAGTCAAGTGCAGAGCGCAGTGCAATTCGTGTTCGTGTGTAATGTAATCAGTGTAATGTGCTTTATAATATTTTTGTTTGTTTGTTTGTAGGATAGCAAGTTGATTAAAGACTGATTTTATTTCATACTCAATACTAATATTTAGAGCTATTTTTGGTTATTGTTACTTAATTAATGGGTAATCTTGTGATTTTTCTGTGATTTTATAAATCTTAAGTTGTTTACGTAACAGTACCTAACTACCTTATGCTAATTATACTCTTTTTCGTGATCTTATACGCATTGTCTTTTATTTAAAACTTTTTATCGCACAAATACCGAAATTACCGAAAATACCGGAAAACCGGTATCAGAAAAATATCAATACCGAAAATACCGGTTTTCAAAAAAGGACCCGGTATTGCAATCCCTAAGGGCGAGTGTCAATGTTAGTGGAAGATAAAAAAGCGTCCGTTCAGAAAGGCAATAACACGTTATTGAACGAAAAGTTGTGAGTTGTGTTGTGACTAATGTCGTAACCATAGATTAGGATTCTAAGAATGAGACACCTCGCATTATTTTACGCCTACGCGCACAATAAACTTATATTTACTGACTTATAACACTCGGGTTAAACACTTTAATCTTCTTTTATGTCGGACGAGCCGCGGTTCAGGATTAGATCTAAAACACGATGTGCATCAGAAACCCGGATTCCAAAGATCTCATGCTTTACAAACTCTAAAAAATGTCACTGTACGACATTCCCTTTGAAAAAATTCCCACAAATAAACGTTTAGCTGACAAGGAACAACGTCCCGCTATAATTAGACCGAGGGGCGTTTAAAGCTGATATTTTAATGGACTAGAGCCATTATTCAACGATACGAGACGGATGTGTCAAATGTGGGTTTAAAAAACCGAGACACACTTGTTTCCCGAAGATTAACTCCTCGTCTTAGGCGATTGAGAAAACTTAATGGTTTGCTTAATGAACTACCCCGTCTCGAAGTTTCCTCCTTTTATCTCTGTCCATTGTGTTTTAGACGAGTTTCGAATCTCCTTGGAAAATACATTTTTAATTTTAACAGACTCCGGGACGTTTCAACTTCTTAATGCGGACTGAAGGACTTTAGCACTCATTTTCACGTCTAATAACTCGCCCGATTCAGTAGACGGAAGGCCAAGGAAGCTATTTTTTTTACATTTCAGAGTAATTCTTGGGAGAGCAAAAAAAACAATATTTGCTCTTACAAAAATTAAGCCGTGCCCGGATGATATTATGCAAAAGAGAACGTACAAAAAGCCCAGCGAAGGAACATGGGCTAATTGTTTGGACAACCGGATGTGACGGGGCGGAAAAATGGAAAGGAAATACCCGACAGCTCCGACAGAAGCCGGCGTAATATCAAATCCCTGACTATAAGTAGGCGAATCAATGGCGGCAGTCGGCGGGACGCGTAATAACTGGAAATAGTATGTGCGGTCAAATATTCGAGGTACTCGAGTGCCTTTAATATTACAGACGAACGTGATGTAATAAAATGATTTTTAGCCATGCATGCTACGTAATAAGATTCAAAATAACATAATCAGTCAATCGATAACTCGATAATAAAATGAGGAACGAGACCATCCATCACGCTCGGAAATAGGTCGAGCTCCACATAGAGAGTTCTTTAAAATGAACTCTTCAACGAAATGTGGATCGGTTGAAACTTGAACATCGATCTCTAGCGGGTTAAACGAAAATTAACCTTCATACGTAACTATAGATTTCTCTCTCGGCCGTTGAAAGAGCCTCTTTGTACCGAGCGCGGCTTACGGTATCTTCTGGCCTATGACCTGAGATAGCAGACGTACAGATTAGGTAAGCACTTGGAACGCTCGCAATCCGTACATCCGATGTCCGAGATAAGCAACTTCGTGTACTAATAACTCGGTGGATACAATGGGATCTCTCCCGAGAGGTTGATCGATATTGACATACGACATCATGTGACTCCGGCCGCTTTTCTCTTCAGGCAAAAACAAATAAAGGCAATTATTCTGTCCGCATCATGAATCTCGTGTTATCGGATCCATTTTATGAATTGTGGAACAAACAAATGAGAGCTAGCAACGCGCTGAAACTGCAATACGCAATGGACCGCGAGTTATTAATATTACAATATCAATATCAACTGTTGACATGTTTTTTCATGATCGAACAAACAATAAAAACCAATTTATCGCCAAATGCAAACCTAAATAGATAATTTACGAGCTCGACGACAAAAGGGTTCGACTCGGGTGGAACTATAAAGGTTCCCCACTTTGTGTAACGACTGGATAGTTTCTAAGTTGACGAGAATAAAGTACCAAATAGCATGTTCCATTTGACGCGTGTTCACTTTACGCGTGTAAAATATAATAAGCGACATAAATCTAGAACGGTAAAACTTGCGAAGAGCACGGAAGCGAAAGGAAACCTTAATTCGGAGTGTGTAAAGCTTTCAATCGGGTATGTTATTTATTCGCAATTTCTGAGCCTATTATGAATAGAAGCAGCCCCTGCATGGGCTGGGGTAGCGCGTAACGGCGTTAGCAAATAGCATGTTGTAACCCCACATGCAATATTTATTGCAGTCTCCGTAACCGTTGCGAGGATTATGAAAATGCTGCGAACGCAGATTCTAAATTTATTCCTGCCGATAAATTATGCAGTCCATACAAGTTTGTCAGTGTTAAAACATCGACTTTCGACGTCTTAACGCTCTCGAGAGCATAAGTAATTATGCGACTTTGTAACTACATCATAAATAATACTTAATTAGAAGTTAGATAACGCTTGTTCGCATAAGAACAAAGTTAATAATCCACTTAACGAAGTACTTAGATAAGGCGTTGTAATACCCAAGTTTTCTTCATTTTCAGTGAGTTTCGAGGCAGACGCGTTGGAAAAAAACTTGAAGCTTCAGTGCTAGAGTCTGGACTCTTGCGAATCGTTTGAAATAAGTTCTAAGACATTATTGTTGGAAGTTTTTATTACAAAGCATTACTAGACCGGCTATAGTAATTTTAAAGTTCCATCTCGAGACTTAATTTAAAATTGCTGCAGCTGAGTTATTCGCTGTCGAATGAAAGTTATAACATGTTCACGTTTAGTTAAAAAGAGCTGTTTAAAATTAAAACCATTAGACTAAGAAAGAAATAAGTACTCAGTTTACTCGACGCTACTGAACTTTATCTAGTAGCTCTTAATGACGAACTGTAATATAAGTACCTTAGAATCAATCCACAGACGAACGCAGTAGAAACTTCCAACCGTCAATATTTGAATACCCCTCAATAGTAGAATTGAAAAGCTTGCACTAATGAAATTCTGCATCAGAGGAAACTTGAAACGTCGGGACGGGACAATACAGATGCTCGGAACACTTTAAAACTTGGAACTTTAAAAACTAACTAACTGACGGCGTGTCGTTAACAGTGTTTGCAACTTTTGGTAAACTAAACTGCGAAGTGGTTTGAGTTCTGGAGACGGCGCTTAGCGTTTGTTTGATGATTACGATTTGAAAACTTCGTTTCTAATTCATTTCATTCGATGTTTGAGGTGTGCTAAAACTTTAAATGTTAATAAAACACTCCTTTTGAAGTCCACGTTATTAACACCACAGCATAGTGTTAAGCGTTTAATTCCTGGATATTTTTGAATAGTGCAAAATTCCGGGTTTAAATTGCTTTCATATTTTTAACACGTGGGCGCTGTCAAATAATGGTAATTGCAGCCAGTAAAAGTATCAAAATTGCGTAAAATTTTATCCTAAAACAGATTGGGCCACGAGTAACCTAATGACCTCATTATTAATTAAATCCGAACACCGTAAATCAACACACGCGCTTCATTGAAAATAATTGAACACAACGTTGTTATGAAGTCATTCATTCCAATTACAACAGCCGCAAGCGAATTATCAACAAACTGTTGAAACAATTCTCGTACGTGGACCGTTGACTGCGACCACACAATGCTAAGTCTTGAATCAAACAATCGAGATCGTGTCGACAGCCAATATTACAGCTTCATGTCAACAATCCGTTCATAAAGCTAAGATTTAATGAGTGCGCTTGAACGGCAAACGTAAACCGAATAGCCGAGACCCCAGCGCAAATGTTGACACGCCACAGACGCCGTCATGGCAAACACGCCACTTCTGTGGCTGCGGCATTTTATTAAAGTCCACTTCCACCTGCACTGCTCTAACACATACACGGTATATGGAGCAAGAGAGACGCAGCAATGCGCTGCGGGATTGTTTGGAATAGCTGATTCGATGCCATTTCCTTGTAGGATTCAAAGGATTGACAGAGCATTAAAGTGGACCTCATAAGCGCTCTGTATTCTGTGGCTCGGCGCTGGCGCCATATTGGAGTAATAACGTGTAATGCACTTTTAAGTGCGAGACCATTACATGTTTATCTCTTCTATCTGTCTCTTTGTTGGAGTTAATTTAGGGAGCTACCGAGCGCATCTAACTGCGCTGCTGTACGAATTTGTCAGACGTAAGTAAGATAAATCGAAAGCCATTGTAAAATACCTTATCTGAGCGAGGAACAGTGTTCTAAAGACATCCCAAATGACAGAAACCGTAAACCGAGGTGAAGTAATCCTCACCAATTAACGAGGTAATCTCAAACAATACAAAAAAGGTGTTTAGGAATGGAACCCGCTATCTGTTCGCGTTACAAATCGTGATTAGTCGGCGATTAAACAATTAGTTAGCGTTTTTAATGAATGACTGAGAGTCGAGGGCTCTTGTTCCCACGCACCTCGGTAATTGAATCGGCTTGTTTGAATTGAAATTTGAGTTTGAGTTGTTTTAGATTTCGCTATGGTTTTATTTAAACTGGAGGAATAAAACGAAGATATCACGTTATTATTACTTTCTCAAACAAATAAGTTTATCGGTGCTCTAGTTTTGTCTATGGTTGGTGCTCCTCAAAAAAAGTGAATGTTTTTTCACAACATTTTTCGAAATAATGAACACTGCCCGCGGCCAAAACACAATAATGTTACAAACTGTAGTAAAAACAGTTTTGGCACAGAATAGTTGTGAGGGTTTTTAAAAGGTTTATTCCACATTGTATTAGAGAAACATTTCAGTATTATTTCAGGGAGACTATCGTTATGAAACAGCACCCACGCTCAGCGTCAGATAAAAGGAATTTACTTTAAATAAATAAGATTCACGACGTTATTTCGCTGCACTGGCTGTAACTAATTTTGCGTTTGTGCATTCAAGATATTGTTATTTCAGAGTTGTGCTACCGAGAATCGTGTTTTAGAACATTTCTGATCATTTATTTATGACAGGATATGCGAATGGAGTTGGAATTTAGTTCATACTGTTTCTGTTATTTGATACGATGTCCTTTAGCTACAATCTAGGTACAAACGAATAAGTTATGAAATGAAACATTGTAACGCATATAAAAGCACATAAAATATACCATAAAGAGGTTTGATTAGGTTTAGTTTTGGGTTCTTCAGTCTTTACCATGTTTCAGCTGTTGAAAATTCTCGAACAACAAAATGCTCCAGTTTTATCGACCTCTAGATACACCCGAAAACAGTATTCCGGTAGCATAGTTACATTTCCCCATGGAACCCATTAGTATTCAACAGTCGCTACAAAGGTAGCAAACGAACTACCCTTTTTCACTTTTTCCATCCATCAAGTGAACATTTTTGAGAATGAGCGCAGCGAAATGCATTGCATACTGATATTATGGGGCAATGACGCATGGCGCGATCTGCCATGAATTTTTAAATTGGTGCGAATTTGTTGCATTGTAAATGTAATGAAATTCTACATCAGGAAGAGCTTGTCTATGATTTATTAGAAAAAGGAATGAAGTGTGTAAATTACGTTTCGTTAGAACAACAACGAAATATGAATGATTAATATTTCGTTTACTTCGGTTTCGTTGTCTTGAAACATATTAGCCGATGCGTTAAATGTTTTTATTCCTAGTAAACAAATAACTTGTTTTAGATATAATGTGCAAAACTAGATTTTTTTTAAATATGGTACTTGCCAAGCTGGAGTATTTTTGGTTATTTGGTAAAAAAAAATAATTAGTGAGCGAAATATGAGAAGTAACAAAATATGAAAGATGACGGGTGAACAATGATTAGAAAGAAAGGAAGAAAACATTTATTCGTGACAAACAATGAATAAAAAATAAAATAGAGAAAAAAACAAAATAAAGGTATGTATGTCACGAAATGGTCCCAAATCAGCATCTGTCTTCCTTTGGGACCATGCTAAACATTAGCTAAACATTATTTTCACAACGAACGAACCTCACAAATTCTGACACTTTTTTGCCATCGAGAAAATATAAATATGATCACTGGTGGAATGATTTTATTAGGTAAATAAATTCATTACGAAATTAGACATGAATCAGAATTGAATTGAAAACAGAAAATTTGCTTTATCTTTGGGAAAAGCGTACGTGTTATATCCAGGTCGTAAACGAAGACAAAATCCTGTGAATAAAACGGTTAAAATGAATTTCAGATTCAGGTTTAACAGCCAATTCAAAGTGTTGCCATGTACATAAACTAATGAGCAGTGTATTTGTCAATAGCAGTCGAATTAATTTGGTGTCGGGGTAAATGTTGCCAAATTAACAGCGGATCGATATTGTTCAACTCTTAGATGAATGATTGGTCTCGCGCGCTCGCTCGACTAGATACCCCCCTACCTAACATTTAAAGTTCCCTGAATGAGGCAACTCAATATTGTAGTGTGTGTAAGAACGGTGTAAGACAATTTGCAAGGATGCTAGTGTGCGTGACGAATTGTGTTGCCAGCTGCTCCACTGTTACCCGAAGTATTGGGAAAATATATTATTATTATGCTGTGGTCTATTAAGTTACTGGTTATAAAATGTATCTTGGGAAATACTTAGAAATTAACAAGTAATTAAAAGTGAATGTTTTAATATGTTGTTCGTTTTGGCATAGGTTTTTTCTTTAGAAAAATGGTAGGTATGTAGGTATATCAATGATCAGGCCTCACTTTTAATAATAATACGTGGCGTTATCTGGAAAAAGGTACCTTGTTGTCGGTATTGAGTTATTGATATGATGACATACATACATACGCTCGAAAAACATAACCCTTGTTGCTTGCTTTGTATATACTTTTGTCACGAATAAATGATTTCTTTCTTTCTTTTCTTTCTTTCTTTCTTTCCTTCGGGCAGTCAGGTAAAAAGTTAACATTTCAGGAAAATGGGTAAAAAAACATTTTTCAATACCTACATTTTTGGTCGAATAATTCACTTTCAAAGGATGTATTATGTCGGCGGCCGATCGTAAAATCCGCCAGATCACGAAATTCCTAGGCACATCATGAAATGGTGCCATTAAATGATATGCCTAAAAGTTGTCCAGGCATATCACGATGTGCCTGAGAAACAATACGGCAGATCGATTAGACCAACGCATTTGACGATATTCCTAGCTTTATACTGGGCATATCGTGACATGCTGAAAAAAAGAAAAAAATAGGTACGACGAGCGAAGCGAGGAGTGGTTAGTATGAATTGTGACCACTACGCACGAGCCGAGCGAGCGAAGCGAGCGCGCCGCGGCAACGGCCGGCGAAGTGCCAGAAACGATTTGGTGGCGTTTCATGATATGCCTAGGAATTTCATGATCTGCCTAATCTAGCCAAATCACGAAATGGCGGCGTTTCATGACATGCCTAGGAATTTCATGACCTGCCTAAACTAGCCAAATCATGAAATGGCGGCGTTTCATGATATGCCTAGGAATTTTATGATCTGCCTAAACGTCACTAAGCAAATCGTCAAACGGTGAGTTTTGAACGATATGGCGGATGTCCCTTAGCCAATTCATGAAATGGCGCCATTTCACGATATGCCTAGGAATTTCGTGATCTGCCTAAACTAGCCAAATCACGAAATGGCGAAGTTTCATGATATGCCTAGGAATTTCATGACCTGCCTAAACTAACCAAATCATGAAATGGCGCCATTTCACGATATGCCTAGGAATTTCATGACCTGCCTAAACTAGCCAAATCATGAAATGGCGGCGTTTCATGATATGCCTAGGAATTTCATGATCAGCCTAAACGTCACTAGGCAAATCGTCAAACGGTGAGTTTTGAACGATATGGCGGATGTCCTTTAGCCAATTCATGAAATGGCGCCATTTTACGATATGCCTAGGAATTTCGTGATCTGCCTAAACTAGTCAAATCACGAAATGGCGGCGTTTCATGATATGCCTAGGAATTTCATGACCTGCCTAAACTAGCCAAATCATGAAATGGCGGCGTTTCATGATATGCCTAGGAATTTCATGATCTGCTTAAACGTCACTAAGCAAATCCTCAAACGGTGAGTTTTGAACGATATGGCGGATGTCCCTTAGCCAATTCATGAAATGGCGCCATTTCACGATATGCCTAGGAATTTCGTGATCTGCCTAAACTAGCCAAATCTCGAAATGGCGGCGTTTCATGATATGCCTAGGAATTTCATGACCTGCCTAAACTAGCCAAATCATGAAATGGGGGCGTTTCATGATATGCCTAGGAATTTTATGATCTGCCTAAACGTCACTAAGCAAATCGTCAAACGGTGAGTTTTGAACGATATGGTGGATGTCCTTTAGCCAATTCATGAAATGGCGCCATTTCACGATATGCCTAGGAATTTCGTGATCTGGCGGATTTTACGATCGGCCGCCGACATATATATTACAAAGATAAACATTAAATAATATAGAACGAGGTTATGTATATATAATAATTACGTTAGATAAATGAAATAAGTTATTAAATGATGATAATAATAAAATTCAATTGATTAAAATCTCAACCACGGGGATTTTATTTTTGTGTACGCGGCAACACTGGATGGCGTTTCGGGTTCATGTTATTTTATTTTGTAATTTCGAAATTATACGATATTTACTGATGGTATGTGATCCCAGTGTCCTTCTTATTTTTGGAAGTATTATTTTTACACAGTTTCACTGCGCAAACTGGCATTTTAATTCGGTTTATGACCAAAATTTAGCAAAACATTCGGAGACGCACCTTACGCACAGTCTGCAACGCGACTGAGCCGGGTTGGAGCCGGGTACGCCGATTCCGGCGTACTATTTGTTGCTTCATTTGACAAGTACGCCGGCGGTATCTAGTCGAGCGAGCGCGAGACCAATCATTCATCTAAGGTTCAACTATTCTGATTTTACTTACAAAGAATAATTAATAAAATTTGTCAATATGGATGAAAATAGCCGGCTAGTCGACACGTTTTAATTAGCTTTTACATTACATCTGATGACTAAACAGACCAAAATAGAATAACACTGATGCACTCAGAGGTACGTATGTAAATTGTGAATTTTAACGAATCTTAAATATTTCTAATGTTCTATTTTTGAAAAAAAAAACATAGTTATATTGGAACATTAAAGCGTAAAAAAAAATAAAGTCTTCGTTATTAAATGCCAGTGACAAATTTAACAATCGAGGTCCTTACTGATGAAAAACAACGTGTAACACTTATATTTTTTTTATCCAGCTCCCTAGAATTAGGTCTTCAGTTTCTTCAAAGAGCCTAAAACAGAAACGGCTGGAAAACAAGTTAAAAGGTGCCTGCATAATAAGTTGGCCTTCAACATCAACTTCAGGCATCGTTGTGTAGTCTAGTAGCCTTCGACTTACTTTTTTCGTAGGGAAAGTAACATTAACTTCTTGTGCCACGTGTTAGGATATTTTTCGGAGAAAAATTCGGGAATTTATTTGGCTTTTAGCTGAATAAGCTTGGAACTAAAGTAGACCTTGTTCGTAGACATTTTTAGTAAGAACAAAGATAATTCTAATGTAAAATTTCATTCGTCTCACCAAAATAACGTTAAGTAAATGACCGAAAACTATATACTGTATTATATTTATTGATTGTTTTTAGTTACAAAAATAAGAAAAATATTGAACCCGTCGTGTTTACTGCTATACCCAATTAATGATTAATAAACTTCAAATGTTGATTGTTGAAAAGTGTAGGATTGTAGCCTTTGATGTAGGATTATTAAAATTAGATCACTAGTCCTTTTGTGAAACACTACAAGACCTTTCTATCCCTTAGAAAATAAGCATCAACTCCTTTTTCTAATCTACAAGTAACTATTCTATTTTCAGAGATAGTTTTTATACGAACAGGTACATTGAAAATGATTAGGTACAGTCACTAGCACCAATATCTGACACAACAAAGCGTGCACAAATATCTCATACGAGTCTATTTCTAAGACCAGTAGGACGTATTTTTGTACATAGTACGTAAGTAGAAGACAGTCGTAAACTGAAATATAAATTAATGTGGGGTATTGGGGTGGAAAGTATTGAAAAAATAAATAGGTACAGTGCAAAACTTCCAAGTAGTAAACTGAAAGTTTACCGCGAAATATTGTCAATTATTCAATCTTTATTTACACCAAAATCTCTAAGGTCCAAACAGCGATATTTCACCGCGTGATATTTATCTTGCAAAATTCCGTGCTCGAAATACAATTTATTTACGATTATTTTAACGCCAGTGCGGATAAGTATAAGATTCAATGTGTTACAGAATAGCGAGAAAAACAGCGCGGTGAAAATTCGCAGTGCGGAGTCAGCCAAGTCCTCATTATATAGTTCGATACGATAATCTAAACAACAATTAGCGGACTTTAATTGAGGTTTGTTAAATTAATCTTGACAGGGTGTTACAAATCTTCGGATCAGGATCGGGATCAGGTACAGAAGCGGGATTCAACACTGAATCTTGGAACAGGAATTAGCTGGAACGTAAACAAATCGTGTTAGTAAAGAAAATGATAGATAAATAAACCATAATATGAAATGCTACATTGCATTTCTGTTTGCAAGTCAGCCCACGAATTTTTCGTTTTACAAGTCATCGTAAATTTTCAAATCAATTTTGCACCTAAATTAGGGGAGACCGAGGAGAGATGTGACAGAGGAGAGTAGTGACAACGTCGATTTTTTGGAGCTTATGAACTGCTAGCGGCTCGCAACAGCGCGCGATTTTTAGTTCAAGTCTCAAACCATCAAGCGCGTGCTGTAGCGAGCTCACTAGCAGTTAATAAGTTTCCAAAAATCGACGTTGTCACTACTCTCTTCTGTCACAACTCTCCTTGGTCTCCCCTAAATGGCTTCAAAATACGGGTCTATAGCCCCGAGGTCGATACATCGACCTCCGGCTTATCGGTTTAAGAGGAGATAGGTTAGGTTAGATTATAAATAGGTTTAAGAAGTTCAAAAATGAGAATTCATATGGTAAATTTGAAATTTACAATGTCCTTCCCGGCGTTGAAAAAGGTTATTGCTCTTTCGTACGTTCCGGTTGTCGGGTAAACGGCGCCGTACCCGGTGGTAAAATGTATGAGCGTACCGGATAATAAATACCGGTAAATTGAAAGATTTAATACATCCCCTTGAACCACCATCACCGGATACCCAGACGACTATCCGGCAACCGGTACATAGAAAAGGCACGAGGAAACTTGCAGAAAACTGCTAAACAACTTTTGGAATTTGATGACATTTTCGATTACTTGTTAGATGTCTAATACTGATACTGCTACTAGATGGGCCAATCAACTTTTTTACCGACACTAATCTGTCCGCGACATTTTTCAAACAATTGCAGATTTTTGTAAGTAAGCATGTTTTTTTTCTGTAATTTAACAGATGGTGTACATGAATACATGCCATCCTACGTAAGTTCAACCTATTAAATCGTGAAATATCTTGTTGGAAGTAAGATTTTTTGATAACGCCAGTAACAATTTTGGTAACGCAGGAAACACCCAAAGTGTCGGTAAAATAGTTGATTGGCCCAGATAACCTGGAAACTGTAGCAGATTCTTCTAACCAGTAAACAAAAATGTACCCACGTAAATCAAACGGAAGAAACGCTCTAATAATAACCCTTCAACACCCCATTTTAGACTTGGTAAGAATAATCATGCATGTTGCATTAAGCCCGGTTTAGACTTGCAAGAAAAATCGTGCAGATTGCATTACATTGCGGCGCTCGATTGACCGCTACAAACTCGTTGGCTTTACGGCCTCGCAATGTAATGCAACTTGCATGATTTTTCTTACAGGTCTAAGCTGGGCTTAACATTACGGTTCGGTAAAGAGAAAGTTTGAAGTAAAAAATCGAGCGCTGCAATGTAATATGCCCGATTTTTCTCGCAAGTCTAAACAAGCCTTAAAGGACTGCCTAAAGGACTAGTCTCAATCCATCCACACCGAAAGGTTTGTGTCTAATACTGCTGCCGCTATCAGAACAAAAGGCATAATTGCAAAGCTGCTTCAAGAAAAGCACAAAAACATAAGAACAAGTGAGCCCTTGTGCTTTTTCTTTTTGGACGTTTGCAGTAGTGCGTTTTGATCTAATAACGTCAGAATAATAATATGTATAAGGATATCCCATCCGTCAGGGAAATTTTATTTAAAAAAATCTTGTCAGCCGAAAAACGTCTACTGCTGGGCACAGGCCTCCCCCAAGGCCGAACTCAGATTGATCTTGTGCTTTCAGCATCCAACGCTATCCCGATTTTAAAAATTGAATGAAAAAACTGGATAACTTATACTAAATGAATTCCGGTCACCTATAAAATAGAATTCATTTTTATTATATGGTGGCCAATTATTGAAAGTTGACCAGTAAATGACGATTATCCCTATATGTCTGTCTGTCTCTGTTTCGCTGAATTGTATTAAAGGTTTTATTTTGGTCTAGACTGACCAAACTTAAGAACAAAAGCGTAATCTCTATAACATGTTTCGCAGACGTTTTTCATAGACATGATGTATTCGGCTACAAACGAAAGGTACAGGCTTAATTAAATTACGCGCCCATCCTTAATCTAAAAGCCTAACTACCCTCCACAGACTAATGAATAAATAATTAACATAGCTAGTGCTAAAAGCTAAATTACGACGGGAACTAATTATAATATACCTAGTTATTCTACGTGTAGTTAGTTTATTTATGCATGGATGGGCTTTGGATAAATGGGGACTGGTTTACAAAACGTCTATCTTTTAGATTATAGTTTCTATTTAATATTATAATGCAAATTTGCGAAATACCTAGTTAACCAAAATAATGCTGATAGGGGTAGGTTACGATACAATTATTCTACCAATCTTTTTTATCTAGTCTTAATCTTCTTAACTTTGATAACCTGTAGGTATCTCTATGATTTTCCTATTTAGCATTACATGACGGTCGTCTGTCAGTGAGTCTGAAGAGCAGTATATTGTGTTTAACTTATCATCATTATCATCATTATCTCGAAGACGATCACGCCACAATGAACGGCAAGACGCTACTTGCATCCACCGGGGTCCCGCAACTCTCAGGATTCACGATGTCGTCAGTCCACCTGGTGCGAGGCCTGCCAACGCTTCGTTTTCCTGTTCGAGGTCGCTACTCGAGGACTTTTCTTCCCCAACGGTTACCTATCTGTTCTTCGAGCGCCCATTGCCACTTCAACTTTAAGTTTTAAGTTGTATTTTAATACCTATTACATATTCCGCCTATCAGCCTATGAAGTTTTCTTTTACTACCTATTTCATTACACCAGGCACACGTTTCTGTGCCAATTTTGGCTAAAGGTACAACGATTATTGTCTAATACAGCATACATAAATATACAGCATATAGGTACGTAAACAAATAAGTAGGTATATTACCTAACTGACATTAAAAGTAAATTCAAGAAAGCGGTCGAAGATACGGAGGCTGTATGATTGGATCACGACGAAGTTCAATGGCCATGATAAAAAAAAAAACAAAATGCATCGGCTATGCCATAGACGTACCTATCTTCTACACAATACCTTTGTAAAAATTGTCAAGTTGGTACCTTGCTTGCCTAGTACAATTTCTACAATATCTTAGACATAATTAGGAATGGATATACCTACTTACCTACATCACTAAGTGTAAAAGAATCTAAAACCTAATTAATACCTACTCAATGTAGCTAAGATAACTATTGTCAAATGCGCTGTATACACTATAATACTAAGTACTTATGTTAAATTGTAAATTTGAAACACATCTACAAATACTACAATCTACATGTAGGTACCAATACCTACCAATGTCGCCTATGGCAACATACCTAGTAGGTACTGGTACACTATAAACTATAATCATAACTATCTAAGTAGGTAATATGATCATCGCTACGATATGGTTTGTGTCGGGTTCTCTCCACGCGTACTTGGCTCTCTAAGCTTTTAACTTGACATTCTCGCCCTACGAATAATAAACAGAAACTTTTATCACCCGAACATGCGCGTTAGAGTACAACGAAGTAAACAAACTTGAACTTTCCAAAAGTTAACATAACAACTGTTACTAACTCCGAAACTCACCTTGAAAACTGCAGAAAGTAATCCCCAATGTTAATTCCGCCTTTACAGAAACAATCCAGTTGGATTTACCACAACATTCCGGTATTAGACACACGCTCAAAACTTGTAGCTTCACACTCACTATCGTTACCGCACTTTTTTGAGTGAAAATTTACACAAAGCACTAAAGAAACACACTTGATATCACTATGATAGTATTAGAAACCATCTAAACACTTGTTTTTGAGTCAATTGTTACGGTTTTACGCTCAAAAACTTAAAAGAACGTCGTAAATACTCAGAGCAACACTCTGCACGCGACGGCCATCTTCCGCCCGCTAGCGCGAAGTTTGAGGTTATTTTCGATAGAGGGCAGAACGTTGCAGCGGGAGCTGATCTGATAAGTTATTTATTTCTATTGTTTATTGCCTAAATATTGTGGTTCCAAAACTTGTCATTTGTTTCTTAAATAATGCCTGACGTTTGTTTAATATGTTAAATATCAACTGAAAAGTAAAGTAAATTACTAAAGGTCGATATTTTTAATTTAGCTATAGAATATTTTAATAGTAGCAACACCAACATGTGTGCCGGTGTTGCTGTATAAGTAAAAAGTTTTAAGTGTCGGAAAAAATTTAACGCAGACACAGCATTATTTTGGAAAAAATCTCGTACATGTACAGTCAGCTGCAGAGAAAGGGTACCCCCCTGTATGGCGGTAAGTATGGATACCGCCGTTACAGGGGGGTACCTTTTCTCTGCAGCTGACTGTACTTGCTAAAAATAACTGATCAATGATTAATGGACGCAGATCACATTTTCTTACGAATGTTAAGTTAAATTTGTAGATTTAAAGGGGTGATACTATTTAGCGCGGCTGTATAATACTGACCTGCACCTGATATTTCATGTACACGCCTTTAGAAGTTTGAAACCAGTTCGTGTAGGCGTGTATATAAAATATCGGGTCGGTATTACCCATGCTGGTAAATAGTGTCACCCAATTTGGTGTTGATTAAACGATATCAAATATAGTCATAAAACCTAGCAAATAATTTTTAAAAACGCTGAAGCATTTTTATCCGACTGCAAACTGCCCGACAAATAAGTAATTCAAGTTAATTCAAAACAGAGTTTGTTTTGATTGAAAGTCTTAGGGGCTGTTTAACTAACGGTTAAATGTGATGCCGTCTCCGTTTGTTTTGTTCGAATAGACGGAGACGGCATCACATTTAACCGTTAGTTAACACTAATCAATGAATGGTGAGACAGCCCCTCAGGGGCCAAATTCTCGCCAAATTGTCTTTCGATGAAGTTAATTTTATTTCGAGCAGTGGCAACATGAGAGCTAAATGTCAGTGTCACTGTCACTTTCATTCCTAATAGTTCCTATGGAATGCGTGACCTGTGTATTTTGTTTTGTTTTCAGTTTATTTACTTGGAATCAAAGTTAGTCCTTTAAAATATGAACTGTATAATTTTAAGTCAGCCTGTTTGAAGTAACAAGTGATAATCTAAGGATAAGTGATACTTTTAAGTCATAAATATTATCAAGCAATCTAGCAAATAATTTGTAAGTTCACTTCAATGCACTTGTGTATTTGTACTGACTCCGTAAATAGAATATATATAGTGTAACTTTTCAATCGAATGCGTACTAAATAAGTATATTGTGTGCTATTGAATAAAATATTTTGAAAAACGAACTAAAAATAGTTGAAATCTCACAGCCACTTGCAACAAAAGTAAACTATTTTTGGTTTTGTTAGAGTTTCATCTCAATATAGCTCTAAACTCGAATCGAGTTTAATCTGGGTGGATTTAGCTGGTGAATTTTTAACCATTCCCTTGCTGTTGCAGTTTTTGCATTCCATTTTGATACAACAAAACATTTTGATACATAAAAAAATGACCGAATGAAATCAACACATTGATAGTTTTGTTATGATATTTCCTTATGTTGTGAGCAATGAAGAGATCCAGGGCACCGAATTTTACTGTGTCAGAAGTAACACATTTAATGAGTCTCATTGAAAAATATCCGATAATAGAAAGTAAAAAAATTGATGGGGCTACAGTGAAAGAAAAGCATGAGGCTTGGCAAAAGTTAACAGTGGACTACAACGCCCAGACAAATTACTTGGCGAGGACTCCAGAGAATTTACTAGCCTGTTACAAAAATCAAAAAATTAAAATCAAAAAAGCACATTCAAGTGATAAAATGGCTATCAGAGGTGAGATATAATAATATGATTGTATTGTACTACTCTTTACTGTACAACACATGAAATTAACAGATAATCATTACCATTTCACACACACACACACAAACAAACATCACACTTGTATTCCCAAATGGGGTAGGCAGAGCACACAAAACTTTACCGCTTGAAGAAGAAGACGAATCAAAAGTGACAGGTAGCTAGCCTACGGTATATCTTAATCTTTATCCTCAGTCGCCTCTTACAACATCCACGGAAGAAATGGAGAGGTGTAATTCTAACCCAATACCACACCGGTCATCACCATTTCATAATTAATTATTAAATACATATTGCGTCTCCTGCAAAGTATTTTTTGTGCCTATCCTACTAGCACTATTCAATTTTCCAATGTAAAAACTATCCTAAGTCAGGCTAAGTCCTTTCCAGTGTCGCCAACTGTTTCTATACTAAATTTCTCTCTCTTCTAAATCTCAATTGGTTGTGCTTGAGGTCCCGGGTTCGTTTCCTGTGGACGGGCAGATATTTGTATTAAAAATATGAATGTTTGTTCTAGGGTCTTAGGTGTTTATATATTGAAGTATGTATCATCTATATAATTATATCTAGATGTTGCTTAGTACCCATAACACAAGCTTTGCTAAGCTTACTTTGGGGCTAGGTCAATTGGTGTGAATTGTCCTGTGATTTTTTTTTATTCGACTGTAAGGCAAACAAGCAAGTGGGTGTCCTGGTGTTAAGAGATCACCACCACCCATTAAACATCTGCAACTCCAGGGGTATTGCAGATGCGTTGCCAACCTAGAGGCCTAAGTTGGAATACCTCAAGTGCCAGTAAATTTACCGGCTGTCTTACTCTCCGCGCCGAAACACAACAGTGCAAGCACTGCTGATTCACGGCAGGATTAGCGAGTAAGATGGTGGTAGCAATCCGGGCGGACCTTGCATAAGGTCCTACCACCTGCAAATTTATTTTATTGTTTACCTTAGAAAATAGAGATTTTCTAAGGTAAACAATAAAATACTTTTTTACATAGAGATGTATATGCCTGTATTTTCTGAACTGCTACTTTATGTTGGTGTGCAATAAAGAGTTATTGTATTGTACAGTGGAAGATCATAGCCTGGATGGGAGGCATGTACCGGAAGCAATAAATCAAAATACTCCTGATCGAATGGCATTCAGTCTATTGGATAAAGAAGTAAAAAAAGAAGTTGATTCTCCAGGTACGTAGCTTAGATACTACAATTTCATTCTTCTTTAGAACTTTGTGGTACCTGCTACTAATATTACGAGTAATGCAAAAATTAGTAACTTCTTCACGCTAAAACGGCTCATCCAGCTTTCAACTTCAACTTTTTTGTTTTTGGCACCCGGTCACTTTAGGTTAGCATCCACTACTGTCAATGACTCTGACAGCAGCAAAAGTGTAGTGCTGACCACATCTTTTTAAACTGTCTCCACCATAGACCTCCAGTCCCTTTGATTGGCAGCGGCCTGCATCCATGAACCCGCTCGTAAAGTCTGTCTTTAATATTTATAGAAGGGAGCCCACCTGCATCACCATACAGTGACTCTGCACTAGAAAGAGACAAGACACTGACCGGACCTTCTTCAGAAGAGGATGGAGAGTTCAAGGACCAACAACATATGCACATACTGCCTATAGAATTTCCAGTGGGACATTCACGGCAGATCGAAAATGGTAAGATTTTTTCTATGATCTACAGGGTGGCCCATTTATATCGGTCAGTCAGTATGGGAAAGTCTGAAACTGTACGACATACGAAAATTCCTTCTTAGGAACCATGACATCGATTTTACCAGCAAAGAGGTACAAACAACCATAGAGACAATTTTACATGCCAGAATTTTTGAATGTTGTAATGTATAACTTCGAACACCTACTAAAATAAATTAAAGTATGTGAAAACAATGCATTTTATTCATTTTAGATAAAATGTTTCATGGAGAAATTTACTGCTTAAGACGTACACAATCGATATCTAAATAGAAATAGTGTAAGTTTTTTTTTTTTCAAAACAACTGGGTTCGATTCCCGAGCTGAGTACAGGTTTTTTTTAAATGCATGTATGCAGTTTTTCTTGTTATTAAAATCGATTTCATGGTTCCTAAGAAGAAATTTTCGTACGTCGTATAGTTTCAGACTTTCCCATACTGACCGATATAAATGGGCCACCCTGTATAATTACTTTACTGGCGACCTTTAGGTTTCATTTCCACCAGAGATATGCTAGTGTGTGTTGCGATTCGGGACCCATTAGGTAAGAATTTTTAAGCGTCGCGATTTAAATGGGTCCCGACTGTTGAACTTTAAATTAGCTACTTAACAAAGTTCTAGCCCACTAGACTTGTTTTCTTCTTTTTAGTATTTTTAAAGCAGTCGGGTTTTTTAATTTTTTATATTTTTTGTTTTATTTCACACTTTTCTGTGAAAATGGTATATTAAAACGATTATAACCCATATATACTTAAAATGGGCTAATTATTAGCTTTCATTTCATAGGCTTGAATAAAAATCCTTTTTTGAAAACTGATAATTTGGCGCCAAAAATCCGCCACTGAGATTTTCAAAAAATTTCATATACTTACCCAGTGTCACTCGCGTCATTAAGACGAATCCAATGACGTATCATTTATCAAAATCGGTTCAGCCGTTGAGTAGTTACGACAGGACATAGGAATAGACATACATACATACGCGGAAAACACATAACACTTCTTTGCAGTGGGGTAATTCTTCACAGTCTGGTAAAAACAAATAAAAACATGATTTGATTGCAGGAAATGAAAGAAAAGCGTCACAATCGTTCCTACAGTTTTCCGGCGAGAAAAGGGACTTGGTCAAAGCTCAAAAGGAGCTGCTTGACCTGCAAATACGACACCAACAATTAGAAATAAGAGTAACCGAGGAGAAGCTAGACTTTGAAAGGAAGAAGAACAAAATCGAACTGGATTTTCTTACACAAAAATACGAACTCGAATTGAATTATTTGAAGAATAAAAGACATGATTAAGAATGTTTTTTTATTTACTGCTGCCCACCACTGTGTGCGCGGAAACTACGGAATTTTCCGAAAAAACGGTCCTAAGTGTGTCCTTCTAAAAGTCTTGAACTGACTAATAGATGAGAAGCTGGTTAGTAAGAAACCCTTTTTGGTAAATGAAATATCTCGGAAAACGGTAGAAATAATAAAAGTTTACCAGTTTTTGTATTTAAATAGATTTTTTAATAACTCACACACCTTTTAGACATAACACAAGTAAAGACACACTGACATAACAATAAAACAAAAGATATAAAATATAGTCAATAAAAAAAGAGTGTAAAAACATGGTTAGAAAAAAGGTCTGTCGCCAACAATCTCTATCATCTACCTGTTACTTGTGAACGTTCACGGCACGGTTTTTTTTTCTATTCGACTGGAAGGCAAACGAGCAAGTGGCTCTGGTGGTAAGAGATCACCACCGCCCATAAACATCTGCAACACCAGGGGTATTGCAGATGCGTTGCCAACCTAGATGCCTGAGATGGAATACCTCAAGTACCAGTAATTTCACCGGCTGTCTTACTCTCCGCGCCGAAACACAACAGTGCAAGCAATGCTGCTTCACGCCAGGATTAGCGAGCAAGATGGTGATACCAATCCGGGCGGACCTTGCACAAGGTTCTACCACCTTCAAACGGTGGATACAGGCTGCTTCCAACCGAAGCAAATTGAAGTATATGGGGGAGGGCTGTGGTCCAACAGAGAACTTACGACTGATTATGACGATGATGACTCGTGAACGTTTGTGTAAACGCTTACCTTCAGGTCCGCCCGGATTGCTACCACCATCTTGCTCGCTAATCCTACCGTGACGCAGTAGTGCTTGATTGTTGTGTTTCGGCGTGGAGACTAAGACAGCCGGTGAAATTATTGGCGCTTGAGGTATCCCATCTTAGGCCTCTAGGTTGGCAACGCATCTGAAATACCCCTGGTGTTGCAGATGTTTATAGGCGGTGGTGATCTCTTACCACCAGGAGACCCACTTGCTCGTATGCCATCCAGTCGAATAAAAAAACCTCCCCGTTTTTCCAAATAAAACACCAACTCTGAACGTGACGTGCCGAGTTTGAACCTGAAAACAATGAAACGAAAAAGGTTCCTGCAACTTTACGTAGGTATTTTTTTACAAATGTTTTGGACGCAACGGATAACTTTGACAGTTTCCCTTTTGGTAATCTGACGAGCTGAAACATGGCTGAAAACCAGGGTGGCTGCTACGAAATTCGAAAATCGAAGTTCATATCATAGCGTCCCTCTCACTCGTATATTTAAGAGGATATCCCACGGGCGAGCATTTAGAAAAATAGGTATTTGAAGAAAGTATTGCCGTCGCTATTACCCACATACAGGATGATTCAGGGGTTGTGAGCAGGAGTGAAAGGGGTGATGGGGACATTCACACTGAGCAACTTTTAGTATGGGACCAGATACCAAATGGCAAAAAAAAATCTGCTACTCCATACATTTCGGATAGTTAGCGATCGATTATCTCTTGATTTGATGTTTTTTTTCGCGATTTCGGGGCTGGTCCCATAGTAAAAGTTGATCAGTGTGAATGTCTCCATCACCCCTTTCACTCCTGCTCACGACCCATGAATCATCCTGTATAGTGCGAAAGGGACGACTGCAGCTTTAGCCGATTTTAGCTGTAAAAAACGTCCGAAAATAGGGTTTAGTAGTCCTCAATTTCCTCTTCCAAAACTGAACTGATTTTAATTTTTCTTTCAAATATGTTTTAATGAGGGTTTTCCAGATATTTGTTTTTTCTTTTTTTCTTTTACATCCGTGGGATTTGTTTACGAAACTCCTGATTGAGGAACTGGAAATAGCGAATTTTTTGGAGTTTTCGAGGGTTTCTAATTCTTAAAATATACGAATTATCTAAAAAAAAACATATAAGCACGGTAGATGCAAGTATAGATTTTTTGAAAAAAAAATTATTGCTCTAATGTAATTAGCTATTGAGGAAAATGTGGACTACGTTTGTATGGAGAAACTGCCGGAGCTTCAGAAGGGCTACTCCGAAACACAACGTTCGAAGTTCGTGTCGTGCGATCCCTCTCGCTCTCGTATTAAATAGTATAAGTGTGAGAGGGACCGCACGACACGAACTTCGAACGTTGTGTTTCGGAGTAGCCCTTCAGAGCGGGACGGCTATATAAGAAGTTCTAATTTTGCAATTTGTAGTACAGGGCCTGACAGACAAGTTTACGTCGAGCTCCCTGGAACACTCAAATACTCCGAATTTTTTTATTCCAAATTCACTAATCCCAATTTTCAAAACTAATTTCACAATTTCTAAGACTTATAATTTCGATGACTAAAAAACACGAAAATGTAGCCGAAGATTTTTCGTTTATTTTAGACCCTTTTTTATCAGATAGCTGGAAAACGAGCATGCGGGTCACCTAATGGTAAGCGTTCACCTCCACCCATGAACACCTACAGCATTACTAGGACTGCGGGTGCGTTGCCGGCTTGAAGGGAAGGGGGGAGGGCAATTGAGCCTCCGGAC
The DNA here is from genome assembly GCA_037349165.1 of Choristoneura rosaceana. Classification (NCBI taxonomy): domain Eukaryota; kingdom Metazoa; phylum Arthropoda; class Insecta; order Lepidoptera; family Tortricidae; genus Choristoneura; species Choristoneura rosaceana. The sequence goes on from JAZBNJ010000013.1 coordinate 8,569,269, forward strand.
TATGAGTCTAAAAAATGTGAATGGATCTTAAATTAATCATCTACAAAACTCTGTTTCAATAATTGTTGCAACTTTTATTTTAGTAGGCACTTGGCACCTCTCATTACTGATAGCTTTTACTAACATTTTATTTCTATAATAATTTATTAGAATTCTCTAGCTTTCTCTTCTTCTTCTTAGTCGGACACTCTTGTCAGAGTGGTCGTGGTTGCGCAGACAAGGTACACGAGTAGGTGTTCGGTGGGTCGCAGACTTTTACGAGGACAGCCCTCTTAGCAATGTGCTTCCATTTCTGCCGGTTAGAGGTGTTCTTTCTAGTTTTATTAAGTTAATAATAGGCATAAAACACGGAAGCTATTTTGTAGTCTAAATATACCCTTTGATGAAATAAATGTTAATGTCTATACCTATTGAGAACGAAGCAAAAACACTTTTTAAATTTTTAAAAAAGAAGCTTGCCCATGCCACTGGTGACCATAGGGCTGGCTCTTTCCTCGGCCAACGTATTGGCATTGCCATACAACGAGGAAACGCAGCCAGCCTTATGGGCACCCTGCCCAGTAGCAACGACTTGGGCGAAATTTGTAAATATAGATTTTTAGGTTTAGAGTAAGTTAGTTTTAGTTCTTTTTTTTATTCATTTCTGTTAATCATTGTATTGTATTGTTTGTTTGTTTATAAATAAAGTATTATTATTTCATTGATAAACGATAAGTTGTCGGTAAGCCTCCAACAAGATGGACGACGACCTGGTTATCTAAGATCGCGGGATCGCGGTGGATGCGAAAAGCACAAGACCGGTCTGAGTGGAGAGCCTTGGGGGCGGCCTATGTCCAGAAGCGGACGACTATCGGCTGACATGATCATGATGATGATGAGAAACGATAGGTACCAACTTATTTTACAAAAAAATATTTTCTTTTAAATACACGTTACCGGAGCCACCCCTTTCGAAATAAGATGCTATCTCAAAATATGTTGATTCACGTTTGAGCTCAATCATAGAGTTTGAATAAAATGACTTGAAACTATTCTAGAATTAAGATTCCTAGTCGTTGCAGATCTCTTGGAGACTTTGCTACTACTAGAAATGGCATTTGGGAAGCACAACTCGTATACCTTTTCTTGCCCGAATTTCACTTGCTATACCTACGTTTGCCATAAAATATATAGAACCGTACTGTTTCCAGGGTTTTTTTAAAAATCTATACATATAAAAGGCAAACCTGACTCACTTGGGTTATATATCAACGCATAGCCCAAACGGCTGGGCCTAGAAACTTGAAATTTGGTACAGGGGTTCCTTTCATTATGTAATAGAAATAGAAATAAACTTTATTATATAACTGTGTACATAATAGGGTGGTTACAAAAGGTAAATAAGTCTCAACAGTTTGTCCATTTCGGACGTACAATATAAAAACTTATTATATACTTAATCTATCTTGAATAACAGCCATAATTACTTTCGCGCACGTATACTTATTAATTTCAATGAGCAAAAATTCTTTTGTATTATAAAAAGTGTTATTTATAAGCCAATTTTTAAGTGTAAACTTGAACTTTTTACCCTCTAGTTTTTTTATTTCAACCGGTAGTTTATTAAATATACGCATAGCGGCAAAAAGAGCTCTTTTATAAATAAGTTTACTATGAGCTCTAGGAATAACATAATTAAATTTGTACTGAGTGCGCAAATTAATATTTCGAAGAGACGACTTTTTCGTAAAGAACTCGTGATTACACTTTACAAATAAACAAATCTCTAAAATATAGATCCCAGTTAGTGTTAGCATTCGCTTTTCCTTGAAAACATTTCGAAGAGAATGTCTTTCGTGGATACGGTAAATAGTGCTAAATAAAATACGTGTTACTCTCGATCCGTTTATTCAGAGACTGAGTACCTACATTTTACAATGTGATATTGATATTAACCTACCCTCTTTATACATACATAACACCTTCACCCTTAATAAAAACATAAACTTCAGGATTCAAAAAACACACACACAAACACACACACACACAAACACACACACAAACACACACACACACACAACACACACACACACACACACACACACACACACACACACACATTAAAAGTGTGGGTGTTTCGTTAGTTGTTCTTTGTTATTGTTTGTGCTTATATTCTCTTAATTTCTAATAGTACATAATGTAGTTTAATAACATGAAAGGTGGCTACTTATGAGGTAACTACTTAATGGTAATGCAATACAAATTTTATTGTAAGTTAGTAACAGTAGAAAGATGTTTTTTCGCTTGTATCTTGCTGTCTAATTGACAATTGAAATTTTCATTTTTTTTTTTTAGGACATGTAAGTAACAAGAAAAACGTTCCACAAGTCGGTTTGTTACGCTAGGTATTAAACTAACACATTTGAACAAAAAGATTGAATACATTTTCAACTATGAACTTAGTCGTTATAGGTATGTAGATATAAAATAAACTAAGAACAAAAAAAAAGTAATTTAGTATAGCACTACTTAATAGTATAGCATTAAAAGTATTCCTCGAACCCGTATCTTATAGGGGGTTTACGAACTCTTTTCTCTTGGATACTAATGGGTGAGCTCTCCCCCTCCTCACCGACACGTGACTGGTTCGGTGACACATTGCGACATTCGCGACTGCCGGCCCCGGCCGCGAGCTCCGGCGCCATCGAGCCACTGTTCTCTGCGCCACTCGGCTCGGGTGCCTCCTCGTCTGGTAAAATTACCGAACTGCGGGAATGCCTTCGGTCGGTATTAGTCGGTGTAGGTGTGCTAACGGACGTTTCGGTTACCCTGCGTTTCAATTGATCGACGTGCCTATGTACTTCGGTTCCACAAGCAGACCCTATTCTGTAATCAGTACGACCTAACTTCTCAACGACCCTACCAGCGAGCCACTTGTCTTGCGCGCGGTAGTCCCGGTACCAAACCGCATCCCCTGCGCCCAGCGCGCGCCGCGCCCCGCGCTCCCCCGCCTGCGCGCGCGCCTGGTTTTCGCTGACTCGAGCGGATCGCTCGGGTTTTAATTTATCCAAGCGCATACGTAACTTACGACCTTGCAATATTGCAGCTGGGCTCTCCCCTGTGGTGTAGTGCTCAGTGTTCCTATACGTTAAGAGATATCTATTCAGTGCCGTATCTATGTCTAGATTCTGTTTAAGCGCTTTTTTAATAACGCGCTTACAAATTTTCACTGAAATTTCAGCTGCCCCATTCGACGCGGGGTGATAGGGAGCTGAGAAAATATGCTCCACACCATTATTTGTTAAGAAACGTTCGAACTCCACACTGGTAAACGGAGGCCCGTTGTCGCTCACGACCTGTCTCGGAAGACCGAATCTCGTCCACATCTCGCGCAAAACGGAAACGACAGCATTAGCGGTTGTGGATTTCATATTAATCGCTTCTATCCACTTCGAGCAGGCATCTACCACTATCAAGAACGTGGAACCTGCTATTGGGCCCAAAAAGTCTATGTGTAGTCTAGACCACGGGCGGTCTGGCCAGGGCCACGCGCACGGCGCATGCGCCGGCGGCGCGTCGGCCACGCTGGCGCACACGGCGCACGCGCGGCACACCGCCTCCAGCGCCTCGTCCAACCCCGGCCACCACACATAGCTTCTCGCTAAGGCCTTTGTTTTCACAATACCCATATGCGCGTCATGTAATTCTCTAACAACCCTGTCCCGAGATAATGCCGGCACCACTACTCTGTGACCCCAGAGAATGCACCCTAACTCGGCGTATAATTCATTTCGTCGGTTGTAATACGGCTTTAATTCTCTGATATCGATGTCAGACGGCCAGCCGTCTACTAAATAACTCATGACGCGGCTTAAAATGGGATCCGCGGCTGTCTGTTTCTTTAATACCTTGTAATCTAACAGTAACGCTTCCGTCGCGAAATGTAAATAAGTCTGTTCTGGTAACTCTTCGCGACTGTTCGTTGCTTCCTCTTTATGCATTTTTATTAACCTCGATAGTACATCCGCAGTATTTTTGTCCGTTCTAACGTACTCTATTGTGAAATTGTATGCCGATAGCTTAATAGCCCATCTCTGCAAACGGCTCGCCGCCGTAACCGGTATTCCTGTATTGTAACCAAATATGCTGACTAGAGGTTTATGATCAGTTCGTAATGTAAATTGTCTCCCGTACAAGTATTGATGAAATTTATCTATAGCAAATATGATAGCTAACGCCTCCTTATGGATTTGACTATAGTGCTTTTCCGGCGGGGTGAGCGCGCGCGACGCGTAGGCGACGACGCGCTCGGCGCCGTCGGGCGCGCGCTGCGCCAGCACGGCGCCCAGCCCGTGCGCGCTCGCGTCGCACGTCAGCACCGTGGGCTGAGACATGTCGTAGTGGACTAACACGTCCGCACTACATAATAACTGTTTCGCCTGTATAAACGCATCATTATGTTTCTTATTCCAACAAAAATTCCTGCCTTTTTTAAGTAGTTCGTAGAGTGGGACCAAGAATGATGATAAATTTTTAATAAATTTCCCATAAAAATTAATCATTCCCAAAAATGATTTTAATTCGGTTGCATTATTGGGATGCGGCATATCTACTATAGGCCGTATTTTGTCCGGATTAACCCGCACGCCGTCTTTGTCAATTATAAATCCTAAGTACCTCACCTGATCGGTCATAAATTCACACTTTTTTTTCTTAATTTTCAACCCATTTTTTTGGAGGATCTCGAAAACTCGCTCGATTGTTTTAACATGACTGTCGAGGTCCTTACTTTTTATCAAAATGTCATCATAAAAAATAACAACATCCGGAATATCTTTGAATAAATTGACCATGAATTTTTGGAATATCCCTGGGCTCGACGCTAATCCGAAAACTAACCTATTATATTTAAAAAGTCCCCGATGAGTATTAATTACCGTGTAAGTTCTCGAATCATTATCAAGAACCAACTGATTATAGGCTTGCGACAAGTCTAACTTAGTAAAATATCTGTTACAACTGAGTTCACTAAATAAGTCATCTACTTTTGGAACCGGGTACCTGTCGATCATTAAAACACGGTTTAGGGTTACCTTATAGTCCGCACATACACGTATCCCGCCATCCGCTTTGCTTACGATGACGAGAGGAGTTGCCCAGTCAGAGTGGTCCACCGGCTCGATGACGCCGGCGCGCAGCATGGCGTCCAGTACCCCTAGTGTATTTTTTCGCTTACAAAATACGTCTCGATTGCGTTTGCGTTAAAATCTCAATTTGTATGGAAACACGAACAGCGCCGCTAGCGGCACGTTTGCGCAACAACTTTTGCGAGTGTAGGTTTGCTTGTCAAATTAACGAAAACTATTTCGTCCGCGTATCGTGACGTTAACGTAAACCCGATCGACTCGACTAAACAAAACGAATGGGGATGCCAGATAATTCGGGTTTGGCAGGTTTTCCCCGAATTTTAGTATGTCCTCCCGACTCCCAACAAACAAAAAAATCTTGTAAAACAACTTCATTTTATAAAACAATTATTATAAGTTTCAAGTGCTTGCACCGAATGACAGCAAATCCCTTTTCTTGGCAAGTTCTACACTCAGTAACAGCCGCGATGCAAAGAATTTTAAAAAATCACGGCAATTTTTTTAAACTTTTTACTTAGTGTTTTCCTGGCTATAGTAAATGCTTTGATGAATTAACTACTACTAGCAGTTATAATTCATCAGAGTAAAGACAAAAAATTACTTTATTTAAGAATTATTTGATCTATAGCGGATAAATGGCGAAAAGGGACAAAAAAATATAATATATATTGTAGTGTATGTTTAAAGGCACACATACACTGTCTCGTGTGTTCGTGTGTGACCACACAGCGTCAGTGTTACCTGAGCCATGGGCGAGTGTAAATAGAGACTGCATTGTGCTCATGCGGGCATTGTCGAGCCGTGATACGAATAAAGAACCCTAGCTTCTACATATATATGAACAGTAACACGAAATTACAGTTACGGTACCAAGAAAACCGTTTTCTGATTTTTTATTTATTTATGTAAGCATTAGCTGTTGTCCGCGACTCCGTCTGCGTAGAATTTGTTTAGCACCATCCCGCGGAAATTATACAATTTTCGACATAAAATGTTCTTTTCCGAGACTCAAACTATTTGTATTCCGAATTTCATCTTAATCGGTTCACCGGTTTAGACGTGACGAGGTAACAAACAAACCGACTTACAATCTTTCGCATTTATAATATTGGTGGGATTTCTCTCGGCAGAATCTTAATTTTTATCAATAATAGGGCCATTCAACATGGCAACTCTACCACAAATGTCAGACTGACACCGCTTATCGCCTACCTAATTTACAATGGCAAAACTTAAATATTATTATGTGAATTATACTGATCCGATATTTAGCACTGAATATGAACCAAAGTTATGTAAAGCCACCAAAGTAAGGCTGGTGTGAGCACCGATAATCCTCATTTTTCTTTACGCGGCAGACGTGGACAGTGCAGGTTATAGTGTAGCTGGAGTGTTGTGATATCATGGACATTATTCCGCACCAAAGTGCCCATACTCCAGGAGTTTGGCATCACGCAGCGTCTGCCCTATCCGACCATAGTATAGTATACAGTCGCACATACTGCAGTATGTACTTTGAACACGTCTTCAGGCGGGATGGCGACTCCATAGAACAGCTGGTCGTGCAGAGAAGAGTGGAAGGAATCAGGTTGCACGTCAGGTCACCTATGCGCTGGACTGACCAAGTGGAGGCCACTGTAGAAAACCATAAAGACTGTCTACCAACAGAAGGATATGGTGGGAGATTGTACAGAGAGCTGTCCGCCTGTACCCATAACGCGGACGCCTCAATGTGCCTACGACTATGAAAGAGAGAAACGACAAAGAATAAAGTTTCATATTAATGGATTTGAAAATGTCATTCATTAAATATAATAATTGGTTGACACTTGAGGTGGCATTGTTTTTTAATTGAGATCTGATTTTTCCAGATAGAATACATTGTTCACTATTAATCACTACTGATTGATATAATCATGTCACAACAGTTACTGTCAAGTGAGAAGTAAGTAAACATTCTATGGTCGAACAAATTCAATCATGGCCCAGGGTGGAACCTTTTAATAAACAATTTCACTATGATTTTTTTGCCAATGAATGGTGGCCTTAGGGGATGGCGAACAGAGCAATCGCCTGGGGGGGCCTCGCTCTTGCAGGGGCCAAACACAACAACTCAAGCAAATTTAAAAAATAGATTTTTTTAACCATAGTTTCGCATTGCACGAAGGACAAAAGGCCTCGTATACCTGCTGCCTGGAGCCTCGCAATTGGTAAGGCTGCTGCTGAAGAGATGTTACTGAATATTTACATTTTCATGATACTTAGATTAAAATTTGTTTGAAATCTTACCTTCTTTGTTTTATTTACATTCCATGTCTATAAAAAAGTTACATTAAATCAGCTTTCTGGGACAGCATTTCCAGAGCGATTCACCTTAGGGATCTTTAAAACTCAAGCCTATCCGTCTCTAAGGACTGACAACGCACCTGTGATATAGGTAGGTAGTGCCACCAGTGTTGAGGTCATACACAAGAATATGTTGCCTATGTAATGACATCAGATTTCATTTTATTTTTCAATTTTCCATGTATGAAATGTGATTTGGTGCTGGATGATAGAAGCAATTTCAACTACAGAATAACAGTTAAATTGAATAATTATTTACTTACATTGGCTACTTTTTATCCTGAATGTGATATTCCCATGGAGCAGGGATTGAATCTTAAAATTTCAACCACTGCACATGAAATTTATTTAAGTATATATTATTTATTATTTACTTATTTATCTTTTCAAAAATAATTTATTTTAGATAAAAATATCCTAAACAAAATATCAAATAAATAAATATCATGGGACACTTGACACCAATTGACCTAGTCCCAAACTAAGCAAAGCTTGTATGGTCGGTTCCCTAACTTATGTATCCACTTTTTAACCCCCGACGCAAAAAAGGGGTGTTATAAGTTTGACCGCTATGTGTGTCTGTGTGTCTGTCTGTGGCACCGTAGCTCTTAAGCGGATGGACTGATTTGAATGTGGTTTTCTTTATTTGAAAGCTGGTTTTTTGGCGATGGTTCTTAGACATGTTTTATCAAAATCGGTTCAGCCGTTTCAAGATCATTCTTACTAGTTGTATAGAAAAGTGGATACCTATGTTAGGGCACTGACTGTACTACGGATACTAGGCAATGGATATACATACTTATAATTATAAAAAGATAAATACATACTTAAATAAATATTGAACATCCAAGACCTGAGAACAAACATTTGTATTATTCATACAAATATCTGCCCTGGCCGGGATTCAAAACCAGGACCTCAAGCTTCATAGTCAGGTTCTCTAACCACTCGGCCATCCAGTTGTCAAAAATAAATACCATAACACCTTAAAATTATGACTATTGTGCTTCACCTCGCTGTTTCACTCTGGGTGAAGCAAGGGGATGTAACCTAGTCCCGTGTTTCACCCAGGTGAAGCATGGGTATTCACAATTCCTTAAATAATGTTTTCTTTCCCGTTATAATGTAGATTTTTATTTTGTATATTTAATTACAATTTTACAGCACATTGGTTATACAGTTAATGCTATAATTCTTTATTGGCAAATAAATAAATTATTATTATTATATTCATGTTCATACCAGAATAGAGTAACTATGAATTTAGGAATGAACATGATAATCTTCAGCAGTTTAATAAGTTCCTGTTATCTTAAGTGACTGATATTTATGATGCTGTTTTTTTTTAGTTCATATACCTACAGAGACATGAATGAATTCATAATAATAATATGAATTTAAGTCTGTCAAATTTTTAAATAGATAATTATTAAAGTTGCTGTATTATTATTATTCCATTTAAACTGCCAAGTTGTGGTTGCAAGTGCAACAATCAGTGTCACAAGCTCATAATAAGTTCCTTTACTAATACTTCAATAGAAAGTATTCAGATTTTCAGATTCTTTCCTACTTATTCCATCATTTTCACCACTTGTAAAGAAACAAGTGCAAAAAAAACAATACTTTAATTGAACAATAAACTAAGTACTTACTGCAAATAAGTGTTGGCCCAGTGCAAATTAACAATTTCACACAAAACATTGATTTTCTTCGAGTTGAGCTATGTGCAGCTTTGAGGGGGTAAATAAAAAAAAAGTAAGATTTTAAAGAAACTTGATGGCACTAAATCAGTTTTTATTACACTTATCAAATTTAAGTTTTTGTCAAAAATGTAATCCATACTTATATTATAAATGCGAAAGTGTATACATCTGTCTGTTTATAAACTCTTTACACTTGGAACTCATTTAGGTGATTAGTTTAATATAGTTTGAGTCCGGAGAATTAGATTTTTATCCTGGAAAATACATGTTACCCGTGTGAGAGTGATAAACAAATTCAGATAAAATTGTGGGTGAAAACTAGTTAAAAACAAACTACCTTAACTAATTTCAAACAAATAAACTGAAGATGTGGGAAAATTAGACTTACAGATTTAAAAAAAAACTTGTTTAAAGTAAGTAACTTCAAAACCTAAAGCTTGTAAAAAAACAATAAAAAACAAATTTGTGCACGCACACCAATATATTCTTTCTGCTTTAGGCAATTGTATATTAACAAGGATAATTTGTACAATGAGATTAGAAGTTGAGCACAGCGCAGACATTTCATGTAACTTTGTAAATAGAATATAATACACATGAAAGGATGTGAAGAACAGATAGCAACTACAAACTGAAAGATACTGGATAGGCAGCCCTGCCCTTAGGTAGACCAGTAATGTCAGGAACATTGTTTTGTTTTACAATCTTCATTCAACAGTTGGACCCCTTCTGTTTTTGGCGATGTTCCACTCTGTCTCCTCCTAAGAAAATATCAATTGACAATATTAGATTATAGGCAGTCACTGAGTCTATAATTTTTGTAGGTAACATTACTTGATTACATTCTTGAATTGCATTTAGTCTGTCAAAAATAATGGTTATATGAGGGAAGCAAGTTCATAATTATGCGAAAGTGCCTGTCTATCGGTCTGTTCCTGCTGAACCAATATAAATGAAATTTTGTATATAGATAAATAGTATGTACCTATCAGGGCTACCTTATGCCGTGCGGGTGCCCCGGAGCACGCAACTTGGGGCCCTTTTGAAAATTAAAGAAAGTTTCTCAGTTTTTTGGCCTTTAGGGTGTCCCATCGGCTGGGGTGCATTGATGGGCACAGGTCCCATGTGCCCTTATGGTAGAGAGAGACAGGATTTGAAAAGAGGGAAGAGCAAAGGATAGTTTTTAGCATGGAGCAATAAACAAATTCAAGGTAGACCAAGTCGCAGGTAACGGACAGCATTATGTACATTTATATTACTATCTTTTCAAGAGATAAAGAACCGTTTTTGGAAATCTGTTTATCAACAAAACATAGTGTGTAAAATTGAGATAATTGAATTCTCGAGAACTATTATTAGCATTAGTCGCAATATTTAGTTTTAAGCCAGATATGAAACAGGAAAATATGAAAAAAAAACGTATTAACACAGTGCGAGTGCGATTGGTAAATAAACAAAATTCTTACCTAGGTACCAGTCAAAGCTGCGAACATTGGTCCCAGCCTCACCCAACAAGCTGTTGGAGGAAACTTTCATTTCTACAATTTCGACATCCTAAATCTTCAGCTTGTGGTAAGGCTTTATTCGTAGGGTAAGGCACAGCATTGTAAAAACATTGATCATCTTCAATTCAATGACTTCGTCCTTTAGGAAAAGGTCGTATTTACGCATCATTATCACACTTTCTGCGGCCCGTCGTTGATGTTTTTCTACATACAATTAGAAGTAAATTTCACTTTACTTTTAGTTATTTTAGTTTTATTAATTAGAGCAGCTGGTCTTGTTACGTACAATGGCGTCCATCTTTAATTTACGTTAACTGTCACGTCGATCGAGCATCGAGCACACCCAGACGTTATCGTGAGTGAAGGAAAACGCGAATGTTACTTTTAAAATTCGTACGAATGAGACTATCGATCGCTCACCACGCCAAAAGTTGCGTTCAGAAAATGATCGACGGAATTATGTACGTCAACTTAGAGCTACCCCTAGCTGCTTCAAGTTGTTTTGGCCAATGAGCACCATTCATTATTTTATAGGCTTTTCGCTATTACCTATTTTTCTGTTTTTTTTTTTTTTTTATTTATTCTGTGGCTTTTTAACTAATGGGTTCCAAACTCTCTGCTCTGATTTGAAATTTCGATTGTGATCTTAATTCTTGTTTTTAATTTTAATTTATAATAACTTGAATTGTTGAATTGTAATTTTTTGAAAAATTGTCCTCCAATGGACAACGCCATATTATTCTAAAAAAAAAAACCGTACCCACCCCAGTATGGTCTATTGCCCACCCAAGGATCTTGGGGTACCGATTCAAAATTCTATAATAATGATACATTCATACAAAAATCCAGGCTAGCTAAGAAAGCTAGAAAGAAAGAACTAAAGAAGAATTGCGAAACTGAAGTGGCAGTGGGCGGGGCACATTGCACGCAGGACTGATGGCCGATGGGGTCAGAAGCAGGGATGTTACGGATATGGAATTTCGGATATGGATACGGATACTGGAATTTTTTTATATCAGTTTAGGTTTCGGTTTCGGATACGGATATGAAATTATTTCAGATTATCCGGTAGTTTCGGATAGTTTCGGTTACGGATATTAGATTCTTATGGAATTTCAAAAGTAACATACAAATCCATACTAATATTATAAATGCGAAAGTGTGTTTATGTGTTTGTATGTTTATGTGTTTGTATGTTTGCCCCTCTTTCACGCCGTAACGGAGCGACGGATCGACGTGATTTTTGGCATAGAGATAGTTTATGGGCCCGAGAGTGCCATAGGCTACTTTTTATCCCGGAAAAATGCATAGTTCCCGAGGGAACAGCGCGCGATAACCGAATTCCACGCGGGCGGAGCCGCAGGCGAAAGCTAGTAGATAATAAAATGGTTTTATTTATAAGTATAGAGGTCACCACTTGGTAGAATGGTCAGAAGGTTCTCGAATGGCGTCCGCGGACCGGGAGACGAGCTGTTGGTAGGCCTCCAACAAGATGGAGCGACGACCTGGCTAAGATCGCGGGATGGTGGATGCGAAAAGCACAAGACCGGTCTGAGTGGAGAGCCTTGGGGGAGGCCTATGTCCAGCAGTGGACGTCTTTCTGCTGACATTATGATGATGATGAATACTACACGTACAGATTTTTTTTACATATTAAAATAATCTTCCCGTTGTAACTGCGCAGTTGAACACTTTATACCTAGTTACCGTGGGAAAATTTGACTTCCAATTCCAAAGGACACAAAAACACGACTTTGACTATCGGAACTTTTGATTGTCCGATCTATTCTCGGTCTCACTCAATTATTTCGGATAACCGAGGTATGTGCTAACTTGACGCACATTGCTTTTACATGAAAAATGAATTCCTACAGCGTGTGTGTACTTGTGGTTGTGTGAGCGTGCGTATATGTATTGTGTTCAGGAATGGTGTTTCCCTTGTGTAAGATCGTTGTGAAAGGAAAGTTAAATAAATTATTACAGATAAATGTCTTGTTCCTATTCTCCACATCACCTTTTTCACAGAATATGACGCTAGTCAGAAAGCAATTGACAACTTTACTTTAACGTTTGCGTCAGCGAGCTCCTCGCAAACTATTGCGAACGTGAAAATCGGTACTCACCAAAGAGAGTACTTACACTCGCCTCAAACATTACGCTGTCGAAGTGAGTTGCTATTCTATTCGAAAAGTGAACAGTACTCACTGTATTTGTTAGGAAACGTATCGACGATCGAGCGTTACGTATCGACGATCGAAACTTACGTATCGACGATCGAATGCTCGATTTACGTCGTCGAATAGTAAACGACTGTTTTGTGAGAACGCTACACTAGAGGTACAGCTCCGCGTCGACGCGCGCGCGCAGCGCGTACGGCACGGGCCGCGCGCGGCAGAACACCGGCCCGGCGCCGGCCCGCACGCGCAGCGCCACGGGCGGGCCCACGTACCGTCCCAATGTGTCATCGAACAACTCCTTATACCTGGAAATTATATTATTTATAATTTCGTTCTTCCTAGCTACGTCGATATTTTTCTCCCTTATATTAAATAAATTAATTTTAGGTACATCGATATTTAATTCATATAACCACTGCCGGCCCAATAAATTGGTCGTGCCTTTATCGATCACGTATAAATCTAATTTTTTTTTTACATCATAATGTGCGACTTCGACTTCCATGTACCCCAACGGCTTAATGACAGACCCATCGTAAAATTTTAATTTTAAATGACATGGGTTTAACTGTACCTTACTATAATATTCCCGGTAAACATTGCCGCTTATGCAAGATATTGCTGACCCAGTATCAACTTCCATGTTTATTAACCTATTATTGACCATAAGTGACATACACACCGGTTTGTAACTAGTTATCGACATCTGGTACATCGGTTCTTCTTCATCATCTTCGTAATCGACGTCCGGCTGCTCCGCCTCGTCCTGGTGACCGTCCTCAGCTGAGGTCGAGGGTCCCTGCATCCAGTAGGCGCCGACCCCGCGGCCCCGTCCGCCGTAGCCGCCGCGGCCGCCGCGGCCCGGCCAGCGCCCGCGCCCCGCGCGCCCGCGCCCCGCGCGCCCGCGCCCCGCGCGCCCGCGCCCCGCGCTCCACTGCTGGCCTCCGCCCGCGCCGCTGCCGGCGCTCACGCTCTTACCGCGTGATTCAGTAGGGGTCATTCCCGCCCCATTTTCCCGTCTCTGTTCCCACTGGTTCCTAGTAACACTTACTTTCCGTGGACACATTCGCCTTAGGTGGCCAATCCTTTGACACAAACTACAGTCAAAATTACGATATTTGCAAGTTTCAGTTCGGTGCTTGCTATCGCCACACGCCATGCACTTTATCGCCGCATTCACAAGGTTAACATCGACCAAAGTGTTGGGGCGATCGACTGCCCCGGCGTCCCTTTCCGCCGCCTCAAGCGTTATGGCTAACTTAACCGCTCTGCTGTAGGTTAATGTCGAGTCTTTCGCAAATAACTGCTGGCGTGCGGTTTCGCTTTTTATACCGCACACAAATTGATCGCGTAGATTTTCTTCCAACGTTGATTTGAACTCGCAATGTCTAGCCAACTTTTGTAGCTCCGCACTGTATTCCGCGATCGACTCGCCGTCCAGCTGCCGCCTCTGTCTAAATTTAAACCTTTCCGCAAAAATGGACGGTGTAGGTTGCAGATGGTTTTTTAATAAGGTGACGACGTCACTGTACGTCATCGAAGAGGGTTTGTCGGGACTTGCTAACGTCAATAATAATTCATACGTGTCCTCTCCCATAACGGAAATCAGCGTTGGCAGCTTGACGGTATCTTCCACTTTATTCGCCAAAAAGTACATTTCTGCTCGGTCGCAATACGCCGCCCAGTTGCCATTCTTCAAGTCGAACTCCCGTAATTGTCCCACGGCCATCACTACCGTAAACACTGCACAAAATCTAGTCCAAATTATCCTCGTTCGTCACTGCTAAATAAAATACGTGTTACTCTCGATCCGTTTATTCAGAGACTGAGTACCTACATTTTACAATGTGATATTGATATTAACCTACCCTCTTTATACATACATAACAAATAGTACGCATGCATTTTTTTTGTAATCTAAATGTGGATGTAATATCAACAGAATCAAGTAAGTGAGCACTGAAAAAGGATTTTTAGAAATTCCACCCATAAGGGGGTAAAATAGGGAGGTGAAGTTTCTATGGATTTTTTTCATTTCTGGACTTAAAAGTATGGAAATAGGTATAATAAAATAAATTCTCGATTACAATTAAAAATGATCTTTTGCTATCCATATCCAGATGGCTTTTATCTGTCTGTGGTTTTATAACCCTAACTCTTGAAACATCGAGGTGCCTAATTTTTTAAAGTTTGTATTACACACCGCATCTAGTTGTTTACGCTCTAGGGCGGCAATAGAGTGAAGGTGCTTTCCGCATGTAACGCTCACCTATCGCCCTGACAGGTATGTCAGGTGGAAACCCCCCTGGTGTAAAGGCGGGGCGCCATCTCAAGATATTAGGTATCAGATTATATTCCTAATTCATGGATGAATTAGATCTTGCAATCAAAGTTTCGGGATATTATTAAACTTTTTAATTCCTTGACACTTTTAAGCAATCATTTCCTTACTAGGATTTAAAAAGTACAAAGAAAAAAATATATAAAAGTAGAGTGAAATGACGATACGAACTTCGAATTTCGTAGAGGCGAGTCAGGTAAAGTTTAGCTTCGATAGTCGGGACCCATTCTAAATAATAATTATAGCGAGCTCAATAATTCTCAGGTAAGTAAGTACCTGGAGGTGAGTTCAAGTTCAAGTGTAATAATATGGACTTATTCAAAGTTTCAAAAATAAGTAGGTACCACAGACTCTTATTCCGACGCAATAAAGGCGTATAAACATATTTTAACCCCTTATGCATAAAGAGGCATGTTATAAGTTCGACCGTTATGTGTGTCTGTCTGAGGCACCGTAGCTCTTAAACGGCGTGGACCGATTTTAGTGCTGTTTTTTTTTATTTGAGAGACATTTTTCATTAAAATCGGTTCAGCCGTTTTTGAGATATTGAACTTTAAAGTGACAAAGTCGGGGGCTTTCCAACTTTTTGTTGGTATGGTTATTGAATGGTTGTGGACTAGGTATTTTATTTTAGGTACTAGAACTGTTTTTCCTTTTTATTTTTATTTGAATGCAGTCGCAGTTTTCGATATTTATTAAAGCACGACAACATAGTTCGAGCAAAAAGGGGTAAAACGGCTGGGAATGATATTTTCTTCTAGCTTTTTCCTCGCATGCAGTATGGCACAACCCTGCCCCCCCTTCGAAGGCCATTTATCAGTCTGGCAGGGCTGCCAGGGCTGCCACTCGCGGCCGCAGGGGGCCGGTGGAACTCATTTTCTTTTTTCGAAACCGGATGTTACCGGTTCTTGTGGTAACGTATAACAACGGAGAACGCTGTAATTAAAGGATTTAGTGGGAGAGGAGTTTGGGAGTAAAATAGATGTTTATTGATTTGACATTAGGTATCTTAGAAACATGAAACTACCATTTTTTTTTTCTCTTTTTTTTTGAGGCTTAAGTGCACCTGTGTGACTATGCAGCCTCATTGAAAGACTCAATGTCCACATTCATCAAACACTCCTATTGCGATGTCCAGATTATCTGCTTGCAAAGGAGTGCAACCATGAAACATGAGACATACTATGAAACATCATCATCATCATCATCATCCCAGCCTATATACGTCCCACTGCTGGGCACAGGCCTCCTCTCAGAATGAGAGGCTTGGGCCGTAGTTCCCACGCGGGCCCAGTGAGGATTGGGAACTTCACACGCACCATTGAATTGCTTCGCAGGTTTGTGCAGGTTTCTTGACGATCTTCCCCTACAGTTAATATGGGATAAAATGTTACAAAACTGACAATATTGAACTTTTCCTTAACTATATGCCACTGTTACGATACTGCATGTTTTAGTGAAAAGTGAAAATACCCTTAAACCAGACCCTTTAGACGAGGTTCCGAAAGATGCTAGCAGCGTTCCTTAATAATGTCTTATCAAATTTCAAATCATTCTGACCCAGAGCAGATCAAATATCGTCAACTAAAACACCCTAACAAATTCATGCAAAAGTCCCACGGAAAACAAAAATAAAATCCGAAAACACGGCTCATTTTCGCAATGAAAAGCTGAAGGACGCGTCACATTAACGACCTGAATCAAGGCAGTGACAGCCAAATTCTTGAGGTGTTTTTTTATCATCGCCGTAAAAGTTGGAGTGCGCAGTTAGGCATTATGAAAAAACGTCTCAGACTCTCAATTCATGCCGACGTTATTAAAAATGCCACTCATAGTCGTAAAATGTAGGCAGTTTTTTAGGACACTTGACCCAGTTAGTGGATTCTGGTGGGGCCTTGCGATCTCGTTTCTTTGTCGTTGCGATTGCGATTGTATTTCCTTTTGATATTAACTTGAACTTTTTTAAACTAAACATGTAGCTAAGTATAGAATTTAGAATAGCATAGGTTACCTAAAGAATAGTCGGCTAAGGGACACGCGCACAAAAGGCATCAAAATGTTTCATAGAGTGAAAATTTTATTCGAAGTTTTGTATAAAGTCAATGAAAATATAATATTGATTTTTTTTATTAGACTGGATGGCAAACTACTTAGCAAGTCGGGTGTTCTGTTCAACACCAGGGGTATTGCATATGCGTTGCCAACCTAGAGACCTAAGTGGGAATACCTCAAGTGGTAGTAATTTCAGCGGCTGTCTTACTCTCCACGCCGAAACACAATAGTGCAAACACTGCTGCTTCACGGCAGGATTAGCGAGCAATATGGTATTAGCAATCCGAGCGTCGTAAAAGGCGACATTAACATGTATTTATCTATATATTCTATGTTAATCCGTTGCCTAGTATCCAGCTTTGCTTAGTTTGGATTTAGTTCAATTGGTGTCAAGTGTCCCATAATATTTATTTGGAAAAATTAGCCTTTGATGAAAAACTAGCTTTTTCCTGCGGCTTCGCCCGCGTGGAATTCGGTTATCGCGCGCTTTTTTACCCCTTTAGAGGGAAATTTTATCCATTTCACCTACACAGATATTTTTTAATTGTAATCGAGAACTTGTAACACCTATTTTCATACTTCTAAGTCCAGAAATTAGAAAATTTCCATACAAACTTTACCCCCTATTTTATCCCTTTAGGGGAAAATTTTATCCATTTCACCTACACAGATAATTTTTAATGGTAATCGAGAATTTATACACCTATTTTCATACTTCTAAGTCCAAAAATGAGAAAGTTCCATATAAGCTTCACCCCCCCATTTCACCCCCTTAGGGGATAAATTTCTAAAAATCCTTTCTTAGTGCTCACTTACATCATAAAAAGAACCTCTGTACCAAATTTCAAGTTTCTAGGCCCAGCGGTTTGGGCTGTGCGTTGATATATAACCCAGTCAGGTTTGCCTTTTATATATATAGATAATAAGCTCTGTTTAAACAAACATGTCGTCAGAATAGGGCGCGGTTTGAGTACACGTCAACGTCTCCAGTTGTCGAAACGATCCACTCGCGTCGAGGAGCTAACTTGCTGAGGGTCCCGCAAACACGATTTATGCCCACTTTTGTTATGGATGTAACGAGCGTTGTGCTTAGTAAGATATCAGAAGTAAGAGTTACACCAGGTGGTGGGATGGGGTTACTCAGAGACGTGGATGTTTTTAATTGTACGTGTGCATTTCTGAAAAAAGCATTTTAAATAGACTTTAGAGAATAAATCTTAAGTTGACACTCACAATAGTGATAAGGATAGGTTATACGAGTACCTACATTACGTTTTCTTAAATGACACATTAAGGGAACTATATAAATAAATAATAATAAATAAATATCACGGGACAATTCACACCAATTTACCTAGCCCCAAAGTAAGCTTAGCAAAGCTTGTGTTATGGGTACTAAGCAACGGATAAACATACTTATATAGATAAATACATACTTAAATACATATTAAACATCCAAGACCCGAGAACAAACATTCGTATTCATCATACAAATATTTGCCCCGGCCGGGATTCGAACCCGGGACCTCAGGCTTCGTAGTCAGGTTCTCTAACCACTTGGCCATCCGGTCGTCTATATAAGGGTCTATTTATATTCTATATCTTCTATTTCATGTTATATGACTGTTTGTTTACAGGAGTACTCTAAACCGACGTGCATGCATGAAAAGATTGATGAATGTAGAAGAAGCGAGAGTTGTATGCCAGAATCGTAGCAAGTGGAAGGATGTAGTCTCTGCCTACCCCGTTGGGAAAGAGGCGTGATTTTATGTATGTATGTATGTATGTATGTTTCTTCATTGAGGCAGAATGTTACAGATGTTTTATAGGAGGGTCAGTATTTTACTAAGCATCCATATAGTATGCAATAATTGCTTGCTCAATTATTATAAGTGGATAAAATATATTTTTGTCATCTTCAACATCCCAACCTATATGTACGTCCCACTGCTGGGCACAGGCCTCCTCTCAGAATGAGAGGCTTTTGCCATAGTTCCCCCGCAGGCCCAGTGCGGATTGGGAACTTCACACGCACCATTGAACTGCTTCGCAGATTTGTGCAAGTTTCCTCACGATGTTTTCCTTCACCGTAAAGCCCGTGGTAAATTTCAAATGTCATTTCGCACATGAATTTCGAAAAACTCAGAGGTGTGAGCCGGGATTTTATTTAACTCGCTTCGCTCTAAATACTCAGCTGTTTCCACCAAAGATGTGCTGTGCGAGGATAGGTAAATGAAGCGTTTCTATTGGTCCGTGAAAAACGAATCCTCTTAACACATTCTCACACATTTTTGGTGGAAACACAGCTTTACTGAATAACTTATTACATACTTAAAAGAGACAACGCATGATTGTGAATTAAAGTCATGAAACTCATTGCTCCATAACGAATTAAAAATTATCCACAAAACCTCAGTATAAAACAAAACAAAATATTTTTCAATTAAAAAGTTTTCTAGCGTATAAGCTGACATGTCCTTTCCCGTCCAGCGGGGAGTAGCTAATAATTTTATACAGAGGTTTCATTTGTCTTCTATCTTTGATAACGCATGTATGTAGGTATGACTCTTTATTCGTCGTCATCATCCCAGCCTAAAACCTCCCACTTCTGGGCACAGGGGGCCTACCACGATCTTTCCTAAACGATCCAAACGCAGAGCAGTTCAATTTAGGCACCTAAACTGAATCGTCGAAATTGGTACCACGACCTTTATTTCTCAGAACTGAATCTCAATGGCTTACAAGTGAATGAAAGACCGATATTTTCTATGATATATGTATCGCTATCGCTGAACCTCACTTGAAATGAATCACAAAAGTAACGTCGTAGTACGAAATAGCGATGCAGTTCAGTTTAGAGCTTAAAGTGAATCGTATTAAGAGAGCGTGGTAGGCCCCCAGGCCTCGCAGAATGAGAGGGCTTGGGCCCACGTGTGCCCAGTGCTGATTAGGAACTTCTCACAGCTCGTGGTAAATTTCAAATGTAATTTCGCACATGAATTTCGAAAAATTCAGAGGTGAGAGCCGGGGCTAGAACCCAAGATCCTCTGGTTGAGAGGCCGCAGGTGTAACCACCAGGCCACCATAGCTTTTGTATACCTACATAGAATTACATCGTATTAACAGAAGTATCCTTTTAGGTAGGTAAGAAATTATATAAATACCTCATCATGTCAGCCGAAAGACGTCCACTGCTGGACATAGGTCTCCCCTAAGGCTCTCCACTCAGACCGGTCTTGTGCTTTTCGCATCCACCGCGATCCCGCGATAAATACCTACTAATGGTACCTAATATCTCCGAGTGCTGAATAAAGTCTTAGTAGATGTCATTTTTTTAGCAATAGAGCGGTAATTACATGGTGTCATCTACCTATTGGCCATTAGCATGTCTAGCACTAGGACATTAACCTAGGTACTAAGCAGATTTATGGGTCACGATTTAACCGTACAAATGGAACTGCTGATTGATATAATTAGTCTAGCACACAGGATTAAACAATTCAAAACGGCCAGGTGGCCATAATTCGAGTTTTTCGAGCGCCGCAAACTTTCCCGGCAGCACGGCCGGATCCGACAATTGCTGTAAAACCGGAGTCAACTCTAATTGGTTTACTTTCGGAGCAATTTGGATAAAAATCACACGCTCAATGAATGTGGTGTGTGTGGTTGCGGTTGCCGTCAGTAGAAGTGGCGTGGTGCCGCAACAATTGGATCTAGTGATGTGCCGAGTACGGCTTGACTCGAGTCAGACTCGATTCCTGCTTAGGACTCGCCTACTCGAGTACTAAAATATTTTGATTCGAGTACGCCAGACTCGATTCGGTACTCGAGTCAAAGAGAATCGGTTTCTTACTCGCTGACTCGATTCTATTATGCGAGTACTTACAACTGACTCGAGTCTAGTATTCGAATCAGATTGACTCGCTTGAATTCATTGTTACTATACTATACTATAAATACAGTTTGAAGATACACCTTTTCCTTGTAGTTATAAAATTGGTAACGGACTCGATTTCTAGACTCGAATTTCTTGACTCGATAGACTCAAGAAGGTATTCACTGGACTCGAATCGCGGAATCGAGTTAGGATTCGAATACCGCATAAAATGAGTCGAGTCGACTCGATCCACCAAAACAGCGACTCAGCACATCACTAATTGGATCCTTGGTTGCTTGTTTAATAATAACAATAATAGATTTATTTGCGAGGCGAGGTAAATGAAGCGTTCCTATTGGTTGATGAAAAAAAAATCCTCTACAACACATCCTTGCACGTGTTTTTTTAAATTTATCAAAAAGAGCAGTGCTGACTGAAATAATTGTATATATTTTCCTTTTGTTATTATATTTTGATTTTAGAATAGAATAGAATAGAAATATTTTTATTCAGGGTTCGCACTTAAAATATAACAGGTCAAAAATACATGAAAAAAAAAAATATACAATATGCGAAGGCACGAAACGGTCGCAGCTCAGCATAGTGTTGGCCGTGTGAGCCAACGCTGGTCTTCCGCTGCCTGTTATTATAATTCACCTGTGAATAGTCTGTGTAGCTAAGAGAGATACTTAGCTTATAAACTAATAAGCTCTTCTATAATCACCGAAAACTTTAACTAATCTCTATTGACCTTCAATTTGTCTAAGTTATCAGTCGAAAGCTCAGACGTCTGCGCTTAGTAACTTGTTAAACTACCCCACTCAATAACTTGAAACTTATTAGTGAACGCGATCTCTTAATTAGTATTAAGATTTGGAACAGTTAATAGTTTCAGCCAGTCTTGGAACGAAATGTACATACATGTATGTATGTAAATACTTTATTGTACATAAAACACAAAGTAATACAAAAAGAAAACAATAAATCAAAAGAGTACAAAGGCGAACTTATCCCTAAAAGGGATCTTTTCAAGCTAACCTAAACTAGAAATGAAAACTAAAAGACAGGCGAACAGTAATTTATGCACAGTGAGAAGAAAGAAATATATACCTAACATAAATAACTATACTAAATAAACAACAATTAATAAGTATGACAAATTATATATACACATATATACATATACATATACACATACACTATACTTACCATTTAACTGGACACGAAATGAAATGTTAATGATAAACCGGCCAAGAGCGTGTCGGTCACGCCAGAAATTACTGGTGAAATTACTTGAGGTATCCCATCTTAGGACTCTAGGTTGGCAACGCATCTGTAATACCCCAGGTGTTGCAGATGTTTATGGGCGGTGATGATCATTTACCATCAGGAGATCCACTTCTTCGTTTGCCACCCAGTCGACTAGAAAAAAATAGGGTTTCGTAGCCATTAGGAAAAAAAATTAGGTAATATTTTTCTTGGGACTCCGTATTTTAATATTCCAAGTTTAGGTTATATTTTGTACCTTGGCTGCTATTTACTCTTAAACTACTACGTGCTATATAATATGTAATAATATGTAATATCTTAATGATGTTTATCTGAAATTGATTCAATTTAACCATATACTTAATGATTCTTTATTGAATATCATTTGGCTTAAATAAGTATCTTCCTTTACAACACATGTTCAAAATACACGTTAGCTAAATAATACGTAAGTACGTAAATATAATAATAATATAGTTTACTTTAGTAAAATAAATATCATTCTGCGACAAAAGAGGAGTATGGATGTTGTTATTTGAGTAATTATATTTTAGAATAAATAAAACGTTTTATTTGCAAAAAATAATCAACTACACTTCACAATGTAACCCCCATAGCTAATAAAACTGGAATCCACTATTGAATACAATTAGTTCGACACACAACTAAGTAGGTATATTAAACAACTAAGGGGCTGTCTCACCATCCATTGATTAGTGTTAACCGATGGTTAAATGTAATGCCGTCTCCGTCTATTCGAACAAAACAAATAGAGACGGCATCACATTTAACCGTCAGTTACCACTAATCAATGGATGGTGAAACAGCCCCTAAGTATATTAAAACACAATACTAAATTAAAACGCGTTGAAGCAAATCACCAAAGGTACCCAAAACTAGTTAAACCCAAGGCTCCCTGATTGTTATTACATTTCGCGAACAAAAAGCTTTTGTTTTCTGATAATAAATATTTGAATTGAATTAAGCGAGATCAAAGAATATTCTCGTTAAAAGGATTCCTTCGAGAAACCGGAACGGGTACGAAAGCTGAAGAATTGAGGACGCAGCAACCTTTGAATATTTAGGAACGCATTTTTTTCAGTTACACTCTTGAATTTTATGATTTAAATTCTGATTTTTCCTTATTTTTAACTCCCGACGCAAAAAGAGGGGTGTTATAAGTGTGTCTGTGGCACCGTAGCTCTTAAACGGGTGGGCCGATTTGAATGCGGTTTTTTTTAATTGATAGCAGGTTTTTTAGGGATGGTTCTTAGACATATTTCATCAAAATCGGTTCACCCATTTTCGAGATATTGAACTTTAAAGCAGGGTTGTTGCTGATGCAGGTTTTTACTATATCAGCGGATGCTGATGCTGATGCTGATATTAATAAATTACTTCAATAAATCATGTCCTATTAGGAAATTAATAGTGAAACAATAAAAGGCAATTTATACATAAAAAAACACTTTCAACTAATTTGTTCACAAAACAATCAAATGAGGGAATAAGTGACAGCTTTTATTGTATAACTGTCTGTGATTGATCGAAACTTCCACGTGCCTCGCGCTAAGTCTCGCCTTCAACAAACACGTTACGACTTGAATATCAGCATCGATTGTTGCTGATGCTGATGCGGATGCTGATATAAAAAACCATGCTGATTATCCGCGGATGCTGATGCTGATGCTGATATTCGCAACAACCCTGCTTTAAAGTGACAAAGTCTGTTTTTCAACTTTTTGTTGGTTAGGTTAGGTTTATGTTTTGTTACTAACCCACTGTTTCACCATCTGTTCACTATTTATCTAACGGATAAATGTGATGCCGTCTCTGTTTGTTTAGTTCGAATAGACGGAGACGGCATCACATATCTGTCAAATAAATTTAATCAATAGATGGTAAAACAGCGTTGCTCGGGTGGCTAAACATCTCGTGTCATTATGACTTGTTTTAGTCCCTTGTCGAAAAATCTACTATCATCCCGGAAAATTGCATAGTTCCCGAGGGACAGCGATAAATTCTTCTACACAAACAGAGTCGGCAACAGCTATTTTTAACCCCCGACGCAAAAAAAGGGGTGTTATAAGTTTGACCGCTATGTGTGTCTGTCTGTGGCACCGTAGCTTTTAAACGGGTGGACCGATTTTAATGCGGTTTTTTTTAGTTGATAGTAAGTTTTTTAGCGATGGTTTTTAGACATATTTCATCAAAATCGGTTCAGCCATTTTTGAGATATTGAACTTCAAAGTGACAAAGTCGGGGGTTTTCCAACTTTTTGTTGGTTAGGTTATAACCTATAACGAAAAGACTCATGTTCTGTTTTGTTTACTTATGTTTATTGTTTATTCTAACGCTTAATAATAAGGTTCTATTAATAATACAATCCTGGGTCGAGGCAGTGATAATTAAAATTTCACAATTAGCGCGCCAAGTCGTAATGAGCTGGGGATCGAATTCCACAAAACATTTCTAAGTCCCAAAACTTTAGAGGGTTCTTCGGAATATATTTACTAACAGGATCGCCAGAACGTATTAATAATATTGACGATAACACCGATAAGACAATAAAAGACGATAGGATAAGTAATATTTACTACTAGAAACACAGGGAAGCTTAAATGTATACTTAATACTTACCTATAACATACGTAAATTAGTCTAATAGGTATAGGTATACAATAAAGTATTAACTCAGAATAAGTAACAGAATACAAGTGTATTAATGAAACTGTTAGGTCGGTAGGGACTAACCAAAGAAAACATCAAATCGAAAATAATTTCTACAAAAGGTTTATTGTTTAAACGGCTTTTTTGTTGCCCAATATGGCTATCCTGCCATTAAAACAATTGAGGGAAAAAGCTTGTAAAGTATCAAATTTAAATCATTTATTCAGTAAATAGGCCGCAATGGGCACTTTTAGACATCATTTTTTAAACTACCATCGCTTTCGGAAAGACCATCATTGCCAAGAACTTGGCAGAAAGTATTTTTTTCAAAATAAAATACTTAACAACTGCAGTATTAAATTAAAGAAAAAATTACAAAAAAGAATAACAATAATACAGGTATATTTATAATATAGGGTCCCTTAGTTACAAAACTAAATACTAACTATATCTACGTCCAGTGGAAGTATAAAATGCTTCCAGCGTCATAAATAAAATAAAAAAAGATTCTTAAATATACATTTCAGGTCAAGTAACCATTAAGCTTTTGAATTCCGAAGGCAAGCTCACCCTCACATCTATTATATGTCTATATCTAAAATATATATATATATAGAAATGTATGTATCTAACTAACTAATAACAGAAAATAATATTAATTGGTACAAATTGTAATTTACCTTTTACTACAGAAGGTGCCTCTTAGCACAGGTATTTTATACTTAAAAAAATTTTATAACAAAAAATAGAACCGACTACAAAAACCCATGAAAATAATTTTCTACCAGTCTGAAGTCGGTGCCTCAGCACGAGCCAGCAGGAGTGATTGAAGCCATTTAATCGTATAGTTGTAGGTGAGGTAGACGATTATAGGTCCACTCCTGCTGGCTCGTGCTGAGGCACCGACTTCAGACTGGTAGAAAATTATTTTCATGGTTTTTTGTAGTCGGTTCTATTTTTTGTTATAAAATTTTTTTTTCACGCTTTTTAGTGTAAATATCTAAGATACAATAGTTTAATGTCAACTGCTCATCACCTTTTACGAAAAATTGCTATTTCCGATGCAGAGATGTTCATTATTGAGGAGTCCTGGTGCTTCACCACCCATTCCATTTCACCATATGTGTTCCGAGGAGCATAAATTGCTTAGCAACTGTGTTAAAGCAATTGAAATTCAACCCATGAAATACTTGTTATTGAGTAGTAACTCCGATGGTCAACTGTGGTCTTCATCATCAGTTCCACTTTACCAAATGATGATTTTCAAAAGCAAATGCACGAGTTACTACTAAATATATCAAAATTACCATAGGTGTCCCTACAACATTTGAAGAGTTCCCTCGATTTCCTTAGGATCCAATCATCAGATCCTGATTTGGTGCTTATGGGACCTAATTGAAAGCATTCCTAGACGAACGCAAAAAAAATTTTTCAAATCGGTTCATAAATGACGGAGATCTGAGGTAACAAACATAAAAAAAAAAAAAAAAAAAAAAAAAAAAAAAAAACATACAACCGAATTGATAACCTCCTCCTTTTTTTGAAGTCGGTTAAAAAGAGGAGCCAACCATTGTAAAACATTGTACTTTTAGCAACCTTAATAAATAATTTTGAATTTTTTTTTTTTTTAATATCTACAGCGCCGGCCCTCTTGTAGAGCAAAAGGAGTGGTCGCGAGGTATAGGCTATTTTTCAGTTACCAATCCTATTAAAAATACAAATGTTTGTAAGTCAGTTTTTATCTTTGTTACTCGTACTACATCACTTCAAAACCGCTGAACCGGCTTAGCTAAAATCGGTACACAAATAGTTTCGAGTCCCGGGGAAGGACAAAGAATAGTTTTTATTCCGGGAAATTGCATAGTTCCCGCGAGATAGCGATAAACGAATTCTACGCGGACGGAGTCGCGAGAAACAGGCTAGTGCAAAATAAAAGACAGTATGATGGCACATTTTGAGAGGTGCAGAAGCGATGCAGATGATCTCGCTCTAATAATAATAATAATAATCATCGCTCTAATATAATGCTGAGTCAATTTTCGACATCATGAAAATGTTTTTCCTTTCTGTAAATTATGTCTATATGTCTCTACCACGGTACGTGGTCTCTACCTTGGTAAAGGGCTAGAGCTCGCGCGGTCTACCTGTCTCTTTCCCATAAAGCACATTTACAATAATAATACCAGCAATCCTAAAGTCCAGACTAGATATTAGAGACAACAGTCGAATGATTTGGTCAGGAATGTCTTAATTCTAAGTTGTGTACCGAACTTAAGATTTTGAAATTCACCAAATTGGTAAGGTCTTACGTTGGGTGCTTAGTTTGTGAAATTTCTCGGAAAGCTGGTTGTTGAAAATTTATATTGAATAGAGCTGTCGTCCACAGCGTTGTCAGAGTCCCGAGAGAACTTGCAACTTTTTTCGGAATAAAAAGTAGCCTATATTTAGTGATTAAACGAACTTACCTGTAAGCATGGGCTACCAACTCATACAAGATATATTTAGTACTTAAAAACGGCAATAGATGGCACTACCATTAACATCTGTAAATTATAAAATGTAAATAAGCCGAATTAAGTAGAAATATTGATATTAAAATAAAGAATAGCATATTTTATAAACACAACTTCACATCAACTTTATTTCAACTCCTTAATTTGAAGATAAGAAACATCATAAATAATAAATTGAGAATACGAAAGTATAGGCTACATGTGACTACGTTTCAGTTATGAGGTTTTCGTAGTAGTTTGCAAAAGTAACGCTAGATGGCGTAAAACCGGTATACGCTTGCAGCGGGCTACTATGTAATTCGAAACACGAAGTTCGTGTCGTGCGGTCTCTTTCGCTCTCGTAATAAATAGTATAAGTGTCAGAGGGACCGCACGACACGAACTTCGAGTTTCGATTTTCGGAGTAGGCTGCCTACTGTGCTGAAGGGCTACTCCGAAAAACGACGTTCGAAGTTCGTATCGTGCGATCTCTCTCACACTTATACTATTTAATACGTGAGCGAGAGGGATCGCACGACACGAACTTCGAACGTTGTGTTTCGGAGTAGCCCCGTTCCGGAGCTATAGGCCCTGGAAGTTTTTGCTACCCTTGGATCAGGGGTCTGGTTAGGCTGGTCAATGTGCTAAAAGTGGGGGGGGGGGATGAAATTTTGGGGTTGGGTCCGGGGTAGTCCCGTAGGGGGAGGTTTGGGAGGGGGGTGAAAATTTGGCTATTTTTGAGCTAGGACGCACCGTTTCTGAGATATTAGAGGATTTTGAAAAACACCAAACCAAGTATATACACTACACAACACTTATATACTATAATTGCATAATCGCATAATAGCAGGTGGTAGGACCTTGTGCAAGGTCCGCCCGGATTGCTACCACCATCTTGCTCGCTAATCCTGCCGTGAAGCAGCAGTGCTTGCACTGTTGTGTTTCGGCGCGGAGAGTAAGACAGCCGGTGAAATTACTGGCACTTGAGGTATTCCAACTTAGGCCTCTAGGTTGGCAACGCATCTGCAATACCCCTGATGTTGCAGATGTTTACGGGCGTCGGTGATCTCTTACCACCAGGAGACCCACTTGCTCGTTTGCCTTCCAGTCGAATAAAAAAAAAATTAAAACTACATATCGTCACTACTCTACTACGAAACTTGAAGTTCGTGTCGTGCGGTCCCTCTGATACTTAAACTATTTAATACGAGAGCGAGAGGGACGGTACGATACAAACTTCGAGTTTCGTAGTATAGCCCTAAGCTGTAGATAATCTATAAACTAATATGGTTGACGGCGTTTTCAGCAGATTACGAATAGGTTTGGATCTACGAAACCTCGATTGCTTACGCACTGACCAGCGGCCGTGAGTAGGTTATATAACGTAGCGCCATCTACCAACCCTGTCATGTCCTAGTCAAGCTATAGATTGGGCTAACAAGCGACACCCGTATCATTAGTGTCTCGCTAGATGGCATATAGGTATCGTGTTATTTGTGTTCTCAGTGGTGCCTTCTATTGTAAAATAAAGAAAAGAAAAATAGCCAGTTGTATAGCCAGTATTAGGGTGATACCGTTTGCTTGTACTAGGTGGTGTCTCTGTATATTATGTTCTCTGTGCTGTAAGTGAAGTTCGTCCGAAAGATTAGAACCTGAAAAGCTGTAATTTTATTATGTAGTTGGGTCGATCAACTTTTTCTTGCCACTCGTTGCTATAGTTACAATCTTCTGAGTTACTCTTTAAACCGTAAGTTTAACTATAGGATTATAATTTGTCAAACATGCATTTTTGTGGTCGTTTTAAGCCCCTATTACTAGTTATCTAATAAGCATGTTAGTATAATGTGACACAACATTTCTTGTATTAAACTGTACTACTTTTGTCCCCTGGCTGACGGGACAGAATAACAGCAAGGAATAGTTGATCCACCCAGTTTAGTTACACGCAAGTGACACCACTCAACTGAGTTCTAATCTTGAAGGACGAAGTGCGAAGTAAAATAGTATGTAATGTTTTATTTTTAATCCTGTCTTCCCTTACTAAAGCCTCGGCCAAAAGTATGGATGCGATTTCACTATTGTAGGTATCTATGCAAAATTTAAGAGTCGCCAGTACGCTCGCCACTGATCGCATTTTCATACAAAAGTAGTTTCGTTCCAATTTACAAACACACACTGAGACAAATAAAATTTTGCGACTATAATGGGAGCAGCTATTTTGATGCTTGTATATAATTAGTTTTCGTTTATATTCAATGTGACAAAATAAAATCACATTAATTTACACTTAGCAATTTTAGGTTTAAAGTTTCACAAAAATGGTTTGACAGGTTGCTAGCCTGTCGCCTACGATATCCACGGAAGAAATGGAGTGGTGTAATTCTAACCCTTAGAACTATATTATCTAAGTTCTAACCCGACACGAAACAAAAAACAGACTTAAAAATTTTCACATTCTGAATATTAGTAGGATTTTCAAATTCCCGCTTATTTCCCGGAACAGTATCGAAGCTTAAATCCCGTAAAGAATAAAAAACGTACAACGAAATAATGGCCATAATTAAGCATTACGCAAAAGAGTAGACGTCTTCATAATTCTGCGGATTAGGTTTGCACGCGATGCTGCCGTGATAAACGGCACGAAATTAAATGCAACCGGTTTAGAAATACCGGTATAGCGTGGGAACGCAAACCGGTAAAATATTAGCTATTCTGCGAGCAGGTCTATCTTTGAACGCGTTACATTTCAATAGAATCTGACAGTTTTCGACACATTTAAGGCACCCTAAGGTGGGCACACTTGATTGTACCTATATGTCCCGGTTATTGTGATTATTATCTAAAAGGAATCAAAAAAGAATAATAGTCACATCACAAAGCCTTGGCCAGCTCGGTGTTCATATTAGTAGTGTCTACCTACAGGATTCTCAGATTCTATTAAAGTGGAGTTTAGGCCCACTTGCAGTAAACACATAAATCTCGAGTTAGCGTTAAGCTTAGTTTAGTAGTGTCAAAATGTATGTCAAGCTTAAGCCAGGCTTAACAACTAAATCTAGATTTATTTTTACCTGCAAGTGGGTCGATCATAATTTATAGGGTTCAAACTATCTTCATACCGAAAATTTCATCCATCGGTTCAGTGGCGTGAATTAAGAGGTTACAAACAGACAGATCAATAGACAGAAGACAGACAGTCACTTTCGCATTTACAGACAATATCGTTTGTAGCTAAACCTGTTATAACGGGATATCGGATCTTTTTGTTATACTTACACACACAATATACTTTTGTATAAAAAAGGCCATCAGCGAAATCATTTGTTCCCTAATCGTCGTGTTCCAAATTCGACGCAAGTACTCCAGATTTCTCATTTATAGTTTTTAAGTCAGACTCCGAGAGGCCCCCTAAGTTTGGGGACTCCGGCACTGTCCCGTCTAGCCATCCAGTAGGTACGCCATTGCTGAGTTGGGACTTCTTTTTCTTAAATTTAAGAGCTATGCTCTTGTCAGTGGAGTAATCGCCACTCCGCACGGTCTTTGGCCAGCTGTTTGACTTCTTGATACGACACGACACCAACCCTTTCCTTCACCTGGTTAAAATAGGTTAGACTTGATCTTTCTCTACCTTGTTTTCCTTCTATTTCCAACACATGACACAAAGGTACAACACATTGACTCAAAAAGATAGAGAAAGGCTAGAAGCCTTTGAGATCTGGTGTTGGAGGAGAATGGAAAGGATCAGCTGGACAGAACGGAAAACCAAAGAAGAAGTTCTTACCATGGTCAAAGAAAAAAGAATGTTAGATGTTAAAGAATGCCGAAGGGGAAATATGACAGGACACTTGATACGATACGACAATTTCTTTCTTAACCTACTGTGAGTTGGGACAGTTTTGTGATAATTTGTTTCTGTTTAATTTTTTAATAATTGTTCTCAATTGAATTGTCCACGGAAAGAACATGTAGTCACTTAAGCAACTTTTTGCGTTATAACGGTTTGAAAGTTAGTCATCACGAACAATTGGGATGTCCCAAAAAAAATAATCTATAGTTTTTATCTTATTTTTGGAAAGAATAGAATATTTTAAGATACCTTTTTCATCGATTTTGAATTTGGATGAGTATTTAATTTTTTATAATTTTTTTACGAAATAAGCTGGATGACGTCACAGTAAGACAGCCACGTTCCATTGCCTAGAAAAATTCAGTTTGTACATAACATAATCTGTGGCATTACTGATTTGTCTTGTCACTGCCAAATGTCATTGTCTTAACCTCACAATCTCTTGTATTTTGTTGCCGTTTGGTTTTAATGAATCGCAGTTTTCGCTAGTTGTGACCTCTGCTTTTTCCTATACTCGGATTGATTTTTGGATGGTTTTCGATTTATTATACGTTGTAAAAAATTGGGACATCCCAATTACTATGATTTCTTCAAAAGTGAAAAAAATATATTCTCTTTTCGGATATCCATATTTAATTAAATGGTAAGTCCTACTTTGCGAGCTCTACATTTTGAGATTAAAATCTCAATATAAAAAAGGTGACTAGACATGTTCTTTCCGTGGACCCTTCAATTAGTAATCGCATGAATAAATGTTTTTGAATTTCTCTCTTTGCTCTTATCTTCAACTGTATTTGAATATTGAATAGAAAATACGCCTATCGCAACTTCCAACAACCGACCCAGCACGTCGAGTAGCGTAATGTGTTTAGCGCGAGCGCTCTTCTAATTGGCTCCTACGAGGGCTGAATTTTTCAACAAGTTGAAACTCAGAATGAATTTAGCCAATTCCACGTTTCAGGCTGTACTGG
Source organism: Choristoneura rosaceana (assembly GCA_037349165.1). Classification (NCBI taxonomy): domain Eukaryota; kingdom Metazoa; phylum Arthropoda; class Insecta; order Lepidoptera; family Tortricidae; genus Choristoneura; species Choristoneura rosaceana. The sequence continues at coordinate 8,601,642 of JAZBNJ010000013.1, forward strand.
GAATTCAGTATTTTTTTGACAGCTAACTAACTGTCTGTGTGGAGGGGGAATTAAATTGTACAGTCACTTACACTCGGTTTGTGTGGTGTGAGCGACGAGAGCGTCATATACCGTCAGATACCTACGTCACTAGCACCAATATCTGTATCCAATTTCTTTTTTGAAGTTGAAAGCATTTTACACTACAAGAAAACATAAATAAATAATAAATAAATATCATGGGACACTTGACACCAATGTCTTATCCATGTCGAAAATACAAACTAATATATAGCACGATGTTTTCCTTCACCGCAAAGCTCGTGGTAAATTTCAAATGTAATGTAATTCCCCACATGAATTTCGAAAAACTGTGTGGTTGGGAAGCCGTGATGGCCTAGTGGTTTGACCTATCGCCTCTCAAGCAGAGGGCTCGCACCTCTGAGTTTTTCGAAATTCGTGTGCAGTATAAAAACCAGTTGAAAATCTCTCGTCAAAATAATAAAAACCAGTTGAAACTCTGTAGTTTTTCAAGTGACGTGTGCGATTCCAAAAATCTACGAAGCTGTTTCTATTTGCCGATAGTTCAACTACATCCTACCTAAAATATATCAACGGACAGCAAAACTTTCCTCACACCCATTTATAAATTTCAACACAATAATACGGGGAATTTTAACAAATAAAATAACTCAATCTCACTTTGATAGTTCGAACCCCGAGGGTGGCCACGGAATTGGCTTCAAAAACTCCATTCTAGTTTTAACGCTATTTTCAAATTGCAATGATATTAGTTTTAGTTTGTTTATCTTTTGTGTTTTGACCTGATGTCGTGATAAAAGTTCTTTAGAAAAATTATGTGCGGCAGTGGCGTGGAGTGATCATTTTTGGCAAACCGGAGTTTAAAAGAAGCGATGGATAATTGTGTGAGTTCGGATGTCACACTTCGCATTAGTGTAATGCCGACAAAATGGTATAATGAAAAATTAAAAAAAAAAATTTACTGTACCCCCCATAGACGTAAAGTGAGGGTAATATTTTTTTCTCATTGAACCTTGCATGTAGTAGTGTGGGGTATCGTTGGATAGGTATTTTAAAACCGTTAGGGGGCTGCTAAAACCATTTTTCGATTTTGTGATTAATTTGTTTGTAAAATATTCAACTTTTAAGTGCAAATTTTCATCAATATCGAGCGTGTCGTCATCCCCCCCCCCCCCCCCCTCTAAAATGTAAGCCGGTGAGGGGAAAAATTAAAAAAATAAAGAGTATATCTTACTTACTAGGAGAGCTATAATGGTTAAGTTTTCTTGAGAATTATTAGCAGCCTATTCTTTTTTTATTTGACTGGATGACAAACGAGGAAGTGGGTCACCTGATGGCAAGAGATCACCACCGCCCATAAACATCTGCAACACCAGGAGTATTGTCAGATGCGTTGCCAACCTGTAGGCCTAAGATGGGCCTAAGATACAAGCTCCATCTTCGTCCACATCTTCGTTTACCATCAAGCATGACGGATAAATGTGATGCCGTCTTTGTTTGTTTTGTTCGAATAAACGGAGACGGCATCACATTTATCCATCAGTTAAAATTAATCAACTGGTGGTGAAACAGCCCCTTACTGTCAATTGTAAGCCTCTCTCTCTCTCTGTACCTATAAAAATAATAATTTAGTACTTAATAAATGTGTATTTTTTTTTATATACGACTGGAAGGCAAACGAGCAAGTGTGTCTCCTGGTGGTAAGAGATCACCACCGCCCATAAACATCTGCAATACCAGGGGTATTGCAGATGCATTGCCAACCTAGAGGCCAACCATCATCATCATCATCATCATGCTCGTTTGCCATCTAGTCGAATAAAAAAAAATCCTAAATCAATATCATTTTCCATTTATATTGTAGCGTTTGGTATGTATGAGGCTTTATACATGGCTAGAAATAACCTAATCACCACGCTCTATTCATCTTTGTCTAGTCTAGAGGGTATGCATAAGAGAGAGGGGGCACGTTATATAAGGCTAAGATGACGATGATGAATATTTCGGGCAATTCGCGCAGCCCAATGATTTACAGACTTTAATAACGCCGCGAAAGGAAGATGAATAACGGAGACAAATAACAAAGCGAATAGAAACAAAAATAATTAAAAAGGAAAGTGTCGGCTTAACAAATGGGGAAACCATATGAAAACACCTTCTCGTAATAATAATACGTATTACGTAACGCAACAGCGCGGGAAAGCTGCATTTGAGGTTGGAATGGGGTGGAGCTGCTTGGATCTCGGAATAAACAAATTTTTATATTGAAATTATTTTTTTAATACAAGCTTTTTATACTGACTATACATTTTGTTGAATGTACTTTCATTGTCATCCGAACTACAATACAATACAATACAAATATTCTTTATTGATCACCAAAAGCAGTACAGAGACATCCAACACCTACATTTCCAAATGAAATTTCAAGTCGATGCCATTAAATAGTTTCATTGAGGAATTCCGTCCTGCAGAGACAATCTCGCCCGTACTACCAGGATGTCACTGCCAGATTATATAATCATTTATTTAACTGACCACTGAAAGTGTGAAAATAAAACTTGCAAGATTCGTAATTTAAAAAATTTGGCACGTGCGCATTTGGCGGCCGCATTCGCCATCTTTCTATCCACATCTTAATTCAAATCGTAACTTTTACTAGGTAATTTTAAAATTAATTAACGCAGTGCACTGAATTAACCTATATAGAAATGCTGCATAAAAACAGACAGACAGATTTTTTTGTTCAGTCTTTTATTTTCAGTTTTTTGTCATCCTTCTGAATGCTATAAATTGGTTTGTAAGTTTCATTAAATTATTGTAATTCCGAAGGAACCAACTGTTTCAGAAAAAGTACACTGTTACGACACCTGATAGTAATGAGAAATGATCATTATGGCATGCGAAATTCGGGCATACGATAGTAAACGAAATTTTGATACCACAGATTCAGCGAGGAAATGCTGCTGCCAGCATCTTTGGGTCCATGCCGCGTGCCTTTGCCTCCATTTACCAATTGTTTCTAGGTTGCAGTTTAGTTATTAATTACTTTTATTTTACTTTTAGCTATAATTTTAACTTAGTTTAGTAAGTATATCCTGTATAATGAAGATTGTATTAAGTAACTTTTTATAATAATAAATATCAATAAAATTTTATGACAAAAAATTTCGGACTTCTAATGAATAGTTGAAATTTTAAGTCAATTTTGATTTTCCTTCGACCTCCTTTGTTGTCCCTCTCACACCTTCCTAACCTAACTTACCAAGTGATAATAATAACGTAAACCTTAACACGATTTACTCCGTGGATCCGTTTCGTATCCCACAATTTCCATTTTATTTCTTCCGGCTTATCCAGCCATAACTGTCGGCGAGCATTACCGCCAGCTTGTGATTTATAATGACCAGATTTATAGCTCACTAGTCTTTAACCGCGCCTTTGCTTGAACAATCAGGTATGGCAGTTTAAAAAGTTTCTCAATTCCTGAGTCCTATCCAACGATCCACACTACAAGATTGGATGAAAAAAAAATCATCCCCACTTTACCTCTCTATGGGAGGAACCCCAAAAAAAATATTTTTTTTAAATTTTTTTATTGTACCATTTTGTCGGCACACTACAAATACATTCATGCAAAATAACAGCTTTCTAGGATTGATCGGAACGCCGCGAACGGACCGACAGACAGACAGTCAGACATGGCGAAACTATAAGGGTTCCGTTTTTGCCATTTTGGCTCCGGAACCCTAAAAATACGTTTCAATTTGGTCTTCATTAAAGTAGTCGCAGGAGATTCCAAATCATTTCAGCTATCTTCGACCTAAAATACCAAATAGTCCCGAAATATATAGCAAATGGTTCAGTCTGTTGGGAAGTCTAATATATAATACCTTTAAACGAGAAATTCTTTTATAGTATATTAAAAATATAAATATATTGCGGGGATCTCGGAAACTGCTCCAACGATTTCGATGAAATTTAGTAAGTATTTAGGGGTTTTCGGGGATGATAAATCAATCTAGCTTGGTCTTTTCTCTGGGAAAACGCTTTTTACCGAGTTTTACCCCGAGCAAAGCTCGGTCACCCAGGCACAGAATCAACTGCGAAAAGACAGGATCCCAAAATAGTCTGTAAAATAATGTTACCTGTAATTTTTTTTAACAAAAACTCATTTTATAATCGTTTTATATTAAGCGGCAACCGATGTTCTTCCGAGCGCTTATTCCCACGGAAATGCACGAGCTAATGCCCCCCATTAATTAGAGTGGGGAAAACACCTTTTTCCCTCTCAATAGATAGCCAGGAGTTATGGGCCTTCGTCTGCCCTATTATACTGAGCATTTGCCAAATGATAATGTCTGTTTTCATGTCTTTAGAAATCTTAGGTTTGTGACAGGTGTAGTTATCATCCCAGCCTTAGACCTCCTCTCAGAATAAGAGGGCTTGTACTGTGCCCATACAGGCCCAGTGCTGATGGAGAACACCATAACAAAAAAAGCACACAATCTGGAATAACGTTTAGGCTACTTCTTATGATATTCCCACGGGATCTGGATAAATTCTCGAAAACTCATCCGTTGGGAGTAGTCATAAAAATTGGCACTGTTTATGCAGGATCAATAAAGATATAATTTTTGAAAATTCCCACTGTTGTTTATAATGTATCTTAGTCAGTACTTACATCAAACTTTCAAGGAAAACTATAACGGCTAAGTTTGCTTGAGAATTATTAGTAGTTTATGAATAAATAGCAGCGTAAGGTATAAAATATATCTAAACTTGGAAGATTCCGTATAAAATACGAAATCCTTAGAAAAAGATTACTTAATTTTTTCGTAATGGCTACGGCACCCTATTTTGGGCGTGTCCGACACGCTCTTGGCCGGTTTTTTAATGTTTTATCCCAACGAGTCACACGCTTAACTGTCACGCCGTGACTCGTTGGGAATATTTTTACTAAAGTAATCCCAACCAGTAACACCTATGATTTATACTAGCGAGCGAAGCGAGCGAGCAAGTCGGTTCGGAGCAGAATCGACTCGGATAGGTTAAGTTCAGGAGGCTAAGGCGATGTTGGGTATTTTTTTATGACTGATTGGGATTTTTTTTAGTAAAAATATTCCGTACGAGTCACAATGAAAAAAATGAAAAAACAGTTGCTTGCGTAAGTGGGTACACTGTTAAAATTTTTTGTAAAATTACAATTGTTTTACAAAACAAATATCAGCAAAATTCCAAATCAACGTATACTAATACAAAACATGACACAATTTGAGTAAAATTACAAGACATGTGAAGGAACTTACTATAATGAGTTGTAATTTTGGAAGCTTTATGCAATAACCCTACACGTATTGTAATTTTTCCTAACTGTTGGTGAATTTCTAATGAAAGGTTGTAAATTTACCAAAATTCTTTGTAATCCGATTTACAATACTTTTTTGTGATATTACGAATAAATGTTGAAACTCAAATTACTATGAAGTCATTAAAAATTTACAAATAATTTTATTATTTTTGTAACACAAATTTGAAAATTACAATACGTATTATAATTCTATCGAAAGTTTTTATTTTTCTAACACGTATTGTTATTTTCTAAAACTGTTGATTAATTCTGAACAAAATGATTTGAAAATAAGAATACTTAACTCTTTGTATTTTGATTTACAATACTTTTTTTATGAAATTGCAAAAAATATACCCTAAAAACAAGTCTTCTAGTATATAGCTTTATTTATTTACCTACTAGTGTTTACCCGCGGCTTTGCACACATAAATCATTAGGTAGATCCAACAGCTAATTTGAACATTTCGGATTTTTCTTAAATCCCGTAGGAATTCTCGAAAATTAAATCATATGGTTTTCATTGACATTACATTAAAACAATCATGACAAATTTCATAACTCTAAGCCCAGCGGTTGTTGTTCCGAGACCCCTATCCCGTAGGAATATCGGAATAAAAAATAGCTGTTTTATCAAAATCCAAATCCGTCCAGCCTTTTCGGCGTGAAGGAGTAACAAACTCACTCACTCACTCTCAAACTTTCGTATTTATAATATTAGTAGGATTTTTAATGGAAACATCACATTTAACTTAGAAAATATCCGCGTTTCCCGCAGTTACCATTTCCTTACCATTTACGCTTCTTTCCGGTTCTTTTCGTCACGAACACAAATAGTTAAGTTATTTTCCGTGTGGCAAAACAAAGGCCCTTTGTTGAAGGTACATCATTTACCTGTCGTCGCGCACTCCGGGGACATACGGTTCTCGGTTTTTCCAGGAAGAAACATGTATGAAGTATGCGGTACAAAAAATAGCAACACTTACTCGTATATTATATAAGGATCAGTGCACACCAGTATTTTCAATTATTTTTATTTATATTCTGTCCCGAATAAATTTTTTTCATTCATTCATTATTATGTATCCAAAATTTTCTAATAATCTTACTGACGGACTAAGTGTAATACTTAATCCCACCAAAAACATTACATGTAAAAAGCTGCAAATCTCGCAACGCAATGCAGTTCTTGTAATGCTAAAAAGGTTTGAGATGCAATGTTATACCAAGTCGGTTATTTTTGTCAGTACCGGGGGGTTTCCATAGAACTCGATTTTCACCAACTTGCTTATTTTAAAACCATAGAAGAATACAGTTTATAGTTCTCAAATAAAGAGTAAACCAAATTATTTTTAAACACATAAATGACTTGGCCATCGCAAGGCTACATAATGACATAACAATTATAATCATCAACATCAGCTATTTAAAGTAATTCTAATTAAAGATAGCGCTAGCCCCAGCCTTGCAGTTTGAGTGATACACATAATACGAGAATGACTAAAGGTTGAGTGCGATGGCCAAGTCATTTATGTGTTTAAAAAATAATTTGGTTTACTCTTTATTTTGAGAACTATAAACTGTATTCTTCTATGGTTTTAAAATAAGCAAGTTGGTGAAAATCGAGTTCTATGGAAACCCCCCGGTACTGACAAAAATAACCGACTTGGTATAACATTGCATCTCAAACCTTTTTAGCATTACAAGAACTGCATTGCGTTGCGAGACTTGCAGCTTTTTACATGTAATGTTTTTGGTGGGATCTCATCACTTTTTGTAGGCAGTTCTTTTTTTTTCGGTTACTACTTCTTGTAATAACGCATTACTATCTTCATTTGTTCATCCTTCCTTGTCCATCGTCCATCGTCCATCTTCGTCTATCGTCCATCGTCCATTCTCGTCCATCGTCCATTCTCGTCCATCGTCCATTCTCGTTCATCGTCCATCGTCCATCCTTGTCCATCGTGTGCCATCCATCGTCTATCCTCGTCCACTATCCATCATCCATTCTCGTCTATCGTCCACCGTCCATCGTCTATCCTCGGTTATCGTCCATCATCCATCCTCGTTCATCGTCCACAGTCCATCGTCCGTACCGACGGTTGTCGTCGTCGTCGTCCTCGTCGTCGTCGTCGTCGTCGTCGTCGTCGTCGTCGGTCATCGGTCGTCGTCCGTCGTCCATCGTCGCCCATCGTTGAACTTCCGTCATCCGTCTACCATCTGTCGTCCATCGTACAGTCAGCTGCAGAGAAAGGGTACCCCCCTGTAATGGCGGTAGTATGGAAACCGCCGTTATAGGGGGGTACCTTTTCTCTGCAGCTGACTGTACATCGTCCATCGTCCACCCTCCATCATCCGTCGTCGATCGTCGGTCATCGTCCGTCATCCGTCGTCCGTTGTCTTGTCCGTCGTCAGTCGTCGTTTTTTGTCCGTCGTCGCCATCGTCTATCGTTCGTTGTCCGTCGTCTGTCGGCGTTCGTCGTCTGTCGTCGCCCGCCGTCTGTCATCCTCCGTTGTCCGTCGTCGTCCGTCGTCGAACTTCCCTCGTCAGTCATCGTCTGTCGTCCGTCGTCGAACTTCCGTCGTCATCCATCGTCTTTCGTCGGTCGTTCGTCTTTCGCCCGTCTAACTTCCGTCATCCGTCGTCGTCCGTCGTTTTCTGTCGTCCGTCGTTCATCCTCCACCATCCATCGTCCGCACTGGACTCGCGTGAGAACTAAGGCCCAAGCCCTCTTATTCTGAGAGGAGGCTTGTGTGGGACGCATATAGGCTGGGATGATGATGATGATGATGATGATTCGTCGCCCATCGTCCATCGTCCACACTCCATCGTCCAACGTCCATTTTCTACCCATCGTCCATCGACCATTATCCATTGTCCATCATCCATATTCCAATTTCCATCGTCCATCCTCGCGTCCACTCGCATCGCACACAGTACACATTCACAAACAAACGAACTTTGGTACTTATGACATTAGTAAGATAAACAATTTCATTTTAACCCTTAATACTCAGGTATTAAGACTCAACATTAATACGTATACAATACGACTACGTTCAATAAAGTCATTGCTGTGTAACTTTGTAATCGCTAGTATTTATATGGGATTACAAACTTATTTGTGCAGTTTGTATAACTTTGAAACGTGACTGAAATTGCAACATTTTGGATTTTTCTGTGACCATGTAGGCTAAAAACTAACTATGTTTAAAATTTGGAGCTTGTGGGTCTGCTAGAAGTACCTTAGAATTATGATGATCAAAAGTCAGTGTGTAGGTATGTCAGTGACAAAACTGAGGAACTTTAACATGTGATAGTTCTTAATCTACGTGTTCAAACTGAATGTTATTGATAATATATCTAAGTCCCATTAGGCCCTATAGGTAACTGAAAATTCAGGGTTCTAGCTTTAGCCATAACAAAAATACAGGGTGTTGAAAATAGCCTGAATAGCTTCGAGAAAAGTATGGTACGGCCGTGCCTTTGTTTTTTTTTGCTCGACTTGGCGGGGGCACTACCGTGCCCCCAGATACTTTTTTCCATTGAACTACTCGAATAAAGTAAATAAAAAAACAATTTTACCATGTCTAAATTAAAACTGTTTCACTTCATTTGAGTATCTATGTATCGACGAATGCGTTGCTCTAATCGATCTGCCGTATTGTTTCTCAGGCACATCGTGATATGCCTCTGGACACCTTTTTAGGCATACCTATCATGAAATGGCGCCATTTCACGATATGCCTAGGAATTTCGTGATCTGGCGGATTTTACGATCGGCCGCAGACATTTATAAAAATTGGACTAAATAGAATCTCATGCCAAAATTTAGACAGTGACTGCATAATCACTGCATAACCTAACCAACAAAAGAATTTGGGAAACCCCCTACTTTGTCACTTCAAAGTTCAATATCTCAAAAACGGCTGAACTGATTTTCATTAAAAATGTCTCAAAACTACTGTTAGAAAATCTGCTTTCAAATAAAAAAAACCGCATTGAAATCGGTCCACCTGTTTAAAAACTACGATGCCACAAACCCCTCCTTTTGCGTTGGGAGGTTAATAAAAGATGAATATGAAATAGCAATTTCAGTCTAAAACTGTTTTACTGTTTATATAAATGTACCTATGTAAGCATTATTGTGCAAAATAGTGTAACATTTCATCGCATAAATCATGGGTTTTACTTCGCACTACGAATCTACATATAAAGTTTGTACAGTCAGTAAAATAAGCCTTTATGCGTAGTTTATCAGAAGTAAAATAATTCTCAACCATTTTTTAATGTAAGATGGTCGACAAAAAGCATTTAAAACGACTTCAAAAAACCGGTCAAGAGCGGGTCGGAAACGCCCAAGATTCCTTAGCTGTTGTGAAAAATCTTTGTGTAACTTTATTTTAAACACGTGGGTGCTTTTCTACATATGTGTCTATTTTTTAACTCCGACGCAAAAAAATGTATGTCTAACTGTGTGTATGTCTGTGTCACCATAGCTCTTAAAAAGGGGGGGCCGATTTAAGTGCGGTTTTTTATTAGAAAGCAGGGTTTCTAGCAATGATTGTTAGACATGTTTCGCCAAAATCGGTTAAGCCGTTTTTGAGATATTGAACTTTGAAGTGATAAAGTCGAGACGTTTCCAACATTTTGTTTGTTAGGTTATCGGAGTGATTTTAAGGAGGGCCATATTGAGTATATTTTGGACCGCAACGTTTGAGCAAAAGTGTTTTTTTTTGTTAAATTCGAGCGTGCCCTAGATTTTACGTTTGAGCAAACGTTACGTTTACGTTAAACGTTACGTTGTTGTTACGTTTGAGCTTTTTCTCAAACGTTGCGGACCCAAATATACTCAATATGGCCCTCCTTAAAATTACTCCCGCCACAGAGAACATAACTCCCGCGTACTTTTGTTTTGGAATGTACAGTCAGCATCAAAAGTAGCTGTACACTTTCTTACTTTGTCCTTTTACAGTCACGTACTAAACGCCACGTAAGATTGTCAATATTTCAATGCGACAGAGTAAAAAAGTGATCCGCTACTTTTGATGCTGACTGTACCTACCCAGTTTGTCCCAGGTATTAAGATAGCAGGAAACATATTAGGGCTATATTTCCGTACTATATAATAGACGGCGTTAGCGCTTATCAGACAGCCCTTAAATACTGATTGTGATAACGCGGTAGGTTACTAATAAATATGGTGGCTTTTTCGTTACATTTTAACTGAAGCGTTTTCGTTGTTTTATCTTTTTAGGTGAGATGAATAAAAGATTTTCAAGTTTAAGATGTGATGATAATTTTATAAAAAAAAAAACAATCATAATAATATTGCCACGGGTCACTTACGTATTAATTAATAGTCGAGATTTGCCCGACGTGTTTCGAAATGAAAGTTCATTCTCAACGTGTGAGTTCTGTCTGACGAAGGCCGACCACTCACTCACTAAAAATTACAACCTCCAACACAACTAAAAAAATATGTTAAATGATTATATTAAATTATAATGACGATGTTATATATAATTTTACATATTGACATTAGACATAGTTTTTAGGTTTTCACAGCATTAAAATTCCGCAATTTCTTCAGTCAACATTTAACCTTAACGATGCACTAAAGAAAGAAAGAAAGAAAGAAAATACATTTATTTACAACACAAGACAACAATACTATTTGCTACAAATAAACAACAAAGGTATAAATGCTTTAGATAGAAAATCGTAAACACAGTCCGTAGAAAATTTGTCTAATAGTGCTCTAAATATTATGAAATGGTAACATAATGTAATTAATACTGCAAAACAGATATACAATGTAATACCAGATTCAAGGGGGCGTAGAAATAATGTTCCAGTCAGTTTATCAGCAGACATGAAGCTGTTCGCTCTCTCATTTCTTCTAAGTTTACTAAATTCATGTTGGTGTCAAACATGCGGTCCAAAAAACGATAACTTAGCAGCTTTGCAGAACCATTTGTTAGTTTGTAGTGATTCAACATTTCCTCCGGTAAATCAAAACGAGACTGCAGGAGAAGACCATGTCGTTGTAGTCAGGATGAACTACCTCCTCCAATCCTTCCGTGTTGATTGGGACGAGGAAACGATCACGCTGCATAGTTGGAATTATTTCGGCTGGCAAGACGACAGACTTCAGTGGAAGCCTGAAGAATTTAAAGGTGTAACGAAAACAATGATAAGGAGCTACTTTATATGGAGTCCGGGTTTAAAGTTAGTGAACAATGTTGACGCTGGTGACTTTGAATTTTTCTACACTAAATGTCACGTAAATAATACTGGTCATGTACGTTGTGCCGTTCGTGCAGAACACAATGTTATCTGCAAGTCATCCCTGAAAAACTGGCCGTATGATACAAAGATTTGCGATCTTGAATTCGATCAATGGCGATCAGGAGAAGTGAAGGTGCATTTCGCCTTGAGCCACATCATGTACGTCGTCGATTCTTTCCAAGGCGATGGATGGGAAATACTCAGTGGTAAAGTTTTCAAGAATTTAACAACTGGAATACAGTCGACTGTTAAAATTAGGTTAATAAGACTGTCGGAAGGACTAGAATGTATTATAGTAATGCCATGTTTTGTGCTTGCTGTGATGACAACGACGGCTTTGTTATTGGATTATAAAGAGGATACTCGTTTCGGAATGTTATTTCTCAGTTTGATCAGTCATTTTGCTGTGTCCAATGAGATTGATGAAAATCTACCGAAGCACACGCCAGATACGCCACTCGTTTTGCTATTTATGAGTAGCTCAATAGCTTTGACTGTTATATTTTTTGGTTTATCGTTTGGCTTTCGATATTTGGCAAGGAGGAAGGAGCTGGCACCAACGTGGTTATGTACTTTCAACGACTTTGCTCTAACTAGTAATTTCAAGTATTTAGTGCTCACAAAATGGGATGTTGAAGATCGAGATCCTAATCATGAGAAGTCGATTCAGTGGAATAACTTTATCTGTATTGTTAACAGTGTATGTTTTTTGATTGCGATTGTAACTTACATTTGCTTATTTGCAAGCTACATGCCTAGTAAAAAGACAGTACCGTTTCACTTTGATATCATTTAAGTAGTATGATTTTCTGGCTGTCAAATCTATCTTAAATTTATTGGGAAATGGGTGCAACTGTGCGGCGTTCATCATACCTCCCCCCATTGTCATTTTTTTATGCGATATCATCATGTCAGCCGAAAGACGTCCACTGCTGGACATAGGCCTCCCCCAAGGCTCTCCACTCAGACTGGTCTTGTGCTTTTCGCATCCACCGCGATCGATCTTAGCCAGGTCGTCGCTCCATCTTGTTGGAGGCCTACCGACAGCTCGTCTCCCGGTCCGCGGACGCCATTCTATGTGATATCATGGCAACAGTATTTTGTGCTATGGTCACACTACTTGAACCCTAAATTTAGGTCCTTCTGGTTACTTCCTGGACTTCCTCAGATAAAAAAAAATTACTTATTACCTACTTAAGTACCACCACCAGTAGTAGCAGGTGGTGCACCACCTGCTGAAATTTATTCCTTACTTCTGTCCATTGTAAAGGTTGCCTGGAAGAGATCGCTCTGAAGCGATAAGGCCGCCTATTGCTTACCTTAGAAAATCTCCTATACCTGTGTTTTTTGTACTGCTTACTGTGTGTTGTGCAATAAAGAACTATTGTATTTGTATTTTGTTGCATATGTCGAATAGTTAAAAAAAAACTCTGCTTTTAAAGGTGCTACTTTATGTACTGTAATTTTAAGTAAAGTAACAAGTATGCATGCATATCTAGGTTGTATGTTAAGATGTATATCGTCACTACTTTGAAAAAATCTCTTATCTCAAATTAATTCTTCAATAAAATTGACTCTTAAAATAATGTTCATAAAGTTCACTCAGTAAAATTACCGGTTTTAAGATACGGGCTTTTTCAAAGTAGTGACAATATGTAACAGGTATGTGCCGCACAACCGTAAAGGAGAAGCAAGATAAAATAAAAAGTATTAAAACATATTTGTTTTTCACTGAATGTGTTTGCAACTCTTGTAAAATTATTATTTTCCAAACTGCAGATTTAAGTACCTACTCGTTTTTTACCATTATTGTAATAAGGGAAAATAAAAACTTATAAACATCATAAGTGTTACTTACTTATTTCGTCATCATCCCACCCAGCCTATACGTCCCACTGCAAGGCACAGGTCTAATCTCAGAATGAGAGGAATCCAAAAGCTTAATGGTTGCTTGACCTAGCACATATTTCAGAATTAAGTTTAAAATAAATATTATAATTTTGTTATTGAGAGAATTTATCTCCAACACATTTTTATTTTGATGGTGGAAGCATTGTACGCTTCCACTAAACGAAGATTAAGATAGTAGGGGTGGATCTTGAATTTGTGGGGCCCTGGGCTAATACTGCTTAGGGGCCCTACCTAATTACTCAAACCTCATGGTCGGATTTTTTTTAATTCTAAATAATTTTTATTATTGCATGACATTATCGTCTATTGTTTTCAGTTTAGGTTGGGGGCCCTCGGTATCCACGGGGCCCTGGGCTGCAGCCTAAACAGCCTTTAAGTAGATCTGCCCTGTTAGATAGTTAAGATGTGGTTCTTCTAGAGGTTAGGATATAAGATACTCTATACAACCCTGTGATTTTTATTCTTAGTCTATAAATATTTAATTTACTCAGTCATGCTAGCTTTCATAGTTAATATCGGTGCCAGATTAAGACTATTCGATTGCCTAAGTAATCCACGCTTGTACCCCCCCCCCCCCTTCTCCCTCCTCTCATTCATAAGTAACCTAGTATCGATCTAAAAAACATAAAAAGTATTTATTATAACGACATAGATCATTTTGTAGGGTGCAAACAGGATTGGTCCCAAAACGCTGATTTTCAAACAGCCGTACCTTCTATTGTGCTAGAAATTTTTTTTGGTGCCGTTTATGGTGCCCCCCAATACGTGATGCCCTAAGAATTTGCTTAATTTGCTTATGGTTTAATCCGGCACTGGTTAAGATAATTGTAACTGTATTTATTTTCTCTTGAGAAAACTACATTGTGTCTTACTTTTTGGCAATGATGTCGTTCCGAAATTGCTGGTAGTATAAAAAACCGGCCAAGAGCGTGTCGGACACCCCCAAAATAGGGTTCCGGAGCCATTACGAAAAAATTAAGTAATATTTTTCTAAGGATTTCGTACTTTATACGGAATCTTCGAAGTATAGGTATATTTTATACCTTACGCTGCTATTTACTCATAAACTACTAATAATTCTCAAGCAAACTTAGCCGCTATAGTTTTCCTTGGAAGTTTAATATACTGACTACCAACCTGAATTTTTTCAAATATCGGGGGACGCCCGATTTTAATGAAAATTTGCACTTTAAAGTTGAATATTTCGCAAAAAATTACTGAATCGAAAAATCGTGTTAGCAAACCCCTAATGGTTTTAAAATACCTATCCAACGATACCCCACACTATAGGGTTGGATGAGAAAAAAAAATCACCTCCACTTTATGTCTATGGGAGGTACCCTAAAAAAATTATTTTTGAATTTTTAATTGTACTATTTTGTCGGCATAGTTTACTTATATACCCGTGCTAAATTACAGCTTCCTAGCATTGACAGTCCCTGAGCAAAGCTGCGGACGGACAGACAGACAGACAGACATGGCGAAACTATAAGGGTTCCGTTTTTGCCATTTTGGCTCCGGAACCCTAAAAAGTGACACATAAAACAGTCTTTTGCGGTCTACTTACAGAATTTAGTAAACGTTTTGATTTTGATTTTGACGTAAGGCTTTGGCGTGAGTCGAATTTTTGACAGTTTGTCAACCTGCCCCCACACCACAGTGAGCCATCCCCTCTCTCCGCTACAGATTTAATCTGATCTGAACGATCTCTTTATAACTGATGAGATTATGCAGAAAACAATTTTTTTCTCATATATTTATTTATTCCAAATTACATGTTAATACTCGAACGGTGGTTGCTTTGGCATATAGATTCTGAACAGACAAATATATACAACGACAATAATGACTATATAAATACTATTTATAATATTAGCGAAGATTAACCACATCTCTTTGTTTTTATTATTTAAGTCTTCCGTATCTAAGTTATCAAACCATTTCGGAAATATTAAGTAATTCCCGAAACTTCCTTCCACTTTATCGGTTACTGAAGTAATCCAAGCTGCAGGCGCAGTTTTTTTAACTACCATCACTCTTAAAACTTGGGTCAACAGTATAGTAGTAATAGTCACTATTGTAGAACATTTAACAAATAACAAAATGACTGGAGTATCTGTACTATGCTTCGGAAGGAACTCGTTAATAGCACTCGAGAAAATAAAATGACCGATCAGACAAAAACAAGAGAACCCTAGACGCACAACGCCTTTAGGGCTCAACAAAGTAGATGTAAAAGTCAATAGCGATAGGATAATGCACGGAACTATCAAAATAACAACTAAACCGTAAGCTTGTCGTTCCAAAGTAAGAGAAATGGATAACAGCACTGTTGATGACACGTTTGTTTTGAACTTAGCGTCCATAATGGTCCATCCTGGTCCATATTCAGCGCCAAACATCGACATCGCTTCATCAGGAAATTCAAACTTTGTAACAGCATATATGTCATCATCACCAAATTCTAAGGTGCAATTCTGAACATCATAAGGCCAGTCTCTTAGTTTCGAGCTGCAGAACGTATCGTAAAGTACTTGTCCAACACAAAGCACTTTGCCTTCATCAGTTATGGAACAATCACTAAAAAAGTCGTCAAAAAAAGGGGGATAGACGCCGTGTATTAACTTAAACGCAGGTCTCCAAAGTCTTTGGCTATATCCGATGATCTTCTTCACTCCACCATAGTCGGAAGGTGTCCATGCCAATCTCTTATCTATCCAGGACATCCGTGTCCAAACTTTGGCAGTGTAGATACCTTCGAATTCATCAAGGACGAACGACTTCAGATGAATTCTCACTGATGCGACTACGCACGACTGGTTGCTTGGAGGTTGATTCCTGTCGTAGTGCATCCACAAATTTTGGTGTAGCTTTTTATCCCACGCATCTTCTACTGGTACCAAATTAGGGGTACAATCCTGTGCGGACAAATAGTTGAGTATGGTTAAAATTGTAAATAGAGCGATGAACACGGTCATGTTTGAACGGCAACTGGTTTAGAAACATCCATTAGATGATGCCGTAATCCTATATGACAACGCCCCCTTAGTAATCTAACAATTAATTTGATACCAAAACCCGTATACCTACCTATTGTCATGGGCTACCAACTCATACAAGATATATTTAGTACTAAAAAACGGCAATAGATGGCACTACTATTAACATCTGTAAAGTATAAAATGTAAATAAGCCGAATTAAGTAGAAATATTGATATTAAAATAAAGAATAGCATATTTTATAAACACAACTTCACATCAACTTTATTTCAACTCCTTAATTTGAAGATAAGAAACATCATAAATAATAAATTGAGAATACGAAAGTATAGGCTACATGTGACTACGTTTCAGCTATGAGGTTTTCGTAGTAGTTTGCAAAAGTAACGCTAGATGGCGTAAAACCGGTATGCGCATGCAGCGGGGTACTATGTAATTCGAAACCCGAAGTTCGTGTCGTTCGGTCTCTTTCGCTCTCGTAATAAATAGTATAAGTGTCAGAGGGACCGCACGACACGAACTTCGAGTTTCGATTTTCAGAGTAGCCTGCCTATGTGCTGAAGGGCTACTCCGAAACACGACGTTCGAAGTTCGTATCGTGCGATCTCTCTCACACTTATACTATTTAATACGTGAGCGAGAGGGATCGCACGACACGAACTTCGAACGTTGTGTTTCGGAGTAGCCCCGTTCCGGAGCTATAGGCCCTGGAAGTTTTTGCTACCCTTGGATCAGGGGTCTGGTTAGGCTGGTCAATGTGCTAAAAGTGGGGGGGGGGGGGGATGAAATTTTGGGGTTGGGTCCGGGGTAGTCCCGTAGGGGGAGGTTTGGGAGGGGGTTGAAAATTTGGCTATTTTTGAGCTAGGACGCACCGTTTCTGAGATATTAGAGGATTTTGAAAAACACCAAACCAAGTATATACACTACACAACACTTATATTTATATACTATAATTGCATAATCGCATAATAGCAGGTGGTAGGACCTTGTGCAAGGTCCGCCCGGATTGCTAGCACCGTCTTGCTCGCTAATCCTGCCGGGAAGCAGCAGTGCTTGCACTGTTGTGTTTCAGCGCGGAGAGTAAGACAGCCGGTGAAATTACTGGCACTTGAGGTATTCCAACTTAGGCCTCTAGGTTGGCAACGCATCTGCAATACCCCTGATGTTGCAGATGTTTACGGGCGTCGGTGATCTCTTACCACCAGGAGACCCACTTGCTCGTTTGCCTTCCAGTCGAATAAATAAAAAATTAAAACTACATATCGTCACTACTCTACTACGAAACTTGAAGTTCGTGTCGTGCGATCCCTCTCGCTCACGTATTAAATAGTATAAGTGTGAGAGAGATCGCACGATACGAACTTCGAACGTCGTGTTTCGGAGTAGCCCCGTTCCGGAGCTATAGGCCCTGGAAGTTTTTGCTACCCTTGGATCAGGGGTCTGGTTAGGCTGGTCAATGTGCTAAAAGTGGGGGGGGGGGATGAAATTTTGGGGTTGGGTCCGGGGTAGTCCCGTAGGGGGTGGGCTTGGGAGGGGGTTGAAAATTTGGCTATTTTTGAGCTAGGACGCACCGTTTCTGAGATATTAGAGGATTTTGAAAAACACCAAACCAAGTATATACACTACACAACACTTATATTTATATACTATAATTGCATAATCGCATAATAGCAGGTGGTAGGACCTTGTGCAAGGTCCGCCCGGATTGCTAGCACCGTCTTGCTCGCTAATCCTGCCGGGAAGCAGCAGTGCTTGCACTGTTGTGTTTCGGCGCGGAGAGTAAGACAGCCGGTGAAATTACTGGCACTTGAGGTATTCCAACTTAGGCCTCTAGGTTGGCAACGCATCTGCAATACCCCTGATGTTGCAGATGTTTACGGGCGTCGGTGATCTCTTACCACCAGGAGACCCACTTGCTCGTTTGCCTTCCAGTCGAATAAAAAAAAAATTAAAACTACATATCGTCACTACTCTACTACGAAACTTGAAGTTCGTGTCGTGCGGTCCCTCTGACACTTAAACTATTTAATACGAGAGCGAGAGGGACGGTACGATACGAACTTTGAGTTTCGTAGTATAGCCCTAAGCTGTAGATAATCTATAAACTAAAATGGCTGACAGCGTTTTCAGCAGATTACGAATAGGTTTGGATCTACGAAACCTCGATTGCTTACGCACTGACCAGCGGCCGTGAGTAGGTTATATAACGTAGCGCCATCTACCAACCCTGTCATGTCCTAGTCAAGCTATATATTGGGCTAACAAGCGACACCCGTATCATTAGTGTCTCGCTAGATGGCATATAGGTATCGTGTTATTTGTGTTCTCAGTGGTGCCTTCTATTGTAAAATAAAGAAAAGAAAAATAGCCAGTTGTATAGCCAGTATTAGGGTGATACCGTTTGCTTGTACTAGGTGGTGTCTCTGTATATTATGTTCTCTGTGCTATTGTCTAACGCTGTGGCGCTCGCAGTCGCATCCACTACCGCTTTCTGACCCTCTCTAAGTATCTCATTTGAAAAGAAAACTAATTTATTAAACTTAACACGAGAACACGTGTTGTTATAAATATGTTTTTGGTAAAAAAAAAACATTTTTAATACAAACTTTTTTTGCTGACTCTGCTTTTTGTTGACTCTACTTACTTAAACTCTAACTCTACTTACTTACGTTGACTCACATAAACTACATTTGCATACCAAATTTCAAGTCGATGCCATTAATCATTGAATGGTTCCGTCCTGTGGAGACGATCCTGGCTGGACTACCAGGATGTCACAGCCAGGTTATTGTTTTTTTTTTTCGAAGGGACTGTCGCTGTTAGCCTCTGACGGCTTTTACAGGAGAGGGCGAGTTGCCAGAAGGGCCGCTCAGCAAGTGGGTAGTTTAGCTTAGCATGCCAAAGAGTCCTATTGAGCCGAATTCGGACTTTGGACGCTAAGGGAGAATTTGCAATCAATCGGAGTTTTAATGCTACTATATCGTTTCGAAAAGACTACGTTAGGCCCAACTAAGGAGAGACGACAAGAAACTCAGTCGGGTTGAGGTCAGATTGGAGAGAATCTGCTCGAGACGTGCCGGTATCGGTTAAAATAGTGGGTTCGCACACGCCAGGTCTTGTCACGCAATTTGTATAAGTACTAGCTTTTGCCCGCGGCTCCGTCCGCTTGGTATTCGGTTATCGCACGCTGTGCCCTCGGGAACTGTGCATTTTTTCGGGATAAAAAGTAGCCTATGTCACTATCGGGACCATAAACTATCTCTATGCTAAAAATCATGACGATTCATCACTCCGTTACGGCGTGAAAGACGGATAAATACACAAACACATAAACACACTTTCGCATTTATAATATTAGCATAGTATGGATGGGTACCAAACTTCAAGTCAATCCAATTACTGTAAGTTGGTCGAATTTAATTTGCAAGATGTGGTTACAAACAGACAGACAACGAGACAGGTGAAACTAAATAAAATCTTGTAAAAAGGCAGTTCGAGAAGAGGAGCGCGGTAAAACACAGACCATAAAAAATACGTTCTGTTTGGTGTTGCCATAGTCAACAGTGCATGCGAGAAATTTTAACAGTAAGCTTCTGTGGGTGTTCAGTTCATGCGTGCATACGCAAAAGTGTGCGTCTGTCAGTAATCAATCTAAAATGATCCCACACTGTGTACAGCTTGCTTAGGAGCAGGGCTCCGCTCAAACTATATCGATATATATCGACGCTTGAAAGGAGAAATTGACTAAGCGACATTTTTTTAAGGTAGTGACTTATATACATATTTTGAATCGGTAAAATTTACTGGTTCCAAACATCTATATAACTCACTACCTGAAAAAAATGTCGCTTAGTCAATTTCTCCTTCCAAGCGTCGATATACATTGATAGATACTTATTAAGTTCAGAACTCGCACTAGCTACTACCTACTACTACTACTACTTTGTACTAGCTTTTAAATGTCCAAGTGCGAAAAATAAAACTGTACCTAGTTAGCGATATTTCGTCTAAAAATATTAACACTGTTTATGTGGGAGATATTAATAACAATTTCGAAAGAAAGCCGTTTGCGGTCCAGTTTTCTGGAAGTTTCATTTGGTCCGTAAAACGTCAGGTGAGGCAGGGGGATGACTAATGCTGTCTCTCAGGTCTTATCTTCTTCTTGCAAGATTTCGTTTCGTCAGTTTCGCTTCGCTCCATACCTCAAAATAAAAAAACCGGCCAAGAGAGTGTCGGACACGCCCAAAATAGGGTTCCGTAGCCATTACGAAAAAAATAAGTAATATTTTTGTAAGGATATCGTATTTTATACGGAATCTTCCAAGTTTAGGTATATTTTATACCTTACGCTGCTATTTACTCATAAACTACTATTAATTCTCAAGCAAACTTAGCCGTTATAGTTTTCCTTGGAAGTTTGATATACTCACTACCATCCTGAATTTTTTCATTTTTTTTCACCCACCGTTTAGATTTTACAGGGGGGGGGGGACGCTCAATTTAAATGAAAATTTACTTTAAAGTTTAATATTTCGCAAAAAAATTACTGAATCGAAAAATCGTTTTAGCAAACGCCTAATGGTTTTAAAATACCTATCCAACGATACCCCACACTATAGGGTTGGATGAGAAAAAAAAATCACCGCCACTTTACGTCTATGTTTGTCTTGTTGTTAGAAAAATTGTTTTTGAATTTTTAATTGTACTATTTTGTCGGCATAGTTTACCTATACATCCGAGCAAAATTACAGCTTTCTAGCATTGATAGTCCCTGAGCAAAGCCGCGGACGGACAGACAGACAGACAGACAGACAGACATGGCGAAACTATAAGGGTTCCGTTTTTGCCATTTTGGCTCCGGAACCCTAAAAACTGTCAAGGGCGTGTCTGATAACTCGCGTGATTTCTAAGCCTCCACGCAAAAAGAAGGGTGATATAAGTTTGATGTCAATGTCTGTCTATCTGTCTCTGATATCGTAACTCTCAAATCAGCAAAATTCTGCAACCATGCAAAACTCGCGTGATTTTTAAGCCCCCACGCAAAAAGAGAAGTGATATAAGTTTGATGCCAAGTGTACCGAAACACCAAGATCCTAAAGAAGATAGAGGTTTTCAGTAACGCCATCAGAATTGTAAAATTAATAATAAAATAAATAAAGTAACATTAGCTAAAAGTAACTTTCTAGGCACAAATTGTATGAAGTCATTCAAGCCTATGAGTGAAAGTTAGCAAAACACTTGACTTTCAAGGCATTGAATAAGTTATTTTTTATACAATTAAGTATCATTGAGACGAAGATGTAAATAATAATAAAAATGACCACAGTAATCTTTATTATTTAGACGATTGTTGTTCTTACAATTGACATATAAATACTAAGTACTGAAAACAAATGTACACAACAACAATGAATTGCAGTCAAACACAAATCAAAACTAATAATAATCCTTCTTCATTTCACTTTGTTTTTGAATCGGTAGTTGATAAGATGTTATTTTTTCCATTTAATGTATTTTTTTGTGTATCGAATATGTGTAAATATTTTAAATAAATATATTAAAATAAATCGGTAACTTAAATAGAAATACGTAAATATAATATGTACTCAAATATAAATAAATATGTCACACATCACCGAATGGTTACTGAATATTGAGTTCTTACAAAAACAACTAGTTTTAATTGCATCATATGTATGAAAAAGTGGGTACATAAGTTAGGGAACCGACAGTACCATCAGGCATATAAATAGAAAACAAAACAATATACGTGATTAAAGTGACATAGAGACTAATGGTATTGACAATATTAGAAAAATCCATCCATTCGGTACAATTGTTTAAAGAATCTAAGACAGTCTTATCAAGCATTTCTACATTCCATCGAGGTACGACCAGATGTTTTCCAGAGCTGTTCAATACTAAACTATTAATAAAAACCAAGAATGAAGGGGGAGGCGTAGTTAATTTGCTTATATATCTTAATAAAAAAGTTAACAATGCAATAAGCACAGTCCATATAGTAGAAAAAGACACAAAAAGTAAGATAACTGGAGTAACAAATCCATACTTAGGAATATTTTCACAAATTTCTGAAATTATTGCAAAATGATTTAATAAATTGAGCCACAAAATACCTAATCGTACATCATTGTTAACGTGCAAGAACATAGAGGTCACAGTAAGAACAAATACAATAAAAGAGGGTATGACTATAGAAGCTTCAAGACACTCTGCCTTCCTTACTAGATCTAGTTCAACTGATATCTGATGATCCCCTGTCAAATTGTTTTTCGCATTTCCTGTGATAATTTGCCAACCATTGCCAATTTTAGCGTCCATAAAAAAAAGTAAATCAACGTCGGTAAATATAATGTTGGCATCTCTTTGGAAGGTCGTTGTGTCATCAAATTTAAACGTACAGTTTTTCCGATCATACGGCCAGTTTTTCATATTTGTACTGCACAAAACGGGATGTTCTTCTGTTGACATGCACGCTACCGACCCTGTATTTCTCAATTCGCACCTACCAATCCAGTCCGTATGAGCAAAACCAGACTCAGGTGCTGCTCTGTTTTTCAATTTCAACATTGGTGACCAAATTTCAAAGTTGTACATATAGGTCACTTTTATTCCTTTATATTTATCAGCATCCCACTTGAGTCTATCATCTTCCCATCTAAAATTATTCTTGGTGTAAATAGTCAGTGTTTCCTCGTCGGGACTTAAAAAAAAGTCTACTATGAGATAATCTAACTTGACTTCGACGCCTTTGGTGTTATTAGATTTTGGTTCCTCCAGAACATCATAATAGTATTTTAAATCCTGGTGCAGCTTTATTTCCGGTCTAACCACTTTAGGTCCATTTGAATCACAATCTTTACAAGAACCGTAGTAAAAGCCGGTGATAATGATGAATGTGACCCACTGCATGATTGAAAATGAACTGACCGTTTACAACAGTCACAGTGTGGAAATTGATATGGCGTTTGACGCCCCTTTTAAAGAGTTAATGATAATACATGTAATTTGTTCGAAAACACTTTAAATCCGATTACACGGAATTTAGTTAATTAATTATACCTATCGGCTTAAGTTGCAGATGTTTATGAACGGACCACCATCAGGACCACCATCAGGAGACTTGCTCGTTTGCCATCCAGTCGAATAAAAAAAAAGTTTGTGGAATGATTTCTAGGAGAGCAAATAAAATTAAATTTAAATAGATTTTCAATTGTTTAATTAACTTCTTGTATAGGCACAACAAGCTGTAAGTACAAGCTGTTGTTATACAAGCTAGGTCTCAAGATACAAGCTCAGTTTAGTTAATGGGTTCCGCTTTGTTTTTGCTACATAATAAAAAAAGCCGTGGTGGCCTGGTTTGGTCTATGGTCTCGATGTCATGGGTTCAAACCCCGCCCCGCACCTCGAGTTTTTCGAATTTCATGTGCGAATTCGTCACTACTTTGAGGGTTGAAATTTTTTATTGTACAAAATAAATAATGTAACATTACATTTAAAAACCCAAGTCATTACATAATATTATTAACTACCTAACTTAATACCTATTTATCATAATTTTACAAGGCAAACACGTCGTCAAGAGATGTCGCTGGCATGGACCCTAGAACGCAGGCCGCATTACCTCTTTGAATAGCAATCCCTATTCTTTGCGCGAGGTAACCGCCAGCTCTAGAGTCCCCCGAGGCCAAAACTAACCTCCTAGACAAGTCTTTTAAGACTTTTTTTGTGTCTGTTGACCACGGTCCCATCGTTTCAAAAGCAAGCTCCGCAAATTCATGGTAGTCAGTCAAACCAGAATATTTGCGGCGCTTGCTGATCTGAGCCTGTTCGGCAGCTGCTCCAGCTCTTATCTCAAAGTGGATAATTTTTCCGAGTGCACTTTATGACAATTACGTCAAGGTTCAATTTTATTGACGTATTGATTTGAGATACTTGATTTTTACAAAGTAGTGACGAATTTACTTTTGAAATATACCACGAAGTTTACGGTGAAGGAAAAGATAGTGAGGCAACCCGCACAACCTGCGAAGCAATTCAATGGTGTGTGTGAAACCCTCTCCTTCTGAGAGAAGGCTTGTGCCCAGTAGTGGGACGTATATAGGATGCTGGTGATGAAATATTTTTCATTTTAATTTTTTCATATCTTAGGTTATTTGGTTATTTTTGTGTATCATAACGAAATGTCCGTTTCGAGAGACTTGTTTTCCGTCGCATCATTTATCAAGCGGCCGGAGGCGCCACAAAAACAACCGGTGCTAATTTTAATACCCCCCCTTTTGTCATTTTTACGATTATTAGCTGCCTAGAAAATTGTTATTAGTGTTGCCTTGTGCGAGACAGAGAGCGCTAGTCTGAAGGATTGCTGTCTCAATTATAAAACGTTAAAGGCTCCGCTACACAATCGGCCATGATGGGCGATTACAGGCGATCACGATTGTGTGGAGGGCTTAATTGTCAACAGTTGGCCATGATCGGCGGCGATCGGGCGTAATCGCCATTCTGTCGGTTTTTCGGGCAAACATCAAAGGAAATTGCGGCAATGATTGTGCGCGTGCCCACACAATCGTCCATCATTCAGTTCGAATGTTCGTTCGGTGCGGTGCAGACGTGCAGGGCGTTATTGCTAATTTTTTGTTTTGATATTTACGATGTCGGAATTAAAATGGACAAATACTGAGACATTCAAGATCAAAATGAATCCACCATCCACCGTCTTCTCCGCCTCCACTTCTTTTTCACGATCCGTTTATTAAAGAAAGAAAGACATTTATTCACATTCACAAAGACACACAAATACAACAAAAAAAAACCGGCCAAGAGCGTGTCGGACACGCCCAAAATAGGGTTCCGTAGCCATTACGAAAAAAAAGTAATATTTTTCTAAGTATTTCGTATTTTATACGGAATCTTCCAAGTTTAGGTATATTTTATACCTTACGCTGCTATTTACTCATAAACTACTAATAATTCTCAAATTTAGCCGTTATAGTTTTTCTTGAAAGTTTGATATACTGACTACCATCCTGAATTTTTTCAAATTTTTCCACCCACCGGTTTAGATTTTAGAGGGGGGGGGGGGGGACGCTCGATTTTAATGAAAAATAATTTTTACCAAAATAAAAATATACGATTTTGATTATGATTTTGATTTTTTCGATTAACTATATTTATGTAGTGATTATATATATACGCTAATTAAATAAATAGCCGCAGCTGCTACTATTTCGGCATCCATCTCGGGCGGCTGACAAGTAACAAATGTGCCACGCACGATTGTGTGGGCAGTAGCGCAGGGATAGTGACAATCGTCGCCCATTGTGTGATCGCCTATCATGGCCGATTGTGTAGAGGAGCCATAAGATTTGATTGTGCGGGTGAGTCTTTCCCGGCCCGGATAATACCGACATGGAAATACTGACCATGTTTTTCGTGTACACGCCCTTGAAGCTCTTGTCAGTTTCTATGGGTGTGTACATGAAAAACAGGGTCGGTATTTCCATGTAAGTATTATCCGGGCCGGGAAAGAGTGTGACTCGATTGTGCGTTTGTTTCTTTTATGGTTTCATCATCAGCCGGAAGACGTCCAATGCGGGACAAAGGCCTCCCCCTTAGAACGCCAGAATGAAACGACCTATCATTTTTTTTATTGGGGAGGGGGGGTTTGCAGTAATCCCGATGGTGTACGCAGAAGACGCTGCTGCCCGTCTTCTGGATTTTTCCCTTAGTCGCCTCCTACGAAACCCAACGTGATGAGATTGGGGGGGAGCTAATCTTGTCTGGCCACCCCACGGACTGTCCATCTGTTTGTGTACACTTTCCATAAATTGGATTGGCATAGGTAGGTAAACGTATAATGGCAAATATGATAGATCATCATCAGCCTATGTTCGTCCACAGCTGGACATAGGCCTCTCCCATGGCATGCCACTGAGCACGATCCTCGGCTACTCTCATCCATCTCTTGCCAGCCACCCTGCGAAGCTCATCGCACCACCGAGTCTGAGGGCATCCTACGCTACGTTTGCCGATCCGTGGTCTCCGTCTCCACTCAAGAACTCGTCTACCCCAACGGTTATCGGTTCTTCGGGTTATATGACCGGCCCATTGCCACTTCAGCGTGCTAATGCGGTGGGCTATGTCGATAACTTTGGTTCTTTGTCGGATCACTTCGTTACGAATTCGATCTTTCAGAGAAACTCCGAGCATAGCCCTTTCCATAGCACGTTGAGCAATTTTCGTGTTGACTTTGCCAAATATGATAGATATGATGATGATAATAATAAATAGGATAGCGCTGATCTAGCGTGGAAAGCATCAATATAAACATTTTATACAATTTCAGCGTGGCCGTTCTTTATTTTAGTAAGTGTACTTCAGCTGAAGTCTGACTGGTGAACAGACAAATCGCATTTGCGCCTCTGACCGCTTTCTCAACCGCACACCCAATTAGGTTAGGCGTTTGGTGCAATTAACAAACTTTTGCACTCAATTCTGCGTCTGGAAGCCAGTCCCCGAGAAAAACGAAGCTACTCCTTTCTCAAAGGGCCGGCACGCATCCGTAACTGAGAGGGAGGGAGAGAATTCGATGATTCCAATTTTGTAAGTCTACATTCGCACTCTCAAAAAATGTCCACAGAAAATTCGCAAGGTTCCCACCAATTTGTTTTTTTTTAATTCTTACTTTTTTTGGCAGAGTTAGTAGCAGATATTTTTCCACCCACGATCTCCCTAATTTCGGATGGGCTATAGGTTGGCCAACCAAACACACAAACTTTTTTCTTAAATAGGTATACTGCGGTCCCAGTGCTCATGTTATTTTTCTGGTTTTTCTGTGCATCTATACTTAAGTTTGTATTTTCAATATAGGTTTTACGAGATGACCGTAAAAGTAAAATTTTTGAATTGAAATAAAAAATACAAAAAGATTCCAAAAAACCAATCTTAATTGTACGTGAAAGTGTTAAATCTTATCCCTCGCGCCCCGCATTAGCTCAAATGAAGGCGGGAACAGTCTGTATTCCCTGCAAGCGAATGGAGAAAACTGTTATAAACGAATTAAGATTTTAACTTCAACTGCGCTCCATTCGGACTGCGAATAAAACTAATTCGTATTGCGGTTTTAATTGAAAGCTGGAAGGCATAATTATTAGGGTTCCGTACCTTAACTTAGCGTGCTACGACGGAACACTTAGCATCTCTTTGTCCTCCGTCCGTCTGTCTGTGAAGGCCATTTTTTTTTCGGAAACGGGCGTTTTTCATCCCCAGTTTTTCATACAAATTTTTATGACTCAGTTTTGTCACGCCCATACTAAGTGTATGAAAAAAACGTCGCAAAACCTTAATTTTTTTTGGGGACATTTTTTTAAACTATCGGAATCGATTGTGCTCTTGATTCTGAGTAGGAAAAACCATATTTTTTCCAAAATTAAAAAAAAGAAAAGGTACACTTTTTTTTTTAAAGTGTATCCTTTCTTTACGCCCAAACTCGAGGAGGTCATCTCATCAGCCTAAGGCTTAAGCTCCTCTCCAGGGCTCAGGCCTGTCTAAATGAGAGCTTGGGCTTTAGTTCTCACGCGAGCCAGTGCGGAAAGAGGACTTCACGCACTTGAATCGCTTCACGGGTCTAGCCTTTCCTTACTGTTAAGCTGCTCTAAAAATCTGATGGAATGTTATTAAGTAACATAATCCAAATACATTCTTATCACATGGTAAAATTAACAAATTTAATCATCATCATCATCATCAGCCGGAAGACGTCCACTGCTGGACAAAGGCCTGCCCCTTAGAACGCCACAATGAACGACAACTCGCCACTTGCGTCCACCGGTTTCTCGCTACTCTTCTTTTTTCTTTCTCTTCGTTTTCTTGCTACTCTCACGATGTCCTCAGTCCACCTGGTGGGAGGCCTGCCAACGCTTCGTCTTCCGAACATCAAATCCGTCTTCCGTCTTCAACAAATTTAATGCATGCCGCAAAAAAAAATACCACTTTTATTCACGTACACTCAGAAATATGACGAATTGTAAATATGTTTTACCCGAAATCGTTTGTTTTGGGCCTACATCTTAAGTTAGGATTTGATTCAGACAGCATTCTCTTATTGCTTATGTAATTTTGCTCCTAATTTATAACGGACAATACTTATTCCATTCGGGTTTAATTAATTAGGTAAAGACAAAATTCACTTTGGATGTTATTTTGGTACAAATTCAAAATGTTCATTTCAAGTGGATGATTTTCCATTTGCACTGAATGACAGTAAATCATCAAATCTTTTACCAATTTCTATAATAAGAAGCAAATGTTTATGGCCATATTCTGGCAAATAAATACATTTTGAATTTGAATTTTGTTTGGCTTGTCTGAACCATTTGACACAAGGAGTATCTATAATCTGTATTTTATTTCAATCTTTACAAGCTTTTCATATTGAAGTTATTAATCATAGGTAGATACCTAAGTGAAGAAATGTTTTACATAGGTCACTGGTTTATATCCGGTTCGAAGGACCATGAAGAAATGTTGCTTCTTATTTCCTTTTTTGATGCACAGTGAAAGTCCTTTTTGTAGCGTTAAAGGTTTATTAAAATATAAAAATGCACGAGCACAATTTGACAAAACTAATGGTTCGTCATGTTGGATCCAAGGGAAGAGACATTTTAATGTGGTGTTGCCAACAATGAACTCTTTATTGCACATAAAAATAAAAATACACAAACACAGAGAGGAGAACAAAGGCGACCTTATCCCTAAGAAGGGATCTCTTCCAGCTAACCTAATTACGAGAAGACAATATATTGCAATAGAGGAATAAGTAGGTTGGATGCCGAGCCTGCATTGCACTGTAATTGTTATATGCTTTTGAACTATACTTACTTGGTTTGGATAGGTATATATTTAAATGTAAACAAACTTCAGCTGCCAGATTTGGTACATACAAGGATTTTTAACATTTTACTTATCTATCATTATACAAACTAGAATAGTGTAGGTATTTCAACACAGAAATGTAAATGTTTAGATAGTTTAATGGGGGAATTTCAATATTTAAGGCACCAATTGACGTAGTTTTGTTTATATTTATAGTTAAATACCTATCCACATCAAGTAGGTATATCTATTTTTTTAAGCTTATAATGCCTCCCCTTTCTTATTCCACCGACTAAGAACGATATTGGACCGATTGCAGTCAGGTCAGATTGACAAGAGCTGGCCAAGAGTAGAGACGAGTGGAAGTATATACATATAGCATAAAATTTGTTTACCACTTAGGCGTCACTTAGAGCTCAAAACTAAGTTTCATTTCAAATAAACATAGAATAAACTGGAATACTATGAAATTAAGTAAATTGACAGACTGAACCTCGGCCAGACAAGTGACAATCAACGTTGCACTATTTCTGCAGTGGAACAGAGAAGTGCACTCAGTACGCGATATAATTACGGAATATTGAATTAGTTGTGACGTGAAAAGCTAACTTTTGAAGTGCAAAATAATGTTTATTTATGTCTAGGAACTAAAGCAAAGCGTTATAAACAATGATGTTAATCTTGAGGTGAAAATTATTATTATTTTCATTTTGAATGCGAGTAAAGATTAAAATGTTTTGATATAATGTCCTAAGAAATAATCCTATTGTACATAGGTACATTTGAGGGCCAGTTTTTTTGCCGCTCAGTACATTACTTATTTTAATAGGGATTATTAGAAGCCGTGGTGGCGTAGTGGTTTGACCTATCGCCTCTCAAGCTGAGGGTCGTGGGTTCAAATCCTGGCTCGCACCTCTGAGTTTTTCGAAATTCATGTGCGCAATTTACCACGAACTTTGCGGTGAAGGAAAACATCGTGAGGAAACCTGCACAAACCTGCGAAGCAATTCAATGGTGCGTGTGAAGTTCCCAATCCGCACTGTTCCCGCGTGGGAACTATGGCCCAAACCCTCTCATTCCGAGAGGAGGCCTGTGCCCAGCAGTGGGACGTATATAGGCTGAGATGATGATGATAATGATGATAAGGATTATTATACCCAACGCGTGTGCCAGTGTGTGTATCGTATGCCAGTTGAACATTTTGTGCCGTATCCATTTCGTGACAATTGTTAAATGGAACGAGTTGTCATTGAACGCATCTAAATCCAGCCACAGGACAGTTAATAACCCCGTCAATACAACCATCAGTTAAAACCGTCGCCAATTAATTGGCAAATATGTCAGTTAGCCAGCCTGTCAATATAATCCGGCACTTGGAATGACAACTTTGACAGTTTGGATTTATATTCAGGCGATAAATTTGCTTCAAAAGTAGATTTTAGGCTTTGATTGACGATGCTATCTGGTAATAAATAGTCTTCGTGAGAGCGGCGGGTACTGGGCGATTTAGACGCGGATATTGATGAAAAAAATGTGTTTAAAAGATATATTATGTTGAGTTTTGCGGAGTTTGATGAAGCGTTAAGTTTCTAGCGCTTTCTGTTACTTTTTTTAAAGCTGGTTTTTTTATGCGTTACTGGCAATGAATGTGTTAAGGC
This sequence comes from Choristoneura rosaceana, assembly GCA_037349165.1. Lineage (NCBI taxonomy): Eukaryota > Metazoa > Arthropoda > Insecta > Lepidoptera > Tortricidae > Choristoneura > Choristoneura rosaceana. The sequence goes on from JAZBNJ010000013.1 coordinate 8,632,768, forward strand.
GTGTAATTACCGGGACTTACTGGGTTTTTGCATGTTTTAATCGTATAAAATAAAACTATTTTTTTAAAGAAAGAAAAGAAAGCGAGAAATACATTTATTCACAACACAGCAATAGACAACCCTACACAAGACAACAATATTGCGACAGAATAGAATTGATGTTTCTGTGAAAATAATAGGTCAAACTGTTAAAAATCACGTAACATAATACTCCCTTCATATCATATCTGTGATTTCCTTAGATCGAATGCGTGACAACTCAAAATAATACATTATTATACCTCCCAGAAAATCAAGTTGAAGTATAGATAATATTAGTTGAAGAATAAACGTACTTATTCGTATGAAATGTGTTTTAATTTAAACTTGCAATCTAACTCAATTTACTTACATGTTTGTATTTCTAGGTATTCTATAGGTACAGTCACCAGCATCAATATCTGACACAACAAAGCGTGCATAAATAACTGATACGACTCTATTTCTAGGGCCGCTAGGACCTGTCAGATATTTTTAAACGCTCCGCTGTGGCAGATATTAATGCTGATGACTGTACTTACCCATTTTGATTTTGAGCATGAACGGCCGTGCATCTCATTTATTTATTAAGAAAAATATATTTTCTCAGTATTATGTAGATAAGTAGTTCTTAGGAATAAATAATCTCAAACCTTATAAAACCACTAGCATTTACCCGCGGCTTCGCACGCGTAAATCTAGATACAGCAGTTGAATTAAAATTCCGGGATTTAATTAATTTCCCGTGGGAATTCCCTAAAATTACAACATAATTTTCACTGACGTAAAATTAAGACACCCATGCCAAATTTCATGACTCTAAACTCAGCGGTCGTTATTTCGAGATTTTATCCCTATCCCGTGGGAATATCGTAATAAAAATAACCTATGATTTAAACCAGGTTATATACTCACTCTTTACCAAATTTTATCCAAATCCGTCAAGGCGTTTTAGCGTGAAGGAGTAACAAACATACTCACTCACTCACTCACTAACTTCGCATTTATAATTTAGTAGGATTGCTTTTTCTTCAGTTCAGTATACGTTGCCCCATCTGTTCCTATTGGCTAAATTAGCAGCCATTCGGCCCGATATTAATATCCAACAATGCAATCTATTCCATATCTCTGATAGATAAATTATATCATTAATAGCTCAACCGTCTATTATGACCGGCTGTAATAAATAGCAGGAGAAATGCATGATCGGAAATATGCCAGAATAATTACATTGATTTATGTGAGAAATTACATTTGAAACCAAAAGCTTCTCGGTGAAGGAAAATGGTAAAGAGACCTGTATCATCTCGGTCTCGGCCTATATACATCCCACTGGTGGGCACAGGCCTCTCAGAATGATAGGGCTTTGGATGTAGTTCCCACACGAATTCAGCGTGAATTGGGAACTTCACGCACCATTGAATTGCTTCGTAAGTGCAGGTTTTCTGTTGTTTCCTTTTACCGTTATAGCTTGCATTTTTTCATAGATTTGTGTAAGATAATAACGTAGGTAAGGTACTGTGGGAACTGTAACTTGGTAAGAGCTTAGGTAAAGGGGATCTACGCGCGTGACTTTAAACTTAGTTCAAATAAAAGGTTGTTTCTTCAGTACTCGCTTTATATTATCGTATACTTTTACAGAGATAGGTCCAGCTACTCAGGCTGTCGGGAGCAATCTGTGCTCCGGCATGTATACCGCTGTCAATCCTCTTTTAAATCAAATTGTAGAATCATACAATACAAAAATACTAACATCCTACTAATATAATATTATAAATGTGAAAGTTTGTGAGTGAGTGAGTAAGTATGTTTGTTACTGCTTCACGCTCAAACGGCTGGACGGATTTGGATGAAATTTGGCAAAAAGTTAGTTTACAACCTGGATTAAAACATAGGATACTTTTTATCTCGATATTCCTACGGGATAGGGATAAAATGACTGAATGCTCCTCTAATCCACTCAAAGGTTGACTGGAAGAGATCCCTTTAAGGGATAAGTTCGCCTTTGTACATATCTGTTTTTTTTTGTCAACTGTATTTGACTTATTTTGTACAATAAAGAGTTTACATACATACATACATACAAAATCTCTAAATAACAACCGCTGGGCTTGGAGTCATGAAATTTGGTATGTATGTAGCTGGACGTCTGCAATAACACATAGGCTACTCTTTATCCCGATTTTCCCATAGGATAGGGATAAAATCTAGAACTCATAACGTGTGCGAAGCCGCGGGTAAACGCTAGTATACATAACAAAGTCAATCTAGCCTGCCAGACGGTCAGTTTTACCACCTGCCAGCGGTATACAGCCTAGTTCCTACAGTACTTACCTAGTAAATATCACCGAATTCGAGTGAACGGTTGGTCCCAAAGGAAGAACAGCGCCGCTCGCAAGACCGGCAATTTTTGCTGATTTGGGACCATTTCGTGACAACAATTTCGTTCCTTTCAATATCTTTTTTTTTTGTTATGCTTTGTATATACTTAGTCACGAATAAATGATTTCTTTCTTTCTTTCTTTCTTTCGAATTACCAAGTATCACCGACAAGCCAAGGTTTGTCCTGTAACCGGTATTTCATGATATAACCGGTATTAAAATAAAACCCTTGTCGCCTAAAGCATTAAATACACGAAAACCGTCGCCCGTCGGTAACTCTGTTTGTATAGGATTGTTTATTTTGCGGCTTACAATTTTCTGAACTATAGCCTAGTAGTTCGGGCTAGTGTTTACATTAAAAGATTATCAACAAGGCGATGTAGGTCGAGCGCGTGTTGTGAAATACTTTAGGTAACAGTGGCAGTGGCGTGGGAAACATTTTTGTTAGACGACCCGGATAAAGAAGCGTGAGTTAGTTAACACAACCAAAATAATTTGGCAGCATTGAAATTACAAAACAATAAATTAATTATTGACCCGATGAGAATGGAGTTGCTACGGTGCCATGCCACTTATAGATAAATATATGTATTACATATATCTATAATAAACTCATGTCACATGTCAAATACATAAGAAATTCACAAAAGGATCGTCAAAAAATTAAGTTCAAAAATTCGAAAAAAGAAGGTTAGGTTTCACAGTAAGGTGGCCATAGGTCTGATTCTTTCCTCGGGCAATGTACCTATTGGCATTGCCATACATCTTGCTATACATTGCCATTTATCACTATCCCGCGGGAAATTTTGCAGTTTTTCTGGATAAATACTTTCTTATGTCCTTCCCAAGGTCTCAAACTTCCTCCATACCAAATTTCATCTAAACGGCGCACTTTAAGCATGAAGGGGTAAAAGAGAGATATACAGAATCGAAATATTAAGTGCAACAAGGTCGTATGTTGTAAAATAGAGTAAAGTAGAGACCGCCCTTGTTTCCAATGCTTCAATTATTTCCATTAATTATTATTAGTAAGGTTAAGGATTCGATGAAGTGAAATATTATACAGCGAACTCTCAACCTAGTCTCGGTGTCTCTAAGCCACACGAACTGATTACACGCTCATAGATGCTATAACGAGTTCACCCTTGTTACTACAAGCTCGCACTATGGAAGGCTGCATTCTTGCCATAAGCGGAGCGTCTTTTAGGACGTGGTATAATTGAATAGGTAGGTATATTGAAAGTCATCATCATCGATTGACGACCACATGGCGCAGATGGACAAGTGGTTAGAGAACCTGACTACGAAGCTTGAGGTCCCGGGCACCCCTTGTTCCTTACAGATAACCATGGCCAGATAACTGGTAATCTGTGAAGAATTTTTTTCTTCCAATATAACTAGTTATCTCCAAAGATTTTATTTTCCCCACAGATAACTGTTTTTTTTAAAGGTTATCTGCAAGGAAAATCCATTCCTTCCAGGTAACTGGCTATATCCGGGGATTTGTTTTTCCCCACAGATAACTGTTTTTTTTAACGGTTGACTCTTATGGACTTTCACGTTTATAATATTAGTAAGAAATGCGTTTATTAGTTAGTATAATTGACTTTTATTGTACAGTAATGAAATAGGGCAAATAAAGAGTCCTTAGAGTCAACCGTTAAAAAAAACAGTTGTCTGTGGGGAAAAAATATCCCCGGAGATAGCTGGTTACCTGGAAGTAATGGATTTTCCTTGCAGATAACCGTTAAAAAAAACAGTTATCTGTGGGGAAAATAAAATCTTTGGAGATAACTAGTTATACTGGAAGAAAAAAATTCTTCACAGATTACCAATTATCTGGCCATGGTTATCTGTAAGGAACAAGGGACGGCCACAGCATACATATAAGCTAAAGCAGTACGGAAGCTACGAACAAATCGATCGCGACTGCAGTACCGCGAGAACCCCTTAGAGGGCGTGTAGAGCGCGCGTCTGTGTGAGTGTGTTCGTTTCGATCGATTTGTTCGTAGCTTCCCTACTTCTTAAGCTTATATATGTATATACCGGGTCTCAAAGTCTCAAAAGTTGGTGTATTGAAATAAAATTAGGTATTAAAATAAATTTCACAGGACACTTGACACCAATTGACCTAGTCCCAAACAAAGCAAAGCTTGTACTATGGATACTAATTAGGCAATGGATAAACATACTTATATAGTATTTCACACGAAAACACAAGCCGAAACATGAATGCACAGAAAAACCAGAAAAAATAGACCAGCGCTGGGAATCGAACCCAGGTCCTCAGCATTCCGTGCTGCGTGCTATTCCCCTACACCACCACTGGACAGGAGACTAGACACGAATTTTTCCTATGCACCCATATTTCAACTTTGGATTCTTTTTCATTTGTCACTTTAGCAGCGACACTAACGCCATCTATGGATCTACGTTCTCAACGAGAAACATTTTTTCCACTCCCGTCGAAGCTATCCGCTCACCAGGGACAAGAGATGTCGCTATTAAGCAATCAAATCAAGATTACGATTTGGAGTCTTTTTGTATTTTTTATTTCAACTCCAAATTTTTTTGTTTCTTTTACGGTTATCCCGTGAAAGTTTAATATTTCACACGAAAACACAAGCCGAAACATGAATGCACAGAAAAACCAGAAAAAATAGACCAGCGCTGGGAATCGAACCCAGGTCCTCAGCATTCCGTGCTGCGTGCTATTCCCCTACACCACCACTGGACAGGAGACTAGACACGAATTTTTCCTATGCACCCATATTTCAACTTTGGATTCTTTTTCATTTGTCACTTTAGCAGCGACACTAACGCCATCTATGGATCTACGTTCTCAACGAGAAACATTTTTTCCACTCCCGTCGAAGCTATCCGCTCACCAGGGACAAGAGATGTCGCTATTAAGCAATCAAATCAAGATTACGATTTGGAGTCTTTTTGTATTTTTTATTTCAACTCCAAATTTTTTGTTTCTTTTACGGTTATCCCGTGAAAGTTTAATATTTCACACGAAAACACAAGCCGAAACATGAATGCACAGAAAAACCAGAAAAAATAGACCAGCGCTGGGAATCGAACCCAGGTCCTCAGCATTCCGTGCTGCGTGCTATTCCCCTACACCACCACTGGACAGGAGACTAGACACGAATTTTTCCTATGCACCCATATTTCAACTTTGGATTCTTTTTCATTTGTCACTTTAGCAGCGACACTAACGCCATCTATGGATCTACGTTCTCAACGAGAAACATTTTTTCCACTCCCGTCAAAAAAAAATGTTGCTAAAGTGACAAATGAAAAAGAATCCAAAGTTGAAATATGGGTGCATAGGAAAAATTCGTGTCTAGTCTCCTGTCCAGTGGTGGTGTAGGGGAATAGCACGTAGCACGGAATGCTGAGGACCTGGGTTCGATTCCCAGCGCTGGTCTATTTTTTCTGGTTTTTCTGTGCATTCATGTTTCGGCTTGTGTTTTCGTGTGAAATATTAAACTTTCACGGGATAACCGTAAAAGAAACAAAAAATTTGGAGTTGAAATAAAAAATACAAAAAGACTCCAAATCGTAATCTTGATACTTATATAGATAAATAGGTACATACTTAAATGCATAGTTATTAAACACCCAAGACCCGACGGCAAACATTTGTAGTATTCATGCAAATATTCGCCCCGTACAAATGTCATTCTCGGGTCTCAAACTATCTGTATAGCGAATTTCATCTAAATCGATTCGGCTTAGACGTGATGAAGTAACAAACAAACATATAAGTACATAGGGATAGTTGGAAATAATTCCGATCCGCATTAGCGATCCCTTCAAAAAGCGAACCTACTGTGTTAAAAATAAAGTTGTGTTACATACTTGTGATGTATAGTATATACTTAGATATCATTTATTAATATTGTAAATCTGTTTTTTTTTTTTCAAATATACCTCGTTGTGTTTCTTGCCGGATTCTTCTCAACAGAGGTTTCACCGAACCGATGGTAGATTTTTTGAATTCATAAGTGCTTGCATGTGATTGTTATCGAATTGAATCGAATTCGATAGCCTAAATTGAATAAAGATATTTTGACTTTGACATTTTGCAAACTTTCGCATTTATAATAGTGGGATGCGATAGTCGCTTGTCGCTCTGCTTTTGCACGGCGTCTCTTTCACTCCCGAATTCTTGGATAATTGTCAGTTAACAGGCAACCAACTGAAACAATTTGCAACGGAGAATATTTGGCGCAAAATAAACAGACGATGCATCTTCTATTTTTAAAATATCGAAAGGTTTATTTTCTGAAACTAAACTAAACGTAACTAAAAAAAACTAAACGTAAACTTTTCAATGTTGATTAAAACAGTATTGTATAGAACCCCTTAAGTTAGGTTAGTTTAGATTTATAACAATCTAAAAAAAAATACAGTCTTACTAGAAATACCTTTTCGATATTACGACCCATTCGATATTTTGATACATTCGGTATTTTAACATTCGATATTCAGATACATTATTATATTTTGATTCACTAAGCCATATTATGCGTAACAATTTTTTGAGGCTTCAACCAGCCGCACGAAAAACTTCTGCAAGCTAGTTCTAGAGAACGATACGAACGAACGATAGATCGTTTGTCCGACTTTCAAGTGACATAATGTATACTTTTCCATAATTTTCATTTGCCATAAAGTTATTTATATCTGAAGCAGTATTTTCTTCAGATTTGTTATTAAACTAACCTAACCTAACCTATTGCATTCTGTAAGATGACACTTTAATAAATCCTGAAAACAGCACGGTTCTATTTTTACTAAATACATTTTATGGCAAACGTTGTTATGGCAAGTGAAATCAGTGGCGTCTTTGCATTTCATGTATCGACAAATGCTGAGTGAAATCCTTTTTTGGAATCACCTCAACAATAAATTCACTACTTATACTTTTGTTTCTTAGACAGGCTTTGTAAATATTGTTGTGATGTTTTTCAAAATAAATAAATAATTCAGTCCTTCATTCATTCAAATCAAAATAAAATTCTCTTATAAAAATCAAATTTTAGTAAAATTCGCTGCGCCCTATGTCCCTAATGAGAAATAACAGGAACCCATCATCATCATCATCAGATTGATCGTTCTTAAAACTGTTTCTGAGATCTCAATAAATCGATAAATTCACAACAATTAATCACTAGATCTGTCCCGAAGCGAATAGTTTTCAATTGAGTTTTTCAATAAAAACGAAATTGGATAACGAATTGTACTTGACAGGTAGTTTTGTTAGTGGAAATGAACACGAGAATGTTCGGCCCGTTTTTAAAATCAGAACAGCGGCTTGTCGGCCGTTAGTTCAGTTTTAAACGAGAAATTTAAAAAAATATTGTGCATGGTCCGCCCGGATTGCTACCATCATCTTGCTCACTAATCCTGCCGTGAAGAAGCAGTGGTGCACTGTTGTGTTTCGGCACGGAGAGTAAGACAGCTGGTGAAATTACTGGCACTTGAGGTATCCCATCTTAGGTCTCTAGGTTGGCAAAGCATCTGCAATACCCCTGGTGTTGCAGATGTTTTTGTGCGGTGGTGATCTCTTACCATCAGGAGACTCGTTTGCCATCCAGTCGAATAAAAAAAAAAATTTATGGGGGGAAAGTTGTTAGCCGTACTTCAGTAGTCCTTTGACCATCCACTGACAAAATTAAAACCTTAGTAAGTATGACTTTACGCCTTTTTGTTAATAGCCTATCTATTATCGGTGTGCCAACTGGAGGTCTATAGGGGAGGCCCATGTCCAACAGTGGACGTCCTATGTGGCGTAAAATCAGTGTTTTGCTCCCCCGAGCAATGTTGACCACTGAGCCATGGCCCTTTTGCACTGCAGCGCACACAAGCAATATGAAATGTTTACTTTTAAATCTGGACTGATATTTTGTGTCCTTGTATCTAATCTTGATTGTGTGTGTCTGCAGTACCAAATAAACGTTTTTATCTGTCTATCTATGGCTGAGACGATGATGATGATGATACGGTGTGCCACTGTTGCGCTAAGGTAACATTGTAGGTATACAGTAGGTACTTACTTACTATTTATTCCGTGCTTTCGTGCTACTTATTGACCCTTAAGGCATAAAGAAACGGTATAAAACATTTATACCAACTTTAAAACACAAGTTGTGACCGCACTAACTGCTGAATTAAAACGTCCTCGTAAAAGGAACAGACCATTAAAGCAAGCCGTGGAGTTTTATAACTGGAAGTTTACCGTTCGGAATAACGTGGTAAATATCTAGTATTTATGGGATCTTCAGTTGGATATATGGGCTCGAATTTGGGTCAGTTCTGTCTAGAAGCTAGTTTAAGAGTTGTGTTTTTTGAAAAAGTTGCCGAATTTGTGGGAAAAATAACTGTTTATACCGAGATAAACAAAATATACGACAATAACATTAATAAACAAATTACGGCTTAATCCATCCATCCATCCATATCCATACTTAATATTATAAATGCGAAAGTGTGTTTGTATGTTTGTGTGTTTGTGTGTTTGTATGTTTGTATGTTTGTCCCTCTTTCACGCCGTAATGGAGCGATGGATCGACGTGATTTTTGGTATAGAGATAGTTTATGGGCCCGAGAGTGACATAGGCTACTTTTTATCCCGGAAAAATTCACAGTTCCCGAGGGAACAGCGCGCGATAACCGAATACCGCGCGGGCGGAGCCGCGGGCAAAAGCTAGTAATATACTAATATTATAAATGAGAAAGTGTGTTTCTATGTTTGTGTGTTTGTCCGTCTTTCACGCCGTAACGGAGCGATGGATCGACGTGATTTTTGGCATAGAGATAGTTTATGGGCCCGTGAATGACATAGGCTACTTTTTATCCCGGAAACATGCACAGTTCCTGAGGGAGCAGTGCGCGATAACCGAATACCACGCTGGCGGAGCCGCCGGCAAAAGCTAGTAACAATAATAAAAACCGAACAGGTAAGCATGGGGGAGGATAGAGCTTTGCTTACTTTTGCTGACAAGAGGGGGAGTCAAAAACTCTTAACTTCACTGGTAAGACAAGATTATAATATAAATAACAAGGGTATGTACTCAATACTTTTATTCACAGTAGTACATAAGCGGCCATATTTGCGACACCACATCTGTTGAAACCCCTTCGTATCCTGCAAATAAAAATGAGAGTCAAATTTTATGACTATTTCATGGTGGCCAAAATGGTAAAACTAGACTAGACTGTCAACTGGTCTAGGCTGTATCTCTAGCACGAGCATAGGTATTATTAGAACATTATCTAACTTCGTATTTACGATGGATATAAGCAACATAAAATGTAATTGTAAATGTAAAAACCCCGACTCAATACCTACTTTCGTGTACATATTGTCCGTTTTTTTCGCTTGGCCTGGGAACACACTAAAGTAGGAGATATGAATCCACCCACATCGTAATACTCCTTCACCTCCTTTCTTACATGGATGAGACCACGGATATATATTTAAAACCATCATCATCATATCAGCTGTAGGAACTTCCCATATCTTTTATAGTTCGTAGATAAGAACAAGATTTTTGGTTCATACTTTTCAAAGCACGAATAAGATTCATTTCATCCGTTTTCAAGTTTTAGTTTTGACTTATTTTTTATTTCCTGATTTAGAAAGGCGCTTTCCAAGCAAATGAATGAGATTGCTAAAAAAACTGCAGCTGTTCTAGCTAGGAACTCCAGTTCCCTTCCATGCGACCCTTCCATGGGACAGTGCCCGTAACTTATGTATAACCACAAAGCACAGTTCTTAATCCACTTACCTCATGTACCCATCCTCCCCCCACTGCTTCCCCCACCAATTAAGCAGGACCCAGTACTCCGGCGTGTAACCCACCAGAAGCATAGCATGGTTCAACTGCCACGGCGTGCAGAATGGATCGTCATACACGCCACTCCTGGGTAACAAATAGTTATTTGTGTCACAAGGGAGCAAAATAATGTGTTTACGGCAAGGGCGGTTTGAATCCAGCATGTAGCGTAATGAGATTCAAGGATGAAAATAATTTTGCTCCCGAGTGACTCATACAACTTTTCACACCGAATATGACGAAATTAAAAATACTCGTAAAACAATTCTTAATATAATTAAAGAGCAACCAGCTAAATAAATATATGTTTATTTATTCGTAGGCAACCAGCATAGAAAATGGCGTGGTTTTAGAATTATCAACTTCAAAAAATTGCGTTTGAAAAAAAAAACACGCGCAGAGAGAGGCTCGATTGACCACTACAAACTCGTTGGCTTTACGGCCTCGCAATGTAATACTAAACTCGGCTTTAGAAAAGCCTTGAACAGAAAAGTTGCACTTTGATACCTGTCATCAGGGAGAAAAGTTACTTTTCTGAATGAGAGGTGTGAAAAAGAGTTTTTAAGGCCGGTAAAAGACTCTCTTGGCAAGCATTACTATTCGGTGCTCCCACGCTCGTTTATCTTAATGAATGGATAAAATACCTGTAAAGTTGAAAGGTAAATGGCGCTGCATTGACAGCCACAGCCAGGGGTCCAATGGCAGCTAGAGCCAGCTCCATGGCGTCTTCGTCTCCTGCTGGTAGGAAGGCCCAGCGCTTGGGCTTGGCTCGCACCAAGAGGCTGCTGTAGCGGCAATGGTCCCTCTGGGAAAGACAAGCTTTTACATGACAAGCCTCCTGGATAGCCAGATTAAGCCATTCTAGCGCCACCTAGTATTGAATAGATTAACTACTCCGATGAACACGAAATAGAGGCCTAACCTAACCTAACGTTTCTGACGCTTGCGATCGCAATCAAATGACAGATTTCGCATACAATAACTGTCATTTGATTGCGATCGCGAGCGTCAAAAACGTTAGGCAATACGGCCTCAGGTGTTAGTTTTCAACTGCTATCCGTCGGACTTGGTAAATTACCATTGCTTCTGCCTCAAGTAAAAGTGAGGTCTGTATTGTTAGTTCTGCAATTAGGAACTAGATGGCGCTAGACGTTAAAACCTTAGCTGCTAAGGAAAGATAAAGGAGATTTAATTCGTATCTAATAGTTCAGTACAATTAGATCAAAATTTGGCAAAATTAAAGCAAGAGGTTTATCTATCAGGATATGTAGGTAATAGAGAAAAAATAAATTTTACCCACTCTCCCCCCCCCCCCTCCGCGGGGAGCGTCACCCCCCCGCGCCCTCGAATATCTCCCGGACCGCGGTATTTTCCATTATAAAAGAAAACCGTACACGATACATAAAAAGTGTGTAGGAACGAAATAATCCTTGATAAATTTACTATAAGCCTTTCATACATTTAAAAGCGATATCACTTATAGTTCCAGCGCAATATGATACCAAATACTAACTTTTTTTATAATTAATCTATTTTTTCGGCTAAAAGGTTAGTTTTCTCAAATACTTCACCTTTTACCGCCAAGATATGTATGACAGAAGTAAAGAATAGAATATTTTCTTTATAAAAAGGTATAATTAATTTCTAAAATCTTTCATTTACCATTGCTATGCTATTTTTTTAATTTAGTTCATTTGGCCATTCAGCGAAATATAAATGTTCATACTGGTTAAATGGTGTTACTTTAAATACCATTAGATTCTCATATGTTTTCCTGTAACCTATAGGTATGGACCTATTTTCTGTATTTAAAAAAAAATGTAGGCCCTACTGGGCTTTTAGGAGATAGGGGCGGGGAAATGGTTAATTTTCACCTATTTTCTTAAATAACTTAAAAACGGATTAATTTAAAATAATAAAAAATATATATTTGAGATTTTCATAATGTACCCTTTCATTTGATATGTCACATGATATAGTTTCTACATTTTTTTTCTAATTTACCCCCCTCCCCCTCCCAAACTGGCCCCCGTGTTTAAAATTAATTAATTTACTTTACACGTCCGTGTTTGGGTCATCAATTTACATAGGTGAACTAAATTTGAATTCAATCGGTCTAGTAGTTTCGGATCAAATTGGCTATGACAGACGGACGGTTTAGGTATATTTATACCTTAGGCTGCAATTTATTCTTAAACTACTAATAATTCTCAAGAAAACTTAACCGTTATAGTTTTCCTTGCAAGTTTGATATACTTACTATCGTCCTGAATTTTTTTTAATTTTTTCTACCCACCGGTTTAGATTTTAGAGGGGGGGACTCCCGATTTTAATGAAAATTTGCGCTTTAAAGTTTAATATTTTGCAAATGAATCACTGAATGGAAAAATTGTTTTAGCAACCCCTTAATGATTTTAAAAAACCTATCCAACGATACCCCACACTACAAGGTTGGATGAGAAAAAAAAAACACCCCCACTTTACGTCTATGGGAGGTACTAAAAAAAAATTATTTTTTTATTTTTTTATTACACTGTTTTGTCGGCATAGTTTACATATATATTCGTGCAAAATTACAGCTTTCTAACATTGATAGTCTCTGAGCAAAGCCGCGAACGGACAGACAGACAGACAGACAGACATGGCGCAACTATGAGGGTTCCGCTTTTGCCATTTTGGCTACGGAACCCTAAAAAATGTGTAATATTTTATTATAATCTTACTTACGGACTAAATAGTTTTTTTTTTGGTACTTTTTCCTAAGTTAATGTCGCAGTAGCTGATGATGGTGAATTTTCAAAATAGCATAGCAGCGTCAAAGGAATGAGTTTAGAAATGAATTATACCTTTTTATAAAGAAGATATCCTGTTCTTTACTTTAGTCATACATATCTTGGCGGTAAAGTGTGAAATAATTGAAAAAACTAAACAATTAACAAAAAAAAAACAGGATAAATTATTAAAAATGTTCGTATTTGGTGCCAGATTGCGCTGAAACTGTAAATGGTATCGCTTTTGTATGTATGAAAGGTTTATAGTAAATTTATCTAGGATTATTTCGTTCCTACACACTTTTTATGTATCGTGTACGGTTTTCTTTTATAATGGAAAATACCGCGGTCCGGGACATATTCGAGGGTGCGGGGGGGTGACGCTCCCCCCGGAGGGGGGGGGGAGAGTGGGTAAAATTTATTTTTTCTCCATAACCTACATATCCTGATAGATAAACCTCTTGCTTTAATTTTGCCAATTTTTCCATACATTTCAATCTAATTTTCTTCAACTATAAGGGTTGATGCACACCGAAATCGACGCAACTTGACAGTGCACGCTTTATTGAAAGAAGAACTTAAATGAAGTACTTGTTCATTATATTCTCTTAAAGAAATGTGCAGCTTCGATGTGATGTGATGATGTGAATCAGTGTAAATTTACCTCAAAGCTACGTACGTAATTTGCGGTTACCTCGCACGCGCGTTTTGGTTGCAAAGTACGTTACTTACGTTTAATTCGCAGTAACGTACTCGTATTTCGCAGTTCGTTGTTTAGCATGTTCGATGAATTTAACTTTGGTGACTGTCAGCCGATACGCCCTTTTCCGCCCTATACACAAGTATCCCGCATTGAAAATTTACAGAGTGTCTCTAAATCGAAGGTTTGATTCTACTTATTCGCATAGTTGAGCTACTTTTGTTCCGCAACTTTTGAAAATATTTTTCACTTCTCATGCTCTTAAAATATTACTTTAGTCGGTATATCGGGACTAAAGCTCCTGTTTGTTCTCTAGGGATTAAAGTTTTTTTTTTTATTTACGTTGGTAACCCCTAAACAGCCAACAACACCGCGCAAGCGCAACAATTTTTTTTTGCTATTTGAATCTTGAACAGATGGCTTGGCCATTAATCGAGCGCAGGTACGTTTTTAAAAACTAATATTGTAATTTTGAACAGATTTTTTTTTCCTCGCATTCAAAGTAAAACGTAGAGTGTTTAACGCGAAACTAAACAACCATAATGCCACTCGAACTATAGCCACCCTCGCTCTGCTCGTGTCCTTAAACATCTCGTGTTATTATGACTTGTTTTTTCCTTGTTGAACAATCTACTATAAGTTATCTAAATTCAAATTATTTGAAAACGTTACAAAACAAAAGTACCTTAGTTATGCGAGTAGAAACCCTTGAATTTGAAGCCCATGGTCAGAGATACCCTGCATAAAGTTGGCCGCCAGTAGTAGTCACCTTTCCCTCGTAAGGATAAGCAGTCTCCGTGATGAGGCCTGCCCTCGTGACATACCGCATCGTGGCTCGGAGCGAGCCACCTTGGCAGCCGTCGTTGCCGTCCGGTCGGCTGCAGTCAATTATCTGCTGTGGACTGGAGTCAGAATAAAAAAAAGGGTATAAAGGACGAAATAAAACAAACGAAAGAGAAAACCTAGTGTAGGGCGTCCTGAGACACGGTGGATGGACACCCTTAAGAGGGTCGCTGGCGGCGGATGGATGCGAATGGCTGAAGACAGTGTTGTGGCGCGCCATGTAAGAGGCCTATGTCCAGTGTTGTAGGCTGATAATGATAATGATGAAATAAAACAAACAAAAAAAAAACAATTCTATATAGGATTAAAACACTCTTTGAAACCAACTGAGGTTAGAGTACTAGTACACTCACAAATCAAAGAAAACTTTTCAATATAGGTAAAAGTTAGTAAAGGTCTCCTAAGAGCATTTTCAGCAAGGCAAGCATTTTAAGTAAAGTCACCGACATTGTTAGAAGAATAGTGAAGCTCAAATGGCAATGGGCGGGACATATTGCCCGAAAAACCTGTTCGTAGTGCAGAGTTATTCTGAATTGGAGACCATGGGAACAGAAAAGGCCAGTGGGCAGACCACAAATGAGATGGAAAGATGATATAAAAAAGGTGGCGGGCAGCAACTGAACTCTAACTGCCCCAAAACAGATCGGAGTGGAAGAGGTTGAAGGAGGCCTACACCAAGAATTTTGTAGAAGAAGGCTGAGAAGAAGAAGAAGAAGAAGAGCATTTTCACGTAGCAGCAAGGGATCTAGTAGCTGCCCTTACTGCCCCATCTCAACTTTCCGCCCTGTATAGGTTGAGTGTCATAATTTTACGAGGCTTTAGCCCTGCAGTGGGATGCAGGTAAATAAGTTGAGTGTCACCTGAGCTCGCCCCATGCGCCGTGCCGTTTGTAGAGCTGCGCCTGCAGCGCGTGCGCCACAGCGAACGCGTAGCACGCGCCGCACCGCAGCTGCTGCTCGCGACGCGGCCTGAAGCCTCTCGTGCGCCAGTCCACCTTCAAAAGGAACAGTATTTTTTTATAATATTTCTATGTATTTATTTAGAAACAAACAGTCACTTATCCATACTTATAATATTATAAATGCGAAAGTGTGTTTGTGTGTTTGTCCGTATTTCACGCCGTAACGGAGCGACGGATCGACGTGATTTTTGGCATAGAGATAGTTTATGGACCCGAGAGTGACATAGGCTACTTTTTATCCCGAAAAAATGCAGTTCCCGAGGGAACAGCGCGCGATAACCGAATACCACGTGGGCGGACCCGCGGGAAAAAGCTAGTAGCTATATTTATTACAATCACATTTTTATGAAAACTAGACTTACAGTTTCTTATAGGAAATATTGAAACCATACAATTATTTATACTACATTAAACTAAATAGATTACTAAATGAAGCTGAAGCACCTTTACATGTATACCAAATCAAAGATAAGTTATACATATATGACATACTTATTCAATGAAAGTTAAGCCTACTCACATTCTGCTATATACTGCATAGATTGTATTTTAAACCTGCTTAACTTATTACTGAAAATATCCAGATTTACATACTTATCATTATACAACCTACACGCTCTTTTTATAAAACTATTGCTCGCATACAAAGGTCAACTACGGGGGATATATGGAAAAGAGGTTTCTTTCCACAAACCTGTTCTGTTATGCAAACTGTATTATAACCTATGCAAAAAGAGGGGTGTTATAAGTTTACAAAACGAGAGCACTGTATGATAGTCCCGGGTACTGTAGTAGTTAGGAGTGGAAAGCACGAAAGTTAAAACGTTATAAGTTTGACGCCAATGTCTCTCTGTGGCTTGTGGCATCGCAGCTCTCGAACAGATTGATCAATTTCGATGCAGCCTTTTTCATTGTGGTGGTTCTTAGCTGTTTGATAAAAATCGGTTCTGCAAATTTTTGAAATGCCAAACTTTTCTATGTTGGTTACAGCTCTTTTAGGAGTTGTGGCACCTACTTTTCTTGGAGCCCTCTTGTGGGCGTGTTTGTGGAAGTCTCTTCGGTGGTGGTCGTGAGCAGGGTCCCACAAGGGGAAGGTGTCTTTCAGCTTCAACAAGTTCTTTAGGTAGTCCATTGGAGCCTGGAAATTGATACTGATGATAATGTAGCCAAAAGATTTTGAAATTAGCGAATATTCGACGGTTTTAACTCCTAGATAATTCTTAAACGAAATTCGATAAGTACTTTTAATTTTTAAACTAAGTTTTACTTTCTCTTTCTAATATCGAAAATTGAGAAGTTCCCATTATACATAGGTATGTATATTAAAAGGTGTGTATTAAGATTCGCCAAAAAAATACTGCAAATTTTTTGATATTAGACCATACTAAGATTTTTGGTGGTGTACCTACGTGTACACCTGTATTAGTAAAAAACGCCATCTGTTATCATTTCATCAAACTTGAGAGCCTTCCACCAAGCTTTACTTCGTTGTATTGGTTTTTCATGCTTCGGACTAATAGTATTGTTATTTTACTTACAAAATCTCCTAAATGATTCAAATGCAAGGAGTAACTCTGTTTTCCAGCTAAATATTCTTGATTGTGTGACGCTACTCGGCGTAAATTCTGTCGCCATTTCCGAAGTGCTGCCATCTCGTGGTGAGTAGATTCAAAGTCCTTGTCGTACACCGCCTATAAGAAAATACGATAGCCCTTATAATTATAATCATCATCATAATCATCTCAACTGTAGGACGTCCACTGTTGGACATAGGCCTCCCCCATAGACCTCCAGTCGCTTCGGCTAGCAGCGGCCTGCATCCTGCGGCCTTGGTGGACGTCACATGTAGCGCTTTATAATTATAATACGTATAAATAAAATGATCTTTTACTATTCCTCAAAACATAGTGAAACATAAAATAACTCGTGCACGTTGCGTTACAATATACCTATTGAAAATTAATAACATACTTACCACTGATCAGCTCTGTTGTATGCCAAAGCTAAGTATATGAAAATTCAATAAAATGTTGCTCATGTGATTTTAGCACTGATCAGTGCTTTGGCTTACAACATGACTAGCGCTGGTCGGTCCTTAATCTAGTTATAGTTCTTAGCCTCAGAAATATACAGATTTTTTTGGAAGTACATACTTTAAAATGAAACGAATTTGTTTGATTTTGACATATTAGGAGTTATCCATAAAGTACGTCACATATTTAGGGGGGGGGGGGATTATTTGATGGTAGTTCCTGTGAACAAAATAGAATCATCAGAGATCAAAATAGTGAAAAATGATCTAAATGAATAGGTGTGACGTACTTTATAGATTGGCCCCTTATAGGCTACGTTGAAGTTTTAGAGCTTATATTTTTTATTTCATTAAGTAATTTTATTTTAAATTAATTCTGACCAGCAAATTGGCCGCTATAACTGATGGTAAGTGCAAATTAAATTTATATTTGGCTTGACCTTTTAGCTACCATTGAAAAATAAAGCCTACAAAGAATTACCAACCTTTAACACCTACTGCATTCATCGTAATTTTATTTGCTTCATTTTAATAAACAAGTATCATCATGACCCACTTTTCTATAATCAAATGCGGGTTTATTAAAGGCCTGGACGACCGAGTTTTGCTGGAGTATTTTGATAAATTGTGTGGAGAAGATTACGTAGACAAGTAAAAAAAAAAAAACGTTAAGTACTTACATTTTAAATAGAAAATAAAATTAAAACTAGACTAGAATTCATAGACTAGACCTCCAGTCTACAAGTACAACACAACAACACTGAAGCATGTGGTTAATGACAGATTTTTTTAAATTATCGATCCTATTTTGCGTTAAACATTATTGAGTTGAGGATTACCTGGCTGTATAACTTATAATGTATCTTAATTAAATGAGACTAATAAAAAACAAAGAATAACACGTTTATTGTCAAGCATAAGCTGAGTTAGCATTGCATGGAAAAACGGTGACAACCTCGAGAAACTAATTGTGACCGGTAAAGTTTTTTTTTTATTCGACTGGATGGCAAACGAGCGAGTGGGTCTCCTGATGGTGAGAGATCGCCACCGCCCATAGACACCTGCAACACTAGGGGGATTGCAGATCGTTGCCAACCTAGAGGCCTAAGATGGAATACCTCAAGTGCCAGTAATTTCACCGGCTGTCTTACTCTCCACGCCGAAACACAACAGTGCAAGCACTGCTGGTTCACGGCAGGATTAGCGAGCTAGATGGTGGTAGCAATCCGGGCGGACCTTGCACAAGGTCCTACCACCTGCATGGAATGTGGATGGGAAGAGCCCTCGTGGTCGCAGCCCAATGCGTTGGTCTGGCCAGATTCGCACCGCTCTTGACTCCACAGTTCATAACGCCCTCCACACCGCCAGAGACAGAAAGAGATGGAAAAAGAACGTGCGAGAGAAAGTGATTCAGAAGGGTGGTCATGACCCTCATTACTGAGGAATACGACACAAAGAGAAAGCTGAGTTAAGAACACCATTTGGTATCACATAAGAAATTTACCCTGCATCTCTCTTAGCGACCATGAAATACTGGTGTGAAATTCCACTTACCTTATATTCATGCCAATGGGAATCAGGAACCTCATGATGTATCAACAAACCATCCAAAATATGTGCTTGAACGTAACTCGGACTAGATTCTAATCCCCCGCAATCGCTGACGTTGTATGTTTTCAAAAAATCACCAAAACCTTCTGTTCTATGAAAAAAACTCAACGCATTTTTGAACAATGAATCCGTGGCGCAGTTCACGCATTTCTTATATCTCGCATTATTTAATATGAATTTAATTTCGTTAAGAGTTTCATTTAAGTGTAATTCAGAGTTAATTAGAGATATTTGTAGAAGAATTATAAGTAAGTACATTTTTGTGTAAAGTTAACCGGCGTCTGTCATTCATGAGTTAATTGTGGTAAAGAAGTTTGGGTGAAATCACACTGTTTCATATCTTATTTCAAACAGTTAAATGTTAAATTGCTATGCATTATTATAATGCTGTGCTTTTATATTGCACGCCTCGATATGGAAATTTGATCAATGAATAAAATTGTTTACGTAGTTATTGTTTGAATACGAACACAATTTGCGAAATTATTCTGCATTGCTTGTATTTTAGTAATAGCTTTGATTTAATTTGCAACGTTCGTGTTGTGGTTTCGAAAATTGGAAACTATTTTAATCTAAATCTAAATTATGGACGACCGGATGGCTAAGTGGTTAAAGACCCTGACTACGAAGCTTGAGGTCCCGGGTTCGAATTACGGCCGGGGCAGAATATTTGTATGAATAATACGAATGTTTGTTCTCGGGTCTTGGATGTTGAATATGTATTTAAGTATTTATTTATCTATATTTAAGTATGTTTATCCGTTGCCCAGTGTCCATAGTACAAGCTTTGCTTAGTTTGGGACTAGGTCAATTGGTGTCAAGTGTCCCATGATATTTATTTAGTTAATCACTTCCCGACTGATTCCTCTGTGTCATAGATACTTTAAGTCTGGCGATAGTACAATGGTCTGATCTGATAGTACAATTCTGGTGATCCAGCTAGGATCGTCTTCGCAGGACGGAACTCTTCAATGGTCAATGATATCGACTTGAAACTTGGTACGAGTTTATTGTTAGGATGAGAATGCAAGTAGAGTCAGCAAAATAAAATTTGTTTTTGTTTTTTTTAACCCTTAAATTGGCAGTGTGACCCATGACCCATTATTGAAAAGACTAACTTTTTGTATTTTTTTTATGTAGAATTTTTTGGACTTTAAGGTACCGACGAGGCTTGAATAATGAACTTATTTCAATTTTGTCAATTTAAGGGTACAAAAACTTAAGTCATGCGTGATGATCTCGGCGTATATTTCCCACTGTAGGACACTGCCCTCCTCCAATGTAATTTCGAAAAATGCAGATATGCGACCCCGGCTTTGAACCCACGATCCTTTGCTTGATGTGTAATAGGTCAAAAGACTAGGCCGCCTAAAGCCTGTCATAAAAAAATCGAAAATTGCTAATAAAACAACGAAAATTAAATTATAAATTTCTTATTTATTTGTCAAATTTTATGATACAATCTAAAACACCATGGCATCAATTAGCTCGACTGCGGTCGTAGGGCATAACGTAGTAACCCAGAATAATGAAAAAAAACAACAACTCAGAATAATCTAAAACAATCTAGGAACAAAATGGCTACAACAAAACATGTCATAGTCATAATACATAATTATACAAAATATCACAAGTGAGATGTTTTAGGTTACTGAGATACTAAACTTGACGCCAATATAAAACCTATCTATAATAATTTTAGGGACTAAAGTCCTTCAAAACTGATTCTCGAGATTAAGCGTCACTGTTTGTAACCGCTAGAACTAAAAAATAGAAGATCCTTTTACCTAAAATAAATAATTATAAATATTTATTTCACATGAGGTTAGTTTCAACTGTCATTTCATTCACTATGATTGTCTGAACTGTCATAAAATTTCATTAAATAAAAAAAACCTAGAATAAAAAATACAATTACGAGAAAAATCTGACTAATTCCTACTCAATCCGTTATAAATTAACAATGTTAATACTATCTACCATCTATGTCCGTTAAGAAATAAGATTACATGTCATGATATACTTTTTCCTATATGCATTTAACGAAACAAGAAAAAATATACATTTATAGTTACACTATTTTGGTGCCAGCACCAGTTTCAAACAATTCAAACAATTCGAGCTCATTACGGCTCAATTCGACATCATTTACGTGTAATTACACTGAAATGTCCAACTTGAAAATTCTAATATTTTATAAGAATATTCAGGCAAACCCCTTGTTCCTTAAAGATAACCATGGCCAGATAACTGGTAATCTGCGAAGAATTTTTTTCTTCCAGTATAACTCCTTTAAAAAAACCTTTTAACTGTGGGGGAAAAAAATCCCCGGAGATAGCTAGTTACCTGGAAGTAATGGATTTTCCTTGCAGATAACCGTTAAAAAAACAGTTATCTGTGGGGAAAATAAAATCTTTGGAGATAACTAGTTATACTGGAAGAAAAAAATTCTTCACAGATTACCAGTTATCTGGCCATGGTTATCTGTAAAGGTGATATCAGACGGTTCATTTTTCATTAATTTTCGCCTTTCATTTGGTACTTTTCACTCGAAATGAAAATATCCAACATTGTTGGACCGGTTCATTTTGTGTTCAGACGAGTGAAAGAGTACTGAATGAAAGACGAAAATGAACGAAAAATGAACCGTCTGATCTGACCTTAAGGAACAAGGGAGGCAAACTACATTATGTACAGTTAAGCTCCATTTTAACTACAACGTTTTAGACACCAAATTGGGAATATTTCGCCGGATGACAAACAAAACTTACAAAAATTTCTGTCACTGCTCTTCAAAAAGTCGTATCTAATTAGTAATTTCATACAGAGATACGAGCTTTGTTGTAAGCAGGTATATGGTGCTTAGTGACTTTTGCTTGTCACCCGACGATTTGACGTTTTGAAATCACATTCTCAATAAATGCAATAAACATTCAACGATTACTTACAGCGAACGGAAAACAAAATTGTCCACTTAAACCTATTATTAACAACTACTACACCTAATAATACTCATGGTCAATACCTAAATAGAACTTCTAAAAAAACCATTTCTGTCCCAAATAACATTAGGACTGTAAAGAAGCCATCTTGTTTTGTAACATTCATGCCCTTTTACTTAAATGTTAAAAAAATATATTGAACGTACTTCATTTAGGAAAATAATATATGCGAAATGAATACGAACATTAGTTATTCGTATTTTCTTTGTTTTACTTAATTTTTTTAACTCGCTCCATCGTTTTGACTTAACGGAAGCAAATATTTTTTAACAAACTTAGCGTTTAAGACCTAGACGTGGTTGAAAAGTTAGGGAAACAGTTGTTATAATATGATAGGACGGTGATAGGATTACGGAGAAAATTTAGGATCAAAAAGGGTTTGAGTTAACGGATTGATTAATAGGGATGATGACGCCATTAAAAAATAATTCGAAGGCACGACTCCACTAAAAACGCTTTATTTTAGCCCTGAAAACCAGATTAATTTTCGATTTACTGTAAAATTATATTTTTTGTTTATTTAAAACAAATAAATAGTTAGTTGATTCAGTTGGCGGATAATGACGTCATAATTCGCTATTGCCATTGAAACTCTATGGGAGAATTGTGTTTTGGCAGCTCATAAAAAGTACGTCAATTGATTGGTGGGGTAAACATCGCTATTGCAAAATTGGCAGATCGCTACCTGATAATTATGGCCAGTAAATACAATCCTAACGTTATTTGTGTAATACTTTTCTGACTACGGACTTTGTTCGGGATGTAAGGTGTTTAGACAGATTCTTAGATAGCCATACGATCTCGGATGAACTTCAACTTGTCCAACTAAATAAATACGTTCTCAATCAAAAAATAAATCATAGAAGACACAGGCATAATACAGAAAGAACAGAAAACGTACTATCGCTTACGATTAAGGCATTGAAGAAAGCCTGAACCATGTCTGTTTACTAATGTTTCGGCGAATAACGTTTCGCAACCTGTTTCATTTCGCAACTCTTTAATATTTCTGAAACTGTAAATATTTCAGGATTTTCATAAAATTAACCTAACCTAAAGGATTCTACGCGATGGCCCTGAAATAGCTGAAATATTTACAGTTTTAGAGTTTGCGAAATGAAACAGGTTGCCAAACGTTTCGTTGCGAAAAGGCAGTACTCGAAACATGTCATTACATTGTCTAACAATTAAAGAATCTCCCCAAACAAAATCATTTCAACAAATTAGTGTTATTTGCACTACAATTTATAAAACAAACAGTAGTGCAGTCAACATTTGCTTAACTACGTCCTTTAATGAAATCATAGTAAAATGAATTAAATCTCTTATAAATAAGTAAAACAGAATAAAAGCGTCTCGCTTTTCATAATGAGCATTTAAATCAATATTTTATTGATTGAACCTTTTAGAAAAATTATATTTAAATAGATAATATTTTTATACTGAGGGCTTCTTTAGAGATTAGTTGGCGCTAATGTCGTGAAGTTCGTTTTTCAATTTTGACATTAGCGTCAGTTGTGATTGATAAAATAACTAAATGAGCCAATCAGAAGCAAGACTAATGTCAAACGGACCTCGTGACAATAACGCCATCTAGCGTCCTTTTACCCTTATTAAAAAAAAACAGAAAAAGTTCTAAATTGTCCAAACCATAAAATATCAAACACTAGTTGAAAAGATATGTGATTTCAAATCGTCTTTTGACACAAAATTGTATACAAAATATTGCTTCTACATAACATTGAGCTATAGTAGTCTTGGGTAAATATTTCTATTTAAATTTATTCAGAACATCAAAGGATACTGGAAAGCCTGTTTATATTATATACTGTTTGCATTAAAGTTTCTAACCTTATATTTCACTTGGTCATCAAAACATTTTTTTTTCTCCAAAAATAATACCACCCAAAGCAGTTATTTATCTATCTTAAGTCCGATTTACAATTGCACTGTTTTATTTTTCTCATAATCTTAACTGACAAGTGAAATTTAAGTTACAATCTGGTTTACAAAGCTGATGTCGAAGGAGTGTATTTTTTTCTCATTTAGAAAACCGAATTACGCTAGTCAAAACTAAAAAAATACACTCGTTTGACATCAGCCCTAAAAGTGAAGACAGTTAGGTATTGAATCGTGTGAGTAGGTACATTGGTAGTGATATTTTACCCAAAATGAAGCTCCTAAAATTATATATACAATTCATTCACAGCACTAGAAGAATTGGTATTTTACTACGCCGTTTTCTTAAAATAAAAAAGTCATCGGTAGCATTTTTGTTTCTCGTTTAGTCTGTAGCTATTAAATATTTTAACAAATACGACTTTAGTACGGTAAAACTGAAGAAAATAAGCTTTTTTCGGAGAAGCTTTATTTCTTTCTTCGGGGATATGTAATTTTACTACACTATCATTTTTCATTTGGTTTTCACTGGATCTCAAACTCGCAGTATAATTTCGAGTTCGAAATGCCTAATATTAGTTTATCATATTATATACGACAAGCAAGCATTGGCTAAGATATATCGATGTGTAGGTAATAGCGTCCCTGTCGCTCATATGAAAAAATAAATGTTGCATCTCGCCAAGTGAAAATCGCCAGTCATTGTTGTTCTATGACGTCACTAGACTTACGGTCAGTTTATTCTGGTAAGATGACAGCGAAAACACGTAAGGTCAGGGGCTATGTCGTCTACGGGGCTAATGCGTCCATTCCAATTATCATAAGAAAAACATCCTATAGAAATACTCACGACATTTTTAAAATCTTTGGCACTAAAAGTACAAAAATGATCACTAGATGTCGTGACAGAGCTTTTTTTAATACGTCTATAAGAAACGAGGTCAATTAGACGCTATAGCCCGGAATATTTTTGTTCAACTAATGACCCTAAACTGAGGCTAGAATTTGGCGTACAACATAATAATAAGCTTTATCATGTGTGCTTCTATAAAATTGTCTCGATTAAAGTTATTCCGATCAAACCGACATAATACTAGTAAAAAGACGCTTTCACCCCACTTGGGGTTAAAGCGTCTAAAAATCCCAGCTTCTACAGAAACGTAATTTCCACGTAGAAGTTATTAAAAATGCCATATAAAATAGCATTAAAATATGAAATTAGATAAAATATGCCAATTTGTAATAAGTTATAGCTTTTAGGGATACATAATGTGTTTGTTATAATCTGATAAATATGCTGTTTAACGAATTGTGACGCATTAGCCCCTTATTTAATTTTGTATACTAGGTCATCATCATCATCAGCCGGAAGACGTCCACTGCTGAACAAAGGCCTCCCCCTTATGCTGGGGCCACACTAACGAGAAATGCCATAAATTATCGCGATAATGGACGTTAATCGTAAGTGTAGCCACGACTTAACGCGATAATTTTACAACGGCATTAACATTGTCGTTTGGCGCTAGGCGATAGCTCAAGCGGCGGTACATGGGCATTCACGTTGAACGTTCAAGTGTAGCCACCCACTTTAGCGCATTAAAAAATATCGCAATAATAGGCATTGACGTTAGCCGCTAGTGTGGCCCCGGCATTAGAACGCCACAATGAACGACAACTCGCCACTTACTTCCAGTTGCCCGCAACTTTCAACATGTCAGTCCACCTAGTGGGAGGATTGCCAACGCTTCGTCTTCCGCTATTAGATGTCTTTAAATTATTAAAGAATACTCGGAACGCCCCCGTTAAAGTTTTTTTTGTTGTTGACAATTTTTACCTACACTTTGAGTCCAATTTCTCATGAAAGACCTTCACGCGAGCATTCACCTTTCGTCGATGATACTGCAATGCTACGCAACCAACATTATCTAATGCCGCTAATCTAACTACAGGCTTTTTCAGGAGTGCGTTAAAATTATCTTTGTGTTTACCTACTACATTCTAGTCGCAAATGCTCAGATTTGTTACTTTTGAAAATAATTAAAGATAATGGTTCAACTCACGATTACAAGCCCGAAACAGTCTGATTAGTTGTTTGGTAGTAGTTGATTACGTTTTCTGAGTAATTGGCTATCTGGAAGAGATCGCTTTTTAGCGTAAAGACCGCCTATTGTCTACCTGAATTTTTTATTTTTGCAATGTCACTGTATGCGTTTAGTGATCAATAAAAATTATTTGTGTTGTACTCGTATTAGTTTTGATCTTTTTGGCAAATCAATTTGCTACGTTTGTATCTAACGCGGCATTAGCCATTATTGGTTACGCTACCATAGGCGTATACAGAGGGGGGCCCGGGTGGGCATACCCACCCCAGTATGGTCTAGTCACCCCAGGATAGGCTTCCGATTCTAAACTCTCTAATACCTCAGAAAAATCCAGACCAGCTCATGAAAATAAGATACGCCAATATGCTGCATTACATTAGCATCCACGTACCTAATCTTCTCATTTGTTCTCAAACTACGATCATAGCGTCAGAGGACTTGTACGCAAACGCTCGCTGTTAGTAGCAGCGGGGCTACTCCGAAACTCGAAACTCGTGCGGTCCCTCTGACACTTATGCTATTTATTACGAGAGCGAGAGGGACCGTGACACGAACTTCGAGTTTAGGAGTAGCCCTGCTGAATACAGAATTACTGAGAAGTGACAGAGAAGTGAATAAGTGAGAAGTGAAAGGTGTTTCATCGAAGCCGCGCGCTCTTGCCGTTCATGCTGCGTAGTTCGGTGTACGGGCGAGAGAAGAACTTCACGTTTTCACCGGGAGAGAGCGGTACGTAGCTGTGCGCTCTTTTTCGGTACATCATGAGGCTGTGAACAAAAGTTTACTGTTAGTTTTTATCACTTAACTGCTATTAAGGTATGGGCACAGTATATATATAAGCTAAAGCAGTATGGAAGCTACAAACAAATCGACCGAAAAGAACACACTCACAGACGCGCGCTCTACACGGCCTCTAAGTGCCTCTACGTACCGCGAGACCCCCTTAGAGGCCATGTAGAGCGCGCGTCTGTGTTATATGGTGTTAGTGTGTTCGTTTCGATCGAGCTTCCATACTGCTTTAGCTTATATACATAGCTTGTATATACTGTGGTATGGGTAATGCCACCAGAGTTGATCACCCACACAAGAACATGTCTTGTAATGACAGCAGGATTTTGACATTTACTCGTTCATTTCATTCATTCTCCTTTTGTACAGTCAAGGGCAAAAATATGTGTATACACTTTAGTACCTTGTCACTTTAAACACTGTGACAGTTCAAGTATGAAATGAAATGAAATGAAATATTTATTTATTCACAATGAACATATGGTTAGATAAGTTGTTATATATTGTAACAATGTATTGACGAAAATAGAGAATGTAGGTACTAAAGTGTACACATATTTTTGCCCTTGATTGTACAATCAGTTCTTTTTGTAAGCTGTATGTGTGTAATAATCATTCACAACTCTCGTGGCACTAGTTATAATTTTATGTCACAATTTATATTATGACTTATTATGATACCTGTGAAAGAATTTTTGTAATCTCTAAATCTTGATTTAAGCCTATAATATTCTGTCTTCTTAAGGCGGTATTAAAAAAAAAACACTTTCCAGTTATTTATACCATTGTGTAAGTAACTTAAGACATTAACCAGTTGATTTACCTATATAACTCAAAAGTGTTTTTTTTTTTGAGATACTTACCACTTTTGTTTTATGAGGGCAATAAGTACTTAACACAAGATTAACTAATAATAACTTACACAAGACCCAAAACAGACATAATTGTCTTATACTATAGACTTACATTTTGTTTGTATCTAATGTACCCATTAAAAAAATCTATCTCTAGTAAAAAGCTTCACTGTTTCGGACACGACATGGAGGACGCCATCATTTCAGATAACAAAACTTCTTGTCATCACGTTAAAGTGGAATGTTACCACAGGATGGAGACGAAGTTTCGGGAAACAGCCAGTTATAAACATACATATAGTTATGTTAAGTACAGGTAACAGATAAACAAATATGCGCAGAAAGCTATTTGCAGAACAGTTTTGCTATCTAATCTTGGTGTTAAAGTTAATATTTATTTAATTTTCATGGCGCTTGAACTCAGTTTTCCATGTAAATTTGTATGTATGTAATGTTAGTTATACGAAATTATTACTTTAAATTATTATTATTATTATTTTGTATACGTAGGTATACTAACTGTACTATCGTGCTTGAAATGTTTGTAGCTTAAATTTTTACAATTTCATTTGAATCGAACCCGGGACCTTAAGCTTGCTAGTCAGTTTCTCTAACCACCTGGCTATACAGTCGTTTAAGGTTGTAGTACGTCTGTATGCCATTCACTGTACCTAAACATATACAACTCGTGATTGTCACGTACTTGACTCTTTAACGATGCATCTGTGAGTATTGCACATCTTTGTATATGTAATTATACTGTAGTTTATGTTAGTGCTATGTTGGCCTTGCTTACTGTAGCCTCGTAAAGCCCAATTAGTGAATCACAGCTCAGGACTTATTGCAATGTAACATCGAACTCAATAATAATATGTCACATAAAATTGTATTATTCAATACCTATATCGTGACAGGTATAAGTAATTTTGACCTTTTTGATTAAAAAAAAGAAAACTTTCAAAAATGTATAAAACTATAACTTATACAACTTGTAATGATGTCATAGGTTTTTGCTAAAAAGCTATTAGATCTCGTGACGTAAACAAAAAAGAAACTTTGCAAAAAAACAACTTTAATAACATAATGTTTACGCAACAAACGAAAAACGAACTTAAAACCATGGTGTTTTGAATGTTAATACTACTAATTTAATTTAGGCTGTACATAACAAGCATTTATATGAATGTCGAACAATCTACCATCGGTTCGGAAAATCCGAAGAATCCGGGAAGAAAAAAGAACAATTCTCCATACACATAATTTACGCCGTCGCTATCAAATGTCACTGTAAACTCATGGTAGTGGTACTGTATACCGAATTTCATCTTTATCTATCGTTTAGCGGTTTAACGTGGTGAAGTAACAAATAAACATACAAACAAACAGACTTACAAACTTTCCCATTTATTATATTAGTAGGGTTGATGACGCAGTGCAAGAGTTGTTTGAACGCAATAAATATCGTAATGTTTGTTAACAAACATGAATGAATCCGGAACGTCCTGTAGCGTTGAGGTGAAACAATTTTATCACGCTGCATACGTAGATTATAACAGCGAAGTGGTTTGTGAAAAACACGCGAGTTTACGAAGTAAATTTCAACATAGTAAAATTTTGCAGAATAGCTAAATAATTTAATAACATAATAAAAATAAGATAACGTTCATTTTCCAGTAGGTAGATAATTATTTCAATTTAATGTTTAATCGTAATACGAGTGGCAAAATATTGCGTCACTTTTTTCACAGCGGAGTTTAGTCAAGTCAATGCAACCATTTGCTAAAATATTAAGATTCCTTTTTAATCACCTCTTATATAGATAAATTCTATCCCACTGAAGTATAATACTTCGGTTCGGTTGTAATTTGAATCCCGGGAAGGACATAGGATACCCGGGTCTTGGGTGTTTCATATGTATTTAAGTATGTATCTATATCCGTTGCTTAGTACCCATAGCACAAACTTTGCTAAGCTTACTTTGGGACTAGGTCAATTGGTGTGAATTGTCCCGTGTATATTTGTGTACAGAAATTCAGTGCGCTAGTTGTGAGTAAATAAGCTGCGCTAAAAGTTGCGCGGGCGCATGATCTCGCCAATATTCGCTAGTTCTGTTCCGACGGGCCGACCGAACGTGCGCAACCGAGGTATCCAAATTGTTTTAAACCTAAGTACCTATTAAATTCTGAAAATAGTTTTTAAAGAAAACTATAAAGTTGTTATTAATTTTAGTGTTTTTTGTTTTTTTTTTTTGTTTTGTAAAAACGTAGTGCCGCAAAATATTTGTTCGAAGAGTTCGACGTCAATTTAAGTGTATTATTTGTTAAGATTTTTTCTGCACGAGTATGTTTTTATCTTTATTTTAAACTACATATTAGCAAATACTGTAGGGCGTATTTATGTCAAATCGAAACTGTATTGTTACATCAAAACAACAAATAATTCAAAGTTTTTCTGTCAATTGCTAGAGTATAGGATGCCTTATAGGGTGTTCTTTTACCTATGTAATACCATTTATCGGAAAAAATCTTGCTTTACTGTTGAATGTGCCTATAAATATTGTTCAGGATATTTTAATTGTGGTTGACAAACCCTGCAGATGCGAAGGTTTATATGTGCCTGTGTATGTTTGTTATTCCAGGATGGATTTGGTATGTAGATTGCTGGACGTCTGGAATAACACATAGGTCACTTTTTATCCCGATATTTCAACGGGATTAGGATAAAATTTCGAAATTTCAACCGCTGGGTTTCGTTAAGAGTCTTGTTTGGCACGGTTGATTTTAATGCGATGTAAATGAAAACGACGTAATTTTTGGGAATTCGCGTGAGAATTTAGCAAAAACCCGGGATTTCAATTCAACTGTCTGATCCCACTAATATTGTAAATACGAAATTTTGTACGTCTGTTTGTTTGTTACCTTTTCACGACTAAACCTCTGTATCGATTTAGATGAAATTCGGTGAGTCCCGGGGAAGGAAATAGCATAGTTTTTATCCGGGAAAATTGCATAGTTCCCGCGGGATAGGGATAAAAGAATTCTACGCGTACAAAGTCCCGGGCAACAGCTAGTTAGTAATAAAAAGTAGTGAAGCTGATTTACTAATGTGGTCATTTCTGTATCGTAATTTAAATTTTATTTTTTTTCAGATTCGACCACACAATTCGACATCAATATCGGCATAGTTACACAACTGTTTAAAAATAAGGGGTTCATATCTGGGGTGCGTGCATTCAATTTTGTATCTTAGTACCCGGTAATATGTGTTAACGTGCAAGTGTGGCACATAACTATTTTGTGTTTGTGGCAATAAAATTATCAAATATTGTCGTTTTATTCAACCCAATATAACACTTCTAAGATAAATCACGTAACGAATAGCACTTAAAAATTATTTACATAAGTATCTTTTTTTTTCGTCTATTCATTTTACATGTCTATTTAGTTTATTATTTTTCGCCAAAAGAGGTTATTATTTGGCGAAATTTATAGAAAATAACATAAGGCGTAAAAATATGTCGCAGTTTCTACTTGGATAACATTTAAAACTGTGATCTAAGAATAATAATACAATATTCAAACTGTGTACACATAAGAAGCAATACAAAAACCAGGTAGATTTTTTTAATAAATTAAAGAAACTATAAAATTAACAAGAAAATTCAACAATCTTACTAAATTTATTTTCCTAAGCGACCTGCGTAAGCGACAACAAACAAAATAAATGACTTTTTTTTCTGCATAATTTATTTAGCAAAATTCTAAACCGTGAACAGGATGATGTAAATTATATATGGCTTTGTTAGACGAGCTTAGTACATATTAGATAACGAATAGATAGAGATAAATCTCTAAACAATGCTAGTAGCGCTAGTCAAGGCCACTGAGTTTTTTCCATTTCATTCACGGTACGGTACAATTCACAAGACTAGAGTTTTGTTATACAAAATATTCTTAAAACTATGCTGTCGCCGCCGGTAGTTTGAAAAAAAAATAGTAAGTATTAAAAATCAAATCGACTTCTCAACTAGGTAATATTATAAAGTGATACTTAATATTAAACAAAAAAACTTATTAGAAAGTTAAAGTTACTGTGTATTGTGAGTGTGGTACAAAAAAACTATAACAATGAGAGCATGGTCGGTTTTGTCGTAATGGGATGCAAAAACCATAGGTGAAAGTAGGTCAAGATTTGCGAAAGAGTTGCGAAAATTTTGCATTTTTATTATGTAACTGAACTACGCAAAATGTACTTTAAGAAGTCTCAGTTTCAGAGCAATAAGATACAATACAATACAAAGACTCTATTGTACACCAGAAATAGTAAGCGATACAGAAAACAGATACACAGAGAAAATTACAAGGTAAGTAATAGAGGATAGCACTTCTCTAATGACTTTTTTTACATTTATTCAATTTAATTGACAGCCGTTTTGATGCAGACCACGCTTTCGTCGATGTGGTATGGAAGTGGTGGTGATGTGGAAGTAGGGCAGACCTTGGCTTATCGGCGATACTTGGCAATTCGGTGATACTGCTTTACACAGATCTCACTATGAGGAAATGCGAGCTATGAAATTGATGACAGCTGTCAGTTTTGATGCTTGCAATCAGGTTGACAGTGATTTAATTGCTCGAAATTCGCTATTGGGAGCTAACGTAAGATAATAACGCAGCATCACCGAGTTACCAAGTGTCACCGATAAGCCAAGGTATGCCAAGAAGTAGTCTATATGTATGTAGAAAGCATAAGTTCGAAAAGAATCATGATAAACAAAGACAGCTGACGACAATTGGCATTTCGGCACCTCGTGCAAGGTCGACCCGGATTGCTACCACCATCTTGCTCGCTAATCCTGCCGTGAAGCAGCAGTGCTTGCACTGTTGTGTTTCGGCGTGGAGAGTAAGACAGCCGGTGAAATTACTGGCACTTGAGGTATCCCATATTAGACCTCTAGGTTGGCAACGCATCTGCAATCCCCCTGGTGTTGCAGGTGTCTATGGGCGGTGGTGATATCTCACCATCAGGAGAACCACTTGCTCGATTGCCATACAGTCGAATTAAAAAAATAAAAAATTGGCAAAATAGTGCTGTAAATCACTACCGCTTTTTTCTGTGCCTTATTCCATCATACCTCAACATCACAGTGTCATGCTGACGAAGTAACAAAAGGATGTGCGTTATTTAGCGACCTTGTAGAACGATAATTATAAATAATTCGCACCGGTTGTATATAACAGACTTATACGACATTTTTAGTTACGTCTATTTACCGTAACGACTCTTACGCTCTTAGAGAAGGCGTAAGCGCCAACTACAGGTATACAATGTAATAAAAGGTAGTGTCGCTAATTTTGATAACTATACAGCCACTTCCTGGAAAAAACAATGTTTAGCTCAGTGTAGAGTAGTTGTTAGGTACGCTTATAACAATTTTAAATTAGATTTGTTTTTTCAATGAGTAGCCATTACATTAGAATCATCTCGGCCTTCCACCGGTCTTGGTCTCCACATTCTAATGCAGAGCACAGGCGTCTTTTCGGAACAAAAGGGCTTGAACCGAAGCTCCCACGCGGGCTCAATGCGGATTGGGAACTTCACTCACACCATAGAATTTTTTCGTAAGCGTGTTTCCTCACGATGTTTTCTTTCCCCGCAAGTAAATTCTGAAAAACTCTTGAAGTGTGAGCCGGGGAACAGAATACATCGGTTACTTGATCATTCTCTTCAGTTCAGTCCATCATTCTGTTCAGAATGATGACAGAATTTGAAGAATGATATTATTTGAGGACATTCAGCGATAGCGGGTGTTACAGCTTTTTTATCCGTGATTTTTTTTTCTTTTTTTTTAGTAGGGCTGGGTTGCGCGCTTGCGCGGCGCTTCGGGCAGTTTCGTATCGTGTGCCAACTAGGATCCACATAATATCAGCGTCGAGTCACCTTCCGTGGCCTGACGAATGCTGAGCGGATCCCTTAGGTTTAAAGACTTTATTAGGTACTCATAAAGAAAATGTTCACTTACAATGAGCTTAAAATTAGACAAATAATGGACCCGATTCTACAGCGGCCGCTAAAATTCCTAATTTTATTTAGACGTCGCTAAATCACTTTGCTATTCTATGAGCACCTGTCATAATCAAATGACAACGCTAATTTAATCTGACGTTTCTTATTTTAGCCGATCTGTCTAGCCGGTCAGCGTGACTTTCTGGAATAGCACTTGTTAAATCAGCCGTCTAAATGTCAATAAAAATTTAGAAAATTTAGATTTAGACAATTTAGCCGACGCGCGCGTAGAATCGCATCCAATATCTTTAGTTAAGATCCGTTTCTCATAACAAACGTATTTAGATAGTTATTGGAATATTTGGTACTTCCTCTTGTTTATGTTAGTTAGGAAATAAAAATTAAGTTTATTATTCGTATTATCCTCGCATACTGACGGATTGATGGTCCAGATTAGTCATACCTAGTCATATTTTTTTATTCCATTGAGACAAAAAATTACGTACTAGCTTACGATTAATGAAAATCACATGTTCTTAATAGTTAATACGTCAATAAGCTGCGAATGACAGTAAACCAGGATGATGGACTGAACTGACTTCTGAATGAGCGTTACTGGAGTCTGAACCTCTGCTTTAGAGATTAGTAATTTATTCCTACCTTTAACAGTATTATAACTTTACTTATACAGATGTTAAAAGATTAAAGATAATTACTTACAAATTATCAATTAACACAGTATTAATTTCATATCAAAGTTTTTTGCGAGCAACTCGAACTTTAAATTAAGGCAAGAATCAATTTAAACTCAAGTTTTTATTGCAAAAAGTTGTCGACAGTAATCTTAATTGGTCGTAGGAAGAAATAAACAGATAATAATTACAATTGTAAGTGAACTTTTAGTGTAATTGCTTTTAAACTGATATGTTTCAGATATTCGGAACAAGGTCGAGTGAACGCTGTTATTGTTAATACGGCGTTAAAAATCATAATGTGAATTGGAAGCGACAATATTTACACAGGCTGTTTTGGAATTAAAGTAAAGAAACATTTTCATATTGAACTATCTATTTACATAGCCAATATTTACAATTAAAGCTTGATAAATACTAAACTTTAAAAAATGTAAGTCAATATAATGCACCACTGATGAAACAAATAACTAAGGTAGGTTAAGCTTTGGCAAATCACAAAAAAAAGAATAAGAAAATGATCTACGTAACATAAAACGTTTGAACATTGCATCAAAGTTCCGACACGACAATTTCAGAAAGGCATTTTTAAAATTGTTCAATGGAGTTAAACATATCTTTACTTTACAATTCTCTGTTCACAACTAGAGTCTAATCACAGAAGCAAATAATTTTAGAGTTAAATTTATTAAGAATATATTATTCAGCGGCTTTAGTTCAAAGAAGAGAACGCACAAGGACTTGAGTCAAGGTTAGAAGACAATCACTAAGAATCTCAAAATACGAAACGTCTCATGTTATCAAACCTAAATAGGTATAAGTACTTAATAATCAGTATACTGGATATTTCCCAACAGAGATTTTAAACTATTAGAAGGTTTAGATTAGATCTTAATTTTTTTTTTTTACATTTTGTCCTTATTTCTAGATTATTTTTACACATGTTCGGTTAAGGTATTGTTCTTCAAAAGAAAATACTGTTTTTAAAAAGTTTTAATGCCTGAAAAAATTTATATGCACCGATTAAAATATAAAAAAGGTACTTTTTACCACTATTTACTCTGTTTCTTATTACTATATTTATGAATTTAAACCCTTGCCTTGTCCGTGACCCCAAAAAGGAAACATGTATCATTAATTTAAGTCGCAATACGTTTGATATACCCCGCTGCGACAATAGTCTTGACTATAAATAGAACATCCTGTATGAATCTGATCTGCTCTGGGAAGTTATGAGATTACTGAGGAAGTTACGTGCGAAACGTAGTTAGAGATAAAGGAACTATAATAGAGTTAAACGCACATAGAAATAAATAGGATATGCTTTGAAAAGATATTCGAAACAAATATACGACTTGCGGATCATTAAAAACGGCTCTTTTACTTAATTGTCTTACCTAAAATTAAATTCGAAAAAAAAACTTTTTACGTTAAATAATTTTCAGTCAAACCTTCAAGAATTTAAATGAATTAAGTTTTATAGGATATAATCCGTGGTACAAGTGAGTACAGAATGCTTCCTTAATTTTCTTTCGATTAAAAGAGAATATACACGCTGTGTAAGAACGTGTTGTTTTTTTTTTATAGCTATTGAGCATTATATCGCGTCAAAATGTCCTAAGTGCCAAAGTAAATACTTTCCAGAGGTATAAAAAACAAGTGACCAGTTAAATCGAGTTCAATCTAGTGCCCTAATCTAGAAAAACCGTAAACGACGGTCAGCACTAAGCCAGGACGTGTCTCAGACAACCTATTAGAATTAGCTCGCGCACGCGCAGTCACGACATGAGATTATGACTAGATTGAACCACACGAAGTGACGGAAATGATCCAGAAAAATCTACTAACTGTCGTACTCGGGACTCGCACTTGAATTCGTATTTTTTAAAGTAAACCTTCAGAATTGCAAGGTAAGTAAATAATATTAATTAAGTGCTTGGAGTGCGGCTTCCAAAATAAAATTGGAGACACTTAAGACGGTTATGCCAACCGATTATGTAGTATGCGCTTTGCAAGAAATAACTAATAAATTAGCGACAAATTTTTTGTTAAATTAAAAAAAAACACGAATTCTAACTATGGTTAGTTTTTGGAAATTAAAAAAAACAAATCACGTTGTTTTTTTTGGTTAATGGTTTAATATTTTTTGAGAAATAAAGAGTAATACGAATGTGTGTTTTGATTCATGTCTATCACGAACGTCCACTTACAGCCTTTTTAATCTAGATTTAAGTGATCTTCAGTCATGTCAGATCCATACAAGAACTGTCAGTTTATGCCTTAAATCGCGATTTTAAAAAGCCGACAAGACGTCCTAAGTATGAATGGGTATGTTCCGGCACTCTCTGATAAATTTAAAACATTTTATAGGACAGATAACAAAAACTTATCTAAGAGTGATCAAACAAGCCCTTGCTTGTATTTTAAAAGGAAATAATTTAAGGAAGTTACCGGATGTTTTAAATGTAATCTTATAGGCAACAGTTCAATGTCAAGACATCAGTCTTCCGCCTATTACTATGGACCTTCATTGATATATGAATGTACATGTGTATACTTCTTATATTTTTTTATATCTTGGTTATGGTCGCTAGATGCGGTGTCTGAAGATTGCAAGTGACAGGACAAGATGGAAAATGGAAAATATTGTGATTTATCATGGTGCAAATATATTTTATGATAAAATTCTATATAATAAATAATATGTAGTTTCCAAAATGTGTCTGGTCTGGAAAGATTACTTAAAAATCCTGAAATTCTAGAATAGATTAGGGTAGATTCAGTTTAAGCCTAAATGTAACTGGGTTGGCCATTTTTATTAAATATTTTGAAATAAATATTATGGCAACCCAACAGTGGAAGCATGTTTAGGGGGGAATAAATTGGACTTATTTTTGCATGGCCACAGTGTTTACATATGGTTTTATTGATCACCATTTTTTCCGTCAAATACTATAAGATCGCGGTAGAAAGAAATTGTAGATACAGCAGTGATTGCAAACGTATTAGACCATAATAGGTACTCAGGTTCAAGTAAGATGTCTGAAATCTGGAAAAAAATCGTTACACGTGGTCTTGTATTGAAGCAAAGCTTTATAAATCCAATCAAAATCAGCATTGTGTTGTGTAGATGTCGTCCCTTGAGTCAATCAATGCTAACCGCCATTCTTAACTGCTAGGTCATTTTGCAATCTAGAAATTATTGGCACTTCCTTCAATGGACGCAGCATTTTCTTTTTCAATGAAATACCATGTACTAAAAAAACTATGTTTAAATTCGATTCGACGTAAAAACTTGCAATGTAATGTTTTTTAGGTAGTGTTGTTGCTGTGCAATGTCTAATTATAAAAATATATATCTTTCAAATACTAAAGTTTTATTTATTTTAATTAAGTATGTATTAAAAATTAAAATAATGTAACTTACAAAAATGGCGCTTACGTCAAAAATAAAATAATATATATAAAATAATTCTTACCTAAACGTAAACGCCATATGCACCAAAAATATTCATGCCATTATTATACCTAAATATTAATATAAGTAGGTTTCAAAATCATAACGAGCAAGAAAAAACTTTTTGAGTAATAAAAATATGTGATAAAAGACCGTTATAACTTCGACACTTACTAATCGATTTCTAATTATTATATTTAGTTCTAATATACATAATACATTTAAAAATACTGATGATTGCAATTTATCACAAACATAACGCTATAATATCAAAGTCACTGGGTAATAATTTAATTATTTACAATTTAACATAAGATAGGGGTTACCCTGAAAATTAATGTATTTATTTACCACCATACACCTTAGCCTACTTTTTAAAATAATCCAAGTACATAATGACATTAACATTTATGTCATTAACAGTTCGAAAACTGGGACATAGGGGCATAAGACTTACACATGACTAAATATAATGTAATTCACGTTACTATACTAACAATAGAATATGGCTGTATGGATAACATTTTCTTTGCCTATCCCTAGGAAGAGAGATGAATGAAAAAAAAAAGTTATTTATACTACGGTTCATACACAAACTAAATAGTAGTAAAGTAATATCAAAACTATTATCGATGATTAAGTTAAATCTGCTTTAATATTGTACACTTTAAATATTGAAACATCCTTAAAATATAAATATATATCTAAGTAAATTCTATAATTTGAAATAAATTCCTTAAAAATAATTGGCGAAATGCATAATGGCCAAGTGTTATATTGGGTTTTCTAAGTATTTATCACTGTATTAGGTAATGTCAATTTTATTAAAAAATTGACAACATTTCAAAAAAAAAAGCTATTTTGTTTTTTTGCGTTTATAATAGCTGGTGAAAAATTAGACTACCCGTATTTCTCGGTTTTCCTTTATTTTACGTAAATTCGTAATTAATAATTTATTAAAGAAATGGTCAC
Organism: Choristoneura rosaceana; assembly: GCA_037349165.1. Classification (NCBI taxonomy): domain Eukaryota; kingdom Metazoa; phylum Arthropoda; class Insecta; order Lepidoptera; family Tortricidae; genus Choristoneura; species Choristoneura rosaceana. The sequence goes on from JAZBNJ010000013.1 coordinate 8,671,709, forward strand.
TAAAAAGATCGTATATACAAAGTTAGGAATACTGATGTCGTGACCCTAGCATGATATAAAATTTAAAAAAGTAACTAAACAGAACTGTCATGTCACGTCATTGTCAACCCTTCGTTGCCGTTCGTTCACGAATTAATTTGTTGTTTTGCGTTTGCTGCTTCTAAAGTTAAAGAATATTAGTTTGGTATTAGTTTAGTACCTATAGAGAAACATCCTTTGAGTTTCTTTCTAATTTCTAACAATGACGACCGAAAGAAAGTATGTATCACCAAGATCCTTTACAACTTGTTTCGTCCCAAGTTGCAAAAACACGGCGTTAATGGAAAAAGCTAAGCACTTTTTTCATATTCCTCGTGCATGTAGATTGGAATTTAGAATGGTGTTCGATCCTAAATATAAAGGGTTCGAAAAGCGCAATCTATATTATGTGAAGATCATTTAAATGTAAGTACGTAAGACGTCTTAAAGTCGTTGTAAATTATTTAATGAATGTTTTTAAATCTTTAATTGTACATATATTTTAATGTATTTTATTTCTGTTTTAGCTTGAAGATGATTTAGATAACTTTTACGCATGGAAATTTGAAAATGTCAGAGGGAGACTTAAGCCCAGAGTGCCTGATCATTTCAAAAATATGGTTTTGTTACATAATAAACAAATAACATTAAGTCCTGCGCCTATACCACCAAACTGTGAAAAGAATTCAAAAAGCATCTTGTGCATACTGGAGATGTATGAAAAGTATGTCCAGACTCAACCAACAACAGTAGACCGTTCAGTGTCTACAAAAAAATACAAGTCAGAAACCCAAGAATCTTTATGGCAGAAAGTATTGGTTAAGTCTGATTAAGAAAAAACCTTTAAGTTATATAGGAGTCTGTAAGCAGTACTATTGGATGATTGAATATCTAGAATTTTTTTGTAAAATCCCTTCCTTGCATATCATCATTACACTGTACAAAATTAAAAACAATGAGACATTTTCAAGAAAATACTGACATTTTTCAAGTATCTTTATCTACTGTTTGGCGAATGTTTTATAAAATATTAGACTGTCTGAAAGCATTCTGCAACAAGTTGATATACCTTCCTGATCAGCTGCACATTAAGACACCTAGTCTCTGGATGCAAAGGCCCGTCTGATGAACCTTTAAATCTGCATCGCTTCCTCCGAAAGTGGATGGCTCAGAATCACATTTACACTTCCATTCAACAGATCCATACCATCCAGATACCTGCCTCTGGCATCCTTATTCTGATCACATACACTCTGTAGTTAATAATAAGCTTATTAATTCACTAGATGATGCTGTGGTTCGCATGTGGACTTATTAAAAACAGTCACCTTTAATAAAGTGCCATTAAAATGCTTGGAAATGATTCCACCCTACACTAGGGTTGAGGATTACCTGTAATACCATTTTTTTTGTTGTTAAGTGGATGTCCACATCTTTGTGACATAATAATACATTAATGATCTCCTTGATGAATCAATAAAGTTAGAAAAACGCCTCAGGCCAACTCAAAGTCAAACTTTCATGTTTTATGTCTTTAAAAAAATATTTTACTTTGTCAGACATGTTTTCTTTCAAAACTATGTTTATTTTATTACTAAGTTTGCTTTTTGTTATTTAAGTGGAAAAGCAATTTTATTTACTAAGCAATATTGATGTACCTATTAAATTACATAGTAATAACAAATAAAAATTTAAGACTAATAAATTGATTAACTAAGAAAAAAAATTGTCAAGTCAGTCTGTCAGTCGGAGTGCGGTAGGGTAGCACCATCATCAAAACTGTTTAAATAACTTCGCTGCTGGCTTCCATTTTTAATTTAACCCTTTATAAGGCAGAGGCGATTTAGCGACCACATGCATTGATTTAGAAATTCAACCTTATTGTTTTAGTAATAAGTTACAATATTCATTGTAATTATTGAAAATACTACTAGCTTTAAAAATATCCTTTGTCAGATATGTATTCGATAGCTGCTTTTGATTCTGTGGTAGTATGCTCCAATAAATGGGGCCTTCTAAAGGGTTAAGTAATTTAATTTATTATTTTTGCATTCTAACTTGCCTAAATTTTTCATAAATTGAATAATAAAGAACTGAATTATAACCAAATAAAATATAAATATTATTAACACACATACTTTGTTTTTTTGGTCCTAAATAATAAATAAATAAATAATCAAATATCATGAGACATTTGACCTAGTCCCAAACTAAGCAAAGCTTGTATAAACATACTTATATAGATAAATACATATTAAACATCCAATATTCTAGAACAAACATTCTTATTATTCATACAAATATCTGCCCCGACCGGGAATCGAACCTGAAACTCAAGCTTCATAATCAGGTTCTCTAACCACTAGGCTATCCGGTCCTACCAGGTACCCAGGTGAATCAATTCAAGTGCTTCTAGTTAACTACAGGGGAATTTAAAAGAAAAAGTATCACTGCTATGTAGGCTTTACAAGTAACAGTTAACTAATAGTACCTACCTAGACCTACCTACCTACCTAGTCTAGTAAATTTAGAAAAAATCCTTAAAAATATCGTTAACAAAACTATCCTGTAAACATACTAACAGGGAGCTATGGAAAATTTCATACATTTAGTTTCATATTCAAAACTATGGAAAATACTCAACTAAAATAGTGTACTGTAATGATTTATGAAAATAATATAAAGTGACCGTTTTTGCCATCGAAATATTATTATTAGTCTTTGTGAAGTACAGTACAGGTAAGTACCTACAGGATAATTTCTCTCATAGCTATGATAATAAATATACTCATAAGGGTTAATGACTTGCAGTAAATTGTAATAAAAAACTTGAATTTGTAGGTTAGTAATGTTAATGTAATATTATTAAAGTAACACTTTTATAATGTAGTCGAGTCACACATTTTTTGTAGAATAAATTTTTTCCAAAAATCTTCTGCACCAGTTAACAAATCCTTCACATATGATTGATCATATGAAAGCCAATAATGCTTGATTTCTTTTGTTGTCTCAAAACTGGGATCAGCCACACAAAATAATGCCTTACTTTTTCCTGTAGCATGCATTTGGATTTGTACTTGAGCTTTAAATTTTGGTTGGATTGTGTTATCTTTTACATAATTCTCCAGTGTTTTCTGACTCATTGGACACTTCACTTCTACACAGAAATCGGCACAAACACCATCTGGTGTGGCTCCAATAAAAGGCGATAGGTATTGTATTAGTTTAAAACCACACTCTTCTATTTTTACTTTTATGTCTCCAATTCTTTTTATCACTTGTTTTTCTAAGCGTTTTCCTCTTATAATAACTTTAGTATCTGGTACTTTATAGCCTCCAAGTACTTATTGTTTGGACTAAGACACCATCTACTGAACATCTTGTAGCTTCAAAAATTCTCGAGGCAGTTATTCTTCCCTGCCGAATTTACAAATCCGTCAGTCACTTTCATTTTAAATGCGTAAGTACTTATATCAAAACAATAGTATTACAAGAATCAAAAGCATGTCGTTCCTTAGAATCAAAATAATCCGTCAGACAGATAAAAAATGGACATGACATGACACTCATGACAGTTGTTTATTTTTTTCAATTCCTATTGTAATGGACTATGAGCACTATAACTGTATTCCTAACTTTCGCAATGCAACTTTTTTTACTGTTTTTCCAGAATATAAAAAAAACCACTGCACAAAAAAATCCAAAAATATTTTTACTGTAATCAGCAGTGTAAAATCTACAAACGGTATTTTTATTTTATTACCTCAGCACATTTGAAATGTTGTCAATTGTTAGAAAAGCTTGCATGTTTTTCTGCGACAAATTTAGGGAATCCATATTGTAGGGAAAATAGGGTTTCTTTTCTAATTAACCCCTTAACAGAGGTATTTAGGCTTAGTTAAATACTGAATTAAATATTTATGCGCTATCTTGGATTGTCGGAAGTATCTGTGCACCTTTTTTTGCTGAAAATGCGTATTTCCTTTACTACCCCACTTACCGCCTCCAGTTATACACAGATTCGTTCATGATTTGCTTGGAAGCTGGAATTGTCGCTGCCTATGTCGTGTTCTCTGTGTAAACTTTTGGTATCTCACTAGATGGCGTTGATACTATGGTGGTCGCCATAGTGATGTCTATGCAATGAGGGTTTTCACGGAGGTGAAATATCGCTAGATGGCGTTAGTATCGCGTCGTTTGGCGTTTGCTCGTGATTGGTTAAATAACTAAATGAGCCAATCGCAGAGATTCGATTTGTGGCATTCGAACATGGCGGATGTAGACAATGTATAATTTTGCTATTTCTGTTTCTTTGGCTAGTTGAAGTATAATTTTGATAGTGTTTTATGCGGCGATTAACCTTAACAGTGAACAGTGATCACAAAATTCTATATTGCTCTCGTGTCTGACATTTTTTAATGCACAAGTTGTCTCCACGTGGTTTCTGGAATTTTACTATCAAGTTGCAAAAACTACAATCACCGTACAACGTCCCTCTCAAAGAGAGTACTTTGACACTGGCAAAATTGTCCTATTAATTAGGGCAGAAAGCCATATTTTAAAAGAGAAGAAGAATATCACTAGATGTCGTTAGTGTTGTTTGACGTTTGCTCGTTATTGGTTAAATAACTAAATGAACCAATTGCGAGCAAACGTCAAACGGACCTCGCGATACCACAGATATATAAGCTCAAGCAGTATGGAAGCTACAATCGAATCCAGTACCGCGAGACCCCCTTAAAGGCCGTGTAGAGCGCGCGTCTGTGTGAGTGTGTTCGCTTCAATCGATTTGTTCGTAGCTTCCATACTGCTTTAGCTTATAAATATACTGTGGCGATACTAACGCCATCTAGCGATATTTCGCCTCTATGAAAACCCTCATTATGATCGTGTGTCTACTTAGTACTGGTAGCAACACAAACACATTTGTGGTAATGTTATTTGGCTGTGGTATTTGCTGACCCTCCACTTTCAAAGACATCAAATACACAGGTGCACAGATATTTCCGAACATTACGCACACAGATATAGATTACATTAGATAACGCAAACACCTCAATCTGTATGACCAACAGTGTCACTTTTTTAATCTACTGTGACGTCTCAAGAGCGAATTAGCGATGTTAATTCCCCGATGTCCGCGCATAATTGATTCAAATGCGCCGCCCGCCCGCGCCGTGGGGCTCGAGTCAGTCACTAGTCATGATTAGTCAACTAGCGGTCAGACTTTGTATGGGGCCGTTTGGTCGGGGTTCGGACACGCGAAGTAGATGCATTTCGTCGGCCTAAATCGTTAACCTGCTAAGTCCACTTTTAGGTGAAAATTACTTTTCATACTTGTCAAAAAGTGCACAAAATTCTCTACCGTTTGGTAAAGAAAAAACGGCGATATCAGCATAAAGTAAGTGTCAAATCTTATGCCCGAAAAACTGCTGTGTGGAAATGAACACAGAAAATCTGCTAAGTCCATTTCGGGCCTTAGTTTTGCACTGACAGTTATTTGCGATGCCACGTGCTGTTGCGTCATGCGATGTTTTACTGAAAATGCGGTTTATTTGAGTATGACAACAGAAAATTATCAACAGGGTAAATTTATTGTGTTATTTCTCATATTTCTATGTATTATATGGTATTATTTAACATCGAGAACATATATTTTAATCATTATTTGCTCGTTAATTACCAATTGCAGATTGTTTAGTAAAAAGAGTCAATTTTAGGTGTAAAAGTACATCTCATAATTATTAGAGTGATTGATTAACACTAAATACAATTTTTATTACTGGCTGAATTGGTTTTATTGTAAAATAATAATAAACAAAATACTATGGATATTTTCTCCAGCATACTCAATTTAAGTGTAATAACTGCTAAGTCCTACATTCAATTTAACCTTCGAGACGAAAACCTGCTAAATACTCATTTTTATTAATTTCCTGTGATTTGTGTAAGATATGCTGTTAATTATATCTTTAAAATATCAAGTTTAGTCATAACTACCAACGGGATTTTCAAAATTTTGATTAGTCAACGACTTAAGATTTTATGCAGTTGTTTCAATGTCCTGTAAAGTTACTCAAAATGGACTTAGAAGGTTAACGATTTAGGCCGACCATTTGCGTAATCTAGTGTAATCTATATCTGTGATTACGTAGTATAATGGAATGATCTTACTTTGTCTGGGTCTTGTGTATCACACGTCGGTAGTAGGTATAAAGATGTTTATATCTGAAACAAAAAGCAGATTATTAGTAATTCTGTATAACAATGACAGTAGCTAGATGTAAGTAAGTAAGCACACTTCATCACCTCATCCCAGCCTATATACGTCCCACTGGTGGGCACAGGCCTCCTCTCAGAATGCAAGTAGGCCATAGTTCCCACGCGGGCCCAGTGCTGATTTAGAACTTCACACGCACCATTGAATTGCTTCGCAGATTTGTGCATGTTTCCTCACGATGTTTTCCTTCACCGCAAAATCGTGGTAAATTTCAAATGTAATTCCGCACATGAATTTCGAAAAACTCCGAGCTGGCCTAGTGGTTACCTATTGCCTCTCAAGCAGAGGGTCGTGGGTTCAAACCCCGGCTCGCGCCTCTAAGTAAGTACACTCGAGGGGATAAAAGTAATTTTATGTCGCTTAGATCCAGCATAAACACCAACTTTACGAGCATGAGAAGTGAAAAAAAAATTTTTTTTACTCACCTCACCCAATCGTCCCCGCAGCCAAAGAAGCGGCGACCACCAGCAGCGCCGTGGCGACTCCGCCAGCGCCGACCTGCGCCGCCACAGCTCCGCTTGCCCGCGTCCCGAACGCCTCCGCTGCGGTCAGCGAGCCTGAGAAACGAGCACCGGTCAGACCGGTGGACGCTTCGCAGGGTTTTGTGGTACACGCTCAAATAAGTTATTTTGACAACTCGTCTATTTGTGGTACACGCTCAAATAAGTTATTTTGACAAATCGTCTATTTGTGGTACACGCTCAAATAAGTTATTTTGACAACTCATCTATTTGTGGTACGCGCTCAAATAAGTTATTTTGACTACTCATCTATTTGTGGTACGCGCTCAGATAAGTTATTTTGACAACTCAGCTATTTGTGGTACACGCTCAGATAAGTTATTTTGACAACTCATCTATTTGTGGTACGCGCTCAGATAAGTTATTTTGACAACTCATCTATTTGTGGTACGCGCTCAGATAAGGCATTTGACAAGTTCTAAAGTGGTAAATAGTAATAGTTTATAAGATTTATAACTTAGTCTAATTTAATTTGTAGCATAATGTGACCGTAGTTTTTAAGCTTTAATGCATGTACGTAGGATATCTTACTTTTTAGTTGTCTAATAATGGTGCCAGTGTCTTGGGGTCAATGCCTGAGGCAGAAAATTTGGATGATATTTTTATTTGTAATATAAGTTTAGTTTATATATGGTTTTAGTTGGTTGATTATAATTTAACATTATTATAAATGTGGCTATACCACATAAATATTGTAAGACTTATTAGAATAAGGCTTTATGTATCTTTATGTTTTTTACCAAATAAATAAATACTAAATGCTCAACATGGGAATTGGACAACTCTTAAATTTGTGGTATATGCTCAAATAAGGCATTTAACAACTTCTAAATTTGTGGTACACGCTCCACTAAGTATTTGACAACTGCTGAATTTGTGGTACAAACTCTAATAAGGTATTTGTCGACTGAATTTGTGATACGCGTTCAAATAAGGTATTTGACAAATCCTGAATTTGTCATAACACAAAGTTATTATGAAGTTATAAAAATAGAAAAAAAAAACATATATTTTTTTTATCATTCATTAACAAGGTCATTAATTTGCATGCTGATGCTGATGTATCGGCTGAATACTGTAACTAATTTTATCTAAATATCATCTTCTTGTACGTGTTCTAAGCAAATAAACATTTCCTTTTTCTTTCTTTTAAATTAAATATATATCGCAATTCCCTATAATCTTAACTTTTAATTTTAACCACTTTTATTGTTTAGTTACTTTTTTGGCCTCGTCTGCGCTTTTCTAATTTCAAAATATAAAATAAAAAATTACTAATATAAAGGAGAATTTTCAAATTGCTGAACATAAATTTTAATTTAAAAATCACGTTATGTTAATACATATTTAAGTCAAGTGCGCTGTACCTACGAGTGAGTTAAAAATTGAAAAGTAAGAAACATATATTCCATATAATATCCAAAATATAAAAGCTACAAACTAAGCCACAAAACCCAGTAGAAGCGCCCACCGCATGCAAAACACTTATAAAACTAAAAAATATCTGTGAAAAAAGTTAAAATATTATAAACAAATAAAAGTTATTGAGTACACATATAAGCTGTTTGTAATATAGTAGCTCCGTTCCTAAATAAATCAGCAAAGAAAAATTAATATACAAACACCAATAATATATCAAAAAATAAATAGCATGCAACTAAAGGAATTTTGTATTTTTTGGAATTATGAAGGAATAATTAAGTAAGTAGGTATAAATAATAGTACCTATACTCCAATTCAATAGAATCTGACAATCCTGTAGACACTTCCAGCCTACTCATATGAACACCGGGCTGCCTAAGGCTTTTTGATGTGACTATTATTCTTTTTTGATTCCTTTTAGATGATAATTGCAACAACAGGGACATAAATAATCAAGCGTGCCCACGTTAGGATGTGTTAAATGTGTGGAAAATTGTCAGATTCTATTGAATTATTGAATTGTACTTTACAAGAATTATATACTACATAGTTCGTATTATACATACGCGAATTTGGAATATTCTGCCATTCTAAACTAATACAGAATTAGGGTACGATATAAAACTACAAAAAAATGTGGATGCAAAAGGTACTTCGATATTACATAACAAGTTCTTGCAAATTTCAAGCATCTACGATACGAACGACATCTAACTGTGAATGAATGACATACCTATCGGACCAACTGCATCGGTGAATGGAATGAATGGAAAAATAGATTAATAAAATGGCGTTTTAACAAAAATGGCGTACCGAAGTTTCATGGCAACTCTTATGTGAATAGAGATCCTTTTAAAAATAGTTATTAGAAGATAAGTGTGTATTTTTAAGAGTTTTTCAAGTCTGGAGTGAATGGGTTGTTACTGAACTAAAAACTACATCTTCGGCGGTTCGCTGCGCAGTTAATTGTAAAAAAAAAAACTACATTACTGTTAATATGAAACTTCGGCAGTTATTTCACTTACAAGCTTTTTGTTATACTGTACTAAGCAAGTGAATCTGATCATTGGAAGTGAAATGGAATTTAATAAAAAAAACTTGTAATAATGACAATTCTCTCATTTCTGGATTTTGGCTCAATAGGGATGTTGACGCCATTAAAAAATAATTCGAAGGCACAACTCCAGTAAAAAAATTTAGCCCTGAAAACCGGATTAATTTTCGATTTACTGTAAAATTAGATTTTTTGTTGCTTTAAAACAAATAAATAGTTAGTTGATTTAGTTGGCGGATAATGACATCATAATTCGCTATTGCCATTGAAACTCTATGGGAGAATTGTGTTTTGACAGCTCATAAAAAGTACGTCAGTTGATTGGTGGTGTCAACATCCCTATTTTTTTTTCTTGGTATACACTGTAAGTCGGTTTCTTGTCTTGCAGCATTGATTTTTGTTTCTTTCATAAGTTATAACAATGCAACCGATATCCCAGAAAAGTAAAAAATTTGATGTTTCTAGTTGTTTGTCACAAATTCCTAATGAAAATGTTATTTCTAGATTATTCGCCAGGAGTTGATACGTAAAACCAGGGGCTCTCAGATCATTACCCGCTAATTATTTTTAACACTCAAACTTAGATTAGGTTATCTTTATCATACAAAATACAAGTAGTCTTAACTATTCCGAATATTAGAACAGATGGTTGGGTTAGGTTAGGTTAGGTTAGCAACAAAAAATCTAATTTTACAGTAAATCGAAAATTAATCTGGTTTTCAGGGCTAAAATAAAGCGTTTTTTTACTGGAGTTGTGCCTTCGAATTATTTTTTAATGACGTCAACATCCCTGTTTTAGTAGCATCTGTCAACATTAATTTAAACATCCCGAAAAATATTTATAATCATTTCAGTCATTCTTATTTAACCTTCTGCCAAAATATTGCGGAATAATTAACCCTTTCGTTCCGGCAAAGCCATACACAAAATCTAGCCAGTTTTCTACATATATTCAGTGAATTGATACCTGCTCCTCAGTCCTGTAGGCGAGTTAACTCGTTCACAGAAATGATGCTTTTACGTCCGAAAGACGACTTAACTCGGCTACGTAAAACACTTTTCAGAGCCGGGTAGACGAGATAACTCGTTGGCTTCGTACAGTTATTTTTCTCCATGTTGTTTGTTCAAAACGTATTTAGACACAAATGCGTAACGAATATTCTTGGGGTAGACTAATAAGTTTATTCACTAGTTGGCAACATTACTCTGCATAACTGCAGCAAATAAATATGGCTCAAGACTAAGAGTACAGGAAGCAATGTGTCCGGTTGTGCAAGTGACTGTCGATTGCCCTAATCTAGGATGTAATGTCAATTTTTTTAAGACGAGTGTACTCGTCTACCGGATCTGAGAGCACATCGCACAAGACGAGTTAACTCGTCATCCGGAACGAAAGGGTTAAGTCACCTAGTTATGATTAGTATTTTTAGTGAACTGAGGGGATTTTTATACCTATATCAGGACCCAAGATCAGCTTTATTATAAGAACCTTCTCCAAATAGTAATATTAGAAACCAACCTCCATATTTGGTGAGCAGCTCCATAATAACCCCGTTGCTCCAACCAAATCCGGTCTGTAGTTCGTACTCCCCACCGCCACCGAAGCCGCCGAAGATGGTTGCGTCGTACTGGAAAATGGTCTTTATTAGATAAATATGTCTACTGGTAGGGGCCAAATGGTCACGCTGAGCACCATACTGAGTATGGTGCTGATATGTGCTTATGAGGCACTAAAAGAAGATAATAATATAGTTAATGTGTTTATTTTTTCGACTTTCGACCGAGGCAAAGGAACTGACCCGTACATACCGGGTGTGGCCTGTAATACGAGCAAAAAATTAAAATATAGATCGTCCTCGTTAAACTGAACAACATTAGTTCAGCGACTTTTAAAAATAATGGAGTCTTTGAATTTTCCTTTTTTGCATACAAATTAAATACTGCCATCAATGTACACCATCCTAGAACACAACTGACGTCGCCTGTCACGCTACAAACATCAAGCATTTTGCTTTACATTGCTTCTGCGAATGAACTTAAAAGTGGAATAAAAAATAAAAACTAATTATTTTTAAAATTCGCTGAACTAATGTTGTTCAGTTCGAGGAGTATGATCTATGTTTTAATTTTTTGCTTATATTACAGGCCACACCCGGTATATACTCGTAGTTAAACGTTTAGACTCCACAGAAAAGCAGCGTTGCAAATAACGTATGGCAGGCAACATAAATTATGTTAGTTTTACTGATACTTAGTTTCAGTTGTATTATATCTTCTGTTTTTGATTAAAGTTTTAAGGTTGTACTTTCTCTATTTCTTTTATTGCTTTTACTGTATAGTTTCTGAAGAAATTTGCCCGCATATTTATTTCTTTCTATTTTCTTTCTTTCAAATTACACAGCCTATGGCAAGGTGACCTATTCGTCTTTTTTTAACCCGCGACGCAAAAAGAGGGGTGTTGTAAGTTTGACCACTGTGTGTCTGTCTGGGGCACCGTAGCTCTTCAACGGGTGGACCGATTAGAATGCGGCTTTTTTTATTTGACAGCAGCTTTTCTAGCGACGGTTCTTAGACATGTTTTATTAAAATCTGTTCAGGCATTTTTGAGATATTGAACTTTAAAGTGACAATGTCGGGGGTTTTCCAACATTTTGTTGGTTAGGTTATTGGATAGACTGAATTGTTAAAATCTGGGGGCACGGCAGTGCCCCCGCCAAGTCGAGCAAAAAAAAACAAAGGCACGGCCGTACCATACTTTTCTCGAAGCCATTCAGGCTATTTTCAACACCCTGTATTTTTGTTATGGCTAAAGCTAGAACCCTGAATTTTCAGTTACCTATAGGGCCTAATGGGACTTAGATATATTATCAATTACATTCAGTTCGAACACGTAGATTAAGAACTATCACATGTTAAAGTTCCTCAGTTTTGTCACTGACATACCTATACACTGACTTTTGATCATCATAATTCTAAGGTACTTCTAGCAGACCCACAAGCTCCAAATTTTAAACATAATTAGTTTTTAGCCTACATGGCCACAGAAAAATCCAAAATGTTGCAATTTCAGTCACGTTTCAAAGTTATATAAACTGCACAAGTAAGTTTGTAATCCCATATAAATACTAGCGATTACAAAGTTATACAGCAATGACTTTATTGAACGTAGTCGTATTGTATACGTATTAATGTTGAGTCTTAATACCTGAGTATTAAGGGTTAAAATGAAATTGTTTATCTTACTAATGTAATAAGTACCAAAGTTCGTTTGTTTGTGAATGTGTGTGCGATGCGAGTGGACGCGAGGATGGACGATGGAAATTGGAATATGGATGATGGATAATGGATAATGGTCGATGGACGATGGGTAGAAAATGGACGTTGGACGATGGAGTGTGGACGATGGACGATGGGCGACGGACGATGGATCATCATCATCATCATCATCATCATCCCAGCCTATATGCGTCACACTGCTGGGCACAAGCCTCCTCTCAGAATAAGAGGGCTTGGGCCTTAGTTCCCACGCGAGCCCAGTGCGGACGATGGATGGTGGAGGATGAACGACGGACGACGACGGACGACAGAAAACGACGGACGACGACGGATGACGGAAGTTAGACGGGCGAAAGACGAACGACCGACGAAAGACGATGGATGACGACGGAAGTTCGACAACGGACGACAGACGATGACTGACGAGGGAAGTTCGACGACGGACGATGACGGACAACGGACGATGACAGACGACGGACGACGACAGAAGACGAACGCCGACAGACGACGGACAACGAACGATAGACGATGGCGACGACGGACAAAAGACAACGACCGACGACGGACAAGACAACGGACGACGGATGACGGACGATGACCGACGATCGACGACGGATGATGGAGGGTGGACGATGGACGATGTACGTTGGACGACAGACGGTAGACGGACGACGGAAGTTCAACGATGGGCGACGATGGACGACGGATGACGACCGACGATCGACGACGACGACGACGACGACGATGACGACGACGACGACGACGACAGTCGGTACGGACGATGGACTGTAGACAATGAACGAGGATGGACGATGGACGATAACCGAGGATAGACGATGGACGGTGGACGATAGACGAGAATGGATGATGGATAGTGGACGAGGATAGACGATGGATGGCACACGATGGACAAGGATGAACGATGGATGATAGTGGACGATGGACGATGAACGATGAACGAGAATGGACGATGGACGAGAATGGACGATAGACGATAGACGAGGATGGACGATGGACGATGGACAAGGAAGGATAAACAAATGAAGATAGTAGTGCGTTATTACAAGAAGTAGTACCCGAAAAAAAAAAAGAACTGCCTACAAAAAGTGATGAGATCCCACCAAAAACATTACATGTAAAAAGCTGCAAGTCTCGCAACGCAATGCAGTTCTTATAATGCTAAAAAGGTTTGAGATGCAATGTTATACCAAGTCGGTTATTTTTGTCAGTACCGGGAGGTTTCCATAGAACTCGATTTTTACCAACTTGCTTATTTTAAAACCATAGAAAAATACAGTTTATAGTTCTGAAATAAAGAGTAAACCAAATTATTTTTTAAACACATAATGACTTGGCCATCGCACTCAACCTTTAGTCATTCTCGTATTATGTGTATCACTCAAACTGCAAGGCTGGGCCTAGCGCTATCTTTAATTATAATTACTTGAAATAGCTGACGTTGATGATTATAATTCTTATGTCACTATGTAGCCTTGCGATGGCCAAGTCATTTATGTGTTTAAAAATAATTTGGTTTACTCTTTATTTGAGAACTATAAACTGTATTTTTCTATGGTTTTAAAATAAGCAAGTTGGTGAAAATCGAGTTCTATTGAAACCTCCCGGTACTGACAAAAATAACCGACTTGGTATAACATTGCATCTCAAACCTTTTTAGCATTATAAGAACTGCATTGCGTTGCGAGACTTGCAGCTTTTTACATGTAATGTTTTTGGTGGGATATTTCTTTCTGGGAATTCCAAATTTTTGTTACTTTTACGATCAAAATACAAACTGAAATATAGATGCACAGAAAAACCAGATAAATAAGACCAGCGTTGGGAATCGAACCCAGGTCCTCGGCATTCCTTGCCGCGTGCGTGTCCAAACGTACCTTCTCCAACATAGCAGTCTTCTGGCTCCAAACAGCAAAGTTCGATCGCACCCACTTGGTGGCCATTTCCCTGGCCAGCCGCTGAGCTTCAGGCTGGCCGGTTTTGTCCAAACCTTCCACCACTATGTACTGGAGGGGCGGCCACGCGTTAGGATAGTCCCATTGCTCGCCGGAGTGCTCGAAAGTCGTCGGTATACCGCCCTCGTAAATGTCCACCTGAGGATGTTTTTAAATATTAGAACAGCCGTATTATGGCACTCTAGGAATACATCTTATCGTGTCTTAAATTTATGTTCAACTATGTGACTGAACTAAAAGAATTTCCTTGCTCACCCGCGACCTTATGATAGCTAAGCTTATGCAAAATATGTGTATTCATGCAGTTCCTCCACTGTAAGAACACACAAAAATTACACAAACCCATCTATCACCACCATCACATCACACTGACGCGTTTCGAACAACCAGAGCTCATCTTCAGAGTAACACAACCGTACACCATGCTACCAGTTGTATGACTAGTTGGTAGTCTGATATGGATCTCCGCAAAGTAACGCCTGATTCAATAAATTAACTATGACTGTGCCTTCAAAATTTTTAAAAAATAAACGAAAATATATCATAATTGCATTCAAAAAAATATTTGCAGTAAGAGAGTATTCAACTATTTTAAACTCTTTTCAAAAGGCACTTTAAACAAGAAAAGGTACTTTATGAAGTAGGGAGAGAGAGGGAGAGGGATCCATTTTTAATACTTATCAATGTGATACTAACCTTACTAATATCCAGATAATTAATAACTCTGTTAACGTAGTACTCCTTTCGGCCCTTGTCATAGCTCCCCGTCCAGAGTGGCGCGACGTTCGAAGGGTAGAAGTAGTCTCGACGACGACCCGACTCCAGGTTGAAATCCAACCAGACACCCACGTCTTCATGCCAGAGCACCTAAAAAAACGTAAGCCTATTTTATATATAAAAAAAATACAGTGCACAGTTAAAAAAAACGGTCATGTGCGAGTCGGATTTGTAGGTACAGTGTGTAGTGTAGTGTGTAGTAGGTGTATGTGTAGGTTCCGTGCCTTCGTACAATGTTTTAAAAACAGTCCAGTAATAAGTTTTTGTTGAATACAATCTTTTTGCTGACTGTACTTTTTGCCCCAAGTTACCAAAATACTATAGAGTCACTCGCGTAGCCACTGTCCTCGTAGCGGTACCTGGGTCGCCCAACCGGGCGGCGACCAGTCGGTCGTCTCACGTACGCTCTCTTGGCAGCCCGATCCTCTCCCATTCGTAGTAGGTGCTCGAACCAGCGAAGTCTGTGTGATTTTGCTTTGTGTGTTTTTGTAACTTTTTGTTGGTTAGTGTTCGGGCATTGTAATCTTTTAACATGAGGGTAAGTCACAAAACTACGGTCGGTCGGCGGAAGAAGAGCTGGCACAGTTCGAGACAAACGAACATATGGATCGCACGGTTTTTTGGTGTGTGCTGACCTTTTTACTCCAATTGCTGGACTTCCTTCCGAGATAGTGATTCGGTTTTTGGGATACATTTTACATACATTTTGGACATCTGTGTGTGTGTGTGTGTGTGTGTGTGCGGCGATTTAGACTCTGTGCCAATATAACCGACAGCAGGCGCCAGAGGGCTGACCAAGGTGAGTGGCTTTCGTTCTGCTGGAAGAGTGCAATGCCATGAACCACGGGGCTATCCTAATAGACACCTAGGACCAGTGATCTCCAGTTATCGAAGGGTTCCTTACAAGAACAGTTAGGTTATTTTGATATGAATTACCTTTTCTATGGCCAGCATAAGTTTCCCGTGCTCCTGTCTGTAGTAATCGGCTTTCGCTTTGTTCCCGAGACGAAGGTGGAAGTCCCGCATTATTTCGGCGTTCCAGCACATGATGGCGTTCAGGTCTACCGGGATGATGGAGCGGGTCTTCAGATTCGTCAGGTTTCCTGGAAGAGATGATCATAATTTGTTTTTTACCTCCGAGTCGAGATTTCTTGCATCGGCCAACCGGCATTTGGAGTCAGTAGTAACACCGACCTCAATAAATGTTTAACGTAAATATTTACCCCCTTATTCATAAAACTTAACAAGCCTATGTTAACTAACAAATGCTTTGTCCCATTCTAACAAATACAAATGTCGAAGTGACAGATAAGGACAAACGAATTTTAGCGGCATTTTAACTTAAATAGGTTTGATTGTCGTTTATGAATAAGGGGGTTAGTTTGTATATTCTATTATTAACTTCTCTTATTATATAATTAGCATGTGTGGCTTGACTGTAAGTGTTAATTATGAGATTAAATAAATAAAAAAATATATATATATAGGTATATTGAATCAGGCGGTACTTTGCGGAGGTCCATATCAATGAAAAAAATCAATGAAAAAGGCCGCGGGTGAGCAAAGAAATTCTTTTAGTTCATTGAGAAGATTATGTAAAGTATTATTTTATATTCTTGACATTTTAAACATTTATGGCTACTTGCTGGAAACAGATAATTCTCGAATTAGCGTTAAGCTCAGTTTAGTAGTGTCAAAATGTATGGACCTGTTAAGTTTAAGCCAGGTTTAACTACTAAATCTAGATCTATTTTTACCTGCAAGTGGGTCTTAATTAAATAAACCCGGATAACACACGTCATATTTATATAGGCTTTTTAAATCTCGATTTAAGGCTTAAACTGACAGTTTTTGTATGGGTCTGACAGGACTTAAGGCTAGATTAAAAAGCCTGCAAGTGGACGTTAATATTATTTTTAATGACTATTTTGGTTTTTGAACAATAAAGAGTTTAAACAAACAAACAAACAAAATTGTTTGTTTGTTTGTTGTTGTTTTTAAAAGTCGCTGAACTAATTATGTTGTTCAGTTTGACGAGGACGATCCATGTTTTAATTTTTTGCTCGTATTACAGACGCATATACCGCGTAAAGCCGCGGTGGCCTAGTGGTTATCGCCTGTCAAGCAGAGGGTCGTGGGTTCGTGGGTTCAAACCTCGGCTCGCACCTCAGAGTTTTTCGAAATTCATGTACGGAATTTACATTTGAAATTTACCACGAGCTTTGCGATGAAGGAAAACATCGTGAGGAAACCTGCAAAAACCTGCGTAGCAATGCAATGGTGCGTGTGAAGTTCCCAATCCGCAGTGGGCCTGCGTGGGAACTATGGCCCAAGCCGTCATTCTGAGAGGAGGCTTGTGCCCAGCAGTGGGACGTATACAGGCTGAGATGATGATGATGATGATTACAGGCCACACCCGGCAGATGCATTATATAATGCATAAATAAACTAAACTAAATAAACATACCTTTGTTGGTGCCGTTGAGAATGAACCACCGAGAAGAGAAGTCCCAGCCCGACTCTGCTGCAGCTTTGAGCTCAGCATACAACTCTTCCTTTTTGTCGTTGGTGTCAAAATGTCTGAAAACATACATTTCCATGGTAAGAAAGAGGCGGACGCCTTTCATTTCACTTGAAGGGTCCACGGAAAGAAAATGTCTAATCACTTTTTTTTTAATTGTGATTATAATCTCGAAATGTAGAGCTCACAAAGTACCATGACTTAACATTGAATTAAATAATCTGAAAACATTATAAAATGTATTTTTTTAACTTTTAAAGAAATGGTAACCATAGTAATTGTTCGTGATGACTAACTTTAAAACTGCTATAACTCAAAAAGTTGCTTAGGTGACTAGACATGTTTTTTCCGTGGACCCTCCACTTTATATCTTACTACGTACGTTTTCAGCGTGCCGTCCCTCTTCAAAATATCGCTTGAGAAAGAGACGGCGGTTTTAAATGCGAAAATTATGATGTTCGTTTGTCTTTCTAGATTTTGATGACAGGATTTGAATCATCTTGATATAAGTATGATCAGCTACAATTGAAATTAGTGTTATACTTTATAATACCGGTATTTGACTATTTTTAAGAAGGGAAAAACATTTTTTAACCTAAAATAAAACTAGCAGTTATTGGCATTTATGTTATTTATTAAACTAACCCCTAGTTTCACCATCGATTAAGTTTATTTGACGGATAAATCTGATGCCGTCTCTGTCTGTTTTGTTCGAATAGAAGGAGACGGCATCACATTTATCCGTCAAATAAAATTAATCAAATGGTGAAACAGGTCCAAAGTAACGAAATCAAACGTTAACGAAGAATAATTTAACCTTTTTCTTTGAAATTTGGAATTTTAGGGGTGTGCAAATTGTCTTAATCGCCTTTCGAGCAAATGTACACATGCGGGTACATTAGACATATCGGTTAAGGTACCTCAACATAACTTTAACAGAGTTAGAAAGGTTTCAAATCCAATATTATACAAAGAAAGACTTACGTATGAATGAACTGAAACAATTACTTTGCTCAGCCGCAATTTAATGATAGCTAAGTTTATGCAAGAAATGTGTGATTTAGAAAGAAAGTGAGAATATACAATTAAAAATAAGAGAACCTTATTACATACTCCTACATAATAAAAAAAAATAATGCGTCAATGTATATAGTGCGGTCACAGTATATATATATGTAGAATTATGAGTATAGTCCTTGTATGGTCATTACCATGCGTAGTAATTCTACATATATAAGCTCAAGCAGTATGGAAGCTTCGAAGCTACAATCGAAACGAACACACTCACACAGACGCGCGCTGAACACCCCTCAGAGGCCGTGAAGAGCGCGCGTTTGTGTGAGTGTGTTCGTTTCGATCGATTTGTTCGTAGCTTCCTTACCGCTTTAGCTTATATATATACTGGGGTGTGGTGGTGATAGATGAGTTTATCTGATTTGTGTGTGTTCTTACGGTGTAAAGGTGGAGGAACTGCATAGAAGCTATCATAAGGTCTAGGGTGAGCAAAGTAATGGTTTTAGTTCATTGATATGGATCTCCGCAAAGTAAAGTCTAATTCAATAGATTACTTACGTGTCACAAGCAAGTCTTGTAAATAAATGATCGCTTTATAAATTTTGTATACAGATAACTGAGAGCTGAGATAATTTTCTATGAAGATAGAAAGAGAGGGAGAGACGTCGAACTGGATTTTTGTACCAACACAGGTGACTTTAAGTCTACAGGCAAGAAATTTGATTAATTAAGAAAACCATGATTTTCGGGATTTTCTATGGTAAATATTTACAGATGGACATGATATTTAATTATACAGCGTGTATTTTTGACACCACAAACTTTAAGGGTAGTTGGTGAAGGCCCTAATAACCAAATTTTGTTATGTTTTAGTAAAAAAAAAATAGACCTATTATTTTCCTGACAAAACTAATTAGCACGCAATGTATCACTACGTAATACTACTTTGTTTTTATTCAAAACGTCGCACTTGTTGACGTGACAGCAGGGCTACTACGAAACTCGAAGTTCGTGTCGTGCGATCCCTTTGACACTTTTACTATTTAACACGAGAGCGAGAGGGACGGTACGATACGAACTTCGAGTTTCGAGTTTCGTAGTAGCCCTGCTGCTGTCACAGAACGCTTCTATCTCGTATCAAATTATTGTACGCATTACATTGCTGCTCGAAAATATTTCAAAAATTAATTGCGCTTTGGTAGTTAATTCTAAATTAACAATTTGTTTTGATATCGGTTCACAGCACTTAAATCTTCGTCTGGTTACAGTTTGAGGTAGTATCAAAAATACACGCTGTATATTAGAATATTATTGAATCCCATTTTTTAACGGTTCTAGTGAGATTTAAAAAATAATGACTGGGAAAAAACATTCCCACTAGTTCTATTATCTGAAGTCCTTTAAATAATGGAACTAGTGGGAATAGACCAATTAATGGTCTCCAAATTACCATTAAATGGCTTACCTGGCAACATCGACGTCTTCTTTGTAGCTCTCCGGTCGTGGGCCTTGTGACATGTCATTATACCTCAGCATTGTATACCTGAAACAAAATAATTCGTGATCGAAGTCAATATATTTCTTTAAGGACCTCCGCTAAACCGTGCAGACTGGCTTGCCACGATCCATTTCATAGCACACACAAAATCGTGTATATTTTCATTTTTGTATTATTATTTTTTGTTTCATTTGTGTTTGGCATTGTCATCTAAACAACATTATCCGTACCAAATTTCAAATCGATGCCATCAACCACTGAAGAGTTCCCTCCTGCGGAGACGATTCTGGCAGGACCACCAAGATGCCACTACCAGATTATTGTATTGTCACCAAATTTACATACGTATACCAAATTCAAATCAATCGGACTTCTGAAAGTGGCTCAAATTAGCTTCCAAGATTTGACCCGAACATTTTCGAGACGCTGGTGATGAGGAAATGATGATGATGGATGGAATGAGGGTACTTCCGCCTCGCCGTCAGGATGCGTTTATGATGTCGGTGCTTCAGTGAGAGCTTCAATTTCATTAGCCGATAATAATTAAGTCACAAAATCAATCATTGTCAGAGCCAATTGATAGACGATCTGACAGATTCATTAGCCAGGTGTTGTCGTCCCTACAGTCCGAAGTAGAATGACGCTCCGGCTAACGAGCCCGTCTACGTGCACCGTAACCAGTAGTTTCGTAACACGGCGTTTGCCGCCATCTCGATATTGCAATAGTCAATTGACAATGCTATAATGCTTGATAATTGTTATCCACGACACATAAATAAATAAACAAACAGGGCAAGCTTTTTTTTTTATTCGACTGGATGGCAAACGAGCAAGTGGGTCTCCTCATGGTGAGAGATCACGACCGCCCATAGACACCTGCAACACCATGGGGATTGCAGATGCGTTGCCAACCTAGAGGCCTGAGATGGGATACCTCAAGTGCCAGTAATTTCACCGGCTGTCTTACTCTCCATGCCGAAACACAACAGTGCAAGCACTGCTTCTTCACGGCAGGATTAGCGAGCAAGATGGTGGTAGCAATCCGGGCGGACCTTTCACGGGGTTCTACCACAAGCTAAGGAAAACCTTGTAATAAACTTACGCAACGCCGTCATGCTCCACGTCGATGGTGTGATTGGTCATCCAGTAGTCGAACTCCCGATCCAAGGTGTGTATGCGCGGGCGCAGGAACTCTATGTCGTTGGAGTCGTCCACCACCGCCTTCACCATAGGAATTAGGAGGGGGGGTTGCGATCTACAACAAAAATTACATTGAAAATACAAACTGAAATACAGATGCACAGAAAAACCAGAAAAATAAGACCAGCACTGGGAATCGAACCCAGGTCCTCGGCATTCAGTGCCGCGTGCTATACCGCTACACCACTGCTGGATCACCAATCTTAACAAAAATTACGTCAAAAATACGCATAACTGATAATAAGGTAACAACTACAATCAAGTGTAAAAATATGAACATACCACAGACTCTTATTCCACATATTTTGAGTGGTTCGGATAGATATTTATTTTTTCATTGGACTGTACATGCTATAACAATTTAAGGACAAAAAACAACACGTCATTTGCATCGTATCAGCCTTAGGATGTCCACTATTGGACATAGGCCTTCCCAAATTCCCCATAGACCTTCAGTTTATTTAAATTTTTTTATAGTATAGGGGGAAAACGAGCAGACTGATCGCCTGATGGTGAGCGATTACCGTCGCCCGTGCACACTTGCAACACCAGAAAAGTCACAAGTGCGTTGCCGGCCTTTAAGGCGATAGTTCATTCCAGAGTTTTGCTGTGCGAGGCCAGAAACTTCTGGAGAAACACACAGTTCAGGTTCAAGCTTCTAAATGGTGACGGTGGAAGTGTTGTCGCGTAGGTCGGTGGCAAAAGGAATTACTGTGCGTGATTGTAAAATGTTTTGTTGTTGGTCAAATAAAGTTTTTATTATTATTATTGTTTAATTAAGATTAATTTTAAAAGTACCTCATAACGTAGTATATCCTGCCTCCGTTAGGAATGAAGCCGATCCTATCGACTACATCTAGGAAGTTGGAGACCATCCCTCTCGCAGTCATCCTCATCTCAGACAGCAGAAGTCCTTTGATGATCCAGTAGGAGTCCCAGTAGTAGAACTCGCGGAATCTGCCACCTGTTTATTGGGGTAAGTCGTCAATAATTGGCCACTTTAAACCAAAAAATAATTCTAGTCATCTATAAACAAAGTTCTTTTTTTAACCCCCGAAGCAAAAAGAGTGATGTTATAAGTTTGACCGCTATGTATGTCTGTCTGTGGCACCGTAGCTCTTAAGCGGTTTTATATTAATGTAGGCAAGTTTTCTAGCGATAGTTCTAAGATATGTTTTATCAAAATCGGTTTAGCCGTTTTTGAGATATTAAAATTAGAAGTGACAAAGTCGGGGGCAACTTTTTGTTGGTTATATTATAAGGTTATAAACAGAACTAATTTTTAGGGTTCCGGAGCCAAAATGGCAAAAACGGAACCCTTATAGTTTCCTCTTCTACAAATAGGCCGCAATGGGCACTTTTACACGACATTCTTTTAAACTTGTAGTGCTTTCGGAAAGACCATCATTGCCAAGAAAAATGCGCCGGAAAAAACTAGTTGCTAGTTGGTAATGCTAAAGCAAGATTAATACGAAGTTTTCCTACAAAATTTAATGACAAAACATTCACTACATTTATATTGAATGACATTATTGTTTCGGGCTATTTCGTAGCCCTTCTTCAAAGGATCACGCGACCCGGCGGCTGCCGCAACACGCGCACTGCGCGCCACCGCTCTGCTCGCGCGAGCAACATGTCGAGCTAAACTCGATTTAAGACATGAGTTATCCGTTACAATATCATTTGATATGAGTGAGTCTCACGGTAGGTTCATGTTTAAAACATTCACTACATTTGGGTATTTCCACGAGCGTTCCAACCGCTGTCAGTCCCTAGCTGTTTATATTAAGAAGTAAATAATTCATATGCATTGATTTTTGTATTGAAATAGATTCTGGCCTGAGCACAGAAGCTATTTACGTCAATTCTTAAAATCTCTGGCAAGGGACTGACAGCGGTTGGGACGCTCGTGGAAATATTACCCATTTGTATGTTCTTACCAGGTACTATCACAGGGTTCTTAACATAGATGATAGAGTAGAGTTCCTGGTTCTCTTCCACATCTTTGGTCATTTTCCTGCCGAGCTGCAGCCAGAGCCGGTTCAGCTCCGACGCCCACTCCAGGAGTTGAGGATCTTTGATCAGCTTCAGGAAACCTGGAACATGTGATGAATCAATAAGAGACTTGTTTAGGCTGAGAAGAATTCCTGTAGTGTACGATCAAGTCGTGGTAACCTAGAAGTTTCTGCTATGGAAAGAAAGAAAGAAAGAAAAGAAAGGAAGAAAACATTTATTCGTGACAAAAATAAAATACCTAAATAAAAAAACAAAAAACAAAATATAGCTATGCATGTCATATGATGTGTGCTATGGGATTCTCAAGCAGAAGATTGTGAGTTCAAAACCGGACTCGCATCTCTGATTTCTTCGAAATTCCTATGCGAGTTCGAAATTTATCACGAGTTTTACGGTGAAGGAAAATGTCTCGTGGAAACGTGAACCCAGCTTTATTCAAATGTCATGGGCAAACACACCAAAAAGTATAAGATACATTTGAGCTTGTACTATTATCTATTCTGTGACTTGTTGACTTTAGTAGTCTCGTATATTAAAATAGAGCTTTTTTGGAAATTAAGGAATCCGACACATTGACTATTTAGTGGCGGCCACGCTTGGGCGACTGACCGCTCACACGGACAATAGATATCGTTACTAAGCAATCAAATTAAGATTGGTTTTTGGATTGGGTTTTACGGGATGGCCGTAAAAGTAACAAAAAATTTGGAGTTGAAATAAAAATACAAAAAGATTCTTACTTAAAGATTGACAAGACTTACTAGGATCTTCCCTCCAGTCGTCCGGAATCCACCTCTCGAACTCTGAACCCTCAGGGTCAAAGTTATCTGTCACGAACTTCATGATGTCAGCCTTCGTGGGGTGGGATCGGGTTCTGGAATACATCATCATTGATTAAGAAGTCTCATGTTATCTATACTCCATTTAATTTAAGATTAGAATTAACGGTCAAAGTGTAATACACGTTTCTCGGTATTTCGAACACAAATTGACTAAAAACACCTACATGTACAAACATTTATTAGCGGTATTTATTATATTTTTAGTACAGAAGTTAACACAATTTTAAATAGTTTCTTTGTTTCACTTGAAAACGTGTGCAAATTTCACCGTCAAGTTTCAAATGTTAAAATAAATAGAGTACCTATACAAATAAATGCTGCAGGATTGTTTGAGATACGACGTTGAGTATGAAAACCTTAATTATTTTTATTTACAAATTATTATAACTCTAGTTAAATGTTAATGATAACATTATATTAAATTATATCTCAAGGGCGGTAAATTAGGACTTACGAACGAGTAGAGTTGCCGTATGGAAAAAATTAAATGCCCTGATAAAAATCCTGACACATTCCTTAGTCTTGACATTTCTTGTAAGAGAGATTTGGCGTCAGCAAAAAAAATAAGATGTTTATAGCTGTGTTAATAAATAATATTTTAAATTGTTAAACTATTCATTTTGTTGAATATATTTACTAATTGCTTAAATTTATCATTTTATTCAATAAAACTGTGTAAAGTTTGTAGTAAATTTAAAAATTCTGATAAGTACTTGCCAAGTCCGGCCGCAATCCTGACAAAGGGTCAAAAATCATTTCACATCAGGACAAATTCTGTATGGCAACCCTAAGTAAGTCTATTAGAAACCCGAAGTCGAAGACTGAGAGTGCTGAATGAGTCGATGTTCCTAATTAGTAATTACAGTACCGCGCCCGTGTTACATAAGTACAATGTTTTCAAACTCAAACTCACAACACACAACAACAAAAACATACTACATCACAACAAAAACACAGTATTAACAAAAATAGGAGAAGAGAGAACAATATTAGAGACAAAAACATCCTTTTATTTTGGGGTTACAACAAAGTTAGCCTACATTTTTGTTGTCAATAAATGTTGTGTTTGAGTTTTGAGTATGTTACGACACTGCTTTGCTTACAAAAGCAAGTATGATAAAATACAATAAGTCACTTAAGTACACAGAGCATGCAGGGGCGGATCTCGAATTTGTGGGGCCCTGGGCTAATACTGCTTAGGGGCCCTACCTATGTACTCAAACCATATGATCGGATTTTTTTAAATTCTAGATAATTTTTATTATTGACAATATCGTCTATTGTTCTCAGTTCAGGTTGGGGGCCCTCTGTATCCACGGGGCCCTGGGCTGTAGCCCAAAAAGCCTTTAAGTAGATCCGCCCCTGAGAGCATGAGAACATGTCAATCTCTTCAGTTAATATCCTTTATACTCACTCATTCATCATCTTCTGGAACTCTCGCATGGTGGCTTCAGCGGAGACCTTGATCTTCATGTCCACGAAGGTCTTGGAGTCCGTGTACAGCCCGGCCATTTGCACCGTGTCCAACAGTGGACCGTGGCAGTATATTAGACTGAAACCAACATACAATACACATGAAAAAGTATATAAAAAATTACATATGAAAAAGTGTGCTTGTTATTGAAGGTCCTAATAAATAAATAAAAAATGCAATACAATGATTTATTATCGAATACACCACAAATAGTAAAAAAAAAAACATTTATTGCCACAACATAAACACAAGAATGTCGGTCGGATTCGGAACAAGATTAGAAATTGTAAATAAACCAATCCGTCCATCCATATCCATACTACATATACTATTAATATTATAAATGCGAAAGTGTGTGTTTTTGTAGGTTTATGTGCTTTTATGTTTGTCCGTCTTTCACGTCAAATCGGAGCGACGGATTGACGTGATTTTTGGCATAGAGATAGTTTATGGGCCAGAGAGTGACATAGGAATTTTATCCGATAACCGAATGCAACCAGCGCCTATTTTCAGACGAGCCCCTTTCGATAGTGCCCTGTTTACATTATTGCAGTAAAATCGTTCTAGTAGCATCTTATCATCTTACCATCAGGAGACCCACTTGCTCGTTTGCCATCCAGTCGAATAAAATAAAAAAAGGTAAGCAATACGCGACCTTATCGCTTAAGAGCGATGTCGTATTTATGTCTCTCTTAAATTGTTCCTTAGCAAATGAAACGGCAAAACGTCACTAATTTGACGGACAGTTACACTCGTACGAAAATAATTTCGCAAATTCAAACTCAGCAACCAACTACTAGCAAAATTATTTATGTTTCGTCATTTTTTTACTACCAATTTCCACAAATTACTGAGATTATTGGTTAATTAACATTTTAAATATGAAAGGTCATTTGACAAATAGATATTTAGCAATTGTTATCTGGAAAAACTTCTCTGGGTCAAAAATGTTTGCTGTAGTGTTAGTGTATTATTTATTTGATATATTGTTTGTTTGTTTCTTTGTTTAAACTCTTTATTACAATAAGGAAATACAAAAATAACACACAAAATAAATTGCTAAGTAAAAAGGCGGACTTATGCCTGAATGGATCTCTGCCAGTCAACCTTTCAGTGGTAGAGAAAAGCAATCGAAAAAAATAAGGATCGACAAATAGAGCAAAACATTGCATTGTGTTCTTAAGATTAATAATTTATACCGAAAACTTATAATTCCTGTTATTTTTCCGAAAATTCCCACTTGCTCGTTTGCCTTCCAATCAAATAAAAAAAATAAGTGTCTTGTAAAGTAAAGTCTAGTGGACAATATAGGTAATGCATTAACTTATTTGTTGAAATCAATCTAAAAAAATTGTGATGTTTATACGTTCTTGAAACGAAATCACGAATTCAATGTGTGGATTACACCCTGTATAATACAAATTAGCGCAACTTTACACACCTGAAGAATACCTGATTTGTTTACTTTCTCAAGCTTGGATCTTTTTCCGCTTTTAAACACCAATTTTCAACTTTATCTTCAATAGCATAAGGTAGTATTAAGTTCTGCGGGGTTGTGTATGATACGAGTTTGAGTAAGAAAATTACACATGAGTAACATGAACATGAAACTGGATTTAACCGGTTTAGTTAAAGGTGATATTGATATAGTCTGTTAGGTGTCTCGGTAAGCAGTTTGTTATGATTAACTGCCCGAGGTTTTGTTCACGTGCGGAAAATTGAAAAAAAAATCCTAATTCCGGACGAAAGAAAATAACCTAACCAACAAAAAGTTGGGAAATCCCCGACTTTGTCACTTTAAGGTTCAATATCTCAAAAACGGCTGAACCGATTTTGATAAAATATGTCTAAGATAAGAACCATGGGTAAAAAATCTGCTTATAAATTAAAAAAATCGCATTCAAATCGGTCCACCCGTTTAAGAGCTGGTGCCACAGACAGACACACATAGTGATCAAATTTATAACACCCCTCTTTTTGCGTCGGGGGTTTAAAGCTACGCTCGTTTGGCTTTCCCCTTAACTGTTCATCTTGAAAATCATCAAAAATGGAATCTTGTCCCATGGTAAAACTGTCAAATTTGATATACGTCGTTAGAAATAATAACCACTTGTGTTTAAAAGTAGACACAGAAAATTACCATTTGTTACAAAACCTCCTGATTTGGACTTCACTCAATTTTTGGAAAGTCTAAATTAAAATCTATTAGTGCGAAACATGTTCCTCCTAAAGCAGCGTTTTTGGTATAGTTCTATATTCACTTACTGTATATGTAATTTTGCTCCTAATTTATAATAAGCAAAATTAAATCGGCCTTAATTAGTTTAAGTACGATGAAAACAAATCTGATTAAATATTTTACAGAGCGTTACATTTTGATAATATTCAATTTTGTCGGTATTATAATATTGGTTCCATTTCAAAAAAAGTCAACATATGTGGACGATTTTTTTCATTTGTACTGAATGACAGTAAATCTCAACACGAAATTTTGTAAACCTGTTTGCTTCTTTGTTCGTTTGTAATGTAACCTTTTTTTACGTCTAAACTACCTTCTAGATGAAATTCGGTATATTTATACTCCACTAGCTTTTGCCCGCGGCTCCGCCCGCGCGGTATTCAGTTATCGCGAATTTTCTTTGCTATAAACCTCACGGAGCCCGAGAACTTTCCAACGAATGCAAAACCTTTGAAATATTTTCTTGCGTTCTGGAGTTATAGCGTCAGGAAGGAAAACCCGACTTATTTTATACATAGTAGATTTATTTTAACGTTTGAAACTTAACGGTGAAATTTGCACACGTTTTTAAAATGAAACAATGAAACTATTCAAAATTGTGTTAACTTCTGTACCTACTAAAAATATAATAAATAATATAAATGTACATGTACGTATTTTAGTCAATTTCTGTCCGAAATACCGAGAAACGTGTGTTACAATTTGACCGTTAATTCAAATCTTAAATTAAATGAAGTAGAGATATTTCGAGTCCCGGCGAAGGACATAGGATAGTTTTGATCGCCAAAAAATGGAATGGTTGAATTTTATACAGACGTTTTATACGAGAGTTGGGGCCAGCAGATAGTTTTTTCATAAAACCATGTGCGCCAGCCAACCAGCTCACACTTGGGAGCTCAAGCTCGTATTCAGGTCATCTAACCACTAAGCTAATCTCTCGTCAACTAAATTCATACATTCATATGCCAGCTGACTTTTTTGCCGTTTCGCCAGGTCGTTGACCCGCACACGCGCAACCTTAGTGATAATCACGAACACACGTGGTGACTTAACACGTGCTTATCAAGCTTAACTGGCCCTATCTACGTGCAAAACTCGAACTTCGTATTGCCATCCAGCTGATGCTAATATTATTTAACTAGCTTTTGCCTGCGGCTCCGCCCGCGTGGTATTCGGTTATCGCGCGCTGTTCCCTCGGGAATTGTACATTTTTCCGGGATAAAAAGTAGCCTATGTCACTCTCGGGCTCATAAACTATCTCTATGCTAAAAATCACCGTCGCTCCGTTACGGCGTGAAAGACGGACAAACACACAAACATACTAACACACTTTCGCATTTATAATATTAGTATGGATGTTTATGTTGCTCTAAGTGTGTTAATAAACGTTCATTCTACTCTATTCTACAATGGCGATGATGATGATGTTGAGTATCATGCCCCCATTTGGCTGACGATCAAAATGATGTGTCGGCAGTCTATCGATCGCTTCCCGCTCCCGCTGTCACAGCTACAGGTCACCCAATCACTCATTCATTTCATTCATTCATTTGCGACCTCGGTCTCCCTCTCCACTCCGGTAAAAATAGAACTGATTCAGCCCACAGCTTGTTTATTTTTAGGGTTCCGTACCCAAAGAGTGCCAATGGAACCCTATTACTGAGACCTGTATGTCTGTCCGTCACAGCTCTACCTGAGTCGTAATTGTTAGACTACTAGAAATTTTCACAGATTATGTATTACTATGGCCGCTATGACAACCAATTCAAAAACAAAATAAAATAATATTTGAGGGGGCATACAACAATTTTTTTTGCCGTTTTTTGCTAATGTCTAATGTTGTATAGATTTTGCTGTAAGTGAATGCTCAAGTAAATGTAATGTTTATGTAGTCTTATGTAGTAAATGGTGTGTAGTATGTCTTTATAACGGTCCGAGGGTTGCCGACGGTGCTGGCTGAAAATCAGCGCTGGGGTGTTTTTAATGCTACAGCATTATGCTGAGCCAGTGTCCCATTCACAACCGCAATGACACATACCTTTGTGTTGTTTATTTGTACCTAATAATATTTTTGTCTTGTGTTGTGAATAAATGTATTTTCTTTCTTTCTTTCTTTCTTTCAAGTTTATCCGCGCATTTAAGTATAAAAAAATAGAACTTACCTATCACAGGTTGGGGGGAAACTACTCCTATCAGCCATCACCGCTGCCGCCATCATTGATACAATCCAGATCAGCATCATTTTAACTAACAATGGCACTTCACTAAACACTTACACTAATATCACTAGTTGTTTAAGGAACTATAACAACTTATCACTATATCACTTTAAAAGTATTTTGGTAGAGTTACGATTTTGGTTTTACGTGTTCAAGAATGTGTTTGTGATTCTAAACGGCTTCCTTCTGAATGGTGGGCTGGTCATTTTTGGTGGTGTGGCGGGGGAGCTTAGTTGCTCACGCTCGTCATGCCTGGATTATCTGGAAAGAAAGAAAAATATGGTTAAAAAAGAACTAATGTTGAAATAATTGATGGAGAAACTGGAAAAAATATTGCTAACGCTACTGATAACGGTTGAAATGTTTCAATTGCCGCTGATCCTGTTGAGAATGTACTACAAACAATAAACAGCACAAAACTAGATTATATAATATTAGATACTGATAAGGATAGACGAATAGATGATGTAAATGTTGCCATTAAAAGAAACAGTTGCATGCATCATGATAACGGGTAGACTGGTGAATTTGTGGGTGGACTTTGATGTGCATGCATCGACCATTCTAAAATACAATGTAATAAATAAAAACAGACCTAATATTTGAAAATCTTGAATACAGAAAATGTAAAATTACAACTCAAGACTCATAAAACATAAAACTGCGTCGAAATATTGGAAGTACGTAGAGTAAAAATACTATAAATGCGAATGTATACGAGTAAGTAACGTTTCGCGCTTAAAGTACTCCACTGATCGCGATAAAAATTTTGGTACCTATGTGGTTTGAGACTGTGATATAGTATAGTTTTTATAATGGAAAATTGTATAGTTTCCGCAGGCTCGTGACTAACATTTCTTCGCAGATGCACTTGCAGGCGACAACTAATTTTAAGTAAATCTAAAACACAAGTTGTCCCAGGCAATCCCTTACAATAACCAAAACATTATTAGTCTTCAAACTACTTTCTAAGTAGTGGAATTTTTTCTTCAAAAAAATGGGTCCAAATGTGAAGTTTACCTTCCCAAACAAATAATTAATCTGGATTTAGAACTTTCTTAATGGCCACTTGCTGGAAACACATAAATCTCGAGTTAGCGTTAACCTTAGTTTAGTAGTGTCAAAATATATGGAACTGTCAAGCTTAAGCCAGGCTTAACAACTAAATCTAGATTAAATAAGTCAGTTAAAGTAATAGATGTCACTGAAACACTTGAATCGAAATCACAACACACTTGTCATGTCAGTACAAAGACTGTACAGGAAAAATATAACTGGATCAGTGGATATAAAGTAGCAATGTGTCGACCAGTGAGCTGAATGTTGAATCGCAAACAGACACTAGACTCGGCGGGTCCATTGTTGAAAGCACTGCGCAAGTCAGAGGACTTTGCAGATTGAAATT
The DNA here is from genome assembly GCA_037349165.1 of Choristoneura rosaceana. Lineage (NCBI taxonomy): Eukaryota > Metazoa > Arthropoda > Insecta > Lepidoptera > Tortricidae > Choristoneura > Choristoneura rosaceana. The sequence continues at coordinate 8,703,458 of JAZBNJ010000013.1, forward strand.
TTAATAAATAAGTATTTTAGTCTACATTAGTCTGTTCGTATTTATTAATTTCTCGGAAATTGGTTGTCTGGAAGAGATCGCTTTTTAGCGATAAGACCGCCTATTGTCTACCTGATTTATTTTTGTGATGTCTCTGTAGTGTTTTTGGTGATCAATAAAGAATATTTGTATTGTATTGTATTTAGTCAAAAGTTAAGAACTACCGAATTCGAATTAGGTATTATAATTTCAGTACTGACTTCGAACTTGCTCTTTCAAACGATTTTTTTTCAAATTGGACAGCAATTGCTGAAGTTATCGATGAAAATGTAAAGACCGATTTTTTTAATTGATGAAGAGTACGCCAGTAGGTTCTCGAATGGCGTCCGGGGACCGGGAGACGAGCTGTCGGTAGGCCTACAACAAGATGGAGCGACGACCTGGTTAAGATCATCATGAAGATGGTCATAGATAAGATCGAAGAGCCTTGTGGGAGGCCTATGTCCAGCTGTAACTGCTGCTGTAACTTTTATTGCTGTTTAGTTGCAAATTATTCGAGAACAAACTGACAGCATCGAACTAGACTCAAATTAGTATGGTATCGTTCTAAAACGTTGATGGATGTAGAATACGAGTGTATATACTGCACATACATCATCGTAAAAACGTATAGTCGGAGCTCAAATACAAGTAATAGGTATTACTGGTAGACAGATATGTTTTTACTCTGTAGTGTACATAAACAATGATTTATGACAACTGAAAGCAAAACTATTTCATCTATTTATCACGTATTGTCATTGGATCGGAACATTGGTTCCTTTGTGGCAGCAGCTACAAAGTTTATTATCGAGCATGTCACATGATCCTTGACGTTATTTGGAATCTCTCTTAATTCATTATAATTATTGATTGATTACTTAATTAGGAGTACTTATATACAACCAAGAGTAGTGGTCGCCAAGAGTGGAAGAAGAGGAAAGAGGCTAAGATTGGATAACCAAAAGATCGCCATGATGATGATAATGATGATATACAACTATCTTAACTTAAAATTTATAAAAAAAAACTAAAACATTTGAAGGAGTCCCCTTGGGCGAAGTTTTGAAGCTACTGATAGCGCTCTTTCTCTTAATAGCTAATTTTTTGTCTGAGGAAGCTGCCAGTTCTGCGGTCTCCTGTGACGTCTACTAACTTCTTTGATATTATTATTTCATAAATTATCAAAGGGCTATGACCCCACTGACCAAAGGTCTCGATACCAATCGGAAAAAAGTCGCATTTGGTGCCTAGACCGCAGTTATTTCTATTAAGTTATTTCGATTAAGTTTACATTGTGATAGATCACATAAAGATCATCTATCAGCCAGAAGAAGAGTTCTTCAGTCTTTAAAATTCTCTTCAGACACTTTACTTTCGATTTTTGTAGGTATCTTTTAGGAAAGATTAATGTAAACTTCACGGTCATTGACCGAGCCTCGGAAATACCCAAGGTATGCCAGAGGACGATCGCAAATAGAGCTCGTTTCAATGTTAGGCTGCGCTCCAGAAAAGTATGGTTGAATGGCGGTCATTGGAAAACGAATAATGGTGCCAAAGAATAGTTTGTCACAAAATATGAAGAGTTTGGTAGGAACCGCAAGATTTGCACCAGAACCACAGTATATAAATTTATATAACTACAGTATAAAAATTTATATACTGTGCCAGAACTATGCTGCCAACCATGACAGGCATGATAGGCATGGTATCTTTACAACTTTAGGTAGAAAGTGGAGATTCAGACTAGTTTTAAGATCATTTACTCGTATACGTACATACCTACTTTCAACAAATAAATAATAAAAACAAATTTGGAGTTGAAATAAAAAATACAAAAAGACTCCAAACCAATCATAGTTTTCTTTCCTCTCAATCAATGATATTCTTTCCAAGAATATCTAGTACGGTAAATTGTACTAAAAACTATAACTAATGTCCACTTGCAGGTAAAAATAAATCTAGATTTAGTTGTTAAGCCTGGCTTAAGCTTGACAGTTCCATACATTTTGACACTACTAAACTAAGCTTAACGCTAACTCGAGATTTATGTGTTTCCAGCAAGTGGCCAGAAGTCACTTATTTCGCGTAAAATGTGAATCGCTGTCGCCTACGTTTTGCGTCAACCTCAATTACACGTGGGACAATACAATGGCGAAGTGTGGCAACGTCGGATGACAACGACAGGTACTTTGTTAGTACATATATACTTATACATACGTACTTATAGGACATACGATACTTCCAGCTGACCGTAACTAACACATGACTTTTAAGTATACTTGTTAAAAACTATTATATTTATGTAAACTACGAGTACTTAGTGGTAAAGTATTATTGTTACGAAAATAATATACTTTAGGTATAAAGAAAAACTGACCAAGTGTAAATCGGGCTCGCGTAACGAGGATTCCGTGCAAATTCAAAGGTATTTATGGTATGTAGGGTAGGGTCTCTTTACTGCCATAGATAGACGTAAAAATTCGTGTAAAAATACTGTTATACCAATTACTGGCACTTGAGGTATCCCATCTTAGGCCTCTAGGTTGGCAACGCATCTGCAATACCCCTGGTGCTGCAGTGTTTATGAACGGTGGTGATTTCTTACCATCAGGAGACCCACTTGCTCGTTTGCCAAAAAAAAAACTATAGACTTTTCACAGGGTTTCCATGCAGTAATCTATATACGCATGTACAACTATTCTTTATATATTTTTTCAAATTTTTATACCACTTACAAAAATATAATCTTAGTTCAAAGATTTTTAATATTAGTTGTCGAAGTGATGCCATCAAGATTTTACACCCCACAAAAAAGAAAAAACATTATGCACAAATTGTGGCATTTAGAATGAAACTAACTATAAGTGTCACTTTGGGTGTCTCCTGCGTTACCAAAATGTCTCTGGCGTTACCAAAAAGTCGTACTTCCAACAAGATATTTCACGGTTTAATAGGTTGAACTTACGTAGGATGGCATGTATTAAATTACAGACAAAACACGTTTACTTACAAACATCTGCAACTATTTGAAAAATGTCGCGGAGAGATTAGTGTCGGTAAAAAAGATGATTGGTCCAAGTATTTTACCAAAAACTATGCTTAAACATTGTTTTTTCACTGGTATCACTGAAAGTGTCGAGAGTTAATTCAAGTGTACTAATAAAAGACTAATAGAAGTCAAACTTTTTGTTTACACCGCGCACAATGCCGTGTCGTCTTAAATATTTCTTTATTGACTCAAACGACCAACCTAATTGTTAAAAATGCAAGTTACAATGGCCAATCATACCATAATATAGGATGACATCAACTTCGAAACTGCTATTAATAGAATAGTATAGCAAGCAGAATATGAGACACATTTGATTTTTGCTGACTATTGCCGCATGCAAATGTATTATTCATTGTTGTCAAGTACATGCCAATGTACCTAATGTCTCTTTCGATTCGATTTGTGGCATTCGAACATGGCGGATGTAGACAATATCTAATTTTGCTATTTCTGTTTCTTTGGCTAGTTGAAGTATAATTTTGATAGTGTTTTATGCGGCGATTAACCTTAACAGTGAACAGTGATCACAAAATCCTATATTGCTCTCGTGTCTGACATTTTTTAATGCGCAAGTTGTACGTGGTTTCTGGAATTTTACTATCAAGTTGCAATAACTACAATTACCGAATACCGAACAACGTCTCTCTCAAAGAGAGTACTTTGACATTGGTGAAATTGTCCTAACAAGGACAGAAATCCATATTTTAAAAGAGAAGAAGAAGAAATGTCTCTTTCTCTCTTTATATACCTACGTCCCATTGCAAAGCACGGGACTCTTTTCAGAATGAAAGCGCTTGGGCTGTAGTTCCCACGCGGGTCCAGTGCGGATTGGAAACTTCAGACAGATCATTCCATTTACTCGCAGACGTATACAAGTTTTATCACGATGTTATCCTTTACATTAAAGTTCATGATTAATTGCAAACACAAATTTCGAAAAACTCAGCAGTTCGGGTCCAGACTCGAACCCACGACCCTCTGCTTGAGAGACCATAGCTCAAACCACTAAGCCACAACGACTTTGTATCGTCACCATCAGATATTTCGGTGCGGCCGAAGTGTACTCTATTTTCAAGGGATTAGAGTCCATGTTCCGATATTTTTGATCCGAAATATCTGATAGGTTAGTTTTTTTTTTAACTAGCTCATAATGTGTCCCACTGCAGGGCAAAAGCCTCCCCTTTATTATTCCACTCGTCTCTACTTTTGGCCAACTATAGATTAGATTAGATTCATCATTATCATCATCATCATCATCATCACCATCATCATCCCAGCCTATATACGAGTACATCCCACTGCTGGGCACAGACCTCCTCTCAGAGAGATTAGAATAGATTTATTTTACCTGTTTGAAAAAATACATTATAAAGACATGTCAGTTAATTACAATTTTCACAAAAGGGTCGTCAAAATATAAACATAAAATAAATCATATTACAATATAAATTGTCAACCAAAAACTAAAAAAATAGAATTTAGAATGTCAAATTAGAGTTCAATTCAATATAAATAATTAAAAGCAAAACGATAGTATAAATCTAAGTCAAATTATGCAATAGGAACAATCAATCAAACCGTCGGCCTAAATCGTTAACCTTCTAAGTCCATTTTGAGTAACTTTACAGGACATTGAAAAAACTGCATAAAATCTTAAATCGTTGACTAATCAAAATTTTGAAAATCCCGTTGGTAGCTATGACTAAACTTGATATTTTAAAGATATAATTAACAGCATATCTTACACAAATCACAGGAAATTAATAAAAATGAGTATTTAGCAGGTTTTCGTCTCGAAGGTTAAATTGAATGTAGGACTTGGCAGTTATTAGACTTAAATTGAGTATGCTGGAGAAAATATCCATAGTATTTTGTTTATTATTATTTTACAATAAAACCAATTCAGCCAGTAATAAAAATTGTATTTAGTGTTAATCAATCACTCTAATAATTATGAGATGTACTTACACCTAAAATTGACTCTTTTTACTAAACAATCTGCAATAGGTAATTAACGAGCAAATAATGATTAAAATATATGTTCTCGATGTTAAATAATACCATATAATACATAGAAATATGAGAAATAACACAATAAATTTACCCTGTTGATATTTTTCTGTTGTCATACTCAAATAAACCGCATTTTCAGTAAAACATCGCATGACGCAACAGCACGTGGCATCGCAAATAAATAACTGTCAGTGCAAAACTAAGGCCCGAAGTGGACTTAGCAGATTTTCTGTGTTCATTTCCACACAGCAGTTTTTCGGGCATAAGATTTGACACTTACTTTATGCTGATATCGCCAAGATTCCTTTACCAAACTGTAGAGAATGGTGTGCACTTTTTGACAAGTATGAAAAGAAGTAATTTTCGCCTAAAAGTGGACTTAGCAGGTTAACGATTTAGGCCGACGAAACGACTAAAAAATATAAAATGTGAAATAGCGAGTTCGTGTACGTGACACGTGTCAAACGGATCACCTGGCCTGACAAAAATAGCCTTACAAAAAAAATGGCAACCACGCAGCAATCACAACAAAAACAAATGGCAATCTGCATGACGTCCCACGCTCCAGCGTCATTGATACAATTGGCCAATCCGCTAAATTGCAATTGACGTCGGGGACTATGGGTGCGACGGCCTGCCAGCTCTGGAAGTTTCGGGACAGTTGGAAGCAGATCGTATCTTCAAATTGGCATAACTTTCCTACACGCGTGATCTGAATGAATCGCCGCACAAACATCTGATCCAATTACAGAACTAGCAAGAGGAATGGAAATGTTCTGTCATATGTTTGTTACTTCATCACGTCCAAACCACGGAACGGATTCAAATTAAATTCAGTATGTATACAGATAGTTTGAGTCCCGGAAGGATTGGATAGTTTTTTATATCCTACGGGATAGCGATAAACTAATTCTGCGCCGACGGAGTCGTGGAAGGGGCAATCGATCATTTGGACAAACGATGCTAGGCGAGACCACGCTCCCAAGCTTTAGATTTGATATTGAACCTGTTTCTAGTCATGGAAAATAATGTTTAAGACACTTCTCGGAATATTTTGATCCAAACACGCGAAAATAAGTACGAATATCCGTTGCATTATATACGGCCGCACGTTACAATTGACATTTATAGCTATATCAATTGAAAGATTGGTGTTAACCTTGGTGGAGTCGAATGGATCCTTGATGGAAGACAAGCTGGACGTTTTCTAAGGTTCTGATGGACTTGTTGTAAAGGACTTAATTGTTGAGTAGTACAATGGTATCCTAGAGATGGCAAAAGACGTCGAGGACGACAACAAATGCGCTGGGAGGACGAGCTCAGGCTTACTGCGGGATCCAAATGGAGAAGAGTTTCTCAAGACCGAGAATAATGGAAGCTACTGGAGGAGGCTTTTGCCAACAGGCACACTGAGATGAGAGACATCCTATGACAACTTCAACCTACAACAAACTCAACAAAGTCAAGATCAGTTCTCTCACCCAGTCCAAAGGGCTAAATTAATAAATAAATATAAATAAATTGAGTAGTTGTCACTACTTACTAATCCATACTAATATTATAAATGCGAAAGTGTGTTTGTATGCTTGTGTGTTTGTGTGTTTGTATGTTTGTCCCTCTTTCACGCCGTAACGGAGCGACGGATCGACGTGATTTTTGGCATAGAGATAGTTTATGGGCCCGAGAGTGACATAAGCTACTTTTTATCCCGGAAAAATGCATAGTTCCCGAGGGAACAGCGCGCGATAACCGAATTCCACGCGGGCGGAGCCGCGGGAAAAAGCTATTAAATAACATAAATGCAAAAGCATCTGAATGTGTGACTGATTGTTACCTCTTGTCTTCACGTTTAGATTGTTGAACGGATTAAAATTCCCCGACGCAATTTCCACAAAAACACTACATATATTGAACCCTGAAAAGAACTTCTAACCCTTATTTTAAACCATTTTCTAAAAAAAATGGTTAAGTCTCTCGAACAATACGAAAAAATCATGTATTACTTTTACACATACTTATTAGGATTAAATATACTCAATGAAATGTAAAAAGGTATCGCAGTGATACTCAATTATTTCCTAAAAATATTAACATAGACACCTAGATTGAAGCAATACTCATTGTTTCATATTTAATAGTCACATGACAGAAAACAACACGCAACACGTCAGTTAATCTATCTCTAATTAATCACTTATCAACCTGAGCCAACTCATCTCCCCACTGTTGACACAAGCAAGACAAACATATGTAAGTACCATAATAGCACATTCTCTCCTTTCCCAACCACTCATCAATCATCATCTACCTCTATTTACAGTCATGACGTCAGGAGCACATGTCAGTGACGTCACGGTCACGTGAGAGCCCCTCCCACGTTAAAAGTGACTTTTATGGTGTCCGTGCATGCACTCACGTCGCAGGTCGCTCATATTGGTGGACTTTGGGAGTCATCGGTCACACCCTCCAAGTGACACAATAATACAATATGTTGAGGTAAACCGCAGTTTTACGTGTAAATGTTTGTACTATAATAATAAAGAGGAAAATTGCTTGTTTGTGTGTTTGCATACGGGAGTAATCACTGGAAAAATTCAACAGATTTTGAAAATTCCTTTGCCAATATTTTTTATTCCGGGCAGTGGACGTACCCGTGAGACAGATAAAACAGCGGGTATCAGCTAGTGCACTGCGTCTATAAACAAATTAACATAGATAGGAAATTTATACTTCTATGCCTGAAATTTTCGTACATAACAAACGGAGAATGAATTCATCAGGGAAACGTTAGTATATACATAAAAGTTACTATACATAAGCTATGGCTTAATATAGTTAGCAGGATACCACAAAAACTGTTTGTATACGATGATGCTAATTGTTAATAAGGACTAAACATAAAGGGTAAGTGACTTGGCAGAAAACATGTAAGCGATAAAAAACGCCCACCTGTCTGATAGAAATATTGTATCTTAATCGCGTAATCGTCGCTTCTGATTCGTTAACTTTTTTAATCCCCTTCGTTCGTTGCATCGCCAATCGTATTTTCTTCAAGTAAGACTGTTATTAAAAGGGAAGATATTTTTGAAGTTAACAATAGTTTTTTTTCTACGTAGGATTCAAAATGTAGACGAAATGGCAAAGCAAAAAAGTGTAATGCCAAGTTCACAGAAAAGGGAAAATCAGAGGAGGTATGTAGACGATTTATTCACGGAAAATCTATAAATGTAACAATTAAGTGGGTGTGTCCAAAACGCTTGCGTAAGGTACGCTCAGTATAGAGTGCGCATTGGCAGGGTGCCTTGCCAGTGATCTTCCGTGACGGTCATTTGTCTTCGCTAAAAGCGGAACAATTGGAGACCGCGAATTGAGTACACATTTACGTAAACTGTACTGTAAAATGTCATTCGTACACGCAATAACTCGGTCTTACAGTCACTTTCATTAATATCTACCACAGAGGAGCGTGCAAATAGTACTTTGTGTCTTAAGGGACGTAAGTGAGGAATTACCACCGAGATTTTGTTAGAAACCCGAATTCGAAGACTGGGGGCTTTAATGAGTTTGTAATTCTAGTACCGTTTATGGAACATACAATGTTCTTCAACACATTTTCGAGGAAAATTGGATATTTGTGAAAGAATAAATGTAGGAAAATTATTAAAAGAGTTTTAATATTGTTGTCTATCATAGCTACAGAGAAGAGGGGATTTAAAAAAAAGAGTTTGACATTGTCATACCTACGACTGGAATACGGATTGATATGTTATTTTTAATATTGTGTTTTAAAATTAATTAAAAAGAAGTTATAATTATGGATTTGGGGTTTCATTTTTCAAAAGTCTACATTTGGGGGCTCGTCCGGGATAAATTTTAACTAACATGAAAGGTTTGCGTTACGAAAAAAGAAGAATGAAACTGTTTTATAGAAAAAGCGTAAGGAAGAAAAATGGCGGTGTCCAAGAGCGATGATATAAAACTAAAATGATGATTTAAGTTAATAAAGGCGATAAAGGTATTGACGGTGTTGAAGGTGTAGAAGGTGTTGAAGGTGTTGAAGGTGTTAAAGGTGTTAAAGGTGTTAAAGGTGTTAAAGGTGTTAAAGGTGTTAAAGGTGTTAAAGGTGTTCAAGGTGTTTATAAATATATATTATTATGAAAGGCGAGAAACATGTGGAAGAAAGATGGTTCAGCAGTAACGGCCGAGTCAGCAAAGGGAGCTATACCAAGTCGGAGAAACAGTTGTCAAAATACTGATAGCTTGCAAATCCTTAGTCGGAGCAGCCGCTCTCTGGATAAAATCTGAGAAAACTTAAAACCCACGATGGTTAAAGAAGGCGCTAGTGCAGGATGTTAAGATCGTTATATTTGTTTATTTACTATTGTTTTCTAATAAGATGAAGTATTGTTTATTTTTCTTTAAAACTAAACGAGATGATTATAAACTTGCAGTTGTATATGTGTATAAGTAGGTACCATTTATAAGTTGTCTGAGGTCATACAACTGCAGGATGGCCGAGTGTAGGAAAATTATTAAAAGAGTTTTAATATTGTTGTCTATCATAGCTACAGAGAAGAGGGGATTTAAAAAAAAGAGTTTGACATTGTCATACCTACGACTGGAATACGGATTGATATGTTATTTTTAATATTGTGTTTTAAAATTAATTAAAAAGAAGTTATAATTATGGATTTGGGGTTTCATTTTTCAAAAGTCTACATAAATATTATTTCTACAAAGATGCTGATACCGCTGCGCTGGCTGCGCTCTCGGGCAGCGCCAGCAAGTTCCTCCGCAGCGTGTGCCTGTATTGCTCGATGTTCTATCATGTGAATCATTTTACCGACATTGGGTTTCATGACAAGAAGAAAAGGTCGAAGGTTTTATTCGGGGGGGTTGCACCAAGGAAGCCTGTTACGACACTGTTTATGAGCAAGTGTGATGATAAATATCTGACACGTCCTTCGCGCCCTAGAAATAGAGTCGTATCAGATATTTATGCAAGCTTGTTGTGTCAGATATTGGTGCTGGTGACTGTACGCTTTATCGTAACAGATATAGGTGATAGTGACTGTACACATAGCAATTCTGTTGTGCCGACAGTCCTTGGCATTCTTCCTAAATCTTTCAGTCTGCTAATATTATTAGTTATTCTCTGAAATACAATGTTATTTGCACGTGTAATAGCAAGCAAACGTGCTCAATGCTCAATGTTTCAAGTGTTTCAACCGATGCAAAGATTTGAAACGCATGGGATGGAGTGGACTGTAATGAAAACACAAATAAAAATGGAGTACGTGGGGAAAACAATAAATCTTTATAAAATATTATGAACATGTGTCTGAATATACTTACATATTTGTCAACCTGTTTTTTAATATATCCTGCTAGTTAGAAATCCGTGTGTAACAAACAATAATCTAATAACCCCGTCAGATTTTCATTAGTTAATGTGACATCTTTTGACGGCTAAAATTAAATCATGAAAATAAGGGTGTTCTTTTGATCTTCCTCAATCACTAGCCACAATATTCCAGATTTGTTTTCTAATATCTCGTAACTAAAATACAATACAGAGGCAATACAGAACAGAGGGACTCACTGGTGAAAAGACTAGATCGCAAAATGACCACACGGCACACGGCTTATAGTTCACAGCAAGGTGTAGTCATTCATTTCGGCTTTCTGCGAGCACCTTTGCGATGCAGCACTTACGCGATGTGGTCATTTTGCAATCTAGTCACTCTATTGGTATAGTGAGTAGTGACCCATCAGGGAGCTATTTTTACAATTTAACGTATTTTTTAGCTATTCTAAATAAAAACTTTACTATTCTTCAAACACAATTTGAAACAAGTGCATAATTTACACATCACAACACAAGCCTCGTTAGTTATTTGTGTGGTCTACACCGATCAGTAGCCCTAAAGCTTTATTAACCACAAATTAATCAGCGCACACACGCTGACAAATAAGAAAGACTAACTATACACGACAAGTTGCAAACCAGTGAAGAATTTCAATCAAGGTCGAAAAGAAACTATAAAAGGTCAGCGAGTTCGCAAAATTTGACTAAATATGGCGTTAGAAACAGCGATGGAGATTTAGTTACATTTGTTATACGTTAAAAGTGACCTTGTCGAGTTACTGTTACTGAGCAAGGTTGTATATTTGCAAATTCGATTCTCGCGGTTGCGGCTTGCGATAATTAAGTAACAGTTATAATCAACCGCTCAGCGATACCACTTTTTTGAGGATTATTTGGCACGAAAAAAACGGTCGACAGAATGAAATAACAACAACAATTGACTAAATCCTGAATAGAAAACACGCACTCACTTACACCCGTATTTATAAACGAGCCATTACTTGTTGCTAAGTAAAGAAAATGGTGACTATAACTTGGCTAAGAAATCTAACATCGACAGTTCAATTTTCAAGCAAAAGCTCAACTATATAATAAAAATCGTTACTTGAGTAATTACTTTTACTCAAGTAATGGCCTTTACTTCTCTATAAATACGGGTGTTAAAAGCATATTAAACATCCAAGTCTCGAGAGCTATAATATATAGGTAGAGCCCATTTAAGACAAATCTTGTGTTTCATGTTTTATAGCCTTTTTTTGTTATTTTTCACCTGCAGAGCACAATTTTAAAAATGTTTTTGAAAATAAATGTGGGGAATCTATTTATTAATAAAACATATATGATAAAACATATATAAATGTCATGGTCAACTCGCCGCTATATGATCTGCAAACTAAACTTTTACTAAAGCTAAAAAAGGTCAAACAATCATTTATTTTCGTGTAAAAACTATAGCATAAGGTTGTTGGTTCAGTAGACAATGGCCAGACAGTCATTGTTTTCCAATTAACAGTTCAGCAGTTGTCTTAGCAACAGCTGAATTTTTATGATCGCTTTGAATAAATTATAAAGACACGTGTTTTATATCTTGTCCATGTTATTTTACGTCATTGAGTCTCGAAGTATATTAAAATGATTAAGACTGCTTGTAAAGCGAAATGACAAAACTTGTTCCGTTCTTTTCGCTCGACAGCGTGAGCAAATCAAACGAAAAAAACTGTTTTTTAGAGTAGGCGATCAGATCAATAGTAGGTTCAATGAACAATATTTCTTCGTCGGGTGATCTGATCAGATGAGATATTAGATTTTTTTTAATTAGGTAACTAGTAGCGTCCTACTGATGATGGGCAAAGGCCTGCGCCAATTTTCTCCACTCGTCCCGATTTTACCAAACAAACCAATCCAAAAGATAATCTTACGCCTTCCACAAACTTTCCACATCAGGTTGCAAAATGACTCTAACCAATATGGTCACCAGTAAAGTCACAGTAAAATTTTCCGGTCGCTTGATTTGGAAGATAAATAGTTATAAGTCATGAATGTCAGTTTGTGTTTGTTGAGCCTGCAGGTTATGACGTCGGTAGTCACTAAGCCGAATATTCCACGGCACTTTTTAACTCGAATGTTAATGACTTTCTTTGATCCTTCCTTGGTTGACTACACGCCTGTTTGGTAGACTATCTAATGGAATATTTTATTACCATCTCATTTAACGAATGCGACGTCGGAGATGATGACGCAACGGGGTCACGCAGTTTAGCCACCTTTATAGGTGTAATATATTCTATTATTAATTACATGTCTGTCATTCTGTAAGGATTATTATAAGGGTCATGTTGCCCGAAATAAATAGTATGTTATTAAGTCTATAGTCTGACAACAAAGTTTTTTTATTTGTTTTTTAAACCCCAGTCGTTTTGTACGTCCCGGTCCACTCGGGCCAATTTTCAGATTCTATCCTGACTTCTAGAGGTTGTTAATGAGGATTTTCACAGAAGCATAATACCGCTAGATGGCGTTAGTATCTTCTTCTTCTTCTTCTCTTTTAAAATATGGCTTCTGTCCTAATTAATAGGACAATTTTCGCCAGTGTCTAAGTATTCTCTTTCGAGAGGCAACGTTGTACGGTGATTGTAGTTTTTGTAACTTGATAGTAAAATTCCAGAAACCACGTGGAAACAACTTGCGCATTAAAAAATGACAGACACGAGAGCAATATAGAATTTTGTGATCACTGTTCACTGTTAAGGTTAATCGCCGCATAAAACACTATCAAAATTTATACTTCAACTAGCCAAAGAAACAGAAATAGCAAAATTAGATACTGTCTACATCTGCCATGTTCGAATGCCACAAATCGAATCCCAAAAGAAACTATTTACTTAGCTCCATTGCTTAGCTCAGAATAAATGACGTGTGATACACGTCAGTTATGACAGCCCACGTCATCTAGAATCAATGGTGATCTTTTGACATGGCTTTGTAGGCTGCATTTCCACCAAAGATGTGCGAGGATGTTTTGTGAGGAATGTGTTTTTCATGAACCAATTAGAAACGCTTTATTTTTATTCAAAATAGGAATACTAAATTTAAAAAGTTAACAGTCAAAGGAAGGTCATTGAACTGTAAAGTGTGCTTTTATGAGCCATAGAGTCATAGTTGGACTTTTTCCCGTCAGTCGCGATCTGAATGCTGTGGACACGACATTGCCTTGATCTTCAAACAGGTGATCTTGAGAAGCGGTTTTATCCGGTAGCGTTCAGAATCGTGAGTTACTTACAGGTGGACTACCTAGGGTTGCCGACCATCCCGCTATGGCTACGCTATCGGAAATCGGAACCGCGCACGACAGCTCCACGTAGCGTCTATGGACTATGTCGTCACAACTATCAAATAAATAAACATCGTAATAATAACATCGTCGATTCGGTTTGTAGCATTCGAACATGGCGGATGAAGTCAATATCTAATTTTGCTATTTCTGTTTCTTTGGCTAGTTGAAGTATAATTTTGATAGTGTTTTATGCGGCGATTAACCTTAACAGTGAACAGTGATCACAAAATTCTATATTGCTCTCGTGTCTTACATTTTTTAATGCGCAAGTTGTTTCCACGTGGTTTCTGGAATTTTACTATCAAGTTGCAAAAACTAGAATCACCGTACAACGTTGCCTCTCGAAAGAGAATACTTTGACACTGGAGAAATTGTCCTAGTTATTAATTAGGACAGAAAGCCATATTTTAAAAGAGAAGAAGATAACATCGTCAGCTACGTATATAGCCAAACCACTGGATTGAGCTTCACAATCCCAAAATCCTCTCCACGGAACGTCATTTCTACTCGAGAGTGGTACATAAAAAAAAACACGAAAATGTCAACCGGGATGATGGATATAAGCTTTCGTCTTCATGGAATCCTGTTATAAATGAGTGTCAGCGTCGGGATGAATGTTCGGAGGGACGATCGGACCTTCGGGCGCAAACGTACCGAAAATCCATGGCACTAAGGTTGGCAACCCTAGCGGTAAACCTGTCGGATATGTCGAGCAGTCTCGTATGTTCCATTCATGCGACTCGTACGATTCAAAGGAATTCATTGAAACGGTACGAGAATATCGTGCAAGATTTGTTACATTGCTGGGCTGTGTGACTTTGGATTTATGAGTGATCACACATCGACGGTAATGTATTGCTACTTGAGATAGTTCTCGTTTAATAGAAAAGGCTTTTAGTAGTTGTCGCTACGAGTTCGCATAAGAAAGATTTTTTATGGTCATAATCGATACGAATACATTCCCAAGCTTATAAGTAGGTAGTCTTATAACTGGAATAATTAATTTTATGAAATATATGTTAAACGAAAATACCACGCGATATAATATACGCGAATTAAAGCTATATTTAGTATGGCTCAGAGCCTAAGCACATATATAAAAATTTTATAACAAAAAATAGAACCGACTACAAAAAACCATGAAAATAATTTTCTACCAGTCTGAAGTCGGTGCCTCAGCACGAGCCAGCAGGAGTGGACCGATAATCGTCTACCTCACCTACAACTATACCTACGAGTAAATGGCTTCAATCACTCCTACTGGCTCGTGCTGAGGCACCGACTTCAGACTGGTAGAAAATTATTTTCATGATTTTTTGTAGTCGGTTCTATTTTTTGTTATAAAATTTTTTTTTCACGCTTTTTAGTGTAAAACATCTAAGATACAATAGTTTAATGTCAACTGCTTATCACCTTTTACGAAAAATTGCTTTTTCCGATGCAGAGATGTTCATTATTGAGGAGTCCTGGTGCTTCACCACCCATTCCATTTCACCATATGTGTTCCGAGGAGCATAAATTGCTTAGCAACTGTGTTAAAGCAATTGAAATTCAACCCATGAAATACTTGTTATTGAGTAGTAACTCCGATGGTCAACTGTGGTCTTCATCATCAGTTACACTTTACCAAATGATGATTTTCAAGAGCAAATGCACGAGTTACTATTAAATATATCAAAATTATCATAGGTGTCCCTACAACATTTGAAGAGTTCCCTCGATTTCCTTAGGATCCAATCATCAGATCCTGATTTGGTGCTTATGGGACCTAATTGAAAGCATTCCTAGACGAACGCAAAAAAATTTTTTCAATGCGGTTCATAAATGACGGAGTTCTGAGGTAACAAAAAAAAAAAGAAAAAAAAAAAAAACATACAACCGAATTGATAACCTCCTCCTTTTTTTGAAGTCGGTTAAAAACAAAAAATCCTACGCATTACAAATCAACATAGAGACTTGGTAGAGACAACATAGAGATTGTTTCAAAAATATATTGTGTTTCTTGCCGGATTTTTCTCAGCGGAGCTGCGGAGGTTTTCCCTTGTCGGTTTTTTTTTGCATTGCAAAGTACTTGTTGTATTTATTTCGGATATTCAAAGTTCGTTCATTAACATTTTGTTCTTAATATAGTACATTCGGCAGTTATTCATCCTATTCATTGACTCTTTATACTAAAAATTACTAGCTGTTTCCCGCAACTCCCTCTGAAGAATTTTTTATCGCTATAATAATTTTATAATTTTTTTTGCTGTGCCGAATTGTGGCAAATAAATTTATTCTTTCTCTCTTTCTTTCCATCCTGCTGGAAACCGCAATTTTCTAGGATGAAAGTATACTCAGCGGCACTAAATGTAGCTCAATCTATATATACAGCTTGCCTATTACTGCATACATTTGAGAGCACAGAAATGAGTACCAGATTTTTTGCCGCTCAGTTTAATTATAAATTAATTATAATTTTTTTTTTTATAAAAAATAATTATGATTTTTTTTATTTATTATAATTATAAATTATCTTTGTGTCAAATCTCATGCGAGTCCCTGTCGAGCTGTTATTGCGTGATTGAGTAACAAACATCCAAACATCTTCACAAACTTTCTCATTATAGGATAGTTAGGATTATTGGGATTATTTGATTTGTTCAGATACGTTATAAAATGTCAAGGCTAAAGAAAACATGTCGTTTTATTACTAAATATTTGTCATTTCAAGTGTTTCGTTTTCGTTTGTTAATCATGTCCGTCTAAACTTTTTATATTGTGTTAAAATAGTTACTATTTAAAAGTTAGAAGACTATGCTGAAATATGACTCAACTATCCTGAACTTAAAAAATATAAAAAATTGCAGTCAAAGTCAAAATATCTTAATTCAATTTAGTTGGGCAAAATAATTTTTCAGAACTATATTATAACTGGCAACTCTCCTGTAGGTCTTAAGCAAAACAGTATATACATAACCGTATCAAATCAGGACTCTGGACGTTAGGGTTGTTAGTACAAAAGACCTGTGACTCGCAACGTTACAGCTTGGAAAGGTACCATACCTATACACTCGCAAACAAGTGCAAATTGCTCTAATTTCCTTATTAAAGTCGCCCACTCACTGCCCGTCTCGTTGTAGCCCGTAATTTGTACATTTAGGTCCTATATATAGAACTACATGTCAAACTTTGATTCGGTTTATGGTTCATGGCAAATAATGAGCTGTTTTCATTGAGGTCAATAAAATAGTGTAGTTAGGATGTGTTACAAATACCAACAGGCAGGTATAATTCAGAAAATATGAATTGGTAACTTGTTATGAACGTAGTGAAGCTTAAGAAGCTACAGATGGTCAAATATATTTCCTGGATATCTTATGCATAATATGATAAATGCATATCTCGCATAAACATAACTATCATAAGGTCGCGGGTGAGCAAAGAAATTCTTTTAGTTCACTGATACGAACCTCCGCAAAGTAACGCCTGATTCAAAAAATTATTCCAATATACTTAATACCGTTAGCTGAAAAGGAACTATGTACCTATTCGATCACGGCCGACATCCCGTAAACAAATTTATCTAGTGTAAATAACCGAAAGTTATTACATTTTTTAAAGGAATCTTGTCCACAAAGTCAAGCTCTTAAGCCGTGTTTGGGCTTAACGTTAAAGTGAATCAAATATCGTCATTCAGTCGGCTTCTTCTTGAAATTACATCCTTGTGAGTCCTCGCGTACTTTATAAAGAACAAATTAAGACTGCCGAATGTACTAAAAAGCACAAATTTTTCAATGAATAAAGAAATTTAAGATTTTTGAAATAATATCCAAAATAACAAAGCTGGTAACCCATGTTTTACTAAATCTGTTACATTTAGGACTCGGAGGCAGAAAGGTGTAGGTAGGTATTGGAGTTGACGCTATTCCTAAATTATTCCTTATGGGAACATTAATTCAGCGTTATTCTTTTCTTTCTTCTCGAACTCTAGCAAGTTAGTTACTATTAGAAAGTGTTACTTTAAAGTAGGTACCCATGTTAACTAAAACGTGGCGTTTTCATTTTACGATCAAGCAATAAATATATAAAATACCTACAATACAAACGGATAAGAGTTTAAAATGAATAAAAAGCAATTATAATTAAAGAACACGAACTATTTGCCATCAAGCAGTTTACTTCGGGAATTCTGACAGACACGAAGATTTAATTATATAAATATTTATTAAAAATCGCGTTCCGTTTCACGGTAGAAACTGCGCACGAGTCTGCTGTCACGTGTATGCAAGGCCGCGCTATACAATGTCACGGTTATGGCTCGCCTAATACGTTCCGTTACATGTATATAATCGGGGTTATATTGGGATTTTGTTTGTTTGTAATTTAATCAAGAATGTTAGAGTTTTGCGCCTTTTTTCGTCATTAACGTTTCGGCAAGTAGTATTAAAAGAGATGATGCTCAAGGTTTTTTTTATAAAAACTAAGACAATATCGATGCTAAATCTTGGTTTTTCCAAATCGGTGTGAAATTTTTGGACCCGTCTGTACCGTTGTCCAGCGGTGGTGTAGCGGTATAGCACGCGGCACGGAATGCCGAAGAGCTGAGTTCGATTCCCAACGCTGGTTTTATTTTTCTGGTTTTTCTGTGCCTACATTTTCAAATAATTTATTGAATCAGGCGTTACTTTGCGGAGGTCCATATCAATGAACTTAAATAATTTCTTTGCTCACCCGCGACCTTGAGATAGCTAAGTCTATGCAAATTATGCGTGTTCATGCAGTTCCTCCACCTCCACACTGTAAGAACACACACAAATTACACAAACCCATCCATCACCACCACCACAATACACTGACGCGTTTCGAACTCAACCAGAGCTCATCTTCAGAGTGACACAACCTTACACCATGCTACCAGTTGTTAACAATCAGTCAGTGTATTGTGGTGGTGGTGATGGATGGGTTTGTGTAATTTGTGTGTGTTCTTACAGTG
The DNA here is from genome assembly GCA_037349165.1 of Choristoneura rosaceana. NCBI lineage: Eukaryota > Metazoa > Arthropoda > Insecta > Lepidoptera > Tortricidae > Choristoneura > Choristoneura rosaceana. Next base: position 8,722,221 of record JAZBNJ010000013.1, read on the forward strand.
TGGAGGTGGAGGAACTGCATGAACACGCATAATTTGCATAGACTTAGCTATCTCAAGGTCGCGGGTGAGCAAAGAAATTATTTAAGTTCATTCCTACATTTTCAGTTTGTATTTTCAATTTAGGTTTTACGGGATGACCGTAAAAGTAACAAAAATTTGGAATTGAAATAAAAAATACAAAAGATTCCAAAAAAACAATCTTAACCTGTTTAGTTCTTTCTTTCTTTCCAACACATCCTCGCACATCTCTGGTAGAAACAGATCCTTCCCTTGGCCAAACCTGCGCTGTGGATGTTGGTTTGTAGTGTCATCATCACCATCCTTTATAAATTCAATTTATTAAATTGTTATTTGAAATATCTTCATTATTTTAAACCGTGAAAGGACGCTCTGGCCTTGCAATCACAATAAAATTAATATTGCTAGCAATGTAAAGGTAAGCGTCCGAGTGGTCGTCACTGTACCAGTAGTTGTCACCTTTCATTTTATGACATTAGCATTAAATCACCATAAATTACGTCACACATTTAGTGGGGGCAGGTGATTTGTGACGCAAGAACAAAATAATGGTAGGGGGGACTAAAAATTATCAAAATTGTTTTGACGTACTTTATTGGCCCCTAGAGATGATAGAAGGGTGTCATCTTTTTTTATGGTATAGGGGGAAAACGAGCAGACGGGTCGCCTGATGGTGAGCGATTACCGGCGCCGATGGACACCTGCAACACCAGAAGAGTCACAAGTGCGTTGCCGGCCTATCGGCCTAGTTTATCTATTGGGTATTAGCGTGTCAAGCACTGGGACATTTGCTTTAGCTGCAATATAAAGGAGAAACGAAGAACGGAAAGAATTCAATGCAACCAATAGATTTATGACTAAACAATAAACATGAGGAAGGGCAGTAAAATAATCTACTAAAGATCTATTAATACGTTGAAGAGTTACTTATAAAACACTTAAAAAAAGTTTTAAAGCTATTTCTAGCATTCTTCAACAATATATTTCTAACTGGTTCACTTTCTCTCGAATCTTCTTTTTTCTCGGTTGGCGTCCGCGGACCGGGAGACGAGCTGTCGGTAGCCCTCCAACAAGATGGAGCGACGACCTGGCTAAGATCGCGGGATCGCGGTGGATGCGAAAAGCACAAGACCGGTCTGAGTGGAGAGCCATGGGGAGGCCTAAATATGTCCAGCAGTGGACGTCTTTCGGCTGACATGATGATGGTTCACTTTAAATAGTGTTGTATATGGTGGGATCAATATTAGTTGAGTTGATTCTGTCGCCTACTGTCCTATATATAGGACTTATTGTAATGTGACATCGAAGTTTTTAATACCTAACTGAAAAAGTTTTAGTTCATAAAACTAAAATTTGAGTGGGGCGGCAGGAGGTTATAATGGAAATAACAGCTATCACATGGTTCAAGTCCGTGGTGGCCTAGTGGTTTGATCTATCGCTTTTCAAACAGATGATCGCGGGTTCAAACCCCGGCTCGCATCTGTGAGTTTTCCGAAATTCATGTGCAAAATTACATTTGAAATTTCCCACGAGCTACACGGTGAAGGAAAACATCGTGAGGAAACCTTCAGAAACAGTGAAGCAATTCAATGGTGTGTGTGAACTTCCCAATCTGCACTGGGCCCGCGTGGGAACTACGGCCCAAGCCCTCCATTGTGAGAGGAGGCCTGTGCCCAGTAGTAGGACATTATAGGTTGGAGTGATGATGTCATGTTTCAAGTTAGTGAATCCACCTATAGTTTTTCATCCGTTTAACTTTAAAAGGGATAGCGCATGTTGTCCTGTCAGCGTGACAATAATATTTACTAACATTCACAGACTTTGCAGCTTTGACAGCTATCATCCCAGTTCAATTGAAGTGGTTATAAATTGTTCTGAAATCAGTACTGTTTACTGGTGCAATAAATAATAAATATCATGGGACACTTGACACCAATTGACCCAGTTCCAAACTAAGCAAAGCTTGTACTATGGACGCCAGGCAACGGATAAACATATTTTATAGATAAATACATATTAAACACCCAAGACCCGAGAACAAACATTCGTACTATTCATACAAATACCTGCCCCGGCCGGGAATCGAACCCGGGACCTCAAGCTTCATAGTCAGGTTCTCTAACCACTAGGCCATCCGGTCGTCTTAGATGCAGTCAATGACATTGCATATAGCAATAATAATTACTGTTTATCGGCGGTTTAGAAAACTTGGCAGCAATTTACAATAGCCGTAGAATGACAATAACTAGACAAAACTACGTAGCTTCCTTTATAATAATTGGTCTAACATTGTACTATAAATTCTTTTCCTGAGTGAAGTATTTAAACTCCCAAGTCCTCGCGTTTATAAAGGACTAATTAACACTAAGATAACGGCCGAATGTACTTTATAAAGTACAAATTGTTTATTGAAAAAATAATTCTAAGAATTTTGAAATAAATCTAATATAACAAAGCAGGTTAACCACGTCTAGGTTTAAACGCTAAGTTTGTTGAAAAATGTCAGGACTCCGGAGGTTAAATAGGAAACGCGAAGTTTTTCGCAGTGTTACATCATCTCTTCCAAATTCAAAAGTTAAAATAATAAAACGAAACAATGCAATACCTAACTATTTTTGACGTAAGAATACGTAATTACAGTCTACAGCTTGTAGTGCAAAAAAAACCTGACGACCAAGCGTCGAGCAAGACATCGTAAGACATAAGTACATGATTGCGAGTTACTGTGAAGTCAAACAGCCGACTCAAATGAAGCTGGTTGAAAACTGCAATTTTGCATTGAAGATAACGAAATTTTAATACAGAACAAAGTCATTTCAGTATTATACGTCAAGGATAGAGAGCGGTGTGGAGTGCCAGACGGTTATTTCTGGATGAAACAAATCAAGATCACGGTAACTAGTTTAACAATCTGCTTTGACTTACCGAGAAACATGATCAGGTTAACACAACACAACACAGTAGCACTTAAGTAATTGAAACGATGTAGCACCGTTGGGAACAATCAGCGCGTCCGCCGCGTACAACGGTCAGGTAAGAACTGAACTGAATTATTTGTACACTTCATACACTAGTGAAGGCACACATGAATAGGTAGAGGCAGTGACGTTTAGTGAACGACGTTAGCCGATCGGTCAACTTTGTATGACGTGGTGGCGAAAACTGAAAAAATACGTTACGTAATGGTTAAAATGCGATGTAGCAATAAGTAGGTTAGGTTAGAATGCTTGTGCATGTCTTTTGTGGAGGCATAGCTTGCAATTAACATTTTGAAAGAGTTTTAACCTAGTTAGAGACATAAGCATAAATAAAATTAACGCCTCTAGGTATGGGTAAAAAAAGTTGAGAACTCTTCAAGGTCAACATGTTTCCGAAGAATTAATAATTAATGACATTAACAAGGAATTTGTGACTAATAATGAAAGGAAAATAATGATACTGTAAGATCAGTAAACATCAGATTGTTTTTACTTAAAACTAGTACAATAAACATGATGCTATCGGAAACTTTTGTTAATGATTATCGTCGCTGTTGCTGTTATGCTGCTTAAGTTCACGGAAATATTTATCCATTGTTTTTGAATTGTGTTTTAGTACAAAAATAGCGTCTCTACATGTTGTCTGTGAATTATTCTATTTTAATTCATTCTGAATGAAATCAAATGAGCCCTGTGCCCAGCAGTGGGACTATGTCAATTATACGTCAATAATGTAAATACAGTATTTGACAACTGTTAAATTTGCCCCATCCTGTATCTATACATATAAAATGCTTTGTCCTGAATGACGGACTGACGGATCAACGCACAGCCTAAGATTGTAGAGACCTGAAACTTGGAGGGTGTGATCTTTGTATGACGTAGGCATCCGATAAGAAAGGATTTACCGAAATCTACCCCTAAGGTGAAAAAGGGGGTCAAAGTTTGTATGGGACAACGTGATTCCTTGGGTCAATCTACTTCAAATTTTGCATAAACATTAATTCACAGAACTGATGGAAGATGTGTTTCGAATTTCATTGAAATTCTTCCCCTAACGGGTGTTATACTACTGTTATACTACGCTTAATAATATCAGTTTTTGTTAGTCTATTTAATTTGATTTGATGTGTCATAATTATCGTATTAAGAGTATTTTGAAATGGCAACTCCGTGCAAGTACTGGCAATGTTTTTTTAGTTCATTTCCTTTACAATCAAATATTAATTTTTAATTGTTTAATTATTAATTTATATTGCATTTGAATCGCTATAAATTATAAAATTGCAAACATAAATTAATTCATAATATTTCACTCTTTACAATAGCTAATTGTTCCAATAAATAAAAGTAGTAGTTGAATTGATTAGTTTTCGTTAGGAGGTGGGAAATGTTTTTGTGTTGGGTAGCATAACTTATAAATAGAACTTGATTTGTAATAATCGCCCTTGTTGTTCGTGTGCCGTTGGCTGACAATATACGTCTGAACCTAGTCTGCATTTCTGTTCCTGTCCTGCTGCACCTCCGTTATATCTCAGAAGTGGGATACAGCTGCAGCGTCCACAACCAAAATGGCGGGTCTGGGTCCATATATCAACGGATTGGGTAAGCGAAAAGCCGATGAGGTTGAATCAGCAAGCCAGGTAAATGAAAAAATCTTGAATTTTTTTTCCAATTTTGATGAAAGTGTGGGTAAGCGTCGAAAAACTACTCGTTTAGATGCAGAGCTAGTGCCTAAATTTGATCCCGGGCCCAAATCCTTATGCGTCAAAGTGTGGCTTAATAAAATTGACCAATTGGGGCGTATCCACAATTGGGGCGATGCTGACAAATCATACGTGATGCACATGAGATTACGTGGTTCAGCTCGTGAGTGGTATGAAAATTTGGATAACTATGAGTTGTCCTGGGACGACTGGAAGAACGCATTAGAACGAGCTTTTCCTATAGCCTCTGACTTTGTAGATAAGCTGGAGCACATGTTAAGCCGCAAGAAAACTGAGAGCGAGACTATGACTGCATACTACCATGATAAACTATCGCTCATAAAAAAAAATGTAGGTTGGACGAAGAAGGGGCTACCTCCTGTATAATTAGGGGTTTACCACAGGAACTTAGAGCGAATGCCAAAGCTTTCAGATGCGAGTCTGCAGAGGAACTGTATTACGGGTACTTATCCTCACTGGAGAACTACAAACGCGTCGAGAGCGGTGCTGTCAAGAACAAAGAAACTTCGAGGGGCACGTGGCGCCGGCCTTCGGGGCTTCCCTCCGTGAAGCTGTGCTACGTCTGCCGGAAACCGGGCCATGAGGGAAAGGACTGCCGAAGCTTGCTGCACTGCAATAACTGCCAACGGCGGGGCCACGACGCCACGACCTGCTGGCTGCCAATCAAGGTGATGTACACTTATAAATCTATTGATATAAGGCGTGATTGTTTTAGGAAAACTGTATTAATTGGTAATTGCGAGCTGGCAGCATACATAGATACAGGCAGCAAGGTTAATATTTTGACACTGTGTGCATGTCATCGATTAAATCTACCAACATATCCATCAACCACAGTCATGCGTGGTTTCGGGGGTAGTTTAATTAATTCTCTCGGAAAAGTGTATTTTACCGTGCATATTGATAACCTTAGTATAAGAAGCGAAGCAGAGATAACAAATTACAATTGCGAGGGTAGTATAGATCTGATCATAGGTCAGCCGATTATTAACAATGAAAATATCAGTCTCGTGACAACTGCAAACAGTGCAACATTCTATAGATACGAGCAGGGCAACGACTTGCTGCAAATTGATGTGAATGATTTTGAGGGGAAATTTCGTATTTTTCTTTCAAGTGATGTTGTTGTTCCTTCGTATAGTACGTGTCATGTTAATATAAGAGTAGGTGGTGTCCAATCTGACCAGTCGATGTTGCTGACTACATTACCCGTGCACAATTTTGAGTCCATGTATTTCATACCCGGTACCGTGTTGTCTGCCACTAGTGATACGATGACCATAGTCAATATCGGAAATGAACCATTAGTATGGGAAGCAGGCCGCTTATTAACTAGGGCCAGCTTGTGCGATGATTTTGTCTTGCAAATAATTACTGAAGGTAATTTATCAAGTGTCGGTAATGAATATAAACTATCGGAAATTAATTCTAGCGACGTTAATGTAGGCGACATAAACTCGACAGATAGGTCAAAGTTAATGGACTTGCTGAATCGTTACTCACAGACTTTTGCATCTAATACGACAGAGTTAGGTTGTACAGATTTAATCGAAATGTCAATTAACACCACCACTGATAAACCTGTATTTTCCAAACCATATCGGCTTTCTTATACTGAAAGGAAAGTAGTAGATGAGAAAGTTCAGGAACTGATAGACTCTGGCGTAGCCCGTGAATCTAGTTCGGCTTACGCGAGCCCTGTTGTGTTGGTTCGTAAAAAGAATGGAGAATACAGGCTTTGTGTGGACTACCGTGCGCTAAACTCAGTTACGATAAAGGATCGCTTTCCTTTACCCCACATTGATGACTTGATTAATTTACTGTCCGGAAAATATTACTTTAGTACGCTAGATCTCGCGCAGGGGTATTATCAAATACCGATGTCTCCATCGTCCATCCCAAAAACTGCATTCGTGACTCCATCGGGGCAGTACGAGTTCGTTAAGATGCCCTTTGGCCTCTCGAATGCCCCCGCCGTATTTTCTAGAGCGCTTAAACTAGCACTAGGTAAACTTGCCAATAATAATTCATCTGAAAGCACTTGCGCAGGCTCAGTTGAACGTGACAACTCCCATACAAATGAAGTTGTAGTTGTCTACTTAGATGACATGATTTTGCCTACGGTAACAGTCGAACAGGGCATCGACCTCTTAGAAAAGGTATTAAAACTTTTGACACAAGCCAATTTGCGGTTAAATTTAAAAAAATGCTCTTTCCTCAAAACTACTACCGATTATCTAGGGCATGAAATAACAGCGGGAACTATTCGACCAGGGCAGCATAAAATTGATTGCGTACTGCGCTATAAATCACCGTGTAACGTTCATGAAATTCGTCAGTTCATTGGTCTTGCATCATACTTTCGAAAATTCATTAGAGATTTTGCCTTAATAGCGCGACCTCTAACTGAGCTGACGAAAAAGGACGTTACATGGCGTTGGGGAAGCGAGCAGCAGCAAGCTTTTGAAACATTAAAGAACAAATTGACTGATAGACCGGTTTTAGCGATATATAATCGTGAAGCTAAGACTGAACTGCACACGGATGCGAGTAAAGTAGGATTGAGCGGTATACTCATGCAGTACCAGCTTGACGATACATTACGGCCGGTAGCATACTTCAGCCGAGTAACGAGTCGCGAAGAGCAATTTTACCACAGCTATGAATTGGAAACACTTGCTGTGGTAGAGTCGCTCAAACGTTTTCGTATATACTTAGTGGGCATACCTGTGAAGGTGGTTACTGATTGTGCAGCTATCCGTACCACATTAACAAAAAAAGATCTCGTACCGCGCATAGCAAGATGGTGGTTAACAATTCAAGATTACGAGCTTGAAATTGAGTATAGGCCGGGTGATAGGATGCGGCACGCCGATGCACTAAGTCGTAATCCAGTGCGCGATAACGTCGTTAGTGTTTCTATGATAGGCGAATTCGATTGGGCGCGTACTCTTCAAATGCAAGACGATAGTATTACGCAAATTATAGCACAAATACAAGGTGGTACTGATAATCGCGATATTATTAACAATTTTACTGTCTTAGATGGACTGCTCTACCGGAAAACTACTTCCGGTGAGCGGTTTGTTGTCCCCAAATTAGCCAAATACAGTATCTTGCAGAAGTGTCATGACCAAATTGGTCATCCGGGATTCGATAGAGTCGAGAAGCTGGTGAAAGCTTCATATTGGTTTCCACATATGACGCGGTTCATTCGCAAGTATATTAAAAGTTGTATTCATTGCGCATTTGGCAAGTCATCATACGGTAGGCATGAGGGGGAGCTGCACCCCATTGAAAAGAAAGATATACCAATGCACACCTTACATGCCGATCATTTGGGACCATTCCCAAAGAGCCGAAGAGGAAACAGCTATATTTTAGTTGTTATAGATTCGTTTACGAAGTTCGTCTTTGCGTATCCTGTGAAAAGTGTGCGATCAACTGAGACTGTGGGCAAACTTAGAGAACTATTTTCAGTATTTGGTAGGCCCAATAGACTAATAACCGATCGTGGCAAGACTTTTACTAGCCGATATTTCAAAGCTTTCATTTCAGAGCAACAAACTAAGCACGTGCTTAACGCTATTGCAGTACCACGTGCTAATGGACAAGTAGAGCGCGTGAATCGCTGTATTTTGGATGGTTTGAGCACGTCCTTAGTAGAAGAATGTAGTTGGGATACGAAGTTGCCTGATATTGTTTTAGGAATCAATAATACTGTCCACGCTGTGACCAAGGTGACCCCATTCAGTTTAATGTTTGTACACCAAAATGGGTTATTACCAGCCCCTGAACCTTCCCAAGCTAGTAATGATGCCCTGCGACAAAAACTGGTTACTAGGCGAAGCCAGGCCAAAGTTAAACTCGACCAAAACATGTCTCGAATGAAAAAGCGATACGATTCGAAACATAAAAGCTGTACTAAATATACTATAGGACAGTTAGTATTATGGAAGGGTGGTGTAACTGAGGAGGCAGTAGGAGTCAGCAAAAAGTTAGGCAACAGGTATTCGGGACCGTATAAAATTATACAAACCAATCATGCTATTGACCGATACACGATAGCTTCGGTGAAAGGTATGAGAGGTTATCGCAAATTCACGGCAGTCGTGGCAGGCGACACGTTGCGACCGTATAAGTCCGTTCTGTCAGATTCCGATGACTCTACAGATAGCGAAGGACGTGAAATTGATAGAGACGATCTCATCGACTTGTTAGAAAGCTAAGTAAACCCTTGCGATAGATAATACTCAGTCGATCTTATATTATTTGAGACTTACATAATTTATAAGTTAATAGTAAATTGATTGGTTTCTTTTTTTTCGTACTAATTTCAGTAGATTTGTAAAAGTACCTATCATAATTTGAATGTGTATGGAGAAATATATATAATATACCTTACAACAAAAAAAAGTATTTAATTAACTTACTTCATTAATAAAAATAATTAAATCACATAAAAACTTAGCTCAGTGCGTTCGCAAGATCACTACTGGCGTTTACAGTTGTCTTTTTATTGTGTGCTGTGTTACTATAGCTGTGTGTACAAATACAACACTGTGGCATATTAAACGTGTTTGCGTTATAGCAATTCTTACTATGTGAGGTGCTATATGCAATAGGATAGTATGATTATTAAACTTTGTGTCCTAAACTCTATAAACATATCTCCGCCCTTTCATACTTATGCTGCTATGTGCTCCTTATTAATTCTGCTTCGTGCTCCTTCATACTTCGGCTATGTGCTCCTTCATACTTCGGCTATGTGCTCCTTCATACTACTGCTATGTGCTCCTAAATACTTCTATGTGATCCTTCAAACTTCTGCTATGTGCTCATTCATACTTCTATGTAACCCTTCAAACTTCTGCTATGTGCTCCTTCATGCTACTGCTATCTAATCCTTCATACTTCTGCTCTGTGCTACTTCATACTTTTGCTGTGCTTTGGCTTAGTGCAATTATTCCCTAATGATATTTCTCTCTCCTGTCATGATAACTGAAAGCTGAGTGCGCTGCGTAGCTTCAAATACCTTAATTAAAGTACCGCATCATTCATCGTACATAGGATACTTTAACCACGACCACACTTCATGTTTTCTTTAAGCTGTGTGTAAAGTAGCGGTTTCCCCAGTATAAAGTTTTTTTTTTTTGTATGCCTAACGAGAACCATAATATTATCGTATTGTACATATACTTTTCAGTTGGAGAACTCTAACCACGCGACACGGGAGTCGCGGCCTGCCATCACAGCGACGACAAGTGCAGCCAGCATGGGCGGCTGGCGCAGCAGCGGCGGCGCTACGGCCGGCGCCGGAGCCCTCAACACAGCTGCGGCACCGGGGGCAGATACCTCTAAGGATCGCCGTGGGACACGGCTGTAGTCAGGACGGCCGAATGTTATACTACTGTTATACTACGCTTAATAATATCAGTTTTTGTTAGTCTATTTAATTTGATTTGATGTGTCATAATTATCGTATTAAGAGTATTTTGAAATGGCAACTCCGTGCAAGTACTGGCAATGTTTTTTTAGTTCATTTCCTTTACAATCAAATATTAATTTTTAATTGTTTAATTATTAATTTATATTGCATTTGAATCGCTATAAATTATAAAATTGCAAACATAAATTAATTCATAATATTTCACTCTTTACAATAGCTAATTGTTCCAATAAATAAAAGTAGTAGTTGAATTGATTAGTTTTCGTTAGGAGGTGGGAAATGTTTTTGTGTTGGGTAGCATAACTTATAAATAGAACTTGATTTGTAATAATCGCCCTTGTTGTTCGTGTGCCGTTGGCTGACAATATACGTCTGAACCTAGTCTGCATTTCTGTTCCTGTCCTGCTGCACCTCCGTTATACGGGGTTAAAAGGTAGAAAGTCATTTGGGGGGTGATTTGCTTCGAAGTTCATATTAATACTCCTTAGTGCCTTTGATTTAAATTACAGAAATTAAGTACAATTGATTTTGAAACATGTTTGAAAATTCAATAAGATTTTATTCAAAAAAGGTTGAACTCACATAAAAACTTGGAGCAATGCAAATACTCTTTAAAATTGGAATGTCACCAAAATCACCTTACTATTAGTACCGGATTTGAAAGTGTCTAAGCTTTAGAGAACTTAAATGCAATTTTAGGATACGACCTCATATAGGGAAGTAGAGTTAGGAATTTTAAATAGTAAGGACTAGAACATTTTGATTATAAAGAGGTAAGTAAAGTTTGTAAGGGAGGTAGCTCTGGGTCTATTGAACCGATTTAGATGAAATTCGGTAGACAGATAGATTGAGTCCCGGAGAAGGATATATAATATAAGTAGAATAGTTCACCTCTTAGCTGCCGTGTGACGGATCCGTCACGGGCCCCCTCTAATCTAATGTGTACCTAAGAATTTCCGAAGAAGAACACAACTTTCTTCTTTCTTTTTGAATACGGCCTAAAGGTCCCGAAAAATTGCACAGTTCCCTCGGGATAGCGATAAACGAAATGTTCCCGGGCGGAGCCACGGGCAACCTCTAGTATTGTTATAAAATATGTACGTTAGTCTGTAAGGTATTTATTGTATGGGCCAAGTTGCCCGAAATAAATGTATTTTATTATTATTATTAATAATTGCGTATTCTTACGTCAAAATTATTAAGGCATTGCTTTGGTTTTGCCAGTTAAAGACCTACACTAACAAATAAAGATCAAAATGCAATTAAAATAGTAATACACGTTTAAAATTTTAAAGAAGTTTTGAACATGAAACTACCGTGAGACACTCTCATTTTAAATGATAACATAACGGATAACTCACGTCTGAAGTCGAGTTTAGCTCGAGATGTTTCGGGCTAATCCGTACGCACAAGTGCGCGTGTTGCAGCAGCCGCCGAGTCGCGTTGCTCCCAGATGGAGTACAGATTAGCCCGAAACATGTCGGCCTAAACACGATTTCAGACGTGAGTTATCCGTAATTTTAAAGACGTGTTCAACTTCAAGAAAGAGAAAACAAGTTATTTGATTGATGAAAACCTCAGCCACGAGGAAAAAACTTCGACATAACCAGGTGATTCTAAATATAGTAAAACAACAAATAAGATGCAGACCTTTCCGCAACTCCTACTTAAACAGTTGTGGCATTTGATAAGAGATAACGTAGAGATAAGCGACTCAAAATGGCGGTACAGTGTTAAACTAATTCTTTGTCAAATAAAAAGCAGCGGTTGCGTTTTTATTTAAATTAATTTGTGTGTTAATTATACATGTACATGAGTAGTTTAAAGCATGTTATAATTGAGCTCCTTTGAACTCCACGTTGCAGTTGCAGGCTAACTGCTGCGCCTTAAAATAATAACTGTGGGACCAACTGTGTATTTACCACATTTTATATTATAGAAGAAAGAAAAGAAAGAAAGAAAAGAACAATAGAAGAAGACAGCGAAATCTTCTAGATAATTTAATTGAGAGAATTTCTGTAACATAGATAATTTACTTTGGTTTATTGCATGACTAGCTTTTGCCCGCGGCTCCGCCCGCGTGATATTCGGTTATCGCGCGCAGTTCCCTCGGGAACTGAATTTTTCCGGGATAAAAAGTAGCCTATGTCACTCGAGCCCGTAAACTATCTCTATGCCAAACATCACATCGATCCGTCGCTCCGTTTCGGCGTGAAAGACGGTCAAACACACAAACATACAAACACATACACTTTCGCATTTATAATATTAGTATGGATTATAAGTTGAGATTAAGCATCAATCAATTTTATTGAGTTAGACAGTTTCAGTACAATTTATAGGACTTATAGGTTTATTATAAAAATAAGACAGTGTCAAAAGGAATTCAAAATACCTATTGGAATTTCAAGAAGAATTACGACATCGCCTTCTATCAAGCGAGCGAGAAACGTAAGCCTATTTTTTATAAAAAAAAAAAGTTAATTCTTTTACTTGATATTGATACTGAAAAAAGTTTCCAAATGTACAAATTTGTATTGAGAAAAAAAAACTAAATCAAAACATATTTTTTGCAATTCATACACTATCATTATCTCACACAAAATCAAACAGTATTGTGACAGCGACAACGGGTTTTGGTGTCATCAGCGGCGCCGGCGCAGATGGTGTGTCTTCGCGGAGGGTTCTGATTGGCTGCGCAGTGTCTTACGATACAAACGGAAGTGAAGTCAGTCAACACCAGAACGCGAATGCAGTGGAATTTAATCGAGATATTAATAGTATGTTAGAGGGAAATTGCTAACAAATAGTCATAGTGTATTGTATTTATGTTTTAGTTTTAAATGGGTCCCACTGAAAAACAGCGCTCTCTCTCTCTCTCTCTCTCTCTCTCTCTAACAAGTTTCGTTAGTACACATAGTTTCATTAGTACACAATGTCATACATGTAATAAGTAGGACTTATTATCATCATCATCATCCCAGCCTATAATACGTCCCACTGCTGGGCACAGGCCTTCTCACAGAATGAGAGAGCTTGGGCCATAGTTCCCACGCGGGCCCAGTGTGGATTGGGAACTTCACACGCCCCATTGAATTGCTTCGCAGGTTCGTGCAAGTTCCCTCACGATGTTTTCCTTCACCGCAACAAAGCTCGTGGTAAATTTCAAATGTAATTCCACACATGATTTTCGAAACACTCAGAGGTGCGAGCCGGGGTTTGAACCACGACCCTCTATTTGAGAGGCGATAGGTCAAACCACTAGGCCACCACGGCTTTAGGTTTTAGGTCTTAGGTTAGGACTTATTCTAGGTACGGTAAAAGTCTAGTAGGTACTCGTAATTAGTGCTTAAGATCTCGTGAAACATATTTGAAAAAAAAAATACAAACACGATTGAAAAAGAATTTCCGAAAAGATAGAAACTACCTACATAAGCGATCGAAGCTACATAAGGCCGCCTATTGCTTACCTTGTAATTTTCTCTCTGTTTTATACCTGTTTTCTGTATCGCTTACTATTTCTGGTGTACAATAGGTAGAGTCATTGTATTATTGTGTACTAGCTTATGCCAGCGACTTCGTCTGCGCGGATTTAGGTTATCGCGCGGTGGCGCCCTCTATCGTAATAAAAGGTATCCTATGTTGATCCTTGGGGTTCAAACTACCTATGTACCAAATTTCATCAAAATCGGTCCAGTGGTTTCGACGTGAAAGCGTAACAGACAGACAGACAGAGTTACTTTCGCATTTATAATATTAGTAGGGATTGCAGGGACATATTCGGACCGTGCCTGACTTATAATCGTACCGTTTATTATGTAATTTTTCAAATGTCCTAGTGTTTGACATGCTGATGCGAGGTCTGTGCTAATGCCCAATAAATGGCACCCTTTTGTCACCTCTACTGGCAGTGATGGCAACTATCGGAATAGTGACAGTACTCGGACCTTAGCTCCAATTAGTTCATTTTCATTTTCGCATGGATGTCAATCAACTATCGGTACCGGGTTTGATCTCCGATCGGGGCAAATATTGTAAAAAAAAATTCGAATACTTACTCACTATCTCTTAAAATTATTTATGGTTTATTAATTTTCATGAAACATAACCATAACGTAAAAAAACCGGATTAACTTCACGCACACCATTGATTTATGCTTCGCAGGTTTGTGCAGGTTTTCTCACGATGTTTTCCTTCCCTGTAGATGCATGTCACACATGAATCTAGAAAAACACAGTGCGAGCCCGGGTTTGAACTCCCGATCCTCTGCTTGAGAGGCCATAGGTCAAACCACTAAGCCACTACGGCTATAATAAGTTTATTATTATACCCTCTCTTTCACCATCCATCCAATACTAAGTAGACAAGTGCATATCAAATTATACTTACTTGACATGATAACAAGGGTCAAAATAGTATACACCTCTAACATATATCTAGTTTCATATCAATACAAAACCTTTTTAATAAACAACTTCGTAAAAGTTTCAATCAAATATTGTTCCATTTAATTGTAAGTGTTTGTCAGTGCCAAGGTGTAGTGGTAGGGTTGCTATGGTCACCTGATTAAGTTTAGCAGGTTGACAGGTTGACGCAGTATATATGTCCTACTCAATCGATAAAGCAGATTAGCGCTCATACTGAGCAAAGGAAAGTAGATCTTAGGTTGACGAACCTTTTTTTACTCCGGCTGTACCTATAAGGGTTTAGACTTTTGGCTTCTCTCCTACGCCATGAGCCACGTGCAAGTATCACCTGGCTAGTATGACACGTGTCGCTACACGGGCTTGGATCCGTCACATGGCATTTGTTTGTGATTCCGCGCTGCACTGCACTGGAATGCATACAAACGCCTACAAGCGTTACAAATAAGGCGCCAAACTCGTAGTACTTAACACAATTTTGGGAAGGTCGCCTGATTTTTCAAAGTCAAATCTTTTCAATTTTAGGCTTATGAATATCAAAAAAAAATCTACCCCCGGTTCGGAAAAAACTCTGTTGAGAAGAAACCGGCAAGAAACTCAAAGAGGTATATTTTTTCACACCTTTCCTTCAGAAAAGTAACTTTTCCTCCCTGACGGGAGGAAGCAATGTGCAACTTTACTGTTCAAGGCCTTTCTAAGTGTTTTATTGCAAATGTCATTTTTTGAAGTTGATAATTGTAAAGCCACGCAATCTTCTATGCTGGTTGTTCTTTAATAATATTTAGATATTTTTTTTCAAGTTTCTTAATGCTCAGTGTGGAAAGTTGTATAAGCCACTCGGGAGCAAAATTATTTTCACCTTGAGCGTTAACACCTGAATCCCTCATTACGCTCAGGATTCTACTTTAGAATCCCTCGCCACGCTCAGGATCCTATTTTAGAATCCTTCGCTACATTCTGGATTCAATGTACGACCTTGCCGTAAATACACCATTTTGCTCTCTTGTGACACAAACACAAACAACTATTGTTATCTTATTTTTTCTACAGGGTGGACGCCAAACACTAGTAAAAATCGTCACAGGTGGGTATGACGAGGGTCCCTGCCTGACATAGCCAAGCGGATTAGCTCGTTGAAATGGCAATGGGCAGGCCATATAGCACGGAGAAAAGATGGCCGAAAAGTTCTCGATCGGAGACCGTGGTTCCGCAAGAGCGCGACAGAAGATAATTCGTAAAAAACAAAAAAACAAGTGTGAAATAAGAAAGAATGTAACAAATAACTTCGAAATGGAAACTTGCCAATTGCAAACATTATATTTAACAGTCCGCAGAGATTGTTATTTATGTCATAATGAGAAGAGTAAACATATTTTTATGCGTAAAAAAAACTGCGCACAGTATTAAATTCCAAGTAAAAATAGTTTCGGATTTCGGGTTCTATCTATATCTTAGAAGTTAAAGAGTAACCCTAACGATTCTCAATCTTTTCAATTCCGTAAGTCTATCTTTACAGATTGTATTTGTATGTTTGTATTTTCGTATGTTCCACCGTAGCGTCTAAACTACTCATCCGATTTAACAAAAATAAGGTGGCAATCGATTCGTTATTCAACGTTAATAAAGATCAAATTCCTACGGGATTTTTTTCAAATCCCAGAATTTCACACGTGAGTATTTCAATTAATATTTAAAAAAATAACATGACCATGAATATCAGGGCATATCTTAAAAATAATCCTAAAAGCCACAGAAACTCCCAAAAAGCAAGATAAGTGCCAGTTTAAATGCGAGCTCCAAAAAGGAAAACATATTAGGAAAGCAAGACGGCTGGCAGCCCTAAGGGTCTAAGCTAGTTGGCATAGGCACAGTATATATAAAAGCTAAAGCAGTATGGAAGCTACGAACAAATCGATCAAAACGAACACACTCACACAGACGCCACAGACGGCCTCTGAGGGGACTCGCGCGTGGTGCTGCAGTACCGCGAGATCCCCTTAGAGGCCGCGTAGAGCGCGCGTCTGTGTGAGTGTGTTCGTTTCGATCGTAGCTTCGTAGCTTCCATACTGCTAATAATAGTTTGAAAGAACCGGAGTCAATAAGCGGATTCGGTACCGATACCGGAGCTGGATTAAGTGAATCAGAACCCGTTTCAGAGTAGAGATTACCAATGTCTAGTACTATCTGCACGACGCGCGCAGTTAGCGCTGCTCATACTGTTTTTCAATAGGCGTCCCGACCCGCTCCGTGCAAACCGCTAGCGTAGGCCGAAACTAACCTACTTGTATAAAATGCGACATGCAAAGGAATGCACGTGAATGCCGCCAGTCCAACTTTACGGGAAACCCACACATGGGCACGGCGGCCATGATACCGCGCCTCTGGAATGCCCGGCGCTGATTGGCCGAGAGCAACGCGCCTCCGTGACGTCACGCACTCCGGCGCAACTTATAGCGGAAAACGGGCGCTCGTAAGTTAGAGGAGGCAGCGATTTAGACCCATATACAGAATAGCATACAGAACATACAATACAAATACTCTTTAATAGCAGCTATAGGAATACACCATCCAATCTGTCTTCACTTCACGTTAAAAGATAAAAGGATTCGATTTGTGGCATTCGAACATGGCGGACGTATTCAATGTAAAATTTTACTATTTCTGTTTCTTTGGCTAGTTGAAGTATAATTTTGATAGTGTTTTATGTGGCGATTAACCTTAACAGTGAACAGTGATCATAAAATTCTATATTGCTCTCGTGTCTGACATTTTTTAATGCGCAATTTTTTAATCCACGTGGTTTCTGGAATTTTACTATCAAGTTGCAAAAACTACAACTACCGAACAACGTCCCTCTCAAAGAGAGTACCTTGACACTGGCGAAATTGTCCTAATAAGGACAGAAAGACATATTTTAAAAGAGAAGAAGAAGAAAGATAAAAGATAGTTTGAGAGCATAGTTTTTATCCCGGAAAACAGCAAAGTTCTCGCGAGAGAGCGATTATCGAATTTTTCGTGGGTAAAAGCTAATTATGTACAAATTTCAGCTGTTGCTGAAACAGCCTTTTGGCTGACAGACAGACGGACAGTGTCACAACATTACTAGGGTTCCTTTTGTCTTTCCTCGAGTATGGGACCCTTGGAACTTTATACGTTTAAATGCATATGTAACATAGAGCAATGTTTGCGGTTACTTTGTATTATATTTAGCACAAGGATAGAATCAATTGCAGTAATAAACGACTGTTAAATCAATTTGTTAAGAGTGGGAGCCAGGAAGATAACACTGAGGGGCTGTCTGTTTTGCTATACAGTAATAGCAGACTCCCACTGATAATAAACGCGAAAGATTGTATGGATGTTTGTTACTCTTTCACGCAAAAACTACAGGGAATTTTAATTCAACCTGGATCTGACGGTTTAATTAAGCGTACGAAGCTACTGGTAAGCACTAGTACGGTTACTTTATGAGCCACCATGGTACCATTTCACAGTAAACGTCATAGTGACAATCGTAATGACTTTTCCTTTGAAAAGGTTCCATGGTGGCTTATGAACTAAAGTCCTTGATATAGGTAACGTTATTTTTATTTTACTGCATAGCTATTTTAATCGCATCGGGAACAATGTAATTCGAGGAAAATAGCACAGGGGAATTTCTGGTAAGTACAACCTACATAGTATGTTAGTGATATATTGAGGAAAAATATTACAAGAATTATGTAAACGCTCTTTTAGAATATTATTTAAGTACAATTAAAACAGCAAGTATGTAAATATTTTAACCTCCTACAGCCCAGTGTCCTATACATAGGACTTGTTGTAATTTTACATCGAACTTTTGTAAGTGATAAAGTTTCACGTTCATCATCATCATCTCAGCCGAATGACGTCCACTGCTGGACATAGGCCTACCCCAAGGCTCTCCTCTCAGACCGGTCTTGTGCTTTCCGCATCCACCGCGATCCTGCGATCTTAACCAGGTCTCCATCTTGATGGAGGCCTACCGCCAGCTCGTCTCCCGGTCTGCGGACGCCATTCGAAGACTCTTTGACCCATCGGTCATCAGTTTCACGTTCATAAAGCCAAAATTTGAATTGGACCGCAGGAGGTAAGATATATTTTATCTTGTTGATATGGCACCTAAATCAACAGTGGGAAGCGAAATGTTTGTAGGTCTAACGCAAACTTGGACCGAGTAGATCTGGTAAAGATTACAGGAAGTTGTTGGTTGAGGGTACGGTCATCAGCAGAAACGGTCTAACACAACAAAGCGTGAATAAATAGGTAGGTACAGGAAAAAAAAATTAAGGTAAGGTTTGACAAAAAATAAATTCTATTCTATTCTAAGGTCATCATCCCAGCCTAATACGTCCCACTGCTGGGCAAAATTCACTTGATTTCAGTATTTATTTTTCATTTGAAAAATCTTCATCAAGATCTGACGTTTTTTCATCATTGAAACATGTGTATAATCTGTCTGTGTTTAAGCCGGTGTTGCCATACATTTAATATTTTTTAATTTGTTATTTTTCATTTTTATTTTAAGTTAGTTTTAGATAAGGTCCTCACTGAAAATCAGCGTCACGGCTTGCCGTGGCATTATGCTGAGTGGGGACCTATTTAGCGTCATGTATGTCTTTATTTTAGAGATGTGCCGATCATGACTTTGGCCGACTAGCCGACTAGCCGATTAGTCGGTTGTAAGGAAGCCGACTAATCGGCCGACTAGTCGGCCAAGCCGATCACAGTTTCCCGGATTTCTATGACGCTTCCTTAACCAGCTGATTCGCGCGCAAGTCGCAACCAACACGCCTGTAAGTTACTTATCAAAGCAGTGTTTTTGTTTAAAATATTTTACCTACTCTTCATCATCATCATGTCAGCCGAAAGACGTCCACTGCTAGACATAGGCATCCCCCAAGGCTCTCCACTCAGACCGGTCTTACCTACTCTTATTATTCATTAAAGTAACTTTAATGTTTTTCTTTAATTTCAAAAAGAAAGTTAAAACAAAAAATAGTTGAACAATGATTCCTATAAAATCAAATGTCAAAAAATATTGAATATACAATGAAAAAAAAAGATGTACTATGGACACGTGAAAGTTGCTTTGCTTTACATTTAAAAACTAATAAGAATGATTATAAAATTCTAATATTAATAAATAATCAAGGCTCTGCATATACATTAAAATGTATATTTTATTGAAAAATACATACAAAATAAGAGGCCGGATAGTCGGCGCATTTTGCCGACTATTCGCCGACTAGTCGCCGACTACGATAGTGGCCGATTAGTCGGCTTTACCGACTAGTCGGCGACTAGTCGGCACATCTCTACTTTATTTGTTTTATGTTTATTTCTATGTTTGTTTTATGGCGTTAAATAAATGTATTTTCTTTCTTTCTTTCTTTAGTAGCATAGACTAGCGTAGAGATGGTGGAAAATTTGACATTTTAAAAATCGATTAATGCGCTGATGAATAAGCAATTTTTATTTACTTTCCTTAAAATTATAAAAATAGTTACTGCTTTTATAATTGAATAAACAGTCTTTGGAATTAAATCAAGCATGGTAAATAATAGAATAGACAAAAATACGTTGATCTATTAAATTAATAAGTAATCGATTTACTGAACAGATCAATTATTTTGCAATAGGTTCTAGGGTTTCACATCACTTAATGTCTATGGTCGGAATAATGGCGTCTTTGTTTACGCTTGTCATAAATTGGATTGGTATACAATATAGCTATAGATATAATAATAATAATAGGTAAGAATGAAGTCACGTGCATATCAGATTCATGCATGACTAAAAATATACTTATTGATACGACGATAGCAAATAAGAGGCGCGGCCTGTCAAATAGATATAGCACTCAAAGATACTGGATTACATTTTGTTTATGCTGTTGAGACTGAAGTTTAGTCCTACGTCGACAATCAAAAAGGAACGGGGTAAATGTAAACTTGAAAATCTTTTAGTTGCGTCATTTTTAAATAGCAAAGAGAAGTAACTTTGACAAACTTAATGAAAGTTTTCGTTTTTGACAAAAAAATACTTTTGATATTAGCATTTTTTTGCTGACTGTACGTTTTGTAGACCGTCCTTATACTGTTTTCCCAACTACATATTCTAATGCACAATTTATTACTAGCTAAATACCGAGCATCTACATAATATTTTCATAGAGAGATACCAAATATAGAAAGACAACCAAATAAAGAAAGAATAGAGTGTTTTATTCGGCCAGCAATATAATTATTTCTCTTAGGCGCTATACTTTGAATACCTTGCTGCGCTCATGATTTTTGATGAGAGGAGAAGCCTCGCTGTGCTCATGATTGCTCTAGACTAGAATCACTTACTCCGCTTTGGTTTCAAAATAACGCCCTCCGTAAAAAAAAGGCCCGCAGGTCTATAAACTCTGCTAGCATGTGTTTCAATCCATATATTTAATTCACAATAATATTATAAATGCGAAAGTGTGTTTGTCAGTCTTTCACGCCGTAACGGAGCGACGGATCGACGTGATTTTTGGCATAGAGATAGTTTATGGGCCCGAGAGTGACATAGGCTTCTTTTTATCCCGGAAAAATGCACAGTTCCCGAGGGAAGAGCGCGCGATAACAGAATACCACGCGGGCGGGGCCGTGGGCAAAAGTTAGTATTTATATATACTTCGGGGTCTCGGAAATGACTTCCGATTTCGATGAACTATAGTATGGGTTGTCGAACCACTGTTGTAGCATGGTTTCTCTCTAGAAAACGCGCGTTTTCGAGTTAAAGCAAAAGAAGAGAGAGAGTAGAATAGAGTTTTACAATACAATACAATACAAGAACATCTAACAAAACTCGGACGAAAGCTCGATTTAA
Source organism: Choristoneura rosaceana (assembly GCA_037349165.1). Taxonomy (NCBI): domain Eukaryota; kingdom Metazoa; phylum Arthropoda; class Insecta; order Lepidoptera; family Tortricidae; genus Choristoneura; species Choristoneura rosaceana. The sequence continues at coordinate 8,743,700 of JAZBNJ010000013.1, forward strand.
AATGAAATGAAATAAAATTTATTTGTCATAAGTGGATTAACTTTGAAACATGTTTTTCCGGACTTCAACCTGCCTTTGCCTATGAGTTGGGCTACTCGATTGGAAAGCAGCCGGCCTCGACTACCTGTCAGTGATCACGAAAGCCTCCAACGAAACGGGTTAGAAAGGGCACAATTAAATCGTCATACTTCAAGTGGAACTGCGAATGCAAAAGTCCTTTCGAGGATATACCACCATATAAAAAAAATACATGTAAAAAGATCGAAGTCTCGCAACGTACCTACTTGTAGTTGTATTTTTATCAGTATTCAGTACAATATTTATTTATTGCAACACCTTCTACAAAAAATTATAAAACATGATAAGTATATTCTTTCGATAAGTGGGCCAATATGGACCACCCCTAAATAAACTATACATTTATCTTATAGGTAAGTATAATGCTAAAAAGTTGTGAGATGCAATGTTCCAAGTCGGTTATTTTAGTCAATACCAGGGGGTGTCCATAGAACTAAATTATGAGCAACTTGCTTATTTTGAAAATGTAGAAAAACCGTTTTATAAATTTCCTAGCTTTTGCCCGCGGCTCCGCCCGCGTGGTATTCGGTTATCGCGCGCTCTTCCCTCGGGAACTGTGCATTTTTCCGGGATAAAAAGTAGCCTATGTCACTCTCGGGCCCATAAACTATCTCTATGCCAAAAATCACGTCGATCCGTCGCTCCGTTACGGCGTGAAAGACGGACAAACACACAAACATGCAAACACACTTTCTCATTTATAATATTAGTATGGATTAAAGAAAGAAAGAAAGAAAGAAAATACATTTATTCACAACACAAGACAACAATACTATTTGGTACAAATAAACAACACAAAGGTATGTGTCATTGCGATTGTAAATCGGACACTGGCTCAGCATAATGCTGAAGCGTTAAAAACACCCCAGCGCTGATTTTCAGCCAGCACCGTAGGCAAACCTCTGAACGTTATAAAGACATACTTAATACACACCATTAACTACATAAGACTACATAAATAAATAGATAATTTATAAACTAGAAAACGAATTTATTGTGTGACTTTAAAAAACATAAAAATAAATTTATTACATACGTGTAGACATAATTAATTTTACTACTATTATTATTATTATGCACTCTCTTGCCAAGTATACATCCTTACGCGGGCTAAAACGAAAAATTAACTTAATTAGTATGGATGATGCCCTGTTGGGGCGTGGCAACTTTAAAATTAATTACATTAACTGACTTATACATAACATATTACGATAGTTATCTGCGCGTATTTGACGTTTACTTTCTCAACCTCGTATCTGGCCGAGTGCTTTAGAATCTTTATGTTAAATATCATAGTTTTCATTTGTTTTATACAATTCAGATAGACACGAGGCTGAGAAAGTAAGCGGTCGATATTATCGTATCTACATGGTGTGTGATAATTACAGATAATTTAGTTTTTATACGCAGATAAAATATCATCGTATCTGCGTGGCGTGCGAGACGCTTACTATACCTACTCTAGTTAATCCATACTAATATTATAAATGCGAAAATGTATGTGTTTATGTGTTTGTTTGTATGTTTGTCCGTCTTTCACGTCGAAATGGAGCGACGGATCGACGTGATTTTTGGCTTAGAGATAGTTTATGGGCCAGAAAGTGACATAGGCTACTTTTTGTTCCGGAAAATGCACAGTTCCTCAGGGAACCGCGCGCGATAGCCGGAATCCACGCGGGCGAAGCCGCGGGCAAAAGCTAGTATGATACAGTAGATGCATAAAGTACCCTGAAGATTATTTAATTACAACCTAGCCGACAACGCTATATGCACAAACACAATACGCTTTATTCTACGTCAGCCTTGTTAAAACCATATAATAAACTAAAACACGTATTAAACAAAGTAAATAACATCATGTAACATTCATAAAACAGTTGGTTTTGTGTTATACTGCCGACGATGTTCAAGTAAGCACAATTATGTTGACTAAACTCACGTGTAGTCATGGAAGGAGTTTAAATATTGCAACATATTAGACAAGTCGTGAAGATGTTCCATTCAGAATCCGCAACGCAGCGATGACGAGGCATTTTTTTTAGAAAAACGCTGTATTGGTATCATCAAAATTGAGACTATGTTTTCATATATGCATGTACTAGCTTTTGCCCGCGGCTCCGCCCGCGTGGCATTCGGTTATCGCGCGCTATTCCCTCGGGAACTGTGCATTTTTCCGGGATAAAAAGTAGCATATATCACTCTCGGGCCCATAAACTATCTCTATGCCAAAAATCACGTCGATCTGTCGCTCCGTTACGGCGTGAAAGAGGGACAAACATACAAACACACAAACACACATTCGCATTTATAATATTACTAGCTTTTGCCCGCGGCTACGCCCGCGCGGTATTCGGTTATCGCGCGCTGTTCCCTCGGGAACTGTGCATTTTTCCGGGATAAAAAGTAGCCTATGTCACTCTCGAGCCCATAAACTATCTCCATGCCAAAAATCACGTCGATCCGTCGCTCCGTTACGGCGTGAAAGAGGGACAAACATACAAACATACAAACACACAAACATACAAACACACAAATACACTTTCGCATTTATAATATTAGTATGGATAAGTATAAGTATGGATGTAAATACTTTATTGTACTATCAGCCAAATAAGTGGTGTAACTATAAGAAAGAAAGAAAAAGTCTATTCGGCAATTTCTATCATTTTTTAAACAATTTTCTATCAAATGAACTTTCAAGTTGGCAGACGCGTCTACTGGCATTATTGTTTTGTGACATGCAAACGATTATCAACTTTGAACAACAACAACTCTGTACCCTTAGTGTAAGTTTTCGGTTACAAAATACGTCTCGATCGCGTTCGCGTTAAAATCTCAATTTGTATGGAAACACGAACATCGCTAACGTTACGCTAGAGGCGCTCTGTTCGTGTTTCCATACAGATTGAAATTTTAACACCAACGCGATCGAGACGTATTTTGTAACCGAAAACTTACACTAGGGGCACTGAACACGTTTCTACTTAACAATAGAGTCGAGTTCAGATATTTCTGATCAACATTTTGCTCACAAGTTTATGAACTCTCTGTACTTATATTATTAATACGAGAGCGAAAGGAACGTCACGACCCGAAAAGATCTTAGTCATTGTACATTATTGTATGTGTCACCTTTAAATATAGGTAAATACTCGTAAGTACAGTTGCATCACCATTTCAACGTGATAGCTAAACACGGTCGCTTTTATGTTATGATACGTACGACAGAAGTGGGTGTGTCAATCTTATCAAGAATGACCTTCAGCATGCTTCATACTTATATGTATGTTACAATCGATACGGACTGATTAAGAACAATATGAGCAATTTATATTAGATAATAGTACATTATGATACAAGTGTGCTATGTTGGTCATTACACTCGAGTCGGTTTTTAAGCCTGAGCCGAAGGCGAAGGCTTAATGGAGACGAAAAGTGTAATGACCAATGCTCACGTGTTTCATACGACGTTTTTCAACACACTTGCGAGGAAAAGTAAATAAAAGTTCACATTTATTTAAATAAACTTAACAAACAGAAACCCATTTAAAAGATGGCGGCCGTAATTTTTTTTTTTCGCGCGCTCAGCGCTGCATGCGCGCGCAAGTCTGAGATAAGGGCACCGGCAAAGTAGCTAATCAGCCACATATTTATAAATTTTGAAATTGGGTATTTATAGTTAAAAATACACCGTCAAATTATAAATACCAACAAGCTAACAAGCAGTTTCATGAAATTCTTTAATTATTTATCACATTTTGAATTGAATTTTATATTTACGCAAATAACTACTTAGCTGTTTTCGAAACATTAATACTTCTTGCTAATATTTAAAAAGATATGTAATGAAAAGGCACTAGTGCGATAATGTAATGTAAAAGGCACGGCATGGGTAATATTCTGCATTATCAGTGTAAATACGCTGTAATAAGACCTACTTTACGAGCAGGTGTGTTGAAAATAACTGTATGCATGCTTTTTTATATAAATGAGGATTAAATGGTATTATTGAAGGGCGTTATAATAACATTATGATTTTCTGATTGGTGGGACGTTCGAGAATACAATATAATTAACGTGACCATTTATTTCTGGATTCAGAACGGGACATTAGTTCATTTAGGTCAATTAACAGGTAATCAATGAAAAAAAAAACTTTTTAAAGACATTTATTTAGAAAAAGTTATCTGTTATTATAGTGAAAATTAAAAAAATATATATATTCAAAATGTTTAGTTCTATTTATCAGAGGAACAAATTTGCTTTAAAACAACTGGTGATGCTTTTAAGTAAGAATGAAACTCTTGGCACGTTTTTCTTATGTCCACCTTAGTTACCAACATCACCTTTAGAACTGAATTTTTGCGCGACTTTTGAAAACGGGACAATTTCGCGTCTCGGTTTTCATTTTGGGGACACCGGGACTCGTAATCAAAAAAAGGGACAGTCCCGTTCGAAACGGGACGTCTGGTCACTTTAAATATAATATATAATATATGTAAGTAAGTACTTACAATACAATACAATGACACTTTATTGTACACCAGAAATAGTAAGCGATACAGAAAACAGATCAGGCAAAAGCTAGTACTTAATGTTATATGAACACACAGAGTGACAGATAATGCCAATTTATTCGCGATCAGGAAGCGGACAGAATTAATATGGCATTCTATTCAAGACAGCAAAAAATGTAGCCCGTGCTTTCTGATCTGATGCAACATTGGGTGTGATATTGCAATACCTACACACCGAGTAGCATTTAGCCAGGCCTTCCAACCAAAGGTTTTAATGGGCCAATCAACTATTTTACCGACACTTTGGGCGTCTCCTGCGTTACTGAAATTGTCTCCGGCGTTACCAAAAAATCGTACTTCCAACAAGATATTTCACGGTTTAATAGGTTGAACTTACGTGGGATGGCAAGTATCCATGTACACCATGCATCTATTAAATTACAGAAAAAACATGTTTACTTACAAAAATCTAAGTAAGATTGTTTGAAAAATGACGCGGACAGATTAGTGTTGGTAAAAAAGTTAATGGCCCTAATAACACATAACAGTGATTATATATTGACGACAGAATAGGTTGGCTAGTGGTAGAAAACTTGAATAAGAAAGGTTCCGATTTCAGCATAGGGGTAAATATACAGGGTGGAAAGTTGAGATGGGGCAGCAAGGGCAACTACTAGATCCCTTGCTGCTACGCGAAAGTTCTCTTAGGAGACCTTTACTAACTTTTTGAGTGATGAAAATCGGCATTCACAGATTTTTGCTATACATATTTATGCCACCAATCCATACTAATATTATAAATGCGAAAGTGTGTTTGTGTGTTTGTCCGTCTTTCACGCCGTAACTGAGCGACGGATAGAAGTGATTTTTGGCATAGAGATAGTTTATGGGCCCGAGAGTGACATAGGCTACTTTTTATCCCGGAAAAATGCACATTTCCCAAGGGAACAGCGCGCGATAACCGAATACCACGCGGGCGGAGCCGCGGGCAAAAGCTACTAAGGATTAATATAAAATAATTTATTTTTTCAGAAACTATATTTCGTATTGTACTTTTATTATTAGATAAGTAAATCTAAAATATGAATACCTACTGCGTAAGTTCCTATAGTCGAAATACTGAATTTTGCTATCCCTAGAATCGCACGATTTTTTCGTTAGCAAAGTGCATTCCATATTAACCAACACCTAAACTTTAGGTAAATATGCATGCGATTATCCGATCACTGATTATTACTTTACATGTAGCTTATCAAATCTAAATCCTCATAAATACATAATTTTGCACAACCACGCCCATTTCTAACGCGTAATAAACAACCTGGCAACGATGATATCACCACTTCTGACGTGGCAAATTAGTAAAAAAAAAAACTGCGTTGAATTTTTTTTGCAGTTGACGCACATGGCAATAACGTACAATGTATATTTGTTTACTCGTCTCAATTTTACGGCGTATCACTGGGCATTGGCAATAACTGGAACATAGTAATAAGTATCCTACTCGGGTTTTAGAATAGCAGTCGCCAAGTGGCACAGTCGAAGACCAGAGTTGGCCTATACGGTCAACACTAAGCTGGGACCATTTCGCGATTTCGAATAAAAAATTGTCAAGTGCGATTCGGACTCGTACATAAAGGGTTCCGTAAACAGATCAGTAAAAGTTTTTCTTAAAATTCTTCTAATATAAGCTTTTTTGCTGACTGTACTTTACGCCCCTGGTTACCAAAGTCCTCGTCAAGGCGAATCAAAGGAGTACAAACTCGATGCGGTTATGTCTTCGACGTGAAGAACAAACATACAAACACATTTTCGCATTTATAATATTAGTATGGATTCCGTTAACTCTGAGGAAAACATTAAGAGGGCAAATGAAGTTCTTCTTCTCTTTTAAAATATGGCTTTCTGTCCTAATTAATAGGACAATTTCGCCAGTGTCAAAGTACTCTCTTTGAGAGGGACGTTGTACGGTGATTGTAGTTTTTGCAACTTGATAGTAGGTACTCCAGAAACCACGTGGAAACAACTTGCGCATTATAAAATGTCAGACACGAGAGCAATATAGAATTTTGTGATCACTGTTCACTGTTAAGGTTAATCGCCGCATAAAACACTATCAAAATTATACTCCAACTAGCTAAATAAACAGAAATAGCAAAATTAGATATTGTCTACATCCGCCATGTTCGAATGCTACAAAACGAATCGCAAATGAAGTTAATTTCTCCTATACACTTGTGGACTACTCTACTGTTTAAATTTTTATGCGCAGTAAAACAGTGTCAAGATTCTTAATTTATGACATTTTTTAAAGTCCATATCTTAGGTTTTTATAGGCAAGTCATTTGATAGGAAAAAATCCCCGCCTATAAATATTCCTCCAGATAAAACACAATAACAAATCTGATTCCTTTTGATTGATCCGACCTCCCGTACGTGGTCCGACGTGCACTTATCATGTTCTTCACTAGGAAACTGCCGCTGCTTACACACTGCAGATGTTCGTGCAAGATCGATTAGTTAGTACACATCGGCTTTTTCCACATCATGTCATGATGACAAACAACTTGATGGAAGAGAACCTTACCCTTGAAGGTTTAAAATAACGCTATAATCACGCCGTTCTTTAAAACATTCTCATCATCATCATCTCAGCCGTAGAACATCCACTGTTGGACATAGCCCCTTTAGTTGCTTCGGTTGGCAGCGGCTTGCATCCACCGTGAACCGACGCTTTAACCAGGTCATCCGACCATCTCGCTGGTGGACGTCCTACGCTGCGCTTGCCAATCCGCGGTCTCCACTCGAGAACTTTTCGGCCCCAACGGCCATCTGTTCTCCATGCTATATGGCCCTGCCCATTGCCACTTCAACGAGCTTAATTAGCTATGTCGGTATCTCCTCATTTCTGATGAACATCGTGTTAAACAAAATTCAATCACTTATTTTAATCAGAATTCTATCATGTCGTCAACATAGATTCGACCTCGAAGGCTGCTCAATCTATTAAATACATCGAAGATTAGTAAGATTACTTAGGTCGTAGACAGCCGCATGTTATTTTTCATTACGTTATTAAACGATAACAATAATGTATTAGAAGGAAAATTAGGTAAAGTAAATTAAACAGTCAAATGTAAAGTTCGTATTGGAATCATAAGACGTAAAGAGATTGTTTTACAAACTTTTCTCGCAATCGGAAAGGATACCGGATATTATCAAGAAGAATACGCCGCAAAAACTTGAGGAAAATTTTAATTCTACTTGTGCTGATCGTTCAGAAACACGATAGTTCGACTGATAGTTATACGAAAACTGGCTAAACAACATACTATTCTGATAGAAACAAACAAAAAAATCATAAACACATTGACCAAGTTATTCAATGCCAAGTTTTATCAGTTTGTGTTAAGGTGCACACCGCTAGTCCCGCATACCAACAAATTGCGCACAATTATGAAATTGCCACATCCTTGACATAGCCGCTATCATTACAAATCAAAACGCTATCTATCACAATCAAATTGGCAGTGATTTGGTCAGAAACACATCTAATTGTATTAAATGTTGAAAGCAATGGTATTTAAGATGCTGTCTTAAGGACAGTATTGTAAAGCTCAGATTTGTACAGCACGATTTTGCTGACGCAAGATAAGACGTCAGCAAGAGTGAAGTTAATCAAATTCTTGCTTGTGTTTAGGTTTAATAGGTTTGTTTTGCAAAACAGCGCTAACAAGTAGGCCAATATAAGATGCTTCCCGTACGTTAAACAGTATGACTTGCAAATTGCGAGTAAGCACGAGAGAACCAATAAAATTTTAAATTTAAAATTTGAAACTGACCAGTGATTGTTTTGAATCACCTGATAGTCCACCAATGAGATGGACGGATGACCTGGTTAAAGCCGCGGGTTCACGGTGGATGCCACTTCCAACCGAAGTTACTGGAACTCTATGGTAGAGGCCTAAGTCTAATACTGAAAGTCCTACAGCTTGCCTACAGCTGATATTCAATGATGACCTGATGGTAAGTGCAGACGAATGCGAAGATGTAGTCACAGTATATATATAAGCTAAAGCAGTAGGGAAACAAATCGATCGAAACGAACACACTCATATAGACGCGCGCTCTACACGGCTTCTAAGGGGGTCTCGAGGTACTGTAGCGATATCTATAGGCGTCTTCAAATCGATGTTCTGGATGTGCTCTCTTGACCACATGAACATGACCTTCTCTCTCCTTCTCATCTCGTTAGAAAATATGTTTAAAAAAAATAATAATTTCAATATTGTCCTCGACCTTCCACTAGTTATTTTTCTTATACAAAAACTCGTTCGAAATGTCATAGTTTTTACTAATATCAATATGCTCTCTGGCTTTTAAAGGTTACTATGTAGATATCCTGTATGGCTAATTAATTAACATAATTGTAAACATGAATTAATCATTATTTATTACTTATCTCTTTTCATATAGGTATAAAACGTTAGAAACTTGTATGATTTACAGGTGCATTATGGCAACGCATCTGCAATCCCCGTAGTGTTGCTCTCTGGACGGTGGTGATCTCTCACCATCAGGAGACACATGCTCGTTTACCATCCAGTCGAATAAAATCAGATAAAACACATATAAAACGATAGAAACGTATGTTTTGTACAGTCAGCGTCATAGAGTACGTAGCAGTCAACATAACCAAATACTTGGATACATCCAAAATAGTCATTACCAGTGACTCAGTCAAAGCGGTCAAATTGTTGGAGACATCCATCGTGTACAAATATACTGGAGCACGCACATCACCACTGGTAGTGTAGCAGCCATAATAACCAAAAATATGGGACACACTAGAAAACTGAGCGTTATTTAAAAGATTTAAGGTTTAATCTCGAGTTGAGTGCGACATAAATTAACACGTAATAAGATTAGACTTTTTGTTTTTGACAATCACCGAAAAGAGTACAGACTTGTCAATAATAGTTCCATCTCTTTCGTTTGGACACTGACGGCTTTTTTCACATTTTTATTTACATTGTCAGCATTCCGGATTAACGGATTTCCTTTTAAATATGGCTTGAATTGACCAGTATAATTAAATTATAAAAGAGTTTTTATTTAATTAAAAAGGTAATGACATGTGCATTTTGCACCAAGAGACTGAAAATGGAACACCGTTCACATCCTATTAAAAAGGACTAGCTAATTGGATCATTGGACTTACACGGTATGTAATAAAGTCAATTTTCCTGTGGTGTCCCATACTTTTGGATACTTTAGCTGCTACGGTACTACCTAAAGTCGGCTTGAATGTTACAAAGTATTTGGCGACGTGCGTGCTCCGGTATATTTGTACACGATGGATGTCTCCAATAATTTGACCGCTTTGACTGAGTCACTGGTAATGACTATTTTGTATGTTTCCAAGTATTTGGTGATCTTGACTGCTACGTACCTACTAAATGACGCTGACTGTACGTTAATGGCAAACTCGAATGTCAAAGTGACAGATATTTAAGACAATACAATACAAATATTCTTTATTGATCACCAAACAGCACAGAAACAAAAATATGATCATTGATTAGTGTTAACTGACGGTTAAATGTGATGCCGCCTATTTGTTTTGTTCGAATCCATGATATTTATTGAATCTTCAAACCCCGCCATTTCGAAACCCAAGAACGTACAAAGTCCATATTCGTCGGTGAGCCCACGCGCAGGCGTACGTGACGGAGGTCGCGTCCGACCAATCACAGCGCGCCGCGGAGAGGCTCGTCGCTGACGCTGCGGTTGCGCAATGCGCCACATTTTCGAGGAACTTGAACCTTTCTACGCAGTTATGGTTCTTTATCAGAGATGAGCCGATCATGACTTTGGCCGACTAGCCGACTAGCCGATTAGTCGGTTGTAAAGAAGCCGACTAGTCGGCCAAGCCGATCACAATAGGGCTACTATGAAACTTGAAACTCGAAGTTCATTTCGTGTGGTCCTTCTGACACTTATACTATTTAATACAAGAGCGAGAGGAACAGTACGATACGAACTTCAAGTTTCCGAGTTTCGTAGTAGCTCTGCAGCTTCGGGGATTTCCGTGACGTTTTGTTAACCAGCTGATTTGGGCGCAAGTCGCAACCTACGCCTGTAAGCGTGTCGGAAGCTGTTTGTTTTATTTAATTAGCATTATTTTATTTCTAGTTTTTTTGCTTTTGTAACTATGAAAGCGGTGTTTTTGTATTTGTATTTGAAATATACGTACAAAGTAAGAAACTGGATAGTCGGCGCTTTTAGCCGACTATTCGCCGACTAGTCGCCGACTACGATACCTAGTGGCCGGATAGTCGGCTTTACCGACTAGTCGGCACATCTCTACTCTTTATACAAAGTGCAAAATTGGAACTTCTTATCTTGCCGTCCAAATTCCAAGATAAAAATAAATCCCGAAAGCACAAGACCGGTCTGAGTGGAGAGCCTTGGGGGAGGCCTATGTCCAGCAGTGGACGTCTTTCGGCTGACATGATGATGATGATGATCTTGCCGTTCCGCTGATGCTTATATTATCGAATTTTCGAATTTCTAGAGGGACGGTACAATACGAACTTAGAGTTTCTAGTTTCGTAGAAGCCCTGCAGACTGTAATTGGACTGATTTTATAGTAAATTAATAATTAGTAAAGTTATGTTTAATAAAGTAGATAATTAATAATTATGTAGGTAGTCTTCTTAGGCTAAGACCTAACAAGGACATGGGTAGGTAATATTATAGGAGACATGGAGCTTAGGGCCGGACTGGAGGTGAGGTCTTCAGGATGTCAGGAATGGAAACAGGATAATCTGAAATTATAAAAAAGAAATACTAAAATGAATTATAAACAATTATTTTGAACAATGAATTAAGCCGAAAGATGTCGAGCTAAACTCGATTTCAGACGTGAGTTATCTGGATTAATTTCAATAAATACTCGTAGGTATAGGTAAACAATATTAACCAAGTCACCAACAACAACATATTTGAGTCTAACATCTAGTAATGTATTGCTCTGAGGATGAATTCTAGTTAAGTTCGAAACGCGTCAGCGTAGTGTGGTGGCGATAGTTGGGTGTGAGTGATGTGTGCTCTACAACAGGGAGGCAGAGGAGCTGCATGCACACACATTTGTTGCATAGACGTAAGGTCGCGGGTGAGCAAAGTAATAAAATTGATCATTGTTCAATTATTACCTCTGCAAAGTAATGGCTGATTCAATCAATTAGAAATACTAAAGGCAATGTTTATTTAGTAATGTTAGAAGAATTATGATATGAAATTATGATCACATTATTTTAGAGATTCCTTAACTCAAAAAATCTTTTTAATTTAAGATTAGAAGCTAAGGTTAGTAAAGTTAATTATGTAATTTTTATTGAAATAAATGAACAGTACAATTTTTTTTTAAACTGCAATGTTAGACATGAATATTATTCATTGTGGTCGCACTTTTTTCTTTCAAAGCCTGACTCGTTTGGGTTACAAAGCATGGGTTTGGAAATTCTTTGATGATGCCAATGATCATCCTATATAAGGTAGAGTTGAAATAACTTTTTTTTAATCATAATTATACTCATTGACACAAAATTTGTTCCACACTACATACAAAATTACTGTTACTGAATACATTTGAGGGGAAATTTTTTGCTCTTCTGTATATACCACTATTCAAAAGAAAATAGGCTCACTTGATCAATGATAGAATATAAATACAAATAAATATGTATATATTATACATTATACATACATACTTATTTTTTAAATTAAAAAACCAATGTAGAGTTCTTACATTTAAAAAATAAATTTCAATGAAGTGATTTATATGGACAACTGCAAATTAATGCCTGAATTAATAAAATATTTAAAGTCAAAGTCAAAGTATTTAAAAGTTAATTTGCCATACTTGGTATGGATAGGTACATATTTAACTAAATGTAAACAAAACAATACCAATTGGTATCTTAAATATTAAAATCAACAGTTGAAAAGAGAAATTGACTAAGCTACAGTTTTGTGAAAATTTTGAGACAGCTGAAACAACAGAAAAATTTACTGACTCCAAACATATAATATATTAACTCACTTTCTTAAAAAAAAAATGCTTAGTCAATTTCTGCTCTCAACCATAAAAATTCCCCCATTAAACTATCTAAACATATATTGAACTTTATACTCTTCCACATTTTAAGCAGAATAAATAATCTAAACATTTACATAACTGTATTGAAATACACTAGTCTAGTTTGTATTACAATTATAGATAGGTAAAATATTTAAAGCCGTTGAATGTACTTACTAAATCTATTTTGACAGCTGAAGTTTGAAATATGAAATGAAATAGTTTATTTTGCTTTAGACATGGTAAAATGGTCTTATAAAATAGTGCTAATGTGCTATGACATGCCTAGCCAGGTACATTGGCATGCAAACATTGTCTTATATTCTAAAAAAGATTTACTTATTCAGCTGAATCGAATTAAATATTTACATTGTTCATGTTGAAACCTAGATTAAATACAGTTTGTTTAAAAAATAAATTGAAATTTAGTGTTCATTTGACAGTACCATCATTTTGTTTGTATTTTTTATTGTAAGTATTCTTTAATTGAATAAAATGCTTTATCCTCATGCCATTGAAACAATTTAAATCTTAATTTGTTTGTTTAGATTTAGTTAATTACCTAAACATTTTAAGTATAGTAAAGTTAATCTTGTAAACTTGTAAGCAACGTGTAGTAACAACAATTTGCTATGATATTTGAATCAGGATACTTTTTGCTACAATAAAGCTTTATAAGTTTTTTTTTTCATGAAATCATCAGCCGAATTTGCCACACTGTGAATAACATGTATTATACCATCTTGCATGTCTTGATAAAGTTTATCTTTATCTTATCTTATTTATGTTTTTTAAATCTGTTCAGGTCTCTATATTCATATAAAGGTTCAGTTCATGGTTGATAACTCGGTTGATAAACAGTATACAGTATCTCTCCGACTAGTAGAAATCATAATGTTGGTGATACTGCAATACAGCGTAACTAGCGTTTTCCATAAGGTCTAATTTTCACTGTCAGAACAGTATGATTTAAGTACTGTTAGTACGGTGGATATTATACCATATGGAAAAAGCTAGTTATGTGGTATTGCAGTATCACCGATGATATCTCGAACTCGGTTGACATACGGGGTGCAGTGACTATCGCAGGCGGTGTAATGACTAGTGAAACCCATATGCAGGCCCTATGGCATGTATTCTGGAAATCTCCCATACTCCGCATGTGGGCCCTACCAACCAATGAAAATGGTTACCAAATGCAGGCCCTGTAGCATATTGTGTCAAGGAAATGTTCCGTATGCCACATTAGGGTTGCTTGTCTTTCTGTCCCTCTATTACAATAACTTCAAATTTGGAATTTCGGAATAGGCCCTCTGAGCCTTTAAAGGCAGTTTTCGAGTCTAGACTATAGAGCAATGAAGAATTTAAACTACAAAGTATTGATATACTAGGACAATTTCGCCAGTGTCTAAGTATTCTCTTTGAGAATATTTGGTTGTTATAACCAGTGTTATTTAAATGTGTACAAGAGGTTGTTATGGGACTTTTTTTTGGTTGTTACAGCTGATATGTAGTTGTAAATGATTTTGGTTGTCTTTTAATTTATTATCAATATGTAAGCAAATAAATAAATAAAAGAAACTGCAAATATTGCTCTGGATAACATGTGGCAGTCAAGGAGAGGCTTTTGCCTGGCAGCAGGAGTGGAATATAATTACAGGCCAAGAAAAAAAGATTATTGTTGCCTACTATTGCTTTTTTTTATTGTATTACGAATAAATATTAACTATCGTCTGTGCGGCTGTTAGTATCGCGTTTTCAATTATTTTTTACACGTTCAATTAAAGAAAAAAGTTAAGTTCACGAAAATAAAATTTATAACTCACAAAAACATCAAATTGTTACGCTTAATATTGATTAACTTACTTAATTTAATAATTTGAAAACTTACGCAATGTTCAATAGCTACACCCACTAAGACTGGCGACTAGAGGCTACCTTGGCTATAAGAAGACAGTTTAAAAACATATTTTTAAAAAGGTATCGAAAAATTTGAATACAACAGTGTACTTACATGAAAATTTCCAGAATTCGAAATTTCGAACACAGATTTCGTATGCTTTTTCAGATTGACAGCACCACGCGCGACAGTTCGAGAAGCTTAAAATTTTCTATCAAATCACTGGTGAGTAATAAACATAATTTATGAATTAAGTAACATATTAAAATTTAAGTCTCACACACCACACACATAATAAAGCAAATCACAAAAGCAAATTATATCGAAATCAGCTGACTGTTCCGTTGCTATGCGGACTGCAGGACTTGACACTGCTTCTACTTTTGCGGGCGGCATTTCTTTTCATTTCATTTGTTGCCAGGTTATTAAAAATAAATTGCCTAAAAGCCCAAAACCCAACAAGACTAAATCAAAGATGACACTTTGCTAACATAAATCTGAACTGAACTGATTCCTAAAAATGGTTTCACCAAATTGAAAGCTGCAATATTATAATTTTTATCTCTTGAATGTGCAAAGCTCCCATAGAGAGCCGACAAAGTCAAACATGAGATTGAATAATAATAGGCACGAAGTTTTATTTTCCACTGATTAAATAAATTAGCAACTTGTAGTTTTTGAAGTCGCGTGGCGTAATCAAATGCGTTGCCAGTGTAACGATGGTCGAGTTACAAAGCCTAGAAAATCGCCGTTAAACGGCTTATTTATCAATCTTTTGCACCTACGCACTTCTATTCTATCATTTCTCTTTCACCACCATTACTTCGCTGAGTTCCGTGTCAAAGAACTATTATATTTTACAAAAAGGACACCTACATAAGTAACTTAATTTAAACTCTCTTTGCCGCAGTTGATAATAGAAGATGATAGCTGAGAGAACAATGTTGAAGAAAAATGCTGTTAGTAGTATGGGGTTTCTTCAAATGCTTGTTAATCAGTACAATAATTTGTTTTGCTTGGCAATGGATTCGGCTGTGTACTCGGGTGTTTGTTTGAAGCTTTGATAACAAAATTGTTAGTGTTCGAAATTCATCATTTTGTATGGTGTTCTTGATAGTTGAGACTTGTAAATACTATTACTTTATGGGGAAGAGGAGAATGGCGGGTTCGGGTTCTGTTACTGTAAATGTTAATATAAAATAATAGCTACGTGTTGCTACTGACAAAATTGTGGTGCACTATTTTAAACAACTTTAATATAATTCGTTAAAAAATCTTGGAAGTGGTTACTATCGTTTGTGTTTTAAAATTTACATTGAAACTATGAATTACAGCTGGTTCGTGAATCAGAGCACGGTCCTCCCATCCCATCATAAACGTGAACTATGCGCAAACTTTAAATCATGGCAACACTGTGTTTATGTCGAAAAAGAAACGACATCTAGGGATAGTTATTGAAACTAGTGTTACACTTGAATCAGGACTTGAGCTATTGAGGAGAATTTATTCTGATGTTAGTCTAGATGCCACTAGTGGTAACAAGTAGGTACGTACTATTTAAAATGAAATGATACAACTTTTTTATTTATTTTTATATTGCTTGCTAATTCTAAATACATTTCATATATATTTATATATAATAATACTAATTAAATAATAATAAATACATATACAATATAGATACTAAATATATATGGACATAAATTTCGATATAAATAAATATATATCAAACCAAAGATTTTATATAAATTCATGCATTAAATCATAATCCATTTTCGCGCCAAATCTACAAAAGTCTTCATTTACTATATTTACGCCTGGCAAGAGCTGGGCACTCGGTATTGCCTTATGTGCGTCTGTCCAGACACCTGCGGGTTTCCTCCCCTTTGTATCTCGTTTCTGTACTCCTGGAATTGCTTGTCAAGCTTAGATCCGCAAACGACCTCTACCGGTAGAATGTGGTAGTTCAGTCCTCTGCAATGCGACTGGCAGCCAGGTACTTGGGTGTTAGAAATGCAGATATCGTTCTGGTTCTCGTAGTATTGAACCTGTGGGTGCAGTTGGCATACGCCCTGCTCTTTGAGGTAGCTGCGGGCCCTGTAAGCATGTTCAGACGAATCCCAGTGCTCCTCAGAGGAGTGCATGGATTGCTTCCATTGTTCGTCGGAGCGTAATATCGCGGTGTACTGGTACTTGGGCTGGTACACGTACTTCTTCAAGTCAGACTGCCACTGTTGGATGCTGGGTTCTCCATCGACGTTCAGGGCGTAGGAAGCACCGTAAAACTCAGGCTTGTCAACAATGCCGTAAGGCGTCATGTAATCATCACGAGGTTCACCAGTCATGTGTCCGCACACACCCCTGACGTTTTTACGGTTGTCCTTAGCGAACACGACAACTCTCATGCCATCGTACATCACACGGAGGCGGTCCTCACCGATTTGGAGCATTAAAGTGCTATCGTCTAGCATGTAATATTGAAGCAGAGGGGCGTCTTTAACCTCATCCCAGTACATTATCAACTCTCCTTCAGAGACCTTTTTGGCATTGGTTTGTAACTTAACGGTGGGTTTTTTGTTCTCCAGTTGGACTAAAATTTCCAAATCTTTGCCGGATTCAGATCTGCAATAAAAAAACATAGGTAAGTATTAGAAAAACGTCATGGTAAAAGGAGATATAAAGTTTCACTTATGCTAGTTGTTATGGTTTTATATCTTGTAGACACTCAAAGCCAATTCACATGACCACCTGGCTGTCTAGGTTCCTGGTGATGTGTTTATAATGATCGGGTGGCTAAGTGGTTAGAGAACTTGACTACGAAGCTTAAGCGTAAGGTTCGATTCCCGGCCGGGGCAGATATTTGCATGACTAATACGAATGTTTATTCTCGGGTCTTGGATGTTTAATATCTATTTAATTATGTATTTATCTAACTAAGTTCCATTTCAATAGGATCTGACAATGTTGTAGACACTAATAGATACTAGCAAGCCTGAGATGGATTTAGACGATGAACTCGCTTCGCTTCTTATTTGTACTGTAAAGATTCATATTTATCTATACTTACTTGTGTGAGATGTACATTTCCTTCTGTTTCTCCTGGGGCTGTCTTGCCATGATGACAAGCTGCTCGTTCCTGTAGCCGTACTGGCCAGCGTATTGGGCATCATCATGCATCACCACGTGCCAAGAGGGATTGAGGGTGTAGTCGTAACTGCGGTTGCTGAAAGTCCTGATCTTAGTGCCATCAACCGTGCAGAATGCTGTAGAAGAGATTGTTTGATTAGTTGCAGTTTTGAAGTAAAAATATGATTCGGCTATTATGTTTTAGTCGCATTTTATATTAGACCCTCCTGGAATTTAAAACAGTATTGACATGTTTAAAGCAATACTTACGCACAAACTGTTGTTGGGTGAACTGGTTGAAAAGACGCTCATAAATATTCCAGGGGTTGTATGCAGACAGGACTGCAGCGCTGAATTTCGGAATGGGAACACGCTTCATCTTCATATCCCCAATGTAGGAGAAGATATCCAAATTCAGGTAGTTTTCCTCGTAGTCCATATCCGCATCGATTTCTATTTTGTCTCCAGCGATTGGCTTGAAGGGGTTGAAGTCAGAATACCAGAACCCGAATTTGGTTAACGCTTGGTACGCTTGGAAGGTCACGTTTTTGAAGGCAGGGCTCAAGTTCTTGTAAGTAAGTGTTGCCTTAATGTGGTTGGGGGCGTGCGCTCTGAGTATCATCATTCTGCATGACTCCTGGTAGAAATTGTTGCTCTCGATTTCTTGAAGACATTGTTTCCCCCAAGCGTTTAGCAGCAAGTTTTCGGTGTATTTCGTAGTGCGCTCCCCTGATGCTTTAACTTGGATGTTGCCATCCTTGCCAAGGTTGACGTCGGCTTCGAAAGCAGTCTTAAGCTCTTTCTTAAGAGCATAGAGGAAGTTCAGAGCAGTTACGGAAGGCATCTTTAAGCTTCCGACGGTGTTTAGTTGAGTATTGCCGAACTTGTCGGTGTTTCTTGCAGCGAAGATGGCGTATCCGATCTTAGGGCAAACCTTGCTGTCACCAATGGCAGCAGTTATAACGTATTCGGCTTTCTGGGAGCCCTCAAACGTAGCGCTAAGATCGACAATGTGAGCTCTGGCGGTATTGATGCCTGAGACAGCGCGTTTCACAATCTCCTGGCGACGGGTTACGCTGTTCGGCGTAATGTCGGGAATCTCAGTAGCTGCCACGGGAGCTTGGGCGTGTTTCTGGTTGTACAGAGTATCTGAAAAAAAATACATAGAGGCTAGCGCAATAAAACAAACTATAAAGGAATTCTTAGGTATCAAATAAAAAAAAAAATACAAACATTGGAACATTGAACCTCCTCCTTTTTTTGAAGTCGGTTAATAATGAAAAGCTCTTTCATATGCCAATAAGTTTGGAAATTCATTTGTGACAGGACTAAAATCCTTACCGTATGCTAAAGTCAGAGCGATGGCCTTGTTTAGCGACTGCTTTCCAAGATATCTGAAGTTAAAGTGCGTCATAGCCAAGTCTTTCTGGACGAGGCCGAAAGCGATGTCAGAGACCAATTCAATGCCGCGATGCATACTACCGAAGGTCTGGTAGTCATTCGAGTAGGAGTATCCTTCGAGCTGGAATGTAGTTCCAGTGATCTGGCCAAACTTGGCATTAACGGATGCTACCTTGTTTTTACGGACAATGACTTTGGTGGTAGGGTCAAGAGACTTCGGGGTCAGCGTATCCAATTTCTGGTTAGCTGTGTAGGGCCACACGCTGTAGTACACGATAGTAGTATCCTGCTCAGGAAGGAGGGGCTCCAGACGAATCTTCACTTCTCCAAGTTTAGCCTGGACTTGTGACTTGACGGGAATGTTAAGCTGGTATTTGCTGTCGAGACCGGCGCTAGCGAATCGGTTTGTAATAGTGTCTAAGACCCCAACGGAGCCTTCAATATTCCTGGCGTAAGTGAACTGGATTTCTTGCTCCATGGAAGAAGAATATTCAGGGTTTTCGAGAGCTGGTAACTTGATTTGGCCCTTGGTCTTGCTCTGGATATGGATAACAGTTGGCTCCTTGTATTTATAGATGAAGGGCATACCGGAAGCAACTGGGAACATGATGGTTACTTGAGCCTGGTTGATGACTTTGGTGTAGTGGTGTTCGATTCCTTTGCCGAGGTTAGCCATGAACTGTCCGAGGATTGCAGGCAGCTGATCCATGTCTTCTTGCGTTAGGCTGAAGTATCTTTGTTGGTTCATGAGGTCGATGTAGAAAGAAGCTTCCATTGGTTTCTGAGCTTCGCGCTTGATGTTAAATACGTTAGCGATTTGTTCAGCAGAGTATTTGTGTTCAGCAGAGCTCTTGGGAACGTTTCGTTTGAGAATGTTCATCTTTTGCAACAGCTGATCGATGAATTGGCGGTAGTTCGAGAAGGAAGCAGAGATCTGCAAACATAAATGTGTTACTCTTAAAGATCATTTCACAATCACAAAATTAACGAGATATTTAGTTTATTATAGTCTACAAACTAACTAGTACTTTGAGTAACTAAGAAACTTACGACGCTCATTTTGTTCCACGCTGCCGTTTTACTCATCCACGAGTATTTCAGGTTCTTGGGGAAGAGAGAATCTTCACTGCTGACGTAGGACAGGACGTTGAAGATATCGAGAACGTTGTCCTCATTGAGGGACTCACTGAATTTCTGGCCCCATTTAAGGCTGCCAAAGTCATCCTTGGTCAAGGTAGGCAGAGCGGCTTGAGCAGTTCTGGCCCTGATAAAGAAAAAGTGTAACGTTTTTAATAGGTCTGGCTTTAGACAGGTATAAGTCGGTTATAGCTATTTTTGTAAAGTTTTATTTTCTGGGTAAATGAGCTCAAGTTAGGTTAGTGCCAAGTTAAATAGTTTCGTGGTTCGAATTAAATGGTACCATGTCTAAGTAATAATATTAAACAATACTTACAAAGTGTAGAAGCGTGGGCTGGTAAGCTTAGCAGATGTCTCGATGCCAGCCTTGAGAGCAGCGCGCACGTGCAGACTAGGGTCTCTGTGGGTCATTTCAGCCATTGCGTGCATCATAGCTCCAGTGGGCTCGCTCACAAAGACACCTTGAGCAGCCAAGACACGGACCTCGTAAGGCTCAGCAGTGTTCCTCATGATACTGTACAACACAGCGCGGGCATAGTGATCCTTCTGGTAGGCAAGCAACTGCAGAATCTCAACCATTGAAGCGCGCAAGTATGTCGACACTTGGACCTTGCCTTCAAGGTAAGGAGCAAAGACCTCCATGATGCTACGATGACCCAGATGGCCGATAGCCTTAACGTAGATCAGAGCCTTATTGTTGTCGCCACTTTCGATAGCCTTTTGCAACTCCTGGCTAAGACGGGGCAGGATCTCCTCAAGGACGAAGTTGTCGTACTTTTTAGTGAGACGACCGTACATGTGAGTAGGATAGTAAGAATGAGCAGTATAGTTGTTCACTTGGCCTTGGTTGATGAAAGTGGTTGCTGCTATTAAAGCTGTGGAGTTCAAGTACTTCTGCTCCTGGACCACAGGGCTCATCGCCAGCTTGAAGAACTCAATCATGACTTTCTTTGTCGGATAACGCAACGTCGCAGGAAGAGAGGCGATGACCTGAGCGGCCTCTTCTCCGGTAATTTTCTTAGTCTGAATCCAACTCTTGATCTGCTGGAATGCAGGCATGGATCCAGCTTGAACGACTGCATCACGGTAGATCATCCACATGTCAAGCTTCAAGACGTTGTTTGAGGCCTTTGCAACTTCAATGCTGCGGCTAGTCTGGCTCAGCTGTTCCCAGTTCATGGCGGAAATCACGCGGACAAGGATGCTGAATTTGGAGAGGAAATCAGCCTTAGGCATGTTGCTGGGGTTCTGTAACTGTTGAGCGAGTTCTTGGACAAGCTTTTGAGCATTCATTGGATTTTGCTTTTTGTCTACATGGGGCTGGGCGCTCATGTACAGCGCAGCGTACGCAGGTTCGTTGTTAAGAGGTACATCGTCGTTCAAGTAGGCTGAGTTAGACTCAGAGCTGGATGAGCTCGAGCTGGATGAGCTCGAACTGTCATCGCTACGCTTCTTGATGATCTTATTGGCGGAAACGATTTTCTTGGGCATTTTCAGAGAACGACGCACTCGGCTGGTCTCCTCACTTTCTGAGCTGTGAAGCTCCTGCTGCATATGGTGGTGATGGTGTTCATGCGATTCCGAAGAGGATGATGAATCGCTAATGGTAACTTGTTTGGACCTCAGAGCGTACAACAGATTCTGAACAGTACGAGATCCCTCAGGCATCTGCCATGCGGCTTCTTTGTCCTCTTCGTATGAAACTAGCGTTAGTTTGACGTTACTGCGGACCTGAGCATTCTGTTTGCCGTAGAGGTGGACTCCAACGTTGACCTTGCTGGTGGTTTCAGCTTTGTAAATAATGCCTTGCTTGCTAACAAGGATGCGTGAGTCAGTCTTACGCTTCATGAACTGCACTTCGTGAGGGTTCTTGGACGTGCCAGTCCATTTCGCGCTTTCAGGTACACCGAAGTGATACGCAACTCTGTGGTGGCAGTGTTTGTAGTCTCTGGTCTTGGTGACTTCAAAAGGCTCTTCCTCCAATGCGAACTTGGGAAGTTCTCGTCGCCATTCGGAAGCGACTGGCAACACGGTGTATAAAGTCTCGCAATCACCAGTGACGTCAGTTTCCATCTTTCTGTAGTGTCCTTGCTGTGTGACATGGTCGTGGGTGTCATGTGCGGTGTGCTCGTTTCTGTGAGTAGACAAGTCTACTTGCAGTGCGCTGATGAGACCTTTGAGCAAGTTTTCATTTGAAAGGGAGAGAGTTGAGGGAAGTTTGAGGGATTGCACGCGGCCTCCGTTGAGATAAATCTCGAAAGGCAGATCCATGTTCTTGACACCTTCGTATTTGATGTCTTCGGGGAGGCACCAGGTGTGGGGTAGGTCGTGATGGATCTGCCCGTGTTGAGGGTTCTCTAGCTTGGCCTGGAGATGGCCGGGAGCTACGACGCGGACAATGAAGCGGGCCTTGAAGGCAGCACCGGTGCTAGAGCCCTGTTCAAGGTGGGCGAAGGTGCTAGTCTGCACATCGTAGCGGTAAAGCTTGCCGGTCTGCCAGGGCCATTGGCTCTCGACGGTGTTAGTGCCGAGCCTAACGGAGGCGACGGCCGCTGAAATAAACATGACGATTAGACAGTTAACATTTTTTTTATTCGACTGGGTGGCAAACGAGCAAGTGAGTCTCCTGATGGTAAGAGTTCACCACCACCCATTAACATCTGCAACACCAGGGGTATCACAGTTGCGTTGCAAACCTAGAGGTCTAAGATGGGATACCACAAGTGCCAGTATTTTCTCCGGCCGTCTTACTCTCCACGCTGAAACACAAAACGCGCCGAAACAGTTCAAGCACTGCTGCTTCACGGCAGGATTAGCGAGCAAGATGGTGGTAGCAATCCGCGCGGACCTTGCACAAAATTAATGCGAAATGCTTCAGGTGATAATAGTGTTAATTTAGCTGGACAGATTTTTATCAAAATGTTTGATTCAAACTATACTTAGTCACGTACCCCTTTAACACGATAAACTTTTAAACATAAATATGTCAATGCATGGGCACTTTAGTCAAACACGATTTGAAAAGACGTTACCTAAAGATACGTAAAGACATCACGGATTATGTTCCTGTTTCTATTTACTCAAACTAACCCAGCTGCCTGTTAGTAATATCAGCAAACACCGGATTGACGGGTGCAAATCTGTACTTACGTTTAATAGTGAGAAGACAGGTTAAACTAATTTTATTAGTTAATATCGTGTTTGATATTGATAAAATTGCCCTACAACCGTTGTATAATTTTAAGAATTTGAATTAAGAAGAAAATGACGTACACAAAAATAAGCTTTTTGAGGAATTAACTTCCTTAATATTTACTTAATTAAATTTTCACAATAATATGCAATCAACCTTCTTTCAAAATTTTCAGACTTTAGGCTTCGTCACTTCGGTTCTATTTCTTTTCCGTATACTTAATCATTTATTGTTTTTAAAGCTGAAATGCTGACGTTTTCCTCTAACACTAGGCAAGTATTTGAAGTTTTTTGTGAATAATTTTACCCTGAAGATTTAAACCTAATCTTGATATAATGTACTTTTAACTCATGGTCAATATGACCATAGTATTCAAACTTAGCCATTAGTTATGACAGTGATGCAATTTTTAGCCATCATTATCATAACTAATGGTACTAGGTTACCCGCAACTTCTGTGAAAAATTTATATATCACTATCCCGCGGGAAATATGCAATATAATATATCACAGGGTCTCAAACTATTTCCATTTCACTATTACATTTATTCAATCAGTTCAGAGTTTAATGGTGAAGAGGTAACGGACAGTTACTTTCGCATTTGTAATATTAGAATTTAAGTGCATTTCAATATTAGTAAGGAAACTAAATTAAGATAGTATAGCAGAGTACTTAAGAGGCTTACTTTTACGTTGTCTTTATGTCGCATTTTTTCTCCGACGCAAGGAAAATTTTCCAATAACGAATAATATTTAAGTCATGGTTAGTAATATTTTTCCACAAAGGAAAAAGCGTACAATTCTATTTCTTCTTGGCATGTGCTTTGTGGCTAGCGATGTAAGTAAGTATTCAAATGTTTTGTGCAACAGTACAACCTTTTCAGTTTAGCTTGTTTCACCAGTACCGAACAAAATCTGTCAACTAACCAAATCAGGAATGATTATTAAAAAAAAAAGGTAAATAATTTCGCAACTAAGCATAAAATGTAATAATTTGAAAAACACCAAATCAGTACATTTTACATTTTTATGTAACTAAACAAAAGAGATTATAACTTCGCAATAGAGATATTTATAACTTCGCAATTGGCAATTTTATTCGCGTTGAAATAATAGCATTACAATAATACACTTAATAATGATGAGCGGCAGTAAAATCGTTATGTATCTTTATAAAGTAAAATAATGTGCTCATATCGAATTATGCTCAAAACTACCCAGACCCATTATTCCCTAAAAATAAACAAACCGAATATTATGGCAACACTAGCGTTCAAAACGTCATTCCAAGCTTAAAGTTTTTCAAATTAGCCCTTCCTCAAACTCACTTCGCAAACGCGCTCCTATTTATTTTTTTAATTCGCAAAAAGCAAAGGTACTCACCGACAAAGGCCGCCAAAACCAAAAGTTTCATGATGGAACACTTTCTGGGATACCTTTGTATGTTCCACTTTCTACGAGAAGAAGACTTCTGCCTTTACCGATGTGAAGCCTGGGTTTATATACAGACCTACACGTGTTCCTGATTTGACCTGATTATTGGTAATCTGACTTTTGCCGAGTTCTTGAGGTTATTAATAAGGTAGGACTTGGTGCTACGGCGATGTCTGCTTTTAATGAGTACTACTTATCTATTCTGTTGTACTACTACTTTTTAGTAAGGAATAGTTTTGAGTAGAAGGTTTGGTGCGGTTAGTCCTTGCATGGTTAGTCAACTTAGTCATAAGAATTAAATTAATGTTTCTTTTTATATGTATATAATTTGGCACTTTGTAGTATAATTAAGATAATTAATTCGTGCAGTAAAATAAATAAAAAACCCATCCAAGTAGGTACTTATGTAAGTTATAAAGTAGGTACTTATTGATATAGATGGACACTAGTTTTGCCGTTCGTACATGATTTGACATTTTAAACACAGGAATGTGTCTTTTCGAAAACAGCATGACTTTTTTTATGATTTATAGTTAAATTTTTGAAGTCCTTAATATTTTATTTAGGTTTTACTCGAGTGATAGTCGTTATTTTTTCGCGAATTTTCCATATCTAACATTCAATTAAGTCACATCAATTCGGAACCTTGCCAAGCTTTAGGGGCTGACTTAAATCATATATTTCAAGCTTTTATTTACTTTGACATGTCCCGTTGTCTGTCTTTTTTTTTCGACTGGATGCCAAACGAGCGAGTGGGTCTCACCACCGCCCATAAACATCATGCAACACCAAGGGTATTGCAGATGCGTTGCGTTATTGTTTCTGTCTATAATAAAATCTTGCAAGTTAATTCGACTAACTTTCAGTTGTCGGATTAACTTGAAATTTGATATACTTACTTAAATTGCGTGGCAATACAATAATCTGGTAGTCACATCCTGGTAGTCCAGCTAAGATCGTCTCCGCAGGACGGAACTCTTCAACGGTTAATGGCATCGACTTGAAATTTGGTATGCAAATGTAGTTTGGTAGGCAATGCAAAGTACAGTCGGCAGAAAAAGCTTGTATTAAAAAATAATTTTTTACCACAAACTTATTTTAGTTTTACTTCTTTTTTTGCTTTATGTTAATATTTTAAGGTTAGATTAGCTTTTTATTCAATTGTTATTTACTCTTTTCTTTTCCATTAAATCATAGATTAAATCGTCTCGTCACGGACATGCGGTATACATACCATGTACAGTCGAGTGTCGAAAGTAGTGTTTGTATCGACACAAAAGCGAGCACGCCAGTTGTATGGCTGTTCTATGGTAAGAAAACTAAGAAACTAAACTAACCAACAAAATGTCGGAAAACCCCCGACTTTGTCACTTTAAAGTTCAATATCTCAAAAACGGCTGAACCGATTTTGATGAAACATATCTAAGAACCATCGCTAGAAAACCTGCTATCAAATAAAAAAACTGCATTCAAATCGGTTCACCCGTTTAAGAGCTACGGTGCCACAGACAGACACACATAGCGGGCAAACTTATAACATCCCACTTTTTGCGTTGGGGGTTAAAAATCGAGGTGCAAAGGTTTTTCTAGGGCTTGAAGGCCGTCTTTTATGATAATGCTGATGACATGTCGCGACAGACAAACCGTCACATTTAATTAGCATCTGAATCAGCAACATTGTCGCGTCGGAAGCACAAAGATCACTCACGCACTTGCATGACCTAGCTATCAGTGGGTCTACGAACGACCCCAAATGAGCTAGGGCTAGGCGCGTGTTAGTCCAGTCACGAATTAGACCTATGCGTATTGACATCTAAACTACATTTCAATAGAATCTGACAATTTCCTAGACATTTAAGACACCCTAACGTGGGTACACTCAATTAGGTATATGTATGTCCTTGTTGATGTGATTACAATCTAAAAAAAAATTATAACAAAAAATTGAACTTACTACAAAAAAACATAAAAATAATTTTTTACTAGTCTGAAGTGGGAACTATGGCCCAAGCCCGCTCATTCTGAGTGGAGGCCTGTGCCCAGCAGTGGGACGCATATAGGCTGGGACGAAACTGAAGTCGGTGTCTCCGTGCCTGTCCGGCGCACAAAGAGGGGTGTTATAAGTCTGACCACTATGTGTGTCTGTCTATGGCACCGTAGCTCTTAAACGGGTGGACCGATTTCGATGCATTTTTATATGAAAGCTTTCTTTGCTGTCGTTCGGAGCTATTTTTGACTAAACCATTCATTGCCGAGCGGCAGATTACGTACTATAAGACGGAAATTGGCGTAAAACCCTTTTTTGGATCGGGGGTTGAAAATAAAACAATACGTAATGAAACTAAGATATATTTAAAATATTTGTATCTAAAATGAGCATATGGCAGCAGCTGCCGTAGTATTTTCATATAAAAAAAATACTTAAAATAACAAGCAATCTGGAGATCTTAAAATGGAAAAATACTTATTTATCATAGTTTAAAAACTCACGAGATTCTTTGGAAAGCATTCTTATTCTCATATTTGTACAATATTTTAATTATTTAACTAAAATAATCTAAAATGTAGTTGTTTACAAGTATTTGAGCAAATATAGGTGTTTTAGTTAGGTGTTACGTACGTTTAAGGACTTAAATTGAAGAGCCACCATGGAACCATTTCACAGTAAACTTCATAGTGAGTGACGTCGCATTAATTAACAAGGAAAATCGTAATAACTTTTCCTTTGAAAAGGTTCCATGGTTCATGAATTAAAGTCCTTAACCGTATAGTAACAATAATTAAAATACGTATTGTAATCAACAAAGTAACAAAATTAGGAAATCGCTAACCATTTATCATGCAGCAACGAAATATTTTTGTCATAGAAGAGAAACATTTTATTTTTACTATTAAAAATTATATTTATTTCAGCTCGTTTTCTCTGAAACAAATATAGTTCTCCAGACGGACTTGCCGATCTAAGGAAAATGGGTACTTATTTGGTTTGATCAACTATTTCTTGTTGTTATTCTGCCCGTCAGCGAGCAAGTTGAAGAAATGTTGTGTCACATTATATTAGCATGCATGCGTATTAGATGGCTAATAAGAAGGGGCTTAAAACTACTACAAAAATGATTGTTTGGCAAATTTTAATCCTATAAACTTACGGCTTAAAGGGTGACTATAGCAACGAGTGACCAAAATTGATCGAACCATTTATACATAGTAAATTTGCAACCAATCGGTGTCTTTACATTGAAAATATATATAAAAAAACAGTTACTAGGGGAGTTTTCCGAATATTTTTTTTTCAATTAGCTAACAAAAGTTTTTTTTATAACCGTTTTGTTAAGCATCAATATAAAATCAGAGATTTTAAATATTTACAAAAACTTAAAAAGTCAATTATATACCAACATAATTATATTTACAAAATTAGTACCCATGCGTTTACGATTTAAACACAAAATTTAAGTACCTCAAGTTCTGACAGTCAGTTACCAAGACAGAAAGTAGAGCAAAGAAATAAGTATACTTTCTCTTTGTGTGGAAACATATATAAAATAGTTTTCAATTATGTTTTACTAAATACTGAAACTATTTAAATCTTGGTCCCTAAGATATACTTAAAATATTTCTATTAAAAGACAAAGAGATCTTTTGTTTTTAAAACAAAGGAACAACAAAAATAACTCTAACATTTCTTAATGGAATTTATGTTTAACTTACACATCTACAGTCTTTATTTATGAGCAGAAGCACATTTAGGACTTTGGTCCTTATCAATTGAGCAATCTAGAATTTCTTTCTATAATTTTACTTTTAACAATTAATCATAAACACAAATAACTCCTTCGTAATCCAAAGTTTCGTTCCTATAGAGTCACATTTGTTTCTAATGTTACATATACACCAGATTCTAGATTTGTACACGATTTGTACTTGAACTGTCTCTAACATAATTCTACATATAAATAACAAACAAGTATGACAATTTGGCAATATTTTATATAGGAGTATATTAGATTGCCTTTTATGCTTTACTCAATATTTTCGTCTGAAACCAACCATTTCAAGCATTTTTACTAGCGCCATTTAGGGTGGGTCTTTTCCCACATACTCCTTTTCTTCTATTAAACCTTCTGCACCTGCAGTAGGTACTACCACTTCCCGAGCTCTCGGATATCTTAACCATGTCGTCAACATATAACAACTTTTACAGCCTCTGCAGTCTTGGTACAGTAAGCTTATCCCTGATACACCGCAGCGTAGCCAGTTTAGCTGGCGAGCTTGGCACGAGCTGTTCGTGTTCTGGCCGGCGCGGTGGACGTGGGGGGAGGCAGGTGCGGGGTACACTAGTGATGTGGGGGTGAGACTTCACGTGTTTCCTGAGGGATGAGGGGTCCGTGTAACGCTTGCCGCAGCCAGCAGCACCGCAAGCATAGGGTCTCTGCGAAACAAAAGGAAATTGTGTTAAAATCTCTCAGAGGATTGCTTTTGGCGACTTAAAATATTGTTAATTGCAAATAAGCATAGATTTAATCGGAGCCCTGTCAGTTTGTAAATGATTCTAAGTACCAACTGGTTTCTGAAACAGATTCATGATGCGCCCTACGCAACTGTGAAACAACTCAAATAAGTATGCAAACTTGCCAACAAATGTACAAATAGTGCCCAAAATGATGTGATGACAACGAGCTTGTGACAAGGACAGAAGGAAGTAAAGCTATATTCAGACCTTTAGTCAGCTCAAAGTTGGTATTGTTGCTTGTTATTGTTGGCCCGCGGGCATCTGATTGGCTACTCTGCTTATATTATGAACGACGTATCAGAAAAGCAGGGACTAAAACTGCCAACTTACAGCGTTAAAGTGCGTCCGCTGATGCTTGGCTCGATCCGAAGAGTTGGAGAAAGCCTTCCAGCAATGCGGAGCTGGGCAGGCGTACGGTCGCTCCCCCGTGTGGGATCGCACGTGGATCTTCAGGTTCTCCAAACGGGAGAAGGCTTTGCCACAACCTGGGTGCTGGGGGATACGGAAAATTAGTTAGTTTGAAGAAGTGTCTATTGATTGATTAGGATAGAAGATATACCATCAGAAACCACATTGTCTAATTCGCGATCGTATTTGCCTACTATATTCTCTTTCTATCTTTATCCTACACCGTGTGACAGAAAGAGGTAATGCAATCGGTTGCGATTCCGAGTGCGTTACACGTCAGGGCCTTAGGGTTCCAAAATCTGCAATTTATTTGCGGCTCACGTTTAAATTTTAAGATCCCTTTTATCTACATTAGTTTATTCGAATTTGTTGATTAATAGCATTTATAATAACTATGTATTGTCTGCCACTGCCAGTCAGTTAGTCGTGATGCTTACTGTTTTACTATTTTGCAGATATATTTAGATCGAAAGTTCTGAACTCACATGGCAACGGTTGGGCTTGTGTCCGGAATGGACCCTCATGTGTATCAGCAGTTTGTAGCGCGCGTTGAACGGCCGCCGTGCGCGCGCGCAGTCCCGCCAGAGGCAGCTGAACTCGTCACCTTGGGGACAAATAGTCCATGAAAAATAAAATTTTCGACGAAAATGAAGGTAGACTTTTTTGGACACCACTGTAGCATCAAAAGTATTATCATAAGCACAAGCAGGCTTTGACTTTCAATCTAGAGTT
Source organism: Choristoneura rosaceana (assembly GCA_037349165.1). NCBI lineage: Eukaryota > Metazoa > Arthropoda > Insecta > Lepidoptera > Tortricidae > Choristoneura > Choristoneura rosaceana. The sequence continues at coordinate 8,774,282 of JAZBNJ010000013.1, forward strand.
GGAGAGCTCTAATGCGTAGTATTTTTGAAGTTTTCTATGTTGGTACAAAAGTCACGCACTTACAAATTTCCACGTTTAAAATATCAGTAAGTGTAAGTGCAATTCCCCTGGTGTTGCAAGTGTCTATGGGCGGTGATGATCTCTTACCATCAGGAGACAGTTGCTCGTTTGCCATCCAGTCGAATAAAAAAAAAACATCGACATTATCTCTAAGAATATGTAAGTTGAAGTGGCAATGGCAGGCCACATCGTTCGAAGAAGAGATATTCATATTCGTTAATTCGCAGCCATGGTATTATGAGATGGCAAATAAATATTACAGTGCTACATGGACCCTGCTAGGGCAAAGTAACAACGAAAACAACGTAAGAGAGAAGTCCTCCGGTGGCGACCACAAACTGAAAGACGAAGCGTTGGTAGGCCTGTCTATACATATACGAGTAGATGAAGTTTTTTTTTTTATGGTATAGGGGGCAAACGAGCAGACGGAAATCGCAACGGTGGATAAAGAAAAGACGATTTTTTTAGTTCTGAAGGGGGAACTTTATTCAACAGTGGACGTCTTTCTGCTGATGATAGTGAATATTAGTAGGATTTAATTAATTATTATGTACCTTTATAAGTGTTGACATGTGCTCTTTCGATGTGTTCAACCAAGCTGTTTTGGTTCGGATATCTCTCATAGCAATGTTCCCAAAGACATACTCGTTCACCTGAAAACATAGGCTAGTTTAAGAGCCTAATTTTTTATTTAAAGGTAGGTATTGCTGTTTCTCATTAACTGATAGAATAACTTAAAGGAGTTTTAATTGAGTATGAGTATGTCTTGCCGATAGACATATTATAAAGCTAAACGATAAAGATTAAACTAATTTAACGTAAATAATTCAACTATAATTACCTTGTGATTTATCTTTATTACTTTTCTTCTCATTCAAATTAGTTGATTTATTGTCAGTGTTAAATTCCTCATTTTCTCTTTCTAAAGTTAAACCAAAGTCATCCAAATTAATAAATAATTCATCTTCATCTAATAATTCCGAGTTTTCGTCATAGTACGTGGAACTTTGTACATCACTTTCAATCGATTCTGATACTGATATTTTTCGTTCGGGTCTATCAAAGTTAAATTCGTTGCAACTAGTCGGCGTGTCGGGTAGGACATAGTTTTTTTCATTATCTAGATTGTATAATATGTTATTTGGATAACTATATTGCTCCAAACTATTAATCACATTAGTATTGCTATTCGGTACTTGTGTTTCATTTGTTTGGTTGTAATAATTCTGTTGCGGTGCATCTTCTACGTTATAATTGCAATATCGCTTAGAAAATGCAGTTTCAATGGAAGGTAAAAGATTTGTTTCCGTAGGAGTAGGTAAATATTCTTCTTTGAAACCTGGATTCGAATTTTCTCCATCTTCTCTGCATAATTCATCGATCAACGATTCGTCATCTATATAATCATTGTTAGTATCATATAAGTTATTATCGATCTGTTTTTCCTTTAACGATTCACTTTTAAAGCTATCATCAAACTCTATACTGTCGAGATCCAAAAGAACATCCTTCATGTTCTGCTCTTTAAAGTTCTTATCAATAACTTCATCAATTATTTCAAAGTCTGTATTTGCTGTTCCATTCCAATCTAATATTTCGAAGTCAAAACTTTCTTCGATTCCATATTTAAAATTGTCGCTTTTTTTCTTGTGGTTTTCTATTTCTAAATTGAATTGCGACATGTAATAAGCGTGTAGGTCTGTGACGCCATCTGTTTCTTTGAATAGTCCTTCATCGTAAGGTGTGATGAGTTCAGCCATATTGGGTTCATTTACCTATTGAGGTTCAGTAATCTTTAGGTATTTGACATGTGGTGTTTGCTTCTGCGCATGTGGCTTCGCTATTATTATAAAAATAAACTTTCTCCGCTCGTACTGGCCATCTGCGAATTATAAATTTAATCGTTTTTTTTTTGCGATTACAGACTGGCAACACGTGTTAAGTGTTGCAACCTATTTTCATTGAGAGGAAGTTGGTTTACCGTTAATGATACCTAAAGATAAGTATGTAAATTAATTATTTTTAGATAATTGATGTAAGTAATTCTTGATGCGATACTCAATTTTTTTTCTAACATGTGTATGTGTCACTGCTGTTATAAATAAATTATTTTCTTTCTTTACTTCTTTATATTTATGATGGTGTTGGAACTAGGTAAGACAAGGGTAGCAGATACTAAGTATAAAAATATTTACATTTTTTTTCTAAGCATACATTTTTCCGTGTATATAAAAAAATTATAGTCGTTTTAATCTTTAGTTGAAATTTATTAAAAATTCTAACATTTCTCTTGAGTAAAAATCAAAAACTTGCAAAAAATAAGTAATATTTCAGTGCTCAAATATTTTAGAGCTTTTTTTTTATTTCGCCTGATTGGGTTTCATTAAATGTGTACCTATCCGTTTTTATGCTACTAGAAAAGTGACGTACGCGTATGCATACATATAATATGGAAAGTGTGTATCTATTATAACTTTATTTTAAGAATTACAAAAATATAGAATAAATTAATATTTGCCTTTAGAAACTAAAAAAAAAGAAACTAAAACTGAAAAAGAGAAAAAAGCTCATCACAAACGCAAATAAGTAAATTTTGATCCAAATTGTCAATATAGTTAATAAACATTCTATTTTTTACATGTTTTCTATTGTGACCGCGTTTTTTTATTTCTTACGACTTCGCCCGACGGCTCAGTTCATTAGAGACTACCTGGTATTAACTTTTAGCTAAATCGAAAAATATTAAGGCTACAGAAAAAAAATGCACATATTTATAATTATTACTGTCATTGTTAAAAGTCATAAACCATATAATTCACAAGCTTGACGAGTTGAATTGACATGACACTAAGAGAAACATTAAATTAACTAATACCTACTCATACTCAACTCAGAAGGTTAATCTTTTGCTAAATGTCTTTGAATAAAAAAAAACCATTACAAAGAAAATACATTAATTTAAAGCCATAAGAACAAACATAGAAAAAATTTAGTTGCGAATTAGGTATGTTATCCTTGATTATTTTTAAGGCAGTAAGAGTTAGGTTATTATTATGGAAAAATTGACTTCATTTCATCTGTTGAATGGTCCCTTAAAATTAAGGCAAATTAAAAATAATACACTGTTTAATTAAGCAGTTCATTCAGATTGTTATCACCATGACAGAAATGATTATTTATGACTTTAATTTACTCAAAAAAAACTTCTTAGTATAAATTAGACAAATCTAGCTTTATTTTAATTATTTTACACCTGTGTCTTTTATAAAACATTAACTACATTACTAAACTCTAAATTTAAATATTTTATAACTTAACAGACCCTTACCTAAAATAATTTCCTTAAAGTATTAAAGTATTAAGGTGTAAAATAATTAAAATAAAGCTAGATTTGTCTAATTTATTCTTCAAGTTATCAGTAAGTATTCGAATATTTATTTTATTCGACCACAATGATATTCGTACAAACACAATCTATCTTCATTCTGCCCAAAAAAAATCTTTTCATATTTAAAAAAAGTACTCACTTAAATCACCAATCGCTAATCAGCTACCGGCGCACGTTCCAAAATGGCGCGAGCTGTCAACTTGACACTTAACCTAACTTTCGGTTTGCCGCCAAAACCGATAGAAATTACACGTCCACACTCTCCCCGGTCCTTTTCAGGAATAACACAGGAACATTCGGGATAACTGAAACAACACATGTGTAAACCGCGTGACAATTTTAAGTCTTCCATGAGCTTTTTTAACCAAGTCTTCTTGTTCTTATAAATAAGGATAAATTTGGTTTGGATTTAGATTTTTAAATGGCAAACGACGATGATCTTATTAAAATCTTTTGGCGCCACACAGATCTTAAAGATTTTATTGATTCACTTGACACTTTTTGTTTGTTTTTTGCGAAAAGCGGAAGGTTATGAAATTTTTAATAGAGCTCTATTTTTATTTCCAAAAAAACTCGTGAGTAAAATAAAACTTTTTGAATTCGTTTTAGTGCAATATGGAAATAATCTCAGACTTTTATAATCATGAATTCATGATATAAAAATCTGCCGTTTTAAATTGCACAACCTGTTGTAATCTAGTCCTTTCTTCTTTCTGTTAAAAAAAGGTAGCCTGGAAGAGATTGGTCTGAAGCGTTAAGGTGGCTCATTGCTTAACTTGTTAAGTAATTTCTCTGTGTAATATTTTTTTTTTTTGTAATATAAACAATTGGTACATACAAGTGAGTGGAAAATTACAAGCCACTATTGAAAACCCCTTAGGGATTTATGTAATAACTAGCTTTTACCCGCGGCTTCGCACGCGTAAACTAATCGGTCTGGTAGTGGCAATTGAAATATCCCGTGGGAGTATAGGGATAAAAAATAGCGTATGTGTTATTCCAGACGTGCAGCTACCTACATACCAAATTTCATGACTTTTAGCCCAGCGGTTATTATTTCAACATTTTATTCCTATCCCGTGGGAATATCAGGATAAAAAGTAGCCTTCGTGTTATTCCAGAGGTCCAGCTACCTATATACAAAATTTTATGGCTCTAAGCCCAGCGGTTGTTATTTCGAGATCTTATCCCTAGTTATCCCGTGGGAATATTGGGTCAAAAAGTCACCTATGTGTTATTCCATACGTCCAACTACCTACATAACAAATTTCATGACTCTAAGCCCAGAGGTTCTTATTTCGAAATTTTATCCCTATCCCGAGGGAATATCAGGATAAAAAGTAGCCTTCGTGTTATTTCAGAGGTTCAGATACCTACATACTAAATTTTATGGCTCTAAGCCCAGCGGTTGTTATTTCGAGATCTTATCCCTAGTTATCCCGTGGGAATATCGGGTCAAAAAGTCACCTATGTGTTATTCCATACGTCCAACTACCTACATACCAAATTTCATGACTCTAAGCCCAGAGGTTCTTATTTCAAAGATTTTATCCCTATCCCGTGGGAATATCGGGATAAAAAGTAGCCTATGTCCTTTCCCAAGGTCTATTCTATCTCTGTACCAAATTTCATTCAAATCGGTTCAGCGGTTTTGGCGTGAAAGCGTAACAGACAGACAGACGGACAGACAGACAGAGTTACTTTCGCATTTATAATATTAGTATGGATGGATTACTTACTTACCTGTTTTCTGTATAGTTTAATATCGTGGTGTACAATAAAGAGTCATTGTATTGTATTGAATACTTGCTTAGGTAGGTAGGTAGTTAGAGTTAAAATATTTTTTTCTTTGAAAATGCTGAAAAGTCAAATAAAATGTAAATAAAAAAAATATGTTAGGAAAATTAGAAGTTGTTGAGGAGCTCCATCGAGAACTTAGAAATCTGGAAGCTCATGCTAAAAAGTAATCTTAAGAAAAAACTGTAGTCTTTGCGTAACTAAAAAAACGCTACACACACTTTGTCGACAAGAAGGGTCGTAGACACAGACAAGCAATCAACGATTTTTTGTCTAAAAGTGTTTTTACAAGTTTTTATGTTAGTTCTTTTTTGATGCCAGACGTTTTATTTATTGTCATCATGATGTTGTTCAAATACCTATACTTAAGACTTTATGTGGGCAAACTTGGAGAACTATTTACAGTCATACAACACAGATAGTTGTGTTGAGTATTTGGATTACCTATACGATGCGACTTGTAAATAATACCTACATGTTCAATTCAATCTTTTTTTTTATTGTCTCATTTTTCATTGAATTATCACACAAACCAAAAAAAATCGTAGATAATTTTAAGTAAGCACAAGGAGAAATTTTGTTCAGTACCCATATTTTTTTTTTTAAAAAGCCATTGCGGCCTATGGTTTGACCTATCGCCTCTCAAGCAGAGGGTCGTGGGTTCAAATCCCGGCTCGCACCTCTGAATTTTTCTAAATTCATGTGCGCAATTTACCACGAGCTTTGCGGTGAAGGAAAACATCGTGAGGAAACCTGCACAAACCTGCGAAGCAATTCAATGGTGCGTGTGAAGTTTCCAATCCGCTCTGGGCCCGCATGGGAACTATGGCCCAAGCCCTCTCATTACGAGAGGAGGCCTGTGCCCAGCAGTGGGACGTATATAGGCTGGGATGATGATGATGATGACCTATATTTTTGTCATTTAGGGCCTGTTTCACCACTTGTCGACTAACTTTAAGTGACGACGGATATCAGTGATGCCGTCTCTGTTTGTTTTATCCAAATAAACAAAGCAGGTGCAGGTTTTTGCAGGTGGTAGGACCTCGTGCAAGGTCCGCCCGGATTGCTACCACCATTATTTTTTTTTAAATAGTCTATATTATGTCCCAAAATATTATGGGCAAAGGCCTCCCCTTTCCTCCGCCACTCTTCCCTGTCCTGGGCATGCACCTGCCAATCGAGCTGAAAAGCGCTCAGGTCGTCCCGCCATCTCCTCTTGGGTCTGCCTCTGCTCCTATGGCCATCCCTCGGATCCCATTCGGTTACGATTCGTGCCCATCGGTCCGGGTGCATGCGGCAGACATGTCCGGCCCAGTCCCACTTGCTCGTTAATCCTGCCGTGAAGCAGTAATGCTTGCACTGTTGTGTTTCGGCGTGGAGAGTACTCATACTCATACTCATACTCATTTATTGGTAATAATTATTACATGTCATGTTTGTTAAATTATTCTAATATATAAATTATTATTACAAGCTACTTACACACAAACACAAACACAGCCACACGAACACAACACAAACACACCCGGTCCGGTAAGACAGCCGGTGAAATTACTGGCACTTGAGGTATCCCATCTTAGGCCTCTAGGTTGGCAACGCATATGCAATCCCCCTGGTGTTGCAGGTGTCTATGGGCGGTGGTCATCTCTCACCATCAGGAGATCCACTTGCTCGTTTGCCATACAGTCAAATAAGAAAAAACAAAGACGGCATTTTTTTTTATTTGACACTTAAACTTAGTCGAGAAGTCCCTTAATATCGTAAAAGAATTGTGTCCTAGTCCTAGTATTGTGTTTGTAACTCCTTATTGTACATAAAACATACGAAAATTAAAATTAACTAGTATTTTTATTTGACGTTTACAATTTCAGGTTGCTCATTAAAATTTCGACTGGTTTTAAATAAAATGGAAAATAAAATCTACGGTTAAAATATTATCTCAATGATGCATGACGAAAACATTATGCGGCATGACGAATCAAAATTAGCGCTCTGATAACATAACAATGTATTTAACTACCAGTTATAAAGTCCACGCATGTCTTTAAGTATTGCAAGAGTGTATTTCATAAAAAAACAAGTCGTAAATAATAAATATAAATAGGCAATTGATAGTTTATTGGTACAAATATGAAAAAAATCCAAAAAATGACTTAACTAAAATACTAAATATTACAAACTACATTAAAACTATATTAAAAACTAAACTATATCACAGTAACTATATCTTAAAAAGGGCCCTGCGGCATTGTGCCGAAAATGCTGGCAGCATTAGGTAAATAATTAGGTAGGTATATAAAAAAAGAAGTTCATTAAAACTTAAACTAATAATCAGAGTTAGTGCTGCCTGAAAAGAAGCGCAGGAGTGTTTTAACGTTTCAGCATTTAGGTTTGCTGAGCCAGTGTCCGATTAGCAACGTCAATGGCACATATCATTCTGTCCTTCGTGTTGTCTATTTGTTATTGTTGTCTTGTGTTGTTGTGAATAAATTATTTTTTACATTTTATCCTTTAGATGGGCTTGGGATTCCTTTTCCAAAGGGAATCAATTTGTTTTCGGATTGATTAGGCATAGAAAGAGTATATTATACTAGGTGTCGTAGGTGTATACATCCATCCATACTTTAATATAATATTATAAATGAGAAAGTGTGTTTGTATGTTTATGAGTTTGTGTGTTTGTCTGTCTTTCACGCTGTAACGGAGCGACGGATCGACGTGATTTTTGGCATAGAGATAGTTTATGAGCCCGAGAGTGACATAGGCTACTTTTTATCCCGAAAAAATGCACAGTTCTCGAGGGAACAGCGCGCGATAACCGAATACCACGCGGGCGGAGCCGCGGGCAAAAGCTAGTACATTAATAAAATATAGTATTATGTAGTACGGATATGAGTTTGGATTGACAGAACAAGTAATTCCTGATGCATGGTCTCTATATGGCATCTAAGAGCTTGTGCACACTAGCGATTTGCCGGCGGTTTCTCTGTGGTATCTCCGCGATTATTCGCCGCCTGCGCGCCGCCGCGGTGCCGTCGCGTGGACGCGGCGATTAAGCCACGTACAGTCATACTAGCGAGAAACCGCCGTCAAAAACGCTACTGTACACAAGCCCTAATTGGAACATTTTCAAATAAGACCAAGGCTCACTGCAAACTTGTCGTCAACCGATAAAACTTATCGCGTAAGGACGACACGTGGAAACTGCCTATCAATGAAGTGTCCATCCTGCAAAGATTATAGATAACGACATTGTAAGGAGGGTCACGGATAAAAAGGTCGGGTCTAGTGTCTAAACTAGACCGAGTAAACATGACGTCTGTCCTTCGTGACCTAGTTAGATCCAAAGTATTCAATGTCTTGCAACTATAGTTGTAAACCAGCGGCTAGAAACGAGTAACAAGCCGCTTGACACCGAGTTACCCGACTTCTTCTTCTCTTTTAAAATATGGCTTTCTGTCCTAATTAATAGGACAATTTCGCCAGTGTCAAAGTATTCTCTTTGAGAGGGACGTTGTACGGTGATTGTAGTTTTTGCAACTTGATAGTAAAATTCCAGAAACCACGTGGAAACAACTTGTGCATTAAAAAATGTCAGACACGAGAGCAGTATAGAATTTTGTGATCACTGTTCACTGTTAAGATTAATCGCCGCATAAAACACTATCAAAAGTATACTTCAACTAGCCAAAGAAACAGAAATAGCAAAATTAGATACTGTCTATATTCGCCATGTTCGAATGCTACAAATCGAATCTCGATACCCGACTTGAGCATCGAAAAAAAAAACAACTGTCTTTATTACTTTTTAGGGTTCCGGAGCCAAAATGGCAAAAACGGAACCCTTATAGTTTCGCCATGTCTGTCTGTCTGTCTGTCTGTCCGTCTGTCTGTCTGTCTGTCTGTCTGTCTGTCTGTCTGTCTGTCCGTCCGCGGCTTTGCTCAGAGACTATCAATGTTAGAAAGCTGTAATTTTGCACGAATATATAAGTAAACTGTGCCGACAAAACAGTACAATTAAAAATTCAAAAACAATTTTTTTTAGGGTACCTCCCATAGACGTAAAGTGGCGGTGATTTTTTTTTTCTCATCCAACCCTATAGTGTGGGGTATCGTTGGATAGGTATTTTAAAACCATTAGGGGTTTGCTAAAACGATTTTTCGATTCAGTCATTTGTTTGCGAAATATTCAACTTTAAAGTGAAAATTTTCATTAAAATCGAGCGTCCCCCCCCCCTCTAAAATCTAAACCGGTGGGTGGAAAAATTTGAAAAAATTCAGGATGGTAGTCAGTATATCAAACTTTCAAGGAAAACTATAGCGGCTAAGTTTGCTTGAGAATTATTAGCAGTTTATGAGTAAATAGCAGCGTAAGGTATAAAATATACCTATACTTCGAAGATTCCGTATAAAGTACGAAATCCTTAGAAAAATATTACTTAATTTTTTCGTAATGGCTCCGGAACCCTATTTTGGGCGTGTCCGACACGCTCTTGGCCGGTTTTTTTTTATTGATAAACTGTTATTTTTGTTAACAGCAGCACTTATTATAAGTATTTCCCAAACATCTCTCACAAATAATTTACTAAAACAGTCCTATTATAAATTTATTTTTCTGTTTTTAAAGTCGCACTATAAATTAGTTTTCTAGTTTACAAATTATCTATTTATTTATGTCTAAAATATCTCAACAAATACAAATACAAATAATTTATTTGTCAAACATAGGTTAAAATAGTTGGTACATTAATCATAGACTTGTATCACTATGCTGCGCCCAAGGTCATACAAATATAGATATAGGTAAGCACATTCACTCATGCAGTACACTAAATAAAGTCTAAAAAGTTGACAATCTATCACGCATATACTCCTCCATTGAATAGTAGGCCTTATCCGTTTTAATCATCATTATCTGTATAATATTGAGGATTATTATGGCCAGTATAATAGCAGTCGTTATAAAAAGTAGAAGTCTGAAAAAGGAGCAAGAAAGTGCACGCGCAACGTTTTATTAAATGCACTTATGGATGACACGTGTGACGACGTTTTAAGTTTGCGTCGGAGTGCACGCTATAATATTATTTTTCACTTCTCATGCTCATAAAGTTTGTGTTTATGCTGAATCTAGGCGACATAAAATGACTTTTTATGCTGAATCTAGGCGACATAAAATGACATTTTATGCCCTGGTGCATAAAATAAAATCTTCGTCGTAATATTATTTTAATAATTTTTAATTTATATAAAACAAAAAAAAAACAATCAAAATAAATCAATAACATTTAAAAATGGAATTATTTAATAATGCATAAAAATAAAAGGTACACAGAAAGTGAATAGTTGTTTCCATTATTGCTATATAATTTCCTCACAATCTAAGTGAAAAGCAGTGTAAAACTCGAGCATTAAACCTATTTTCCCCTCGACGTGTCTATCCACCCTCGCCGTACCGGCTCCGGTGGCTATATGAACGTCTTGGGTAAAGTGGCTCGTTTTATGCTCTTGTTGTACAATCTACTTTTATAGTATCCGCCCGCCTCGGTTTCGCATGGGTATTTTTTTTATGTAGTGGGACTATTGGTGGGCAAAGGCTTTCTCTTTCCTCCTCCACTCTTCTTTATCCTGGGCAATGGGCACCTGCTAATCGAGCTGAAGGTACTTGTACTATTATCTATTCTGGGCCGAAGGCTTATGCGATTGGTAGGTAGGTATGGTAAGCGTACTTACCTATAATAGACGAAAATAAAACTAAATTTTACTCCTCTAACTTACAATCATTTATTGCATAGACATTTTAAAATCTGTTTTTTTTTTTTGGGTTTTTACTCTGGCATGAAAAAACCGTGGTAGTCTAATGGTTTGACCTCGGCCTCTCAAGCAGACTCTTAATTCTAAATTTTATTGTAATAATTTACATGTAAGCTACTTGGCAAGTTGAGACAAGTCTACTCAATTCAAGCATCGTTGGATTTTTGTGGAGCTAACAAAAATAACGAAAAAAAAAAATACAAAAACGATCTAAAATTATGCATCTTAATATTAGATACGCTGCCAAGTTTAGGGTCGCGGTAGTTACTACAAAATTGGCGATTGTCCGTCATTATATTTTTAATATGAGGTAGGTTAAAAAAAGAACGAGCAATCCATACCTTTTTGATTTTTTCTATATGTCCTTCATCGTGTCAGCCGAAAGATGTCTACTGCTGGACATAGGCCTCCCCCAAGGCTCTCCACTCAGACCGGTCTTGTGCTTTTTGCATCCATTGCGATCCCGCGATCTTAACCAGGAAGTCGCTACATCTTGTTGGAGGCCTACCGACAGCTCGTCTCCCGGTCCGCGGACGCCATTCGAGAACCTTCTGACCCCATCGGCCATCAGTCCTGCGTGCAATGTGCCCCGTCTACTGCCACTTCAGTTTCGCAATTCTTCGGGCTATGTCAGTAACCTTATATGTCCTTAATTTCCGTATAATTTAGATAAAAAGCAAGTACTTAAAGTATTTAAGTGTGTCACAAGGTTTATGTAGAGATAAATTTACCGCTCGGTTGGTAGAATAACAATTGTACGAGCGCATTATGGCGTACACATTTATTAGAATCGACGCATTTTGATGTGTTTAACGAACAGTTGTTTACATAAACTTTAATTATAATAACATGGATTAATATTTTCAAGGAGGAAACTAATTTAGCTTTTGCACCGTTCTGGCAACTTTTGAGAAAGATGTAGCGTTCTATAAAAATTTCTTGTGTTTACTGATACACTCAGCGGTTGAGGCTTCGATATGTATGCGGATTCTCAATTCTATCTAGGAATATCAGAATACTAGGTAGCCTTTGTGTTATTTTTGCTAGAGATACAGTCATCTACATTAAAAAAATCAAAGAATACCAAACACTTTCATGCATTCACACATTTTAACATTAGTAAGGTGAATACGTAGAAGAACAAGGGTCACCGACATAGCAATGGGTAGGCCATATAGCAGGGCGAACAGATGGCCGTTGGGGCCGAAAAGTTCTCGAATGGAGACCGCGGATTGGCAAGCGCAGCGTAGGACTCTACACCAACGAGATGGATGGATAACCTGGCCCTATACCAAGAAGTGCAAAACTCGAACTTCGTATGTACTCGAACCTTCTGACGTTTATGTCATTTAATACGTGAGTGAAGGGGTCGGTGCGATATGAATTTCGATTTGGGAGTTTTGTAGTAGCCTCTGGTTAAATCCGTGGGTTGACGGTGGATGCAGACCGCTGTCAACCGAAGCGACTGGAGGTCTATGGGGGAGGCCTAATGTCCAACAGTGGACGTCCTACGGCTGAAATGATAATGATGATGAAAGTTAATACAAACATACGGTCAAAAGTATAAATATATACACGTTTATGCCACTAAACATATTATGGTCGATGCGTATAGATGTTTTGACGTTATGGCGGTAATTTAAAAAAAAAGACAAAAAACCTGGCTTGTCGAGCACACATTTTTTACACTTTTGAAGAGTTCCTTAAATTCCAGTCAACGGCTATTATTTACAGAAAATTATTAAATTAAGTAGCTTGTAATAATAATTTATATATTAGAATAATTTAACAAACATGACATGTAATAATGATTACCAATAAATGAGTATGAGTATGAGTATATATGTATTTTTGCATTCGACAGTACAATAAGTTTACGGATAGCAATAAAGGGATCTACAGCTTTTTGCTAAGTACGTATTTTTTGACACGGTCAATTAATAATAATAACTGATCAGGAATCTCCAGCCCCGCAAAACACCGCTCAGCCAACCACAGTTACAACCTCCGCCGAACCCACCACTGAGACCAACTTAGCTAATATGAAGGGTCCACGGAAAGAACATGTCTAGTCATTTTTTTTTTAAATTGAGATTTTAATCTCGAAATCTAGAGCTCACAAAGCACTATGACTTAGTCTTCATCATGTCAGCCGAAAGACGTCCACTGCTGGACATAGGCCTCCCCCAAGGCTCTCCACTCAGACTATGTATTACCATTGAATTAAATAATCTGAAAACATTAAAAATTGTATTTTTTTAACTTTTAAATGGTAACCATAGTACTTGTTCGTGATGATTAACTTTCAAACCGCTATAACTCAAAAAGTTGTTTAGGTGACTAGACATGTTCTTTCCGTGGACCCTTCATATGCACTTGGCTTAGGCCCGTGCATAACAGTACACCGGTGCAAGCCGAGAAAAAAAAACGAAAATAAATAATAATCAAACCCAGCCTATATACGTCCCACTGCTGGGCACAGGCCTCTGAGAATGAGAGGGCTTGGGCCATAGTTCCCACGCAGCCGCCTAGCCGTGGTGGCCTAGTGGTTTGACCTATCGCCTCTCAAGTAGAGGGTCGTGGGTTCAAACCCCGGCTCGCACCTCTGAGTTTTTCGAAATTCATGTGCGGAATTACATTTGAAATTTACCACGAGCTTTGCGGTGAAGGAAAACATCGTGAGGAAACCTGCACAAACTTGAGAAGCAATTCAATGGTGCGCGTGAAGTTCCCAATGCGCACTGGGCCTGCGTGGGAAATAATAATAATAAATTTCTTTATTTAGGCATTTTTTTAACCCATACAATTTACAGTATCAATTTATTGACACTGACACCGTCAATATGCCATCCTACATGGCTGCTGAGCTCCTCGAAAAACTTTGATGAGTATATTTCTAAATTCATTTTTAGTTACATAGCAGCAGCAGTGCTTGCACTGTTGTGTTTCGGTGCGGAGAGTAAGACAGCCGGTGAAATTACTGGCACTTGAGGTATTCCAACTTAGGCCTCTAGGTTGGCAACGCATCTGCAATACCCCTCGTGTTGCAGATGTTTATGGGCGGTGGTGATCTCTTACCACCAAGAGACCCACTTGCTCGTTTGCCTTCCAGTAGAATAAAAAAAAAGTTACATATAAATATAGTAGATTTTCCTCGAACAGTTGGTATTATGATGGCTAACATTAGTGATAGGTCGGGTGATTTATGAACCCGATTGTTTTATCTAGGCCACGAGTTGAAGTTTCAGATGCTTACACTTGTCCTATGGGGCACTGGCTCTCAAAATTTACATTCCAGATTAATGAGCCATGAATTCACAATGCAAGAACTCTTTACTGAACACCAAAGTTCCATACCAATTTATGTAGTTAACAGAACCATAGGAGTACTGACAACACAATTTTAAAGAGATTTTTCAAGGTAATGGGTCGCTTTGGAGCAATTTTTTCAAGACAATCTATGTAACAAAAAGACGTATGAAATAGATTTTAACAGGTGGTGCAACTTGCCGTAATTTATTTGCAGATTAGAGCAATAACAAAAATACATAAATAAAACTATCCGTCCAACCGAAGAAACTAAATCACGCACCAGAGGGCCTACTCCAAAATTGAATATCGAAGTTCATATTGTACCGTCCCTGTCAATCTTGTATAAGTGTCAGAGGGACCGAACGACACGAACTTCTATTTTAGAATTTCCACGAAGGTTCCACTCTAGTTCCTGATTCAGTTTCCTTGGCTCTACATAAAATACTCGTACACATATACGTATAACAAATATGAATAGATAGACACGCAGCAATATTATAAATAGCTTAATGTTCCCTAAGCACAAAAATAAATACAAATAATAATACAGGTAAGGACTTTATAGAGATACGAGTAAGTTCGCCTTTGTACATTTCTTTCTTTTGTTCACTGTTATTTTCAGGTTTATGAACTATAAATACCTAGTCATACAATACAATATATATGTATGGCATAAGCAGTGGACTTCTTTCAGCTGACGACGATGACGATAATATTTGATTGTCTGTTTCAAAATTTTATTAAGCCTAAAATAATAATCAAGGCCATGGAAAACACTTAAGGACAGCAATAAAGCCCTTATTAAATCGCGTCGCTTATTTAATCCTATTCTTTCAAAAAATAAGATAAAAACTATAAATAGGTGACGACCGGATGGCTAAGTGGTTAGAGAACCTGACTACGAAGCTTGAGGTCCCGGGTTCGATTCCCGGCCGGGGCAGATATTTGTATGAATAATACGAATGTTTGTTCTCGGGTCTTGGATGTTTAATATGTATTTAAGTATGTATTTATCTATATAAGTATGTTTATTCGTTGCCTAGTTCCATAGTACAAGCTTTGCTTAGTTTGGGACTAGGTCAATTGGTGTCAATTGTCCCATGATATTTATTTTTTATTTTATTCTTTCCAAAAATAAGATAAAAACTATAGGTTATTTTTTTGGTACATCCCAATTGCAGTGAAAGAAAGTACAAGTTTGGGAAGCGGTGAGCGTCGCGGTGGTACACCGAATTAACACTCGTGCGGTGCGCGGGCGCACAACCGCGGCCCGCTTTGGTACAAGGCTTGATTGTCTCATTTTTTAGTTAGCAAAAATTCTAAAAAAAATAGTTACTGGCTCCGCAAAAATACACACGATATAAAATAAACTTTTTAAAACTGACGATATTGGTATAAGTTTTTGGCTATCTAACTAAATAATGTCCCTACCAAATTTGAAGTCAATGCAATCACTAGAAGTTTTTTTGTTCTTTCTTCTTTCTGCAATGTGGCGATCTGTGAACTCAACACAATAAGCCACTTCTTTGTCTTTTCATGTCTCTATCATCAACTGAGGAATACTCCACTGAGCATCCCTTCAAGTGCTGTCATTGAACCTGCTCAGTAGAGCATGATTTATTTAAACAAAATCATTATTCTGATGGTGCAAATGAAATAAAAAATATCCTAAAAATAAGTTAACTATCTTAACTATACTTACCTACATAAAACAAAAAACTTACATAAAATAAAAATAGAAACTAAAACTAATACTAATTATCTTGTGACCAGATTCTGAGAGACTCGTTTTACTTACAAGTATTTTTCTTTTGCTCAATGTTTAACTCATCCAGAGCTGTTTCTTGTCCACAACGGGGTGGAAATTGTGTGTTTATTTATTAATTTATTAAAGTAATTGAAAATGAAAAATAATGAAAAAAGTTTATTGGTTTAAATAAAAGTTACAATAAGTACTTATCTACTTATAATACAACTAACCTTAGCAGACCTTCTTATTATTTACCCCAAATCGCATTTTCGCTCTTTGTTAGGCGAATTAACCGACTTTTTAAAAATATACTCAGTGGCACAAAATTTGGCCCTCTCTACATACAAAACTACCTATTACTGCATACATTTCAGGGCCACATTTTTTGCCGCTCAGTATATTTCATTTCATTATTTACTTACTCCTTAACGGGCCCTGACTTGACGCCTCATAGGTAATACGTAAACTGAAGCACATGTCTCAAACAGAAATAAATATCGTAATGCCGTCCTGTAATTGTGCCACACGCCTAACTCGTGGCAGAAAAAATATTTAAAAATAAACGTCTAAGAACATTTTATTTTTTTACGTACACAAATGTGCGCTCGAGAAATTGATGCGTTCAGAATTTGTCGGTATTGTTTAGACAAAGAATAGATTTGTCTTTTTTTTAACTGTATACGGTTTTTGTCTAACTTTATACATATTTCACATGGTGTATTAGGTTAGTCTAAATGGTCCTTATTTTTGCGTTAGTATGGCTCATAATCCGTAAAAAGTTCTTCTGTTTTTTTTCGGAATTTAGGTGCGTTATTACATGGAAATTTATTATGAGCTAGCTATGATTTATCATAAGGAAAATATCGAAAGGAAATCTGTACACAACTAACTGCGAAGAAATTCAATGGTGTGCGTGAAGTTGCCAATCCGTACTTGGGTGTGGTTGGAATTACGGCCCAGAGAGGGTTTGGGACATGGTAACTTCACGTGTGAATGTGGATAAGACCAAAATGATGGTCAACGACTCCGAGGTGGAGTGACGATCTGCGAAAGGCTGCTGGTAGAGGCTGGATACCTCTAGACGAGGACAGAGCGCAATGGCGCTCTTTGGGGGAGGCCTATGTCCAGCAGTGGAGGTGTCCAGCAGAGGCTGATGATGATGATAAATTTTACGTGTAGGGAGTATACTAAAAAATTTTTTTTTTTTATGATTTTATACTGCTTGGTCGGCATTTACACAAAATTTTAACAGCTTTCTGACACTAGTAGCCCCTGAGCTAAGCCGCGGGACACGGCAAAATTACAAGCTTCCTTGTAGAAGTACGGAATCCTAAAAAGGCAGACTATACACGGAAAAAAGACCTCAGTCAAGATGTTCACCGGATATGAGATTACATTGAATCATGTTACAAATGTATGGTTCCAACGTATTGTTAAGATGACAGGCGCCTCTATTTTAAGACAGTCCAACGCCTCACGCGACAAAAATGCGCGTTTAGTTCTAGGATATCTAAATACAAACCAAAAAAAAAATCTCACGTGTTTCATATGGCAACAATCAAAACCATTGCCATGTGTTGCCATTACTCATCTCTCAATACAAAAAACTAAAAAAAAAAAACATAAAAACGCATTTGAGAATACTAAATTAACCCCTAACTTTCCATTTCAAATCGAAACGACAGTTTTCAGTAAAAAAAGGAATTTTAACCCATTCGTAGACATGTGGTGGTTTTTTGTATGAGTTCAGTAACCAGATCTGGATTAAAAATACGGTTATTTTAGATTTTTTTTTCGGTTCAGTGGTTGTGGTTGAGGGCGGGAAGAGTTATAATTAAGAGCCACATGTCAGTGGGTTGCTAGGGATGGGACACGCCTATAAACTTAACAAATAATTTTACTATCTATCTAAATGTATTAACTATCTATCTATCTTAAATCATCACATAAAATGAGCGATTATTGTATTAAAAAAAAATCTTCTAGGTCCTCGAAAATCGGTTAGGTTCAAACGACTTCGATGTGCGGGCTTTTGGGGGCGAAGAATCGATCTAGCTTGGTCTTATTTCTGGGAAAATCCGTGTTTTCGAGTGACTTAAGTTATACGTTACAAACCTAAGGTCAGAGAGCTCGTTTAAAAAAAATAGAGAGTTAAAAAAACAGCAAAAACTGAGTTTATTGTGAAGTCTTTACCACTATTAATGCAAAGGCAAAGTTACGTGGGTATGGTTTTAGCACACTTCATAGGTCGTGTAAGTTGTTTTGGTTTGCATTTTGCAAATTTTCCATAATTACTTTATTGAAAATTTAATAAAATTAACCTGTTTAAATTGAAAATAATTTCTTTACTGAAAGATATAACACATTGTGAAATAAAAAAATAATGAAACTAATGTTAGACTTTTTTTTGTGTTTTTCTTAAATTTTATAACTTATAATTACAAAAATCATTACCTTACAAATCAACATAATAAATGTATATATGATGGGGCTTGTTTTGGTCCCTTGTTGAGCAATATACTATTTTGGTACACTAAAGACTCAAATTTACCTTCTTTCAGTAGCAAAATTGTAAAAAAATATATTTTACTAAATAACAAATTATAATAAAAAAAATCTTTTATTTTTTATATTTATATACAAACTTATTACTTACTTACAATTTATTTTTTATAGATATCGATGCTTCCTAGCCACATCCCTATTGCACTTGCAAGGAGCCATAAATCAAGCTAGCGGCATTTAACGTGTCACGTCGATGATATTAACAGAATGCTCTCTATCGGCGCGTACGCAACGCACTTGTTGTAATCCATTCATGGTGGCAGAAATCACGTAAAGGGGTGTTTTTAATAAAAGAAAAGTTGATCGTAGGTACTCGAAAGTTGTTTTTTCTTAACCTTTGTTTATACCATTTTATACTTCTTTTTTATCTGCATTAGAAAAAAATGTTGACTTGATGTCTACATTTTATTACAAACTTTTATTTAACTTCCAATGTATGTTATGTTTCACTTACGTTTGTATATGTACGGGTCAAATCTTGCAAGTTAAATTTGACCCGCTTGCAAGGTTTGGCATACTTAAGTATCTAAATCAGGTGACAAAACAATAATACTTATGGTAGTGACATCCTGGTGGACGGTTTGGCGTGACAAGTTTTTTTCCGCTCTGTTACAAATTGCGTTTAAATTTATAATGGTTTTTCTTCAGTTCCTCGCATTTATAATGAAATATAGAGTGTTCAACTCGAGTGGAAATGATCAATTACACCCGCGAACTATAAAAACACCCTCGCTCGCTTTGCTCGCTCGTGCGCCTAAATATCTTGGGTATAATTGATCACTTATAACCCTTGTTTATCAATCTACTATATTAAAGTTATATTTTTTTTTATTTAGCTTATATTATGTCCCACTGCTGGGCAAAGGCCTCCCCTTTGCTCCGCCACTCCTCCCTGTCCTGGGCATGCACCTGCCAATCGAGCTGAAAAGCGCTCAGGTCGTCCCGCCATCTCCTCTTGGGTCTGCCTCTGCTCCTATGCCCATCCCTCGGATCCCATTCGGTTACGATTCGTGCCCATCGGTCTGGGTGCATGCGGAATGTCCGGCCCAGTCCCACTTCAGCTTCGCGGTCTTGACACCCACATCTGTTTTGGAGCGCAGTATCGTGTTTCTGATTCGATCTGTTCTTCGAACACCCAGAATACTGCGCTCCATTGCTCATTGGCAAAACCTTGAGCCTGGACTTTTGAGCTTCAGTCAATGACCAAGTCTGTGCGCCGTTGGTTAAAGTCAAAGTCAAAGTCAAAATCTCTTTATTCAATTTAGGCTATGAAACGTCAAAAAATTTACCACCGGTTCGGAAAAAACCTATGTTAAGAAGAATCCGGCAAGAAACTCAACGAGGTATTTTTTTTTAAAAACAGATTCACAATATTTATAAATGATATCTATATAAGTACTATACATTACAAGTATTTAATACAATTTGATTTTTAACACAGTAGGTTCACTATTTGAAGGGATCGCTAATGCGGATCGGAATTATTTCCAAATATCCCTGTCCATGATATAATCACTGACTTTATAATAAGCCTTAGATATTAACGTCTTTTTGACAGTGGATTTAAATTTTGTATCAGTTTCTTTAGTAATATTTTTTGGAATTTTATTATAAAAACGTGTGCAACTTCCCAAATAAAATGGTAAAGTTATCATATAGCAAGTGTTACTTAACTCATATTATGAATGAAGAGCATATTATTAGTTGTACACATCGAAACATGTCACACCGGATGTGACACTCAAGAAACACGTCAGTTCTGTTGCACATTCATTACACAAACGACAAAAGGTTAGCATCTGCGAAATGACTCATCAGATGATGCAGAAAATTTATAATAGGTAAGATTCATAAAAAAAATTGAATAGTCCGTCAGTTATATTAAAAAAAATCAGACACGCCGCGTTTTAAATGATATTTGTACCGGATAACTCACGTCTCAAATCGAGTTAAGCTCGACATGTTTCGTTTAAAATTCGACCAACTTCCAGTAGTCGGATTGACTTGAAATTTGTACATACTCATGTTCATCGCGTCACAATGACAGTACCATAATCCGGTAGTGACATCTTGGTCCTAATCAGGATCCTCTCCGCAGGACGGAACTCTTCAACGGTTAATGGCATCGACTTTAAATTTGGTATGCAAACGTAGTTTGGATGACAATGCAAGTTAAGTTGTCAAAAAGTATAGTCATCAAAAAAAGGTTGCTTGTCTTTTGTATTATCTGAACCACAATAGTAGATGGATAACCAAGGGTGGAAAGTGACCCATTTCACCCGAGATATTTCTGGCGCTCGAACGAAGTGAGAGCGCCAATAGTTCGAGGGGAAATGGGTTATTTCACCCGAGTTAGACACTCTACTTTTCATTTCGACTGTGAGGAAACTAAAACACTACAAAAAGACGAGAATAATAATAAATTGAATTTACTTATACCTATCCAACCTCCAACGGTACCTTTTCGACTGGCCACTTGCCATGCCGAATCGTGAAAAAAAATGACATTGACGTAACTCAATTATCTTCGATGTCATGGCTAGCCGAAAAATTAAAAAAAAAATTACTTTCCACCCTAGAGGAGAAAACGCAATTTTCCACCCGACTATCTCATACCCATGAAAATTAAACTTTCCGAACAGGAGAGATGAAAAATTATGTGGTTAAAAAAGTTTCGTGTGACGTCACACCTAACTATTTAATAGGTTTACGAGCTGCCATTAGCATTAGAAACTGAAAGGAGCTTCTATGGGCGTGTACACGAAAAACAGAGTCGGTACTTACATGTCGGTGTTATCCGGGCCGGGAAAGAGTGTCATCCAGCATTTGCTAATATTTGTAATTTTATGTCGTATTGATCTTTCTTTCCACTCGGTTAAAATAAAACGAACAGGGTAATTGTAATGATTTTGTTTAATACAACACTAATTAAGTATAATTTACAATGATCAATAAATGTAGCTTTACCCCACTGTGGGTTGGTTGCAGATCTATTGAACGAGTTGAGATTGTGTGCTGTAATATATATATTTAATAATCCAGGAAATATAAATAAATTTGGTGACATAAAGAAATATTGGCTGTTAAATATAAAACTCCATAGTAAAAAACGGCAAATAAAAATAAGCCTTGGTAAAGTAATTTTCCTTAACAAATAATGTATAAGTACCTCAGTATACAAAGAAATCGGAATAGGTATAGATTTTTTTACATAATAAACTCGTTTTAATAATCCTAGGTTTTTGAAATTCGCCTACATTCTCAACTCGTAACAAAACAATAAAATATTGCAAATGAAGTAAATAATTTTCAATAGTTTAATGTTATTTGATTAACAACAAATTTCAATTCCTGTGTTCTGTGTCAATTTTCGATGCATATTAAAACAATATTTGTACTTGACAGTGTAAAAATGTATGTTTAAACATCAAAATTAAATCACAACTGTTTTCACATTTGTTTTTAAGACACCTTTCAACATAATGTGTAGGTAAGTATACTTTTTTGATAAAGCAATCGATTTAGTTACAATTGTTGTTTTTACATAAACAAAAATGTGTCAAATTACTTTTAAACGTGCCAGCATTTATTTTTCTACTTATTCAAGAATTATTGCAAAATGGAATATACATTTTACATACACATCAAATTACACTACTAGGTATTATAAGTAGGTATACATACATAAATGTGATATGATTCAACCCTTCTTGAATTCACCAATATCTATAGAAGGTTCACAAAATGTTGTATAAAACGTAAATGTACAAATACAAAATGCAAATAAAAAAACAAATTTCCGTATCGTATTAGTACACAGTGAAAATTTTTACTACTAGAGTTTTTTTTTCTAAATTTTCTACAACATGAACGATTTAATATGCAATATTAAAGTATTATATAATAAGTGAACGTGTACACGTGTCTAGATTTACCTTTCATAACAATTTACACCTCATGACATTCATGATAAATATGTACATCCTAATTCTTACACTAGAAATAATTCCTCACAATCTCCAATGCTACGGCTCGAACAAAAAAGCTTACACTAAAATAAATCTTCAGATCATTTTCTTAATACGATTTAAAAATAAAATTTAAAAACAATTCCAAGCGGGTACAACGTAGTTTGCGTTAAGTAGCAAAATGAGCAAAAAAAGCACCGCTCACGGTCTTTCTTACAAAGTTACAAATAACAAAGTCTAGTTACAACAATTTTCATGGCGTAAACACATATCGTACCTATTTCATATTGAGATTGTACCTTTCAGCTCAGAAAATTTCTTTAGTCACATTTACATTAGGATTTTTTGTTAATTGTTATATTTACGATTATCTGATTTTGGCCGATTATGTGACGATCGCACATGTTCTTAGCGATTTGTACTATAATATAACTATCGGTGAACCGGTTGTACTATCTATTATACTCGGTATTTCGTCAACTAAATCTATAGTTGAAGTGGCATGTTTTTTGAAACCGGCAATCGACATCGTTCTTGACAACATTTGAGACTTGTAACTTTATATTATATTCAAAGTTCTTTTGTTTTGGTTAAAGCAATCAAAATGTAAAGAACCAAAACGCTTAGCGTTAAATATTAAAACTTTATGTACCTTACGATCTCCTAACAGTCCAATACAACTACTTATTGTTCGTATTATTTGTATTTTACAAATAATGATTAAATACTTTTTAAATATTGATATGGACCTTTTAAGGTTATTTTATCGTTGACTTTTGATTATTTAGCGCAATTCGTTTCATCTAAAATTTCCTAACACTTACATTCTATAAATAGAAGACCTAATTTCTCAATTACCTTACCTAAAAAAACATAAAAAAATAAAACTTAGCAGAGACACAAAATATAAACTATAATACTTCAAAGTACCCCGTTAAAACCGGGTCAGTTTAAAAAATAAACAAAAAATATTTGGTTACCTCTACTCACAGAATCCACGAGAGATCGTCCATAATTTAAAAAATCCAACAATGAACACATGACACATTATAAGACACGTCTAATAACTTGAAATAGAACTACACCCGTAAATATAAACTTGTATTACATACTGTGATTATGACTCTAAAGCCCACTTTTATGCAAGAAAGATCCTGCAAATTGACCGCATCAAATTCCTCGCATAATGCAATTTGCACGATGTTTCTCGCAGTTCCAAACTGGTCTTAACACTGTATTAAATTTCACGATCAACTTCGCTTATTGCTTAATCGTCAAGAACATCACTGTTAACGTCTCCAACACTTGTTCTCGTCTCTTCGTTTCCTCTATTTATCAGATCTCTGTTCGTTGAGGGACAGGTTTTCGGCCTCGTCCTTTATGTGGGATACGGAGGGTCGGTACCGGTCCTCGGAGCGAGGGTAGTCGTCGTAAGGGCTGGTCTCACCTGAACGGTTGCTCGACGACTCTTTTGTAGAGTTCGCGTAGTCTGCTGTGGAGTTTTAACAGTTTCAATGATTAAAGGTTAATGCAGAAGTATCCTAAAGCAATCTAATAAGTGCGTCAGTTATCAGAAAATATTGGAAAAGTATTTTTCTTTTGTAAATTAAAAAGAAATTGATGAAGTTTCGTGTGACTTAGGTACCGTCCTTAGAGGTGATTCTAGTGTTGTTTTTTTTAATGCCTTGATTAATATAGGTATAGTTTTTATATATACATTAGAAATTTTTAACTTTAATCAATAGATAGTGTTTCAAATTCAGTTAATAAAGGACATTAAACATTATAATACATTAAATCAATTGTTTAAAATTGGGTTTAGAGTAGAATATGGAGTTTGTGATTTAATCTAATGTAATAATATCTTTGAACGTGCAATACTTGTACATATATATTTCGGGAATCTCGGAAACATCTCCAAAGATTTCGATGAAATTGGGTAATTGGGGTTTTGGGGAATGATAAATCGATCTAGTTTTAGCCCGAGTGGTGCAGTAAATGAAGGAAGTTGTTGTATGGAGACCCAAGCATTAATTCCTCAGTCGATGAAATTTTGCTTGGTTATTGTATAGTATGAGTAATAACTAAAATATAAAAAATCCAAAAAAAAAAAACCACGTAAGTTAGGTTAGCTAATCTAAAAATCGTCACTACTTTTAAATAAACTCGTATCTCGAAATGGATAATTTTTCCTAGTAGACTTTATGATCATTACGTCAAAGTTTAATTTTGTTCACGTATTGATTTGAGATACGAGATTTTTTTCAAAGTAGTGACGAAACACAAATCTGTTTATATTAGTAATTTAATTTAATTTCTGCTCGGATATTTTTTTTATATTTCATATATTGTTCCAATACGTTACATGAGTATGTCTTTGTTGAAGAAAGTTTGAACAGAGCTTTTTTTTTATTTGTTTTTTTTTTTGGATATTTATACAATACTCTTTATTTATTGATACTTTATCATACTGTCAAGTTTTTTCGGGCTGAGGAATTACTGTTGGGTCCACTACCTTTATTTACTGCACTAGAGCAAAGCTCGGTCGCCCAGGTACTTTCAATAATGATTGTAATTAAAGCTAGATTAAGGTCTATAATACTTGCAGTATGTCTGACGTGTCTTAAGTCTCTAGCTTTATTAATTAGCCATTGGACAAATTACTTAAGCTGACGTGAGATATATTTGATAAAATTACTAAATCAAACCCATAAAGATGATCTTCCGATAAGATCGAAACTTGTCGGAGCATTCCTGACTCATAATCGTGTGTTGAATCGTTACTCATATTAAATTATATTGTAACGGATAATTCACGTCTTAATTCGAGTTTAGCTCGACTTGTTTCGGGCTATTTCGTGGCCCTTCTTCAATAATCTAATAATCTAACAATCTTTAATAATCTTCTTTTAATATGAGTGGTCTCACGGTAGTTTCATGTTCAAAATTTAACCGTTACATTTAGTAATTTGAGTCACGGGACTGTTATATTAATTTACAATCGTGTTATACCTTTGTTAGAATAATCCGATGCTTGCATCTCGTTTTTGAGCGCGTAAATGTTGGGCTTGACGTCCTCGGAGGCACTCAAGTCCTCAGCCTTCACGTCGTGCGAAGAGCTGCTGCCATAGCCGTTCAACAGCGAAGGGCGACTGAAAAACACATTTTTTGCTACAAAAAAGTAATGAAAATTTTTGTAGACCTTACTTACAAGTCAATCAATCAAATGCATTGACGAAGACAATGAAATTTTACTTGTAAGATACGACCTTTTTTATTTACAGGTTAGGCTTGCTTGTATTTTTTTTTGTACATAGTCATATTTTTAAATGTTCAATTATTGTGTTGCATTGCGTATTGTTATAAATAAATGACATTGTAGCATACACCTTTTTTCTACGGTGTGGAAAATAGTTAAAGGCAAATGAAAAAAACTTCATTCGAGGCGCACACATTTACACATTAGGGGTTATCCATAAATTACGTCACACATTTCGAGCGATTTGTGACACAGGAACAAAATAACTGCGATTTTTATGGCAATTCGTGTGACGGGGGGAGGGGGATCTAAAAATGGTCAAAATAGGTGTGACGTAATTTATGGATGGCCCCTTACATACAAAAAAAAACCGGCCAAGAGTATGCCGAAGTAGGGTTGCGTAGCCATTACGAAAAAAATAAGTAATATTTTTCTAAGGATATCGTATTTTGTACGGACTAGGTATTCCAAGTTTAGCAGGTATATTCTATACCTCAGGCTGCTATTTACTTTTAAACTACTAATAATTCTCAAGAAAACTCAAAAACATTTTTTTTAAAATTTTTATTGTACTATTTTGTCGGCATAGTGTACATACATATTCGTGCAAAATTACAGCTTTCTAGCATTGAGCATCTAGTCCCTGAGCAAAGCCGCGGACGGACGGACAGACAAACAGACAAACAGACATGGCGAAATTATAAGGGTTCCGTTTTTGCCATTTTGGCTACGGAACCCTAAAAATAACGTGGAAGCGGAAATCGAAACAGTATTAAAAGACATAATTTGACATAAAATACCTGTAATCATCGTGTGAGGAGGGATACTCCTCAGCGCCTTGCATCATGTGATCTTCACTGGACATGTATGACAAGTTGCACTCTTCCATCATGCCCTGCAAAGACATCAATTAATTAAAAAAAAAGTTCATTAGGTATCAGAAAAAAAATTGGTAAATTACTCATTGTTGTATTTCTTACTATTTGAGGTGTAGGTTACAATAAAGAGTTATATTGTGCTTTATTAAAAGAATAAGTTACAAATATTTACATCCTACATACGAAACGATGACGATAATGTACAAAAGTATGATATTCTTAAAGTTCACATTGCTAAACCAGTTATGGTTATTTACACCTATGCGAATTTTGCAGGTGAAATAAAAGGTTAAAAAAGGTAAAAAAAGGGTAAAGGTTAAAAAGCTAATAGAGGGACAGCGTTTACCTGGAGGTTCCTTTTGAGAGCTTCGCTGTAGCCATGAGGACTGGTCATCATGGGAGGGCTCTGTGCACCCATAAACCTGTCAAATTGACACTCAATGAAACACTGGCTCTTTCTCCCAAAGTAAAAGTCAAAGAACAAAAAATCAGTTACTAATGTCCAAATTTACATTAAACTTCTTCGAATGATTCTATTATTGTAAACCAAAATGTTAAAGTAAATAATAAGTTACCCCCGGCCACTTCAGACCTCTTCTTGTGTGATCATTCGTCACACACTACAATTTATACGAGTGTACAGATGTGAATGTGTCAATTTGTGAAGTGTCGAATTTTGAATTCCAACGTCCAATTCGTCTGTGACAGTGATTCTGTGTTGATGTGAGTGTGTGAGAGAAAGATAAATAGAATAAAATATTGAAAGATAAAAAAGTTAGTAAAATGCAAGCTTATTAGAAAAGAGATAAAGATTAAAACACCATGCGACAAGAATGCATAAGCAAAGCGAAAGAAGCCGAGACAGACCTTATGCTACTACGAAATGGGGATAAACATGCTGATGAGATAATGGATATTAAAGAAGATAAAGATTTCTACAATCTTACTTGGGTATCCAACGACGATCCTTCGTTTACAATTCGTTTATAACATGCAGAATATCATCGAAATAAACATCGTTTCAATACTTATTTTGGTAATGGTATTCAATAAAATTAAAAAATATCGGAAATTACAGTAGCAACATATGGATTAAGCTAATTATTAGACAAGTCATATAATATCGTGATGTTAAAAACTATAGCAAAACAATCGGTTATAGCTCTGCACTCTAGGAGTCTAATAATTTTCGTATGTGCTTATATATCTTAATTTCATTTGTATTAATGTAATTAAAGTATTTGCAAGTGATTTAAGAAATATCAGCACATATTATATTATTTTTGTTTAAACTATATTATATCGGAACAATCACGTGTCTCTAGTAAAAGTAATACTCTAACATGACAGGTTAATTAATCTAAAGCTTTACAGTGAAACACTTTACATAATGATCATAAACATCGATCTAAATGGAAAATCAAAAATTATCGTTCCATTATCATTAGAGATAATTTTCGAAAATTCCACATGAATTCTAATATTTTGGACGCGATCGCCCAACGATTTTCACATTTTAAATATTGACATGAATAATTATGTAATACAGGCTTCCAGACCTTCACTAATAATAGATTCAATCGCAGTTAATTTAATTTTGAATGGTAGCTTTTTTCAAAATGAAGACAGCTCTGTTGATCCAGCAATTTTCAATGAATATGATACTGAAGTAGGTAATTCAGACAGTAACAAGTGTAGTCATGGATTAGCAAGGATATCGAATGAACATCCGTAAAGTAGCACTTGATGCAATAAATAAGAATTTGGTGAAGCTCAAAAAATTGCTGAATCTCAAAGAAAAAAGCTATCGCCTATTCCGTTCGTTGGACGGTCGCAGCTTGTATGCGGTCGCGTCCTTACTGTGGGGGCGCGGCATTGGGTCCCGGCGCCGGGTCGTACTTCCTCGGCCGCCCTCGGCTCAGGTGCCGACGCTTCACGAACTCAGCGTCGTCCACCATCCAGAAAGAGCCGAAGTCATCCTCGTATCGCACGAAACATTTGTGCAGAGACAGGTTCGTCCGGATAGCGTTCTACAAGTCAACCCGATTAGTAGCTGACATTATCGACATTGTCCACCCGAGGGTGAGCAAAGCGATCTGAAAAAATGATTAAGACTTAAAATTAAGTATAACGCCCCCATCGAGCATTCAGTCAGCGATGGAAACGCGTCAGATCGTCGTGGAGAAACGATTGTCATGCAGGATGTCAAGAGACCCCGGGAGGAAATGACGGGAGCGAGGTTAATAGGCAAGCGAGAAACTGTTACCACCGTTGCGCTGAAACCCACAATCACACAAACAAACCCTAAATACGAATAAAATGTACATGATCTCACACTTCGTAGCCGTACAACCGATGAAGCTTCTAGCGATCCAAATGAATTAATAACAACATCTTTAAATTTGCAGATCGGTTGTAATGCTACTTACAAAAATGATTCAAAATTAACTACACAAATAATTACAGATCCAAATCTGAAACGAGACAAAACGTTTATTTACACAAAAAGAGTTAAGTATCTCTAGGTTAGATAGAAAATATTTAGAAGATTAAAATGTTAGATTCCAAAAACTGTTGAGTGTTCCCAGTGCTTTTTGTGTTTCAAGTGTGAGAAACTGTGTTGTGAGTATTGAAATTATTGACAAGTGATTTTAGTGAAATGTAGCTGTCGATTATCTTGAAATGTCTTCCAAATTCATAAATAGAGCTTATCTTACGAATACTTTTAATTTAGCTTTAGCATCACTAGAAGTATTTAAGCCAGATAATAACATTAGAACATCGTGATCGTGTTTAGTATATTGTCCTTGAAATGTTTGTTTCTAATTTTCTTTTAAATATACAAAATTTAACTTTAAATTTTAAATCTATTAGTTGTTGGTCGACATCATTCAGTCAATTCCAATAACTGTTTTAATTTGAAAGGAGTATTTTAATCTCTATATGCATTTTGTATCTGAATTATAATATTTTGAAGATTTGTGTAATTTCGTTGGAGATGTATGTAATCCAGTGTAGTTCAGTGTAATTTTGTTAGTCAATATTGCATTTGTGAGTTCATGTTGTGTCATAATGTATCATGATGTTATTGTTAACAATTGTGATATCTGTGTCGTATGTACTTTTGTGTTTTATGTTTAGAAAGTGTCATGATTTATGAGTCGTAATTAAGTGCTAAGTAAAGATCAGGATTATCATTAAATGTTGTAAACTGTTATGTGTTTGCGGCATGACATTATTTATTTTATGCTTTGTGATTCACGATTTGTTCAGTACCTAAGCGTTTTAAGTCTTTCAGCTGTTCACAATTGGTTGTTTTTTTTTTTAAGGAAGTGTGTTAGAGTTTCGGAAATTATGAGTTATTTGTGCAGTGTTATATATTATACTCATTGTGATAATTAGAAATAATTCGAAAAGTTCCGTTCAATCTTGTGGAATGGTGTTTGTAAAACTGGAGTGTCTTGTCTAAAAGTGTACCCACCATAATGCCTAATCGGAGTAATTAATGAGAGTCTAAGTAGTAGAAGTGTAAATGTCGAAGTTGTCTGTGTCAAAATATGCCTAAATTTTTAACGATTTCGAACGCATGACCATAATAGGATGTACTCGTATCAGTGTCTATTTAAGCGGTATATGTAAATTTATAATAGTTTATAGCATAAACATTTCTAAATCAGATGCTAATATTAATTTTGAGTCTAAGCCGGTAAGTAGTTTTAAATAATATTTCATTGTGTTCTTAGTGATCTCTGTCACCGTGTAACAGTCTATAACACTTAACGAGTCTGATATATTTTATTATATATTTATCCATGTGAGTCGCTGTGTTTTGTATCGTACAGTGTCAATTGTAGGTAGTTTGAGAATGTCTAAAAGTTTGCGGTAATTATAATAATATCATCCATTTCGTTAGACCCAAACGTGTAAAAAACTGGTAAGCGTGGAAATTAACCCCAAAGAATTTCTCGTATCTGTATCTGTGTCAGTTGTCTGTGTAACCGTGTATCCTGTGTATCTGTGTAGTGGTCTGTTTAAATGTGTAATCCACGAGGCGTCGGTCATGAAGTCGGGGTCTGTTCCCGTGTGTAGTCATGAGTATAAAGGGTCGTTTAAGTATAAATTTCTACTTGTAATCATGTAACAGTGTCCAAATGGGCCAAATTAACATGTAACACATAGCAAAGCAGTGAAAAAGTCGGAAAATGTGCAGTTACCCTACGTTTTGTGTCAGTGTTTTTTTATAACCATGTAAGTATGACATGTATCAGAGTTTGTAAAATGTAATAGTCCATAGGACTCATGGTGTTCAGTGACGTTGATATTTATCCGAAGACGAAGTCTTCAGTGAACATGTCATCAGTGCCAAAATCGTCAGTGCAATTGTGTACCAGTGCAGGCCTATGTTGGTGTGTAGATGTAAAAAAAATTAGAAATTAGAGACTAAGAATGAATCCCAAGGAACCTTATGTGCATCTGTGTCAGTGATCTTTGTAACCGTGTATCCTTCCGTGTATATGAATAGTGGTTTCTGTTTTTGTGTAATCGTGTATTGTCGTCCTGTGTAACAAAGTCCTCTATGTTACTGTGTTTTGGTATGAGTGCTAGCTGTGTATCAGTGTAATGGTCTGCGTAACTGTAATGTGTAATCGTGTGTCGTCGTCCTGTGTTACAAAGTCGTCTGTGTTACTGTGTTTTGGTATAAGTGCTCTGTGTATCCGTGTATTGGTCTGCGTAACTGTGTAATTGTGTATCGTCGTCCTGTGTGACAAAGTCGTCTGTGTTACTGTGTATTGGTATGAGTACTCTGTGTATCCGTGTAATGGCCTGCGTAACTGCAACGTGTAATTGTATCGTCATCCTGTATGATAGTCGTCTATGTTACTGTGTATTGGTATCAGTGCTAGCTATGTATCCGTGTAATGGTCTGCGTAACTGTGTACTCGTATATCGTCTTCCTGTGTAACAAAGTCGTCTGTGTTACTGTGTATTGGTATGAGTGCTCTGTGTTACTGTGTATTGGTATGAGTACTCTGTGTATCCGTGTAGTCTGTGTAACTGTGTCATCCACAAAGAATTGGTCATGAAGCCGGGGTCCGTACCCCGCGTGTATGGGTGGCGGCGGCGCATGCGCGGCCCTCTGCGGCCGCCGCTTGTAGAACTCCACCTCGTCGACGGTCCAGACCGCCCCTTTCACATTCTCGACCCGCATGAAGCACTTGTGAAGCGACAGGTTGTGACGCACTGCGTTCTGTTGTACTATACTAGTTTATATTTGGTCGCGGGTTATAACTATCTGATGACCATGGTTTATTGCTTTTTTTAATACAAAGGCAACTACACAGTGATGTATCACAATACAAAGGCAACTATACACATTCTTCCTAATTGTCACATTTATGGCGACACCTTCAGACCTTCGGTCTAAATAAGTTTTCAGAAAGAGAGGCCTTGAGCTGTAGTTCCCACGTGGACATCGTACGAATTGGGAACTTCAAGCAGCCATTTGATTTTTCAGGTTAGCTTTTTGGAGGCATTTTTAGGGTGAAGCTCATAAAACGACAGTCAATAGTTTTGTATGATATGTTTTGTATGAAATATATACTTAGAGTAGGTTGTGACTATTTCACTTATTCATTAATTTGCTCAGTAGCTTTCTATTCCTCATTATCGCGCTTTAGATAAACTTCTGCATGAAGCAATAAATCATCGTCATCAGTATTAAGCCTTAAAATATAAGTAACATTGATTTTATCAGTAAAGTCATCAATTTTTAAATTGAGCATAACATTAGCATTAATGAATAATTCTCAACGAAATCAACCACCAAAGATTTTACTTTTTCTTCATCAATCTGATTTCGTTGGAAACTATTTAGTAAACACATAATACTTACTTATAAAAAAATATACTATATTCCAAATACCTTTCTGTAAGACTCTTCATCAGGAATGAATAATTAATTTCTTAAATTCACTTTTGATTAGCTCCATATCATATCGCAATATTCGCAATATATACAATTGCATTGTGACACAATTGTCACATTTCTTTGAGTTTTTTAAAGTAAGGCAAACGAGCTAGTACAGTCGCCAAATAATTCGGAGCCGCCGAGGTGGTCATAAATATCGGAACATGCACTTTATTTTCAAAGCATCAGCAATTTTCGATGCTTTTGATTACCTTGGCCACTTCATAATATCTAATGACGATTGTACCACCAGCAACACCAGTGGTATTGCAAATGCTTTGCCGACCTAGAGAGCTGAGATAAAAGCTTCAACGTACCTTCCACGTGGCTGCGTTGCGACGGAAGTAGCAGAAGGTGGTTTGGAACCAGTTGTAGATCTCGTTCAGCGTCAGCTGCTTATCTGGAGACTCTATGATGGACTGGAAATATAAAAAAAACAATATTAACAACTTTACTTTTCATCATTATCATCACAGCAGTCATAGGATGTCCACAATTGACCATAGGTCTCCCCCATAGACCTTCAGTTACTTTGGTTGGAAGCGTCCTGCACCCACCGTGACCCCGTTAATCAAGTCATCTGTGCATCTCGTTGGTGGACGTCCTACGCTGCGCTTGCAGATTTCGGGCCTCGATTCGAAAAAATGTTCCTATATGGCCAACCCATTACTACTTCAACGAGCTAATGCTATATTTTAGATACCAATAACCTAATAAATTTTCTGACTGTCCAAGTTTTAAATCGCTCCGGTCACTAGAGGTAGGTGAAATTCAACTGATTTGAAAACAACTTACAAGTACATACATTACGAACATTAGAAGTTAAATTAAAGTTTGTAAGAGCCTTAGTAAAACAGAAACATTGATATTTGATGTTTGATATATGTTACTTTAAAGGATGATGATGCGGCTTCATGAGAAGCTCTGTTGGAACCGAATTAAAAAGACAAAGACACACTTATGTCTAAAACAAATTAGGTAGGCTCATTTAATAAACATTTAAAACATTGAATTTGATACGGAATCTCGAAGTCCAGACAAAAAAGATGAACTGCAAATATAACTATGCATCTTTAGTAATAATGTATACATATAGAACAAGCTGATAGAGTGAATATACTCGTAATATGACAAACTGACTGACTGACTTTCTTCGGTTTCTACGGTTTCTTTTCTTCATTTAGGTTTTTGGAATTCAACTCCAATGAAGGTAAAATATGGGATGAAATGTTGCACAGCAGTTACGGAAACAAGAGAGAGAGTCAACTCTCATTTATTTCGGTGCGGATGAAGTCGCGGATAAAGGTAGGTAATATGATATACAAACCTGTCGAATGAGCGAAGCGTATGTAAACGGAGGCCGCACATCAGCGGTCTTATAAAACTCGCGGTTGCGTTGAATTTCTGTAAAAAAGTCCAAAGTGTTAGTGACTTTAACGTAATACAAATTGATAATGTACGAGTTATTTTTAATAAAATAGTACAATAGATACAGTAGCTCACGGGAGAATCAATTTGGTTGAATTCGTCAAAAATAACGAAGGTCTGTATACATTATAAAGAATAAACTGAAAAGAAGAAGCTGCAACAAAACGCATGCTTCAATCTTGCGTTCAGGCGTCAGCTGTTTTCAGAACAGAAAACTAAATAAATAATGATTACCTAAAGACTGAAATTGTAACACTGTTTTACCTTGTTGCACGTCTAGTCCAGCTCTTTCGAGCATGTATGGCAGACCTTACAGACAGAAATGATTCTCATACAATTTATAAGAACAATTAAAATTACTAACAAGTATTTTTATGAAGGAAAAGGCGCATGAGATGTAAAAATTGCATTCATTTCGAATACTATTTAAATGAACAAACATTTTGAGGATATCAATGAATATAAATATCGAGGCTTGGATTTGTACAAAATGGATCCAGAATAATTCAAACAGTGGCCAAATGAGTACAAACAACCCCCGGCTAATATTTTTCATTTAAGGTATCGTCATGTTTTGGATGTTTTGCACTTTAAATAACCAACAAATGTATTCAAACATACGGGGATACCTTTTTGTAATGTTTAACCGATGAAACCTGTACTTCGGATCTAATTTGCAGTATTCTAAATGAGTCAGTGCGGTGCGTATCCACTCAGAATAGACCCTGAGATAAGAGAGGCACAGCAACGACAAGACCAATGCCAAGTTTTGGTTTCTAGGGTGCATTGTTAAGGGACTTGCCGGTTGTAGGCATTTTTATTGCGTAAATAAGTGGGGATTCTCTTGTAGACTTACCACCAGCTATAGCGACGCCTGATTTGTCGGAGACACGGCGTCGAACTGGCCCTGGAGATGCACCCTCATTGGTAGCTCCTGAAATAAGTACATTGTTAATGTTACTGTGGGTGAGAAACTTAAAAATCCCTCTTGCATGTAAATTGTAACGTGTGCGTCTGGAGAAGGTGCGGTTTCAAATTAAAAAAACAATTTAAGTTTCATAATAGTTCTGTTGCTGTTCATAATCATCTGGTCTGTATACATTCCATTGCCGGGTGTAGGCCTCTTGTCAGATTGAGAGGGCTTTAGCTGTTTTCAGTATAAGCGAAGTGGGGGTTGAGAAAGTTACCCAGAAGTCAAAAGACTGGCGGAAGTTAAGAATAAATGGCGACTCCATTAACAACAGTCATACTTTTAGATATGATGATGATAAAAATAAAGTTACCGTGCGAGTGCTTGGGCTGGCACGTGGTGTCCGGCGTCACCAGTTATAATGATGATGATGGTGACGATGATCACAATAATGGTGAATATGATGGTGATGGTATTGAAAACAATGACGACATTGACGACTATGTTGGTGTCAGGGCCGCATTTAGAGGTGTGGAGGCCTTGGGGCAACAAAGGAGTGGAGGCCAATAAGTCTAGTAATAAGTCTAGTATGGGTCTTTTGATATTTTACTGATTGCCTGATTGAAGTGAAGAAATATATGAATTGTTGTTTCCCAGTATTTACTCGTCGGAATTTGAAAGATTTTTTTTTGCGATGTCTCTATTATGGGGGCCCCTATTTTGTGGAGGCCCCGGGCAGTTGCCCCCTTTGCCCTCCCCTAAATCCGGCCCTGGTTGGTGTTGATGATGATTTTGATGACTATGAAGACGACGACGACAGTAACGATGATGTTGTTGTTACTGTTGATGATGATAACGATTATGACGTTGTTGTTGTTGATGATGATGGTAAAATAATGCTGATAGTTACCATGTGGGTGCTTGGGCGGGTGGTGGCCGGAGTCCCTGGCGGCGTGCAGATGGCGCATCATGGCGGCGAGGCGGTCGCGCTCGCGGCGCAGCTGCAGCTCCAGCTGCGCGACCACTTGCATCTGCACGCGCGCCTGCGCAGCGGACCGGTCGTCCAGGGTATGCGCCGCTTCCAGGTGCCTGTAGAAAGACGAATGGAAAGGGCTTAAGCAGCGTTTCCTCCAGCGATATTGCAGGCCCCTCTTTCCCACTGGGCACACTGGGCACGTGCCCAGGGCCCCACGATGCATTAGGGCCCCCTAGTCCCTACTCCATTACCAAACGATTACCGATAGCTACTCCACTCTAGCCTGAAAATCAGGCTTAGGTACCGAATGCAACATGTTGTGCCCAGGGCTTCTAATAGGTGAAAGACGGCCCTGGCGATATGCGATGATGTGTTGCGAGCAATATGTTTGTTACTAACCAATAGACACGCTTCATTTAGCTCGCCTCGGTCAGCTGTTTTCACCAGAGATGTGCTGTGCGAGGATATGTAAATGAAGCCTTTCTATTGGTTCATGAAAAACACATCCCTCGCAACACATCCTCGCACATTATTGGTGGAAACGCTGCTTAATACTTGGTTTAATGGCTATCAACAGAGCATAGGTGCCCTCCTAAGCCGAAAGACGACAAATGAAAAGGGCTTACACTTGGAGGCCAACATCAGACCAATGGTGTCCCCTAAGTCAAAAGGCGCTACATATCTAAAAAAAAAACACTTCTGAGTTATCAATACTATTGTGTAGTTTAAGACATTTAGCATCATAAGGTATATAACTCTAAAGTGTTTTTAGGATAGCGCCTTTTTGCTTAGGAGGGCAGAATGACTCATTGAGTCGTTGGTAGTCATAGGCGGTGGTGATCATATCCCATCAGATATCCCCAATGTTCGTATGCCTCCTTCTCATAATATATTTTTTTAACAGACATTAAGATTTTTCAAAAACGAAAATTGTGGCGTGTGGTGTCATCTGTTGCAACTATCAGAATTCAAGATCTTGGAAATGTCAGGTCGATCTGGTCTTACTTGAGGAATGCCTGGTAGTCATCGGCGAGCGCGTCGCAGCCCGGCCATTTGCAGACGCCGCGCCCGAACAGTGGGTGCTCCTCCATCTCGCTTCCCCACAGCATCAGACCTGCGTAATACCATCACCATCATCATCAATCAGAAGACTACTGTTGAACAATAGCCTAGCCTTTAGAACGCCACGAAGAATGCCCGCTACGTCGGCGGCTTCTACTCGTATCCATTCATGTTTCATGTTTAGGTAAATATTCTAAGTATTTGGTATTTTGACAATCAAGGCCCAAAAACAAGCTAAATCAGGTGTTAGTGAAATAACAGTTTTATAGTTTGGTTTTGGCATAGAGATGGTTTATGGACCCGAGAGTGACATAGGCTACTTTTTATCCCGGAAAAATGCACAGTTCCCGAAGGAACTGCGCGCGATAACCGACTACCACCCAGGCAGAGCCGCGGGCAAAAGCTAGTAGTGCTTATAAATGAGCATCTTGGTACGTGAGACTTGATACTTTTTTTGTAAGAGTGATCTCCATGCAACTTAATGAAGACCACGATGAGATTCCAGAAAATTTGAAAGGATTTTTTGTTAACTTTCATGAGCATTCAATTGAATTCCAGAATTTCAACAATGAGCAAAGACGGGTAAGTGTTAGTTGTAATAGCAGACCTGGTGGAGCATTGGGCGGCACGGAGAGCGGCCCGTGCATCAGGTACTGGCGCTGCACTGCTTGCAACTGTTGCACCAGCTGTTGCTGCTGGGCGCCCAGCTGTGCGCCCAGGGATCCTGAGGGAATCATGCCAGTGATAACTATTGGAACTTCAAGATTGGTTGTTTGGAATCTTTTTGTATTTTCTATTTCAATTCCAAATTTTTTACTTTTACGGTCGTCCCGTAAAACCTAAATTGAAAATTTAAACTGAAATTATAGTTGCACAGGAAAACCAGAAAAATAGACCAGCGCTGGCTGGGAATCGAACCGAGGTCCTCGGCATTCCGTGCCGCGTGCTATACCGCTACAGCACAGCTGGATAACGGTACAGACACGAATTTTCTCCTATGCACCACATATCTCAGCTTGCTTGTTTCTTATTTAGTCGCTAGTGTCGCTGCTTAAGTGGTATTTAACAATTTGGGGATGTACAAGGCCAGAGTGAAAAGGCTGTCACTGATTCAGTAGCCACGTCTTCGGAATCATCAGCATACACTATCCGATAAGATAGATAAACGTGGTCAGTTTTTAAATTAACAAAAAAAGCTTACCAGGTGAAGCATCCGGAGGTGGAAGATGCGACTGTGACAACAAGTTCAGGTTAATCTGGTCCTGCAGCCGAGACTGCTCCAGTTGTCGCTTAGCTGCCTCCGAGGACATGTGCTATTGTGAAACATTAAAATAATAAATGAATGATAGCAGAATGGACGTTTCATTTCCGGATTCAAAGGGCAACAACAAAAGTGACCTTTTTATGCTTTTATTTAGCTTTTCATCGTAAACAGTTACTCTTAGAAATCACTTTGAAGATCATTCTGGCTATAAGCTAACACAAGACCTCTAGAAAGAGTCTTCTCTCGTTTCCTTTTGGATGTAAAGTTGATAGTCCATGTTTTATCAGCATCTGAATCTACAAACGCTGATGCAATTTCAATTGAAAAGCGGCACAGAGTTCTATAAAAAATGTTGCTGAAAAAGTCTTCTCTCAAGTCCTACATGAAATACTGGTGGAACTGCGACTTTTCGTAAGAGCTTAAAGCTGGAAGTGCTTTAAGCATTGGCAAGCATTGGGTAGATTTCAGGGTAGGCAGTTGGAAGTTTACGCCACAGCAACTGCCACACTGCCTGCCCTGCTGTCTACACAATGCACGCCATGGGCTTTAATTGAACACCTTGTAATAAAAAAATATTGGCAGAAAATCAGGGCTGCAGGCGTCTAACGCTGAATGCTGAGTCAGCGACCGATTCACTTTCGCGGGGACACACAAAATTTCATGTGTAATTTTTTTTTGTTGGTTTATTTGTGTAAATTTTGCTGTACATATGTGTCTTCTGTTTAATGTTTATTAGGGCACAAACTGTACAATTTTACGTACATATAATGTGCTTACATCTAACATTAACCAATAAAGATGCCACCATTATATAGTTAATACATAATTAAAAATTGAGTAAATTGGTGTTTTCTGAATTATCTAACACAACATACACGACAACCTAATGAAATACATGTTCATGGACAAAAAAAAAACGAGAAAACTTATAAAGAGGACAAAATTTGTGCAACCAAGAAACTAAACTTATCTAAACTTATCGACTAACTAGATCCAATAAAGAAGTTTTAAATTTGAGCAAGGAGTAGTAAATTTTTAAAAAAGAAGCTTGCCCATTCCACCGGTGACCATAGGGCTGGCTCTTTCCTCGGCCAACGTATTGGCATTGCCATACAACGAGGAAACGCAGCCAGCCTTATGGGCACCCTGCCCAATAGCAACGACTTGGGTGATATTTGTAAATATAGATTTTTAGGTTTAGAGTAAGTTAGTTTTAGTTCTTTTTTTATTCATTTCTGTTAATCATTGTATTGTATTGTTTGTTTAAAAATAAAGTTACTTCGGTATTTTAATTAAAAAAAGGAGTAGTGTGTTAGTGAATAAATATCTTCTTTCTTTATTTCTTTCTCTAAAGACTTTTCTCACCTGCTTCTGCATGTGATGCTGGTGGAACAGCCTCTGCTTCATCAACGCTTGGAGCTGCGAGTGCTGGTCGAGCAGCTGCATCGCCAGCAGATCCGGCGCGACCAGCGGCAGCGGGGAGCGCGCGCCCGCGGCGCTGCCGGCTGGCGAGACCGGCGCGGGCGACGAATGCGCTGAGCCCGCGTTTGGGGACGTCGGGGCTGATGCCTGAGGTTAGAATTAATAACGCTCAAAGTCAAAGTCAAAGTCAAAATATCTTTATCTAGTTTTGGGTATAAGTATAACAAGCGTTTATAAATGTCCGAAATCTACCACCGGTTCGGAATACTCTACTCAAAACTAACGCTATAATATTAGATTGTACAACAAGAGCATAAAACGAGCCATTTTACCCGAGACGTTCATATAACCACCCGAGCCGGTACGGCGAGGGTGGATAGATACGTCGAGGGGAAAATGGGTTTAATGCTCGAGTTTTACACTCTGCTTTTCACTTCGATGGCGAGGAAATGAAATAGCAACAGTGGAAACAATTGTTTAGGTACTTACTATTTACCTTTTATTGTTCACGCATTACTGATATAATTATAATTTTTTAGTTATAATGATCTATTTTGATTGATTTGATTTATTTTTAGTTTTATATAAATAAAAAATTATTTTTAAAAATATGTAGAAACTTCTTTGCTTGTGGCTGTTTACAACAGATTGCCTTGATCTTAGACGAAGATTTTATTTTATGCACTAGTGCATAAAAAATCATTTTATGTCGCCTAGATCCAGCATAAACGCGAACTTTACGAGCATGAGAAGTGAAAAAATATTTTTTGATCTCTCTATGTCTACGTTATTTGTCAAGTTTATACAATTTTACAATTTGACCCTTAAAAATTAATGTGAATAGGTCCGGGCGAAATTCAATTTAGCCGAAAAGTTAATTATCAGGTAGTTTCTATCTTTATGAACCGGAAGTTATTATTAGCGACCTGTCTAAATTAACGGAAATCAAGAACTAGAAAACCAACTTTCAAATAAAAAAAAAAACTGCATTCAAATCGGTCCACCCACTTAAGAGCTACGGTGTCACAGACAGACACACATAGCGGTCAAACTTACAACACCCCTTTTTTGTGTCGGGGTTTAAAAATAAGGTCTTTATTATTATAAAAAAATTTATAACAAAAAATAGAACCGACTACAAAAAAACCATGAAAATAATTTTCTACCAGCCTGAAGTCGGTGCCTCAGCACGAGCCAGCAGGAGTGGACCTATAATCGTCTACCTCACCTACAACTATACAAGTAAATGGCTTCGATCACTCCTGCTGGCTCGTGCTGAGGCACCGACTTCAGGCTGGTAGAAAATTATTTTCATGGTTTTTTTGTAGTCGGTTCTATTTTTTGTTATAATTTTTTTTTTCACGCTTTTTAGTGTAAAACATCTAAGATACAATAGTTTAATGTCAACTGCTCGTCACCTTTTACGAAAAATTGCTTTTTCCGATGCAGAGACGTTCATTATTGAGGAGTCCTGGTGCTTCACCACCCATTCCATTTCACCATATCCGTTCCGAGGAGCATAAATTGCTTAGCAACTGTGTTAAAGCAATTGAAATTCAACCCATGAAATACTTATTATTGATTAGTAACTCCGATGGTCAACTATGGTCTTCATCATCAGTTCCACTTCACCAAATGATGATTTTCAAGAGCAAATGCTCGAGTTACTACTAAATATATCAAAATTACCATAGGTGTCCCTACAACATTTGAAGAGTTCCCTCGATTTCCTTAAGATCCAATCATCAGATCCTGATTTGGTGCTTATGGGACCTAATTGAAAGCATTCCTAGACGAACGCAAAAAAAAAATTTCAAATCGGTTCATAAATGACGGAGTTCTGAGGTAACAAACATAAAAAAAAAAAAAAAAAAAAAAAATACAGTCGATTGATAACCTCCTCCTTTTTTTTGAAGTCGGTTAAAAATGAAGGTATTTACCCGTGCGAGAGCGAGAGGCTCATGGTCCCTCGGGGGCGAGGCGCGGCGCGGGGGCGAGCTGCGCCGGCGCCGCCGCGCCGCTTCGCCGCCCCACCTGCCGGACTCCTCTCTGCGAAAACATAACCTTTTCCATAAGGGCGCTCCACACTTAGTCCGCGAATCACGGCGCGATTTCGCGGAGCGAACTTGCCGCGAATTTAACAACGACTCTACACTCGTCCGCGTCTCGTACTACGTCGCGTTCGCGCTTCGCGCTCCCTTTGACGCGGGACAAAAACCGACCAAAATTGGGGAACAAAGCGCGAAACCGCGAAGAATATACTTAGCGTTCGCGTCCCTTCGCAGCCATTGCGCGCGATCCGCGGGGTAAGTGTGGAGCGGGCTTTACACACTAGAAACACAAGAAGTAGCCCCGCTGTTCTTCGAGGGATGTGGCCCGCCCAAAATCAAAATTAAAGGCCGCTACACATAGATGCGCGTGTGTAGCGTGCCTGCCGAAACCAAATCCGAAACCGAAATTTCGGTCGGACATTATTATAATTATCTTGTCAATATAGGTACTTGGAAGCCGCCGTGGCCTAGTGGTTTGACCTATCGCCTCTCAAGCAGAGGGTCGTGGGTTCAAACCCCGGCTCGCACCTCTGAGTTTTTCGAAATTCATGTGCGGAATTACATTTAAAATTTACCACGAGCTTTGCGGTGAAGGAAAACATCGCGAGGAAACCTGCACAACCTGCGAATCAATTCAATGGTGCATGTGAAGTTCCCAATCTGCACTGGGCCCGCGTGGTAACTATGGCCCAAGCCCTCTTGTTCTGAGAGGAAGCCTGTGCCCAGCAGTGGGATGTAGGCTGGGATGATGATGATGATGATTATTAAATACTAGCTGTTGCCCATGGCTTCGCCTCCGTTCGTCTTTTTTATTTTATTACGCACAAACCTAGTCTTGACAATAACGATCACAACAAGAAAATAATTATCTAATTCGGTGTCGTCGTTCGGGACTGTTATGCGCGTACACATTTAGGCAATCCGTTTTTAATCATTGACATAATATACTCGTAGACGAAGTAGCGCTCTCATTTTTAGGGTTCCGTAGCCAAAATGGCAAAAACGGCTATAGGCTGGGATGGCAATATACGTGCTTGAAGAGATAACGTGTCGCATTGACGCAGCCGTTTTACCTGTCCAAACAGCGGTCCAGCTCGAAGGAGTTGAGTAGCGGCGGCTTCGCGGCGCCCCCCGGGGTAGAGTTCAGTGCCGGCTCGGGACCCTGCAGACAGACAGACACACATTATCATCGTTATCATTAGTTGCAGCATGGAGGTCTTCAAAAGGGGTATAAAAAGGTTTATGTATGTATGTATGTAAACTCTTTATTGCACATAAAAATAAAAATATATAAACACACGCAGCATGGAGGTCTTCAAAAGGGATATAAAAAGGTTTATGCAGGGTCGGCAACGCGCGAGTGATACTTCGGGTGTTGCAAGCGTTCCTAGGCGGCGGTAGGCTTAACATCAGGCGGGCCGCATGCCTGTTTGCCACCGACGTGGTATAAAAAAGTTATCATCGTCATTATCATTATCAGGGTGGATCAGCTATTTTTTGTTGTTGTGTCCCGTCAGCGAGGGGACAAAAGTAGTAGGTACAGTTTAACAGAAGAAATGTTGTAGCTGAAATTTACGCATAGACTGAAATGAAAAATAAGTTAAACGGTTTTATTGATAATAAAGATAACTAATAATGATGTATATAATTCAAAAAATGCTATTTTTTATTTTTTAGTTTTTGTACCTGCGACCGCATCATAGATTTGAAATCCATACTAATTATTATAAATGCGCAAGTAACTCTGTCTGTCTGTTACGCTTTCGCGCCAAAACCGCTGAACCGATTTTGATGAAGTTTGGTGTAGGGATAGAATAGACCTTGGGAAAGAACAAAAGCTATCTTTTATCGCGAAAAAGAGGCTTTAGGGGTTGCAATAGGGGGTGAAAGTTTATAATGGTGGAAGTTCGTCGCTGTCGAAGATAAAACCATGAAACTTGGCATTTAAGCACTTAATCCTTACTAATATTATAAATGTGAAAGTGTGTGTGCTTGTTTGTTTGTATGTATGTTTGTCCCATTTTTCACGTCGAAACGGAGCGAGATCGGCGTGATTTTTGGCATAGAGATTGTTTATGGGCCAGAGAGTGATATAAACTACTTTTATCCCGAAAAAATGCACAGTTCCCGAGGGAACAGCGCGTGATGACCGAATTCTACGCGGGCGAAGCCGCGTGCAAAAGCTAGTTAGTCATATTTGAATTCCACTAGTCAAGCCCTTACTGTATTTAGGGGGTTTTAAAAATAATATGTACTAAATCGCTATTTTGTTGCCTTCTAATTTACTGGTGGGAAGTAGAATAAGTAAAATCTACTTAAAATCAATTCAGTAGAATTATGAACTCCCGCTGCCTCGCCCCAACATGATGTCAGATTGTTTACATTATTTCGTTTACACAATAAGTACGTCATGTCCCAGAATTATAAACATTAGATGTAACACTATATTATATATTTACAAAGGAATATACAGTGAGCACCTTATAGTTCAAAAGGGTGATGCGAATAATTTGTCAACCATTTTTTTTTTAAATTAGATTAATTTCATTTAAATTAAAATAAAGTTCACAAGATAAGTATACATAATGAACGTTAGCTACAGCAACAAAAAGTATATTTTTTTAACGTATTACGTTTAAATTATAAAGTTATTTTTATATAACTTCAATTTGTATAAGATTTATATGG
Source organism: Choristoneura rosaceana (assembly GCA_037349165.1). Classification (NCBI taxonomy): domain Eukaryota; kingdom Metazoa; phylum Arthropoda; class Insecta; order Lepidoptera; family Tortricidae; genus Choristoneura; species Choristoneura rosaceana. Next base: position 8,818,839 of record JAZBNJ010000013.1, read on the forward strand.
CCTAAATTCTTTTAACATAACATATTATTAGGTATATCTCTCATAATACATAAATAAAATGTGTAAATGTTAAATTATGTGGCGGCGAGCGAGCAAGACGAAACCGAGGTGCGTAGCTCCCGCCTTAGCCTTCGATGTTAGGTTTTTTTTTGTAACAGAGTGGAAAAATTAATGGCTTATTTAATTGTTTGCTTTTTTAATCAATTATAAGTTTTAATTCTTAGGTGTTATGAACATTATACGCTTTGATCGTTATATCAATTGATATTATATATAAGCAACGTTATACCTCACAAAATTATTTAAAATTATACTTTTCATTCATTATATCCGGTGAACGAGTTTATATAAAGTGAGCGTATATATTACGAATATTAGAATAAATTCTTATATCTCGTATTACTTACCTATTCCGAAAAACATTGGCTATCATCATTATCAATAAATCAGTCGTAAGACGTCCACTGTTGGACATAGGCCTCCCCCATACCCCAGAACCCCGTAACACTGAGGTGCGAGTCTGGATTGGAACAAACGTTCAAAGTCAAAGTCAAAATCTCTTTATTCAATTTAGGCTACAACAAGCACTTATGAACGTCAAAAAATCTACCACCAGTTCGGAAAAAACCTCTGTTGAGAAGAATCCGGCAAGAATCTCAACGAGGTATTTTTTCCAGCTTTAAACCACTAGGCCACCACGGCGACTAAACTAAAACTATACCTAATCGTTCCGACGCAACAGCCTGTACAGTTGACAGTATAAAAAATAGCAAATGTTATTATAACTAGCCAATAGCCGTGTAAACATATTTGCCATATGACCTCACCCAACACCGTACGAGATGTTTCACAAAACATAGCTATGTCAACAGCGTACAAGTGGCTGCTAGCGCTATGATATATAACATAACTAATTTTAACGGCTAATAGCATATTGAATAATGCTTTGGACCGAAATATCAACGGTTAGTTAAGTAATAATATAAAAAAACCGGGCAAGAGCGTGTCGGCCAGCCCGAAATAGGGTTCCGTAGCAATTATGAAAAAAAAATGTAATATTTTTCTAAGGATTTCGTATTTTGTACGGAATATTCCAAGTTTAGGTACATTTTATACCTTAGGCTGCTATTTACACTTTAAACTACTAATAATTCCCAAGAAAACTTAACCGTTATAGTTTTCCTTGAAGTTTTATATAATCCACTCTGTTAGAATTAGGATACATAAACCTGTAATGACAGTCGTGTGTATGTAATAAATAAATAAATACTTAATACCATCCTGAATTTTTTCAAATTTTTCCATCCACCGATTTAGATTTTAGAGGGGGGATGCTCGATTTTAATGAAAATTTGCACTTTAAACTTGAATATTTTGCATACAAACACTGACGCGAAAAATCGTTTAGCAACCCCCTAATGGTTTTGAAAGGCCTATCCAACAACAACAGTTTACATAGGTATATATTCGTGCAAAACAACAGCTTCCTAGTATTGATAGTCCCTGAGCAAAGCCGCGGACTGACAGACAGACAAACATGGCAAAACTATAAGGGTTCCGTTTTTGCCATTTTGGCTACGGAATCCTAAAAATGCGAGCGCCACTTTATCTACCGAGTCAATGAATAAAAACCGATTGCCGAAATGTGTACGCGCATAATACTCCCGAACGACGACACCGAATAAAATTAGATAATTATTTTCTTGTTGTGATCGTTATTGTCAAGACAAGATTAGTGCGTAATAAAATAAAAAAAAGACGAACAGGGCCGAAGCCACGGGCAACAGCTAGTATATCCATACTAATATTATAAATGCGAAAGTGTGTTTTTATGTTTGTCCGTTTTTCACGCCGCAACGGAGCGACGGATTGACGTGATTTTAGGCATCGATATAGTTTATGGGCCCGAGAGTGACATATGCTACTTTTTTATCCCGAAAAATGCACAGTTCCCGAAGGAACAGCGCGCGATAACCGAATACCACGCGGGTGGAGCCGCGGGCAGAAGCTAGTAATAATAATAAATAAATATCATGGGACAAATGACACCAAATTTACCTAGTACCAAACTACGCAATGCTTTGTACTATAGGTACTAGCCAACGAATAAATATAACTTGTACAGATAAATACATACTTAAACACATATACATATTAAAGTATAGATTTCTGACGCTACCTCTAAAAAGCTGTGGCCTAGTGGTTTAACCTATCGCCTCTCAAGCAGAGGGCCGTGGGTTCAAACCCCGGCTCGCACCTCTGAGTTTTTACCACTAGCTTTGCGGTGAAGGAAAACATTGTGAGGAAACCTCTGCACAACCTGCGAAGAATTCAATGGTGCGTGTGAAGTTCCCAATCTACACTGAGCCCGCGTGGGAACTATGGCCCAAGCCCTCTCATCCTGAGAGGAGGCCTGTGCCAAGCAGTGGGACGTATATAGGCTGGGATGATGATGATGACCTCTAAATCGGTCTAATCGCTCTTGAGCTAAATGGAAAAATTCGTTTGCGCGCAAATAAACAACCTCTCGCCTTAAAGGTTGCCTTCTTGTTCGGCCGTGGGTAAAAAAACATAAAATAAATGATCAACAACAACAACGAACTAACTACTTTGCTTTGCAGTTTAACCAGGAATAATAATGTACCTATTTTTGGCTTGCTTTTAAATACGGAACCCGCAGTAAGCTAAGTAAGTGGCTAATAATGATTATAGTTCAAAAAGCACGCTTTATATTAAATTTTTCCGGATAACTCACGCCTTAAATCGAGTTTAGCTCGACATGTTTCGGGCTAAATGTGCGCGTGTGGCTGCTGCAGCAGCCGCCGAGTCGCGTTGCTCCGAAGAAGGGCTACGGATTAGCCCGAAACATGTCGAGTAAAAAATACAAAAAGACTCCAAATCGTAATCTTGATTTGATTGCTTAATAGCGACATCTGTTGTCCCTGGTGAACGGATAGTTTCGATGGGAGTGAAAAATGTTTCTCGTTGAGAACGTAGATCATAGATGGCGTTAGTGTCGCTGCTAAAGTGACTAATAAGAATCCAAGTTAAAATATGGGTGCATAGGAAAAATTCGTGTCTAGTCTCCTGTCCAGTGGTGGTGTAGGGGAATAGCACGCAGCACGGAATGCTGAGGACCTGGGTTCGATTCCCAGCGCTGGTCTATTTTTTCTGGTTTTTCTGTGCATTCATGTTTCGGCTTGTGTTTTCGTGTGAAATTTATATAAACTTTCACGGGATGACCGTAAAAGAAACAAAAATTTGGAGTTGAAATAAAAAATACAAAAAGACTCCAAATCGTAATCTTGATGTCGAGCTAAACTCGCTTTAAGACGTGAGTTATCCGGAAAATATATTTAATATGAGTGAGTCTCATGGTAGTTTTAAGCACGTTTTAGTTGTAAAATGTAAGCTGCTCTATTTAGATCAGAGGTTCTCAAACTTTTTTGGCGATGGAGCTTTAATAGGAACATAGACACATCACACATACTCACAAATAATACACACGCACATACGTTCCGCGAATTCCTTGTTGTTCTCGTCCGACCGAGGTCGGTTTAGGGGCCAGTCCGAGAATCAGCGCTGGACCTCAATGTCCAGCACATATGCTGAGACCGGGACCCATTGTCACACAGCATAATTTAAGTACAGTTTTTTAATTTACTAATATTTTTTATCATTTTTATTATTTTCTGTTTTACTTACTTATTTTAGTGGCAGTAAAGATTTTTTGAATTTGAATTTGAATTTTAAACTGAATATTTCCCAAAGCCTTAAAACAGCGAATAAGGATCCACGTTTTGTTGGATGTTAAATAATAATATATTAAGTGATAATGATAAAGTGTTTATTGTTTATGTACTTATGATAAATTGATATTTTAAAAACATATTATTATTATGAATGTAGTTTGTACGGGCTAGAATTAAAAATATTTTGTAAAATACCATAAAGGGATCTGGCAACTGGCAGCTTCTTCTGACAACGTATCAGCATTGTTATACAGCGAGGAAAAAATATATAAATGGAACCGACTTCAAAAAACCTTCAAAATAATTTTCTACTAGTTTGAAATCGGTGCCTCAGCACGAGCCAGTAGGAGTGATTGAAGCCCAATATATAGTATGTAGGTGAGGTAGACAACTATAGTTCCACTGCTACTGGCTCGTGCTGAGACACCGACTTCAAAGTAGTAGATAATTATTTTCCAGGTTTTCGAACTCGGTTTCATTTTTTTTTAGGAATTGTAATTATACCGCAACCGCATCTACACTATATCGTTTCATAAAATCCTTCCATTCTACCTGACTTATTTCTTCAGTATAAGCGACAGAAGACTAAATAGCGGTTGAAACGATCGTAGTTTTTATTTTAATTACTCATTAATGTAATAAGTCTTCTTTAAAAAAAGTTTGTAATTCTCTATAATAGTCTTCGTTGTATTATGTGTACATATCTTTATCTTTAAAACTACCCAAGCCTAATCAAAATGTATACCATACGGTTAAATACCTGAATAAATGTATAATCAATACCTTTGCGAATTTCCGGGACTTCGCGAAGCATAGTTTGAGAATCTCTGCTCTATTTTAATTAAAGATGATCACAAACCTCCCCGATTAATTTTTCAGACGACGACTAGTTTTTACGGCGTGAAAGAACCGTTGATCCTGTTTGGAATAGTAAATATAGAAGAATTGTCGACCGGATGGCTAAGTGGTTAGAGAACCTGACTACGAAGCTTGAGGTCCCGGATTCGAATCCCGGCCGGGGCAGATATTTGTATGAATGATACGAATGTTTGTTCTCGGGTCTTGGATGTTTAATATGTATTTAAGTAAGTATTTATCTATATAAGTATGTTTATCCGTTGCCTAGTGCCCATAGTACAAGCTTTGCTTAGTTTGGGACTAGGTCAATTGGTTTCAAGTGTCCCACGATATTTATTTATTTATTTAATTAAACAAACCAGATCGAATATATTCAAGTGCAAGAGAGCTACTTTGAAATTCGAAAATCGAAGCTTGTATCGTATCGTCCCTCTCACTCTCATATTAAAACGTCAGCGGGACGGGATGGTACGAAGTTGGAATTTTACACTTCGTAGTATAGAACCTGATTTTTCTTTGAACTAAACCTGACCAACAAAAAGTTGGAAAACCTCCGACTTTATGACTTCAAAGTTCAATATCTCAAAAAGAGCTGAACCGATTTTAATGAAACGTATCTAAGAACCATTGTTAAAGAACTTTTTCTTCTTGCCCCCCTCGGGCCCTTTTTTTTAATATACTAATTCCATGTGTTTTAGTATAATACTATTTATTTATAATACAATAATAGGAAAACAGAGAACAGTAAATTGTAATTAAAATAATACTAAATTCAAAAATTATTAATAATTTCAATAAAATAATTTAATTCGTCGTACCTGGTTCAGCAGGCAGCGCTGGCCATTCAGCGTGGAAATGCGGCTGGCATTATGGGCACGTTTGAGCCGGGTACGACGCGGAATGGTGGGTTAGGTTGTAGGTTAGGTCTTAGTTTGTAGGTTTAGTATAGGTTTAAGTTGATTTTATTTTATATTTTTCACACGAAAACACTAGCCGAAACATCTATGCACAGAAAAACCAGATAAATAAAAAAATAAATGTCCAGCTGTGGTGTAGGGTAATAGCACGCAGCACGGAATGCTGAGGACCTGGGTTCGATTCCCAGCGCTGGTCTATTTTTCTGGTTTTTCTGTGCATTCATGTTTCGGCTTGTATTTTCGTGTGAAATACGAAATGACCGTAAAAGAAACAAAAAATTTGGAGTTGAAATAAAAAACACAAAAAGACTCCAAATATCTTGATTTGATTTTATTTTGTTTATATTTGTTTTATTTTTAAATAAATTCGCCATTGATTACAATTTAATTTCAGCTCATTTAGACTCCAAGTGCCTGCCAAGCACCAGCAGATGTTCCTGCGCTACGACTTCTGGCCGGAGGGTGTGGTGTTTCGTCGTTTTAGGGTAGCGACGAAGACCACTTTAAAAAATCCCTAACTGGTTTTATTGAGTACTTTTTTGTGTCTTTCTTGGGGTTTATGTAAGTATTTTTGATTTTTTTGTGTCTAATTTGAATTTTCCCGGTATAGCTTTTCATTTTCATAAAGCCCGGGCATCCATCCATAATAATATCATAAATGCGAAAGTGTGTTTGTGTGTTTGTATGTTTGTCCTTCTTTCACGCCGTAACGAAGCGACGGATCGACGTGATTTTTGGCATAGTGATAGTTTATGGGCCCGAGAGTGACATAGGCTACTTTTATCCCGGAAAAATGCACAGTTCCCGAGGGAACAGCGCGCGATAACCGAATACCGCGCGGGCGGAGCCGCGGGCAAAAGCTAGTTATACATAATGCCCTGCCCCTTATTAATCACTTTGTCCATATACAAAGTTGACTATATAATCCGCAGCGGAAGCTTCTTTCTGCGTCTCTTTTCAACTTAAATAATCATCGTTACATCATGCAAAACATTAAATTCCTTATTTACCGAAGCCGCTATCGCGTACATACAACAATAATCTGCCCATACGTGCCGTATGTACAAACACTTTATTTATACTAACAAATACTGACGAAGCGTTATTTTGTTTGTTTGTCGATCACGCGTCAAAAACACGTGACTGCGCGATTTTTATCAAACGATTTCGTTGATTTTTGATTCCAGAAAATAATTCCATGTAATTTAACCTGGACTTGAATTAAATTTGTATAATAATTTTCCACCCTATACACTATTATGTATATATGAAGTTCCGGCTTCGGAGTCACTGGAGCCAAAAACGGTACAATAGTGGCAGGTTGCTTACCTGTCGCCTCCGGTATACCTTAACCTACATTCTTTGTCGCCTCTTACGACATCCACGAAAGAAATGGGGAAGTGTAATTCCAACCGATACTACACGGGTTTAGCGAGAAGTCAAAGTCAAAGCCAAAATCTCTTTATTCAATTTAGGCTATAACAAGCACTTATTAACGTCAAAAAAATCTACCACCGATTCGGAAAAAAACCTCTGTTGGGAAGAATCCGGCAAGAAACTCAATGAGGTATTTAAAAAAAACAAATTCACAATATTTATAAATAAGTAGTAGAGTAAGAAGTAACACACATACTCACAAAGTTTCTCATTTATTATACTTACCTAAGCATCAATCTCGTAGCAAAAAGAAACTAACGATTTCGTACTCAATGAAAATTTTAAAACACGGCAGACAATGTATTCAGTTTGTTAATACAAGCAAGGAGCAAGGATGAACCCGTAATAAATACAGCCCTTTCTTCAAAACTGTTGATATTATTATAGAGTGTTTTGTTTTCATCCCATCCCAGTTTTACAAACAAACATAACATGCAACAATAAAGCTACGTGAACGATATTATTTTTACTATTATTATTTATACTTTAATAACAGGGCGCGTTTGTTGCGAAAAACAATACATGTTTGGGAAAATATTGCCAGGGTTTGAAAAATATGAATTTAACTCACATTATTTATTATATTCGACTAGACTTTACCCGCGGCTTCGCATGATACCAGTACGATTGTAAACCAGGGATTTTATAAAATTCCCATGGGAATTACCAAAATTTATATCGTGATCTTCATTGAGGTTTTGTTACAAGAACTGTCCAGAATTTCAAGACTCTAAACCCAGCGGTTGAAATTTCAAGATTTTATCGCTATCCCGTGGGAATATCGAGATAAAAGTAGCGTACGTGTTATGCCAGACGTGTAGCTACCTAAATACCAAATTTCATGACTAAGCCCAGCGATTGTAATGTCGTGATTTTATCCCTATCCCGTGGTATTTTCGGGATAAAAAGTAGCCTATTTTAGATTTATGTAAATACGGTGTGAAGGAAATCTAATCCTTACTTCTGTCTGTTGTATATTGCTTACTTCTATCTGTCTATTGCTTACTTTGGAAAAGCTCTATTATACGGGTGCGTCTCACGAGATATAACTACAAAATATCTAATTTCATATTAATAACGTTCACAAGATATAATGAAACGTTTCGCTCCCGCCTTAGCCTTCGTTGTTAGGTTTTTTTAACAGAGCGGAAAAATTAATGGCTTGCTTGATTGTTTGCTTGCTGATTTCTCAATTATCGACTCTACCTAAATGATATTGATGATGATGATGATGATCCTTCCGACCGTTTTCGGCCATGGCGACCACTTCGACTCCTAATCAGTAGGGAGCTGGTGCACCCGAAGGTGACTTATATAGCCGATTTTCGCAGCGAACACCCGTGCACAATGAGGGCACGTGAGAACGCCGCTTACATAGTTGTAGCTGATTGCGGCGGGTGAATGATATTATCTTAACTGCTACACTATTGGAACACTTATTAGAATTATAATAGACTTTAAATATGAATTTTTTTTTTTAAGTATTTATTGAAAAAGTCATTTATTACTTATAATGGTAAAAAAGTCATTTATTACTTATAATGGTAATATGAAATTGAATTATTAAATTAGAAAATGTTAACATTTCACATTTTCGACTGTTCAAAAGTCAATTGGCAGAGATCGCTCTTTAACAATTGTTGACATCTACTTTTAATCTTTTTTAACATGTTTTGTATCGATATATCGATATTGATTATCGGAAGTCGATAAGTGAGAAGTCACTATGACAGATCAAAAATGCCGTGAAAATTCGTGGCTCTGCACGTGACAATTGACTCCAATTGTATAAAAAGTAGTTAAAGAAAGAAAGAAAAAAAGAAAATGCATTTATTTAACGCCATAGAATAAACATGGATCCCTTTTAGGGATAAGTTCGCCTTTGTACTCTTTTGGTTTATTGTTTTCTTTTTGTATTACTTTGTGTTTTATGTTGCAATAAAGTATTTACATACATACATACATGGAAATAACATAAAACGAATAAAGACATACGTGACGCTAAATAGGTCCCCACTTAGCATAATGACACGGCAAGCCGAGGTGCTGATTTTCTGTGAGGACCTTATCTAAAAACTCTAGTTCTTATATAACTGTCGGCGGCCGATCGTAAAACCCGCCAGATCACGAAATATCATTCATGAAACACCTATTCATATCAAGAAACGCCGCCATATTCTCGCTCACTTCGCTCGCTCACCTCGTGCGTTGTGGTCACAATTCATACTAACCGATAACCACTCCTCGCTTCGCTCGTCTTACCTAGATTTTTCTTTTTCTCGGCATATCACGATGTGCCCAGTATAAAGATAGGAATATCAACGAATGTGTTGCTCTAATAGATGACACTTCGTGATATGCCTGGTCAAGTTTTAGGCATTTCATGAAATAGCGCCATTTCGTTATATGCATAACCAATAAGGAATTTCTGAAGATCTTAATTTTTAATATCTGTATCTATGTCAGTTGCCATTTAAAATGAAATCTTGTATGAAGGTAGCTCTGTATAGCACAAATCAATAAGAACAATCTGAAAATCAAAATTTTTCATGTCTGACTGTCTATGTCAATAAACCATCTAAAATGATCCCACACTGGGTGCATATTGCTTACGAGGAAGGCTCTGCTAGCACTCACTGAGTATTTAAAGGTACTTGAAAATTAGTACGGAACTCTCGCAGTACGTGAGTCTGGCTCGCACATGGCTAGTTTTTTTGAGAATTCTAAGCCTTTTCTAATACTGTCTGGATTCATTCAACACTTACCTGTCTCACTGCATACAGCATCGCTATATCTTCCGTCTTCTTCCCGCGCAGATCAATAAATTATCTTCTCTCTCGCTCCCACCACACTCGCCGTTTAATCGACTTTTTTCTTAATTAAAGTTAACTATCAGTCGCATCATATTTTTTTTAATTACAACTAATTAATTTAGTTAGGTTATTTTATGCTATGACATCGTTTTCATTTTGTTTATTCTGCAACACTTTTTTATTGATTGATTGCTCGCTGTACCAAAAACTTAAGTATATCAAAATTATAAAAAAAATACGAAAAAAAAATCTGCTGTGAGTGATTTTTTTAAGTAATTTGCTCAAGCGATAACGTGAACAATACTCGTAATAATTTCAATTTTTTTTTAATAGAAAGCTATACCTACCTACGTAATATAATAATAAGTGATATAATCTATTTATTACGTATTTTCCCAACGTAATATTTTTAAAAGGTTTAATCAATAAACATTAAACATTAAACATCAATCTGGCAACCCCGTAGAAAAAAATAATCTTACCTTTAACAAACCCTAAAACATCCTAATCACGTAATTTATGACAAGCAAATCGTCTACATAAATTATTTCAAAGTCATATAAACTTATTTCATGTTCGTATATTTCACTCCCTGAAAAGCGGCAGGCGGAACCCCTGTAGAGCGTCAGCCAATCACAGGCCGCCGCTGAAAAGAAACACGCCCACCCGCTGTTGAGAGACGCCTAGCTCGAATTTATGTATAATGAGGTATATTATATGTTATAGGAACGTTTTGGAAGTTATATAGGAGTTGAAATTAAATGTTTGTGGGCATTGCTAACGGTGCTTAATGCGTGTCTAAATATGGCCTTAAGCTTTTGACTTTATTTTTATCCGATTGTGGATAGTTGAAAATATAATTTTCCTTGCAAAATGGTAATGTACGGTGATTAGTAAAATGGTATGGTAATGATAAAGGTATGGTTGTTCGGAAAAGAGTGATTTTAAGCGATAAGACCTAATTGTCTACCCTGCATTTTGTCTCTGTATAAAATAGAATATTTCTATCGTGTATTGTACTCCTCTTAGATTTTGAAAAAGCTTTAAACAGAAGTTCAGGCTTCAAACGTGTCTCTATATTTGTCGGAATATTTCAGGAGGTTTTCCGGTTAGGATGAATGCCCCTGAAATGGTTTTTTAATCGAAATTTTTATCTAAAATGTAGTTTGGTATACTTTGAACATAGATTAACCATTTAAAAAGTCAAAATGGCGCCTATTGACCATTAGCTGCATAACCAACCACGTGACCAACTTTGAAGTGCTCGCTGTTATGGGAGACGCCAGTTAATGCAGGTCATCAAAAAAAGAAAAGTTACCTATACCGGTCACGTAAGACACGACAGATAAGAACTCTTCCAACTGATAATGATGAGCAAAGTGGCAGGCAAAAGAGCAGTGGTTCGCTGGAAGAAGTCGGCAATGCAATATCAGGGAATGGAAGGGAATTAAGAACGCATGGAGCTTTTCAGAGTGACAAAAGACTGAACCAGATATGCGGAGCCGAGTGTCAACATTCACTAGTTGGAGAAACACTTGAAGAGAGTTGAAAAACCGGCCAAGAGCGTGTCGGACACGCCCAAAATAGGGTTCCGGAGCCATTACGAAAAAATTAAGTAATATTTTTCTAAGGATTTCGTACTTTATACGGAATCTTCGAAGTATAGGTATATTTTATACCTTACGCTGCTATTTACTCATAAACGACTAATAATTCTCAAGCAAACTTAGCCGCTATAGTTTTCCTTGAAAGTTTAATATACTGACTACCATCCTGAATTTTTTCAAATTTTTCCACCCACCGGTTTAGATTTTAGAGGGGGGGGGACGCTCGATTTTAATGAAAATTTGCACTTTAAAGTTGAATATTTCGCAAACAAATGACTGAATCGAAAAATCGTTTTAGCAAACCCCTAATGGTTTTAAAATACCTATCCAACGATACCCCACACTATAGGGTTGGATGAGAAAAAAAAAATCACCGCCACTTTACGTCTATGGGAGGTACCCTAAAAAAAATTGTTTTTGAATTTTTAATTGTACTGTTTTGTCGGCATAGTTTACTTATATATTCGTGCAAAATTACAGCTTTCTAACATTGATAGTCTCTGAGCAAAGCCGCGGACGGACAGACAGACAGACAGACGGACAGACAGACAGACATGGCGAAACTATAAGGGTTCCGTTTTTGCCATTTTGGCTCCGGAACCCTAAAAATCCGGAAAATGTTCTCCAAAAAGCCATACACAAATAAATCTAATATAAATCATTTCAAAAATCACATTTGTTTTTGGAGAAAATTACTTAATAACTTCGCATCGCAATAGAGCATTTCTATCTACCGTTGTACCCTGAGTTTATCTCTCCGATTTCAACAAAATTTGGAAGGGTTTCCAGATGTGTCCCCAAAATATTGTATGGATGTGTCCGTTTTGTTACGAAAATTATTATGAAAAATTCGTAACTAAACGGACACATCTGTAAAATTTTTTGGGGGACACATCTGGAGACCCTGTTTTTACAGCTCGGAATCATGGATTGATAGTCTACCTTCCAAATTTTGTTGAAATCGGAGAGATAAAGTCAGGGTACAACGGTAGATAGAAATGCCCAATAACATTCTGTTAATGAGATAAACAAGTCGCTGTGGTTATCTTACAAAACATCTTATTTTACACAAACAACGATTTTGATTTTGACCACACTGGCTACTTCACAACATCAACTAAAAATTTCTGATAAACTTGAGCAATCACTTCTAACAGAACATCGAGCTTTCGCCGTCTTTATGGTTCCTTAACCCAAAGGTAAGTCTATCCTTCTGTCACTAGGCTGTATCTCATGAACCGTGATTGCTAGACAGTTGAAATTTTCACCAATTGTGTATTTCTGTTGCCGCTATAATGAACCGATTAAAATAAATATTATCCCATATCCCCCATAAAACAAACGTGATTTTTTAAAATTTTTTGCTCAATATTAATAACGGCAGCAAGTAGACGCTTGCTCAAAAAGACATTAATATCTAAGGCTTATTATAAAGTTAACGATTATATCATGGACAGGGATATTTGGAAATAATTCCGATCCGCACTAGCGATCCCTTCAAATAGTGAACCTACTGTGTTAAAAATAAAATTGTGTTAAATACTTGTAATGTATAGTACATAGATGTCATTTATAAATATTGTGAATCTGTTTTTAAAAAAAAAATACCTCGTTGAGTTTCTTGCCGGATTCTTCTCAACAGAGGTTTTTTTCCGAACCGGTGGTAGATTAAAAAAAATGACGTGTAAAAGTGCCCATTGCGGCCTATTTGCTGAATAAATGATTTGACTTTGACTTTGACTTTGACTTGAAATATTCATAGAATATTAAGTCGTACAACAAACGTGTTCTTTTGCTAATGTCTAATGTTGTATAAGTACTTTAATAATCGAACGGAAGCCTTCGGCCGGGAGTCCAACTTGCACTTGTTAAATTAGTCGAACTGAACGAAAGAACAGAGCCTTCCGTCGTGCCTAACAAACATTGCTAAAGTACAATTCAATAGAATCTGACAATTTTCTACACATTTATCACACCCTAACGTGTGCACGTTTGATTATATATGTCCCTCTTGTTATGATTATCATCTAAAAGGAATCAAAAAACAATAATAGTCACATCACAAAGCCCTAGGCAGAATGGTGTTCATATTAGTAGGCTGGAAGTGTCTACAGGATTGTCAGATTCTATTGAATTGGAGATGGAGTATTCGCACATTTACACGATTATTCTTAGGGAACGTTCTAGTATTTACCTCAGGAATGTTATGGTTCTCAGATTCCGTTTCCGTTAAGTCGGAACCTACGTTTGATATTGAACATCCGTTTCTGATGGTTTCGGTTCCGGTCCGTTACTTGTGAAATGGAAATGCGAAAGTGTGTGTACAATACAATACAATACAATACAAAGACTCTTTATTGTACACCAAAAATAGTAAGTGATACAGAAAACAAATACACAGAGAAAAAAAATGAATGAATGAATGAATGAATGAATGTGTGTATGTGCTTGTATGTTTGTCCGTCTTTCGCGTCGAAACGTAGCGACGGATTGACGTGATTTGTGGCATAGAGATAGTTTATGGGCCAGAGAGTGACATAGGTTAATTTTTATCCCGGAAAAATGCACTCTTCCCGAGGGAACAGCGAGTAAACGCTAATAGTATATAAGCAGTAGTAGGAAGTAATTATTTACTAGTAGTTATGTAACATATCTACATATTAATCGGTCTTATTTCCTACCTGGATCCTGTAACACACGGACTTCTAGCACAAGATCCAGAGCCGTAGACTCTTGTTAAAGTACATCCATACTAATATTATAAATGCGAAAGTGTGTTTGTGTGTTTGTATGTTTGTGTGTTTGTGTGTTTGTGTGTTTGTATGTTTGTATGTTTGTCCCTCTTTCACGCCGTAACGGAGCGACGGATCGACGTGATTTTTGGCATAGAGATAGTTTATGGGCCCGAGAGTGCCATAGGCTACTTTTTATCCCGTAAAAATGGACAGTTCCCGAGGGAACAGCGCGCGATAACCGAATACCACGCGGGCGGAGCCGCGGGCAAAAGCTAGTGAATAATAAATGCCCGAAGTTAAAGTGACAGTTGAAAGTCACTCCTTGCTAAGCGAAGAAAAAACGTAGATGATATCGACTTCTTTCTTCTACGAACGGTTCTTCTTTTACCTTTTGATCTTCAAGTTTAAATAAAACATTACAAAAGAATATTTTTGGGCACTGATTTGAACAATACATTGTTTTTATTTGAGGAGTAATTGGTGTGAATTGAGTGACCGAACAAGGAACAGTGTAAAAGAACGTTGTGTCGTAAAAGATCATACTGTGACTCGAATAGAGAAAGAGGTGTTATGTGGATGATTTTGTTGGTAGGACATGTGGAGAGAATGGATGGCAGAATTAGGAAAGACATACGAGTATATAAGGTAAGTGTGAATGGAAATATTGAAGGAGGAGACGAAAGCAAGAAAGACATTCCATGATCAGAATGGGGATAAAGGAAGGTCAGGTCAAAAGTAACCAAAACCGGCGAGCATGTATGAAAAGACTAATGAGTGTTGATGAACTGAAAGTACTGTAAAACGAGGCTACTCTGCCCCCTCCCCCCACTGGGTAACTATATGCTCCAGTTCTGTCGAAGTCCCGGTACCCGATACCAACCAAGACCAAGACCGAGACTAAATGGTACTGGCTGAAAATCAGCGCTGGGGTGTTTATTATTAACGCTTCAGCATTATGCTGAGCCAGTGTCCGATTCATAACCGCAATGACGCATAATTTCCTATGTGTTGTCTATTTGTACTTAATGCTATTGTTGTGTCTTGTGTTTTGAATAAATGTATTTTCTTTCTTTCTTTCTTTCGATACACTTTACAATAAAGTGACAACACTGAACTTAAATTTTTGCTTTGATATATTTTTACGTACAATTTAAAATATAACAAAGATTACGAAATTTGGAGCAAAAATCGGTGCAAACTAGCCTCATTTTACGGCATGTCAGGATTGTAGCAGGTTGAAACAAGTAGACTCTAAGCAACTCTTCATTGGGAGAGAGGCATGTAGTTTTGTAAAGAACTTTATAGAAGTAGCTATCATTAATTCATTAGAGATTAGTCGCACGGCGAAGCGCAACTGACAAGTGCTAATTATGAGTGTAGGATTAACATTAACCTCTCCTTGTAGTCTATTAACAAAAAAACGGCTGAACCGATTTTGATAAAATCATATCGCTAGAAATCCTGTTTTCAAATAAAAAAACCGCATTCAATATCGGTTCACCCCTTTAAGAGCTACGGTGCCACAGCCAATGCCAGACAGACAGACTGTGACACACACACATAGCGGTCAAACTTATAACACCCCTCTTTTTGCGTCGGGGGTTAAAAATTAAATTAAGATTGTTTTTTTTTATCTTTTTGTATTTCTTGTTTTTCTGTGCATCTATATTTCAGTTTGTATTTTCGATTTAAAAATTAAAGTAAATTAAAAATAAAACCAAATAAGAGAAGCCGTGTTGACCTAGTGGTTGGACTCTCAAGCAAAGAATCGTGGGTGCAAGCAAACACAGACTTGCATCTGGGGGCACGGCAGTGCCCCCGCCAAGTCGAGCAAAGCATAACAAAAGGCACGGCCGTACCATACTTTTCTCAAAGCCATTCAGGCTATTTCCAATCTGTTTTTCGAAATTCATGTGTGAAATTACATTAGAAATTTATCACAAGCACCGAGCACGTGAAAGAAAACATTTTGAGGAAAATTGCATTGCACAAAACTGCAACTAAATTTAAGTTCCCAATCCGCACTGGGCCCGCATGGGAACTACGGGCCAAACCCTCTCATTCTGAGCAAAGAGTTGTTTCCAGCAGTGGGATCTATATACGAGTAGGCTAGGGATGATGATAAATGACGAAGATTTAAAAATCAAGTAGAATTACTGGCTCAGCAAAACGTACCAATATTTTTTTTAATGATTAAGGCATTTTTAACTACGATTAAGGACTTTATTAATGAGCCACCATGGAACCTTTTCAAAGGAAAAGTTATTGCGATTTTCCTTGTTAATTAATGCGATGTCACTATGACGCTTAATGTAAAATGGTTCCATGGTGGCTCGTGAATTTGAGTCCTTGACCGTACATGCACTAAACCAGTCAGGGTGCTTGAGGATTTCAGTTAATTAATTTACATTTTGTGTAGCCATAAATACAATTCCAGTTACACTAAATATATAAAAGTAGGGCAAAAATATCAAATCAAAGAAATAAACGTAAAAGAAATCATTACATTACATAAAAGCCGACATCCAAAAATCATAAATTTTTTGCACAAAGAAAACTTTTCCAAAATTCAATCGAACACTTTCCCGTCTGTCTCTTATCAGCTGTCAAATATGGCGCTCTAAAGCGGTGCGCTCCCATTGGCCAGCCGCTTATAAGCGACGCTGTGATTGGTCGGCGAGCGCACATGAGCGACAGATCACGTGCTTATAAGTTCTGACGTTCCGAATTCAAACTTTTTACGTAGTCCGATTTGTGTTATATTGGAATTAAGTTTTGAAAATTGCAGTAGGGTTTTAATTTTATTGTCAATTGATGTAAAGTAAAATTAAAATAGAATTGTTACGAATCAAGTTTAATAGACTATTTTCAAATTAATATTCGGTTTCCGTGTAAATTTTAGCGGAAAAAATATTTTTTTGTTTTTTTTTGAATATCAAACTATCACAAAATTAATATAAAACACAAGAATATGACTATAAAAGAGTATTTTTACTTACGAATAACTGGTCTCGCATCTTAAATGCACTCGGATAAAGTAAACACTGCATCTACGCTAAATTATTTGATCAAAAATCCTTAAAAAACGATATAAAAACTTTTCGCGACCGAAACCTCACGATATTAGTCCGTTGCGTTCGAAATCCAAAGCGAAAATCCGTCACGATATTTAAAAAAATCACTCACAGCCGTATTTATTTATCGCAACAAACATTAAAACAACAACAACAATTTGAAATTAACAACAAACAAAAGAACAACACTGAACAGCGACCAACTCTACCACTCATGAGCTCCGCGACCACTGCAGTTGCGATGCAAATTATTTACACTCCTGCAACGCGGTGCATCCTACCCCAAATACCCTCAACTAACCACTAGAATAATATAATTTTATTATAAAAGAGCTAATACACTTATTATTGTGTTAATATTAATATATTTGCTTCCAAAACGCAACTCTAAACAATACACAACAGCCTGCGACGCCGCGGCAACAACAATGCTAGGGCGAAATAAGCAAGAAATATTTAACTACCGAAGCGGGGAGGGGCGGGCACTGGCCCTCAGTATTGGCGCTACGCCTGTGGTAGTTATAGTTTACGTGATACACAGCTCAAATACAAATAATATAAACATTACAACGGAGCATGCGCCGTACGCGCCGACAGAGACGCAGCTACAGCCTCTCGCGAGACAAAAACGGTGAAACACCAATTTAAAAGCCAATTTAACTTTACAAATACATCGACTTATGATGTATGGAGTAGTGGAGGTAGTGTATTAGTTGGCGAAATAGCTTTTTTATGGATTTCATTAGCATATTTTTGACAGGAACCGCATTGAAAGGGACGCAATCCGCGCATGCGTACACACCGACAGTGTTATTGACGATGCAAAATGTTTATTTTTTGGCGGCAAGCCGAACTTATCCTCCTTTCTTCCTAAGCAACAATATCAACTCAATACAACACTGCCTACGGCTATCAAAAATAAAAAAATACAAAACAGAATTTCTAACGGAACCATTTTTAAAAATTGGCGCCATTGCGCGCTCTTAAAAAAAAGATGGCTGAACTTTTATCGAAATAAAAATTTTGGTCTTACATAAGTTTGGACACGCATTGGCACAAATAAGATAAGAAGGTAATCGCTTTCCTACAAGTCCTCGGGGAGTTAAGGCTGGATTTATTTCAATTATAATCTAATATAAGCTGTCCGCGCATGCGTGAGGCCGCATTTACACAGACAAGACGAAATTACTTGCTCGCTTGTACTTTTGCTGTTCTCCTAAATTAAAGACAAATAGATAGAAGTGAAAAAGCAAATTTTGAACATAATATTCTTTGCTAACTTTGCTTTAAGTTATAAAAGGAACAATATTTTAGATTTTTTCATTTTTTATTTTTTTTATTTTTATGATTTTTTTCTTGTTATTTTTTGGATACAAACTTACATTTAATTATTAAATTGGATTGGAAGGTATGACTTTGCCTATACTTAAAACTAGCTTTTTCCTGCGGCTTCGCCCGCGTGGAATTCGGTTGTCGCGCGCTGTTTCCTCAGGAACTTTTTCTTTCAGGAATTTTTCCCGGAAAAAAGTAGCCGACGTCACTTTCTGGCCCATAAAATATCTCTATGCCAAATATCACGTCGATCCATTGCTCCATTTCAACGTGAAAGACGGACAAAGATACAACACACAAACACACACACTTTCGCATTTAGGTATAATATAGTATGGATTTAATTCTAACCGTTAACAACCACTTCTTAAAAATATACATCAATTCTAAGATCATGGCACGACATACGAGTATAGAAGAATTGCTCATTCAACTATAACATATTAAGATTATTAATTTTATGTTACTATACTAGCATTGTTCATATTGTATTAATGAAACACGTTTGAGAGATGTAAAATAAAAATATAACAAAATAATTTTGCATGTAACTCGCATTTGTCACGTTCGTGCTACTGAGAGTACATATTTTATTCATTTATGAGAAAAAATGTTTTGAAGGTTGAATTGTGGCTAATTAGTTAATAATAATGGCTTATAACCTTATCATCATTATCATCATGTCAGCCGAAAGACGTCCACTGCTGGACATACGCCTCCCCCAAGGCTCTCCACTCAGACCGGTCTTGTGCTTTTCGCATCCACCGCGATCCTGCGATCTTAACCAGGTCGTCGCTTCATCGTGTTGGAGGCCTACCTACAGCTCGTCTCCCGGTCCGCGGACGCCATTCGAGAACCTTTTGACCCCATCGGCCATCAGTCCTGCGAGCAGTGTGCCCTGCCCACTACCACTTCAGTTTCGCAATTCTTCGGGCTATGTAACCGTAGTTCTACTGCGGATATCACCTAAATAGCCATAAAACCTTATAAAACTGGTGAAATGCGATTTGAACTCGTGTACTGAGGGCCTCTGTATAAATTTAACCTCCTATATACAGGCCAGTGTCCTATATATAGGACTTATTGTAATGTGACTTGGAACTCTCTCATAAGTGCCATAAAGTTTCATGTTCATAAAACAAAAAGTATGAGATAAGCAATGAAAAATGTTGTATTTCATAGATTTTCGGATTTTTTCCTTTACTCGTGCTGTGAGGTCTTTCTCGTGCGTTGTGTCAGATTTTCAATTGTATGCCAACAAGAAGAAAATGGTTTTGTATGAGAAAACGAACGATCAAACTTTTTATAATGAGAACATATAAACGCATTTTTTTCGCAGCTACTAAAAAGTGTACTGAGAGTTGAGTAAGTAGGTATCTATTTGTTATCAATTTCAATTCGACGGAATGAGTATATTTTTTTCTTTTTTTTATCTTCTTTCCAGAAAAATACCACTCACCCCCGAATCTCGGTGTGAATGCCCCCCAGCCTCCGATAGGACACTGACATTTTTATCGGCCGATGATTTAACGCCTATCGATTGGGCCACTACTCATCCTAGCATTAGAATTTAGGGGCGGCAGACACCATTCATATTGTCAAGCCTGCTTTTTGCCATTAGAAACAAAAAAACATAATTATTAAAAAAGGATTGGTTCGAAACATGTCGGGCATATTTGGAATAATAATACGTGAGTGACCCATGTATCTATTTTTAATAATTGTGTCTGTGTCACGGTATTGTTAATTAAAAAATAAACATGCTGATGCTGATAATCGAATGTCATAAAATTTTTCAAAGTGAAAAGCTTAAATTACCTGTTTGTAACTGTTTAAACTATTGAATGTACAGAAAACATGAAAGTGTAAAGTGTTGACCAAAATCAAAACTAAGCAATTTAAAATAAAGACACATAAAACTCTAACTTGGCGACTGTAAACTGCTGTGAATTAAAAACAAAAAAATAAATAAATACGTATGATTAAATATCGAGATATACCTTTAAAAAGAGAGGATTAATGTCAAATAAATGTATTGTTAAAAACAAAGTAAATTTTTACAAAAAAAATATTATCGCCTTGAATTAAAAAAGCACCAACGTAAAATTTCCGTTTTAAAACTTACTCTTAATTGTGACTTGTTCGCATTAAAAAAGATAAAATTCAATGAAACAATAAATTTAAAAAAAGCACATTTGCAGGCTACAGCGCTGATGAGAGGGCGTGGCCTGCCCTGAACAGCGACGCCCAGATCGCTCTTGTGCGACGCCTACCCGAAAGAGTTAGGCGTGTTAGTATTACGTCTATTTTATTTACACTAAGTTAAAAAAACTGTATAAAAATCATAAAATCACTATAAAAGTTTGATTTTTTTTTTCATCGACAAAAAAAGTCGTGCGCTTTTCTTAACTATCTAAAAATTTTGGTTTGTACGTGGATTACCAATGTAATTAGTTATTTACCTACATATAACAACTACTCTTATTATTATTGGATAACCTAATGCAATAATATCCTGTAATTATTATAATTATGTTCAAATAATATGCAATCTCCCAATAAGCAATGAAATACTTATTATGTATCGAAAATACAAACTGAAATATAGATGCACAGAAAAACCCGAAAAATAAGACCAGTTCTGGGAATTAAACCTTCCGTACCACTACACCACCGCTGGATGTTTGTATTTTGGATATGGGTTTAGGGGATGACCGTAAAAGTAACAAAAAATTGGAGTTGAAATAAAAAATAAAAAAGATTCCAAAAACCAATCTTAACTTATTATACCTACTTAAGTAAATTAAAAAATATATAACTTGTCACAATGGTACCTACTGGATTATTGAGACACCAATCATCATAAATATTTAATCTAGAATTAGTCTATCTGTCTGTCAGATATCATTCCAATGCTTTTAGCAGATTGATAAATGAATAACGTTTAAAAACTAACATAAATGTTCTTACTAATTATTTCGCTTTTTTTTACTTTTTAACATTCAACTTGATATAATTTTGCAGTTTAATATATTACTTTAATACTTATATTTTTACATTAAAATTATGTCCTTTATAAAACACTGACACGGACATTTGACGAATGAATAGCAAAGTCGATAGAGCATGACTACAAAGCTTGAAGTCCCGGGTTCGAACCTGATGTATGAAAATACAAATGTTTGTTTTCGAGTCTTGATTGCTTAAGTCTATTTAAGTATAGATATATTAATAGTAGTATGTTAAACTGTGGTTTAGTATAAAACAAGCTTTAATTACTTTTGCTCAAATACCAGTATTAAATATACTTAGCGGTACAAAATTAGGCCCACCTTCATACAAAATTACCGATCCTGCATACATTTGAGGGCCAGATTTTTTGCCACTCAGTATATATTCTCAATCTGTTTAACCTTTTAAAAGGGTACTTTAATATGTATGTGCGTTAAATATAAATAATATGATACCGTGAATCATGTATCTACATGACCATATACCATATACCGTGTATCGTTTTACTATAAAAAATGCCATTCACATTTCATAATCGAACGTAAATTTATTTTAATCATTATTATTTTTACAATAATTCTACGTTACATTGCAATGCCTAGCTCTTAGCGTATACTCGGTAATGGCTGCCAAGTATAGCGCAGTTTGAACAATAAACCATCCTCGCCTAGCACATCTAGGTAAACTATAGGACGTATTTTACAGACGCGTTTGGTGTGAATAGCTTATAATACTTATAGAATCCAGGAAACTTGCTGTACTACAGTTTTTCATAAAATGTCACTTCTTTTGGATGCTTAGTAGCGAGGAAAATCCTATCAATATTACAAATGCGAAATGTGTGTGTGTCGTTTTTTTATAGTTATATTTATAAACTGTAACGCTGTAAATTTTCATTGGTTTATAAATAAATATTTTTTGTACTTAAATCAAAGTTTGAAATCGCATCCGATCGATTCATGAAATTTAGACAATATTTTTGATAATATACCTCTCGGTCTAATAAAGATTTCTTTCCATCCTATATACGTCCCAATGCTGGGCACAGACCTAATCTCAGTGCGAAAGGGCTTGGGCCGTAGTTCCCACGCGGGCCCAGTGTGGATTGGGAACTTCACACATACCAGTGAACTGCTTTCCCGTTCGTGCAGGATCCCCCACGATGTTTTCCTTCATCGTAAAGCTCATGGTAAATTTAAAACGTACATGAATTTCGAAAAATTCAGAGGTGTGAGCCGGGGCTTGAACCCACGATCCTCGGCTTGAGAGGCCATAGGCAAACCACTAGGCCACCACGGTCATTAAAACTAGTCTAAAGTAGCATTTATGTTCAACTAGCTTTTGCCCTCGACTTTGGGCGCGTGGAATTCGGTTATCGCGCGCTGTATACGAGTACAATAGCCATCACTCTCTGGCCCATAAATTATCTCTATGCCAAAAATCACGTCGATCCGTCGCTCGGTTATGGCGTGAAAGACGGACAAACACACAAACATACAAACACACTTTCGCATTTATAATATTAGTATGGATAGTATGGATTAGTATAGATGATAGAGCATTACTTTTTTAGCCAATTTACTGAATAATATTTCCCGAACAAACCGTAATATCAGCGTTAATAAAATGCAAACTTCTTTTATTATCTGCCAATAAACTAATAGTTATTTGTCAGAATAGCCGACAGCGGACGCTTTTACGATGGCACTCTGAAAAACAGTTTTATTGCCGCCATTGTAAAGGTGATTTTATGAGCGTGCTGACCATAACTCTCTTATTTTGATAGTATGCCTAGTTAAGAGCAATGAAAATGGGTCAGATTCATGATCCGTGGATTTGTGTTTTTAGGGATCTTTGACAAGCGAGCCTTTCAATCCTAAAGGGCCGGCAACGCGCCTGTGATACTCGTACATATACCCCTCGTGTTGCGGGTGTCCATGGTCGTCGGTGATTGCTTCCCGTCAGGTGCCTCACATGCTCATTTTTGCCCTCGTACATATAAAAACTGCTTAAAAACGCGTTTGGTGGTTTTTTTTAATGGATAACGGATAATGTCTTGGTGGTCAAGTGATGGAAAGGTTGCCTGGAAGAGATCGCTCTGAAATTATAAGGCCGCCTATAATGCAATACAATGCTAATTTTCTTTATTGCACATAATTTCACACACTTTTTGTAATCACCAAGGCAGTAAGTTGTTAAAAACCGGCTAAGAGCGTGTCGGCCACGCCCGAAATTGGGTTCTGCAGCCATTACGAAAAAAATAAGTAATATTTTTTTAAGGATTTCTTATTTTGTACGGAATATTCCAAGCTTAGGTAAATTTTATCCTTAGGCTGCTATTTACTCTTAAACTACTAAAATTCTCATGAAAAAAAAATACCCCCTCCTTACATCTATGGGAGGTAGGTAATCTTAAAAAAAAAAAAAATATTTTTATTCCATGATTTGTTTGCAAACATTCAACTTTAAAGTGAAAGCTTTCATTAAAATCGAGCGTTCCCCCCCCCCCTCTATAATCTAAACCAGTGGGTGGAAAAAATTTCCTAGTGGCAAATTATAAGTAAATAACTGACATTCTGTACACGAACAGGGTTTCGTGTACTGACCATCTGTGTAACGACCATCTTTGTAAATGAACATGAATTTGAATGAATAAATGAATAATTATGAATATGAATATGAGTATGATTATGAATATGAATATGAAAAGGAATATGAATATAATTTTGATTGCCTTGATTATTTCTTAATGATTGCATTTTATCTACCTAATTAATTTTTTTTTTATTATTTCAATGGAATGATCAATATCAATTGTATTTTTAATGTTAATTTGATTGGCTGTGGCTGAATTTTAAATTGCATAATAAATTGTAATAATTAATTTATATACTTAATATTTGACATGTAAAATTTTTAATTTTATGAATAAATGAATATGAATATAAGTTGTCGCTCATTATGGCGTTCTAGAAGAAGCCTTTATTGAGCAGTGGACCCGCTGATGATGATGATGATGAGACGAGGTAATTTGTTACAATTAGCTATTACAGACCTTTTGAGATGTCGTCCCCTAGCTTAGAGTACAAAGAGGGTAGCTTCGGTGAATGCAATATAAGAGGTATCATAAAATACTGACCTCTTGTGAACCTAAGTACCTCCCATACAAAAGAATCCTCACGCTTTAATCCTATGGGGTACGCAGTGTTGACTGAAGAGATTTCTTTGAGATATTAAGCTACGTAATTGTCATGAAGAGATACAAATAAAGTAAAAAAAAACTTTAGAAATAATGATTTTTGTATTTATTTAAGTATTTCAATTTAAATAGATTCTTGGGTAACCTTCTGCGTTGTTACATTGTGTCACAAAAAATATTATTAAATTATTTCAGAAAATGATTGAAAAAAAAAAAACAAAATGATGAATAATTCAAGTCGATTCGCAAGTGTTGGCACGAACGAGTTGAATGAGTGGATGACAATAAATAAGTACTTAAATATGTGTATAATATTATATTTTTAATACAGGTTGATTCAATAAGTGATACCCCCTTATTCATAAACGACAATCAAACCTATTTTAGTTAAAATGCCGCTAAAATTCGTTTGTCCTTATCTGTCACCTCGACATTTGTTAGTTAACATAGGCTTGTTAAGTTTTATGAATAAGGGGGTTAATCATTTGCAGGGTCCGCCTTGTGCAAGGTCTGCCCGGATTGCTACCACCATATTGCTCGTTAATCCTGCCGTGAAATAGCAGTGCTTGCACTGTTGTGTTTCGGCGTGGAGAGTAAGACAGCCGGTGAAATTACTGGCACTTGAGGTACCTATCCCATCTTAGGCCTCTAGGTTGGCAACGCATCTGCAATCCCCCTGGTGTTGCAGGTGTCTATGGGCGGTGGTGATCTCTTACCATCAGGAGGCCCGCTTGCTCGTTTTCCATCCAGTCGAATAAAAAAAAATTCAAATGCCTTTAAACGAGCAATTCTTATATATTTCGGAGATCTCGGAAACAGCTCCAACGATTTCGATGAAATTTCGTATGTGGAGGTTTTTCGGGATGACAAATCGATCTGCTTGGTCTTATCTCTGAGAAAACGCTTATCGGTCGCCCACCCAAGTAGCATGACAAGCTGTATAGAAGCTGTATATCGGTTCCTGTTTATACTTAACGCTGTTTAAGTAGGCTGTATAAAGGCTGTATAAGCGCTTATACAGCCGTTATAAGTGCAAAAAGGGCCCAAATTATTCAGCTTTTAGCGTTATAAGAGCTGTATAAGAGCTGAATAAGAGAATAATAGCTGTATAAGAGCTGTTATTCGGTGTAATTGGAAACTATAACACTACAGATAGTATCTTAACAGCCTCTTGTAAGAATAAAAGTTCTAAATAGGTTTTAAAAGATAATTTCAGAAGAATAAAAAATATTTGTTGTGGATTTAAGACACGAGTGCTACTTATAAGCTGATAATGGCGAAATCTTTTTTAATCGTATTAGAAAAAATAATATCAAAGAATTATCAACGCGGTTTGTGATGTTGGTGAATGTGCATTTTACATGCAAATTCATATTTATTGTGAAGCAGTGTGTGTTTTTTAACCAAATATTCACGCGCCACCAAGAATATTGAAAATAAAAATAAAAGAAGACAAATAAGGTAAGTTAAAGAGTTTTGTTTTATAGGTTATAAAATCAAAGAGTTTTAAATAGAGGCAAGGAGGACACAGTCATCATTATTTTAGCTAATAATCACGATACGACCTTAGTTATGGCCAAATATTGTCAAGTATTCCTTTAATTATCTTTTCAAATGTTCTTTGTTTAATAGAAAATGGCGACAATTTTTTTAACAGCCTTAAGAATATTTGGAGAGACTTATAGTCTCAGTAGCTGTACTACGGAATAAATGGAATCTATTATACAGCTTTTGGTTTTTAATCAGTTTTATATTAGAATATTTTTATTCTTTATGCTGTATTTTGGTTCCTAACACATCAACTATAATTCTTCTTAGAGATACGTATTAAGATATGAAAAACCCTGCAGAGGTCAAAGCGGATTAATTTGCAATGGCGTAGTATGCAGGCAATATAGGTATATGATTAAAAATAGCGTATACTCCGAGGGTTTCCATTTACTATATAAATTTGGAAAAATTCGGATGCCAACCGAAAGGCTAAAAACACTGTTTAGTTAGCCTTTCGGTTGGCATCCGCCATTTTTAAAAATATCGTACTTAGTGGCGCGGCCATTTAAAAAAAAATCCGTTGAGTGGTCATGACACCCGCGGAGATTTCAAGATTTATTTCGAGATTTTATCCCTATCCCGTGGGAATATTGGGATAAAAAGTAGCCTATGTATTATTCCAGGGTATATAATACCTGTATGCTAAATTTCATGGAAATCCGTTTAGTAGTTTTTGCGTGAAAGAGTAACGAACATACACCCAAACAAACATCCATCCATACAAACTTTGGCGTTTATAATATTAAATACATCAATAATATTAGTAGGAAGGAAGTAGGATACTTATCACCAAAATAAAAAATAATTGTAGAAAAAACACTGATTTAATTCGTAAAATATTAATTTATTTACGGTACAAAGTATAATACGAGGTTTTTAAAAATATCAGCGCACAGCAGCAGTGAAACTTGAGTAAATGACAGAACAAAATTTCTTCCGTAGTGTTGTCGCGGCCGTTAATGATTGGCATCCTTGTCTATTTAAGAACGCATTTTTCAAGAATGAGCAAGCTAGATATGGGGGATAAATAACGTCACGGTGACAATGTCACCGTGACTCGCCGTCAGGAGCTGTCACTGTGACTTTTCACAAAAGAACAACGTTACAAAATCACATCCGTTCCTACAGTTCCTAGCGCCTAGCGCAGTCTCCTTTACTTTGGCGCGATTTAATTTGACCGGTGGCGCCATCTCTTGGCATGGCAAACTTCAGCATCAGGTTCCAAAGATTTGTCTAAATCCACACACAATTTGTCACAATCACTATGTTTATTTTCACTGTTTAATATTTCTACTGCTACGGAACCTTCGTTGGATGTCGATGGAACTGACACTGGATTATTCGTTGTCTGATTTTCACTGTTTAATATTTCTACTGCCACGGAACCTTCGTTGGATGTCGATGGAACTGACACTGGATTATTCGTTGTCTGATTTATTGGTGTACTATGGTTTTCTGATGATGTTGATGGTCTATTGTCATTTGTGTCGTAGTTTTTTATATTTAAAAATTCGTTATTAATGCGTCTTTTGACTGCACCGGACAATTTCCTTTTTTTCCACATTATTACAGCTGCAGTAGCGATTAACAACAAAATTTCCAAGCAGGGTGGCAGAAATTTAAGCACATGCGCAAAAACCGTTTCGTAACTGTCAGTAATACAGACTAAAGCTGTACTATAGCTGTAATTTATTTTTTTAGTTCTTAAATGTCTTCCTAGACAGAAGTTATAAAACTACTGTACTTATAAGAGTGTAAAATTACGCGATAAGAATTAGTTTTACAACGGAGTTGGCATATACTCTTGTAAAGAAATAAGTGTCAGATTATACTATAATAACACTTAGAGCTGAAATAAGTAAGTAATTACATGCAAAATACAGCCTTTATACAGCTTTAAAGATAAAAGTAGCTTACGGTATCCCACTATACTTAAAGTGTTATAGTAGAGTTTTAATATTCTATTAAAACACCATAAGCTAACGCGGATTCCTTAATAATGCTTTTATACAGCTTGAGCTGTATAATAACTGGTAAACCGCTCTTATAAAGACTAAATCTTTTTGTAACTCTCTTGTAAGTCTCCTAAAGAACTTTAAGTTCTAAATGCGCTGGTTTATTGATGTTCACGACACTTAATTGCTGCTTGGGCAGGTACTGTTATTAAACAATCTCGTCTCATATAGTGGGAAAAATTTGAATACTATTATAGTTTTCTGAAAATGTAAGTGTGCGCTACGAAATTTCGTAACCCGGTCTACGCGCCCTGTGCTACGACGTTGATGCTACGAGAACAATAAACCTTGTGTGAAGACAAGGTCTTCGATGCCATCAGAAATCTTTGAAAATATAAGATAGTTATGTATAGACGAACAAATTGAATCATGACCCAGAGTGGAACTTTTGCGCTATAATAATAATGTCATGTTGACATCTCATCATTTTGTTAAGGAAATCATAATTAAATTGATTATTAAAAGGATTCGATTTGTGGCATTCGAACATGGAGGATGTAGATAATATTTATTTTGCTATTTCTGTTTCTTTGGCTAGTTGAAGTATAATTTTGATAGTGTTTTATGCGGCGATTAACCTTAACAGTGAACAGTGATCTCAAAATTCTATATTGCTCTCGTGTCTGACATTTTTTAATGCGCAAGTTGTCTCCACGTAGTTTTTGGAATTTTACTATCAAGTTACAAAAACTACAATCACCGTACAACGTGCTTCTCAAAGAGAATACTTAGACACTGGCGAAATTACTATTAATTAGGACAGAAAAGCCATATTTTAAAAGAAAAGAAGAAGAAAGTTGCACCCTTTGTTCGACTGTACCCCCCTGTAATGGCGGTAGTATGGATACCGCCGTTACAGGGGGGTTCCTTTTCTCTGCAGCTGACTGTACAATCGAGGAAACTAAAATACGTACCAAGGTGGAATCTTTTCATAGTCAATTTCAAATGGTTTCTTGGGCGGAATGTCAACATGACGTAAGTAGCACAAACGGTTCACTATGGTATGTCATTTTGTTTCTTTGACTGTAGCTAGTTTTTTTTTCGAAAGTACGGGTCCAAAACAATGACCTGCTTAAGAAGTCGTTGTTATAAGTATCATTTGGACATCACGCCTTACATTTGAAATTTGTCATTATTTTTATTTTTAATTCTTACATTTGGAATGTCAAAAACGTATGTTCCTACAAACTGGTAGAACAAAATCATCACACAAATGCTGTACGTTACATTGGGCAGATATAATTAGTAATATGTGCATTAAAACCTCCTGCACATATCAAAAACATACTGGCTGAATGAACTTTCCGCTTTCTCCCGCACGGCGGCGCCACCAGTCAGTTGCGCAAATTTGACAGCTCGAAATGAATGCCGGCCGGCGCGCGCTCTTTTAAATTATTCATAAAAAACTCTGAAAGTGCTGTGATTGTGTCTTAAATGTGTCCCTGGGACTGAGGAATAGAGCCAGAACAAACTGTAAGTGAAACCTATATCTTGCCCAATTCGGTTTTGCTAATTATTTTCAATATTCAAATGTCGTAGTTCAAACATTTTGGTCAATCGAACCGCATCCTCAGTTTGCAAACTAAATACACATTCATACACATAAAACACACATTTCACGCAGTTTTAAGGTAACAGGCTTATTTCTAATCTAAGTTATTTACCTAGAATAATACGTATAAAATAAACGTTTTCAATTTTCGTTCTTTGCAACGCGTCGCGCGCGTCTTTTGTTTTTTAATTCGAAATGGACGAAAAAGAACTTGATGTCGAACAACTTATCAACAAAAAAGAAATGCTTTTTATACGATGTCAAACGTTATTTGAACTATCCAAATCAACTCCACCAGAGCGTTTACCCGAATTTAATTTGCGACTCAAAGAACTTCATTCGACTCGGGAATGTTTCGAACAGTGCATATTCGAGTTAAATTCTTATAATAAGAAACAAAACCCGAAATTTAAACCAAATTATCAGGAAATTCAAACCTTTGACGACATGTATTTCCGTATTCTGAGTGTAGCGGAGGCTAATAGCGACACTTGGCAATCGTGTGACGGCAGCGGTAGCGGACCTTCGTCGCGCTCCGCGGGCCGCGGGCCGGGCGCTACCGGGCCAGACTCGCGGTCGGCTAAGCCGCGGCTGCCTAAACTAGAATTGTTCCATTTCGATAGCAAATTAGAAAACTGGCAAACATTCTATGACACGTTTACGAGTTTAATTCATAATAACAATGATATTACGAACATTGAGAAGTTTTATTACTTGCTCTCCGCAGTCAGCGGTCCGGCATTGACTGTGGTCAAAGGGATGCCAGTGACGGCCGATAATTATCCAATAGTATGGGCTTTGCTAGTCAAAAAATTTGAGAACACGCGTGCCTTAGCTACAAGCTATTTAGATCGGCTGTTTCAATTTAAGCCTTTGTCAACAGAGTCGGCTACTGGTCTAAATACATTTTTACAAACGTATCAAGAGTGTGTCAAAGCATTGAAACTTTTGAAAATCAGTAACCTATCGAGTTTCATACTGTTTTATATGGGATTGCAAAATTTAGACCCCGTCACTAGGCGCGAATTCGAACAATCAGTAGATCAAACCGATATACCTACTTACGAACAGCTGATTAATTTCGTGGAGAAACAGGCGCGTGTTTTGGAAATGTCTGAGGTTAAAATTAGTACATCAAAAATTCAGTTTACGCCTAAGAGTGTTCCTAACACCTCTGCAAAGCCGAATTTTGTTCGAAAAAATAATAATAATGCTGCTAATTACAGTAGTGCACCGAAGCAGTTCCAAAAGCCGTGCTTGTCAGCTGTGAGTAAGAATAATAACGAACGATCAAATAGATGTCTATTTTGCGACAAGCCACATTCAACTTATCGATGTTTCGAGTTTTTTGATTTAACACCGTTGCAGCGTCTTGACAAAGTGAAACAGCTTCAATTATGCGAAAATTGCTTTCGTCAGCATTCGTTGTCCGAGTGTACGTCAAAAGTGCGTTGTGTGCTGTGTAAACAACCGCACCATCACAGTATTCACTTAGATGCAGTTCCAACTGTTCAAAATTCATCAATTAATCAAAACAATTCAAATAGTCAAAACATTTCAAGTGGTCAAAACATTTCAAGTATTCAAAACGTTTCAAATGGTCAAAATCAAAGTCAAAAGTCAATGCCAAACGTCGGCTTGACTTGTTCGTCAAATTCAACCGTGTTGTTAGGCACTGCCATGGTGCACGTCGCAGATCGATGGGGAACTTACCACGCCGTACGTGCAGTCATTGACAGCGGTGCCATGTCCGGTTATATGACAAAAGAGTGTGCCCAGCGCCTGGGTTTGTCTCGACGCAAGTGTCAGTTTGAACCCATGGGTCTGGGAGGTGCGCCAGTGCAAGATTTCGGTCTGGTTACATGTTCAATTAAACCACGAAACTCATCTGGTCCGGTGCTTAGCACTGATACTGTTGTCGTAAGTAACATAACTAGCAACTTACCTACAGTAACCTTGTCAAACAAAGTTATCAATAATTTCAAAAATCTCGAGTTAGCAGACCCGAACTACTTTTCGGCGGCTCCAGTTGACTTGTTGATCGCAGGTGACTTATTTCCCTACATTTATGACGGTCAAAATATACTACCGCGTGACCCGGGTTTGCCCGTCGCGATGCATTCCATATTCGGATATGTCATTACTGGTCAGACAGTACTGAGTGACGATTGTGAGTCGAATACAGCCTCGCTCAACTTGTTCTCTGATAATAAAACTAGTAGTATCGATAAAATCATGAACTCTTTCTGGGAGACTGAAAACGTGCCGTATGACGTCACTAAAAAACCAGAAGATTTGTATGTCGAACAATTGTTTCATAACGAACACAGTCGCGATACTACGGGACGTTATACAGTGAAGTACCCGTTCAAACCCAGTTTTGATCTCGGTGATTCGACTCCACAAGCGTTACGCCGTTTCAACAATTTAGAAACAAAGCTGAATCGTCTTCCGGAACTTAAGGAAGAATATAATAAATTCATGTCCGAATACGAAAGCCTTGGTCACATGACTTGCGTAGGTGATTTTGGTACTGTGGATTCTAAGTACATAATTCCTCACTTTTGTATTCTCCGACCGTCAAGTACCACGACAAAACTCCGAGTAGTTTTTGACGCCTCATGCAAAACGACAAATAATAATTCTTTGAATTCAGTTGTTTACGCCGGTCCTAAGCTTCAGGCAGATATTAACGAGATTTTAATAAATTTTCGTATACACGAAATTTGCTTGTCAAGTGACATTTGTAAAATGTTTCGAATGACCTTGATCGAAAAATCTCAACGCAATTACCAACACATCTTGTGGAGGTTTCAACCTGATCAACCTTTAAAGGTGTATGAGTTAAACACGATCACATACGGCGTTGCTAGCAGTCCGTATCTAGCGATCAGAGTCCTGCATCAACTGGCTGACGACGACTGCGAGAAGTATCCTTTAGCGAGCAAGGTTCTAAAAAAGGGTTTCTTCGTCGATGACCTTCTGTGGTCAGTGAGCAGCTATGATGAAGCAGCTAGGCTACAGGATGAACTGTTAGAGTTGCTGAGTGGAGGAGGATTTCTGCTTCGTAAGTGGGCTAGCAACTGTCCCCAGGTACTGGCTCGGGTTTCAGCTGATCACCGCGAAACGCCCATTGCATTCGAGGATGACAAGGACCTGTCCATAAAAGTTTTAGGTCTGCAGTGGCGACCCGCCGAAGATGTGTTTTCCTTCGTATTCCATCCACTTCCAGCTTCACAGGCGATCACCAAGCGTAGTGTCTTGTCACAGATAGGTCGTCAGTATGATCCCTTAGGTTTCGTGGCTCCCTGCATATTCTACGCGAAATGCTTCATGCAAAAACTCTGGCTCCAACAGCTGGGTTGGGATGAGCGGCTGCCTCCGGAACTAGAAAAGGAGTGGCTCACCTACGTGTCAGAGCTCCCGCTGTTATCGAATTTTAGCCACGAGCGCCAGGTTACTGTCAAACAGCACAGCTACTACCAGATACTAGGATTCTGCGATGCTTCAGTTCAAGGAATAGCTGCGGTCATCTATTTGCGTAGTTTTAACAATCAAGGTGATTCGAAGGTCAGTCTGGTCATTGCAAAATCCAAGGTTGCACCCTTAAAGACAGTGACCATTCCACGTCCCGAGCTAATGGCTGCGCATTTGTTAGTCAAGTTAGTCAAATATACGAAGTCAATATTGTCTGAACGAATTCCTGTTCATGAAATACTCTTGTTCACCGATTCCTCTGTGGTGCTGAGTTGGTTGAATACACCCAGTTACAACCTCAAAACCTTTGTGGCTTCACGTGTCTCCAAAACCTTGGAGACCGTGCAAAGCGATTGTTGGTTTCACGTGACCGGCGCGGCCAACCCCGCTGACGTGTGCTCGCGCGGAGCGCTGCCCTCCGTGCTGCTAGCGACAGCGGAGTGGCTCGGGGGACCGAACTGGCTACACGCACCAAGAGAGAACTGGCCAGTAAAATCAATTGATCAATTTAAATCGGCAAATGTGCCAGAACTTAAAATTCCATGCGCGACTTTGGCTCAAACTAGCGTGCAAGACACAACACGTGATTCAAACCTTGTTTATGATTTAACCGAAAAATATTCGAGTTTTAGCAAGCTTCAAAGGGTCTTAGCGCGTTGTTTTCAATTTATTAACAATTGTAGATCGACGAAGTCTAATAGGAACACAGGTCCTTCGTCTCTATCAGATTTAAAGAACGCACACGATGTGCTCATTAAATCCGTTCAGCGAGAGCATTTTGCAGCTGATATCCAAGCAATTTCCAATGGTTACAGCTGTAGTTCTTCACTTAAAAGGTTAGCACCTTATGTCGACCCCCTCGGTTTTCTCAGGGTGGGGGGTAGGTTGTCTTTCGCCGAACTACCGTATCAAAAGAAGTATCCATTATTGCTTCCTAAAAAGTGCAACTTTACAAAAATTCTTATCGACTATTTTCATAAAATTTATTTACATATCGGTCCGCGTACATTGCAATTAAACGATTATTTGCACACGCTGCAGCAGCGACAAAAATGGCATAGGAATTGTCGTAATATTCAAGTTGATGAACTCGTTCTTATGCATGCTGACGCTCCTCCGCTTCAATGGCATCTCGGTCGTGTGACGGAACTTTATCCAGGAGCTGATGGAGTTGTACGGGTGGTAAAAGTAAAAATCCAGAATGGCGAATACACGCGACCCGTTGTAAAGCTTAGTCCACTTCCAATGGAATTAGATTCAGCATAATTTTTATTTTCCTTTGTTTCTTTGCATGAATTTGACGCAAGAAGGTGTCAAGTTTATGACAATTTTAGGTTCGAAATAAGTCATTTATTTTACTCAATTTACAGCTACACGTGTTTAGTTCACTAAGTCAACAAATACTTACACTATACAGTCCACTTACCTTATTCAATACCATCCCTGGTTTTGTTTGTAAACTGGGGAATCTGGGGTAGATTCCCGGTGGGGGGTTTATGTACGTTACATTGGGCAGATATAATTAGTAATATGTGCATTAAAACCTCCTGCACATATCAAAAACATACTGGCTGAATGAACTTTCCGCTTTCTCCCGCACGGCGGCGCCACCAGTCAGTTGCGCAAATTTGACAGCTCGAAATGAATGCCGGCCGGCGCGCGCTCTTTTAAATTATTCATAAAAAACTCTGAAAGTGCTGTGATTGTGTCTTAAATGTGTCCCTGGGACTGAGGAATAGAGCCAGAACAAACTGTAAGTGAAACCTATATCTTGCCCAATTCGGTTTTGCTAATTATTTTCAATATTCAAATGTCGTAGTTCAAACAAATGCGAAAAGTACTCACAACTACCTACATAAGTATGAATTTTGCACACCATAACAAAAATATACCCAGAGGCAAAATTTTATGCCCACTGTACATACAAAATTACCTGTTACTGAATAACTTAACAAAACATGACATGTAATAATGATTATCAATATTTGAGTATAAGTATGAGTACATTTAACGGCCAGATTTTTAGCCGCTCAGCTCTAGCGAAAACTTAAGCCAGATCGAAAGTCTAGCTTAGTTTTCAGTTAAAAAATCCAATTCTCATACAAACACATTGCAATTATTTGCAATGCGTTGAGTCAATTCTCAAACTTGCGCATGTAAGTTTATATAAAAAGTTCGTAGTTGCGAAAATTATTTTTATATGAAATAACTGTATCTCTCATAAAAAATACTTTCACAACTACATTTCTGTGTTTCATTGTGTTTTGTTTCTTTTCTTTTGTACAATAAAGAGTTTACATACATACATACTCGTACATACATTAATTTTTGGAGAACATGTTGATGATTTATAATACTTACCAGTAGAGGTAGTTGCACCATTGGTCTCTGAAACAATTAAAAACAATGTTATTTTCTACTTTATTCACACTATTATTTTGATAAAGTTCTATATTGGTAAACATTTGTTCATTCATTGGTAATGACCGAAGCTTATTTAGGTTACTCAAGCTGATAATGACCCAACTATCACCACCACCACACTACACTGATACGTTTCGAACTCAACCAGAACTCATCTTCAGAGCAAGACAACCGTTCACCATGCTTACGAGATGTAATTGCGGTGGTGATAGTCGGGTTTGCGTGATTTGTGTGTGCTCTTACAGTGTGGGACATGGAGGAACTGCATGAGCACACGACATTTCTTGCAAAAAATGTACTTATCATAAGGTCGCGCTAGAGCAAAGTATATTATATGTTTTAATTCACAGTTTAAGTGTCAACCCTAACCCCTGTTGTTATTGAGCGATAAAATGTAATAAATACATAATATACACACTTGTTTTTGTTTGGACGCGTTATCTGTGAAGATAGGCCTCTCTTTGTCAACATGATGATAGCAAATAAGTTTTCTAGATAATGAATTATCTGGACAAACATAGATTCACTCTGATTAAAGGAAAACAACTATTTCTGCTTCAAGCAATAACTATTAAGTGCGTTATATAACTTTTTAGTAAGCAAGAAGAGGAGAGAGCTTAGTCGCCTTACCTTACTTTAGTCACCTTAAATATACGATAGACAAAGAAGCACGATTCTTATGCCACATCATCATCTCAGCCATATAGGACAGAGCTCAACCCCTTACATTCTTAAGCGAGGTTTGTGCCCATCAATGGGATACGGAAAACTGCAGAAAAACTATAAAGTCATCGACGTAGCTCGAATAATCTGCAAGTTGAAGTGACAATGGGCAGGCGGGCCATATCGTTTGAAGAACAGAATAATAACCGTTGGGGGAGAAAAGTCCTCAAGTGGTGACCATGAACCGGAAGAACCCTTGGCAGGCCTCCCACTAGGTGGACGGACGACATTGCGAAAGTTGCGGGCTATCGGTTGAGGCGTGCATAGAGGCGTTCTAAGGGGGAGACCTTTGTTTAGCAGTGCACGTCTTTTGGTTGATAATGATGATATGGGATACGTAAAAGCCGGAGTTGATGGTGCCAAAACCAGGTTAAAACCTTAAAACCGTAACCTCTCATAGACGGCGAGATATTTATAAAATAAACGTTTGTTGACCGATTGGTTTCGATTGGTGTTTTCAATTGATTTTCTTGTTTATAATATCGATGAAAGCGATACGGATACTGTTTAGGTTATTCTTCTCGGTTGTTCCGAGTTTACCTTTTGCTGGTTTTGTTTTTTTTAAACATTGCTCAAGTCGTACTTGTTTTTTAAAGTTTTCGTCTGAGTTAAGGCAAGCGTAGGACGTCAACCAACGAGATGGACGGATGAACTGGTTCAAACAGCGGGTTCACGGGGATGCAGGCTGTTTTCTAATCGGAGGAACTGGAAGTCTTATGGGGGAGGCCTATGTCTAACAGTGGATGTCTTAGGTACTGGTGATATGCAGGAAATTTACGTCTTCGCTTCATGTAGGTAAATATCATACATATCGTCGACCGTAGGTTCAATTAAGGTAAGGGACATTGCGCGCAATGTCCCTTACCTTAATTGAACCTACGGTCGACGATATATGTACACATCACCTATATGATTACAGCTATTCGAGACAGACATTTTTGTATACTCCACTGCGGCAGATTTTACAGGTTCCATGTCTTTCAGCTCACTATACAGCGTGTATTTTTGATACTACCTCAAACTGTAACCAGACGAAGATTTAAGTCCTGTCAACCGATATCAAAACAACTATCAAATTAACTACCAGAGCGTATTTTTTTTCTATATTTCTGCGCAGCAATGTAATGCGTACAATAAATTTAATATAAGAGAGAAGCGTTCTGTGACAGCGTCACGTCAACAAGTGCAACGTTTTGAACAAAAACGAAGTAGTATCGCATAGTGATAGATTGTGTGCTAATTAATTTTGTAAGGAAAATAAAAAGTCTATTTTTTTTACTAAACATAATAAAATGTGATTATTAGGGCCATCACTAACTGCCCTTAAAGTTTGAAGTAGTATCAAAAATACACGCTATATAAATGGCCAGAAAATTAAAAAAGAGCAGACACACAAAGAAAAGAAAACAATTTATGAATAATAAAAAAAAAATTTTTTATTTCTCTCTTCGAGGTCTTAAATACAGCCGAAGGGCGATCAAAATATGTTTTGCTCAGAATTCTCGCCAAGTCATCGCGAATTCGCTAGTCATCGGGAGAATTTAAACATCTATTCAATATTACGCTATTATTGGAAAAAAGCGCTTTTCAATAAGTAAGAAAAATATCAGAGTTTCGTTCTACTTTTGTATTTTAAAGTTGAATGAATCCTACTCTATGTAACTTGTCTTTACATAGTACGTAAAAAATAAAGTCACTTCCGACCGTCTGCATCTAATCTTATCTCTTAATCTAAGCGACAGATTTAAACTGAGACAGACTTAATTATTGTTTAGTTTTTATAACTCTTTATTGTACATAAAACCACATAAAATTAACAGATCATAACAAAGTACAAGGCGAACTTGTCCCTAGATACTACTACATATTATTTACTACATCTAAGTAGATACTTATTCCTAAATAGTTAATTATAATTATAGTAAAACTAGGTTATGCCCGCGGCTTCGCCCGCGTGGAATTCAGTTATCGCGCGCTGTTCCCCCGGGAACTGCGCATTTTACCGGGATAAAAAGTAGCCTGTCTCACTCTCTGGCCCATAACTATATCTATGCAAAAAATCACGTCCATCCGTCGCTCCAATTCGACGTGAAAAACGGACAAACACAAACACACGCCTTCGCATTTATACTCGTAATATTAGTATGGATGAGCGTCTTAAAGTCCGTAACAAAAGTGTTTCTTATTCACACAAATTTGTCAAAAAAAGTTTAATTACTTAAGTTATTTCATGTCTCAATCCCTTATATGCTTCGTCATGTCACTCGTCAAGCTTATAAATATTAAAATTGGAAAAGAAACTATGAAGACCAGATTAGTTACCAGTTAGTTTCTATCAGTGGACTGAAGCATCTGTCGAAGTTAAGGGAAATAACAAAAACACGGTGAATACAAATAGTTTGTTCCGGGTAAGAATAGACAAAATTAATACGAGCTTGGTGTCCTCTTATACCTTATGGAGGGACATATTAGTTAGGTGGATGCCGTAATGCTTTGTGTATGTTTAGGTTACGCATAGATACTTCGGTTGTATGTAATTATTATGTAATTAGTCTATCGTTGTAAGAAATGAAGTAAAGAATGGTGCTAATACAAGTATAGTAGTAGTGTAGTATCTCAATATATTTATGTGTGTCTATGGGCGGTGTTGATTGCTTTCCACCAGGTGATCCACTGCTCGTTTACAAGGTTCCTTTTCATACAAGGTGACCGTAGCCTCTGAATAAATAATCAAACCATTCTTAAGACTTATATCTTAATTGACTTAATATCTTAAAATAGTTATTTGCTTAATTAGACAAGAAAAAAATCTATGAAATCAGATCATCCAAATACACGGGCTGCTCCAAAGTGATACATTGAAAACCGTTAGTTTTTCGGTAAATATTGGACTGACGATACTTTGCAGTTTGGTTTGAAATATCTTGCTAAGCCAGTAGTATTCGTATTTATCCAGAGGCTAAGGTCACCCAGTATGAATAAAAATATTGACTTATTGCCAATACAGAGGGTTGACTAAGCAATCCAATGGAGCCCAGAAACTTCTAATCAATCAGGATGATGATAAATTCACTGAACTGTACTCAACTGCACTCTTCTTTACACAACTGTACTTACCGTCACCTCGTCATCAATATCAGCACTGTCATCCTTTTGGAGACACATCCACACTGTCAGTTTGGTGACACTTCACATGTACTCATAAAGGCCTAGAACTGTTTCTTGCGGCACTCCCGATCGCAAACGCGCGCACACTGCGCCCGCGCAGGCCAAATGTTTTGAATACAATCTGTAACAGAAAGAAATAACAATAATAAACTTTGCAGCCTGGACCGTGTGTTTGCTTGGAGTTGGAGAGGGTTCCTTATATGGTTGATAAAGTCAAAAGCTTATGACAAATCTAATTTAGAGTATATAATATGATTTTAATAATATGTATCATAAGTACCTCATAAACATATATGCGAGAATGTGTAAATGTGCAATGTACAAAATTTAGATATGGATTGGTTAAATAATGAATTAATTAATTATTAGCTAGCCTTCTCATGTTGCTGTGCCCATACAAGGCGTCACCTGTATATTTAGTCTACAGATTCTTCTGTGATAGTAACACGTAATAAATAATTTGACTTTGAATTCGTCTATACGTAAACGACTTTTAATTTAAGGACATTCTTAAGGATTGTAACCCTCAAAAGACACCATGGAGAGAGCAAGGTATGTGCAGGATCTCATATATTTTGTATGAGTGAGCTTCATGTGAATACTTTCGTACGCGATAAAATACAAAATGCCTCCAATACAATACAATACACAGACTCTTTATTGTACACCAGAAATAGTAAGTAATAAGTACAAAAAAGAGATACACAAAACAAATAACAATAATACAATACAATACAATACAATACAATACAATACAATACAATAACTCTTTATTGCACACCAAAATATAGCAAAAAATTACAGAAAACAGGTAATAATATTAATTAAATAATGTTAAAAATGCTGTCATCCCGAGAAAGTACAAAGTTCCCGCAGAACGCAGGCAAAGTTGCGGGTAGTGGCTAGTGAAACAAATAAACAGAATGACGATTCGAACTACCATAGATTCAATAGATATTTATCTTCTTGTTTGTTTTGTTACGAGTATGTCAAAACTGTCGTTTAAAGGTTAGGCGTAGTTTATTACGCATTATTCTGAAGGTAGGTACTGTTAAAGTACAAACAATCCTAAAAATAACCTAACAATATACACGATTTGCTTAAGTCTTGTCCCTGCAGAGGCGTATCTTTAAGGCTTGCTGCATTTCTACACTAGTTTGTAATGCCAATAAGCTGAATGAGAAGTGAGCCAGCCCTATGGTTTGGTATGGTCTGGTCATGGGTGTTGTGTACATTTGATAGAATAGTTACTTCAATAAATTACGGGTTATTGTTTAATTTATATTCGATTGATTCAATTCCATGTATCTTTTCTAAACGATCGATTTGATTACCAATGTAATCGAAACGTACTTGACAGTTAGGTATGTCATTTTCATTTATTATCTTCATTGTATCATGTTGTTGCATCTTAGTCTGTAAACAACGTCAGTGTCTAATACTTATTGAATCAGGCGTTACTTTGCGGAGGTCCATATCAATGAACTAAAAGAATTTCCTTGCTCACCCGCGGCCTTACGATAGCTAAGCTTATGCAAAATATGCATTAATTATCACACATCAGTATCGTTTTTCTATTCTTGTTTTATAATATTAAATACATCGCGTTTACCGCAAAATCATCTAAAATTGCGACTGAAAAAGAAAGTCACAGAACCTTCTACTATTATTGCATCGGTAAACTCTCCTACACCTACGATGCAACGTAACATAAACATTTACTATTATTTTTAAATATTGTCATGCAATCTTATCTATGACTAATTCTACGGCAACACTGACTCATGGTGTGCAGTACGTACTTCATCATCCGGTCTTTGATTAAACATCCACTTGACATTTTTAACATCATCACCACGGAAGTCGTCATCGCCTTCAATATTTAGGGTCTATGATTTCTCTATGTTTTTCATCAACTGGTATTTGATCAAACACTGACTTCACATAACATCATAATCAGAGAATCAGTCGTCATCACCTTTAGGGTCTATTTCTCTATGTT
Organism: Choristoneura rosaceana; assembly: GCA_037349165.1. NCBI lineage: Eukaryota > Metazoa > Arthropoda > Insecta > Lepidoptera > Tortricidae > Choristoneura > Choristoneura rosaceana. The sequence continues at coordinate 8,860,487 of JAZBNJ010000013.1, forward strand.
TATCAACCGGTATTTGATAAAACATTCAATGACATTTTTAACATCATCACCAGGGAGTCAGTCGTCATCGCCTTCAACCTTTAGGGTCTATCTCTATATGTTTATCAACCGGTATTTGATAAAACATTCAATGACATTTTTAACATCATCACCAGGGAGTCAGTCGTCTTCGCCTTCAACCTTTAGAGTCTATCTCTCTATGTTTATCAACCGGTATTTGATAAAACATTCAATGACATTTTTAACATCGTCATCAGGGAGTCAGTCGTCATCACCTTCAATTTTTGGGGGTCTATGATTTCTCTATGTTCTTCAGCAACTGGTATTTGATTAAACACTCACTTCACATTTTTAACATCATCGTCAGAGAGTTAGTCGCCATTGCCATCAACCTTTAGGGTCTATTTCTCTATATCAACCGCTATTTGATTAAACATTCATTAACATTTTTAACATCATCACCAGGGAGTCAGTCGTCATCGCCTTCAATCTTTAGGATCTATGATTTCTCTATGTTCTTCATCATCTGGTATTTGATTAAGCACTCACTTTACATTTTTAACATCATCATCAGAGAGTCAGTCGTCATTGCCATCAACCTTTAGGGTCTATTTCTCTATATCAACCGGTATTTGATTAAACATTCAATGACATTTTTAACATAGTTCGGTAAGATAAAGTAGGCGAGACATTTATGCAAATAAAATACCAAATTTTAAAAATATCACTTTTAAAATGATTTTTTGCCGACTCTTTGTTGGTTTGTCCTTGAATTTTTATTCAAACTTTATCAACTGCTGAACAAAGGCCTTCCCCTTAGAACGCCACAATGAACGACAACTCACCACTTGCATCCACCGCAATTCTAACGGTGTCGTCACTCTAAGTAGGAGGACTGCCAACGCTTTTTCCGGTTGGCGATCGCCATTTGATGACTTTTCTGCCCCAACGGTTATCTGAAGGGCTACTCTGAAACACAAAATTCGAAGTTCGTGTCGTGCGATCCCTCTCGCTCTCGTATTAAATAGTGTAAGTGTCAGAGGGACCGCACGACACGAACTTCCAATTTTGTGTTTCGGAGTAGCCCTTCTGTTCTTCGACCGACGTGGCGCCCATTGCCACTCAATCTACATACGAGTCATCACCATCATCATCCCAGCCTATATAAGTCCACTGCTGCAGGCCTCCTCTCAGAATAAGAGGGCTTGGGCCGTTGCTCCCGCGGGGGCCCAGTGCGGATTGGGAACTTTACACACACCATTGAATTGCTTCGCAGGTTGTGCAGGTTCCCTCACGATTTGCACATGAATTTCGAAAAACTCAGAGGTGCGAGCCGGGGTTTGAACCCACGATCCTCTGCTTGAGAGGTGATAGGCCAAACCACTAGGGCACCACGGCTCTTACAGCTAATAGTACTCGTGTCTAGAAGTAGACTTAAGTGTAATTTTTTTTAAAGTGTATGTAACTTTTTGGAGATAATTAGAGAATCAATATTGTTGCGTAAAAACACCTGTAAATGAGATAATAGTCAGTGATTAAAACTTCTTTGACTTATTATTTTTGACAAGTAACTGGCCACTTAGCTAAATAAATGTCAAAGTCTCATAATGCTTACTGATCATCGATATATATGTACTTACTAGATTACGCCATCCGAGCACTCATTGTGTTCCACTGCTTTGCACCTTGCACTGTGCAAAGGACTTTAGTATGACTTTGACATTCATGAGCGGCGGACGAACTAGTTTTTGATTGAGACTCCGAATATAGGCGTGAACCTGCACGTAAGTAACAATTCACTACTCAAGTAAGTAAAATTACATCTTGTACAAGTGATTAAGCAACTAATAATATTGTAATACCACAATAAAAACATTTTTTTTAAATAAGACGTAACGCATCGAAGGTTATAAAGTCGTTGACATTACGCCATCTTACAATCATAGACTAAAACGTGCAGACGTTCCCATTCAGAATTGGTTGTAGGTAAAAAATTGTGACTGAACATGAATGACAATTCGTTTAATTGCTTTATTTATACCTGTCATTCTTTTTCCATGTACTAATTTTTATGAACGTCAATATGTCACGCGGTACGCATTTTAGTAATAGTTGAAGTCATCGAAATAGTAAGTACCTGGAATGTGCACTGTGCAGGAATAGCGAGCCGATCGCTTGGCGATAGAGATAATATTACTCAGTACACCATTTTTGACTATTTTGGGGCTTCGGCAAATTTTAAATTTCCAATAAGGGGTTCCATTGCGATAAAGGCTTAAGAACCGTTGAATTACAGGTTTCAATCACATTTCTAGTGCTTAAGCTTTTTTTCAAAACCTCATTCACTATCTGCCTATTTATTAAGATAATTTCTTTCAATTTATTAAAAAAATGCAGTTAAAGTTTTTTTTTTTTCGAAAATATCTATTTTGCCAGATGCAAAATGATTACGTTTCGTAGGTAAAATAGCTGTGTCACGTCTGCGGTGTATAATCTATATAGCGTTGACGTCTTGTGACAGTCCGATATTTGAACATATTGTTGACATGAACGTGCGAATCCATAGAGTATAAATCAATGTTACTGATAGTTTTACCACCATTACCTCTTATATTTCGTTTTCTAGATTTTTTTTTACCGGACAACGGCAAAAACTACTAGACACTGGCAAAATTGTCCTACAATGGACAGAGCCATATTTTTTAAAGAAACAACAAACAACAATAGTTTTCCCGCCAATCGTTGACGCTTATGACAAACGACGGGTTCATATGACAGAAAGTGTTAAATATGGGTGACACTCTTTCCCGGCCCGGATAATACCGACATGGAAATACCGACCCCGTTTTTCGTGCACTCACCCATAGAAGCTCCTGTCAGTTTCTATGGGCGTGAACACAAAAAAAACAGGGCCGGTATTTCGGTGTTATCCGGGCCGGGAAATAGTGTCACCCTTAAATATCTTGTCACTCAGATGCACAGGCTGATTCTGTTTATACGGAATGACAATTTATTTATTTTGTTCAGGAAATTAAAACAAAAATATCGTATAAAAGTTTTCTTCATTTACGTATATATTTTAAAGTTAATTGTTTTGATCTAATTCAAAATCTTTTAAATTATTGGTATTATTAAAATACCGAAGTGGTCTAGTGGTTTCACCGATGACCTCCCAAGCAAATCATGGGTTCAAACCAGGGCTCGAATCTCTGAATTTTTCCAAATTTACCATGAATTTATTGTGAGGAAACCTTCGATGCAATTTAGTGGTGTTTGTGAAGTTCTCAATTCACACTAGACCCGCGTGGGGACTACGGTCCAAGCTCTCTCATTCTGAGAGAACACCTGGGCCTAGCTGTGGGATGATAATGCTTAATAATAATTTCATGAGAGAATTAATACCAGTTGACCTAGTCCCAAATTAGGACTAACCTACTACCTATGTTACTAAGCAACGGATAAACACACGTACTTAAATACAGGGTGAAATTTAGGAAGTAATACAAAATTAGTGTTTCGTGCTGAGTTAGGTATTGCTGGGTAATATAACGCATTAACTCTTTTGTTGAAATTAGTCTGATAAAATTTCCGGTTTCCATACATTATTCATGATTTCGTATTTCAAAAATGTATAGAAACCACAATTTTTTTCAGACTTATTTCAACAAAAGACTAAATGCACTATATTGTCCAGCATTAACTGAGCATGAAACACTAATTTTGTATTACGTCCTAAGTTTGTTTGGAAAATAGTTTTTTTTTGGGGGGGGGGGGGCTCCATTCCTTTCTTGCCCCAAGGCCTCCAGAACAAAATCCGGCTCTGATTTAACCCGATAAAATTAATAGAAATGAATTCGACCCAAATGTTTATGAGTGAACAACAATAAAAGCTGTTGATTCGGCAATACTAAAACATGCCATGTTTGGCTGTCACCCGACGCCCGCGCATCGGGTTCCAAAACATAATGAATCATAACACGATTGGTTAACTATTACCGAATTGCAGTTCGGTAGTTATAGTACTCGAACTATACAGAAGGGCTACTCCGATACACAAAATTCGAAGTTTCGTGCGGTCCCTCTAACACTTATACTATTTAATACGAGAGCGAGAGGGATCGCACGACACGAACTTCGAATTTTGTGTTTCGGAGTAGCCCTTCAGGAGCTATTACGGTATCCGAAAATCGACGTTCGTGTCCTGCCGTCCCTCTCACTCGGGTATTAGATAGTATAAGCGTGAGCGGGACGGCTTGATACGAAGTTGGAATTTTACACTTCGTTCGTTCATTTAGATCTGCAAGAATAATCGTGCAAGTGACACTACATTTCGAGGCCATTTTTTTTATAAAAAAAAGTTGGAAAACCCCCGACTGTCAATTTAAAGTTCAATGTCCCAAAAACGGCTTAACCGATTTTGATTAAACATATCTAAGAACCATCATTAGAAAACCTGCTTTCAAATAAAAAACCGCATTCAAATCCGTCCACCCGTTTAAGAGCTACGGTGGCACAGACAGGCACAGACAGACACACATAGTGGTGAAACATATAACACCTCTCTTTTTGCGGTTAAAAAATAGGCGTACGTTTGGCCTTAATCTCGCTTGATGGAAGACGAAAATGAGGCCTATGAATAAATGAAAAAAGCCGTGGTGGCCTAGTGGTTTAACTTATGACCTCCCAATCAGAGGGTAGTGGGTTCAAACCTTTCGAAATTGATGTGCGTGAGGAACTCTGCTGACAGAGGGGAGGGGAGTTGGGCCTCCGGATCTCTCACTCAATGTACAGACCGTAGTCTTATACTGGGTGACCTTAGCCTCTGGACAAATACGAATACCTACTACTGGCTTAGCAAGATATTTAAAACCAAACTGCAAAATATCATAACAATCAGTCCAATATTTACCGAAAAACTAACGGTTTTCAATGTATTATTTTGGAGCAGCCTGTGTATTTGGATGATCTGATTTCATAAATTTTTTTTCTTGTCTAATTAAGCAAATAACTATTTTAAAATATTGCTAAGTCGCTGGCCGAGTGTAACAGTGGCACAAGTCAAAATATTGAAATTAATTTAATATGCTCATATTACTTGTATAAGTCCAGTTGTCAAAACTTTGGTGTGCTTTTTCTCGAAATGTTAATGTTTTGACTTGTGCCACTGTTACACTCGGCCAGCGAAGTATCAGTCAGGTTTCATTATTTATCCAGAGGCTAAGGTCACCTTGTTTATATACTGTGCCGTAGTAAAACTACTATTTCACGCTGGTATTCTGTGGAAGTGTGGTATGAACCCGGAACCATAGTAAAAGAGGACTCTCTACTGGTTACCTACTCTCTCTGGTTTGTACGGAACCCTCGGTGTGCGAATCCGACTCGCACTTGGCCGATTTTTTTATATGGGTCAGAAATTGCGCATCCGCAGTATTGATTGTGAATATCGAAAATTGAAATATCGATAGTTAAAATATCGACGGTCAAAATATCGAACCTATGTAACCTATATACCTTCGATATTTTGACCTTTTTAAGGTAAAGTTGGAAAATTTGAAAACTTGACGAGTGACATTGAGGTGACACTAAACAAAAGAGATTAAAAAACTTACTTTACTTTTCCTAAATATGTGTGAATTAAAAGCATAAGTACGGACTTAAAAAAAAACTTGATAAATTAAGAACCTCCATATGCTCTGTTTTATTGCGCATTAATATTTCACACGAAAACACAAGCCGAAACATGAATGCACAGAAAAACCAGAAAAATAGACCAGCGCTGGGAATCGAACCCAGGTCCTCAGCATTCCGTGCTGCGTGCTATTCCCCTACACCACCACTGGACAGGAGACTAGACACGAATTTTTCCTATGCACCCATATTTCAACTTTTTGGATTCTTTTTCATTTGTCACTTTAGCAGCGACACTAACGCCATCTATGGATCTACGTTCTCAACGAGAAACATTTTTTCCACTCCCGTCGAAGCTATCCGCTCACCAGGGACAAGAGATGTCGCTATTAAGCAATCAAATCAAGATTACGATTTGGAGTCTTTTTGTATTTTTTATTTCAACTCCAAATTTTTTTGTTTCTTTTACGGTTATCCCGTGAAAGTTTAATATTTCACACGAAAACACAAGCCGAAACATGAATGCACAGAAAAACCAGAAAAATAGACCAGCGCTGGGAATCGAACCCAGGTCCTCAGCATTCCGTGCTGCGTGCTATTCCCCTACACCACCACTGGACAGGAGACTAGACACGAATTTTTCCTATGCACCCATATTTCAACTTTTTGGATTCTTTTTCATTTGTCACTTTAGCAGCGACACTAACGCCATCTATGGATCTACGTTCTCAACGAGAAACATTTTTTCCACTCCCGTCGAAGCTATCCGCTCACCAGGGACAAGAGATGTCGCTATTAAGCAATCAAATCAAGATTACGATTTGGAGTCTTTTTGTATTTTTTATTTCAACTCCAAATTTTTTGTTTCTTTTACGGTTATCCCGTGAAAGTTTAATATTTCACACGAAAACACAAGCCGAAACATGAATGCACAGAAAAACCAGAAAAATAGACCAGCGCTGGGAATCGAACCCAGGTCCTCAGCATTCCGTGCTGCGTGCTATTCCCCTACACCACCACTGGACAGGAGACTAGACACGAATTTTTCCTATGCACCCATATTTCAACTTTTTGGATTCTTTTTCATTTGTCACTTTAGCATAGGAAAAATTCGTGTCTAGTCTCCTGTCCAGTGGTGGTGTAGGGGAATAGCACGCAGCACGGAATGCTGAGGACCTGGGTTCGATTCCCAGCGCTGGTCTATTTTTCTGGTTTTTCTGTGCATTCATGTTTCGGCTTGTGTTTTCGTGTGAAATATTAAACTTTCACGGGATAACCGTAAAAGAAACAAAAAATTTGGAGTTGAAATAAAAAATACAAAAAGACTCCAAATCGTAATCTTGATTTGATTGCTTAATAGCGACATCTCTTGTCCCTGGTGAGCGGATAGCTTCGACGGGAGTGGAAAAAATGTTTCTCGTTGAGAACGTAGATCCATAGATGGCGTTAGTGTCGCTGCTAAAGTGACAAATGAAAAAGAATCCAAAAAGTTGAAATATGGGTGCATAGGAAAAATTCGTGTCTAGTCTCCTGTCCAGTGGTGGTGTAGGGGAATAGCACGCAGCACGGAATGCTGAGGACCTGGGTTCGATTCCCAGCGCTGGTCTATTTTTCTGGTTTTTCTGTGCATTCATGTTTCGGCTTGTGTTTTCGTGTGAAATATTAAACTTTCACGGGATAACCGTAAAAGAAACAAAAAATTTGGAGTTGAAATAAAAAATACAAAAAGACTCCAAATCGTAATCTTGATTTGATTGCTTAATAGCGACATCTCTTGTCCCTGGTGAGCGGATAGCTTCGACGGGAGTGGAAAAAATGTTTCTCGTTGAGAACGTAGATCCATAGATGGCGTTAGTGTCGCTGCTAAAGTGACAAATGAAAAAGAATCCAAAAAGTTGAAATATGGGTGCATAGGAAAAATTCGTGTCTAGTCTCCTGTCCAGTGGTGGTGTAGGGGAATAGCACGCAGCACGGAATGCTGAGGACCTGGGTTCGATTCCCAGCGCTGGTCTATTTTTCTGGTTTTTCTGTGCATTCATGTTTCGGCTTGTGTTTTCGTGTGAAATATTAAACTTTCACGGGATAACCGTAAAAGAAACAAAAAATTTGGAGTTGAAATAAAAAATACAAAAAGACTCCAAATCGTAATCTTTATTGCGCATTATTAATTATGTCAATTCTTGATGATTATCATTGAAAAAGTCAGAGTTACGCCTCTATTGTCTTGAAAAAGTTAACTAAATTTGACCTGTTCCCTTAAAGTTTCTCAAAAGTAACACGGTTTAAGTAGTGGTTTTCGTCACTTAATCGAAGTTCCGACGATTTTTAACTTTGCGCGGTTTTACGTGCTTATCTGTAGTTTTGGTCTAGTAACGCCATCTCTTGAAAAGAGGACACAAGTTTTCGACACACCCCTACCGAGCTCGCTCATCATCAAAGATAAGTGAAGCAGTTAAAAAATACTGATATCAAAAGCTGTTACATAAAATCAGTTTTATTAACTTGTTATTGATTTAATAAAACATGCTTTATTTTGATCTAATCAAATACTAGCTACATGGTAGGTATGTTTCATTATCGCTGTACGCAGCATTCCTTATCTCGCCAGTTTTTTATTTACACTTCATCACATAAACATCTTTCTTTCGCTTATCAACTCGCCTGATGTGATTCAGTGTTAATTATAACGTTCAAACAGTTTAAATACACAAAGTTGATAACAGCGCCATCTATGATGTCATTTGCGAACTTTTGAGCCGGTGGAAAGCCTTGCAGATTAGTTGGACGTAGCAACGCCATCTATGGAAGTTAACCTGTACCTTTTTTTTGTCGAGACGCTTCATGCCTGTTGCATACAGGCAATTGTTTACACAACACAAAAGACCCTTGTTTGTTTTTCGCTAGTCGTTCGTTTCCTGGTTTGTTTTGTGTGTGGTGTGCGTGTGTGTTTGTGTGCGTGTTTTCACAGCCGGCTCCGAGGACGGTATACAAAAATGTTGTTGTTTGCTCGACCGAGTCGGTAATAAATTCTCTTTTCTGTAGGCAAGGCACTGACACTGGCTGGTTTTGTAAGGTGATGAATTAAGAGCAAATACGCGGAGGATTCTAATTTCGAATTGAAATACTGTTACGTAATTTGGCAAGGTATTTGACCTTCGTAATATTAATGACTTAGTATTTTCCTGAATGAAACTTTGCCTTGGGTCTCGTGTTTGCAAAAAATCGTACCATATTTTTAGAGCGACCTGCATTGCAGCATGTGCATTAGAGGAACTCGTCATAAATGGAAGCCAGCAGCAAAGCTATTTGGCTTTGATGATGGTGCTGCCCTACTACACTCCGACTGACAGACTGACTTGACAATTTTTATTTTTTTTTCATAGTTAATCAATTTATTTATTTATTTGTTATTACTGTGTATAGTTTATAGAATGTGTAAATAAAGATATTTGTCCCTGAATGCACAAGTAAATCAAAAATCGTACCTCCGTATGTCGCACAGACGCGTCTGTCTTGCACGTAGTTGCCCTAGTTACAATGTAGGTAAAAAGAAAAATAAAAATCTTACACTACTTAGAAAAACCGGAGAAGTGCAAGTCGGACTGGCGCACGAGGGGTTCCGTGCCATTATAGAGTAAACCATACAGTAATTTGGCCACGTTACAATAATTGCCCACTTGAATTTTCTATATGAAACAAAATAATACACAAATAATTTAATGATAAAAGCAACTAAGTACATTATTATAATTAGCACGATATTTGTTTTGATTTATCACCATTTTTCTTTGTACCTAATTTTTTAGTTGATTCAAGTGAGCAATTACTGTACCGTGGCCAATTACTGTATGGTTTACCCTACAACATTAGACATTAGTAAAAGACGCCAAAAAAATGACGTTTGTTGTATGGGAGGTCCTCCTAAATATTTATTTTATTCTGTTTTTAGTAGGTACTTCTTGTTATAGAGGCAACAGAAGTACATCATCTGTGAAAATGTGAATCGCCTAGCTATCACGGTTTATGAGTTAGGTACAGCCTGGTGACAGACAGACAGTGGAGGCTTACTATTAGGGCCGTTTTGACCCTTTGAGTACGGCACCCTAAAAATTAGAAAACCCTCGAGATTATCATTTCAAAGTAGTATCTCAAAAACGTCTGAACCGATTTTCATCAAACAGCATGGAAACTCGCTGTCACGTAAGAAAACCGCCGTGAAATCAGACCATCTGTCTGAGAACTACGATGCCACAGATTATACAGGCATACATTCGCGTCAAACTTATTAATTATACTACCTAATAATTACTACATAATTACTAATTACTTATTAATAGGTATGCTTATCCATACTAATATTATAAATGCGACTCTTTCACGCCGTAACAGAGCGACGGATCGACGTGATTATTGGCATAGAGATAGTTTATGGGCCCGAGAGTGACATAGGCTACACTTTATCCCGGAAAAATGCACAGTTCCCGAGGGAACAGCGCGAGATAACCGAATAACACGCGGGCGGAGCCACGGGCAAAAGCAAGTATTAAATAACATTAGCGCCATCGGGACTGCTTGATAAAAGTTATAAGGCCAGTAGCTTTGTGTTGTTAAACTAACCCCGTTTTAATTTCAGTGTTGGGTAGAGAGCATACACATATAATCTACATATACAAAGTTCTTATCTACACCGATGGCCAATTTATAAAGGTATCTGATAGCAAAAAGATACCAAGTCATTTGCATTTCGATGATGATAAGAACTCTAAAACGGTTAATTTAACTTGCCTCGAGCTGCTCGAAGAAAGGATTTATTTCGAGCGCATTTATGTATGAAATAATCAATCAATCAATCAATATTTTATTCGTCGAAAATAGGTATATACACTGCAGTTGTAGTTACAATGTTGAAAGTAATGTTCAGCTACATCGTACCCGTTCGGGCATACGAATTATATGAGCACATAGGTATGTCTTAAATACTAAAGTAAAAAATCCTAGGCAAAAACAAATTTACAACATTTAAAAAAAGAAAAAAATAAAGTAAAAATATTGTAATAAAATCAAAAACCCCGACTTTGTCACTTTAAAGTTCAATATCTCAAAAACGGGTGAACCGATTTTGATAAAACATGTCTAATAACCATTGCTAGAAAAACTGCAATCAAATAAAAAAAGCAGCATTCAAATCGGTCCACCCGTTTAAGAGCTACAGTGCCACAGACAGATACTCATAACACCCCTCTTTTTGCATCAGGGGTTAAAAAGTAGGCCTGTTTTTTGACGATCCAAGATACGGCATTAATCGTAAATTTTGAAAAAAAAGCTTAACTTTTAGATTTGCTCCTGCTCTATTAATAGGCGTCGTTCGTATTACAGATTATGTTTATTTGTTTACTTGTTTTATTTATCTTGCGCGTTACAATATTCGTATCAATGCGGAAACTTTATCGATCCATGTTGATATTATTGATGTAACCCGGTTGCTTGATAACATATCAATATCATCATAATAAGAACAGTCTGCGTTTATGTTGCAAAAGTGAATTTTACCATGAGCCATGAGCATTATCATCATGTCAGCCGAAAGACGTCCACTGCTGGACATAGGCCTCCCTCAAGGCTCTCCACTCAGACTTATTTGAAAGCAAGTTTACTAACCATGGTTCTTAGATATATTTCATCGAAATTTTTTCAGCCGTTTTGAGATATTGAATTTCGAAGTGAGTTTTCCAACTTTTTTTTATTCAACTGGATAGCAAACAAGCAAGTGGGTCTTTTGATGGTAAGAGATCACCACCGCCCATAAACATCTGCAACACCAGATATTGTTTATGTTGGTTAGGTTAGCTTAAAGTTACGGAACCCTAAAAACACAGCCACTTTTGGTGCTTAGTCGCTTCCATGTCGCATTGTTTGTAACGCCTGATGGACACGACATATAAAATGTTTACACAAAGTCGCATTACAATAATTTTATCAGCTAAAAGAAACATAAATTAAGTCATTTTCGCACGACGTGTCGGTTGTTGTTGCAACGCGCAAACAAATAGCGTAAAATATAATAGGGATGTTTGTTGTACCGACTAATGCAAAGCTAGTCACTTTGTCGGCGACTAAATCATCTAAATTCGTTATATTGTACGCCTAAGAAGCAAATTACAGCAGTTCCTTTCCACATGTTTTCCAACTTCACATGTACCTTATAATTAACAATAAATTATTTGAGTTTGAGTTTACAACTGGTAGAAAGCGATGATAGACTCGATAGCTCGAGCCCTAAGTGAACTAAATGTAATGCATTGTATTGTGTAACCCCTTTTTGTAGAAAAAAACACATCACAATAATAGTTTACATTGAGAAATCGTTTTGTATATAAAGCGAACTTATCGTATAAAGGGACCTAATACCAGATGACCTTACAAAAAAAAGAATAAAATAAAAGACTGATTGTGTGTTTATGGTTTGTGTATTCAGCTTATTTGTTTATTATAAAAATTAACTACCTGTACTTAGTAAATTGTCTATTCTTTTTCGCGCGCAACTTGTATGTAAGTATGTAATATTCTTTCTTTTAAAAAGACTTTTTTTGCCGTATTTCAAAAGCACTGTCACCCACCACTTTTGAATTGTGTTTGCAAATGAGGTGAATTTTTATATCAGTCTTCTGTAGGATATTGATTGGTTGACATCTAAAGCAGTTCAGTTGGTGGTTTATAATAAACCTTAAGTAATAATTAACGTAACAAACGTATATTGTGGTGTTCAATAACGAGTCATTGCATTGTGGCGTTAACAAACCATTGAAAGTATTCTCAAGCCCTTTGCATATTTTTTCTTTATCTTACTCCCTGTTTATGTATATACATATTGAGAGGTATACATAATATACTTTTTCAGGTTCCTTACATTACAAATCACAGGATTCTTTTGTGTACTTTCCTTCGCACTTAAATATTTTTTACTACTTCATCCATAAACCTGTCAAATATAGGTATAAGACGTATCTAATTAATACTATACAATGACTCTTGCACACCAGAAATAGTAAGCAATACAGAAAACAGGTAAACAAAGAAATAATGAATAAATTACATCTAATAATAGGTATATCTGATGTTAAAACGTCGACGGTATATCGAAAGTAGATTAAGTTAGGTTCGATATTTTGACCGTCGATATTTTAACCATCGATATTTTCGATATTCAGATAAAGGTTGGTCGGCGAGTAAACTAAGTTTAGTCGGTAGTTTAAATGACGGCACTGGCGTTAAGAAACTCGCTCGTTTTCCCATCGCTCATTGTTACCATTTCCTTGCAACAAACAACGTTATGTAACCAATTCTCATGTGTTTACTTGCATTGGGTATGTATTTAATTAAAACTAAACGAACTTGTGTTGAATTATTTGGTTATATTTTTCGCAATTTATAGCTCTACATTCGCAGCTTCAATCTTAGTATGCTGATGCACTTTATTACGTCTAAACTAGTATTATAAGAATTTATATAAAGTAGCCCATGCAGATCTTTTACAGGGGGTATTCTTTTAAAATAATTTTCATTGTTATAGTTAGTTAATCTTAGGTTAGTTGTTTTTTTATGTATGTAAACTTATAATTGTACAAAATTGATATTATTGCCCATTAAAATTTTATTTTTATTTTCTTATCTATACATTTCTAATTCACTTTGTTTTGTTAGCTTTAATATTTAAAAAGAAATCTTGTCCTACTAATATTATAAATGTGAATGTTACATGAAATTCGGTTTCAGATTTCGGATTCGATTACAGATAGTTTAAGTCCCTAAGGGCCGATTTTTCAATCCTCAGTTAAACAGTCAGTTAGTATTTATTCGACAGATAGCAAAGAATTGAATTATTCCATCGTCAGTTAGGGTTTTATACGACAAATAAGTCGACTACCTGAGGAATAACTTTAACTGTCCCTTCGACGGCCAGATAACCCTCTATTCGTCCGATAGTTACATTTGAAAACAGATGGTGAACAGATGTACTTTTGCATTTTGGTCAGTTCTTTGTTCATATTTCGTATATTATAAAGTAAAAGTGTAATTATTATGGATATATTAGCTATTGACAAAAAGGCTATAAAATATACCATCAGGAGACCCACTTGCTCGTTTGCCATCCAGTCGAATAAAAAAAAATGAATTTATAAATCCATCTAGAAAAAGAAGAATTGTCAGATTCAGGCCTCTTAATTTGCATTTGCCGACTAAACTCACGAGCAATCAAATTTCAGAAATATTAAAATTAGCTCCACGTTATATTTTTTTAATCCAATGTTAATTAAAAATCATAGTTTTGCGTAAATCCCACAAGCTTGTAACTAACAGTCATAAGTATCACGAAACACCAAGCACCAATAACCTCAAATTTTAACTGACCGTAACATTTTTACCTACCTGACAGACAATGAAATAGTCTATCCTGCTCTAACATTTGCTTATGCCATATGTTTGTCTCACCTCCCTGAAGTTAGCGTCGAATAAACAGTCGAATAGTTATTCGTGAGATAAATGGCGATTGAAAAATCGACAGCCAGTTAACAGACTGATTAACTATGGAATAACTTTATTGGTCTGTTAACTATTCGACCGTTTATCTGAGCATTGAAAAATCGGCCCTAAGAAAGGATAGTTTTTTATCCCGGAAAATTGTATAGTTCCCGCGGGATAGCGATAAACGAATACTATGCGAACGGAGTCGCGGACAACAAACGCCGGATTTCACAAATTAAACTTTTAACTATAATAAAAATCGTAATACAAGTTATTTTCAAAAGTTGTAGAACTAAATTAGCTCAAGATTAAGAGTAGAAGCTGTGGTTTGGTTGTTTTTTGTTTAGTTAATAAAACATGCCTTGACAGTAAATAAATAAAAATTAAAAATCAAGGTAGTTTTGTAGGACAGTTAAAACTTATTCATATTTTGCGGGTAGTTTTTGTTTTCTTTGGGGAAAAAAAATGTGGGTGCTTGGGGAGTTATAGTGACAAATTAAAACAGTGGTTGGTGGTTTGTTAGTCTAACAACTGGTAGCATGGTGTACGGTTGTGTCACTCTGAAGATGAGCTCTGGTTGAGTTCGAAACGCGTTAAAGTATTTTGGTGGTGGTGATAGATGGGTTTGTGTAATTTGTGTGTGTTCTTATAGTGTGGAGGTGGAGGAACTGCATGAACACGCATATTTTGCATAAGCTCAGCTATCGTAAGCGGGTGAGCAAGGAAATTCTTTTAGTTCATAAATTTTTTGCTCCTGTTATAGGGCCCACATTGTATATTTCCGTAGTTACACATAATTTAATTACCAATACGTAGTGGCATTTTATTACAACCACAGTTACTTAACCCATAGCGTTATCAATCTATCGAAAATGTTTTGTTTCAGCATATACACATGCTATCTTTATCGCGCTACGTAAGTAAACATGATTGTTTTTTTTTGCAAACACTCTAGTTTCTGACGTAGGTTCGATTTATAACTGACTACGTTTAACTGGATAGGGTAGGCAGTTTTTAATGTATACTAGCTTTTGCCCGCGGTTCCGCCCACGTGGTATTCGGTTATCGCGCGCTGATCCCTCGGGAACTGTGCAATTTTCCGGGATAAAAAGTAGCCTATGTCACTCTCGGACTCATAAACTATCTCTATGCCAAAAATCACGTCGATTCGTCGTTCCGTTACGGCGTGACAGACGGACAAACACACTTTCGCATTTATAATATTAGTATGGATAAGCAGAGTCATTCACGATGACGCGTGCCGTGATTCTTATTACAATGTCATTAATGTCTTTCAGCCAACTACAGGGACCGACTGATGATTCATCCAAACCCGTTATCCAGTGTACTCTGGCAGCCAAACCCGATTAAAAGACTCAAGAGAGCTGATGTGCTGCTTTTCTAAGGCGAGACAGAGCAGTGGCTCTGCCTTGCCAAACCTCAACCTCTAGCAACCCACCTGATTATAGTCTAAAAGACTGATTGCAGGTTTAAACAAGTGGAAAAAAAATGTCTCATTTTGACAAAATCACGCGTCTTCGTGGATTGCACTAGGTATAGAACCGTATTGTATGAACTCTATTAAAAATTGAAAATACAAACTATGCACAGAAAAACCAGAAAAATAAGACCAAGATTTTTTCTGTGCGTCTATATTTCAGTTTGTATTTTCAATTTAGGTTTTACGGGATGACCGTAAAAGTAAAAAAAATTGGAATTGAAATAAAAAAAATACAAAAAGATTCCAAAAAACCAATCTGAACTCTATTAGTTCTTTAGTTAAACTTGCTAAAACGATTAACTGGAAGAGTTCCCTTTAAGGGATAAGTTCGCCTTTATACATCTTATCAACCTGTATCCTGTTAATTTCATGTATTTGCGTCTTAGGCCTCTAGCTTGGCAACGCATCTGCAATATCCCTGGTGTTGCAGATGTTTATGGGCAGTAGTGATCCCTTACCATCAGGAGACCCACTTGCACGTTTGCCATCTAGTCGAATAAAAAAAAAGAAGTACCCAATTAAAATTCGGCAGTAGGTTACCTACTTATATTAGTAGGTGAGGAACTCTACATACAATGCGTGTGGCCCGACACACGCTCGGCTGGTTTTGCTGTTTTACAATCATCCCGGTCTATATAGTACAACTAGCTTTTGCCTGCGGCTTCGCCCGCGTGGAATTCGGTTATCGCGCCCTTTTTTACCACTTTAGAGGGAAATTTTATCCATTTCACCTACACAGAAATTTTTAATTGTAATCGAGAACTTGTACACCTATTTTCATACTTTTAAGTCCAGAAATTAGAAAATTTCCATACAAACTTTACCCCTCATTTTACCCCTTTAGGGGAAACTTTTATCCATTTCACCTACACAGATAATTTTTAATGGTAATCGAGAATTTAAACACCTATTTTCATACTTCTAAGTCCAAAAATGAGAAAGTTCCATATAAGCTTCACCCCCCATTTCACCCCCTTAGGGGATGAATTTCTAAAAATCCTTTCTTAGTGCTCACTTACGAGTACATCATAAAAAGAACCTCAGTACCAAATTTCAAGTTTCTAGGCCCAGCGGTTTGGGCTGTGCGTTGATATATAACCCAGTCAGGTTTGCCTTTTATATATATAGATTTAATAGAATCTGACAATTTTCTACACATTTAACACACCCTAACGTGGGCACGCTTGATTATATATGTCCCTGTTGTTGCAATTATCATCTAAAAGGAATCAAAAAAGAATAATAGTCACATCACAAAGCCTTAGGCAGCCCGGTGTTCATATTAGTAGGCTGGAAGTGTCTAAAGGATTGTCAGATTCTATTGAATTGGAGTATATACATCCCACTGCTGGGCACAGGCCTCCTCTCAGAATGAGAGGGCTTGGGTCGCAGTTCCCACGCGGCCCCAGTGCGGATTGAGAACTTCACACTATAGACACCTGTTTTACCAAGCTTATCGCAAATTGTTTGTAATTTTTGATGTATTTAGGCGATATGCGTTGGCTAATGTTAGGAAGGCAAAGGAGGTCGGAAGCATAGCTGATAGCTGCTATTTAGATTTCGAGGTCGCGGCGTTATTTGGGTTGTTTTGTTTTATCACTAGGAAGGCGCAATTTCGTACTGTAACCACGTAAATGCGCGATACGCAGATTCGACAGTTGGAATATTCAATATTTTTTTTTACAAACGATTGCTCACGATTATAAGTCAGAAAGAATTGCGAAACTGAAGTGGCAGTCGGCGGGGTACTTTGCTCGCAGGACTGGTGGCCGATGGGGTCAAAAGGTTCTCGAATGGCGTCCGCGGACCGGGAGACGAGCTGTCGGTAGGCCTCCAACAAGATGGAGCGACGACCTGGTTAAGATCGCGGGATCGCGGTGGATGCGAAAAGCACAAGACCGGTCTGAGTGGAGAGCCTTGGGGGAGGCCTATGTCCAGCAGTGGACGTCTTTCGGCTGACATGATGATGATGATGATGATAAGTCAGGAACTAAACGGTTCGATTAGTTTCGAGCGTTTCGGAAGATCTTTTTCATAGGTTCATAGTTTTATAGGTTTCATAGGCTTTTACGACGGCGCCCCTTATGAAAAACCAATTACCACTATGACTATGAAAAAGATCTTAACAGAGCGGTGTGCTATCAGCCAAATTTGTGGTCTACGAGTACCACCCTAAAGTTGATAATCGTTTCGATATCTTGTTTTTGTTGTTTCTTTAGAAAAATATGGCTCTGTCCATTGGAGGACAATTTTGCAGTGTCTAGTAGTTTTTGCCGTTGTACGGCAAAAATAAATCTAAAAAACGAAATATAAGCGGTAATGGTGGATGAACGATGACAGCGCGAATACCGCGTTTGGATGTCATCCATACTAATATTATAAATGCGAAAGTGTGTTTTTATGATTGTATGTTTGTCCATCTTTAACGTCGTAACGGAGCCACGGATCGACGTGATTATTGGCATAGAGATAGTTTATAGGCCTGAGTGTAAGACAGGCTACTTTTTATCCCGGAAAAATGCACAGTTCCCGAGGGTACAGCGCGTGATAACCGAATACCACGCGGGCGAAGCCGCGGGCAAAAGCTAGTAAAACAATAATGCCAATAGACGTGTCTGTCAACTTGAAAGTTCGACTTTAGCGTTCAACTTTATATATATTAGTATCATTGATACTATCGCCAAAAAGTCTCCAAAACACCACAAAACGTCCGCATTATGCGCACCATACCAGCTACTGATTTCCGGTGTTAATTTCAATTCGAACACAACGCTTTCAACTCCTAGTTAATTTCAACTAATTGTTTATACTGTAGCTACATTATTTTGACTTCGGCCAAACGGACATGGGATCGCTATCGGAAAACAATGCCTTATTTAACCACCTGTACATAATATGCTATTCCTGCATATACTATGTATGTTTGTTGTGTATTTTTGCAAGCCTCTACCGATAATGCTATCGGCACGTCACGCCTACATGCTCACACCAACTCAAATATAAACAACGCACACATGTTAAAAACATAGTTGATATAGCATTGTTTGTTGCTAAGTTGCCTAAAAAGACTTGTTAAAATAACGCTCGGTCTTGCCGCAATTTATGGTTGTGTTTACTCATACATATAACTATACAAAAGTATTTGCTGTGTTGTACCGAATTGTTAATTTGTTTCCGCCTTTTCTATGTGTAGTTTGCTAAGTGTGTTTGTTAATTCATCTATATCTATGAAACAGAATTGTGACAAACAAATCTACTTATATGTGTAGGCGTGTTTGTTATAAGTTTGACCGCTATGTGTGTCTGTGGCACCGTAGCTCTTAAACGGGTGGACCGATTTAAATGCGCTTTTTATTTGAAATCAGTTTTTCTAGCGATGATCTTTCTTCAAAATCGGTTCGGCCGTTTTTGAGATATTGAACTTTGAAGTGTCAAAGTCGGGGGTTTTCCAATTCTTTGTTGGTTAGGTTATTGGGAAAGTTTTTGCTGCTATATTAATTCAGATTAATTTGAAAAGTTGGCTTCTATTGAGGAAACTTTGTGTGGGTCTCTTTAATATTTATTTTATTCTGTTTTAGTATCTATTTGTTGCTATACCGGCCACAGTAATCTGTGAAAAGTTATAGAAATAGAAATAAAAAATGTATTCGCTCTTCACAAATTACACAAAACCACAAAAAAAAATAAGTGTCTTTAAGACTCAAGAGATAGAGCCATGTGACAGATGGACGGACGGACAGTCAGACAGCAGAGTTTTTGTAATATAGGGTTCCGTTGGCACCCTCTGGGTACGGAACCCTAAAATTTGACATGTAAAAGGCCTACTGTTGTGTTTCGGCGTGGAAAGGACAGCCGGTGAAATTGCTGGCACTTGAGGTATCCCATCTAGGCCTCTAGGTTGGCAACGCATCTGAAATCCCCTGGTGTTGCAGATGTTTATGCGCGGTGGTGATCTCTTACCATCAGGAGACCCACTTGTACGTTTGCCATCCAGTCGAATAATAATAAAAAAACTAAATTTATGTAATAATTAGGATTACTGCTTTGTTTAAACTATCTTGAACTAAATAAAGAAGAACGGAAGCCTTTACCATTGCATTTATCATTTCCGCATATAATAAAAGCCCAGAGGCCGTATGTCTAAAGGCGCTACAGGGCTACAACGAAACTCAAAATTCGAAGTTCGACTCGTACCGTCTCTCTCGCTCTCGTATTAAACAGTATAAGTGTCAGAGGGACCGCACGACACGAAATTCGAGTTTTAAGTTTTACAGGGCTACTTCGAAACTCGAAGTTCGTATCGTACCGTCCCTCTCGCTCTCGTGTTAAATGGTATAAGTGTCAGAGGGACCGCACGACACGAAATTCGAGTTTCGAGTTTTACAGGGCTACTACGAAACTCGAAATTCGTATCGTACCGTCCCTCTCGCTCTCGTATTAAATAGTATAAGTGTAGGAGGGACCGCACGACACGAAATTCGAGTTTCGAGTTTTACAGGGCTACTACGAAACTCGAAGTTCGTATCGTACCGTCCCGCTCGATCTCGTATTAAATAGTGTAAGTGTAGGAGGGACCGCACGACACGAAATTCGAGTTTCGAGTTTTACAGGGCTACTACGAAACTTGAAGTTCGTATCGTATCGTCCCTCTTGCTCTCGTATTAAATAGTATAAGTGTAGGAGGGACCGCACGACACGAAATTCGAGTTCCGAGTTTTGCAGGGCTACTACGAAACTCGAAGTTCGTATCGTGCCGTCCCTTTCGCTCTCGTATTAATATTATAAGTGTAGGAGGGACCGCACGATACGAACTTCGAGTTTCGTAGCCCTGCAGGCGTGATGTTTGTGTGTGTGACTTTCTGACAAGTTTCTTGCGGTGGCGTATTCTTCTTGACAATGGTCTTATAGAAGATGCTGGAAGTTTAAAAAAAAATAGACATTTAAAAGAGCCCTTTTGTGGTATAGGTAACTTTGGATTTTGACTTTGGAAATCCCATCAATCAAAAATACTTACCTACCATTTCAAATTGGTGGGAAATGTGCCGAATATGAAATCTTATTATCCTGTTAGGTATCTGATGATTTCACGTGTTTTTATGTTCAGTAATGAGTTTATAATTTCTCATGCTCTTATGTTACTTTAGTCTCTGCATATCGGGACTAAAGCTCCTTTTTATTCTCTAGGGATTGAGGTTTTCTTTTATTTATGTTGGAAACCTCTAAACAGCCGACGCGGTGTTTGTGAATGGCGGATTTTTAGCACGTGGACAGTTTCAAAATGACAACTGTGCAAATAATATGAAAAAAACACGATTTAATTTCGTGAAACAAATTAATGATTACGAATATGAATTTATTGAATTATATCATTTTATATTAAGGATTAATTCATTTTAAACATAGTCCAATTAGTTTTAAAATAGTTTTAAATTTTGAAACTGTTCGCTAAATATGTAAGCTTTTAAAGCATCACTTCGTAAACAATAAAAGAAAAGGAAAAACTGCGCAATAATTTTTTTGTGCTATTTGAATTTTCGTTTCCATTAGTCAAGCGTACGTTTGTAAAAAGTAATATTGTAATTTTGAACAAAACATTGTTTTTTTTCCTCGCATTCAAAGTGAAAAGTGGAGTGTTTAATGCGAGACTAAACATCCATAATGCCACTCGAACTATAGCCACCCTCGCTCTGCTCGGGTGGCTAAACATCCGTACCATTATGGCTTGTTTTAGTCCCTTGTTGAACAATCTACTATTACAATACAATACTTGTGACTTCATCTGTAAAAAAATCGAAAGGGAAAAAATCACGTCGATCCGTCGCTCCGTTTCGACGTGAAAGAAAGACAAACATATAAACAAACAAACACACACACTTTCGAATTTATTATATTAGTATAGTAAATTTAAGTATGGATAAGTAGGATTCTATTACAAACAGGTTGTTTCGCAAAACTAAGAACGGCGAGTTATCTCTGGCGACCTTCATCTAATTGCATTTTTATCATTAAAAAATATATATGTCGATAATATATAAGACGTCGCTTACTGATAATAGCTTACTACTTATAAATTATGAATAACGGACAACTGTGTCCATCCTTGGACGGACCTACGTCAATATAATCACAGGGCGGCCACGCCAAACAAAATACGCGTTCTTGAATCTACACAGGCATGACGACGTCTGTACACGCGTCAATGTGTGCGTAAGATACTCAGGGCTGACTTTTTCTTGGGGTTGTGTTTCGGCACGGAGAGTAACACAGCCGGTGAAATAACTGGCACTTGAGGTATTCCAACTTAGGCCTCTAGGTTGGCAACGCATCTGATATACCCCTTGTGTCGCAGATGTTTATGGGCGGTGGTGATCTCATACTACCAGGAGACCCACTAGCTCGTTTTCCTTCCAGTCGAATAAAAAAAAAAAAAAACATACATAGGCGTACTCAATGTTTTCTGCTTTATTTATCTAGCAAAACCGTATAAAATAGTAGATTGTACAACGAGAGCATAAAACGAGCCATTTTCCCCGAGGCGTTCACATAGCCACCCGAGCCGGCACGGCGAGGGTAGATAGGCACGTCGAGGGGAAAATGGGTTTAATGCTCGAGTTTTACACTCTGCTTTTCACTTCGATGGCGAGGAAATGAAACAGCAACAATGGAAACGATGAGTCATTTTCTATGTACCTTTTATTTGTATGCATTATTATAATAATTCCATTATTTTAATTTTAATGATTAATTATGATTGATTTGATTAATTTTTAGTTTTATATAAATTAGAAAATATTTTAAAAATATATAGAAACATTTTGTTTGTGGCTGTTGACACCTGATTACCTTGGTCTTGAGTTGGTATTAGACAAAGATTTTATTTTATGCACTAGACTAGAGCATAAAAAGTAATTTTATGTCGCCTAAATACAGCATTAAACACGAACTTTACGAGCATGAGAAGTGAAAAATAAATATTCTGCACCTATCCGGTTCTGCTAGAACATCCTCGATTTATTTAAACCTACTTAAAATGTGTCTGTCTGCGTATTTTAAGCATTATTGTTTTCGATTACAATAGATATACGTCTACAAACTTAAACGAATTATTCGGTAGGTTCTTATTTCATGTATTAATCGGCTTAATTTCAGAAATCATTATTTATTTAGAAAAAGGAAGTAGGTAGGGTACCGTTACCATTTCGCAAAAATTATTGCTCTTAAGTACTTAGTGCCGTGCGGCCGACATACATCGCGTCGCGCACCCGACTGCTTTCCTGCGGTTTTCCTGCAATTTGCGCTTAATATCTGGTAAATTTATTAAATAGTCTAACTGCCATGCAATACACATTCTTCCTAAATATACTTAGGAGCTGCTTCACCATCCATTAATTAGTGTTAAAACACTAATCGATGGATGGTGAAACAGCCAAGGGGCTGGAGAGTAACAGTAAGGAGTCTTGTCGTAGTTGACATAAACAGGGGCCCTTTCTTGTATTTTGCTTATTCCTAGTTCCATACAGTTGGAACAAGTGCTCATGCTTCCTAACAAACACGCGCTCTCTCTGATGTAGAGCTGAGCGTTATTTTCTAAAACTGTTTCGAGTAACAGCTTCTTAAAATAACAAACCGAAACGAAAAACAGACACAAAACACAACAACAACAACACAACAACAACAACACCACAACAACAGCAACAGTTTCTTTAGACATACACTTCGAAGTGGATACCACAGACTATCACATACATGCGTGGACTTGAGGAAATTTTCTCACAAGAACAAATAACAGAACTAATACCTATCTTAAACAGTACATAATAAAATTAATTGAGGAACAATAAAAACTTAATAATAATAATTAAAAACTAATATAAATCTAAAAAAGGCCCCTGTGGCATGGTTCTAAGAATGCTGGCAGCATTTCCTCGCTGTATGGCGATGCTAATACGCTGTGCGAGGAAGCTGCCAGCCCTCTTGTCTCCGGTGGCGTCGATCAGTCTCTTTGCCACTTGGCTGAAGAGATCCCTTGCGCCAGGGCCCCACTAGTTTCACAATATTTAAAAAAAACCGTGTACGCGAAATAAAAAATTAACATAAGTGTGTATCAAACATAACACTTTTATGTAATTTCGCACATGAATTTCGAAAACTCAGAGATTTAGATCCGAGTTTGAACCCACTATCCTCTGCTTCAGATACCATAGGCCAAACCACTAGGCCACCACGACTTTTTCTTAAAAAAAATGGATATTGTCATTTATGTAAATTTTCTGATTAGCATGTTTAAGTAATTTTAGCGTTCTATCGTTGTTTAAGAGCAAACAAAATTACATAATAATAAAAAATATGCATGATATGGAATTTATGCGAAATAAATATTGCCCACTTGCTCGTTTGCCTTCCAGTCGAATAAAAAAAAAAAAAAAAAAAAAAAAAAATTACGCAAAACAAGTGTCAAGTTGACAGTCAAGGTTGACAACTTTTATTGTCATATATTATTCTACCGGCATGGTGTTTAGAACGAATAATTTATTTTTAAAATTGGCTTTTATATTTATCTGAATACATTAAGCCTACATAAATGTTGTTACTATTAATTATAATACGGTGGACGCATGCAGGCCACATTCAATCGGAGCAACTGGAGGTCTATGGGAGAGGCCTATGTCTGTGCCAGTAATTTCCCGGCTGTCTCTCAACGCCGAAACACAACAGTGCAAACACTGCTGCTTCACGGCAGGATTAGCGAGCAAGATGGCGGTAGCAATCCGGGCGGACCTTGTACAAGGTCCTACCACCATCCTTATCCGCATTTAACTAGCGCCGGTCAGGCGGGCCACGTGCCCGCTCCATTTTGTCGAAATACGGGACAAATACGGGACATGTATTAATACGGGACGAGGGCTATCGTTTTTTCTCTCACTAGATGGCGCCACTGTTGCGTGAGGTTTTTAAAAGTCTGTTATAACGGGCGTGAAAACAAAATTTAGATTAAAATCATATTTAATACATCTTAAAACAGTATCATAAAAATATCGAGCAACCACAGTATTTCGTAATCCCGTTTTGTTCGGAAAAAAGGAAGGATAAAAGTTTTCGAAAGACAAAACTGTCTCAAATTACAGACGTTCATTGCCCCTTATCGCATAATTGCAATAATTAATTTCAGGTAATTCAAAATATTCACAAAATTATTCTAATTATAAATAAACACGCGTAGCTCACCCAAAAACTATGAAATTTGACATTTCGTTGACCTCACGCTACACTAGCGCCTCTAGCGGAAAATTCATTCGCGATATACATATATATGGCACCTACTACAAATGGGAGAGGATCGGGCTGCCAAGAGGGCGTACGTGGGACGACCGACTGGTCGCCGCCCGGTTGGGCGACCAGGTACCGCTGGGAGGACAGTGTCCAGGCGGATCTGCGACGTCTTCGAGTCGACGACTGGCAAGAGGCTGCGCACGATCGGGACAGATGGCATGCTCTCGTTTCGGAGGCCAAGACCCTCTTTGGGTCGCTGAGCCAAATTAGTTAGTTTAGTTAGTTAGTTACATGTATATGGGACGTATGGCAACACTACTTATGTCCAACAGTGGACGTCTTTGCGCTGAGTGAGGATGTGTAATGATATGATAGGATGTCGATATATATTAGACTTTAAATTAGACTGTCGTAAACTTATCACGTTATGTAGAGCGTTTTTATTTCGTATAAAAATGGATATTATGACTGTAAAAGAAGTAGTTTGAAATCGGAAAATATGAAATAAAACGCGTATTTCTTTTATAGAGACTCTAATGGAACAGTTGTTAATAGTTACAACAGAAAAATTAAAAAAAAAACTGAACTGAAAATATTAAATTAGAAATTGTCCATTTATTATTTATTGCATTGTCTATTTCATTTTTAGCTGCTCGAAAGTTAATTGGAAGAGATCGCTCTTTAACTTAAGGCCGCCTATTGTTTACCTCTACTTTTAATATTCTTTAGTACCTATGTTGTGTATCGATATCTGTATGTATATCAGAAGTCGATAAGTGAGAAGTCACTATGATGGTCAAAAAATGGCATGGAAATACCGCTCTCTGCATATAATACTTTTATGGGACAAATTCGCCTTTGTGTACTGTACATCTCTCACTGTAAACTGTTATTTTTATGTATTTTATGTACAAATAAAGAGTTACACAAAATATAAATACAAATTTTAGTTAATAATTTAATATTGCAAATTATTGACGTAATTTAAGACTCAGTAAATGACTTTTGTCCAAATTATAAATTGTCCTTTTCACATAATTATTATGTGAACAGTGTCTCGGGGAGATTAAAATTACGAAGTTCGAGTGCACAATTCAAAATTTAAAGCTTCAAGCGGAGAGGTTTAAGAAAAAAACTTCTATATTGGGGTCTCGATACCCTTGTTTTTGTAACTCCATCCCCTTTATTTGCCTTTCTCAGTCACTAGAGGGTTATATTTATAATTATAGCATACATGTTATGTGAATTGGTTGAAATAATCTTAAGCATGTACCAACTTATCATCGTTCTTTATTCGTGAATGATAGCCCATTTATTTAAAAACTAGCTTTTGCCCGCGGCTTCACCCGCGTGGAATTCGGTTATCTCGCGCTGTTCGTTTTTCGGGATAAAACGTAGCCTATGTCACTCTCTGGCCCATAAACTGTGTCTATGCCAAAAATCACGTCGATCTGTCGCTCAAAGACGGACAAACATACCCACAAACACACACACTTTCGCATTTATAATATAAGTACTTATGGATGGATATATCCATTATTTATTTTATTACTTACTTACAATCTTTGAAAAAGAGCTGAATCCTTATTCCGTGGTAATTTAGAAAGTATTCATTTGCCCGAATTTCACTTGCCAGAATAACGTTTACCATAAAATATACCTAATAAAATCGTGCTGTTTTTAGGATTTTTATATGTTATCATATAGGATGCAGTAGGTTAGGTTAGTTTAATATCAACTCTGAAGAAATTACTATTTCAAAAATAAATTACTTTATGACAAATTAGGCATCTGCTATTTGGGTTCCTAAAATGCGAGCAAAATCTATTGAAGTGCTAAGAGTTGTCGTAATTGTCATACGTTATTTCAATAAATTTGATCGCATTTTGCGATCCCTGGTAAAATAATAGCTAATTAGCCATTTATATTGCATTTTGTTTAATAATGCTATCTGGCTATGTCAAATTTTAATTGGTGACTTATATAACTCTGTTCTACGGGGAAAAGAGTGTATCAAAGTACTTTTACTGGAATATTTTACGTATTTCCCTGAAAGAAATGAAATATTAATTTACATAATTTAAATTAATTTCCTGCTAAATTGGAATATTCAAGTACTTAGTCTTATCATATGACTACATTATGGTTTTTCAACGGGACAGGACGGGGGTTTCTCTTGTCCAGTAGGATAAAATAAGTATGAGGTAATAAAAAAAAATAGATATTTAAACCAATAAAAAACATTGTACTAAGGGGTTAATATTGTTTCATTAAATCGTACCTTATTCATTGCTATTATTTATTATTATTATTCATATTTTATTTATTTATTAATTATTTATTCTGAAATGTATAAGTTCGGCGTTATTGTCTAAAAATCGAATAATATCGTCCCTTTGGTAACAGGTCACTCCAAAAATGAGGTAATTAATAAAATGTGGGACTGCATCCTTGTTCTACCGAGGGTTCAATATTTCAAGAGAACCTTTTAAATAAGAACAATTTTCCAATTCGCTTTACAGTTTCACATCTTGGTCTGTAATCCAGCAAACAAACCTCTTCTTAGATTGAGATTCTCGCGGCTTTGGCTGCTGAGTAGTTCTTAGATTTGGATTCAGTCAGCGTTTCAGTTTATGAATCATGAATGATGGAGTTTTGGGATAGCAAAAGTGGAAAAAATGCATCCAATTTGAGGGCCTCTTCATTTAATTTTGCAGCCGGTTCAAAATACTTCGATTGAAAAGTCGGTTGAAAAGGAGCTGGGAATATCACAGACAGTAAATAAGTTATAGGCTAACTGGCACATTTTGGATGTTATACGGGGGGAAAATCCTTACTTTTTTGTGCTGTAATAAGTTACCTAAAGATTGCATATTATAATTTCATGCTATACAACGGCTGATTGTGATGTAATTTAAAAAAAATGCAACACCTTCGTAATGACTCACATTAAAATAAACGTTTCATTCATTCATAACCATGAATCATTAAAATCCATTATTATCCCATAGGTACTTAATTTGTCAAAATTTGATATTGAGACATTTTAGTAAGTACTTTTTTTATTTTTCTTAAGTCGACAGACGAACATAGGCATAAAAATGGAGGGGGGGGGGGGCTGGCGAGTGGGAATTTGTATCTTTTTATTATTTTGTTTTAAGATTTTGCATGAATTTTTAGTTTATTAATTCCACAAAAGTTTTTTTTATTCGACTGGAAGAAAAACAAGCAAGTGGGTCTCCTGGTGGTAAGAGATCACCAGCGCCCATAAAATTCTGCAACATCAGGGGTATTGCAGATGCGTTGCCAAC
Organism: Choristoneura rosaceana; assembly: GCA_037349165.1. Classification (NCBI taxonomy): domain Eukaryota; kingdom Metazoa; phylum Arthropoda; class Insecta; order Lepidoptera; family Tortricidae; genus Choristoneura; species Choristoneura rosaceana. Next base: position 8,888,720 of record JAZBNJ010000013.1, read on the forward strand.
CTAGAGGCCTAAGATGGAACACCTCAAGTGCCAGTAATTTCACCGGCTGTCTTACTCTCTGCTGCTGTGCCCTGATAGAATATAACGTACCAGCATGTTTAAATAGTTTTAAGAACTACAGAAATTGCACCAATGTACCTGAAGTTAACGATGAAATTAATATGATTGAATCTTTGTGTGAGTTATTTCGCCTGCTATTTTAACCCCCAAATCGGAATGTTAAGAGGTATAGTACAATTCAATAGAATCTGACAATTTTCTACACATTTAACACACCCTAACTTGAGCACGCTTGATTATATATGACCCTGTTGTTGCAATTATCATCTAAAAGGAATCAAAAAAGAATAATAGTCACATCACAAAGCCTTAGGCAGTCCGGTGTTCATATTAGTAGGCTGGAAGTGTCTACAGGATTGTCAGATTCTATTGAATTGGAGTTTAAGATTGTGATAGCTATCCGGACAGACTCTCTATGCGACGTCCTACCAGGGAGGCTACTACGAAATTCGAAATTCCTATCGTACTATCCCTCTCACTCTCGTATTAAGTAACATAAGCGTCAGCGGGATATTATTACACTTGTACATTGCGTTCTTCATTTACGCTATTACTTACAAAGAGTAAGCGTGCTAAATTGCATGTATCTTAGACTCAGCGGATTTTACATGCATACATCTCGATCCCGTGGGAATCGGGATAAAACTCGGCTATCTATGTAGGTACCAGATAGACATAATTTAAATCCTTCAGACGTTTCTGTGTAAAACGTAACAAACACAAAGAATTTCCGTATTTATAGTACTTATTCAATACAATACAATGACCCTTTATTGTTCAGCACATACATAATAAACAATTTAGAGCAATAGTTTATTAAGAAAATTTACAAGGTAAGCAATGGAAGCTTTATTGCTACAAAGCGATCTCCTCCATACAACCTTTATTTTGATTTGATTAGAGTTTAGTCATTTTATTTCTTGGAACCGAAAAGGAGGTGTAATGACGTTTACTGGGAGAAGCCTATGTCCAGCAGTGAACTGCTTTAGGCTGATGATGATGAGGATTACTACGTGTAAGGTTATTATGTATGTATACTTATATAGACATAATACTTATAGACCTAACTCGACTCTCTTATGTCATTAGGTAATTGAAACTGCTTAGAACTCTTGTAACACCCACAAATTCGCAAATGGCACACTGCTTCCGTAAGAAGGTAAGGCCTAAACTAACATAATGTCTACAAGCTGATTGATGGTTGAAGTATAAGTAGTCCATATTTTATTCTCCAATACCTAAATAAAACTTGAAAAAAACTTTGTATCAAAAGCACTGCTGCAGCTTAAATAGATTTAATTAATATTAATACTTAATTATGTCTTTATATTTTGTATGGTGAATTGGAGACCTTTCGGAATTTTGTATGCCTAAAAAGTTTAGACTTTTCATATCGAGCTAGATAACCTCAATCAAATAACCGTAATGCGCAAATTGAAATCGCAGTGAAATCTTAAATCAAAGCCGACAAACACATGCAAAACTTCTATTTATTTTGCATAACTAATTTGGCAGTGGCGTGATGTCGAAAATCAATAATTATAGATATCGAACGACCGTGCGTGGGTAAACAATCGCCTCAATCGCAAATTAAAGTTAAAAAAAGTCAATTCATCAAACTTTAGTCTTCGCCTAAATGCATGACAAGTAACCTCTCCCTTACCTCCCCTCTTAAACAAAGTGACAATAAGTCGCACACTCACACTACAACGTTGTTTGTACACGCACACATGCAAACAACCGGCTAGGTATTCGGTTTCCCGCCACCGGCACTGAACACTCACACAAAACACGAAGAACAAACAATACAAACACCAACACAAGTAAATTTAAACTCACCTCAAAATAAATCCATTAGAAAACACACTTGTTCAAACAGCTAGCGCTTAGCCTCGAAAACGCGTTGAAAAAACACTCGCCGGCATTCGATGTGTGCTCAACACTTTTCCTAACTTTCTGTGCAGCCTACTTCACCGTTAGCACCTCGCCTTCCCGCCAAAACTCGAAATTTAAACTTTTTTAACTCCAGCCGCACGAAACAAATCAAATTCGGAACACAATCGAAGCCAGCTCTATTGTTCAAAAATAGAACCGGTTACTATAAACATGACATTTTGTTCGCAAAAATTATAGCAAACTTTTTCATTCACTCAACTAAATCCGAACTTAAAAACAGTCCGTCAAAATGTAACAGGTCCGATCACAATTAACACACGTTGCGCGGCAAAAATAAACTATGATTAACGGCTATTAAAATTCGCAGAGACAACCGGCACCGGCGAACGTGCGAATAGGTTAACAAAAAAAAAACAAAAAAGTAAATAAAACCTCACGATCTATTTAACAAAGTGGCCCTGCCAATAAAAATCGCGAATTTGTTTACCGGCTCGTTATTTCGGTCGCTAGCCGATATTAATAATTATTCTCGCGAGCGAACATCAACGCATAGTTGTCGTTTCATAAAACGTACGCGTTAAAACTGAGTCGAAAGGCTCGCTGTGTCGGAGCATAGCGCCGAATAAAATAAACAACAATATACCTAAATAAGCGGCTCGACGGGCGCGGCGGTGTGTGCGGCGGTGCGCATGTGTGCGTGTGTAAACAAGGGGAACCTCGGCTCGCTTGACACCTCGCGATTGTGTATTAATTCACCGCCGAAATGTTGACGGCTAATTATGTCATGCGGTGTATGATCATTCGCCAGATTTATGGCATAGGGCGCCTAAGAAATGTGGTTTACTACGTGTAGTAAACAACAAATGGCGGGACCTTGAAACCGTATTGTGGAGCCTTTGTAACCGAATGACTCACCAGTGGTGAAAGACAAAAGAAAAATAGACATTGACATTTAAATAAACGGCTTTATCGTACATAACCCCAATAAAAATGACTTGCAAAATTTCTGTTGACATCTTCGCATGGAAAGAAGTTGGCGTCCAAATAACCTGAAAGAAAAAAGAAAGAAGGTATTTATTCACATTCACAAATACACACTAAAACAGCAAAATAAAAAAAGAATAAACAGCAACAAACACAATGAAAACAAGAAAAATACAAAAATTAAAATACATGATTTTTTGTGTCCCCGTCAAAGGGAAACCTGGTGGTGACCTTGTTGATTTCGTCCCAGGCGCACTAATCCTTGGTTTCGCAAACGCCTCCTAGCATGCTGAGGGGAGGACTGTGTCAGTGGTGGGTCGTATTTAGTTGAGAATGAAGTGTCTATGTCAGCCGTATGGAACTCAATAGCCACAGACTGGATACCACAAAACGGACTTCGGCGGCGTGGCAGGCCCAGGCGTCGATAGCGGGATGATCTGGATGCTTTTCTTCGCAGCTGGTCAGAGATTAGACCGGGTCGAGTGGAGAACATGGAGGGTGGCCTTTGTCCACCAGTGGGACACCTCTACAGGCTTTTAAATAATAATAATAAATAATAACCAAAATAGTTTGAAAAATTCTTCACAGTAAACTGAAAAATTAATATAGCAATTCAAACACGTTCTTCATTGAATTTATCAAATATGACTTAATGCTCTTTTGCTTCCTGGTTGATTGAAATTAGATAATACCTGACAAATCGGAAGCCTTTGAAAAACCATGAATATTTGAATACTACACCATTAGACTTCATTTCAATCAAACGCCTCCATTTAAATATAGAAAAACCATCATTGTAAATATTGTTTAAAGCAGGGCGGGCTAATTTATGCTTTACCGTGTAAGCCTTAATAACGAATATAAAAAGCAAACAATGAATAAATATTATATTTTTACATATTTCAGGAGCTATTGAACATTTTGAATATTCATTAATTTTGATAGTATTGTTCTATTCTTTACACAATCTTTCATTGTTTCTTCTTACCGAACTCAATATTATTACGGAATAGCGAAATATAGCATGCTTTCAGTGCAACTTACTAGTCAAATCTTATCATAAAATCAATTATTTTATCCGCTATACCGATATGCCCGCGCTTCCTCGCGAGAATAAACATATGACGTCACCGGCGGGTAAACAAACAAACAAACACATGCGCGCCGCTCATGTTTCCTTAATACAATTATTATTTCGAATGTGGAGCGCGATTCGAACGGTCGCGCCGCTCGTACATTCTGCGTATTTTTAATTTGAGGTTAGCTTTGTCACTAGTTTTACAGTCTAATTAGAATTTAGTCGACAATGTGTGAATTTGGTTCAACAGCGTCCTATATATTATTTTATTCTATCTAGTTCTGTAGCTAAATATGAAAACAAAAAATCTTGCAACAATGATGGGAAGTGCGAACGAACTTTGATATGTGTCATTTTCCATGTTGGTTGCACGCCAATATTTCTATAAAAATACCAAGATATGGGCAAAGCAATATAGACATAGTTTTCTTAGTCTGATTCGGGAGGATTAACAGAAAAAATAAGCTGTTTTATTTATAATTTGACAGCAATTGAATTATATAAACTGACTGGGGTGACCATTGCTATACGGAATAATGTCTGATGCTCAATATTCCGTCCTTTTCAGGATTATTTCGGGTGACAAATATTGCTACACTATACGTTAGTCCGTCTGTCCATCTGTCTGTCATAGAGCTGTATCCCAAAAACCATAATAGTTGAACACCTAAAATAAGTACATAATGTGTATTTGTCTCACCGCTACAACTAAAAATAACAAAAAAAATATTAAATTGAATTAAAAAGGTATTTTAACTAACTAATTTAAAATGTACTTGCACAGCGTACATTTTACTTAAAACCTGGGCTCTGCTACCACTGGATATTAAGAGATACGGCGGTTTATATCATACATTTTTACTTATCTCCCTAAAAATTAACACGGAATCCTTTGTGCACCTGTCCCATTCGCACTTGGCCATGTTTTTATTTTATATTGGTATTCCAATTCTAAAAAACATATTCATTGTCAAACATAAGCTAACTGCAAAAAAGTGTATGTCTCATTATATGCAAATATTGATCAGCAAATTGCTAATTTTGTAATTATATGGTAAATAATTATTAATAATTAATGTTCAGTGTTACTTTAAAATTCAACTTTAAATTTGTTTAAAGAGTAACAATGAACTATTAAAAATTACCTTGCTCTTCCGTGACCATGATTCAATCAGCGTGCTAAATTTCATTGTGACTTAATTGATTTGGACCTCAGCAAGAAACGCCTGATTCAATAAATTATTTGAAGATTTTGAAAATTGACGTGACGAGAGACCCCAGAAAAACTATTTTTTTCAACCTTCTAAAATTCCAAAATTTATGCTTTATTTTATCCTTCATTCATGATTTTTTTGAGTGAAATAATTTTTTTAACCATACAATAAAATACTTTATTTTTATGCTGTTTAGATACTTGCCTACTTTTATTTCTTTATTCACTTATTTCAGTTAGGTAAATACTTTTTCAAGGAAGATTGTAATATAAAAAAAAATATGTAAAAAGGAGTTTAGAAGGAGAAGTAGTTTATTCAGAATCGAGAGTCGAATCTAGCGAAGAATTTCAAGTTAAGATAATTTAATACTTAATTTCGTCTGCCATCCCCACATATATGTTTATTATAGTCAAAATACCACCACCCACCCATTGATTAATTTTATCGGACGGATACGTTTACACCACCAGGTTTCCCTTTGACGGGGACACAAAAAATCATGTATTTTAATTTTTGTATTTTCCTTGTTTTTACTAATTATTAATTTTAACAGACGGATACATTTAATCAATGGATGCTGAAACAGGGGGTTATAGTAACAACAGTAAATAAGTAAGTACAGACACCTACAGACACATACAGACACCGACACAGTAAGCAGTGAGACAGACACTAGCACTAATATGAAGGAAGAGAATCCCTTTAAGGGATAAGTTCGCCTTTGTACATCTTATTATTGTTCTGTTATTTTCATGTGTTTTTATGTACAAAAAAGAATTTTACAATACAATATCTAAAACTACAAAACGTGTTTAAATATTTGATACGTCTCTATTTCTAGGATCCGTAGGAAGTGTCTGATATTTTTGTATGCTCTGCTGTGGCAGATATTAATCTAGGTGACTGTACCTCGGTATTTGATTCTACTAATATTTACTACACGAACGAAATCAGGGACAAATGCCGATTGCAAAAAACTGGTTTTCTATTTTCGGAATACCGGAAGCATCTTGTTGTTGTTGCTATTTGTTAGTAAGGTTAATGGTTTGAATGTACCTTTTTATAATTTTAAAAGATGCAGTTAAATACCATGGTTAAAAAACAACCAGAATGTCAATATAACTTGAGACTCATAGGTATTCTTCCTTATCCTAAAGATTCAAACGAGAAAGAAAAATAATTTTTTTTTTTTTTTAGTTACGTGAAATTAGTAAACCAGTTTAAGTGCTGGCAAACTTACCATCACAGGATTCTAATTAACTCTGTTGCCATTAAATAATATTTAAATTATTCAGTAATATTTTAGCGAGTTATTGGGTAAATTCGATTGAACACCCTGTATAGAGTTGCCATATGAAAAAATGAAATTTCCTGACAACAGTCCTGATATCACCCTAAAAGTCCTGACATTTCTTGTAACAGAAATACGCAGTACGAAGCTAGCTGCACGCTATTTTTATTACCTATTGAGATCGTTTTAGCTGTAATTTATTCTATGTTAAATTGCTTTGAATTTTTTTTTATTATTGTTTATTTATTAGTTACTACATGATTTCTCTCATAAAAATGATGCAATTAATCTTTGTTTGTTCATTTTTTTGTACAAAAAAAAGAACATGAGTAAAATGTTTCATGAAACAAATGTTTATTTATTCAATGAGGTCATTTCAAAAATCCGGACACTTGGATAGTCCGGCCGCGATTGTGACAAAGGGTCAAAAATCCGGACATGTCCGGACAAACCCTGACTGTATGGCAACCCTAACCCTCGTAAAAACTGCATAGTTCGCGTGATATAGAGATTAACAAACTCCACACGAGTCACAGGAAACAGCTAGAATATTATACGATAGCTATATACGAAATAAAATATATTATACGAAAAAAAATAATAGTAAAAAACAAAAACCTTATACCAAGTAGACCAAACATTGCATATGAGCAATTTTTTATGGATATGGTACTTAAGATCACCAGTTTTGTTATTCCAAATATTTTTTCTACATATTTAAAAAAAATCATTAAACAATTCGTTCATTTTAAAGTACATTCGGCCGTTATACTTAGTGTAAACTTATTCTTTACAAAGTACGTGAGAACTCTTGATCTTGAACCCTACAGAACCTTCTTTACCCAGAGGTAATTTCAACAATATACGCCTACTGCTGAGCACAGGTCTCCTTTAAGATTAAGAGGGCTTTAGGCCGAAGTCCCCACGCGGACCCAGTGTGGGTTGGGAACTTGACACGCAAAATTGAATTGCTTTGCAGGTTTGTGCAGGTATTTTACTTCAAGTCTTCAACGGAAGGCTTGTGATAAATTTCGAATATAATTTATCACTTTCAAAACTCAGAAACGCGAGCCCAGGCTTGAACCCACGATCCTCCGCTTGAGTGGCCATTTGATTGGTTGAATCTCTAGGTATTAGTTATAAATGTCAATAACAAAATTTGAAACCTAACCCAAAGCCATATTAATTCAATTTCTCACTTAAACCACTTCAGCGTTTCCATAGAACAGATATCACTATCTCAGAATGAGTAATAGTATTCTATCCTAAAATATCTATCAATCGAACTTCGATAAGATTTTACGGAAGACCTTTAGATAATTGATTTAAGTTTAATTACTTATATTACAGCCGCATAAAAGGTGATTCATATAATTTAATTTCTATGACTCATTCCATATTATTAGTCCAATATCACTTGTTTATTATAATTTAGGCGATTATGTGTTGTAGGTATGCTATTACAAATATCCCAATTTTTACCTCAAGATAAGCGGTTAATTAATTTGCTAATTCCTGCATTAAGTAAACAATTTTCAAGCCAATTTATAAATTAATGGGTAAATTGTTATAAATTATTGCTATAAGAAAATGTCACGTACTCGGCTCTGGAATACGACACTTTAGGTAATTGTAATTGTACTAATATTCAAATTATAAATGCGAAATTTTGTTGATAAGTAGGTATCTATATCTCTCTCTCTCTCTCTCTCTCTCTCTCTCTCTCTCTCTCTGTGTGTGTGTGTGTGTTTTTCCACAAGTAATTAAATTAATTTAACGACAGTCAAACTAAAATTAAATAAATAAGGAACACTTTTTTGTATATTTAGGTACATTGACAGATTCGTCCTGAAACGCCGCTTCTGTGATAGACTAAGTAAACTGTATATCCCTGAGGAATTTGATCAAATCCCTGTTTTTATCATTTCCCTGCGACATATATAAGTATGTTTATCCGTTGCCTATAGTACCAGCTTTGCTTTGTCTAGGTCAATTGGTGTCAACTGTCCCATGATATGATGATGATACTAACAAAATACCTACGCGCGGCTCGCATGTTTTTCGAAATTCACGTGCGAAATTAATTTACAATTTACCACGAGCTTTGCGAACTAAAACATCGTGAGGAAACCTGCACACACCGAAGCAATTCAATGGTGTGAAGTTCCCAATCCGGACTGGGCCCGCGTGATAACTACGGCCCAAGGCCTCTCATTAAAGTCAGTATTAAGAGAAGTTTCCCTGCCGGCCGCGCGGCCGCGTTATGATTCGTTTGGGATATTGCTGTCTTTATCGCTCGTGACATAAGTGCTCGCAGCCGTCCCCCCCTTGCACATCCCCTCCCGCTTCTCCGCTTCCCGCTAATGTATATTGAGATAGCTGTAGGCTTTCCTAGATTTGGGCGGTTGAATTTTGGGTTTCGTTGTCCTCATATTATACGAAAAGTATAGCACAGAAATCAATCACATTTTACAATCAAGATCTTCATTATATATTCTATGCTTGTGGTTTTTTCGATGATGCTTTAATAGTCTGTAATTCTCGAGCAAACTTGACAACTTTTTTTTGTCGACTTTTGAGCTCCTGTAATTCTGATATTAAAGTACAATTCAATAGAACCTAACAATTTTCTACACATTTAACACACCCTAACGTGGGCACGCTTGATTATATATGTCCCTGTTGTTGCAATTATCATCTAAAAGGAATCAAAAAAGAATAAGTAATAGTCACATCACAAAACCTTAGGCAGCCCGGTGTTCATATTAGAAGACTGGAAGTGTCTACAGGATTGTTAGATTCTATTGAATTGGAGTATACACATTTATACTCGCCGTGTGGTGTCGGTTGAGAATTACACCACCCCCTCTCTTCCAGTGGGTGTCGTAAGAGGCGACTAAGGGATAAACCGGAGGATGGGCAGCAGCGTCCTCCGCGAACGATCGGGTATTACTGCGGTCGCCAACCCGCCTGCCAAGCGTGGCGACTAAGGCATTTTCCCCCCAAGGTACTAGATAGAAAATCAAAAAATGAATCCACAAATTAAGCCCAGACCCCTAGTCCCCGGCGGCCCCGCTATTCCTGGCTCCGGTAGCGGCCATGGTAACGGTGGGGCAGGGGGTGCTACAGTTAATCTCCGGCAGAGACCCGGCTACCAAAAAAGACAACCTTTGGCCCTGGCAACATATAACTGCCGAACACTGCGGACCGATGAAAAGATACTGGAACTTGAAGAAGAATTGAGCAGGTTACGATGGGGAATCATAGGGCTGTCAGAAGTCCGTAGAGAGGGGGAGGACATGATAACCCTGAAGTCCGGTAACTTGCTCTATTTCCGGGAGGGCGACCACCAGTCTCAAGGAGGTGTCGGGTTTATCGTCCATAGGTCCCTCGTGAACAACGTGGTGAAGATCGAGAGTGTGTCGACCAGGATAGCGTGCCTTGTACTCAGAATGACCCAACGATATTCATTGAAGGTCATACAGGTATACGCTCCGACCTCGACGCACTCCGACGATGAGGTAGAGGCTATGTATGAGGATATTTCCAGAGCCATGCATAGCTCCAGAACTCACTTCACAGTTGTTATGGGGGACTTTAACGCAAAGCTGGGCAAACGAGACGGTGAAGAGTTGAGAGTGGGAAAATTTGGAGTGGGGCGTAGGAATCACCGGGGCCACCTACTGGCCGGTTTCATGGAGAAGGAAGGACTCTATATGATGAACTCCTTCTTCAGGAAACGTGAGCATAGGAAGTGGACCTGGATGAGCCCTGATGGTGTTACGAGGAATGAGATAGATTTTATCATGTCGACGAAAAAGCACATATTCAATGATGTCTCCGTGATCAATGCGGTTAAAACCGGGAGTGATCACCGTATGGTACGAGGCTCATTGAATATCCAGTTCAAGCTTGAAAGGTCTCGACTGATGAAATCTACGCTCCGTCCGGAACCTGCTCAGCTCAAAACCCCGAGAGCTTTCAGCTCGAGCTTCGAAACCGTTTCGAATGCCTAGGTAGCGACGTGGACGATTACAACGACGGGTTTGTGGAAGCTGTCCATACGGTCGGGTCTAAGTTCTTCAAGACCCGCCGTACTAGAACCAAAAAGCTTTCGGACTCCACCATTAGGCTCATGGAGGTGAGGCGTGAGATGACTCTGCAGTCCTCTGGTGACGCTTGTCGCTATCGGCAGCTCAACAGGCAGATCTCAAAGTCTCTGAAGCGCGATGTACGCCGATTTAATACTAATAGTATTGAAGAAGCTATTGAGCGTAACAGGGGCTCAAAGGTGTTTAATAGGGATCTGTCTGTTGGTCAAAGCCAGTTGATGAAGCTGAAGACCGAGGACGGCAGAGTGATTTCGTCCAAACCTGAGCTGTTGGGGGAAGTTGAGAAGTTTTATGGGCAGCTATACACGACGACCCGAACACCCGTCGAAAATCTAGCTAAAGACCCGAGAGCTAGATTAACCCGACACTATACCGAAGACATCCCGGACGTCAGCCTGTACGAGATTAGTATGGCCCTCAAACAGCTCAAGAATGGCAAGGCCCCGGGTGACGACGGAATTACAGCCGAACTCCTGAAGGCGGGTGGTAAACCAGTTCTTAAGGGCCTTCAGACGCTGTTTAGTTCCGTCCTCCACCAAGGGAGAACGCCGAAAGCATGGAACAGAAGTGTGGTGGTGCTCTTCTTCAAGAAAGGTGACAAAACCTTGTTGAAGAACTATAGACCCATCTCACTTCTGAGCCATGTTTACAAGCTGTTTTCCAGGGTCATCACGAATCGTCTCGCACGCAGGCTTGACGAGTTCCAGCCTCCCGAACAAGCCGGCTTCCGAAAAGGTTATAGTACCGTAGACCACATACATGCGTTGCGGCAGGTTATACAGAAGACCGAAGAGTATAACCTCCCCCTTTGCCTTGCATTTGTGGACTACGAGAAAGCCTTCGATTCGATCGAGACCTGGACTGTGCTGCAGGCTCTCCAGCGGTGCCAAGTTGACTACCGGTATATCGAAGTGTTAAAGTGTTTGTACGGAAACGCCACTATGTCCGTCCGACTACAGGACCAGAGCACGAAGCCTATTCCTTTGCAGCGGGGAGTCAGACAAGGAGATGTCATCTCTCCGAAACTGTTCACCGCTGCATTGGAGGATGCTTTTAAGGTTTTGGACTGGAAAGGACGAGGCATCAACATTAATGGCGAGTACCTCACTCACCTTCGATTCGCCGACGATATTGTAGTCATGGCTGAGACCATGGAGGACCTCAGTGCTATGCTCGCTGACCTCAGCAGAGTTTCCGACCGAGTTGGCCTGAGAATGAACATGGACAAGACGAAAGTCATGTCTAATGTTCATGTAGTGCCAACTCCCGTAATAGTCGGAGGCTCTGCGCTCGAAGTTGTTGACGACTATGTATACCTAGGACAGACGGTCCAGTTAGGTAGGTCCAACTTCGAGAAAGAGGTCACTCGTCGAATCCGACTCGGCTGGGCAGCGTTCGGGAAGCTTCGCAGTGTTTTTTCATCCAAATTACCGCAGTGTTTGAAGTCAAAAGTCTTTGACCAGTGTGTGTTGCCAGTGATGACGTACGGATCCGAGACGTGGGCGCTAACGATGGGCCTCATAAGGAAGCTTAAAGTCACTCAAAGGGCTATGGAGAGGGCTATGCTCGGGGTTTCTCTGCGGGATAGAATCAGAAATGATGATATCCGCAGTAGAACTAAGGTTACTGATATAGCCCGAAGAATTGCGAAACTGAAGTGGCAGTGGGCGGGGCACATTGCACGCAGGACTGATGGCCGATGGGGTCAGAAGGTTCTCGAATGGCGTCCGCGGACCGGGAGACGAGCTGTCGGTAGGCCTCCAACAAGATGGAGCGACGACCTGGCTAAGATCGCGGGATCGCGGTGGATGCGAAAAGCACAGGACCGGTCTGAGTGGAGAGCCTTGGGGGAGGCCTATGTCCAGCAGTGGACGTCTTTCGGCTGACATGATGATGATGATGATGATGACATTTATATGAAAATCTGGAAAACCACAGGCATCCACACTTACACTTACTAACGTCTAGTCCATACTTACAAAATTTGATCTACTTCTGTTGCCTAGTTTTCAAATGAGACCGGGACTACGTTTGTATGGAGAATGGAACGAAGAGACTTCTCTTTATGAAAAAAAAAGTTCATTCATTCAACGCTTGGTGACGTCGGTTGAAAAATAAATACGTATGTATAATATTATAGATCTATCGTAAAGCAGCGTATTCACGGTCATTTTGCGCGTGCGTTGCATGCGGGCGGGACTCGAACCCGGACTGCTAATACCCGTAGTCTGAGATCCGGTAGTAGAAATACACACCCTCGTGTTAACATTGGGTCATTCAACTTTTTAGAGTAGCTTGTTTTATTGCAGGTGGTAGAACCTTGTGCAAGGTCCGCCCGGATTCCTACTACCGTCTTGCTCGCTAATCCTGACGTGAAGCAGCAGTGCTTCCACTGTTGTGTTTCGGCGTGGAGAGTAAGACAGCCGGGGAAATTACTGGCACTTGAGGTATCCCATCTTAGGCCTCTAGGTTGGCAACGCATCTGCAATACCCCTGGTGTTGCAGATGCTTATGGACGGTGATCTTTTAGAACAGAACATTAATAGAATTAGACGAGTTCAAAGGAAATTCCTAAATGCTGTGGACTACAGAATGTGCAGGGGTTACAATAGGGATGATGACGCCATTAAAAAATAATTCGAAGGTACAACTCCATTGAAAAAACGCTTTATTTTAGCCCTGAAAACCGGATTAATTTTCGATTTACTGTAAAATTAGATTTTTCGTTGCTTTAAAACAAATAAATAGTTGATTGAGTTGCCGGATAGTGACGTCATAATTCGCTATTGCCATTGAAACTCTATGGGAGAAATGTGTTTTGACAGTTCATAAAAAGTACGTCAGTTGATATGTGGTGTCAACATTCCTATTCGTACCTCAATGCTTTAGCTCACCATAATTGTCGTTAGAAAAGCGACGTGCTGTCAGCTTTTTTTTTAATAGAGTCAAGACAAAAGTAATGGATCTATTGTGTGGTAGTTTTGGAGTTATGCCCTTTTAGAATAAGCACATCTTAAAAACATTGTAATAAAGCAATTAATAATCGTAGTGAAATTTTAAAAATATCGGCGTCTTTCTTTTTCCAAACAGAATAAAAAGAATGAATCAAATTATAGGCTTAGAAATATGAAATCTTGTCAATTGTTAGTTTTATTAATATTTAGTTATACTATGTCTTCGTTTTGAAGAATAAAAATTATATCTATCTTTCATCTTTACCCATCTAGAGGGTAGACACATGCGTGTAGATATAAACCACAGATATAGATTACACTAGATTACGCAAATGCATCTACTTCGCGTGTCCGAACCCCGACCAAACGTCCCCCATAAAAAGACTGACCGCTAACAGACTAATCATGACTAGTGACTGACTCGAGCCCCACGCGGGCGGGCGGCGCATTTGAATTGATTTTGCGGGAACTCTTGAGACGACACAGTATATATGAAAAAGTGACACGATTGGTTTTCAAACAGATTAAGGTGTTTGCGTTATCTTTTTCTCAGTGGTATACTCCTGAAGGAGTGCTCATGGTTATGGATTGTCTTGTAGATTGGCTGCGGCTTTTGCGAGACTTCTCCATCTCCCTTTATTTGTGGCACTGCGCGCACACTCAGTAAGGGAACACTTTGTGGAAGATTTAATGGAGTCTGTCCATCTTGTGGGGGATCGGCCGCGAGAACGTTGCCCTCTACTCTTCCCTGAACCACCAATCGCTCCAAGGAACTTTCGTTGCGAATGATCCAAACATTTTGAGTATTCGCACTTGCACAATTGACGAAAGTCTTTGCTCAATGCCAAGCTCTTTCAAGATGCAAACGTTAGTGCGGCGAGCAGTACATTTCACTCTCAGCAAGCGCCACCAGCACCACATCATAATCAAGGGCATCAATCTTTGCGTTATCTAGTGTAATCTATATCTGTGATATAAACTTTATCACAAAGCTAATAACAGATGAGGATAATATTTCTATTACTGTATCTCCTACTATAAGTTTATGAATCGACGGTTACGTAATATACGATTGAGTGTAGTCTTGCAGCTATTGGGATATTATACGATGTAGCCCTACTCCGAAACACGAAATTTGAAGTTCTCATATTAAATAACATAAGAGCAGGCGGGACGGTACGATACGAACTTCGATTTTCGAATTTCGTGGTAGCCTTGCTGGTCTGCTGTGAGTTACAACTGAGCACGTGGATTACGAAGCCTAATATTTGCTGGCAGGGTGAACGTATTCTTCAAAAACCGGCCAAAAGCGTGTCGGACACGCCCATGACAGTGTTCCGTAGCCATTAAGTAATATTTTCCTAAAGATTTCGTATTGTGTACGGAATCTTCAAATAAATACTCTTAAAGTACTAATAATTAAATTTGATATACTAACTAAAATCCTGAATTTTTAAAAATTTTCTACGCAACAGTTTAGATTTTAGAGTGGGGGGCCCTCGATTTTAATGAAAATTTTCACTTTAAAGCTTAATATTTCGCAAACAGATAACTGAATCGAAAAATCGTCTTGGCAACCCCATCATGGTTCTAAAAGACCTACCTAACGACACCCCGCACTGTAGGAAAAGTCGAAAAAAAAGTCACCCCAACCTTACGTCTATGGTAGGTAGGTAGCCGAAAAAAAATTTTTCTTTTCACTTGGTCGGCGGGAATGATATGCATATTATGTCAAATTACAACTTTCTAGTAACAGACAGACAGACAGACATGGCGAAACTACAACAAAGCCCTTGTTCGTACTAAGTAAGTAAACAAGTAGAGTTATGTCCAATAGACATGTAGAGTGCATTCTCGCCAACAAAATGTAATATCAGTTTGGCGAGTGGATATGTAAATTAAGTAAGTGTATGTAATACCTATGAGAAATAAATAAATAATAATAAAATAAAAAATATCCTGTTATTTTCCTCGCAATGGATGGAGGACTACGCGGCCAAATTTATTTACTGTATACGTACACATTAGTTTTGCTAATGAACAGAGCAATCGATAAAATACTACCTACGTTCAAATATGTACATACACAATGTATTTATTTATCAATACGCAGATTCGCGTTTGCAATTTTTATTTGACTATTTAAGCACGTCTGACAAGTTTGAGCGTTGCTAACGAACATTATTTTTATTAGCTTAAGTATGGATTTTCCGGCGTTTATTTTTCCAAGACTGGGTTTTATCTGTGTTACACCGTGTAACACCATCCATGCCATCGTAGCTCCTAAAAATCGAATAAACGAATTTCGACGCGTTTTTCCCAAGTTTCGCCAAATGCGATGGTCGTTTGCAAGCTTTCCGCCACCTAACTTTGCCTAAAAGTTCATTGCCACGACTAGTACCACAAAAACTATCCATACTAATATTATAAATGCGAAAGTGTGTTTGTCCATCTTTCACGCCGTAACGGAGCGACGAATCAACGTGATTTTTGGCATAGAGATAGTTTGTGGGTCCGAGAGTGACATAGGCTACTTTTTATCCCGGAAAAATGCACAGCTCCCGAGGGAACAGCGCGCGAAAACAGCGTCAGGTCCTAAACCAGCATAGTGTTGCATTGGTCATAATCATAATTATAATCATGATTATCATTGATTGGTCTGAGGTTAGCTGTGTAGGCACAGTAGGTTAGGTATAATCACAGTACCTAGGTAAGTTAAGGAAAAAAGAGAAAAGTAAAAAAAAAATAGAATTTTGCACTCATTGGTTCAAAACACTATGTGTCACGGCAATTAGAAGATGAGTAATTTTTTTTTTAATCATCTTTTTCCTTAACACCACAGAATACAAGCTAAAGCTTAGCTTAATTATATTATTATATTGTACCGTGGTGTAGAACAACGCTGGTCTTCCGCTGTGACGGAAGTAAAAACGGAAGGGATAAATAGTAGATTATACAACAAGAGCATAAAACGAGCCATTTTACACGAGACGTTCAAATAGCCACCTGAGCCGACCGGCAAGGGCGGATAGACATGTCGAAGGGAAAATAGGTTTAATGCTCGAGTTCTACACTCTACTTTACACTTCGATGGCGAGGAAATGAAATAGCAACAGTGGAAACAATTGTTCATTTACTATTGTACATTTTATTGTTCATACATTAGTATATAGTTATAATTTTTTAATTTTATAGATCTATTTCGATTAAAATTACCTATTATAAAAAAAATATTGTGCTGTTTTACACCTGATTACCTTAGTATTAGATGACGATTTTACTTTATGAACTAGAGCATAAAAAGTCATTTTATTATGCCTACATCCAGTATAAACACCAACTTTACGAGCATGAGAAATGAAAGAATATTTTTTTCTTTGGAAAATTAAGTCACAGTTTTTGCATCTACTAAATGTGTAATAAGTAGAAACGTAAACCTACTAACTGTGATTATATCTGTTATTCACTGTCTGCAATGTACTTAATAATCAATTACGGTATTTTATTAACTAAATACATGGATTAAAATAATCATAACAACATAAACCGGAAACTTTATAAATAGTAACTCGAGCTAGTTGAGACTGTTAGCGCCACCTATTGGTGTTATAACGAAATATCAAGCTTGGAAATTGTCTTGTTGAGTGGCATGATATTCCGTGTGTTGGTATTGTAAAAATTCAACAGATGGCGCAACAGACCGTTAAGCGTTAACTTATAGTCAAAAATTTTAATAAATTATGGACAAATTATATAAAAAATAATTCTAAAATGATGTTTGTGCTTTATAAAGTTTTTTGTTTTTTTACATAACTAAATGTCAAAAAAAAAATACTTCAAGGCTGTATAGTGTGATGCCAGTGCCTCGGACGGTATACGACATTTTGTACGTGTTGAAAAACTCCACAAAAAAAGTGTGAGTTAGCAGTAAATGGCGTCGCAAGTTGTTTTTTACACGAAATCAATGTGTTTCTCGCCGTTCTGTGTGATTATTAACTCTATCCACGTCGCCAATGTGTCATTTGTTAGTAGCATGGTTATTTAAGTGAAGAAACTGGTGTATGTTTTGTTGATATCAGCGTTTGTTCCTAAACAATGGCGTCCAATGGCCCGCTGGATTCCCATGTAAAAGTTAGTGAAAATTGCGATTTTGCCGACGATTACTGTGGTGCTAACAGCGAGGCGGACGCCGGCGAAGCCACTAAACGTCGTCGTGTGACGCACGACTACCGAAAACTTTCGAAACTGGGATACGATCCAACTATGTCAACCACTCTGAAGCAAGGCTCACCATTTGAACCTAAAGGTAATCTATGCCCTAGACTTGCCAAGTGCACTCTCAATCTGCTCTAAAATGACTCACAGTGCATCCATCTCAATTTATGTGCATGTTTTTGTTAATTATTTTGGTGGGAAAACTTGTAACCTATCAGTTAGTTAAGTAACATCATGAATAGAGGTCATTACTGTTTATAAACATTTTACCGTATTTAGAATGTTTTTTTCTTTACGATTTTACGTGAATTACAAGGTTAGGCGGAGTTTACCTGTTCACAGTAAGCATTTACTATAGAATTCGTGATATTGCATCAATTGTACTGACCTTGCTTTGTACGACGACTTTCTACTTTCAGCTCATGATTTACGATGAATTAATTTGCTTTGAATATTATATTTAAAACTCTTTTCTAATTCACAAATATTTATAAAGTGTCTTTGCTCTATTAAAATATTTTTTAGTACATTTTCTGTTAACAAAAGCTGTAATTGATTGTTGTGGTTTAGCTATATGTTAGAATCCTATCTCTGCCACATTACACAGCTATTCACTTAGTATCATGAAATGTGGTGACATTTCAGATTGGGGGCTATTTTGTTTTAACTCACGTGTTCGAAATACCGAGAAATGTGTGTTACAATTTGACCGTTATTTCAAACCTTAAATCAAACAAAGTATATGTTCAGTGGAAGTGTAGAATACTTTCACCATCAAAATATACAAATTTATTGGAGACGTAGAATTACTTTAAGATTATTTTTATTATTATAGAGACTTCAACACATTCCCAACCTGTATACTCCATTTAATTTAATGGTCATATTGTAACACATGTTTCTCGGTATTTCGAACACAAATTGACTAAAAATACCTACATGTACATTTATTAGCAGTATTTATTATATTTTTAGTATAGATATTTCACCATTAAGTTTCTAATGTTAAATTAAATGGAGTATAAAATCCTTACACCTTAGCTGTAAAAATAATACATGAGGTGAGAATACTATACTAGAAAAAAATTAAATTAACACTCTGTGAGCATTTTCTTAATCATTTAATCATACAATCATTGCTTTCATGGGTACATAGGATCTTAAACTAAAATAAAATATTATTATTTCTCTTACCATCAGAAGATCCACTTGCTTGTTTGCCTTCCCGTCAAATAAAAAAAAAAACATGAAACCCTGCACTGCAGAATAACCTAAAGCTATTTTCATAATTAATTTCAATATAATTTCAATGTATTTGTTTTGTATTGTATTTTGTCATAATGGGATCATTGCCTAAATAAACAAATTTATTATTATTATTATTATAGTTCAACAATAATCTGATAATTTATAAATATGTATTATAATTAGTTACATATTCTGAAAAAATTCTTGCTATGTGTAGTAACATTTTTCAATGAGGTAAGTATGCCTTTAATAATTTATTGAAGGATTTTTCTTTCATTTTATCTTAAATAGTTTTGTTTTTGTTTTGTTATTATTATATTTTTATACTCATAATATAGGGGCCTGTATTGAACATTTAAGCAAAGAAGTTAAAGTTTCCAACGAAGGTTTAAAATCATGTATGTTTGTTTATACTCTTTATTGTCATCATCATCATCATCATGTCAGCTGAAAGACGTCCACTGCTGGACATAGGCTTCCCCCAAGGCTCTCCACTCAGACCGGTCTTGTGCTTTTCGCACTCTTTATTGTACAAAAAGGAAATACAAAAATGTTACACAAAAAGAAAGTGCTAAGTACAAAGGTGGACTTATCCCTAATTATTTGTATTTTTGTTATTTAATACTCAACTAAGTAGCAGCTATCACAAGAACCCTATAAATAATAATAATAAAGCTCTTTTATTCTGAATTCTCTGCAACTTTAGCAATATACATGTTTAAATGTTCCATTCGATATTATGTCTGGAAAGGTTAACTGGAAGAGATCCTTTTAAGGGATAAGTTCGCCTTTGTACATCTCTTTCTCTTGTAAATTGTAAATTTCATATGTTTTATATATTTTTTTTATGTTAGCGAGGCCAGACAAACGAACTAGTGGGTCACCTGATGTTAAGTGATCACCACTGTCCATAGACACCCGCAACGCTTTAAGCGATGCCAATGCGTTGTCGGCCCTATATATATGTACAATAAAGAGTTACAATACAATACAATACAATGTCTCTGTATTCAGCGTGCCTCTTAGCATAGGCCTCCTCCAGCTCTCTCCACTGAGCTCTATCTTCTGCTACCCTAGTCCAGTAAGGCCCCATGTTAGGCGGATGTTGTCTCTTCATCTTGTTTTTGGGCACCCCCTGTACAGTCCTCTCTTGACTACCATAAGGTGACTAGTTTGCTCCATTTGTCCCTTCCGCTGCGCAGCATATGCCCTGTCCAACCCAGTGGCGTAGCTAGACGGACAAGGGCTCTGGTGCATAAAGAAGGAATCAAGCCCTCGCCCCTTCTTTCCATGTTTTTATTTTTCATTATTTCTTTTAGTGACCAATATTTCCTCCATCCACAAGCTATTCTTTTGTTTATTTCTTCAAGACATCTATATACTCCCTCCAAATTTAATTTTATTAATATTGTCTTGTTGAGTAAAATGTCTGTTAGTTATGGATGGATGGACTGAACAAAAGTAGAAGAGTCCTATTTATGTCATTTTGATGTTTTTGTGAACTCTAAAATGGATCTCATAGTCGTAGTCACCAATGTGCAAAAAAAAACTTTGATTTTCTCCAAATTGTTTAGCTGGGTTTTAAATTTTTTGTGTAACAATCAGATGCAAGTCCAACTTGGACTTGGCTGGTTTTTTATTAATCTAAATAGCAACAAAACACTGCATTTCCTGGTATTTTTTTTGTATAATTGTCCACTAATACAAATGCAAACACTTATACATGAACAGGGAATCCCAGTATGTAGGTATTATGTTTATGATGTAATTATTTTAATTGTCATGCTTACCTACATTATTACTTGACTCACTGGATTTAACTTTAATAATATACATAATACAATTACCTAAAATGAGCTTTACGGTAAAGGTAAACATCACAAGGAAACCTGCACACACTACAAACCTGGCCTGACTTGTTGAGGTTTAACCTACCTAGCTATATACCTACAAGGAACCAAGAGCTGTGTGAACTTAGCACCCAACATTTGAAAAATATATTTTTTTATTTTGTTCTCAAGTTCCCAATCCGCACTGGGCCCGCGTGGGAACTATGGCCCAAGTCCCCTCATTCTTTCATTTCTTCATTTATTCATTTAATCTTACTTTTTAATTCGATTATAATTTTTTTTTATTGATTTCAACTGAATATAATATTTTTGAAGTAAGTCTTAGGCGTTTTAATTTTGATTATGTGTGTTTAATTTTGTATTTCTATCTACCAATTTAATGTTTTGTACGCCCATTGGCAAGACATAGTATATCATAAAATGCCTTAACAACTATATCTTACAGCCTACCTATGTTCTACAATAAACATTTTTTCTGATTCTGATTCAGTGTGAAATGTGACTGAAAATCTTGCTATACAGTAACATTTCTTATTCCAGGTAAAAAGCGCAAACGTGACGACTCCAGCGAGCTATGCTTATGGAGCGACAGCATTAAACCAGCCAAACTATCCAAGTTCTGGCCAGTCTTCGACTCCGGAGGGTACGGCGATGCTGCCAGCCTCACTCTGAATGTGATCCAGAAACCACCACAAGTGCGAAACCCTCTGCTCTTCAACATAACAGAAGCAGACTTCAGTCTATCGGCCCTCCATCAAACCTGTGGTCTCAATGCCTCATGGAAGCAAACACAGTTGAACAAAGCAGTCCCAAACGATGATGTCACACGTAAAGTATTCAGCTCAGTGTCTCGGCAACTCCGTATCATCAATGCCCACTTCCAAAACTCCATGTTTAAATACAAGTATCCCAGAGTAACGAGACAGAATGTCCTTCTGGAATCATCTGTGAGACTGCCAGCTATGCATTACAGCTTGACTATGAAAGCTATAAGGTTCCAGCCGACACCTAGAAGGGTTCTGCCCTGCTATGGGAATTTGGAGCTGCCTTTTAAGATTAAGGAGGAGAGAGCTACCGGGCCTCAGATATTTGCGTCGATTGGCCGGAGTGTTGGTATGGACAAAATAGATGTTAAATATAAAATGGACAGTAATGTGAAAGTGGAGAGTGATGTCAAGATGGAGAATGATGTGGCTAAAGTGGAGAAGGAGAAGGAAAAAGACAGAGAGAATAGGGAAAGGTGAGTGTACATATTTTTTTTTAAAGTCAATTGGCAGCCAGAAATAGTAGTCAAACTGGAGAGCAAAAACTTGAAAATAAAATAGTCCTTTTCCACAACCAGAGCCCAGTTGCATAACAAAGTATGAGTAAATAGTATGAAGGGTTTTGTAAGGAAATTCACTATATGTGTGACGGTAGTGTGAAAAGTCACTAAATCGTATTTTGGGGTCTCTATTGTATCCCATAAAATTTAAACTCCGATTTTAACAATCCATAACGTTATTCATCATAATTTTGGCAAATCATATTATCTTAAGTCATAATTTTAAACAGTATAAAGTTGGAGTTCCGAATTTGTAGTGTAGGTGGTAGGACCTTGTGCAAGGTCCGTCCGGATTGCTACCACCTTGCTCGCTAATCCTACCGTGAAGCAGCAGTGCTTGCACTGTTGTTTCGGCGTGCTGAGTAAGACAGCCGGTGAAATTACTGGCACTTGAGGCATCCCATCTTAGACCTCTAAGTTGGCAACGCATCTGCAATCCCCCTGGTGTTGCAGATATTTATGGGCGGTGGTGATCTCTTACTATCAGGAGACCCACTTGCTCGTTTGCCATCCCTTCGAATAAAAAAAAATAGCGATATTTCGCCCCCGTGAAAACCCTCATTCTATTGACAAGATTTCATATTTCTAAGACTATAATTTGATTTGTTCTCTGTATTCTGCTTGGAAATGGAAAGACGCTGATATTTTTAAAATTTCGCTACGATTAGTAATTTATTTATTACAATTTTTTTAAGATGTGCTTATTCTAAAAGGGCATAACTTCAAAACTACGATACAATAGATCCATTACTTTTGTCTAGTCTCTTTTAAAAAAAAGATCACATAAATCAGAGTAGACGTAGACGTTGTCAAAATTATGACACCTCCTTTTTCTGGTGAAAAAGGCAAAGGAAACATATCTATTCTGTCATAGTATTGGCAAATTCCGATACATTTTTTAATATTTTTGTATTTTTTTAAATATGGAGAAATAAATTTTATTAAATATTTTCCCATGTTCAGGAGGCAAAACTCTTTCGATTCCTGTAGTAATTTACCGGTATTGAAAAAATTTAATATTGTCAATGGCGACAGATGTTTAACTGAGAACTGCTTCCAGATCGTCCCACTCCCGTCACTCGTCATCATCATCGTCGTGCCACCACTGCCGGCGGCGCGCGCGCATCAAACGCTGCTCCATCGGCGTGCAGTGCCGGCGGGACCGCGCGCCCGCCGCCGCGCCGCCGCCCGCGCCCTGGGGGCCGCTCGCTGACACGCCCACCGTGCGGGAGCTCAAGTACCACAGGTGAAACACAACTGGTTTTGACTACCAACATCATCATCCCAGCCTTTATGTCCCACTGCTGGGCACAGGCCTCCTTTCAGAACAAGAGAAATTACTGGCAATTGAGGTATTCCAACTTAGGCCTCTAGGTTGGCAATGCATCTGCAATACCCCTGGTGTTGTAGATGTTTATGGGTGGTGGTGATCGCTTACCACCAGGAGACCCACTTGCTCATTTGCCTTCCAGTTGTATAAAAAAAAGAGGGCTTAAGCCATAGTTCCCACACGGGCCCACTGCAGATTGGGAACTTAACTACCAACTTAGAAAAAAAAGATTTAGTTTCAGAATTTTAACGTCCATATGTTCATAACTTGCGTTACAATAAAAAAAAAAAATCGTGAGACACTTGACACCAATTGACTTAGTCCCAAACTAAGCAAGCTTGTACTATGAACACTAGGCAACGGATAAACAATAAACATACTTGTATAGAGATCCATACTAATATTATAAATACGAAAGTGTGTGTTTGTGTGTATGTTTGTCCGTCTTTTGGCATAGAGATAGATTATGGACCAGAGAGTGACAGGCTACTTTTAGTCCCGGAAAAATGCACAGTTCCTGACGGATCATCGCGCGATAACCGACTTCCACGCGGGCGTATCCGCGGGCAAAATAGGAAATAGTTGTTATTATCTCAGTGCCGAAATGTGGGCAGACCGCCTGCTCGATGGTCCGATGACATTGTGGAGACAAGACCGGTCTGGAAGAGAGAGACAGATAATCGATCTGGATGGAGTAAGGTTGGAAAGGCGTATGCCCAACGGTGAGCGAAAACACGCTTACGAAGAAGATCCCAGTGCCATGATTGTAAATGTATTTTTTTCTTCATCAGGTTAATGCAGGTGGAGACGCACCCGAACGGCGGCGCCAGCGTGGTGTATCTGAACCAGCGGGACGTGGACATGCTCAGTGCCACTCAGCAGGAGGCGCTGGCTAAGGAGTTCCTCAAGGCAAGTCGCTAGGGCTAAAGCGCTCGGTTGTTAAACGCAAACACACTAATTTGCATCAGATAATCTAATTATAACTTTCGTGATTTTCACTTATAGTCAAAATATTACAAACGGGACTTAGTTTATATATTATTTTTCGTAATTTTGAATTTTTATAAAATTAAAAATCCATCAAATTAAATCAATAAAACTAAAAAAGTATAATTATATAGTAATGCATGTAAAAATAAAACGTACATGTAGTAAGTGAACAATTGTTTCCACTGTTGCTATTTCGTTTCCTCGCCATCGAAGTGAAAGGCAGAGTGTAAAACTCGAGCATTAAACCCATTTTCCCCTCGACGTGTCTATCCACCCTCGCCATTCCGGCTCGAGTGGCTATATGAACGTCTTGAGTAAAATGGCTCGTTTTATGCTCTCGTTGTACAATCTACTATTTGGGAGTGTAATTTTAGCGAAAAGTGCACGTTTCGGGAAAGCCGTTTTTCAAGCCTAACCCCAGTATTGAAAATACAAATTGAAATATAGATGCACAGAAAAAACCAGAAAAATAAGACCAATACTGGGAATCGAACCCAGGTCCTCGGCATTCCGTGCCGCGTGCTATACCGCTACACCACTGCTGGTCAACGGTACAGACACGAATTTCCTCTATGCATTACATTTCTCAGCTTTGTTTGTTTCTTATATAGCCACTTAAGCAGTGACACTAGCGACATCTATACCGTCTAGCTCTCAACGAGAAGCCTTCAGTACTCCATTGGACCTAACCGCTCACCCGGACAAGAGATGTCGCTATTAAGCAATCAAATTAAGATTGGTTTTTTGGAATCTTTTTGTATTTTTTATTTCAATTCAAAAAGTAAAAATTTGGAATTGAAATAAAAAATGCAAAAAAATTCCAAAAAAACAATTCTAACCCCAGTAGTCAACCGTGAATCATCAAAAACTTAACATCTCCAACAGTTGGTGTTCTCCGAGGACAGCGACGGCTGGGCGTACTTCGTGTGCGGCGTGGTCCGCGGCGCCGCCGGCGCCTTCCCGTGCCTGCTGCAGTACCTCGCCGAGACGCAGCCCGCGCTGACGGTCAAGGCGGGCGTGCTGGCGAGGGCCTCCGACATCGAGACCACCACCATCAGCCGGTATTACCAGCAGGTCAGTGTTGGGTCAAAAAATCATTTCAAAATCAAAATCATTTATTTTCTAACAATGTGTTTACAGTTGTTGACGAATCCTCCTTTTAATTTTAACACTTGTATTAGGAGGTATTCGCTCCTTCGTACAAGGTCGTGATTATGTTAAAAAATAAATTCTGGAGTTAAATTAATTACAACTAAATAACCTAGAAAAATTACAATAGTACATGTTTGTGTTTATGTGTGGGAATTTAGATTAAGGTAGAATATTAATATGAACATAGTTTTAAGTTTATATCAAGCGAGTGTGTGAGCGTGTGTGTGATATGTGTGGGTGGATAAATGAGTAGTAAATTCTTTTCCGAGGTACACGTGATGCTAATGTACTTGTAAGATTGATATTGGATGGATGTAAGATTGGATGCTTTATTGCTATTGTGTTATTTGGGTTAATCAACTTTTTCTTGCCACTCGTTGCTATAGTTACGGTCTCCTGAGTCACTTTAAACCATAAGTTTATAGGATTAAAATTTACCAGACATGCATTTTTGTGGTCGTTTTAAGTCCCTTCTATTACTGGTCATCTAACAAGCATGTTAGTATAATGTGACACAACATTTCTTCTATTAAACTGTACTACTTTTGTCACCTGGCTGACGGGACAGAATAACAGCAAGGAATAGTTGATCCACCCATTTAATAGATAGACCTTATTACTCTAAATGAATATTTCGAAAAGATTTACGATTAATAATGTTAATGTTTATGTGAATAGATCAAGTAAATTTTATAAATTTGTGTATTATATTGATTGGTACGTGGAAATATTTTGTTATAAATACTGAATGTAAACTTAAAATATTGTATAATTTAGAGTAAGTAAGTTTTCCATGCCATGTTGTAGCGGGACATACTATATATATATATATATATATATACCAACTTTGTGTATGTTTTAGCAAAAAAAAATGATTTGAATTGATTTGATTTTACACTGGGTTTTTTTTTGTTAACTGGCAAACGGCTCAGTTTATTGGTATGAACTACTTGATAATATGTAATTAAAAGGGTTTATACCTGTTGAGCTGGCAACATTGCATTTTTGTTAGTATTTCTAGATTATTCCGTAAACCTCGTTGAGTTTCTTGCCGGATTCTTCTCAACAGAGGTTTTTTCTGAACTGCTGGTAGATTTTTTGACGTTCATAAGTGTTTGTCATAGCCTAAATTGAATAAAACGGTATATTAACATTAATTCGTTTTTAAAGAATATTAAAGTCTATCACGAATAATTATTGGAGTAGACACATTAACTTATAAATTAACAAGTGTTCTATCAGACAATATTTTTAATTTTCTATAAATTTTTATGGAATAATCGAGAAAAAGAAACAAAATGCAACTTTAGGGGAACAGGACTTTACTGAACTGACTCCTAACTGAACTCTAACTGAACTAATAGTGAACACTTATTTACAAGCTTATATACTTAATCTTAATCTATTGCTTATGCTTCTAATCTATACAAACCTATCTGAATCAATGCGCGTGAGATCCAAAGCGCACTTCTATCGGCACGATTCAGATAAGTCATGTGCCAGGCCAGCCATGGCACAGCAACATTGCCAGCTCAGCAGGTAGAAACCCTCTTAATGAGGGCTATCGCGAATGAATTTTCCGCTAGAGGCGCTAGTGTAGCGTGAGGTCAACGAAATGTCAAATCTCATAGTTTTTGGGTGAGTTACGCGGGTTTATTTATAATTAGAATTATTTTGTGAATATTTTGCATTACTTGAAATTAATTATGGCAATTATGCGATAAGGGGCAGTGAACGTCTGTAATTTGACAGTTTTGTCTTTCGAAAACTTTTGTCCTCCCTTTTTTCCGAACAAAACGGGATTACGCAATAATGTGGTTGCTGGATATTTTTATGGTACTGTTTTAAGATGTATTAAATATGATTTTATTCTAAACTTTGTTTTCACGCCCGTTATAACAGACTATTAAAAACCTCACGCAACAGTGGCGCCATCTAGTGAGATAAAAAACGATATGGCGGATGTCCCTTAGCCAATTCATGAAATGGCGCCATTTCATGATATGCCTAGGAATTTCGTGATCTGGCGGATTTTACGATCGGCCGCCGACATATAGAAAGTGAATCATTGTTTCCACTGTTGCTATTTTATTTCCTCGCCATGGAAGTGAAAAGCAGAGTGTAAAACTCGAGGATTAAACCCATTTTCCCTTCGACGTGTCTATCCACCCTCGTACCGGTTCGGGTGGCTATATGAACGCCTTGGATAAAATGACTCGTTTTATGCTCGTGTTGTACAATCTACTATTAATGTGAGTGAGTCTCACGGTAGTTTCATGTATACTCCAATTCAATAGAATCTGACAATCCTGTAGACACTTCCAGCCTACTAATATGAACACCAGGCTTTGTGGTGTGACTATTATTATTTTTTGATTCCTTCTAGATGATAATTGCAACAACAGGGACATATAATCAAGCGTGCCCACGTTAGGGTGTGTCAAAGGTGTAGAAAATTGTCAGATTCTATTGAACTTTACTTTAGTAATATTGTCCCCCCCCCAGGTGCAGCAGTCGTACCTGGCGGGCACGTTCCGGTCGGGCCCGCTGCACCAGATCTCGCTGGTGGGCACCGTGCACGAGGAGGTCGGCGGGTACTTCCCCGACATGCTGGCCATGCTCGCCGCCAATCCCTTCCTCAACCTGGTGAGTCACTGCCTCCCACGTTGAGAACCCAGTGTTGACATACTCGGCTATAGACTATACCAGTGTTTTTCAACCTGTGCGTCGTGACCCCCTGGGAGGTCGTGAAGCCTCTTTAGGGGGGTGTCGCGGAGCCCCTATTAGATGCTTGGAACACTACTTCAGTAAAAAACATATATCGCTCTTAAGCGATAAGGCCGCCTATTGCTTACCTTGTAATTTTATCTGTGTACCTGTTTTTCTGTATCGCTTATTATTTCTGGTGTACAATAAAGAGTATTTGTATTGTATTGTATTGGATTGTATATAGAGATTTTCCAAGGTAAGCAAAGCAATAGCCAGCTTTTATCCTTGATAACTTAGATGTGGTGAAGTGTTAAAAACAATCGCGTAGCTATCGTAGGGCTAGGTGGTGCAATGGCCCTCTAACCTAAGTTTTGAAAAGAGATGAGCATAAAGAAAAAGAGGAAAAAAATTCTCGTGACCAGGTTCAAGCCTCGAGCCTTCTAGGGATTCGTTCAACTCACTGTAACCTAGCTATTCTTATTCCTATATATAATTTTGAAGGCCAATACATATAAGTTCAAGCTATGTACGTGGAAAGAGGGGGTGAGGGCCCAATAGGGATGATGACGCCATTAAAAAATTATTGGAAGGCACAACTCCAGTAAAAAACGCTTTATTTTAGTCCTGAAAACCAGATTAATTTTGGATTTTCTGTAAAATTAATTTTTTTGTTGCTTTAAAACAAATAGTTAGTTGATCGATTTGCCGGATAGTGACGTCACAATTCGCTATTGCCATTGTAACTATTTGAGAATTGTGTTTTGAAAGCTCATAAAAAGTACGTCAGTTGATTGGTGGTGTCAACATCCCTATTCTTTCTCTATGCACCCTTGTCTACCTACCTACGCCACTGGTTATAATAAGAAGCCGTTCCCAACAGACGATGCCGTGGGGCCCGATGTCGGCGGTGGAGATGGAGCCCCAGGAGTCCAACGACGGGCCCATCCTGTGGATCCGGCCGGGCGAGCAGCTCGTGCCCACCGCTGAGCTCGGCAAGAGTCCAATTAAGAAACGACGGTCAGTTGCCTTTCTTTTTATTTATTTATTTTAGAAAGAAAGAAGAAAGAAAATACATTTATTCACAACACAAGACAACAATAGTATTAGGTGCAATTGAACAACACAAAGGTATGTGTCATTGCGGTTGTGAATCGGACACTGGCTCAGCATAATGCTGTAGCATTAAAAACACCCCAGCGCTGATTTTCAGCCAGCACCGTCGGCAACCCTCGGACCGTTGTAAAGACATACTACACACCATTTACTACATAAGACTACATAAATAGACAAATAAATTTTAAGGAGAGCAAACAGAAGCAAGTGTATACAATATGTACTTATAAGATAGATACATTCTTAAATCCCTAACGAGCCCCCACTAAGAAATATGGTATAAGTGATTTATGTGGACTCAAATTATACACTGTGTTACATTAAAGTTTTCATCATCATCCCAGCCTATATACGTCCCATTGCTGGGCACAGGCCTCTCAGAACAAGAGGGCTTAGGCCATAGTTCCCCCACGCGGGCCCAATGCGAATTGGGAACTTCACACGCACCATTCAATTGCTTCGCAGGTTTGTGCAGGTTTCCTCACGATATTTTCCTTCACCGCAAAGCTCGGTTAATTTCAAATGTAATTCCGCACATGAATTTCGAAAAACTCAGAGGTGCGAGCTGGGGTTTGAACCCACGAAACTTTAACGTGGAGCCATAAGTGATAAAACCCTGGCACAAAGCAACCGAGCGCTTTACTTTTCAGTAGTTTCATGTTATATTTGTATTTCAGCACGGGCATCAACGAGCTCCGTAACCTCCAATACCTGCCACGCTACAGCGAGGCGCGCGAGTTCCTGTTCGAGGACCGAACGCGCGCGCACGCTGACCACGTGGGACACGGCCTGGATCGCATCACCACCGCCGCCGTCGGTCAGTACTTACCAGAGAGGTGTCGTAGCCGTGGGACGGTTCTCAGCCTCTTCCCAATAGGGATGACGACTGGGTTTTTTTTTATTCGACTGGAAGGCAAACGAGCAAATGGGTCTCCTGGTGGTAAGAGATCACCACCGCCCATAAACATCTGCAACACCAGGGGTATTGCAGATGCGTTGCCAACCTAGAGGCCTAAGTTTGAATACCTCAAGTGCCAGTAATTTCACCGGCTGTCTTACTCTCCGCGCCGAAACACAACAGTGCAAGCACTGCTGCTTCACGGCAGGATTAGCGAGCAAGATGGTGGTAGTAATCCGGGCGGACCTGCAAAAATATATCATTCTATTTAGTAATAAGATGGCCGCTGAGATCCGAGATAGATCTGGTCTAATCCGGTTTTTTTTTGTGGGGTTATGTAAAAAATTTAGTTTACAAGAATCAGTATGAGAGTGTCCACGAGCTACAAACAGAACATAGACGTATTATTCTAAATATCCACTACAACAAGATCAAAAATTTACAGGGATTGAAATAATCAAAAGAGTGCGACTTTGTATTCAACAGAATGGGACTCATTTTGATCATTTGTTAAATTGATTAATTTTGTATTAAAAATGTTTAAATTCTTCTTTTTATTTCTGACACTATGTTATTTAGCAAAAAATAATCCTTATGATGAAGCCTTTCAATCGGTATGATAAAGCTACAGGGTTATTTTTTTTTCTCGTGTAGCGAGCGGGTTCGATTCCCGGTTCAACCATGTAATTATTTAAAAATCTATGAATGCAGTTTAAATTAAAATAATGTCTTCTTCCAATAAAATCTTCCATGTACAATATTTAAGGTACTTTCCCTCCATGTGGCATAGCCGTGGGACGCCCTGTATAGGCTTGGAAGATATCAAGTTAGTTCCACTACCCACCAACAGATGTCTCTCAAACACCGCATTGCGAAATGAACTCTACGTACAAAGTATTAAGTAGAGATGAAACGGATAGTGATTTGGCCGGATACCGGATATTCGGCGGGATCGTTGGCCGGATCGCCGGATATTCGCCGTTTTACGTACAATTAATAAGCTAATTCGAACATGCACATGACACTCCATGCAGTTTACAACCTGTAGAGTATAATTAATTAACTTAGGGACTGATTCACCACCCAATGATTAATTTTAACTGACTGATAAATATGATGTCGTTTCTGTTTATTTCGTTTGAATAGACACGAGACGGCATCACATTTGTCCGTCAGTTAAAATTAATCAATGGGTGGTCAAACAGCCCCTTAGAATAGTAACCTGGGCCCAATTGCATAATAAAGTACAAGCTAATAATATTAGTGAATTTCAATAAAAAATCGCTAATACTATTAGCTTGTATTTTATTATGCAATAGGGCCCAGATGTCAATAATTGATAAATTCATAATTGAATACCAGTTTTTAGTCATAACTATAAGTTTTTTAACATCCGGTATCCGGCCGGATAGTACGCAACTATCCGGTATTCGACCGAATAGTAAAATAGGCCGGATACCGGATACTGGCCGGATATCCGTTGCATCTCTAGTATTAAGATTCAAGTTGCAAGTTTGTCGGCAGGCGTGCTGAAGGGCATCTCGTGCGGCGGCGAAGGCCGCGGCCGCATCACCAAGGACGTGGTCGCGTTCCACGCGGCGGACTTCACCAAGCTGGTGCAATTATTGCAGCTGGATCTGTACGAGCCGCCCATCTCGCAGTGCGTCACCTGGTAAGTCAAAGTCTAAATCATCATCATCATCATCAGCCGGTCCACTGCTGAGCATATGCCTCCCCCTTGTTCTTAGTCGGTGGGTCGATGAAATTTTTCTTGTAAAGTCGGAGTAAAAACTTGATAAGTACTTTGAAGACAATAACACAAACACAAGTGAACAATGATATGCACGCATCAGCTATAAGCTGCCTGTGCATTATAAATAATAATAATAAATAATAATAATAAAAAAAGGTTCGTCACCCTAAGATCTATTTCCTTAGCTCATGAGCGCTAATCTGCTTTACCGATTGAGTAGGACATACTGCGTGAACCGGTCAATCTGCTAAATTATTTTCTTGCTGCTGTCAAACTGTTGGCGTTCTGCAGAATCAACCGCAACCCTGTCATCGCAACTGACATTGGCCCAAGCCTTAAGGCCGCCATTGAGGGAATAATAATAATAACATAATCAGGCGACCTACCACTACACCTTGACACTGACAAACACTGTCAATTAAATATAACATTATTTGATTAAAACTTTTACGAAGTTGTCTATTAAAAAGGTTTTATATTGAAATGAAAGTAGATATGTTAGAGGTGTATACTATTTTGACCCTTGTTGTCATGTCCAGTAAGTATAATTTGACATGCACTTGTCTACTTAGTACTTTGGTATCAAAACGTACAAGAGTCTATCCCCCTTATTCATAAAACTTAACAAGCCTATGTTCACTAACAAATGCTTTGTCCCTTTCTAACAAATACAAATGTCGAAGTGGCAGATAAGGACAAAAGAATTTTAGCGGCATTTTAACTAAAATAGGTTTGATTGTCGTTTATGAATAAGGGGGTAAATCGTCATCAGCCGGTCCACAGCTGAGCAAATGCCTCCCCCTTGTTCTTAGTCGGTGGGTCGATCAAATTTTTCTTGTACCTCGTCGCCATGGTTACGTCCCCTGGACAACTCTTTAAAACCATGAGTTTCTGTATGTTTTAATACATTAGAGTATACATTTTTGTCATAGCTACAAGATCATTATTTTATAGACTATCGTCGTTATTCGCGTTAAAGGTACACACGCGTTAGCACGTAGTTATAATTTCCGTTAACTTTTTCCATTGTGACACGGAAATTAATCATATATTACATTTGTATGGATAATTTTCGTGTCACACTGGAATAGTTAATGGAAACTACTTGCTAACGCAGCTTTAACGGTGTGCGACTTTTTGGTTTTCATCCATCTCCTAAACACATATAATCGCATATATCAAAGCAATTTTTTGAAGAAACTGTCACTGTTGTCTCTTGGACAACGGGACAGAATAACAAACTAGAAAAAGTTGATCCGCTAATGACGCCGGATAATGACGTCATAAGTCGCTATTGCCATTGAAACTCTATGAGAGAACTGTTTTGACAGCTCATAAAAAGTACGTCAGTTGGTGGTGTCAACATCCCTATTCGGGTCGCGACCTGTAAGAAACGCCGCTCTAACCCCACCTCCTTCCAGGCTGGAGGAGGCGAAGCTCAACCAACTGCGGCGGGAAGGCGTGCGCTACTCGCGACTTCCGCTCTGCGCAGACGACATCTATTTCTTACCGCGTAACATCATACACCAGTTCCGGACGGTCTCCGCGGTCACGTCAGTTGGTAAGTGCTAGGGTGTTCTGTCTACTACCCGTCTGCTGGAATATTTGGGATTCATTTTAAAACACTTTGTATTTTATTTATTTTTTGTATAGAAACCAGTTTAGATAGGTGTATTTGATCATATAAATCACTATTTTTTTAATTATCGAAACTTTTTGGTTTGTGACATCTTTCAACAACAAACAAAATACGCTTTCTGGAATCTACATAAACACAACGACGTCTGTACACGCGTCAATGTGTGCGTAAGATACACAGGGCTGACTATCGCAAAACCCTAGTACTATAAGTACTTATTACCAATGATATTTAAAGGTATATGTAGGTATGGCTTAGATATGTGCAAATAAATGTAATCGTTAATCTTTTCTATCTATTTAAACCTACTTAGAATGTATTTGTCTGTGTATTTACACATTATTATTTTCAATTAAAATAGATATACGATTACAAACTTAAACGAATTATTCCGTAGGTAGTTACAGTCCGTGAGATCTTAAAAAAACCTTCGGATTTTAGAAGCATGCTTCGGGTATTGACGATGACACGCGATCGTGATACGCGGTTCTGTTCTGTTATCAACTTGCAAAACTTTTCAAAGTTACCGTAAAAAGTTATGTAAAGAATAACCATCAATACAAAATTAACCTTACTCTAATAATATTACGCTTCTTTATCTTTTTCTAATTTTAATACAATATGACTTTTTGTCATGATACAAATAAAACAAAATCAGCATTTTCGAATTCTTCCATCGTCAATTTAAATTGAGAACACCCCGCCTCAACACAGTACTTTTGTTTGGAATTATATAGAGCTGTTGTTATACTGTATTTACTTCTCTTGGGTACGTCAAATGAATTTTTTTGGTCTGCTTTCGTTTTATATTTTTTTTAATGCACTTTTCGAAATCCCCGTTGCTTCTATAACACGGTCTAGTACCTTATTAAAATATTTACGACCACTTTTTTCTTAAACAATTCAACTTATATACAAAATATTTGAAAATATATTGTAATCAATTTCCACAGATTGGCTATTTACAGACATACCCTGCTTAAGTTGACTCGCCATGGAAATCAATTTCTGAAAAATAACAAACTACCTAAATAAATATATGCAATTGGTGGTTTTAACTGCTCTATATACATCAATGAAAACACAACGAGTGCAATCTACGCGTGATGGATTGCTACTGAGTCAAAAAGACAATTGTCATTTTTTACTAACGAATTCTTCCGATTTCCCCCGAAACCCGAAGGGTTTTCTAAAAGCTCACGGATTGTATTTCATGTATTAATCGCGATAATTTCAGAAATAATTATTTATTTATAAAAAAAAGTAGGTGGGTACCGTTATCATTTCGCAAAATAATTGCTCCCGAACTTAGTGCCGTGCGGCCGACATACATCGCGTTGCGCACTCGACTGTTTTCCTGCGGTTTTCCTGCAATCTGCATTTGAGGGGTGGGGTAACTCGAACCGGTGCGGGGCGGAGCATAGCCATTCTGTGATCATCATCATCATCAGTCGGAAGACGTCCTCTGCTGGAAAAAGGCCTCCCCCTTAGAACGCCACAATGAACGACAATTCGCCACTTGCATCCACCGGTTTCCCGCAACTCTCACGATGTCGTCAGTCCACCTGGTGGGAGGCCTGTCAACGCTTCGTCTTCCGGTTCGTGGTCGCCACTCGAGGACTTTTCTCCCCCAACGGTTATCTGTTCTTTGAGCGATGTGGCCCGCCCATTGCCACTTCAATTACCCATATAATATTCTGTACGTTAGTACTATTATGTATTCTGTGGTTTAATCTTAGTCTGCCACGCCAATGCTTATTTCATAAATATATGTGCTCAAGCACCGCCAATATTTAATTTCTATCTGTGATGAAGTGTTAAACTGTCAAGAATGACTATCAAAGATGACGCTTTCTGAAAGTGTCATATGTCAGATTGCAGGTCCAATCGGATTTCCTAGTAAAATCCAGTTCTGAAGAATGGGGATGATGACGCCATTAAAAATTAATTCGAAGGCACAACTCCAGTAAAAAAACGCTTTATTTTAGCCCTGAAAACCAGATTAATTTTCGATTTACTGTATAATTCGATTTTGTGTTGCTTTAAAACAAATAAATAGTTGATTGAGTAGCCGGATAGTGACGTCATAATCCGCTATTGCCATTGAAACTCTATGGGAGAATTGTGTTTTGACAGCTCATAAAAAGTACTTCATTTGATTGGTGGTGTCAAAATCCATATTCTAAGAATTCGTTACTGATTGATAACGAGCAGCTCCTAACTGCAGTGTCATAGAGGTGAATTGACTTATGTGTTATTTTCAGCGTGGCACCTACGCTTGAAGCAGTACTACCCATCATCGGAGGCGTCCTCGCCGGCCGAGGAGCGCGCGCCGGAGCCCGCGCCCGCCGCCGCCTCCGGTCAGTGTTACTCCTTTATTTGCACAATATATTGAATCGGACGTTGCTTTGCGAAGGTTCAATCAATGAACTAAAAGAAGAAAGAATCTGGTAGCAAAGAAAGAAAGAAAACATTTATTCGTGACAAACAATGGATAAAAAAAAAATAGAGGAAAAATAGTAGATTGATAACCAAGGGTGGAAAGTGACCCATTTCACCCGAGATATTTCTGGCGCTCGAACGAAGTGAGAGCGCCAATTGTTCGAGGGGAAATGGGTTATTTCACCCGAGTTAGACACTTTACTTTTCATTTCGACTGTGAGGAAACTGAAATACTCCAAAAAAACGAGAAAAAAATATTAATAATAAATGGCACAATGAGCAGCGACGGTGATCTTTGGGTTTATTTGTAAGTAGGTTAGTTTTACTTCAATTTAAATTTTTGTATATAGTTCTTTTTTGTTTTAATGTTGTTATTTTGATTGTTAATAATAAATTGAATTTACTTGTACCTATCCAACCTCCATCGGTACCTTTTCGACTGGCCACTTGCCATGCCGAAACGTGAAAAAAAAATGTCGTTGACGTAACTCAATTATATTCGATGTCATGGCTAGCCGAAAAATTAAAAAAAATTACTTTCCACCCTAGAGGAGGAAAAGCAATTTTCCACCCGGCTATCTACCCATGAAAATTAAACTTTCCGAACAGGAGAGATGAAAAAAATAAAGGTATACATGTCACGAAATGGTCCCAAATCAGCAATCTGCCGGTCTTGCGAACGGCGCTGGTCTTCCTTTGGGACCATCTGGTCGTCATACATAAAAAAAATATTGAACACTTATTTTTTTCTTTTGTCAGACAAATAAAAAAATATAAATATAAAAGAGTAAGAAACACGCACAAATATATAAACTTTCACATTTATAATAGTACTAGGGTTAGTTATTATCGTGAAAATGAAGAGGCCTTTACCCAGCAGTGGATGGATGTGGGCTGATTTGATTGATTTGATTGATAGTCATTGTCAGCACTGAACGAGTTTTCTTTTCGCAGAGCCCAAAAAGTCTTCAGCAACCAAACACAAAGCCGGCGTCATTGAGATGCGAGCCCTGAGCGCGAAGTTCCAGGAACAGCCAGCCCTGAAGATAACCGAGAACAGGAAGAGCACCGACACTCAAACCAAACCAGACAAACCTGAAGAAAAGAAAGAGAAGAAAGAACCGAGACCAGAGAAGGACCGGGCGGACAGAATGGAAAGAACCGACGGCACGGCGAAGGTCGAACGCTCAGATTCAACCGAGAAACACCACAGACACAAAGACGACAAGCACAGATCGGACAAGTCCGATAGCAAACACGATCATCACAGGCGACACTCGTCTTCGAGCCGGCACAAGTCCAGTCATCACAAGTCCGACAGACACGATAAACACTCAAAAGAACATAGAAAGGATCACAGAAGAGAGGATAAGAAGGACCATAAACATAAAGAAAGCAAAGATAAGGTCAAGGTTGAGGTGAAGCAAGACATTGTTAATCGGCCGCCGGATTAGTGCGACGGTGGGGCTGTGCGGTGTGAGACAATGGGGGTGAAGTGAGGTGAATGAGAACTTTTCGTTATGAGTTACTTTGTTAGTGCGTTTTTGTAGTATGGATTTGTGGGAGATTCTGAACTGCTAAGTCAAAAGAATTGTAATAAAAAGAAAGAAAGAATAAATTTATTTGCCAGAATTCGGCACAGCAAAAAAAAATGTACAAAAGCTATTTTACCCGCAGGCAGGCGTAAATCTTTAGATGTCCATTCCGTGTGGATAAAAATTATATCATAGTTTTCTTTAGCGTGGCATTAAAACACTCGCGCCACATTTCATGTGTCTAAATATTTTGAAAGTTTATTTCAGTGCCGTGAGAAAATCGGTATAAAAAGTAACCCAATTTTGGAATTTGGCAACACCTCGCAAGAGAAAACTTGGAAAAAATCTTAAAAACACTGAATCCTAAAATAACTTTGATTTTAAGGAAATATCATGAGGTACATTTTCAATCGTTAGAGATCCTCAGAACATACTACAAAAACTCACTTGTATTTCATTGATTTTCACATCGAATTACGATCGAAATATGTTGTTCGTTTACATGCTATTCAGCTAGCAGCTATGTATACTGCTTCTCTAGTATGTCTTCTCATTTGAATTATCTTGACATCATAATGGAACTGTTTCAAATGATATAGGCAGTGTTTATACCGAAGTAATTTTACTTTACATAGCAGTGGAGTTGAAAGAACTTTTCTATTTGCTGTTTTAGTATTTTTCGCATTTTAAAAAATTATAGCTTGGAAAAATTGGCAAAAAGTATCTCTAATGCTCAGTTAACTGGTGGAATACCAGTAGCATGACACTGCGGTGCTCGATCCATCTTGTGTAACTCGTTTGGATTGTGAACCCGCAATGTATATATGGCACGATTTTACTGGAATAATGTGAACCGGGCATAACTGAGACGCATATAAGCGTAAATGCTGCTCGAGACGTTAACAATCTTCAGCACAATTAAAAAAACATCACTATCATCAACTAGACTTTCCACTGTTTTACAAAGACCTCTTTAGAACGCCACAATGAACGATGACTTGCCACCTGCGTCGTCCGTCCATCTAGTGGGAGCACAGAGGCCATATTACCTAACGTTTCTGACATGCGATCACGATCAAATGACAGTTTTTGCATGCGAAAACTGTCATTTGATTGCGATCGCGAGAGCCAGAAACGCTTCGCAATGGACCCTCTGGTTGTCTAGTTTTTTGCCGAAAACTCGTTCCTAAATAATTCATTTCCCAACTTTTTCACTAATCTAACTTATAGGACCTACAGGATAGTCCTGAAATATATCCTGAAAAGTTTAGTTTTAGAAAAAAAAAAACGTTTTTCCATATGAAACAGTTGGGAAATGAACCATTTGGCAAAATTATTTCCGGGTAAAATACAGAATCTTTGGAGGCCTGGCAAGTCCTGTCTCTTCCGTTTCGACTCCACTCAAGAATCTCCCCCAGCCGTTATCTGTTCTTCGAGCCATATAAACTTTGTGCTAAGCACTGCCTAAATCAGGAATATCTTATATAACGTAGAGGACTAGAATAACCATAGCAGTAAACAATGACAATATTCCTTATGCCCTTGCTATAAGGTACACTTCCCCTTGTCTTGTGTCGTAGAGTCGAATCCCGAGTCATAGAGTATATTATTGTACATAATAGCGTAAGTAGTCTCGTAGAGGCTAAACAAAATGGAATGAATGGATTAAAATAAAGTCAAGTTCAATGAAAACTGATCAGAATCCGTGTGATCCGGGCAGTTTTCTTTGCCTTCGAGTGTAATGAAAATGGAACCAGTGATTATTTATGTTTGTATGCGGATTGTGTTTATGTTTTAAGATCATGAAACTTTTCTATCGTTTTTTTTTTTGATGTTCTACGAAATTTGGCTTCCATTGGGCTATCATGTATCCCTAAGTTATTCCCTAAATTGAACTAAAACTTTTAAAAATGTACCCCCTGAGAATTCGATATACAAGTGGCATTTTGTGACTTCAACACTTGTACTCCCATTTCATAAGCGTAAAGGTGACAACTGTTAATATCACTTAGACTGCGTTTCCACCACTGATATGCGAGGACATTTTACGAGGAATGTGTCTGTCTTGAACCAATTCAAACGCTTAATTCATCTATTCTCACTCAGCGCAGCTCTGGAACATAACTCGGCGCAGCGAGGATAGGTAAATGAAGCTTTTCTATTGGTTCATAAAAAATATTCCTCGCGACGCAACCTCGCACAAATCTGGTGGAAATACAGCCTCAAACTAGTTTACTAATATCGTTCGAAACTGGAAACAAAAGATTGGTTCTTTCTCTTTTCAATCTTCGGGAAAACGATGAAACCGACGAGTCCCGAGCGCAAGGGCGTCGCCAAGAGGGGCAGGAAGGGGCAGCTGCCTAAAAGTTGCCAAATGTAAAGCAACCAAACCAAAGTTACAATCGACGTAGATGTAAGGCTCGTACTACAAATGAAAAGCTTCATGTGCTCTCGACTTTACCTACGATTCATACTTTTCACATTCTCAATATCAACTTTCCCCTCATGGGCCACCGGCTGGCGACGTCCTTGCCCGAGCGAAATTGTTCTGCATGTGTCGGTCTATATTTCGTAGCCAATATACTATCAGTTTTGGCAGGGAGCTCTTCAAGACAGCAATGTACTCCGAATTGCCGTTCATTTGTCACCTGTGAAGTTTATGAATTAGGGGCTAGAAGGTGCAGCTTGCGGGGTACGTATGGGGATAGACCCTTTCATTTGCTTTCATTTTTTTTCTAATTTTCTTTTGTCACTGCATCGCGAATGTGATTTGAAAGAATTTTAAACGGAAATGAAGATATAGTGAATAAAATAGTAAATAAAATTTTAACGAGATAAAAAAAATATTCA
Source organism: Choristoneura rosaceana (assembly GCA_037349165.1). Classification (NCBI taxonomy): domain Eukaryota; kingdom Metazoa; phylum Arthropoda; class Insecta; order Lepidoptera; family Tortricidae; genus Choristoneura; species Choristoneura rosaceana. The sequence goes on from JAZBNJ010000013.1 coordinate 8,929,357, forward strand.
CACATATTATTTCTAAAAATTGCACTAAGAATAAAGATATATTCTGATAGAGTAAGGGCTTAAAGATGTTTTTGTGATTTTTTTTTCTATAGTTTGTTAAGTCCACCTTTTCCGTGGTTTATATGCCGTTAAGTATGAGAAATATGTATGTTAAGAATATGACATGTTTACCGTTCGAAGTGATGTCCATAAATAATTGATGTACATGTTGTTTTTGTTTTTAAACAAAGTTGATCATTTTGACATATTACCTGCATACATTATCTGTATGTTTGGTCCCAATATCGGTCACCTTTTTATAAATTCCGAACCTAAAGTATTTAGTGTACACATATTTGTAAATATGGTGTCAGATTTGTCTGAAATAAATCACACATTTCTACGAAAATGTGGAACTGAATTTGACAAATACTTGAAAATAATTAAATAAGGCTGCGTTTCGACCAAAGATGTGAGAGGATGCGTTGCGAGCGATTTGTTTGTAATGAACCAATAAAAACGTTTTATTTACTTAGCTAGCTCCACGAGGCTTTAGTGGAAACAGCCTAACGGAGCGAGGATAGGTAAATCAAGCATTCTATTGGTTCATAAACACATCCCTCGCAGATCTGTAGAAACACAGCCTTAGTCCCCGTTCAGCTTTTGGTTGCGTCGTTTTGGTCTCAAATAAAAGTTTATTTTATTTTATTAAAAAGCCGCATGTAAGCTTACCTTTTCGATGACTTGCAGAATCATTTAAAAAATATAAAATAGGGTAGTAACACCACTTACATTAACATTGGCAGAGATCCCTTCAGGGATAAGTCCGCCTTTGTACTTAGCACTTTCTTTTGTGTGTTATTTTTGTACCTATTTCCTTTTTGTACAATAAAGAGTTTAAACAAACAAACATTAACACCATTACTAAAAAACTCTGATTTTCATCAAGATTACGATTTGGAGTCTTTTTGTATTTTTTATTTCAACTCCAAATTTTTTTGTTTCTTTTACGGTTATCCCGTGAAAGTTTAATATTTCACACGAAAACACAAGCCGAAACATGAATGCACAGAAAAACCAGAAAAATAGACCAGCGCTGGGAATCGAACCCAGGTCCTCAGCATTCCGTGCTGCGTGCTATTCCCCTACACCACCACTGGACAGGAGACTAGACACGAATTTTTCCTATGCACCCATATTTCAACTTTTGGATTCTTTTTCATTTGTCACTTTAGCAGCGACACTAACGCCATCTATGGATCTACGTTCTCAACGAGAAACATTTTTTCCACTCCCGTCGAAGCTATCCGCTCACCAGGGACAAGAGATGTCGCTATTAAGCAATCAAATCAAGATTACGATTTGGAGTCTTTTTGTATTTTTTATTTCAACTCCAAATTTTTTGTTTCTTTTACGGTTATCCCGTGAAAGTTTAATATTTCACACGAAAACACAAGCCGAAACATGAATGCACAGAAAAACCAGAAAAATAGACCAGCGCTGGGAATCGAACCCAGGTCCTCAGCATTCCGTGCTGCGTGCTATTCCCCTACACCACCACTGGACAGGAGACTAGACACGAATTTTTCCTATGCACCCATATTTCAACTTTTGGATTCTTTTTCATTTGTCACTTTAGCAGCGACACTAACGCCATCTATGGATCTACGTTCTCAACGAGAAACATTTTTTCCACTCCCGTCGAAGCTATCCGCTCACCAGGGACAAGAGATGTCGCTATTAAGCAATCAAATCAAGATTACGATTTGGAGTCTTTTTGTATTTTTTATTTCAACTCCAAATTTTTTGTTTCTTTTACGGTTATCCCGTGAAAGTTTAATATTTCACACGAAAACACAAGCCGAAACATGAATGCACAGAAAAACCAGAAAAATAGACCAGCGCTGGGAATCGAACCCAGGTCCTCAGCATTCCGTGCTGCGTGCTAAAAATAAAAAAAAAATAAAATTAAAAAAATAAAATAAAATTCGTGTCTAGTCTCCTGTCCAGTGGTGGTGTAGGGGAATAGCACGCAGCACGGAATGCTGAGGACCTGGGTTCGATTCCCAGCGCTGGTCTATTTTTCTGGTTTTTCTGTGCATTCATGTTTCGGCTTGTGTTTTCGTGTGAAATATTAAACTTTCACGGGATAACCGTAAAAGAAACAAAAAATTTGGAGTTGAAATAAAAAATACAAAAAGACTCCAAATCGTAATCTTGATTTGATTGCTTAATAGCGACATCTCTTGTCCCTGGTGAGCGGATAGCTTCGACGGGAGTGGAAAAAATGTTTCTCGTTGAGAACGTAGATCCATAGATGGCGTTAGTGTCGCTGCTAAAGTGACAAATGAAAAAGAATCCAAAAGTTGAAATATGGGTGCATAGGAAAAATTCGTGTCTAGTCTCCTGTCCAGTGGTGGTGTAGGGGAATAGCACGCAGCACGGAATGCTGAGGACCTGGGTTCGATTCCCAGCGCTGGTCTATTTTTCTGGTTTTTCTGTGCATTCATGTTTCGGCTTGTGTTTTCGTGTGAAATATTAAACTTTCACGGGATAACCGTAAAAGAAACAAAAAATTTGGAGTTGAAATAAAAAATACAAAAAGACTCCAAATCGTAATCTTGATTTGATTGCTTAATAGCGACATCTCTTGTCCCTGGTGAGCGGATAGCTTCGACGGGAGTGGAAAAAATGTTTCTCGTTGAGAACGTAGATCCATAGATGGCGTTAGTGTCGCTGCTAAAGTGACAAATGAAAAAGAATCCAAAAGTTGAAATATGGGTGCATAGGAAAAATTCGTGTCTAGTCTCCTGTCCAGTGGTGGTGTAGGGGAATAGCACGCAGCACGGAATGCTGAGGACCTGGGTTCGATTCCCAGCGCTGGTCTATTTTTCTGGTTTTTCTGTGCATTCATGTTTCGGCTTGTGTTTTCGTGTGAAATATTAAACTTTCACGGGATAACCGTAAAAGAAACAAAAAATTTGGAGTTGAAATAAAAAATACAAAAAGACTCCAAATCGTAATCTTGATTTGATTGCTTAATAGCGACATCTCTTGTCCCTGGTGAGCGGATAGCTTCGACGGGAGTGGAAAAAATGTTTCTCGTTGAGAACGTAGATCCATAGATGGCGTTAGTGTCGCTGCTAAAGTGACAAATGAAAAAGAATCCAAAAGTTGAAATATGGGTGCATAGGAAAAATTCGTGTCTAGTCTCCTGTCCAGTGGTGGTGTAGGGGAATAGCACGCAGCACGGAATGCTGAGGACCTGGGTTCGATTCCCAGCGCTGGTCTATTTTTCTGGTTTTTCTGTGCATTCATGTTTCGGCTTGTGTTTTCGTGTGAAATATTAAACTTTCACGGGATAACCGTAAAAGAAACAAAAAATTTGGAGTTGAAATAAAAAATACAAAAAGACTCCAAATCGTAATCTTGATTTGATTGCTTAATAGCGACATCTCTTGTCCCTGGTGAGCGGATAGCTTCGACGGGAGTGGAAAAAATGTTTCTCGTTGAGAACGTAGATCCATAGATGGCGTTAGTGTCGCTGCTAAAGTGACAAATGAAAAAGAATCCAAAAGTTGAAATATGGGTGCATAGGAAAAATTCGTGTCTAGTCTCCTGTCCAGTGGTGGTGTAGGGGAATAGCACGCAGCACGGAATGCTGAGGACCTGGGTTCGATTCCCAGCGCTGGTCTATTTTTCTGGTTTTTCTGTGCATTCATGTTTCGGCTTGTGTTTTCGTGTGAAATATTTCTGATTTTCATTTTAGTTGCTTTAAAATAATAAATAGTTTGTCGATTCAGTAGGCTAATAAGTGCTACAGTTGAGTATTGCAACACAAAAAGTATGTCAAATTGGTGGTGTTAGATACCCTATTATCTGACACTTGTATCGTTATTTGCGACAGACCTTACTTCATATCGTGGCGTCCAACTCACGCTAATAGTATTTAACAGGAGTGTGAGAGAGAACACGATACAAACTTTGGAGCAGCACCCCTGAGGGTATTTGGATGTTCTCAATCAGCGAATGCGTTGTGTTCTAGCATGATATTCATAATTTAAATGTTATTTCACTTATTTTTTTTAAGTTTGTAAGCTTGCATGCGGGGACCTCCTCGTCATCTTAAGTTAGTTATCGATACAGTATTATTAACGAATAGTGAAATGTAACCAACCGCACCCACTAGCCTGGCACTCAGTCCTTTAGAACCTGTTAATGTAACTGAGAAATACTATCGAGATAGATTTCACACATCCAATTGTTGACTGGGCGTGTAAATTTTATTTTAATTCTTCGGAGATGAATTTGTCTCATTTTCCTGAATGAAAACTATCGTATCTCGTTCTCAGGGTGTCTCATACCAAATTTCATCAGCGGTTTAAGCGTGATGAGATAACAGACGCATAAATGCGAAAGTACCTAACACTTCGCATTTATATTATAATACATATTTGTAAAAAAGTAATTTGTGCTCTGGCTCCAAACACCTCCGTACGATTTGCGCACTATGTGATAATATACTTACAATTCCTTTTCGTTCGGCGAGTCAGCGGAGCTCCGCACAGCGGGGCTCCTATTTCATGGCGGTTTGCTTCTTTGGTATTTAAGCTACCTACTGTTTGTGGTGGCAAATCATTTTATATTAAAACCGACGAGGGAGATTTGCGGTCCACTTTGTTGTGCTTTTTGGTCACCTAGTGCTTATATCTTTTTGGAATAATAAATAGAAGGATATCTTTTTCTATCTCGATAGTACTCTGGTAGCAAAGAAAGATACGAAAGACTTGTGTTAAGTATGGTGTCTGCTGCGAGTATTCTGCAATGAGTATTTTCAGTGCTCGTTTTCGAATGCTTGCATGGAGCCTTAGGTATTTTGAGTTTGACTATTTTCATGAACGTTAAGTAATTAAATTGCTGGTTAGAAATTGATTTTTGAGGATGGAATCAAAGAATCGAGTGTAAAATTAGGTACGTATTATGCAACAGTTAAGTGTGAGTTGCAACAAGTTACAGTTGTACCATAAATATAAATTACAACGATGTGAAAATTTTTTTCGGATGGAGCGTAACCATTTCAGCCCATAATAAGGCAGTATGGTTGAATCTTGAGTAGCCATTGGTCAAACTTTCACGCGCCATTTTGAAGTGACCGCCATTTTGTTCAGCGTCGCGCCAAACGTCACCACGTCAGTCGGTTGCATAAAATTACACATTGTACATGGTCTTTATTAAATTATGTTTGTGGTCCACCCTGTACTATAATAATAATAATAGCACAATAATGTTAGCAGAAATTTACTTTGGTAATATGACTGCTGGTTTGACATTATAAATAACTTGGCGCAACTCACACTGCCTTCTTATTCGTAGACTGCCTAATTACCGCTGAAGTATTATGGGTAAGAAATTGTTAACGTTCTTGATAATGGACGTTATTTTTGTCACGTTTTGCGAGATGTACATTTTGTATATTTTTATTGTATAGGTTAAGTTCGAATGAATCGTGGCCGGGTTTGCCTGGCGGGATCAGTAATCAAGATGTTGTTTAAATCAAAATATCGTCAAATTGTGATTCGTAAGTAATCCGGATCGGTGTTTGAAACTCGTACAATTATTTCTTTTTAAACGTTAATGAAAATGATCATGGCTAGTTGTTTTGGGGAGTGTTCACTTTGCGCCAGTTTGATTATTAATTCGTTGCTGCTTGGCTACTACGAAACTCGAAGTTCGTATCGTACCGTCCCGCTGACGCTTATATTATTTAATACGAGTGTGAGAGGGACGGTACGATACTAACTTCGATTTTCGAGTTTCGTAGTAGCTTTGTTGGATCGTACACAGATTGTGACATAAGTTGTCATGTGGAAATACCAATATGACGCGAACGAAACTGTGTTGCCCTTAATTAAATGGTCATAATTAGTGTGGATCGACCGATGACTAAAGCCAAATAATTCAACGGATCAGCTCAGTTATACAAAAATTGTGCGAATTGTAACGCATTTACTGCCACCTGACTTCCACAGGTGCCACAGACGCCCATGTGGGTTGAAAATGTATGAATAATTGTGACAGCGGCACTGGCTGAAGTTCCGAAAACGCATATGGCTGAAGCACCGACGCACGGTGGCAGTGAATGCTTTAAGTATGCTGTTGATGAAAGATATGCAGTTGTTATATTTAAACGAAGAGAAAATCTGAGTTTTACCACAAAAACGACTTTTAATACGTAATTTTTTGATGAATACGGTTTCTGATCCCAAAACGCTATTTTTTTTCTATGAATGGACGAGAAACTATGGCTAAGTTTTTGTGGTAAAACGGTGTAACTTTATTATGTCGATTGAAAAACCAAATTTAATTGTACTTAATGTTTTTGTCTTCTTAAATAAAACAACCGAGGCCCAGCGCACTAGGTTTAGCCTCTTTCTAGCCGGATGTGTGCGACTAGTGCAGTGTTTATGAGAAATGATGTCAATGTTTGCGTTAATTACAATTAAATCATTAAATTAAACGTCGGAAGTTAAATTATTGTCTAATGTAGAGGATGTTGAGGCCTGTCTGCTGTCTGGCCGGACACTATTGTGATCGATATATTTATCTTATTTATGTTTAGGCGGTTAATTTATTGTTTCACGTTTCCTATATTTTTGAAAATAATAACTAGATTATAATAGAATTTTGGTAGTTTTATTTTACCCTAGAGATGAGAAATCCTCGCGATTGATTCTTAACACTTTTACAAGTAGCGGCACAAGAGCTTAGCGCTGACGGTTATTGCGCAGAAGTCAAAAGTAAGGTATCACACGGGGAAGGGCGGGCGTGCGTAGCGCCGATTGGCTTTCCAGTCGCATTACGTCCCCCGCGCCCATGCCCCCATGCGCAGCTATCCCTTCCACGGTTCACTCAGCGCTAGACTCTCGTGCCGCTACTTGTACTGTCCCTCGCTTCCCCAACTGTCATGGGTCGGTACGTCCGTGAATTACAGGTAATGCACAAATTTAATGTATAGAATCATCCATTTCTGACGTCACGTAGACGTGGTAGAGCTAGTTTAAAGTTTGACGGTGCATTACATGTAATGCGCGGACAGTTAGTGTTAATAGCACACCCGAGACTTGATCGGGCAGCGACGTTTTAAGGGCGGTATGACTAGCGTTTTAATTGCGTGTATAAGCTAGTTTTTTTGTAGGGCGTGTTGCGTACGCGCGCTCAGGTGCGGTTTTGCTTTTTTCGAGAGTTAAACACCTTTGGTTGAACACTAAGGATTGAGGGCGAATATTCAGCGTTTTTTTTTCGTCATTATCTTCACAGGTGTTATTAAGAGCTAATGCTTAGGGTATTTTTTTTATGAAAATTGAAGACAATGTCTATGCTGAATTTAGCGTGATTAAAATTCTTGTGACCTGTCTTTCCGTTGTGCTATAATAAACGTGGGACGCTAATGACGTTTGACCGCGCGGTCAAAACTCGAATATTCGCCCTTGAGCGCGTACTCGCTCGTTGCGTTTAATCGCCAGTATGCCAAAAAACAACACGCGTAGAAAAAACGCTAGTCTGAAACCGCGCTAATCATAACTACAAAACGTTTGACTGAAAAAAGTCCCGTTGTGACACAAAAATCACCATTTTGCATGGTTTAATTTCGGGGCACAACGGAAAACTTTAATTTTGAATACCAGTGTTAACGCATTTACTGCCACCTGACTTCCACTGGTGCCGCCGACGCACATGTGCGTTCAAAATGTATGAATAATTATGACATCGGCACTGGGTGAAATTCCGAAAACGCATATGTGCGTCTGTGGCAGTGAACGCGTTAAGATGTGGCAACTTTTTGAATTTCACCCAACGGCCGCAATGTGACTGAAAACCTGAAGTAATCCCTGCATTATTAAAATAAAACAAAAATTTAATTTTACGTCATTTATTTACCTACTGAAGGGTCTAAATATAATTGAAAAACATCGAAAAACGTAAGTACAAACAATAAATATGGAGAATCTGATCAGTCGGGACGTTACATTATCTAGATGAAGGTGAAATCAAATTAAATTAAATGATTAAATTAGATGATTCATCGATTGAGATTCTCACAGAGCAGATACAAAAATCTCAGAAATTTACAGCAACTTCAACAGTAACGCAACCAAAGATTTAGAAGTTTAAATGTAGATAATGCCTTCGCAGCGAAAAAGTAACATTACACGCTGCGGCGCGGTACTGAGTAATTAGTGCCATCTCTTTCTGTCCTACGGTAATTATCAACATTGCTTTCTCTATCATTCCAAATCTCATTCATTTCGAAGTTGACACATTTCGGCGCGCTTAAAGTATGGTAAGGGCGTACCTGTCTAAACATCAAAAATCTTTGAAACGTTTAGTGCATCCTGTAAATAAAGAATGTCCTAAAACAGAACTGCTAATTCTGCTGGTATATATCGATATTGTTTCAAATTTTAGTATAATTATCTGAATAGCGAAACGAGTTTTAAGAAAACCTAAATTAAAATTTTAATAATACAATATGGCAAGATGACGAGACCAGTGCACGTAATACTTTTGACTAAAATGCCGAGAATTCGTCTCCTGGCTAAATAATTGGAGCATTTCCAAAAATAGAATACAATTTATCTACAATTACAAAATTGGACGTGTAAAAAAATCGTCACGAAGGACATAACAAGACTATTTTACAGTACTTATAGTTTTGTACTCTTGTTTTTGAAAATACTCAGTACAATTTCAATTTATTTTACAAAGTCACATACAATATACGCTTATATTATATTGACAATCTTACACATATATAACATATACGAAAAAACAGCAACAGTAATTTTTCAAAAATATGAATCAACTGGTTAAGTATAAGAAAATGATCTAGTCATCAATGTAAATATAATCTCACTGATCCGAACTTGAATCAACATTGATTTTTTAAATCAACCATTGTCAACACTAATCTGTCTATCATTATAAAACAGCAATTCCAATGCTGCGAAATACAGCCTACCCATAAAGAGTAAAAAAGAGAGCAATAATTTCGTATTAAAAAATGTAGGCTCCGCTTGTCCATTTTCTAGTCTTTCTGAGCAATCTGTTAATGAAAATTAGTACTAACGAATATTTGTCATGTCCAAATTGTAAAATTTGAGCCGAAGCAATATTGCACGCTCGAAAGCACTCGTTTAAAATGCAAACTATCAGTCCTTAATATAAAATGTATAAATATATTTACTATCTAAATACGTTGTTAACCTTTTGACCGCTAATGTCTTATATAATGTACATTTGAACCTTCTGCGTTTTTACACACCTCAGTCTTTTGGGATAAACAGGTATGAATTATTCTGAAAATCTACTACATGCAAAAAGTTTTCGAGTTTTAACGTACATTATCCCTTTATTTTGAGCGCTTGTTGACTGATTGTATTGTGCGTTTTGTATTTATAATTTATAAGACACTGGTCAAATGATTAACTAGGTTACAACCATAACGTATACAATTGGCAATACGAGACTTTACAACTTTAAAACAGGGTTAAAAACGTAAGGCTTTGGTAATCTAAGGCAGTTACGATGGACTCCGCTCGTTGGTTACTGTAAAAACAAAACAATAGTTTAGAACGTATACCGTCCCTTGTATCATATAGGGTAAATCGTCCATTACTGGCCACCTAACACTAAAAATGAATTCTAGTCACCAAGTATAAACAGAGTTCATTAACCAACTTACCACAAATCGGTTGACTTTAGGTGCGAAGGTTTTCGCCACGTTGGTCGGCTGCCCTTTCATGGCTTCGAATTTCTCACGCAAACTGGGAACAAAGTGATTGTTATTTTTAACCCCCGACGCAAAAAGAGTAGTATAATAAGTTTGACCGGTATGTGTGTCTGTCTGTGGTGCCGTCGCTCTTAAACGGGTGAACCGATTTGAATGCGGTTATTTTATTTGAAAGCAGATTTTGTAGCGATGGATCTTAGGCATGTTTTATCAAAATCGGTTCTGCCGTTTTTGAGATATTGAATTTTGAAGTGACAATATAGGTGTTTTCCAACTTTTTGTTGTTTAGGTTATTTAAAGTTTTAAATTTAAGTGTGAACAGAAATCTTGAGCCTGTATTGTCTAACGCACTCGGCAGGACCGCCGTCAACGTAGATTTGTGACAGGCTAGATGGCGCTAGTGTGAGGTTCGTTTGGGTGACACTCTTTCCCGGGCCGAATACCGACATGGAATTACCGACCCAATTTTTCGTGTACACACCCATAGAAGCTCCTGTCACCTTCCTGTCAGTTTCCATGGGCGTGTACACAAAAAACAGGGCCGGTATTTCCATTTCGGTGTGATTCGGGCCGGGAAAGACTGTCACCCGTTCGTTTGACAACTTTAACATTTGAATTATGTTTGTGGATAAGTAACTAAATGAGCCAATCGCAAGCAAGACTGTAACGTCAAACGGACCTCGCGAAACTAACGCCATTTAGTGGTATTTCGCCTATCTTTTAGCCCTCACTGTCCATTATATTTATTTATTGCGACATAATAGGAATGTTGACATCACCAATCAACTGACGTACTTTTTATGAGCTGTCAAAACACAATTCTCCCATAGTTTCAACGGCAATAGCGGATTCGATTTGTGGCATTCGAACATGGAGGATGTGAACAATGTTTAATTTTGCTATTTCTGTTTCTTTGGCTAGTTGAAGTATAATTTTGATAGTGTTTTATGCGGCGATTAACCTTAACAGTGAACAGTGATCGCAATATTCAATATTGCTCTCGTGTCTGACATTTTTTAATGTGCAAGTCGTCTCCACGTGGTTTCTGGAATTTTGCTATCAAGTTGCAAAAACTACAATCACCGTACAACGTTGCCTCTCGAAAGAGAATACTTTGACATTGGCGAAATTGTCTTATTAATTAGGACAGAAGCCATATTTTAAAAAAGAATAAGAACGGCAATAGCGAATTATGACGTCATTATCCGGCAACTCAATCAACTAACTATTTATTTGTTTTAAAGCAACCAAAAATCTAATTTTACAGTAAATCGAAAATTAATCTGGTTTTCAGGGCTAAAATAAAGCGTTTTCTTACTGGAGTTGTGCCTTCGAATTATTTTTTAATGGCGTCATCATCCCTATTAAGGCATTACCTCTTGGCGGTCTCGAGCTGCGACTCCCCGTCGTCGTCGCGCTCGATGACGACGCCGGAGGGCGAGCGCGCCGGCTCCGACTCGGACCAGTGCTCGAAGCGGTCGCGGAAACTCTTCGTGCGCGCCAACTGCTGTGCCTGATGCAAATTTACCCCATATTTCACCATTTTCTGATAATTTGACGACAATGACGACCAGATGGCGTAGCGGTTAGAGAATCTGACTACGAAGTTTGAGGTCCCGGGTTCGATTCCCGTGTCGGGGTAGATATTTGTATGAAAAATATGAATGTTTGTTCTCGGGTCATGGGTGTTTTATACCCCCTTGCAAAAAAAAATAGGGCACCTATGGTTTTTCAGATTTTTAGGCATTGAAGCTTAGAAAGTAAGCTTTCATGCCCATAAAATACAAAAACCATAGGAGCCCGTTTTTTTGCAAGGGGGTTTATACATATCGTCGACCGTAGGTTCAATTAAGGTAGGGGACATTGCGCGCAATATTAAAGTATATCATCATCATCATCTCAGCCTATATACGTCCCACTGCTGGGCACAGGCCTCCTCTCGGAATGAGAGGGCTTGGGCCATAGTTCCCACGCGGGCCCAGTGCGGATTGGGAACTTCACACGCACCATTGAATTGCTTCGCAGGTTTGTGCAGGTTTCCTCACGATGTTTTCCTTCACCGCAAAGCTCGTGGTAAATTGCGCACATGAATTTCGAAAAACTCAGAGGTGCGAGCCGGGATTTGAACCCACGACCCTCAACTTGAGAGGCGATAGGTCAAACCACAAGGCCACCACGGCTTTTTTTACTTAGCAATATCCTAAAATAGTTATTTGATTAATTAGACAAGAAAAAAAAAACTATGAAATCAGATCATCCAAATACACAGGTTGCTCCAGAGTGATACATTGAAAACCGTTAGTTTTTCGGTAAATATTGAACTGATTGTTATGATACTTTGCAGTTTGGTTTTAAATATCTTGCTAAGCCAGTAAGTATTTGTATTTGTCCAGAGGCTAAGGTCACCCAGTATATCCCAGAACTGCAGTGATAATTGATAATTTATTTATTTACAGAGAACATGGTACAAGATAAAAGGTTCTTAAAGGTATAGAAGGCTGTCACATTCTGCCGCGATTGCGACGTGTAAATTAAAAGTGTTACCTGTTTAAGCGCCTCGTCCTGATCCCTTGCCTCGTTGTAGTACCGCTGGCGTTCCTCCTCGCTGTCCTCTTCGTACTCCTCGTCGCTGTACTCCTCCTCGGAGGTGTCCCCCTGGTGGGTGTGCTCGCCCGGCGGAGGGGGGGTGAAGCACTTCAGCGGCTTCGGGCCTGGAGGGGAGAGACAAATTTAGTCTTTTCATTAACATAAGTTTTTTGCTAAAAAATATTTTCACTTCTCATGCTCGTAAAGTTCGTGTTTATGCTGTTTCTAGGCGACATAAAATGACTTTTTATGCTCTAGTGCACAAAATAAAATCTTCGTCTAATACCAACTCAAGACCAAGGTGATCAGGTGTTAAACAGCCACAAACAAAAAAGTTTCTATATATTTTATTTATATTTTTTTATTTATATAAAACTAAAAATCAATCTAATCAATCATAAATATTAATAAATCAGTAAAATTAAAATAATGGAATTATTATAATAATACATAAAAAATATAAGGTACATAGAAAGTGAATCATTGTTTCCACTGTTGCTATTTCAATTCCTCGCCATCGAAGAGAAGAGCAGAGTCTAAAACTCGAGCATTAAACCCATTTTCGCCTCGACGTGTCTATCCACCCTCGCCGTAGCGGCTCGGTGGCTATATGAACGCCTCGGGTAAAAGGGCTCGTTTAATACTCTTGTTGTACAATCTACTATTTTGATACAAGCTTTTTTGCGGACTACTTTTTGTTGACTTGTATCATTATCAAACTACATGTCCGTACCAAATTTAGTATCAAGTTGAGAAGTTCCGTCCTGCAGAGGCAATCTTAGCTGCACTACCGTCACTTATTAAACGATTATTGTCTCTGATGGTTCTCTATCGTTTGCCCGAATTTCATATGCCCGAATGTATCAATTTCTAGAATTTTCATTTGCCGTAAAGTAATTTATTTCGGAAATAGTAATTACTTCAGAGTTGATATTAAACTAACCTAACCTACTGCATTCTATGTGATGACATTATTAAAAATCCTGAAAACAGCACGGTTCTATATATTTTATGGCAAACGTTGGTATGGCAAGTGAAATTCGGGCAAATGAAATTCGGGAAAGTAAATGTAAACGGTCTGACCGTGGTCCTGGGGCTGCCGCCGCTGCTCCTCCATTTGCCGGAACACGTCGATCATGCGCGAGGCGGTGTGCCGGTCGGCCGCCAGCCCCGTGTCGGGCGCCGCGCCGCCGCGGACCACGCTCGGCTCGTGGTACACCTCCGGCGACGGGGATTTCGGACGCTGGACAAATGGATAATGTAATATGGTTTATGGTTTAAGATATTTATTTTCTCAAAAGATTTACAAAATCACTTATACAGAAAAACAATATTAATTTCGCTAAACCAGCACTTTAAGTACGCCAGCCTGTTACGCCAGACAGTTATTACGTATTATTACTTATTTGTCCCTTGTTTTTTTACTTATGGATTATTATAATTTATTTATTTATATCTTGTTTCCTTAAAATTAAATCTATTGTATGTCTTAATTTTATTTACACATAAGTTTAGTATATTTATGTATCATTCCGTGAGTCACAGACGGTACTGACAGAATACTAGCGCTGCAGGCGTCTAACGCCTCAGCATTATGCTGAGTCAGCGGCCGTTTCACTTTTGCGGGACACAAAAAATCGTGTATTTTTATTTTGGTATTTCCTTTTTGTTTTGTTTGTGTTTGCTGTCTATTGTTTTTTTTCTTTTTGCTTTTATTTGTGTCTTTGTGAATATGAATAAATGTCTTTCTTTTTTCTTTCCATTGACTAGTGTTAACTGACGGTTAAATGTGATGCCGTCTTTATTTGAAGGGTCCACGGAAAGAACACGTCCAGTCACCTTTTTTTATATTGAGATTTTAATCTCAAAATGTAGACCTCGCCAAGTACTATGACTTACCATTGAATTCAATATGGATATCTGAAAAGAGTATATATTTTTTTCATTTTTAAAGAAATGGCAACCATAGTAATTGTTCGTGATGTCTAACTTTCAAACCGCTATAACTCAGAAAGTTGTTTAAGTGACTAGACATGTTCTTTCCGTGGACCCTTCAATTTGTTTTGTTCGAATAGACGGGACGGCATCACATTTAACCATTAGTTAACAATAATCAATGGATGGTGAAACAGCCCCTAAATGTGAAAGTTTTCGAGTGAGTATAATTATTTGTTACTTCTTCACGCTATAAGGACTGGACGGATTTGGATGAAATTTGACAAAAAGTTAGCTTATAACCTGGATTAAAACATAGGCTACTTTTTATCTCGATATTCCCACGGGATAGGGATAAAATCTGTAAATAACAGCCGCTGGTCTTAGAGTCATGAATTTTGGTATGTAGACTTCTGGAATAACACATAGGCTACTTTTTATCCCGATACTCCCACGGGATAGGGATAAAATATTAAAACAATAATCGTTGGGCTGACTCATGAAATTTGACATGAATGTTTTTAATGTTGTTTGATTGTTGTTAATTTTCGGGAATTCCCACGGGAAATTTTAAAAATCCCGAAATTTCAATTCAGCTGCTGGTTCTAATGATTTAAGTGTGCGAAGCTGCGAGTTAACACTAGTCCCTACTAATATTATAAATGCGAAAGTAACTCTGTCTGTCTGTTACGCTTTCACGTCGAAACCACTAAACCGATTTTGATGAAATTTGGTATATAGGTAGTTTGAGCCCCAAGGGTCAACATAGGACACCTTTTATTCCGGTAGAGGGCGCCAACGCGCGATACGGCGATAACGATAGCCGACGAAGTTGCAGGCATAAGCTATATACCATAAATGTCTCTGACGACGGGACAAATAGCAAACATGAAAAAGTTAAGATTGGTTTTTTGGAATCTTTTTGTATTTTTTATTTCAATTCCAAATTTTTACTTTTACGGTCATCCCGTAAAGTTGGTTGATCCCGTACCTGTATCTGCCTGGGCGGCGTCATACGGAACTCCTTGCGGGTCTCTTCCGGCTTGTAGGTCTCGAAGAACTTGAACCGGTCCGAGATGTCGGCCGTCTGTATGCGCACCTCCTCCACCTTATCTGCCGCGCGGACTACGTCCTTCGGCACGAACGGCTGCAACATGGACAATAGTTGGGTATAATTCTAGATCATCATCATCATCAGCCGGAAGACAATAATAATAATAATAACTCTAGATACTCGTTGAGATTTTCTTGGAAATTTGTTGATACAAATATTTTAACCTCTTCACCGCCACAAAACAACGAAGTGACATGCTTTGTGTGCCACAGGGAAACCAGCGACAAATCAATTTGATTTTTAATTTCATCGCAGAAGGATTAATTCAGAGTTGAATGTTGATCATGTATATCATGTACAAGTAGGTCTCCTGATGGTAAGAGATCACCACCGCCCATAAACATTTGCAACACCAGGGGTATTGCAGACGCGTTGCCCACCTAGAGACCTAAGATGGAATACCTCAAGTGCCAGTAATTTCACCGGCTGTTAATCTCCACGCCGAAACACAACAGTGCAAGCACTGCTGCTTCACAGCAGGATTGGCGAGCAAGATGGTAGTAGCAATCCGGGCGAACCTTGCACAAGGTTCTATCACCTGCGAAATTACTTATTTTTAGTATTGTTGTGGCAGCACAGAATGCTGAGGACCTGGGTACGATTCCCAGCGCTCGTCTCTTTTTCTGTTTTTTTTTTTTCTGTGTATCTATGTTTCAGGTTGAAATGGGAATGGGCTGGCCACATCGCTCGAAGAACAGGTAACTTTTGGGGGAGAAATGTCCTCGAGTGGCGACCACGAACCGGAAGACGAAGCGTTGGCAGGCCTCCCACCGGGTGGACTGACATCGTGAGAGTTGCGGGCAACTGGATGCAAGTGGCGAGTTGTCGTTCATTGTGGCATTCTAAGGGGGAGGCCTTTGTCCAGCAGTGGACGTCTTCCGGCTGATGATGATGATGAAACATCGGATTATATGCACTATCAAAATGCCAATATATGCATGCAAATATGCACTAAAAAGAGCGAAATATGCACAAAATATGCACAATCAAAAACCATTCATTATTAAGAATTCACATTATTTCATATTATATTCATATGTATATATTTTCCATCTCTGCAGCTAAATGGCAACATGTTGATCGATTTGATATTTTTTTGATGAATTTTGGCAATTTTGTTTTGTCCAAAGTAAAGTTAGGGTTTTTTTTACTGGTGGCATTATTTCAACAAAAATTAGATTTTCGTAGATAGTTTGAACGTTTCGACAGAATAATACAATACGCCTTACACTTAAGCACTGTCAACGAAAAAGTACCAAAATATGCAATAACGCTATAAAAATAGAATTATATGCAAACATGCAAATGCATATAATCTGATGTATAATGATCATGTTTCAGTTTGTGTTTAGGATATTGTTGACTCACGATCTCTTTCCGCTTGGGCGCGTCCTGCGGCGGCGGGGACGTGGGCGACTGGCTCTTCGCGTTGGCGTCGAGCTCCAGGAAGATCGAGCGAGACTTCTTGCCGATGCCTGCGAATAAGTAAAATTACACTGTTTAAGCCCGCTCCACACTTAGCCCGCGGATCGCGCGCAATGGCTGCGAAGGGGCGCGAACGCTAAGTGTAGAGCCGTTTCGCATATTCGTCGCGGTTTCGCGCTTTGTTCCCCAATTTTGGTCGGTTTTCGTCCCGCGTCAAAGGGAGCGCGAAGCGCGAACGCGACGCGGGACGAGACGCGGACGAGTGTAGAGTCGTTGTTAAATTCGCGGCAAGTTCGCTCCGTGAAATCGCGCCGTGATCCGCGGACTAAGTGTAGAGCGCCCTTGTGGAACTAAACATAAACGAGTGAAAGAGACAATCCAACGGTGCTGGCTGAAAATCAGCGCTGGGGTGTTTGTTATTATAACGCTTCAGCATTATGCTGAGCCAGTGTCCGCATGACGCAGTGACGCATAATTTCCTATGTGTTGTCTATTTGTACTTAATGCTATTGTTGTGTCTTGTGTTGTGAATAAATGTATTTTCTTTCTTTCTTTAGAATGAGAGAAATACTGACGAATGAGCGGGATGCTAGATAGTTGAGATTGAGGGATGTATGAGAGTGATAGAAATAGGTTTCTTAGTAAGTATGAAAGAGACAACAATAAAAAGATGGCGGAATCTGAGTTTCAATTCTTACAGACTCCGTCATTTGTTTTTATAAAAAAAAAATCTTGCACAGTATAACAGTTTTAGGCTGAGTTTTTCGAACAGAGATGTGCGAGGATGTTTTACGAGGAATGTGTTTTTATGAACCAACTAGCTTTTGCCCGCGGCTTCGCCCGCGTAGAATTTGGTTATCGCGCGCTGTTCCACCGGGAACTGTGCATGTTTTGTAACAACTGGTAGCATGGTGTACATTTGTGTTCCTCTGAAGTCAGTGTGGTGTGGTGGTGGTGATAGATGAGTTTGTGTAATTTGTGTGTACAGTGTGGAGGTGGAGGAACTGCATGAACACGCATATTTTGCATAAGCTTAGCTATCGTAAAGTCGCGGGTGAGCAAGGAAATTCTTTTAGAATACCTTCGTTGAAGAGCGCGCGGTCGTCGATCTCCCGGTTCCTGGGCGGCTGGTTCTCATCGTTGAAGACTTCTCCGTTCTCGAAGCGCTGCTTGATGGCGCGAGCCTTCTCCGCATCCAATTCTAGCTCGCGTGAGATCTTGTCTGCTGACGTCACACCTGAACAAAAGAAAAGAGTATTCATTTTGAACTTTTTTTAAACTCAGTAGATATACTATTTATGCTAGCTTTACGCAGAAGAATGAAAAATGACTAGCTTCCTGTGCCGTGAGAATTTCGGAAAAATCCTTTCTTAATGTATTGTACTTCTATAATAACTTTTAATATATAGTTTCATTGCCACTGTACGTTTATTTGTGCGATTTTTAGGGTTCCATAGCCAAAATTGGAAAAACGGAACCCTTATAGTTTTATCAAGTCCGTCTGTCTGTCTGTCTGTCCGTCCGTATGTCACAGGCATTTTACGCGAAAACTACAAGATGTAATATCAATGAAATTTGTAGTATAGATGTCTTGTCAAAGCCGCTATTTAGTTTTGTAGCTAAATTACAACAATAAGTATTTATAGGGGGGCACTCCATACACGTAACAGAAATTGAAAAAAAAAAAAAAAAATGTTTTTTTACTCGCATCAACGAGTGGCACATAGTTCGACAGCTCTTTTGAAAAGATAGTAAGGTTGCTCAAAAACTTTTTTGATTAAGTGAAGATTTCCGAAAATAACCGCTCCCAAAGTAGCAAAAATTGTGTATCCCCCCCCCCCCCCCCCTTCTATCTTGTAAACCGTTTGTCCAAAAAAATATGCAAAAAATATGGAGGTTACGCTTAATAAATACATTCAACGAAATTTGGTGTCAACAGTGCTTAGTAAAGGCTAGTTGACAATGTTAGTAAAAATAATGTAACACTTACTTTGCTCGCTCTGCATTACAGACTGTTCGTACATTTCTTTGATTTTGGCTTGCTTGCCCTGTAAAAAAAGCAAACATATGTTAATAACTATTTTGTTTTGTATGTATGGAGGTTGGTTGTAACTTTTTCGTAGGCAGTAGGCACTGGTAAATCTACTGCATATGTTTTGTATGCGTTGGGGCTTTTTTTTAACTCTTTACTATACTTCGTTTAATTTAAGATTTGAATTAACGGTCAAATTGTAACACACGTTTCTCGGTATTTCGAACACAAATGGACTAAAAATACCTACATGCACATTTATTAGCGGTATTTATTATGTTATTATTATAGAAGTTGTCAATTTTAAATAGTTTCGTTGTTTCATTTAAAAACGTGCGCATATTTTACTGTCAATGCAGTATAATACGTGGATTTTGACTAGGTGCTTATAAAATTTTATTTGCCCCGCCCCCTCCTCCTGGCCCAGAAACTGGGTACGCCCATGTGTACCACGTAGGGGGATAAATGTAGCTTTTAGTAGGCCACAGGCACTGATAAGGAAGTATGCTGTATATGTTCTGTAACTCTTTGTCAGCTGAGAGAATAACCACTGAGATTTGGTTAGTTGTAACTCTTAGGTTCCGGAATACGGAAATTCGTCGAAGAACTAAAGTCACTGACATAGCTGGAAAAATATGCAAATTGAAGTGGCAATGGGCGGGCCACATCGCTCGAAGAACAAATAATCGTTGGGGGAGAAAAGTCCTCGAGTGGCGACCACGAACCGGAAGACGAAGCGTTGGCAGGCCTCCCACCAGGCGGACTGACGACATCGTGAGAATTGCGGGATACCGGTGGATGCAATTGGCGAGTTGTCGTTCATTATGGCGTTCTAAGGGGGAGGCCTTTGTCCAGCAGTGGACGTCTTTCGGCTGATGATGATGATGATGAACTCTTTGGCAGGCGTAAGCAGTAACTGCTACGTATGTTTCCCACTGACCATGAACAGCCTGCTGCGTATGTTCTGTATCTCCTGTTTGCGCTCGCGGCTGCGCTCGGAGGCGCCGTGCTGGCCGGTCTCGAACTTGCCCACGATCTCGCTCATGTTGCAGAAGGAAACCGGCGCCTCGCCCTTGTTTGTGTGCTTGTATGAGTTCTTGAGGACTGAGTCTTCATCTGTGAACAACAGTGGGAAGTGAACTAAAAAACCGGCCAAGAGCGTGTCGGACACGCCCGAAATAGGGTCCCGTAGTCACTAGGAAAAAAATAAGTAATGTTTTTCTAAGGATTTCGTATTTTGTAGGGAATATTCTAAGTTTAGGTATATTTTATACCTTAGGCTGCTATTTACTCTTAAACTACTAATAATTCTCAAGAAAACTTAACCGTTATAGTTGTCCTTGTAAGGTTGATATACTTACTACAGTCCTGAATTTTTCAAAAATTTTCCACCGACCGGTTTAGATTTTAGAGGAGGGGGGGACGCTTGTTTTTAATGAAAATTTGTTGCACTTTAAAGTTGAATAATGCAAACGAATCACTAAATCGAAAAAATCATTTTAGCAACCCCCGAATGATTTTAAAAGACCTATCCAACACGATACCCCACACGACAAGGTTGGATGAGAAAAAAAATCACCCCCATTTTACGTATATGAGAGGTAGGTACTCTAAAAATATATATTTTTTTCATTTTTACTGTACCATTTTGTCGGCATAGTTTACGTATTATATTCGCGTATAATTACAGCTTTCTAGCATTGACAGTCCCTGAGCAAAACCGTGGACAGACGGACAGACAGAGATGACGAAACTATAAGGGTTCCGTTTTTGCCATATTGGCTAAGGAACCCTAAAAATGAATACCTTAGGGTCTACGCTGGCTCACGCAGTTTGCACGGAGCGGGTGGACGCCTATTTGAAAAACAGTAAGTATGTGCCACGTATGAGCAGCGCTAACTGCACGTCCACGAAGAGCACCCTCGCCAGCTAAAGTAGGCTATAATGTTCCCAGGTGACAGTCTTTCCCGGTCCGGATAATAACGACATGTTAATACCGACCCTGTTTTTCGTGTACACGCCCATGGAAGCTCCTGTCCGTTTCTATGGGCGTGTACACAAAAAACAGGGCTAGTATTTTCATGTCGGTGTTATCCGGGCCGGGAAAGACTGTCACCCATGTTCCCAGTATCATTAAAATGTCCTGATGTATTGATGATGAGAACAGCTTACCCTCCTCATCTTCAGGCTCACTGGAGCTGGCTTCCACAGGCACGCCGTTCAGGAACTCGTCGGAGACGCCCACGTCCATCCCCTTGGCTTTGAACCTGCAACACGACAGACAAACGTACATTCAACTGTATTGAGGAAACACTAGATATATCTCGGAAAACAGAGATGTTGAAGTGACGTTTGAACCGTTGACACTTGACACAGGTTTGTGTTTGTCATGAGAGAAACAAGCAGTGTTAAGCAGGTTCTGAAACGATACTTTTTGGTGCTAATTTTCTGAATTAATTTAATGACACTGTATATTATACACTCACACTTCATGGATAGCACCTTTACCTAGTGCCATCCATGAAGACGCGTGATTTTGTCAAAATTAGACATTAAAGACATTGTAATAAGAACCCCGGCACGCGTCATTGACTCTACCTATAGGTACAATATGGTGTGATATTTTTTAATTTCAGTTAACTTTAAACGTAGACTTTAAAGAAATATTCAATAGTTCAAATTAAGAAATTTCTTTTAAGATATTAGTGGCCTAACGCAGCACGTTTAAAAGATAGCATTAGTTAGAATTAAGATAATTAACCATGTATGTGCAGTAAAACAGATTAAATTTGTAAATTAGTCATGACAGTTTTATAAAGTCCGTAACTTTAGTCATAATTCACACAAATTTGAGAAAAATTTACTAAAATTTAGTTTTTTTTTGTGTCTCTATCTGTCAAGTTCATGTCACTCGTCAAGTTAGTTAATTAACCAATTTGACCTAGATCTGACTGTTAAGTTTAATTAATAATTATGTACCTATGAAAAATTAACTACGCCGCCGGTCGTCGTTTACAGAATTAAATTAAAAAACACGTTGTGTATTACTAGCACTATAAGTAGTAAAGTTATAATTTGGTGTAAGTACACGGTATATTTTCAGCTAGGGGTGTTATTTTTAAATGAAAACGGGATGAAACGGAAAATATGCCATACCAAATAAAGTTTTCAAATCGGTTCTCAAATAATAAAGTTACAAAACACAAAAAAAAAAGTTTAAAATTTTAACGACAGCTCAACGAATAAGTACAAAAAAACAGCATCGCCTTCAACACTTTTAAAACTAAAAACACAACGTGAAAATCACCACCTTCTCACTGACACGGCCAAAGCCATTATAAAGACAATTTTTATTTTTTTATTTTAAAAACTAGTCACTGAAAGTTCCCAAACGGCCACCGATCGTAACGCTAAACGATATATGACACGAAATTAAATTTCCTCGAGATACCAACTTAGTTTCATCAGCTTAGTAAATAAACTAACTTTGTAAGTCAAGGGCATAGAGTCTAATATTCGATGGATTATTAGTAAACTACAGAACATATTAAATGGTAGTAAAAGCTCCTGAAAAAACTTGCCGCTACCACGATATTATTATAAGTTTACAAGCTTTTATCATGTTTGTTGGATCAGATCTTTGAAGTTCATTTCGACCCACTTTCAGTGGTCGGATTTACTTCAAACTTGCCATATTTATGTAAGTCCAGTTACAATACATAAATGGTAGTGAGATTCTAGTAATCGGTCCAGATTCGTCTCAGCAGGACAACTCCTCAACGGTTAATAGACTTGAAATTTGGCATTTCTTTTGTCTGACTTCATAGTGAATTCGTTTATCCTGGGGAACTAAAATTTTCTTTGAAACAAACGTAAAGTGAGTATTCACGTTTGCCTTTATAATATTGGTAAGAATAGTAGCTAGTAAGTCTCTCATAAAAATAATATTTAGGCACATCAATTACGCATCAGAAATGACACGTTATTTTCCGGTTACAATTTAGAATTTTGCCTTGCACATTTTTTCTCAATTTCATGTTTTGCAAAGACGTAGTTTCGCACCCGTGTCCGCGTATAACAGTGAGCTTTACTTCACAAGTGTACTTTTAAGTTTTCAGTCGAAAGCAGCATTGTACGTCGTCCAACTGTTAAGTTTCGCGCAGAACCGACACTCCCATTGCCAGGGGTAACAAAAATAGAATGTTTGAAATCAGCGCCTCGGATGACGCAAGCGCAAGTGGCATCTGTGCTGGGATCGCACGGGTTTGATACTTGATTGGAGGGTTGATAAATCAATTAGTAATTTTATAAAGAAATAGGATATTTTATAAAGTAATTGATCACGATTAGATCTGAACGTGATTTATACATATATGAAATCTTGATCATGAAACTACCGTGAGACTCACTCATATTAAATGATATTGTAACGGATAACTCACGTCTTAAATCGAGTTTAGCTCGACATGTTTCGGGCTATTTCGAAACCCTTCTTCTAAGGAGCACGCGACTCGGCGGCTGCCGCAACACGCGCACTACGCGCCACCGCTCTGCTCGCGCGAATAACTCGCGTCTTAAATCGAGTTTAGCTCAACATGTTTCGGGCTATTTAGTAGCCCTTCTTCCCTCGAAACTTTTCTTCAAATATTTGTGACATTTCGACAGACGAAAATTTATGAAACGCTTTTTACTCTTCATAAATTTGAAGCAATTATTTTTTAGAAATTTGACGAAGTTAAAAACGTGTGTTCCCTCTGCAATTTAATATTTCTACTATCAAGATTATTCAAATCTACTACGAAACACGTGTGAGTTCCAACTCGAAAAACGAACTAAAAAAGCTGAACTTTAATCCATTACAGCTAAGGTCGGAAATAGCGAAAAAGAAAGAGTTAAAAAAAAGGTACTTGAGAGATGAAGTAATATAAAGCCGCAGAAAGAGGGGTTTGTTTGAAGATAATTTACTTGCCAGGAACATTGTTGTTAGGAGTACTATAACCTCCTTCTTTTTCGAAGTCGGTTAAAAAGGTCATACTATAGGCTGCGTTCCCACCAGAGACGCGAGGATTTCTTGCGAGGAAAGTATTTGTCCTAAACCACAGCACAGCTCTAGTGGAAACTAAGTGGTAAATTAAGTAGTGTTTCTATTGGTTGATGGCCAGGGAGCGTAACTTTGGCGCGAGTGACGGTGGGGTGACGTCAGTATGACGTGAAGTCACATATAGGGTGTTCTTAAAACAAAAATACAACACTGCAATGACGCTAATGACTCTTTAATTTAGTGGTGATGTAAATTTGAAATACCATGTGGATAGAATATTTTGCTAAATAGGGATGACGACTGAGTTAAAAACATATCATTCTATTTAGTCCGACAGTTAGATTACGGAAAAATATGGGACACGTATTTTTTGGTTTATCTATTTATTAAAAATCGACAAACTTCCGGAGTGGGGGTTTGTGACGTCACTATTAGGTAAAAATCCTACCATATAGTGACGTCACTCGAAACTTCTAAGCACTGTATCCTCCTCATTTTTTGCTTGTCAAACAAAATAAAAAATATGTGCACAATGTTTTTCAAATTATCCAGCTGACGGACTAAACAGTATTTTTTTAGTCGTCTAGCCTATTGTAACAAAAAATATACGTTTCTTTACTTAAATAAATTTCACGTGTGTGTACACTCAGGGCGATATAACTTCCGAATCTCCCGCCAGTTACAAATTGACGTTGTACTGGTCATAATCCTCATAACCGCACATAGAGCAAAATCTTGTTGACTTGAAGGTTGACCTTTCTTCATGTATGTAGGTAAATAAATTTTTTGATGGCAATGATTTTAAAAATACTTATTTGCTTAATTAGACAAAAAAAAACTATGAAATCAGATCATCCAAATACACAGGCTGCTCCAAAGTGATACATTGAACACCATTAGTTTTTCGGAAAATATTGGACTGATTGTTATGATACTTAGCAGTTTGGTTTTAAATCTTGCTAAGCCAGTAGTATTCGTATTTGTCCAGAGGCTAAGGTCACCCAGTATGCCAAATCACTTACAAAAGCTCCAAAGTACAAACTCAAGGTTTGCCAGCGGACAATGAAGCGAAGCATTCTTGGTGTCCGAAGAACGGACCGGATTAAAAACACTGAGCTGCGCTCAAAGACTTCAATTGCTGACGTAGGCGTAAAGACGGCCAAGTTGAAGTGGCACTGGGCTGGACATGTCTGTCGAATGAACCCAGAACGTTGGGCCAAAATTGTTACGGAATGGGTCCCAAGTGATGGATACCGTAATAGAGGCAGACCGAAAAGGAGATGGAGGGACGACTTAGATGCCTATAATGTGGGATGGCGGGAGCTCGCCTTAGATAGGCAGGAGTGGAGCAAGAGAGGAGAGGCATTCAGTTACATGGGTGCGCACTCACCGGGGTTCAGCTGAAAACCAGCGCTGCAGCTCTGGTCACAGGCCTACGGCACATGCTGAGCTGAGTCCTTTTGGCATCACACTACAGCACAACGATTCAAATTGTTCTCTCTTCTCCTATTTATGTTTTTTACGGTTTTTGCTGTGATGTAGTGTGTTTTTGTTGTCAATAAATATTGCGAGTTTGAGTTTGTTTGAGGCCTTTGGCCAGGCAGTGGGACACGAAAATAGGCTAATAAAAAAAAAGTGGTGTTATTTTTTCTTTCTAACAGGTGGTAGTTGCTTACTTGGCTAGCTTGGAGAGCAGGGCGGTGCTTTTCTCGCGCGGGGCGCGCGGCTCGGGCGGCGCGGGCGCCTCCGTCTTGTTCTTGTTCTCGAACACCTCGAAGCGGGACTTCACGTCCAGCTGGGACAGCTCCTGGAGCCCCAGGTCCGGCTTGTCCGACGCTAAGGGAAATTACACATCAAATCAAATCATTTATACAGTAAATAGGCCGCAATGGGCACTTTTACACGTCATTTTTTTAAACTACCAGCGCTTTCGGAAAGACCATCATTACCAAGAAGAATGCGCCGCAAGAAACTTGGCAGAAAGTCATTATTGCATAATAAAATAATTACAAATAAAATACTTAAAAACTACAGTATACAATTAAAGAGAAAAAAAAAATACAAAATAATACGGGGATGTATGGGGGGTCCCTTAGTTACAAAACTAAACACTAACTATATCTACGTTCAGCGGAAGTGTAGAATGCTTCCACAGTCAAAATTAAAAAAAAATCTGAAATATACATTTCAGGTCAAGTAATCGTTAAGCTTTTGGATTCCGAAGGCAAGCTCACACAAGCACATACAGAATGAGGGCTATCGTTTTTTACCTCACTAGATGGTGCCACTGTTGCGTGAGGTTTTTAAAATTCTGTTATAACGGGCTTGAAAACAAAGTTTAGATTAAAATCATATTTAATACATCTCAAAACAGTACCATAAAAATATCGAGCAACCACAGTAATGCGTAATCCCATTGTTCGGAAAAAAAGGGAGGACAAAAGTTTTCGAAAGACAAAACTGTCTCAAATTACAGACGTTCATTGCCCCTTATCGCATAATTGCCATAATTAATTTCAGGCAATGCAAAATATTCACAAAATGTACTATAATAACACTAACTCATAGGGCATTGTCACAAACCCAATATGGATTTTTATCTGAACTAAATAAAATTGAATAAGGATGTTGACACCACCAATCAACTGACGTACTTTTTATGAGCTGTCAAAACACAATTCCCCCATAGAGTTTCAATGGCAATAGCGACTTATGACGTCATTATCCGCCAACTCAATCAACTATTTTTTTTAAAGCAAAAAAAAAACTAATTTTACAGTAAATCGAAAATTAATCTGGTTTTCAGGGCTAAAATAAAGCATTTTTTTACTGGAGTTGGGCCTTCGAATTATTTTTAATGGCGTCAATATGCCTATTTAATTTAATTGGATTAAATCTTACCTCTGGCAACATCGGGCGGCAGCTCGATAGGGTTGCTTTCGCAGATGATCATCTGGTGTTTCTTAGGGGCTACCGCTAGAACAAAACAAACAATTCATTATTATAAGTGCCAGTGTTTTGAAATTAACTTAATTTGAGCCATTGAATGCTCTCTTAAAGTTACCGGAAATTAAAAATAGCATGGTGTATTAATTCACAAATTATTGATAACTAGCTTTTGCCCACGGCTCCGCCCGCGTAGTGTTCGGTTATCGCGCGCTGTTCCCTCGGGAACTGTGCATTTTTCTGGGATAAAAAGTAGCCTGTCACTCTCGGGACTAAACTATCTCTATGCCAAAAATCACGTCGATTGGTCGCTCCGTCACGGTGTGAAAGACGGACAAACACAAACATACAAACACGCTTTCGCATATATAATATTAGTATGGATTCGCATTATAAATCGGTTTAAAAATTGATATATTTTATTTTCCTGAGCTAAAAGTTAAAAAAATGCAAATACAAAATAAACAATATATATTCATTTTGCATTAGATATTCAATTTTTAGTGTATTGATTTTATGAATAAAAACTATTCAATATAATATGTAATTCATTACAACATCTCTACCATACTAGTATGTATTTTGTGCAACTGGAAAATGTTTCCTGCTAAAATGTTTTGTCAGTTTTCTCTAGATTGGGCTGTACTTTTGGAAACACCATCATCATTTCATTCTATATAAGTCCCACTGCTGCACTGGCCTCCTCTGAGAACGTGAGAGCTTGGGCCGTAGTTCTCACGCGACCCAATGCGGACTGTCAACTTCACAAACACCATTGAATTGCTTCACAGATTTCCTTACAACGTTTTCATCGTAAAGCTCATGGTAAAATTGGTATGTAATTTCGCACATAAATTTAGAAAACTTATAGGGGCAAGCCCGTATCGGAACCCACGATCTTCTGCTTGAGAGGCCAAGGCTACCACGGCTTAACTACGTCCTGATGAAACGAAATGAAATATCACTTTACAAAAATATACAATGAACTAATAGAATTTCCTTGCTCACCCGCGACCTTACGATAGCTAAGCTTATGCAAAATATAATAATAATATATATATAAAAAATAAATATAAATAAATAGTCAATATTATGGTGTACGGTTGTGTTACTCTGAAGATGAGCTCTAGTTGAGTTCGAAACGCGTCAGTGTTATGTGGTGGTGATAGATGGGTTTGTGTAATTTGTGTGTGTTCTTACAGTGTGGAGGTGGAGGAACTGCATGAACACGCATATTTTGCATAAGCTAGCTATCGTAAGGTCGCGGGTGAGCAAGGAAATTCTTTTAGTTCATCGATATGGACCTCCGCAAAGTAACGCCTGATTCAATAAATTATTTAAAAATATACAATCCATTGTAGAAACATACCCACATATTCCCCATCCATTTTGTATAAACCACTTCCACTTGCAACAAACAACAAGGATACACTAAATCATTTTAGAGAAACATATTTTTAAACTAATGATTCATTAACTTCGTCAATACAATAACGAGGTGTTGACATTTTAATTAACTTTATCACTTGTTGCCAAAGGATTTATTAAAATACATTGTTTGTTGTTAATGGGTCATTGCGCAAATAATGGGGATTGAACATTAAATTGATAAAGAACGCGGTAGACCGTGACCATTATTTTTGATTTTTAGGGTTCCCTCTTGAAAGAGAGAACATAATTAATAAATCTAAGATACATAGTCAAACATGAAGTAAATGAAAGGAGTATACTCGTATAGATTAGTTTCGGGTTTATAAGCCAACAAAAGATATTTTTTTCAATTTTGTCCGTCCTTAAGGCTAGCGTCGCTATGCGGGTAGACAGCGCTAGTATCGCCATGCGGGTAGACAGCGCTAGTGTCTCCATGAGGGTAGGCAGCGCCAGTGTTGCCATGAGGGTAGGCAGCGCCAGTGATGCCATGAGGGTAGACAGCGCTAGTGTCGCCATAAGGGTAAGCAGCGTTAATGTCGCCATGAGGGTAGGCAGCACTAGTGTCGCCATGAGGATAGGCAGCGATATTATTGTCATAAGGGTAGGCAGCGCTAGTGTCGCCATGAGGGTAGGCAGCGCCAGTGTTGCCATGAGCATAGACAGCGCTAGTGTCACCATGAGGGTAGGCAGCACCAGTGTTGCCATGCGGGTAGGCAGCGCTAGTGTGGCCATAAGGGTAGACAGCGCTAGTGTTATCATGAGGGTAGGCAGCGCTAGTGTCGCCATGAGGGTAGGCAGCGCCAGTGTTGCCATGAGCATAGACAGCGCTAGTGTCACCATGAGGGTAGGCAGCACCAGTGTTGCCATGCGGGTAGGCAGCGCTAGTGTGGCCATAAGGGTAGACAGCGCTAGTGTTATCATGAGGGTAGGCAGCGCTAGTGTCGCCATGCGGGTAAGCAGCGCTAGTGTCACCATGAGGGTAGGCAGCGCTAGTGTCGCCATGAGGGTGTAGCGCTAGCATTTCCATGTAGGTAGGCAGCGCTATTATTGCATAAGGGTAGGCACCGCTATTATTGTCATGCGAGTAGACAGCGCTAATGTTGCTATGAGTACCTACCCTGTTGGTGGTGCTAGGGGGAGCTACTGGCACTGCCTATCCTCACTGCACGTGCCTACTAGTGGTGACTTACCGTCCGGCTGGTCGTCGCCATTGGCTGGTTTGGGTTCGAACAGCTGCTTGAAGTGAGGCTTGCAGTAAAGAGTCGTATGGTCGCTCTGGTATGTTTCCACGCTGTAAAGATGATTGAATTTTTAACACTTTAATAATAATAAAATCATTTATTGCCACAGAAAATAAGACTACACAGTAAAAAAAAACACGTAGTTAGGTGGCAATGGGCTCAGGCTCAGCATAAGGTGCGAGCGAAAGAAACTTGCAGCGATGATTTTCAGCCTGCGCCCGTCCCACAGCGTAAAATTGCCACTTTATTACCTTCACTTGTATAGTAGTAAAAATATGTATGTATGCATTATATATCTTGGATGTAGAGTTGTACAGATTAGTCGGAAAAACCATATTCGACGACATTGGTACTCATCTTATCCCTACTAATATTATAAATGCGAAAGTAACTCTGTCTGTCTGTTACTCCTTCATGTCGAAACCGCTGAACCGATTTTGATGAAATTATAGGATACTTTTTATTCCGGTAGAGGGTGCCACCGCACGATAACCTAGGTCCGCGCAGACGAAGTCGCGGGCATATGCTAGTAAGAAATATATTGTTTTAACATTTATGCCACAAGTTCTAACAATTGCCCATTCGGTGTTAAAATTTCGTTTTGATTAAATTTATTTTGTGCCAAGTTTCTTGCACGTACCCTCTCGTTTCCCCGAACAGTAGGGCTACTACGAAACTCGAAGTTCGTGTCGTGCCGTCCCTCTGACATTTATACTATTTAATAACGTGAGCGAGAGGGACGGTACGACACGAACTTCGTGTTTCGTAGTTGCCCTGCAGGGCTGGAAGCAATCAGGCACATTTTCCACACCATAAAAACCCCTTTTTCTCCGTACGTAACCAACTTCCATTACCAGCACTGGGAGAGCACAAATAAGTAGGTTTTTTTTTCCTTGTACAAAACCAACGTCATGGCCGGTAATGTACGAGGAAAAATAATTCATAGTACAATACCCGGTTTTGGAGTAGGAATTATTTGTCCTCTCCCAGTGCTGGTAATGGAAGTTGATTATGTACAGGGAACAAGGGATGAAAACTTGGACATCACTGACATCTTTGTAGCCAGATTTTAAAATTGATTAGCATTGCCACGGCGATGTAACTCACGTGAGCTGCTTGTTGCACTGCACGCAGCGGAAGCACTCCTTGTGCCAGGCGCGCTTCTCCGCCTTCACGCGTTCCATGGCGTAGACGGGGCGGGAGCATTTCGCGCACTGAGGATTCTCGTCGGCGGCTTGCATCTTCTTGTGGAGCTTTGACGAGCTTTTTGACTGGAAACGGGAGAAGCTTTTAAGTTTAAGAAGTACCTGGGCGACCGAGATTCGCTCTTGGCAAGTTTTTTTCTATATTAAGTATATTTTTTGGACATACTTCATTTTTTTTTTTGTGAAGGAAAATATCGCGAGCAAACTGCGCAAATCTATGACTCAATTCTATGGTGTGTGAAGTTCCCAATCCGCAGTAGGCCCGCATGGAAACTACGTCCTGCTGCTGGGAACAAGCCTCCTCTCAGAGGCTTGGTAGTTCTCACGCGGACCTATTGCGGATTGGGAACTACACACGCACCATTGAATTGCTTCGCAAGTTTGCACAGGTTTAATCACGATGTCCTCCTTCACCGGATCGTGGTAAATTTCGAATATAATTTTGTTTTGTTCAGGTTTGAACTCACTATCCTCTGCCTGATAAGCCATAGAACAAACCTCTACGCCCCCACGACTTTGAAAGCACAAAAACCCCTATACATCCGGGAAAAACCCCATAAATGTAACCCTCCGGTAGCTACTCCGAAACTCGAAACTCGAAGTTCGGATAATACCGTCCCTCTCGCTCTCGTATTAAATAGTATAAGTGTTAGAGGGACCGCAAGACAAGAACTTCGAGTTTCGAGTTTCGGAGTAGCCATGCAGCCACACCTTACCACAGACTATCTAAATACATCAGCTAATTAATTGCTGTTGTATTCGGTTGCGTGCGATTTGCCAAGAATTCGCTCGCTTCAATGCTTCTACTTTTTTCTATCAACCAATTACTTTCCTAAACTCTTAACTTGCTCTTGCGCCGCCGTCAAAAGTGATCTCGTCAAGATTAATTTCAAACTAATGACTGATTGAGACGTAAGAGTTAAGAAGATAAACGTATCATTCTCAGATTATGATTGTAATTACATTTGACGTGTAACTTTCTGCATTCCTCTTGTAATTGAGACGAGATACAGTCAGTATCATTAGTGGCATCCATCACTTTCATCATCATCATATCAGCCATAGGACGTCCACTGTTGGACATACGCTTCCCCAACAACGTCAATCGGTGGCTTAAATATTTAAATTCCCCCATTAAACTATCTAAGCATGTATTTCTATATTGAAATTCACTAGTCTAGTTTGTATTACAACGATAGATAAGTAAAATGTTTAATATCCATCTTCTTCTCTTTTAAAATATGGCGCTTCTGTCCTAATTAATAGGACAATTTCGCCAGTGTCTAAGTATTCTCTTTGAGAGGCAACGTTGTACGGTGATTGTAGTTTTTGTAACTTGATAGTAAAATTCCAGAAACCACGTGGAGACAACTTGCGCATTAAAAAATGACAGACACGAGAGCAATATAGAATTTTGTGATCACTTTTCACTGTTAAGGTTAATCGCCGCATAAAACACTATCAAAATTATACTTCAACTAGCCAAAGAAACAGAAATAGCAAATTTAGGTATTGTCTACATCCGCCATGTTCGAATGCCACAAATCGAATCTCGTTTAATATCCTTGAATGTATGTACCAAATCTGGCAGCTCAAGTTTGTTTACATTTAGTTAAATACCCAAACCAAGTATAGAAATAGAGACGAATCAGATATTTTTAGCTTTGCTAGTGACTGTAAAATTGGCAGTATCTACTTACCACGGAAATTGTCCCCTCGTCCTTATGCCGCCTCATGGACTTCTTCTTCTTGACCTGCCGCTGCTCCGAGACCTGCACCTCCTGGTAGCTCCTCTGGACCCTCGACTCCGTCTGGATGAGGGTCTGAGAGGACTCCATGGTGGCTGTGACCGTCGCTGTAGCCATTGCCATCTTGTGCTCTGGAAAGAACGGTATTTTTAAGACTTCAGAAGAGAACAGGTTCTCAATGGTTTTTTGACATGCGCATCACTTGATGGCGTTAGCAGTCCTGGATTTGTCCATAGCGGCCTAGGGCACAAAATCCCTACTTAATGTTATAAATGCAAAAGTAACTCTATTTGTCTGTCTGTCTGTCTGTCGGTCTGCCTGCCTGTTAATTCTTCAGCTTAAAGTACTGAACCGATTAAGATGAAATTTGGTATAGAGTTTTATAACTTTGGGAAGTACATAGGCTACCATTTATAATGAAAAAAAAAATTTTTTTTTTGACGCGTTCGAAGCTCCGGGCTATTCTTTAATGATGTGACGTCCGGCCTTTTTGCCCAAAACTCCGGCCAAACTGGCTTGGTCTGTCCGGCTATTACGTTAGAGGACCTGGCAACCCTATCTGTGTCTCTCTTTCTCTAGCTTTGATGCGACACAATACAAGCCGTCACAATACACTGCATCAGATAAATATGAACGCAACCATAAAATGTATGAAACCCTTCTGATGCGTCATGGCACAACACGACAGATAAATGTAAATGCGACTTTATTATTTAGAAAGGCGCATGGGGCGGCGGAAAAAAAGTGGCCTACACGTAAAAAATATAAATCCGGCACTCGTTAGTATTGAGAGGTCCATTTGACGCGAGTTTACAAAAAATACAAATAAAAAGTTCGACTTTACAGTCTTGCTTACGATTCGCTCCTTTACTTATTATAACCACGATTTAACCAATCACAATCGCGACGTAAATGTCAAAGTGCTAGTGATAGTGTTTCACGATCTTGTTACAGAAACTAATTCAGCTCAATTAGTTTTTCTCAATTTTCGCCACTGACGAACTGATTACAAATGTACGGACAATTGAGAATTGGAAATACGTATGGAACACTAGTTATCTCTTTAATTAAACGAGATACAAAACGAGAAAATAAGACCAAAGACGTAAATCATCAATAAGCAGATCTGTTCAAAAATACGGATGATACGAGCGAACGAAATAAAATTTAGTCTGGGTTTTCTGCGGTCGTCGTGTTATATAACATCACAGTTCACTTCGAATCTCTGTCCAGTTGAAAATATAAAATCTTCGTAGTTTTCCACAACTCGGTTTGTTATACAACACACATATACCCTGTTAATGAATCAATTATCTCGTAATTTCCGTCTCTGATTACGATCATTATTAGTATTCTGTGCATGCGTGCGCGCATGGACATAAAAAGTTACCATAAGAAGCCGGGCTCGCGACCAACATTTTCAACAAACTCGTTACCTCAAACACAATATAACGAATGTTTACGAATGTCAAAAACACCGTCTTTTATACTCAAAAAGTGAGCAAACGATGTATTTATTTGCATTGAATCAGCTTGTGAAATGAGTGTGCAGTTCGCGTAGGTATATACGTGGGTATGTGTTTGTTAGTTATATATAGCGTTACGAGCTTTAATAGTGTTAGGTGGGCAAAGTTTACGGGGCACGGGTAAAGATAGACACGATATGAAACTGATTCACATACGTATCTCGGTTGGCACGCCATTGTGAAAATTAGGTACATTTCCCAAAGGAAACTTTATGACATTTTAAGAAAGTTAGAATGAAAGAAAGATAAGTAATCATATTCGTGAGTTGCATGTACTGTAATGAATGATGAAGTGACAGGAGCATCCTCTTGACGTCGAGTGGCTTCTAAGGGGGGCCTTTATCCAACAGTGGATCACTCAAAAGCGTCGACAATTTATTAGGTCTCATCCAGGTGCCATTGGACCTTAGTGCGATGACGAAAAACGCACGAGTTGCTTTTACCTCTAAAGTTAAAAAATGGTCCTTCGTACCGGATTAAAAACAGAAAAGAGTAAGACATAATTTAAGAACGTCCAAACGCTATCTTAGTTTAATGGCAATAAAAACTAAATGTTAATCAGATGCGATCGTTCGAGAGGAAACATTCGGACATTAAAGTTTTATCTTCAACAAGATGTCTGTAATAGAGACGTCGTTCTTCTACAGCCAAAATAGGTGGTGGCAGAAATCGTCTCTGCATACTACTAGATTTTGGTCTAGGTTGTTCAACACCAAGATTATTAATTATTATTCATCATCATCATCATCATCATCATGTCAGCCGAAAGACGTCCACTGCTGGACATAGGCCTTCAAGGCTCTCCACTCAGACCGGGCTTGTGCTTTCCGCATCCACCGCGATCCCGCGATCTTAACCAGGTCGTCGCTCTCATCTTGTTAGAGGCCTACCGACAGCTCGTCTCCCTGACAAGTTTATACTGCAATATTCCTAAACTATGATCTGTATGGAATTTTTTTGATCTAGTCTTTTTACTAGCGATCCGATGCACTTTCGGATCTAAATTTATTAAGCATCACGCACGTCCTTATAATACAATATTAACAAATTACGGTAGCTTCACCACGGTTAACAACTGACACTATTTTCGTCAATCCTGATTGGTACAATTCTGATAATAAACACCTTGGCTATTCTCATTACGTGAGAGTGAGACTTAAGTATATTTGGAATATTGTTTACAACTCTATTATAGAGCTGTCGTGTCATTTCTATAAATATATTAACATCTATAGCATTCACATCATCTAATAATTTCGAGTCCACGCAAGATTTGTTGCTAGGCACTGTATACTCTTAGAATTTCTTCGCCAGTGTGTAACTTTATTTAACTTATATTCAGAAAAATTAAAGACGTGCAAGGCTTGATTCGAACTTACAATCCTCTGCTTGACAGGCCAGAGGCGAAAACCTTTACCATTAAAATCGTTTATTCCACAAACTCTTTTTTTTTGTGTTTCAGATTGTAACATTTTAGTTACATAGTTAACATTCAATCAACTAGCTACAATGTCTAATTCTAATTATTTTATCTCTTCTCAAGAACTTCAAAACAAAAGTTGCTCAACGTTGACTAATGGAAGGAAAACATGGTGTCACGTTACTGTCTTTAATTGGGACACGCGGTATATATAGAAAATTGACTTTTCCTTGCCATGTTCTTGTTTGCTTGCGTTTCGACAGGCCATTAATCGTTTCCTAGTGGAGCCCGACGCAGCTCGAAGCAAAGTTATTTTATTGAGGGTCAAAAGTTCCTAGTTTTATTCGAGCTATCACCGGTCGTTCGCACGTCTGCGTTCGCAACTGCGAACTACTGGAAAAAATCGCAATTGGGCAAATATTAAGCTTCAGAAGCGTTTTTTTTGTCGTTGGTGTCTTCGCAGGCGTTATTAAAACGGGTGATGCCCAGTGTTTTTTTATGAAAAATGAAAACAACACCGATACTGAATTTAGGGTGATTAAAATTCCTGTGACTTGTTTTTCCGTTGTGCTATACATATAAACGTGGGATGAATCTTTGCCCAATTGTCCGCAATTAACTACCTCAAACTGCGGACTCAAAGTGAGTTAATGCGGAAGTAGAGCTGAAGACTTGACTTCAACTTCATGGAGATTTAATGGAAGTACTTCAATGCGGCCATCGCGGCTGAACGTACAGTCACCTGCATTAATATCCGCCACAGCAAAACGTGCAAAATTTATTTATTTTTATTATATATTAAAGATATATAAATAGATATATGATAAAGATTTCTTATTCTTATTCTTATTTATTCGTCGACCTTCAGTCGGCGAAATTTTCAACTGTATATCTAATATAATAGGCTTTAAAAGATACAAATAGCAGAGCTTCACTAATAGAATGCCATTAGCAACCTATAAATCCTCTAAAGACACTGGCTAAAAACAAAATGGCCGCCCTTCACAATAACCTCAAAAATTCGAAATCAGTATTTTCTCGGTTAATGTTTTAATTACGCCCTATAACAACAGTCGCACACGCATCGTCCGAAATCCAGTCTTTATTTATAGAGGTTTATATTTCGTATAAAACAGGCCCATCCCGAATCAGGGCAGTCGGCCTTCCGCGAAATTATTGTAACACCATCAGTTCTCTGTTTTCAATGTGGGTTATTGACACCGCTCGTGTCAAGATTTATTATCATTTTATAGCTATGTGAGCGGTCACCACATAATCCATAATAATATTATAAATGCGAAAGTGTGTTTGTATGTTTGTCCGTCTTTCACGCTGTTACGGAGCGATGGATCGACGTGATTTTTGGCATAGTGATAGTTTATGGGCCCGAGAGTGACATAGGCTACTTTTTATCCCGGAAAAATGCAGTTCCCGAGGAAACAGCGCGCGATAACCGAATACCACGCGGGCGGAGCCGCGGGCAAAAGCTAGTTATTATAATAAAAACAGATATAAATATTTATGTATTGATATATTAATGCACTGGGCACATTTTTTGTGTTTTCGAAAGTACTATTCACCAATGAAATGTTATCTTTTCTAACCAAGGAATTCAAAAAGGAGGAACTTATCAGTCCGGTTGATTTTTTGTTCCGTCATTTCTAAACCGCTTACATTTTTTATTCTTCTTTGAAATGGGAATAATTCTAACAGTCGCTAAGTCAGGATCTGATGGGTGAATCCTAGGGAAATACAGGGAACATGCACCTTCAAACTGGTAGAATGTTATCATGGATTTTTTATAGTTGCATAAATTTTTGCCACATTTAGAACTTCGTTTCAAACTGAGCTGAGAAAACAAATATAGGTATGTATCTTTTTAGCTCGTGTAACATCTCTATTTGTATATCAAGTTGAGTACGACATTCAATATAATACTACAGTTATATGATCGGACGGCAAAATTACTCATCTAACCTTGTGCTGTATATTGTAGGCCAACACCCTTAGGCTTTCGTGAACGTTAATACTTAGGGGTGGTACTTTTAGTACCGATTACGTCATTTCCTTCGCAAGTTGATTATTAGGTATTAGGGATTATTGGTTTGCCAAACGCGACTATGAATACTGAATACACTCTGAAGTTACAACCAGACAGTTATTTAAGTACCAATTATTACTTTAATTAGTTGAAATTAGAATTGTTTTTTGTATTTTAGCGGAGGCAGATACGGAAGGACAGAATTTATTTGCACGAAAGCGAATAAATAAAAACAAATTTAAATAACTCCTGGAAAAATGTAATTCAGAAAAGCAAATTATAACTCAGAAACAACAAAAAAGTGCTTGTTATAACCTAAATAGAATAAAAATGCTTTGACTTTGACTTTGAACAGTTTTATAGCTTTTTCGTAATTCTCAATAAGCCTGCTGCATATCCGCTCCTTTTTTAAGGAATCTAAGACCATTTGCCTAAAAATCCAAAAACAACTAAAACTTCTGGCCTAAAAATCGAAAATGCGTAGTTGGCTCAAATAACTACCTAATAGTATATAAATACCTAAGTTTACGTGTGAATTAAAAATACAGTGAGAAGCAGCCCTCGACCGTGAATACTCAATCGCTTTTAAATCCCGCTGATGTTTTAACGTGGATCGACGACGTATCGTGTCAATGCCGTCGTGTGGGATATGCGCGTGCGATGCTAGGCGTCCCTTTCCAACTGGACCAGTCGGAAAAGGACGCAGAGATAACCAAGAAAACAGCGAAATAGGCCAGTCGAAATAGGTTTAGGCAGGCTCTTTTACCAGATTTAGGGGCTATTTCACCATCCATTGATTAGTGTTAACTGACGGTTAAATGTGATGCCGTCTCTATTTGTTTTGTTCGAATAGACGGAGACATCACATTTAACCGTCAGTTAACACTAACCAATGGATGGTGAGACTGCCCCTTAGACTTCGTTAACACGCTCATTCCGGCGTCAGCTCAGTACATCTTTGTGGTTTCCTATCATGCACTTCGGATTGAGGAGTATTATTAAAAACATTTATTGTTCATCAGTCTGGAGTATCAGTCCGTCAGTCGGATAGGGTTACACAACACGGTCGTCATTCTGCCCAGAATGATGGACTGACTGAAATGATTCCAAAATGAGGGTTTAAGTTAAGTACATCTTACGATTTTTACAAAAATATCTGTCAACTTTTTAAAAACTTTTTTTTTTCCGAAGAGGAGATGGCGAGATGACTTAGACGCATATCAAATGGAGTGGCAGGAGCATGCTCTTGATAGGGACAGGTGGCGGAAAGAAAGGGAGGCCTTTGCCCAGCAGTGGGACACTTTAACAGGCTGAAAAAAAACTTTTTAAACGCCAGAGCTGGGGGCCACAAAACCGCATGTATTAAAAACCGGTATTATGGTTTAGATTTAGTTGAAAATTCGGTTTTCCGGTATCCGGACCGGCCCAGTGATGAAGATGAGTTCTAATCTTCGAACTGGACGCCAGCTGCCTCTTTACTGTTCATTGCGTGTGCTGCCAAGTGCCACTGTGTAGCGAGCGTTTCGGCCACGCAAGGAACAGTGCAACACGCTCCCTTATATAGAAGACTAGCTTTTGTCCGCGGCTCCCTCGGGAACTGCATTTTTTTCAGGATAAAAAGTAACCTACGTCACTCTCGGGCCCATAAACTATTCTATGCCAAAAAATCACGTAGAGCCGTCGCTCCGTTACGGCATGAAAGACGGACAAACACACAAACATACAAACACACTTTCGCATTTATAATATTAGTATGGATAAGTTCATATTTTACTATTTTCTGTCTACCAATAGCATTTTATCCGACTTTAACAAAAGATTCTCAGTTGGTCGGAATATTTCTATGGTTCCCCTTCCTCTCGAAGACGGCTTGATCGATTCGGTTTTTTTTAATAGGCATGTAATAAACAAATTACCTAGGTATACAAATCCACAGAGCTAGAAGCATTATGAATCTTCCTCATGATGAGGAAAGAACGTTGACATATTAATCGTTGTTAGGTGTAACCATGTTACCGCAACATTTAAACCGTACTAGTTTATCTGTCAGGGCCGGATTTAGAGGAGGGCAGAGGGGGCAACTGCCCGGGGCCTCCACAAAATAGGGGCCCCCACAATAGAGACATCGCAAAAAAAATCTTTCAAATTCCGACGAGTAAATACTGGGAAACAACAATTCATATATTTCTTCACTTCAATCAGGCAATCAGTAAAATATCAAAAGACCCTCATTGGCCTCCACACCTCTAAATGCGGCCCTGTATCTGTTCCTATTCCGTACATGGGTCCAGCGGCCACTTATTTACACTCGCTCTGTATTCGCGGCTCGTATACATTTCAAAATACATTTGCGATGTTTACTGAACGCGCAGTATACAGAATATAAACAACATGCTAATAGCTGGTTTCTGTCCGAGACGCGCGGTTACTGGCGCGATTTGAATCAAATCGTACCTACTCAGATCGAATAGTTTTTATTAAACAAAATATATTTTTACTGAAATAGTTCCTTTTACGAGGGGTGGATATAGATACATTTTGTTTACTTGCACAAAATTAACAGAAAAGTTATGGCCAGAAAATCAGTTTTTTGGCCAAACTTTGATGGATGGATATTGCTTAAAGCTGATGTTGTTATAATAAGCTACAAAAAACATCAGAAAACTAAGGAATTCAGATCGAAGGTCATTGGGACATGGAATCCCCTTAAAGACCATAGGAGCAAGCTATTTAATCAGGAATGAGGAGACCCGAGAAGAAAAGCAAATCTAAATCAATTTCATCTATTTCAAGTAAAACAAGTGGGTTTAGCTGAAGTATACATTTTTGTTCAATATGTTTAAGATGTAAGAAACTTGCCGCCCCTTTTTTATTACAAAAACTTAGCTAAAAGATAGTTCCCATATTGAGAATACAGTTAATGATAGGTAACATACTGCTGCGGAGAATTGTAAATGTTTTAATAATATATTATATGAGTAGTTTTGTCATCCGTCCCGCCCATGTATTGCCTAACCTTTCTGGCGTTCGCGATCGCAATCAAATGACAAATTTCGCATACAAAAACTGTCATTTAATTGCGATCGCGAGCGTCAGAAACGTAAGGCAATACGGCAACCGGTTTAAATCTGTGTACTGTGCCGATGTATCATTGGCTGCAGAGTGGGTGTGCAAGGTATTCCAGAAATTTCTGTTAAAACGAAATTATAGCGTTATTACAAAGTTGTTGGAACTGAATAAAAAATATCAGCTTGGGTTCAACGACTCGTATTTCGTAAAATCGCGAATCACGTACAACACTGACGGAGATACTTTAGTGATATACACGGGCTTTCTTAGGTGTCCTGTAACCTATCTAATTCAGTGTTTTCCATATATTGCGTTGGTACAGTCAAACCATTAGTTTCTATCGTAGAAAACCACAGAAAACCAGTGTTACTGCACAAACGTGCGGCAACACATGCTGAGCGGAGACCCTTTTTGGTGTCCTGTCGTGTCACCAAGTAATATAGTTTTAGTGCTAGTTTTAGTCTTAGGTGGATCTTATGAAGCCAAAATAAATCTTCTTTCTAGAAGTTTTCACAGTAGGTTTCTTTCTTTCTTTAAAACAGCTCTTTAGTAGTAAAATCGATCCTGCTAAGTTTCATTAGGGAACCGCGAGTCCCCGACATTATGTTCGACCATTCGGGTGCATCGGCTCGCATAAATGTTGAAAGTCATAATGTATTGTTGTCATACATAACTATTTCTTTTATTGGCTGTTTAATTGTTATAAAACAAATGTAACCTAAACCTACAAGGTTCTACACATAAACATTCAAAATTTTCTGAAAAATTTGCGGTTTCGGCGGGTAAAAAATTATGATTAACAAATATTAGGACATTCAAAACTTATGCATCCAGATACTCATCCATATTTCATTTTTGCCAACACCCGCGTAAGTACAATGAAATCATCATTAGCGAAGCTGTCTAAACATCTTACACTTATAGCCAATGACTCCAGTGACCTTCCAAACACCTCGAACTATCCCAAATGTCCCGACACGTTGCGAAAACCACGCCACGTATAAACCGACTGAATTCTTGGCACGTATTCTGTTCACACAAACCTATATTTCCCTCAAAATAGACGATGTTGGGTTGATAACAACCACGGAGTTTTTGCGACGGGGGCAGCAGGGCTACTACGAAACTCGAAGTTCGTGTCGTACGGTCCCTCTGACACTTATACAAATACAATACGAGAACGAGAAGGGACGGCACGATACTAACTTCGAGTTTCGTAGTAGCCCTACAGGCTACGTGCACGTTCCTTTCTGTCAAAGTACGTGACGGTCATGACTCATGCATGACCATGCCGCATTCCTAGATCCAGAACATTATCAACTTAAAATAATACCATTTAGATTTTCACTTGATTCAATTTCTAGAAGGTTGAAATTAAAATGGTGGATTATTTTGAGTTGATATACTCTCGATCTAGGAGTGCGTGTCATAGTCTCATAGATACCGCATTTGTGTGACAGGTTTTTGCTGTTGTAGGAACATAACATAATATATTTAGACATAAGTGAGCATAACGCGTAGGTAGTCATACGTATGAGTTTACGCAAAGTTTACGTTTATTTTCAGACAGGAAAAAATATGAAAAACCGGCCAAGTGTGTGTCGTTTTAGTACAGGATGCGCATTGATATGCGGTAAATATTCAATAGGTAGGCATTAAGTTTTGGTCGACCAATAAAATCCAATTTGGTATTCGGTTTGGTTTGGCATTTGGTATTAAGCCATACATAGTAGTAGATTATATTTTTATATTCATTATATAAAATTATTTATACCATCAAAAAATTTTTTTATATTGTTAAAAACATGTTTTATTGGACAAACAATGTTAAAGGATTTCTATCAGCCTGGGATTTTCTTCTTCCAGTAATATTTGTCTGCAGTGCGAACAACTATGAAAAAAATCCCAGTAGTTCGTAGTGCAAACAAATGGATACACTTTCGCATTATTATGGATGTTAACAACATATGTTGTACTTATACACTACTACTTTTTTACTTTGTTGTATACTTTTGATTTGTATTGTGGCATTAATATACCTTGAATGTGTGCGGAGAAGCTTAATTGTAAAAGATAACATCTCGACGCAGATGGAGACAAATTAAGACAATTTAAATTAAAAGATTTATCACTTGGACGTTTCTATTCTGTGAGTCCAATTTGTTCACATAGTTAATTACCTAGCTTCACAATTAAGGGCATATAACCACTACTAATACAACGAAAAATGAAATGAAAGGTTACACAATCTTTTTAACTTTTTTCCGTAAAATGAGACTTAAACCCATTTATA
The DNA here is from genome assembly GCA_037349165.1 of Choristoneura rosaceana. Classification (NCBI taxonomy): domain Eukaryota; kingdom Metazoa; phylum Arthropoda; class Insecta; order Lepidoptera; family Tortricidae; genus Choristoneura; species Choristoneura rosaceana. The sequence goes on from JAZBNJ010000013.1 coordinate 8,972,179, forward strand.
TATTTCACACGAAAACACAAGCTGAAACATGGATGCACAGAAAAACCAGAAAAATAGACCAGCGCTTAGAACGAACCTAGGTCCAAGGTCTATTGTTTTGTGTTTTCGTGTGAAGTATATAGACTTTCACGGGATGACCGTAAAAGTAACAAAAATTTGGAGTTGAAATAAAAAATACTCCAAAAAGTAATGTTATAATCCCATTTAATCTGTAACGAAGTTAACAGCCCAGAATGGTAGTTTAAAAAGGATTGTACTTCACTAGACTTTACCGCGGTTTCACATACGTAAACTAATCCGGCTGTTGAATTAAAATTCCGGGATTTTAATAAATTCCCAAAGCGTACGTCGTGGAGTTCACTAACGATAACGTTGCATTAAAAACTCCCGTGCCATAATATCTCTTACCCTATCCTAACGCGGGAATACCAGGACAAAAAGTAGCCTATATTTCTCATACGTTAAGCTAATTACGTACTAAATTTCATCCATCCAGCCGTTTTAGCATGAAAGAGCAACAAACATACAGACATACTCACAAACTTTCGCATAAGATCGATGAGTAAGTTCCTACTTGTACTTTAATCTACCTTTAAAAATACAAAAAAACGTGTGCTCACTGCCAGCGGTAGAGACAAAAAAATGGCGACATAGATTGTAGAAGATATTGCACACGATAGCATTCCGATTCCTCTTATATTACTTCTGCTGGCACAACATAAATTCCGCTGCGTCGACTTATATTGGCGCTATTCTTATTTATTTGCTTGCAAATGCATGTTTTTTATGCAGTCTATGACTAGCTATTGTTCACAACTCCGTCTGTATCCGGCGGGAATCCTCCACTTTCCCGGAATATTAAGTAGGAAATGTTGACAACCAAAGGAAATTTATGAAGTAAATACGGTGTCTATTGACCACGAGACGAGCAGTAAAATGACAGACATATGGAATTTACATATCATTTCTTAATTGTAAGAACCTTAATCAAATACTTAATACCATTTGTCGCTGCCGTGATTCCCCGGCGGTGGCGACAAACTGGTGGAGGTAGGCTGGGATCCTGATATATGGAAAAGTTTTTCAGCATTTATGAAAAACACAGAGGATACAAACAAATTTGAAAAAGTTGAGGATTCAAAAGGAGCTACATTAAACTTTGGAGCACATGTATTTTAATATAATGATGAATGTCCTACAAGGGATAATGAAATATTCATCCCATCTGCAAATAACGTAGCCTGCATAAACAAGTAGTCGAAAATACGTAAGAATATCTAATAACCTAGCTTACACCACGTTATTTGGATTAAACATCAAAGAACCTACTTAATAATTTAGTCAAAACACTGCCGGAAAGTTAAACTGACACATTTGCACCTGAGATCATTTGGCACACATCCCGACCCAAAATACGACGCGATGCATACCAGTGCACGTCATAATTCAATTTGAGTTCAATACCCGAAAATCGGGGTGCAATTTCGCATGTAGCAACACTTATTCATACCTGCAACGATGCGCCGGGCTCTGATTGGCTAATTTTAGATCCCCTGGTTATGTCATACACGGCAGACAATGCTCGACTCTTGGATATACAAGTATATTTAAGTGTACGAGCTTTACGCCGTTTCCTGGTGTTATGTTAGTTAATAGCCAAAGGCTATTTGAGGCAAATTGAGACAGTAACAGAGCGGCAGGTGACGCAGTTATGACTAGTTATTTCCGTTGATATTTTGTGTTTCGACTTTGGGCGTTTCTATAACGTAACTTGATGCTTTTGGTTTTAAATAGCTCTACTGTACCCAGAGACGTTGTTTACAGTTACAGGAATTATTTGAAGTGCTAGAATCTAATCAAGACATAATTACGTCGCTTGGAATAATTTGGCGTTGCAGGATTAGTTCCCGTTGTAGTTATGTCATGATAATATGCCTAACATATAAAACCAAAATCAGCATGATCGTTTCAAGGGTCATCTATAAAATTAAGTCACAGTTTTAATAATAGGGCGATTTGTGACACGCAAACAAAATATATAATTGCAGCTTTTTTATACCTATTTAAAACACTGAAGCAACAAAGATCAAATTTTTCAAAGTAGGAACATTATTTTATCTAGTTTTCAAGGCGACAATGTTTTTTTAGGTAGGTAAAGTTGTGACATGGAATTAGGCTCTATACTCTGTGGCTCTAGTCATTTCCCGCAGCTTTGCTTGCTTACATAAAATTTGTAGGCCTGTGCCCAGCAGTGGGACGTATATAGGCTGAGATGGATGGTCTCTTATATCCGGATAGAAAGTTTTCTTACATGTTAATCAAGACGTCCAACTATCTAAAGGTAAGATAACCGTACGAGTTATCGTCACTGTCCTAATAGTTGCCATCTTTAATCTTAATGTCATTAGTAATAGAGATGCCAGCAGGGTGTCATTTATTGGGCATTAACATGTCGAGCACTCGGACGTTTACCTTATGTGACTAAGTTTTAGTGTGAAAGAGTAATAAACACGCACGCATACACAGCAGGATGGTGTCAACTACCTTATTTTTTTACTGATTACAATGAGGTCATACATATGAGGCAATTTTATAGAGATTAATTCATAAAGTTAGTTCAATTTGTGTCATTAAAAACACGCACGTCTCATCTATTTCGATAGCCTCATTTGCTAATCTAGCCGCTAGAACGACACGTAATGCAAGTTACAAAGTTGAAGAACTAAAATAAATATAAAATCGTGAAAGGATTGCTAACACAGACCTAATAATAAATTAACGGGAATAGAAGTGTTGTAAATAAATAAATATAATGAATTAAATATCATGGGACAATCACTTTGATTCAAAGTAGGCAAAGCTTACTTAGGTACCCAACAACCAAGTAACAGATAGTTAATCAATCATAGTTAGATAATACTTATACAAATCTGGTGGAACCATTAAGAGGAGCAAATAATTGAAACATAGATCGTACCTACTCGTCAACCAGAACGACATTAGTTCAGCGACTTTTAAGAATAATAGAGTTGTTAGATTTTCATTTTTTCATACAAATTAAGCCGTATTATTTTAAGCAGTAGTATTATGTTGTAAGCTATCGTAGAGCCTAATGACGTCGCCTGTCACGCTGAAAACATCAAAATATAGTTCAGTTCGAATACGATCTATGTTTTCATTATTTGAATCTGTTATAGGTCCACCCGGTATTTTAACATCGAAGACTCGAGAACTAACATTATTAAATATTTTCTGCCCTAACCCGGAGCCTCGAGTGTTGTAGTAAGGTTATCGAACCACTCGGCTATCAGGTCTTAATTTTGCAAAATTCAACGTAAACGTCCTAGTGTTTGACATAGTAATGCCCAATAGATGACACCCATTAACCCCCTGAAACCCACCATATAATTGTTTTGAAAAAAAATTACAAAGCAATTAGAATCCAATTGTTTCGATAATAAAGTCAAACTACCGTCAAACTGCCATGGTGTAAAACAATAGAAAAACTAAAGAATTTTTACTTTGTTACATTGTCATAGATTAATTATTCCCTTGAACTTATTGTGTACATTCTATTGCACATTGGGCTGCACGAGGAACATTTTATTTTTACAAAATGTTTTATTTACAATGAGCACCATAATTCACCTTTGTACAAAAGTTTTCAATGTTAGTGAGGTTTTATTTCTATTTAAGTTCTTCACATAGCGAAAATCCAAGCAACACGTGCTACGTACTCAACATAATGCTGCCATTTTGCCATTCGACACCAACAGCCGGCGGCATTGACCACACACGATAACTATAACTCGAAGATTTCCGCTGTTTAGACGATTTATTAAACGTTTAAAAATTATTAGCTTTATCCCGCGACTTTGCTCCCGTGGAACAAAACGATAAAGAATTGGCCAACAATCGGTCCTAAATATGTTTGTTTGTTTATTACTATTTATTGTACAAAAAGGAAGAACAAAAAGGTTATAAAAAAAAGTAAAGTAATTAAGTAATATGGTCTATGGATCGAAAAATCCTCAGTGCAAATCTATGATCCTTGTGTACCAAAATTACAGCCTCAAATTGCTGTACGTTATCTGTCAGTCCGTTCTCTTTTAAAGGTATAGAAGGTAGATGAAAGCAAATTTTGTAAAAAGTTATCCCACCCAAAACACTTCAACGGTTTTACTGCTAAACACATAATAAGTTAAATAAAAGCTTTTAAAAAATTACGAGGTTTCCTACCTCTTAGCCGCGTATCTTCGACGTAAGGTGATTAGACACGATTGTTATTGATTATTGTAAAAACTCGTTAGCAAGCTCGTCTATTCTTAAAATTGTTAGTCATTACTTATATCTCAAGAGCATTGTCTGATTTGCGACCTTCGCTGTAAAAAAAGCTGTCACTGTTTAAAAACTAGGTCAAGATGGTATTTAATAGACGAAGTTTAGCAACTGGCGAAGAATTCGTACAATGCTCTTGTTTACATGTCTTTTCACATACACAATAACTTTCGCAAACACCCATTTCCATTCTGATGGCAGATGTAAACTAAACTTTGAATGCAAAAGTATTGAGTCTAATTTGAAATGTCAAAGAACTCGAAATGAGACCTTTTGAAGGAAAACGCGAACAGGAAAAGTTTTGATGTACACAGTCATTTGTGAGACAATAAGGATACTGATTCATTTGACCGATATGAAATATATGCCTACAAACGTCAATCTTACAATAAAGTTCTTTCTTTTTGATCGGGATTAAAAAGTGGTAAGACTTCACAATAAGAAACTTTGATTACATTAAAATTAAGAACATTTTAACACTAACGAATTAAAACCATTTTTGTGACCGTGACATATATTTTTTTAGTTTTCTTCTGTTTTTTTTTTGTGTGATTGTCACGAATGTTTTATCTTTCTTTCTTTTCTTTCAAAATTCCGTTTTTGTGATAAAATTATCTTAATACATACGAGGATAATTAACAGCAACTAGCTGTTATCTGAGAATTCGTCAGCGCGGAATTTATTTGTCGTTATCCTACAGGAAATCATGTCTTTTCCCAGATATAAACCGGATAGTCCCAGTGCTCGACATGCTAGCCCAGCAGATGGCACCCGGCTCTCACATCTATTTGCCAAAACTATTGGGACAGAGAGCTCTCGGACATTTACCTTCATCATCATCATCATGTCAGCCGAAAGACATCCACTGCTGGACATAGGCCTCCCCCAAGGCTCTCCACTCCGACCGGTCTTGTGCTTTTCGCATCCACCGCGATCTTGCGATCTTAACCAGGTCGTCGCTCCATCTTGTTGGAGGCCTACCGACATTTGCCTTAGTATTCTCTGTAAGTAGTTAGTGGACTCTCGCCCAGTCACCTTCGCGATGACGTTATGCAACCGGAATGTGCACTTTAAGGATGAAGTCACTTTCCTTTTTATATTGTACTAGCTTTTGCCCGCGACTTCGTCCGCGTGTACTTTAGTTATCAGGCTATATGTTTTATTTAATTAACCTCCATATTGTATGAAAAACCCCCTCCCTTATTGAAGTCGTCAACACCATACGGATCATTTTAAATGGTGACCACCCTATTTTTAGTGTAGAAATAAGGAAGTCTCATAAAAACTCCCCCCTAATAAGTCGAAAGCTACTTCTTCTTTCTTTATCTTTGCCTACGGAGATAATTTTTATTTTTTATCAGGACCCTTAATACCAATAGGTATATGTATACTTACCTAATAGCAATTCTCATACTGCTAAGTCCAGAAATCAGAAAATTTCAATACAAACTTCACCTCCCATTTTACCCTTTTAGGGGCAATTTTATCCATTTCACCTACATAGATAGTTTTTAATTGTAATCGTAAACTTGTATACCTATATTTTTCATATATCTAAATCCAGAAATGAGACAATTTCCATATAATCTTTACCCCCCATTTTACACCTTTAGGGGATAATTTTATCTATTTCACCTACACAGATAATTTTAAATTGTAATCGAGAACTTGTATACATACCTATTTTCATACTTCTAAGTCCCGAAATGAGAAAATTTCCATATAATCTTTACCCTACATTTCATCCCTTTACGGGGGGAATTTTATCCATTTCATCTGGACAGATAATTTTTGATTATAATTGAGAACATATATACCTATTTTCGTAGATCTAATTCCAGAAATGAGAAAATTTCCATACAAACTTTACCCCCCCCATTTTACCCCATTAGGGGGGAATTCTATCCATTTCGTATATTCAGATAATTTTTGATTGTAATCGAAAACCTATATACCTATTGTCATAGATCTAATTCCATAAATGAGAAAATTTCCATACAAACTTTACCCCCCCATTTTACACTTTTAGGGGAGAATTTTATCAATTTCGCTTACACAGATAATTTTTATTTGTAATCGAGAACTTATATACCTATTTTCATACTTCTAAGTCCGGAAATGAGAAAATTTCCATACAAACTTTACCCCCCATTTTACCCCTTTAGGGGGGTATTTTATCCATTTCACCTAAACAGATAATTTTTAATTGTAATCAAGAACGTATACTCCTATTTTCATACTTCTAAGTCCAAAAATGACAAAATTGCGTATAAGCTTCACCCGCCCATTTCACCCCCTTAGGGGATGAATTTCTAAAAATCCTTTCTTAGTGCTCACTTACATCATAAAAGGAACCCCTGTACCAAATTTCAAGTTTCTAGGCCCAGCGGTTTGGGCTGTGCGTTGATATATAACCCAGTGAGTCAGGTTTGCCTTTTATATATATAGACATGCAAATTCCAGAACAGCCCAAGTTAAGCCCCAAGCTTATACGCGGACGTAATGAATTTGCAAGTAAGTTGAAAATACGAGCAGCTTCAAAATGTCCGCAGGGTATGAGAGTGGCCCTAAAACGGAACTGAACAAAGAGTGACGCAACTGGGTTACGTTGTAAGTGAAATATGTTTAAAATTAAAACTTGGTTAGCGGAGGAAATTTGTACGAGTGGAACATTTTTTCACGTCCATTACACGAGACAAGATAGTACAAATGAAGTAAAAACTTTATTATACATGGCAAAGAAGGTTATCATTTTCCCGCTCATGTATGTAGGTATATGTCAGAATTGCAGTCTATTTATTTATTTATTTAAATCAAAGAAACTTACACAGTATAACAGTTTAACACTAAGGCACTGCGCAAGACAAACACTGAGAAGAGAGAAAGAAATTGAGCAACAATACAACAAGACAACAATTCATAATTTTCTTACACATAAATAAAAGGTATACAACAAAACAAAGCATAATAATAACAATTAATTAAACACAGGTGGACAAACGTATATGTTACTTCATAGTGTATGTAAAAATTATAAGTTGTATTGCATAAAATACTTTTTCAGTTGGAGTTTGGAGAGGAAAATGTTACGTTAGGTTAACAACATTAATCATTTTAGTTCTATTTTTTTTTCTTTCATTTTGTTAATTATTTATTGTATATATTGTGTGTTAATAAATTGTATACGTCCATCTAAATAACATCTAAACAATAAATAAAAATACTCTCGATTTTTTTATTATAAAAAAAATGTCCCTTTTTGAAGTTGATTTACTTAATTCATTTAAATTACTTTTTATTATCTGCTGGCTATGTCTACATACTAGTGGATAAAACACGAGAAAGCTCGCAGATCCAGAATTACGCGAATTTAGTGTAATCTGCCCCTTAAATGAAGCTAAGAAGCACGAGTAAAAAACTACTTAATACCTATAAGGTTAGAAAAAGTGCATTGTTCTGAGAATCCACGGCGCTATGGCGATGACGACACCAGGAAAGTATTCGAACAGCTCATCCGGGTAAAAGGAAGAAAACGATACTTATGGAGCTTTTTAAAACAAGTCCGCAAAGGGATTGTGAAAGTAAGATACTTAATCGACGTTTGTGTGTTATTAATCAGACTGATTTACGTTTAAAATTTAATAACTTGAGACCGTAGCTTGGGACGTTAACTTCGCGAAAAACGTCGTTTGTAAACGCTTCCTCCCATCCCTATCACGTTAGGGACACTATAAAATATGCTGTATTTAATTGTTTTTTTTTCTGTGCCACACAACAGACTTAAATTCTGACCAAAGCCCTCAGGAGGTGCACGGGCAGTCGGGCACCCACCGTCCTCTGCTTAAATGAAACCTATATGCATTATTATAATAATTCTGTTTTTTTTTATTGATTTATATATTTGGTTTGATTTGATTTTTAGTTTTAAGTATATAAATTAGAAAATATTTAAAAAATAGGAGAAACTTTTTCGTTTGTGGCTGTTGACACCTTGGTCTTAAGTTGATCTTAGATGAAGATTTTATTTTATTTTTTCGAATTTCGAAATACTCAGAGGTACGAGCCAAGGTCTTTAGAGGCTGTAGGTCAAATCTAGGCCACCACGGCTTCGGCCTAGCAATAAATGGAGAATCATAATTTACAAACCGTATCAGTCACACTAACAAGCAGCAACTTTTTTTTATAACGCTATAAATAAATAGCCCACCGATTTGACACCTTGCCATGTGAAAAACAACCGCACCCATAAAGCAGGGCATTAATCATAAAAACGGCGCTCTAATTTACTTTATATACTGGAGGGAGATATAGGAGGTCAATGTACTATGTAATAAGTATATAGTGTACAGTCAGCAGCAAAAGTAGCTGCACACTTTTGTACTTGGGCCAATCAACTTTTTTACCTACACTAATCTGTCCGCGACATTTTTCAAACAATTGCAGATTTTTGTAAGTAAACATGTTTTTTCTGTAATTTAATAGAGTGTGTACATGAATACGCATCCTACGTAATTTCAACCTATGAAACCGTGAAATATCTTGTTGGAAGTACTATTTCTTGGTAACGCCAGAGACAATTTTGGTAACGCAAGAGACGCCTAAAGTGTCGGTAAAGTAGTTGAATGGCCCACTTTGTCGTTTTTTCACCCACGTACTAAACGCCATGCAAGATTGACAATGTGTCAATGCGAGTGCAAAAGTGATCCGCTACTTTTGATGTTGATTGTACCTACTATGTAATATAGTGTGTAACTTTTGATGTTGATTGTACCTACTATGTAATATAGTGTGTATTATGTGTGTGTATTCCATCAAGCGTGATAGAGGCCAAACGTACGCCTAATTTTTATTAAAAAAATCATCAAAGAAAAGGTACCCCCCTGTAACGGCGGTATCCATACTACCGCCATTACAGGGGGGTACCCTTTCTCTGCAGCTGACTGTACGCGTTTCATTTACCTATCCACGCATAGCACATCTCTAGCGGAAACAGCTGAGCGGAGCGAGGATAAAACCTAGGTAAATGAACCGTTTCTATTGGTTCATAAAAAACACATTCCTCGCAACACATCCTCGCACATCTCTGATGGAAATAGAGCCAGGATTGTGAAACGAATGTTCTCGAAATGTGACTACACTTAACTCCAGAAACTGAAATGACAGACACTGTCCTATTTATAATTGCGTACACTTAGGTAATATCAATAACATACTTATACTTATATGTAAATATTAACAACAATGGTCTGATGTATTTTGACTTAATTATGGCATTCTTGGTGAATCACGGTTAGTCATACTCGAGGTAAAATGTTTTAAACCTGAACAATATGATGTATCAATAAACATATTGGAGTGGTGCGAATTTGCAACCAATGTTCACAAAGGACTGTGTTATTTATTAGACTGATGGTGGGATATTTATTGGCTTAGTGGGATGGAAATAAAGAAAATAATTAATACCTAAGTGTGAAATCCATATACTAATATTATAAATGAGAAAGTGTGTTTGTGTGTTTGTCCGTCTTTCACGCCGTAACGGAGCGACGGATCGACGTGATTTTTGGCATAAGATAGTTTATGGGTCCGAGAGTGACATAGGCTACTTTTTATCCCAGAAAAATGCACTGTTCCCGAGGGAACAGCGCGCGATAACCGAATACCACGCGGGCGGAGCCGCGGGCAAAAGCTAGTATTTTTAATATTACTACTTTAATTAAAAAGTTATTGATGTGCTGACTTTTGGTTTTGATTGATGGTTTTTACTCATTGGTTTTGGATATCAGATATCACTTTCGATATCAGTTGAAAATTTTCTGATATCTGTTATTAATACAGAATATTCGCTTGGCTACACTTAATGATTATACCCTGTATACTTTAAGACGAAAGTCTTCACAAAACATGCAGAATATAAAAATTTGTTTGATTACCACTTTTACCTTGCTGTTTTAGCAAGGAGTCCTCTGCCAAACTTTATGTTAACTAAATTTTAACTTATTTTTAACTTTCCTTTCCTTAATAACGTGTACCTACACACAATTAATCTGGATGTGCAACTCTGCAACCAATTTGGTTGTATAATGGATGTTTACAATACTAATTCAATGACTGTGCCAATCAGACCAATTGTCTCGAGACAGTTACTAAGTTGCGTGCTGCCAGTTGAGAGAGAAAAAAGGTCATACAGATTTAACTGTGGAGCAAAAAGTACATTTTTTACAATAACATGGTTGCCGAGTTAAGCCATGGTTACCATGATACTAACAAATCATCACTATTTTGAAAAAATCTCGTATCTCAAATCAATATGTCAACAAAATTGACTCTTGAAATAATGTTCATAAAGTTCACTTAGTAAAATTATCGATTTCGAGATACGGGCTTTTTTCAAAGTAGCAACAAAATGTTAAATCTAAGTAAGGTATATTTTGAGATGTAGAAATTAAAACCAGCCAAGTACGAGTCTGCCTTAGGCCCCTGTTACACATGCTTGTTAGTAGCAAGAAAGCATGCTACTATTGAGCAAATGCTACCTACTAGTATGTGTGAACAGGACATGCTACAATCGAGCATGCTTTTTAATGGCATGCTCTCTAACAGCAGGCCCTCCTATTTTCGAGCGTGCTAGTTGATGTGGGGGTGGAAGGGAGAAAGGTAATAAGCAAGTTTGAATGTGTTTGTTTAGTGAGCATGTTAGTATTGGTAGTGACATGAGACACTTGAGTGCACTTATAAATAAATATCATTTGACACTAATTGACCTAGTCCCAAAGTAAGCAAAGCTTGTACTATGGATACTAGGCAACGGATGAACATCGAGGGTATTCCCAATTAGTGTCAAATGATATTTATTTATTACTAGCTTATGCCCACGACTTCGTCTGCGTGGACCTATGTTATCGCGCGGTGGCGCTCTCTACCGGCATAAAAAGTATCCTATGTTGATCCTTGGGGCTTTAACTATCTCTATACCAAATTTCATCAAAATCGGTTCATCGGTTTCGACGTGAAAGCGTAACAGACAGACAGATAGAGTTACTTTCGCATTTATAATATTAATAGGGATTTATTTTCGGTTTATGGCAAGTATTATGGACCTTTTTTAATTAATGTTTGTGTGATTACATTGAGTTAGAAGTTGAATTTTTTCAGTGCTTGAAGTGGTAGCAGACCTCTATTGGTTGGACTAGGTCATTGAATCACCACAGAAACCAATCTTATAAGAATCCAAAAAAATGAACTCTTAATTGTTGTACACTCAAAAAGAATGATTAGTATTTAAAAACAGATTATTAAAGCTAACAAGTGACAAGTAATGGTTTGTATTGTTCTTGTAATTATCTTATCAACTTTACGAGAATTTGTCAACTGGGAGAATGTGTTGGACTAATGGATAAATCAGTACCTTATCTCTGAGTGTTTACCTTTAAAAACAAACTTGACAGCTCTATGGATAACTTCAAAATTTGGGTGACAGTCTTTCCCGGTCAGGATAACACCGTCATGGAAATACTGGCCCTGTTTTTTGTGTACACTCCCATAGAAACTGACAGGAGCTTATATGGGCGTGTACACGAAAAACAGGCTCGGTATTTCCAGGTCGGTATTATCCGGGCCGGGAAAGAGTGTCACCCCTAAATTCAAATAAGGGTCCAATAAGAATGTTACTTGATGGAAATTAGCTAAGGAATGTTTGGTTTTTACTTAAATCAACTAAAGTTACTTATTCATGGGATATGAAACTTACGTGAAATGCCATAAATAACAGTTCAAACATACTATTTTCACCTGAGTTGAAATGGAAAGACTGTAAGTAGCTAAATTTTTTGCTATAAACCTATAAAACTATACTATTATTTATTTACTTATTTGTAATAGTTTACCTAACGAGAACAAAATAACGGGCGTTCATTATAAGAATAATAACAGTTCCGAAAAAGCTATGCCAAAGTTGAAAGCAAAAACAATTGAACAATGACTCATGAGTAATGAACTTGAAAGAATAATTTGAGAAGAAACCTCTCTAATTACCTAGTAGGCTAAGGTGAACATTCTAAATCCAGGTAACCCTCACCTACTGACATGTTTCTAGTTATTTCAACTTTGCCAATTATCCCAGAGCAACTATTTTAAGATTCACAAATGCCGAATATTATTTCGTCTTTCGCAATTCCGCGCCAAAACACGGCGCAAAGTTTCAATTCACATAGACGCATGCGTAATAACATCGGAATGCTCTTGGTAACTTTTATTTCAACTTTTTTCTTTTTAAAAATAATAGCCCTCTGTAACGGGCATTTCCGGGAACAGCCGGTTTTAACATAGAAAGTCAACAAAATACTCCAATTAAGACATTATTTAAACTGCGACATGATAAATGTACAATGTTTAATTGAAAAACTTACCTGTTTCCGTAATAACACTACATAAAAATAATTATTTATTAAAAACTACACACACGTTCACTATCCACACCACTTCACTGCGTTATGTCAAACTTTTTTTGAATTGGTGTTGCCGTGTTTTAAAACTACTCTCCTCACTTGTGGGTTTTTAAATTTTCAGTTAGCAGTAAAATATTATTGTAAGAGTTAATTAAAGTATAAAATATGTAACTAAAATAATCAAAGCTCATTGTAAGCCTGACTAATAATAAAATTATATTTAGGAAATGGAATCTAATCGATGCTGTACCAGTGCTGCCAGATGTATAACTAAAACTCCCACATCACAACACTTCCCACAAAATTCTTTGCCAGCTGAGAGGTTCACGTTACCTTTTCTAATTATTATTAGCGGTGACTAAAAATAGGTCAAATATTTAAAAATCCTCGTTGGCACGTATTGCGGTCCCGAGCGGTCGTAATCACATTCGCGGACTGCTCACTGGTAACCAATGCACTGTTTATAATGTACGTTGGATATTTTAAATTAAAATTACTCATGGATTCGATGAAACGTGTGATTGCCGGCAGTTAACAGATTTGCGAGCTTGTCTCAAGTGTAAAGACTCTGCTGTTGAGTTCAGAGCGTTTGGGTTGTTCATTCTTGTGTATTGAAAGACACTTTGATTTCGATACGTTATATTATGATATCTTAACTTGGTAAAAAAAAACTAGTTAGCATGGAACGAAGCGGCTTCAAAAGTCATAAATTTATTTTACAGCGCCGAATTTGATTGCGTATTCAGTTTTATTTAACAGTTGAAATAAATAAGAAGTAAGAAATGTTTGTTAAATAAAACTATGTACAATTGTGGTAATTAAGTACAGAAACTTTTTTCTTTAAGCGCAAGAAAGGTGCATTAACGATCGTCACGATCGATTATGATAACTTTTTTAATCATGTAGATGTCAATCATTACTTTACTACCCAAATAATTATTCACGCTTTTGAATGAATAAGTTAAACTTACAATGTTTATTTTTTTAAGCGAACAATGCCTTTTGTAGTCGGTAAAGTAGGTTCAACGCACCCATGTTATGAGTTCGCCGCAGTAAAAAATACAAATACACCCATTAACTTGACTTGCTGAACGTTTATAGGTTCATAATCTTTGAGAGATAAAACTTTTTTGAATGTTTTACGATAAAAAAGGGTTGGTAAAAGTAAATCTTGCGGCAGAGATATTTTACCATACTCTTTACATACCTACTTACTTATAAGTTTTTATGCGTGTACTGATATTGTTCGTTATTGATGGAAGCAAGTATAGTCTAGCGCATAAGTAACAGGCAGTGGGTTTTTCGGCGAACACTTAAAGCACAGAGAACATAACTTAAAGATTAAGAATAGATAGCTCAAATTAATACCATCCAAAATTATCAATTACCTTCATAAAGTACTTACCTACAAGTATTCTTTATTTATTGCACGCCACAAAGTGATTTAAGTATTTAGGTAATTTTATTTCTTTTTATATCTTTTTTATCTCTTGCTTTAAATTATTAATTACTTCAGTAGACTTAAGTTTATATTATGGTCGTGTCTTAAATTAGTTAGTTAATGAACAGGAAAGCTTGTATAATTACTTTTCTTTTAATTTGACTTTACTTTTATTCTTTCTTTTGCAATTATTGTTATTCTATAACATTCTATAATAACAAGAGGTGCCTACAGCTATGGGAAAAATCGAAATTAATTAAAAAAAACACGTAAACAGTAAACATTTTTATTGTAAATATTTTTTTTATTGTATCCCCTTACATTCGCGATACACTCGGTGGCATTCGAAGCTTCAGAGACCCAGTATGGCGTAGATAAAATGACTCACTTTAAATGGTTTAAGTCTGTGTTTTTTCATAAATACCCCAAACCTGGCAACATTGGTTTTTCAACCATAATATGCCCAAGCTGTATGTAATCAGTAGATACATACAAAAAAATCTAGCAACGCTTTAAGCTTCGTAAATCCAAGCGTAATAAATGATGATCCAGATGTTTTTATGTCTCAAGCAAAGCTCTTAGGATATTATTTCCGTAGCGATTGTGGAAAATACGAAAAAGGAGGCAATCAATTTTAAATCTGGGTCTTGATCAACTCTTGAACTTTTTTGTGTTGCCAGATTAGGTCGTATTCTTAAAGGTTCATAGGCACAAGTTCACAGTATTAAATAAAAACGCCATATTGAGTCTCAACCATATCGTGGCGAAATAAAATTATACATTACAAGCAAGTATCTACTTACATCTTCAGTCGGCTCATATCGTTATGCACTTAGATTAACAGAACTGTTTATGGATTGAGCTCGGATCCAAGTTACTGAGTAAATAGTAAATAATTTAAATTGAGTAAATAACAAATAAATAATTTATCATGAATGAAAAAACGCACAACGACAATTTAACCTTCAGCAAAACTTTATATTTGCTCTTTGTTTCTATAAACTTTCTATTTGGGTCTGATGAATCTAATGGATCAATAAAATACTGAAATAATATATTTTAAATAGAACGGCGTATGTTTACTGTTTTCTTCATTCCGTGTCGTGCTAGCTAACCGATGATGAGTCAGTCAGTTCTAGTTAAAACAAGCCAACCTTAACGCTTCCTAGTTATCAATGTTGTTGGAACTAACCAAACATAAAGACACATTGTTCTGAAAATGGAGTACGATAAGTATCAAACGATTTCCGAATGCTCGCTTGGTTCGAAAATGGTGGAATAGTGTAAGTATTTTCTTTTGTTAGCAGATTAAAGCTACTACAAGCTCGGAATAATATAACTTCATCATCACAATAACTTAATCGATTTTTTCGATGATTCCGCTAATGTCATGTTGACATTATTATATTAGTTTTCCGGTATTTTTTTGCCTATTTCCCTAAATTACTTCAAAACTATTAAGCTTTCATTAAAAAAATATTTCTTTTACTGAGCTTATTCATAAGAACGTTGACCGTGTGTATTTTAAATTTTTAACTCTAAAATATTTTGCCTATTACTGCCCGTATACTGATTAAATTGTAGTTGTGCTTTCTTAATACTGGAGAGAAAAGATATAGCCATCAAATACATAGAAAACGAAGTTCCAAACAAAAAGAAAAGAAGTGAACATTGTGAATCGTTACGTTAAAATTTAACTTTCTAATTTCATACTTTTGATACATGACCACTACGTTATCTAGTTTCGATTATTTACTGTGCTATTACAGTACTAATAAATAATGTAAGGTCTCCTGTGTAGAAGAATTTAGTATTTTGTCGCCTTCAAACAACAAGCTGTGGAGCTTGCAAATTTCGTTAAATGGGTCAAAATACTAAAAATACCACTTTTTTGGAATGACCACCAATTTTTATGCGTTTCTAGTTAAAATGGTCATTACAGTGAATGATTTTAATTTTAATGGAGTCGATGATTTTGGTCAATTCCATTATGTTTTAATCCCAAACAATTGAATGCAGTTCATAAATACTTCGATCTCCTTCTAAAGCTGAATAGCAACAACTGTAGTTGCGGGAGCTATAATTTTTAGAAATGTTTATCACCATTGTGATTAAATTTTATTAAGGCAATGGAATGTCCAGAAATGCTACAAGGCTGGATTTATGTAAGCAAACTGGGAAATGTCAAAAAAACTGGTTAATATCACGAGCATGTCACGCATTCATATAAACCAGCGGAAAACACCTGAGCTAGCATCATTTTATACTCATTCAACTTAGTGACACCTTTCCCAGAGGTTTTTAGCTGGGTAGCTCCTTCGTACTTTTCAAACTTGGTCGTGTAAAAAGGACGGTTAGCTTTTGTCCTCTACGACTGCCGGATCGTTAGAGCAATAGCACTTATAAAGTTAATGAAGCTACCGTGAGGCACTAAGCAATGTGTCAAAATTTCAAAACCATATGATGATTAAGTCACGAACGGCAATGGAATGTGAAATGATGAAAATCACCAGAACAGGGATTGTATTGTCTAACGTGCAGACACTCACAATCGTTTTCACTATCTCTTTCTATCCTCATCCAGTACCTAGTGACAGAAAGAAATGGTGAAAATGATTGTGATTCGAAGTATATTAGACAGTAAAACCACTGGACCCAACCAATACCTTCCAGGGGTCATTCTGAAGCCGTCCTCAATAGTAATAAGGCGAATCTGCGTAGCGACTACTCGCTATTATGTATTTAAGTTACTTTTATCTAAGAGCTTTGAATTTTCACCTAGTTTAAAAATTTGTAAGGTGTTTAGCGTAGAAGAATATTATTTGTCAACAAATAACTATAATGTTATACATATTCATTTATAAATAGTTATTTTGACGACTAATTCAAGGTAAAGTGTAGTCACTAGATATTTAATAGATTAATTAGAGCATTAAACTATAGAGAAATAGTACTATAGCAAACAGTGACTAACTTTCAATTTAATCATGCATTTTTATAAAAACATTGCTACCCCGAAATGGAGTATTAAGTAATGGATCAACTGGCAACATTATGTAGGTTTAGCAAAAATACAATTCTCGCGTTTCATTATTTTTATAAGAATGCATTACAAAAGTTTTATTTGAGGTAAACATTAGATTAGAGCTAGAATAAATAAATGATGTAAAAAGTGAATTACGAAGTCTATTAGAAAAATATGTTTTCTTGAAGTAGGTATAGAAAGAGTTGCATTGAAAACTTCTCACTGCTCGATCTTGTTGAGTGACTGAAGTAAGGACGTCTCACTAAATTTACTGTGGCAACATATCAAAATAGTTGACTTAATTCAAATCATAATTTATAAGGAATTTTACAAACAATTTTTTAAAGCATTCTCCGTGTATTCGCATCCCTTAGTTTCGATTAAATCATTACAATTTAAGTTTACGACACTATTTATTTTGTAAATAACGGATTATAACGCCGCCATAATAATCGTAATTTACAACACATAAAATATATTTTGCCAAAGCGATATGTTTTCTTATTGTAGCATGTGTTTAGTTATGCATTCGTATTTTTTTATTATTGTTATCAATCGTGTTATCAAATACTACTCTTAATATACACACCTATTACAATGGTATCGAATAAATGGTGACCCTAACTGTACACAATAAAGCCTTTTTTATAAAATAATTTCTATACCTACTAAATCACACTAAGCTATGCGACTGGCCACTTATATTTCCTAGCGCGTAAGATGCCTCTTCGGCTACTTCATTTTCAAAATGGCGAATATTGTAAACTCTAAACGGAAAGCAAAACGAAATTTATTTCGTCATCACAGAACAGTTGTAAGCTTTTCGTTACTGCTATGAGGCAAATAAGGACAGGCTACTTGATGCTGTTCTTTATCTTAAATATATATGGTTGAGAAACCACAGCAATTCTGGAAAAAAAATGGAAGCTACAGAGTCAGTAGCTAATCCTTACACCTTTTTTACTGTCACAAATTACATTTATACCTAAATCCCCAACTTTTGTGGGGTCACGCTCATTTTTTCGCTCCCAATTAGTTACAAATTATAGTAAACCGTTTACCCCATTACCCATCTAAATCTCCCGGCTAGCAACACTTGATTTAAATAACAGTCAGGGTTGCCAGCGCAAACGAATTTGTCGCCAGTAAATCGCAGTGACAAAAAGCAGCACGGAATCTCCTCTATATAGATATAGGCAAATGATAATATATATGTGGGCGCTAGAACCAAGATGAAGCGCCGCCTAACTTCGTTGAGAGTTCGCCGATGCCGCGGCCGAAAATGTTGCCAACCTGAAAAAAGTGAGGTTTCAATTACAACCAGGTAACCGAAACGAAATCACTTAAAGAGGCTTTCGCTCTATGTAGCGCAGTTATGTCAATGATTATAATGTTAATAGGAAGGTAGGAATGTTACATAAATTGACCCTTTTAATTGTGTTTCACTGTGAATTTCCTAATTTTTAATAAGTACACACTGGTAACACTGACCGAAGTATCTGTTTCTGGCATTTCATGGCGGGGACTCCCCTACCAAATGTCAATTCACAACAACAATTTACTTAAGCGAAATCACGGCTATTGGTCGGCATGAAAAATCCCCACTATATCAATAACGTTTTCTGAAACGTTTCGTTTCATTGCAAAAGGAAAAGACAAAAAGTAAGTAGTTTAGTAACAAACACTTTAGTGACAAATTTGGAAATAAATTATCGCGGGCCTCGGGTTAAAAAGTACAGTATAATAAATGCTAATGCGTGCTAAAAGAAATAAATGAATGAGAAATTTTTATAAAGTGCATGTTTGCATGTTTGCATGACAGCAGTGCCGATTTTTAACGCCTGACGCAAAAAGAGGGGTGTTATAAGTTTGACCGCTATGTGTGTCTGTCTGTATGTCTGTGTGTCTGTCTGTGTGTCTGTGTGTCTGTGTGTCTGTCTGTGTGTCTGTCTGTGGCACCGTAGCTCTTAAACGGGTGGACCGATTTGAATGCATTTTTTTTTATTTGATAGCAAGTTTTCTAGCGATGGTTCTTAGACATGTTTCATCAAAATCGGTTCAGCCATTTTTGAGATATTGAACTTTAAAGTGTCAAAGTCGGGGGTTTTCCACTTTTTGTTGGTTATAGCATTTCCAGCAACCTGGGTGAGATTTCCACGGCGCCTCCAACTTTTGGGAATTTTCTTTCTATACTCCATTTAATTTAAGATTTGAATTAACGGTCAAATTGTAACACACGTTTCTCGGTATTTCAAACACAAATGGACTTAAAATGTCCACAGGTACATTTATTACCAGTATTTAGAATGTTTTTAGTATAGAAGTGAACACAATTTTAAATAGTTTCGTTGTTTCCTGTTGTTTCATTTAAAAACTTGTGCAAATTTTACCGGTAAGTTTCAAATGTTAAAATAAATGGAGTATATAGTAAGCATAGGTAGGCTTCGTCACGTCACGGCTCTAAATGAACGAGAGGCGTAAATAAATCCTAGTGTTCTTACCTTGCCGACGACAGCAGTCACGTTACCAAGTTTCGCCTCCTCAGTCAGCGCCTCTAACTTCGACTTGCCGCTCCTCGAGCCTTCTTCCGAACCCTCGTCGCCACCCCTGATAACATAGATATTTCCATATTGTAATAATAATAATAATAAGTCATTTATTTCGGACAGAATCCATAGAGGTTATAGTCCGTGAGCCCAGCCCCCGGTTACCTACGTAACATGACATCACGATAAGATGCATGGCACACGTTGGAGAAAGTTGTGCTGAGCAAGAATCAAAAAACTAACGCACTTAAAATTAGCCGGAAGTTTGAGAAAATCCTTCACTTCCGGTCGAAATTTTAAGGTCAATTTACGTCATGTGACATCATTACGAAACACGTGGCATCATGAAGCCCTTTATCTGTAGAGAGGGGCTACATAAGTCTGTCAGTTCTGAAATAGTTGGAAGTGCCTGACAGACCGCGACAGTCTAGACTAGACTAGACTGCGACAAAGGTGACCCCCAAAAACGATTTCCTACGTCATATGACATCGTGACCAAAATTATTACAAAAGTTTCGTAATATTAGTGTCTTTAATAATATATAAGTCTGCCAAGCGTTTTTTAGCCGGAAGTCCTTTAAAAGTGTAATTTTAACTACAAGGGAAATGTAACCGTATCATGTTAAATGAGAATAATTTAACGAATTATGATCGATTAACAAGGATTATCGATCGACTCATTCGTCGTGGTCGGTATATTTCATCATCATCATCATCATCATCAGCCGGAAGACGTCCACTGGTGGACAAAGGCCTCCCCCTTAGAATGCCATAATGAACGGCAACTCGCCACTTGCATCCACCGGTTTCCCGCAACTCTCACGATATCATCAGTCCACCTGGTGGGAGGCCTGCCAACGCTTCGTCTTCCGGTTCGTGGTCGCCATTCGAGAACTTTTCTCCCCCAACGGTTATCTGTTCTTCGAGCGATGTGGCCCGCCCATTGCCACTTCAATCTGCATATTTTTCCAGCTATGTCAGTGACTTTAGTTCTTCGACGAATTTCCGTATTCCGGATTCTATCGCGCAAAGAAACTCCAAGCATAGCTCTCTCCATAGCTCGTTGCGTGACTCTGAGCTTCTCTAAGAGGCCAACAGTCAAGGACGGTATATTTAGTATGTAAGAATCCGGAATACGGAAATTAGTCGAAGAACTAAAGTCACTGACATAGCTGGAAAAATATGCGGATTGAAGTGGAAATGGGCGGGCCACTTCGCTCGAAGAACAGATAACCGTTGGGGGAGAAAAGTTTTCGAATGGCGACCACGAACCGGAAGACGAAGCGTTGGCAGGCCTCCCACCAGGTGGACTGACGATATCGTGAGAGTTGCGGGAAACCGGTGGATGCAAGTGGCAAGTTGTCGTTCATTATGGCATTCTAAGGGGGAGGCCTTTGTCCACCAGTGGACGTCTTCCGGCTGATGATGATGATGATGATGAAATATACCGACCACGACGAATGAGTCGATCGATAATCCTTGTTAATCGATCATAATTCGTTAAATTATTCTCATTTAACATGATACGGTTACATTTTCCTTGTAGTTAAAATTACACTTTTAAAGGACTTCCGACTAAAAAACGCTTGGCAGACTTATATATTATTAAAGACACTAATATTACGAAACTTTTGTAATAATTTTGGTCACGATGTCATATGACGTAGGAAATCGTTTTTGGGGGTCACCTTTGTCGCAGTCTGTCAGGCACTTCCGGCTATTTCAGAACTGACAGACTTATGTAGCCCCTCTCTACGGATAAAGGGCTTCATGATGCCACGTGTTTCGTAATGATGTCACATGACGTAAATTGACCTTAAAATTTCGACCGGAAGTGAAGGATTTTCTCAAACTTCCGGTTAATTTTAAGTGCGTTTGTTTTTTGATTCTTGCTCAGCACAACTTTCTCCAACGTGTGCCATGCATCTTATCGTGATGTCATGTTACGTAGGTAACCAGGGGCTGGACTCACGGACTATTAGTTACAATGAAAATAAAAGTGGTAAATTGTTTTTTTTATGCAGTACAATTTTAAGATAAACAATTTGGAAGTCACAAAACAATTGGTTGGATCCTCTTAATTTTAAATTTTACTAGCTTTTGCCCGCGGCTTTGTTCGCGTGGAATTCGATTATCGCGCGCATGTTCCCTTGGGAACTATGCATCTTTCCGGGACACAAAAGCCTATGTCACTCTCGGGCCCATAAACTATTTCTATGCCGAAAATCACGTCGATCCGTCGCTCTGTTTCGACGTGAAAGATGGACAAATATACAAACACACACACTTTCGCATATAAAATATTAGTAACTATGGAGTATGGATTTATTATAGTTTTTGAGACACAGTCCCGTGACAGACAGACAAATAATGTAGCGACAGTAATTAAGCTTTTTCTGTGCACAGAACACTGACATTAAATTTAAAAAAAAGTGTCGTATCTACTTATCTGATACTGTTAGTAACATAAAAACTTTTTATTTGGCTGAACGTAACTAATTTGTTGCTGGCTATCCAACAATATGCTTGTAGTACTTTATTTAGAAGAAAATAAAATCGTTGCTTTTCTGTCTCAAGAAAGTTAACACGCATTTTTATTTCAATTAAGTAAGTACTTAAGTACTTATTTAATTTTAATGTTGTTATAAAAAGATAAATATCTTTTTCCTTACCCTGTATCCTGTTGCGCCAACAGTAAGCTGCAGGTGGCTTCTTCGGTGTGCATGCGAGAGGCCACATTCTGGTACACTTTGGAGTTGAGTTTGTCATCAATCACCCCTTGCAACTCGAAGTCGCTGTACATTTTCTGGAAAACCACAACTTATTTTAGTGACCGGAGTTCCTGAAAAACAGTAATAAATAGTACTTGCTTTTTTTGCTTTTTTTACTAAAGTGGTAGGAAAAAGAGCTGCGTGGGTCGTAGGAAAGTAATGCCTGGCAATAATATCCGGGAATCGACGGAAACTAAGAGCGCCACTGAAGAGCTCTTCAGACTGGCAAAAGACGGAATCAGTTATGCGGAGCTGAATGCCAACCTTCACTAGGAAAAATGGCATATTTTGGCGGCAAAATATGTACATCAACGAAACTTCGTTTATAATTTTGGCACTAGAAATGAGGATCTGCCGAGTCCTACCAAAATTTAGACGTCCTATCCTCTCTCGGGGGTTACCGGGCAGGGCCCAACGTTTAAAAAATGCAAATTTCGCAAACTGGCAAGTGAGGTGTCTCGATGTAATTTATTGCGCTGAATCGAATGACACTACCTATACCCATAGGTACTCATAGGATTAATATTTTGCGAGATATAAAGGGTTTAAATAATAAAATGACACCTCAGTTGCTTAGTCAAGCCGCATCGCAGCAAATAATCGTTCATTGTCGCCTTATTGTCCTACAGTGGACATCTTTCAGCTCTGCACTCCATCGGCGATGGCACCTGTATATAGTTTGCAGACTGTGTTGTCTGTATTTCCAGATAAACTTACATAACCTATAGTGTTCTTTAAGGGTAGTGTGAATAGGCTATTACTTAACCAGGGAGATACACCTTTAGCCTGACCTGGACTTTGCATCTGGTGAGAATAGGGGTCAATCACGGGTCGGTTTTGTGTAAAAAAAACTTTGCACTCTCTCTCTCACCTTCAGTATGATAGAGAGGCAGGCGACCTGCTGCGGATGCAGCGCCGGCCGCTCGGCGAGCCACGCGCTCACCAGCCCCACCTGGATGCCGTACCACTGCTCGAACAGCTGCAGGATCCACAGCTCATCTGTCACCTGGAAAATAAAACAATATTAAAGGACACACACGTTCAAGGACACACAAACTTATGCACAAAAAATGTCACATAAAAACAAATTACGTAGCACCACACACAACAAACAGTACCTACTTAAGCACATACCTAAATTCGATTGAGTTTAACCTATCGGTTTTTTTTTTACCATATAGAATAGATGGACTACGGTAACAATTTATTGTACGTGGAGGGGGTAATTATTTCAAAGTGGCACGAACCTTCGATCTGATTTGGTCCATGGAGTTCCTCATGAAGTTGACGTAGCCCTGCCCGATGTCTTTGCCGGATCCCGACACGTTGGCTATCGTCAGGATAGAGCCGATCAAACTGAAAAACAGTATCAAGGTCAATATCTTTAATTAATTTAGGCTATTCAGCAGCCACTGCTACTGAACAGCTCAAAAGGCGCAAATATGCTTATACTAGATAGATACCCATTACCCGTGACTCAGTCCGTGTAGAATTCGTTTATCGCTATCCCGAAGTAGGTAACTATGCAATTTTCCGGCATAAAAACTATCCTAGGACCTAATATATATACCGAATTTCATCCTAATCGGTTCAATGGTTTAGGCGTGATGAAGTAACAAACAAAGACTTACAAACTTTTGCATTTATAATAGGTACTTAGCTTTTGCCCGCGGCTCCGCCCGCGCGGTATTCGGTTATCGCGCGCTGTTCCCTCGGGAACTGTGCATTTTTCCGGGATAAAAAGTAGCCTATGTCACTCTCGGGCCCATAAACTATCTCTATGCCAAAAATCACGTCGATCCGTCGCTCCGTTACGGCGTGAAAGAGGGACAAACATACAAACATACAAACACACAAACATACAAACACACTTTCGCATTTATAATATTAGTATTAGTATGGATTAGAGAGATAAAAACGACTGGAGACCAGAAGGACATAGGCGTATACAGAGGGGGAGACGTGCCCAGCTCACCCCATGATGTTGGGCCACCGATTCGAAATTCTATAATCGATGCAGAAGAAAGGCAGCTAACCTAGGCTGGCTATTCAACACGGAAACCCTGCCTGTTTTATCTTTAGAGTACCCATATTGGAACTTATCAGTTCCAATCCCCCGATATCTTACCTTCCCTCATCAAACCGTGCTATCTTCGCCAGCGTGGCTTCGAGCACAGCCGAGAGCCTCGTCGTCATGCCGGTGGCCATCGCTTGCATACACGAGTCTATTTGGGCATCCATTTTTGCGTGGTACTGATACTGAGAAAAACAAGTTGATAATTTATAACAAAGGTAGTATTACCTTTAAAATGAAATACGTTGTACGTTGTAGTAGTAAGTAGTATTCTGTGAGTGTACTGTAGGGATTAGGCTGTATACCGCTGGCAGGTGGTAAAAATGACCGCCTGGCAGGCTAGACTGAATGTGTTTTGTATAATTATAGTATTTTTGTATTTTATAATTCTGGAATTCGATTTAAACAGATTGACAGCGGTATACATGCCGGAGCACAGATCGCTCCCGACAGCCTGAGAGGCTTGACATGATTGTAAAGTATAGTTTTAAATCTTTGAATATAATATGAAGCAAACATTGAAGAAGAATCCTTTCATTTCTTGAACTGAGTTTAACATCACGCGCGTAGATCCCCTGTACCTTAGCTTCTACCAGCTACAGTTCCCCACAAGTGGTGGAGTAGGCGCGGTCGATGTATTTTTATGTTTTAGCTATCGCTGCAGAGAACGACGGAGTGCCGCAGTGATAACAGCGAGCTGGCAAGAATTTTCGCTGTAAGACGAGCTTTGAGATGAACAAAGCGCATTGAAATACAAAATAATCTGGTAAAAGAGTAATCTGGTAAACTGTGAGTCAATTTTTGTCTTTATCTAAGTGTTTATTTAGAGGGCCGATAAAGTTTATTCCAGTGAAATATAAAGAAGATGGCGGAAAAATTCGCAGGATATTCGGATGTGGATGATTTTATCCACCAATTCGAAACGATTGCTATTATTAAGAATTGGACCGCAGATCAGAAGCGTGTAGCAATCGCGCTATACTTAGAGGGACCTGCGTTGTCCTGGTACAAGGCCAATTTTACGACATTGGAGTCGTATGATGTAGTAAAACAAAAATTGGCAGAAGAATTCCCGTCGCAAGAAGACTACGCTCAGTCTTTTTATTATAGAAAGCAGGATTCAAAAGAACCGCTTCTGTCATTTTATTATGACCTGGAAAAATTGGCGTTAAAAGCGGGAATCAAAGAAGACGGCAGATTTATCAAGCATTTTATTAAGTCGGTTAATTCGCAATGGCAAGCCCACTTAGCATCAAGATTGTTTGCCTCAAAAGATGAATTAAGAAAAACAATTCTACAATTGTGTGATGTATTTAATACGCAATTGAACATAAAAAGTCAAAAAGTAGAACTGCCGGTTAATATTTCAAACGATTTTCAAGATTCGTGGGAGCAAGGAGATGCTCCACCTCTTCGATTCACGCCGCGTTCGGAGTATAACACGCCCCAAACGCCGCCAATAGCAGTAATTCCGCAACAAGCACAGCAGGGAACATCGCGCATTCCATACGGAAGGTATGATTTGAGGCCGCGGCAGCTACAGCCGGTGCCGCAACAGCGTCAAGGTCATCAGGGCAATTCTGATGGTCCACAAATCAATACGATTTTTTCAAGTGATCTTCCCGATGTTTGCACTGTTGAGAAAAGCAGTCTGAACACGTTTGTGCCTATAGAGCTCAATGGCAGGATTTGCAAGGCTCTCGTGGATAGTGGAGCCAATGTTTCACTGATATCTGTTTCCCTTGCAGAGGAAATTAATTTAAATTACGAGCGCAAATTAAATAATCCTTTGCGTGTTGCAGGAGGCTCCATGATTCAGCCTATAGGAATTGCTAATACATATATTTTGATAGATAATTATTATTGTAGAATTAGGCTGTTAATAATTAATGATGCCACTAATTTTTGCATTCTAGGACAAGATTTTTTGACTGCAAATAGTGCAATGATCGATTTTAGTAGTCAGACTTTGACTTTGAATAAAAAATTCCGTGTCAATTTTATTCAAAAATTAACTGACACGAACGATATTTCATTGTTGACGGAAAAGGTTTGTGCAAATGAAGTTGCCGTGAAAGAGGTTGAGTGCGAGCAAGTAAACTTCTTGACCACAGAACGCAAAGTGCGATCGAAGGAAAAATTGTTAGGGTTCCGTGCTCATAATTTTTTTGATTCAGGTTCGAGCGAAGGAATGTTGGAGAAGTTTGAGTCTGTTGGAGAAGCACCGATTGTCGATGGAAAATTGGAGCAGAAGGATGGCGAAAAAGGCGGTTTGAGCTCGAAGCCTGAAAGGGTGCGAAAGTTAAAAAAATTGCAGACTGGCTCGGCAGGTCTGATGAAGGAGCGAGAGGCACCTTCTGGTTGGTATGGACGAGTGGAAATGCGACGGCGTGAGAACGTGAATGGACCTGATAGATTCCATTCAAAAGGTAATAAAAAGTCACGTCATTATTTAATAAAAGTTAATAAAAGGTTTTTCCCACAGCAAGGAACCCTAAACGAACGAAACATAAAATTAAATAACGTTCATTTAAGAGAGAGGGGGACGGAAAGTGATGGCTGTCTCAAGCCGAATGAACTCTGTGGTTTGAATGAAACTTTTTTGAAAGTTCACCCGAGAAGTTCTGTGTCAACTGTTAGAAAAAAAAAATTGACACGATCTATGACTGACAGTTGTCATTCAAATTTATATAAACATTGTAAATTGATTTTGTAATTAGATATTAGGCAGGATAATTTAATTTATTAATCTTTAATTTAATTGAATTGAATTGAGTTTAATTTAATTTTCCACACATGAAATTTGTGATATAATGAGATTATAGGACTAATGTGCGTTATAATATTGTTATGTGACTAATATATGTTTTCTTTTGTGTGTTTTCATACTGGGAGGTCAAAGATGCAGAAGGCAATCAACAGCAGCTATGCAGTTGCTGATGAAAACTGATGGCAGCTCCCAGCTGTCCACATCAAAACTGATGTCTGATGACATCGTTGGAAAACCAAATAACTATAAATTTTGCTTTCATTTTAGATTAGTTTAATTGTTTACATATTCTACTTCACGAATATGAGATTGCCTGTTCATACATCTCCCAGTGTGAACTGTAATCAGATATGATGTGAATTTCAATATATAAAGAATGAGTAGTTATAGTTTGTCTCAGCATGTGAGGAGTACTTTATACCTTCATGTGTTTAATATGCCCGGAAATAAATGGTGGTTATTAATGGTGTATATAATGATTGATTTTCTGTGCCCTTCAATAGTTTTCAAGCAACAGAAGTTCACAGTCAACTGGGATCGCCGATGAAGCTTGCCCAGGGGTCCACATTTGGATCTATGGCTGTGAAATAAGAAAAAGATGGAAAACTTGAGGCTATGGCTGTGAAATGAGAAAAAGATGGAAAACTGGAGCCATGGCTGTGAAATAAGAATAAGATGGAAACCCAGCAGCCTCTCCAGCTGATGTTGAACAGCAACTCCATGCCGGGGTGCTGAGCACCACCTGATGAAGACTGATGGGCAGTCCATGAAGTATGAAGACTTCCACAGTTGATGAACATGTTGTCTTGTTGTCTTGTAGTTAGTAATAAAGTGTAGTTAAACCTGGTAACGTGGTCCGGTAAATCAATGTGTTCAGCTTGGTATTTTAGGTGAACACATTGGTCGTGGTAAAAACCGTTTACCATGAGCTGGATGAAAGTTCGGGTGCACCTTTTGAAGGGACCTGGGTTTGCATGCATCTCATCTATTCCGGTAATAGATGGAATATTATGGCAGTTACCGCTGGCATAATGTTTTGTCTAGGAATAGAGAAAAACGGGTCTTGTTATGCTAGCAACATGTGCTAGTAAAGCAGATGTTGGCAGCATAGACAATTTATGCTAGCAACATGTGCTAGTAGAGCAGATGTTGGCAGCATAGTATTCTTGCCAAGAAGCACAGTGGTCTGATGGCAATATGGCCAAAGATTAAATATGACACTGATGTTTCTGAAGCAAGGATGACGTGTCATGTTGCGCAGGCAACGTCATGCGTCTATTAGCTAGGTTTTTACCAGAAAAGGTGCCGTGCCTTTTTTGTGACGGGGTTTTTGGCCGGTAAAGCTCCATCCTTAATTTAAAAAGTTTAAAATCAATGTTTATTAAATATACACCGTGTTTTTGTTAATTTCTGTTAAAGTCGACACGATGATAATTTTAATGAAAAGGATGTAGCTAGTCTTTAGAAAAGGCTCTTTTCTACCTGTATTGTCCCCGTTAGGTAGGCCCATTAGATTAGGTCCCCACCTCTGAGAGGAACGAGGGATATGTAGGGATTAGGCTGTATACCGCTGGCAGGTGGTAAAAATGACCGCCTGGCAGGCTAGACTGAATGTGTTTTGTATAATTATAGTATTTTTGTATTTTATAGTTCTGGAATTCGATTTAAACAGATTGACAGCGGTATACATGCCGGAGCACAGATCGCTCCCGACAGCCTGAGAGGCTTGACATGATTGTAAAGTATAGTTTTAAATCTTTGAATATAATATGAAGCAAACATTGAAGAAGAATCCTTTCATTTCTTGAACTGAGTTTAACATCACGCGCGTAGATCCCCTGTACCTTAGCTTCTACCAGCTACAGTTCCCCACAGTACTTAATATTGTCAGTGGCTTAACTATAGCATAAGGGGCCCGTGGCAATTTCCTTTGATGGGGCCCTGCCCGTAAAAATCGTCACGTTGTACTTCTTAGTTTAATTTTAAGTAAAATGAAAAACTCAGTTATAATGTTAAAAAAAATTATGAGCTCGCGACCTCTTGGGCCTCTTGGGTCAGGGGCCCGTAGCATTTTGCAAGCCCTGCCACCCTACAGTTACGCCATTGAATATTGCAGCGGCTTCCTACACTTTCTGGCGTTCATCTCACCACGGTGTCGTTTCCGTATTCTGTATGTGTGAACTCACAATATCAACGCCTTCTACCGCACACAGCTTCAGCGCTTGGTTCTTCGCATCGAGAGCCACGTTGACCATCGCGCAAGTCTCGGCTGGCAGGATGTAGTCCGTTGACATGAAGGTAATACTTTTCTTCAGCCACGACTAGAAATAAACAGAGAGGATCACAATTGGCGCCCTAGTGAAAAAGGAGTTAATTCTGCAGAAGTTAAACAGCTGATTTCGACTTAAACCCCTTTACACATAAAATAGAAAAAAGCTGTGTAATTTCTGCAGAACGAACCCCTTTTTCACTAGGATCACAGCAGTGCTTGAGGATAGACCATTGTTCTGGATGTAGATGTTGCTATTGCTATCAGCCAGCTGTAGATTTGTTAAATGAAATCAAACATTGGTATTACCGCAAGACAGGTGTTTTATATGTTTTTCAGCGTAGGACCACCAACGAGATGGACGGGTGACCTGGTAAAAGCCGGGTGTTCAAGTGAATGGAGGCTCTCTTCTAACTAAAGCACCTGGAGGTCTATGGGAGAGTTCTATGTCCAACAGTGGACGTCCAATAGCTGATATGCAGAAGATGAAATGTTTTATACAAAGAGCTCCCAGAGTCTTAGATCCAGGTGGCTATTATGTCGCTAGCGCTTCGGCCCATCAATCCAGCGCTGTTGCTAATTGTTGTTCAATATCATTATTAGCATTATCACCTGACACTCTCATGTTACTAGTCGTCAGCTTGAACTGCTGGAGCAGCACTTCCTTACTCAGCCATAAATACAGAGGTCGTAAATTAACCTGCGATCTTGAAGGTCAAGATTACTATTTGGAGTCTTTCTGTATTTTTTATTTCAACTCCAAATTTTTGTTTTCTTTTACGGTCATCCCGTGAAAGTCTATATATTTCACACGAAAACACAAGCCGAAACATGGATGCACAGAAAAACCAGAAAAATAGACCAGCGCTGGGAATCGAACCCAGGTCCTCAGCATTCCGTGCTGCGTGCTATTCCCCTACTTATTGTCCAGCGGTGGTGTAGCTCTGCCTTATAGAGATAACCTATTACGTCGCTATCTAGCTTCATCTAGTAACAAATTGGCTTGCAGAGCATATACCTGGAAGGAGCTCTCAGTGCGCTGGATGCAAGTTTCCATCATGTCGCTGGCCATCAGTTTGAGCCGCTGTTCCAGGTGCGAGCGGAACTCCGGCTCGGGCCAGTGCAGGTCGCGAATGAAGCACTGCAACGCGTCCAGCTTCCAGAACAGCTCTTCACTTGTTGAACACCCATTGCTGAGAAGAATAACATATTTAATACTAGCCGTTACCCACGACTCCGTCCGCGTAGAATTCGGGTTTAACTATGCCGCCCCGCGGGAACTACTCAATTTTCCGGGATAAAAACTATCCTATGTCCTTCTCCGGGACTCCAACTATCTGTATACAGAATTTCATCTAAATCGGTTCAGTGGCTTAGATGTGATGATACAAATAAAAAAACAAACTGAGTTTGTTCAGTCTGTCTGTCAAAAAGTTCCCGAATAGAAACCGCAGATCGCAAGCGCAGCGTAGGACGTCCACCTACGAGATGGACGGTTGAACTGGTTTAAAGTCGCGGCTAAAGAAAATATTTTCTGACATAAAAGCTATTATCTGACAAACTAAATACATTTTTTAGATTCTAATCTAGGTACCGAATTATACTAACCCTTTGATTTCCCAGCGCTCCTTCTCGAATCCCTTGTGCAGGCTCTGCGCGATGGATGACTCCATCAGATCCACGTAGCGCACCACCAGAGGGGCGAACGTGTCTCTCAGGTGCTCGTGGAAACGTCCGCCTTTTAGGTTCTCTGTTAAATATCACAGCAGATAAGTCCATAACTATTTCAAAAACGAATAAGTTGGTCGGATGCGCCGGATGCAATTCAAACTTATATGTGATGGCTATACAAGTTAGTTGAACCGTATCGCAGGGATCTGCAGCCTTTATCAAGATTTTTTAAATAAATGCGGCAAATGCTGAACGATGGGGTTTTACGGAGTGTTACGAACAAACTTGTCAGGATATAGCAACTATAACTGCATCACGAGGCTCCCGATTAACCTACTCAAAACATATCTCTTGCATACGTCAATAGTACATAGTGCCATCCATCGCAACGATTGGTGTATTTCTTAGCATGACTTGCTCCTAATACCTTTACGAGTAGATTAATAGAGTAGGTATTTATTGTATGGGCCTAAGTTTCCCGAAATAAATGAATTATATTATATTCATTATTAACCGAATTCCTAGCAATTCCATCTTTACAATGTTAAGCTGCATGTTATGTGGTTCATTGTTGCAAGTTAAACGGGGTTTTTATTCTTTACGACAACCCTGCTTTAGAGAAAGTTAATTTGATTACCATCAGTCCTCAGATAGTCATTGAGGATCTGGAACAGTGGAAACGAATCCCAAGTGTCAGGCGGCTGCTCAGCCAACACTCTGTCCATGTCGACGCCGAACAAGGCCCAGAAGATCTCAGCATGCTCCACCAGCAGCTCCGAGAACCACGCGAACGCCTGAATGGAGAAGAAGATGAAAGTGATGATGAAGAAGAATTCGATGAAATTGGATTGAAAATTTTTAGAGACTTCAAAGAAGCTAAAAGTTCTGCAGCTGATGGGAATACAACAGGGGACTCGCAAATACCAACGTGGTAAAGAGAACCATGCTTTTGAAACTGTGCATGGATAAAAAATATCGTCATCTGATATTTTGTAGTCAAATAGCGAATTGGCAAAGTGAAATCTGCATAGGATGTGCCAAATTTGAAACTCTTACACTAAAAATCGTCCTTTGATTAAGTATTAATACTTACCATTGAGTTTATTTATTGTACGTCAAAATATTTGCTAGTATTGAACAAACACTACGTAAAAACTGTGTAAAGGCAAATATTTTGACTGTTTTCTTAAATTAGCTAAAAATAAACCATGCACAATACGTATTATGTAATTTCAAATAAAATAAATAAGGCGGTCTATCTACGTTTTGATTTCGCTGCTAATAAAGCCGTAATTTTAAAGTGTTATCAATCTAATGTTGTTGTTTATGATCAATGTGCATCATTCAATGCTGCTGATGTTCTAATATACACCTTGATGATTGGGTTTACGACAAGTAATATAATTTAAACAGGTGCAAGCGTAGTTACTAAAGAACAGCGGACTACGGAAGCGAGTTTTTTCTGTAATGTGCTTAATGTATTGTAACTTCCTACGATGTTTAGTACCGAAGCTGTCTATGTAGTGTTTAATAACGTTAAGAGTAATGGAGTAGACTGTTTAGAATATCATGAAACACTTTTCATTTCAGACGTGATATCGGAAAACCCTGCCAATTCGGATGATGATTTTAAAAGTATGCAATAATTTTAGAATTTTTAGCCCAGAATGAAAAGTTATAGACTGGCCGTCGTGTTGCACTATTTATCCCATTCTCATTCGATTCATGCAACGTTTCTTTTTGGATACTAAGTAACATCTATATTTGCTCAAGCGTGTTTCAACTATGAAATATTTAGTTACAGTTCTACTCCTTCCACAACTTTGTGATCAAACCAATCAAGTGAAGTATGACCAAGAAGATCGAGTGAACAAACTGACAAGTGATTTGATCAGCGTCGAGCATTCAATCAAATTATGAGTAGTTACATTTGGTTGACCGCTAGAGTCCGGTTTTGTGTTATAAACCTGCGGAGAAATAAAGATAAGATAGAAGTGGGATATAAAAAGTTAAATAGAGTACTTAGCTTACATCCAATGTCGGAAAGTGAACTGATATTCATTCACTTAGCGACTAAGCCACATAAAATAATTGAGGAAAAATAAAGAACCTCTCCATGATTCCAACTTAAAATAAAATATCGAGTACACAGCGATGATGAATATATTTTGATAAATATAGCAGTTTAGACTAGAACAAAAACGTGGACGTTTTCTTTCTTGAAAAGATGATACTTTTGAAAAATCGTCATGTACTGACTGAACTGGAAATATTTGATAACTTACAGAAAATAACAAGAAATATTTTCAATTCAGTGATATAAAATACAAATAATGCTGCCTCATCATTCCCCACACTAATAGCGACAGGAGAGTAGGGTGCTATTGTTCAGTGAACACTGATTTTACGTGGTAAAACTTCTTAAGGAATATTTTTAGGACAAAAAATTCAACTTTACCAATTCAAAATTCACTTGAAATATCTTGAGAAGTTTTACTTAAACAGAAATCACGACATACAGGGTAGACATAGACACTGTTAGCAAATATTTCGGAGTAAAATATGTATGTACTATCTTTCTCACTGTAACTTCCTTCATAGACCAAAGTGAGATACAATAAATAAAAATAACTCTCTCTGATCTATGCCTTCTCCAAATTCATCAACTTCAATTTTACTCTGAAATTCGGCTTCCTATAAACGTGACTAATCAGTATTGTTCATTATTACCTCTGCGTAATGTTCTTCGTTCTGCTGCAGAAGGTCAACGCAAAGCTCTGCTAAATGGATCAGGTCTTCAAGTTTTTTCGCTGGTGTCACCATTGTTTCACCTCTCAAGTCCTCTGGATAAAGGTATTTGATATTTTTTACTTATGTCTAGACTAGAATCTGTTTCACTACTATGTAATGAAGCCCTGATATGTATCTTAATAAGTGCGTGACAGATATTTGTGTTACTGTCTCTATTTATGGATCACTTGTAATATCAGTAACTTGTCAGAGAGTGGTGAAATTGAACTTCACTCTCCCATTTTTATGTTAAAGTTTTAACACCAATCAAATTTTTTCAGGTTCTTTCGCCATTGTTAAAAATATTTTCAGGGCTCTATTTATACCATGATGCTTTATGTTGACGACATGCTTACCTTCAATATTGGCCTTCTGACTCAATTGCGTGTAGTTAAGTAGAGCTGCATTTTCGAGGCTAGTTTGGATCATGGCGCGCACTTCTTCAGGGGCAACTGGGGTTACCACATCCTTCATTAGCACTCGTTCTAAGAGTGACAGTGTGGCCTGAAATTTTACAGGTTTAGTATTCTTTTTTTTTTCGTTGAGTTGGCTCATGTAAAATAAAGATTACGATTTGGAGTCTTTTTTTGTATTTTTTATTTCAACTCCAAATTTTTTGTTTCTTTTACGGTTATCCCGTGAAAGTTTAATATTTCACACGAAAACACAAGCCGAAACATGAATGCACAGAAAAACCAGAAAAAATAGACCAGCGCTGGGAATCGAACCCAGGTCCAGGACCAGGTCATGTAAAATACTAAAAACTTAAGAAGAACTCCACTCTCTTGATATACAATAGTATTTTTATTTCGACAGATCATCAGTCGTAATACAAAGAAGTGAACTTTGCTTCGCCCTAAACGCTTTCGATTAAAGCTAAATATGCCTATCCTATCCTCCAATGTTTGTTTATTGCTTTGCAATTTTAGTGATGCCATCTAACATTGAATCTTACTACAAACTAGCATTTCGGCGTTTTGTATAGATAAGAAATCACTTACGCTCTTTTTGTAAGAGATAACTAATTATCTATGTTTCTTTAGTTTAACACCGCCGGACAGACTATATAACATTTCTTTTTCATATTGCAATTTAATTCCAATTTGCAAGCCTGATTGTCACACCTCTTTTTATATCTAGTTAAAGTGCTTTAAATTTAAAGCTAGTTTCTCTTTACCATTATCTTGCTTACCTTCAGGGCCCCCTCAGGCCGTCCGAACGGAAACGCGTATCTGAAGTTAGTGATCTGATGCTGCAGCAGCGCTTTCAGCCGTTCCTTGATCTCTGCAAACTTCTCCTTCTCCTGAACCGTGATGCTGCCGACGCCGTCGGGCCTGCCAGGCAACGTGGCCGTACTGTGAACCACTTGCGTGTGGGGCTTAATCTAGTAGGACACAAGCAGGATAGGGGGACCGTCGAGCTGGCAATTAGAGGTTCTTCATTTTACTCAATATATTATTAAAATCCAATGCTTATACAGTTTTGCCATGTGACTTTTAAGTATGTCTTTTCCTAGAAGCAAATTATTTAAGAATTCTGAAATACTTTATTAAATTCTTACAGATTTTCAATGAGATATGTAAATAATGATAGAACTTGAGCTTTATCAAGGTCATTTAAAGTACCAGTTGGATTTTTATTCATTATTTTATGGAAAGTATTATAGGTACACAACGACTGTTATGTGCCGTCTAATGGTAAATATATATTACGTGTTATGTAATTAAGATTTTTTTATGACACTGCCAACTCCACAGATCCGGAAAAAGAAAGTATTAGTCAGGGAAAGCAGGCCACATTTAGTATTAAGCACATATATCCAAGTATATTACAATAGATTAGAATTCACGGGATCATCTAATAGTTCAGTACATAGAAAGCAAGTCTGGTGTGGAGGCACATTCATGAGTATGTGTTAACTATTAAGGGCATATGTACTATAAAGCTGTTTTCGAATAATTAGATGTCGGAAACTGTTTTTTATTATTTTCATCAGAAGATATTTTAACAGAACATTAATGCTGGAAAATTATCGTTGTGGCAGGTACTTGAAACATGTTTCAAACATACAAAAAATTAAATCGAAAACAGTTTTCTGTCTCAGGTAGACCACGCTATAAAGGGTACATGACCAAATACAGATCCCTGGGGAACACCAATCTAAAACATCCATGTCTAAATCTAACAGGCAAATACGAATGATCATATTCATTTTCTTTTACCCTACTACCTTCACACTGTCATAATGTTTATACTGTATATTACAAAAATCAGTATTCACGTAACTACATAATTGAATTATTTAGTAAAAGGGTTTTATCAAATCTATTTTTCAGTAATCTTTTTGAGCTGGTTCGTAGGATAATAAATTCACACTCACCTGTTACCATGGACGTGGCTGGCGCAAAACGCAAAGGAATAATGCATAAGCGTCGGATCCACCGTCTGGGAGGCACTCTCGGCAACGTCCAAGAGGTCAGAGAGGTAGCAGAGGTGACGGAAGCAGCCGCGAACGCCGTAACGGGCACAGTACTCGTCAAGCACGAACACTTGGCCGGGTGAAAACCAGCCCTGAAAGACAGAAAAAACAGTTCCGTGATAATCACCTGATTAATGCGGCAAAATATACATAATAATATATATATATACTCGTATATCCCTTATCCAATATGTGTAAGGGCGAAAAAAAGTTTTTTAAAGAGGTTTGTGAAACTATATGAATTTTCGAAGAATTTACTAAAAGCAATCATCTTTAGGGTAGCGGTGGCAATCATATTAAATCATATTGTTACGTTATTATATAAGTCGTGAGATGCGTGTTCGTGTGATCGTAGGGATTGGATAGGTATCAATATTTTTTTCAATCTCTAATAGAGTATTAAACCTTTTAATGGTCTATTTTTCAGGTTTCGTTGTTTAATTTATTCTTATATTCTGCTGCAAAACTAAAACGAGAAATATAAATGGTATTTGTTACGGCGATTTCTTTTGTGGTCACATATTGCCACTTTTAATTTCCCTAGACTTACCAAAGAGCAGTAGGGGTCCTGTAGCCGATACTTCAGCGTGAGCGACTGTAGCTTGCAGAACAGCTGATGGTGGTCATACTGACAGGGGTCGGCCTGGATGTAGTCTTCCATGCCGTGCTTTCGCGCCTTGTCTGCATCTGGCATGAACGTCCAGTTATTTTTGATGCGAAGGTAACATTCAAGTGATTGTATGCGTTCGAGATAATAAAATTTGCCGAAAGGCTTTTGTTAAATCTAGGCTAAGAGATTTATCTGGTTTGAAATCTACAAGCCAAGAAAACATGCAAAAAATATTTAACTAAATAGTATTTTTTCAAACTTTACATATTAGAGTGTCGGAAAGTAGGTACGCACCGGGATTCAGCCACGAGGTTTTGTCAAGTGATTACTTAAATTTATTTTGTTGATTATTGTAAAATGATTGAATCGAATATGAATGTACATTTCTGCAAATATAAATGCTGAAATAAACCAATACTTATCATAATTTACTAGGGCCGGGTGCGCACTAGTCCCAACACCATCTTAAGAATGTTCGCAGACCGTATCTATATCTATATGACACATTGTAAGGACCTACACGCCCTCATTTACGTTAATGTGGTAGTTGGGTCGGTATATAGGCCTGCCTGGCCAACTGCCAAAATTTTGTACTTAAGTTTTACTAACCCTTTAGATTAAGCTATAATAATAGTAGGTATCAGTTATGATGTGTTAATTGGTTACGCGAAATCTTGATAGATAAGGGCTTCGTCACATTCTTCAGTTCTAAGAGCGTTCAATACTTTACCTCCCATGATTTTATGGTGCGTGTCAGAAGTAGTGGGTGGTGTGGGCTTATGGCTCTGCCCTGTGGCACGGTACAACGCCATAACCCAGAGGTGGCATTCGTTCTCATCGCCAACCCCCATGAGGACCGATTCACCATCGCGGACAGCATTCATGAAGTTCTTAGCGCCTTCCAATTCTAGAACATTGACAAACATGGTCAGTATTTTCCTGAATTGTGGCGTGACAGTGAAGTATTTTGAATTAAGTGATAGTTTAATTATTTGGCATCTGAACTTACCTTGTCCAACCATCAGCTG
Organism: Choristoneura rosaceana; assembly: GCA_037349165.1. Lineage (NCBI taxonomy): Eukaryota > Metazoa > Arthropoda > Insecta > Lepidoptera > Tortricidae > Choristoneura > Choristoneura rosaceana. The sequence continues at coordinate 9,010,438 of JAZBNJ010000013.1, forward strand.
GGCTGTAAATAAAAAAACAGATATTATTTTTTTGCTATATAAACGGCAATAAGCGGAAATACATTAGAACAATGATGTACGATTAAATGTATGTAGCTGTAGTAGTTGTGGTAGAAAACACACAAGGATATCTAGGCTTCTTATTTAGTTCTTTGATTCTTATTATTTTCTTACGTGATGTGATAGTAAGAATAAATGCATCCGATTCAAGATTAAACACATTTGAAATATCGAGTGCTTATTAACCCTTAAATTGTCAATGAACACCACAGTGACCATGGTTCAAGACTACCTATCTTTTTGTATTATTTTTTTTTATTTAGAATTTTTTGGACCGATGGGGCTTTGTCATGATTTTTGTCATTTTAAGGGTAAATAATCTACCTATTTAATAATCTAAAATATTTGACCCCCCGTACATAACGATCTTACATATCCAGCACCGGAGGGTCCAAATATTTTCTACTTTAAACTTAATAATTGGTCACTTTTACTGTCACTAGTGTTAAATTGGGACCATGGAAGCCGAGCGAGTGAAAAATGAGCACGCAGGCGGCAGCACCGGCAAAGCACAAAGCACCAGAGGCCTTATTGCCTAACGTTTCTGACACTCGCGATCGCAATTAAATGACAGTTTTTGTATGCGAAATATGTCATTTGATTGCGATCGCGAGTGTCAGAAACATTAGGCAATACGGCCTCAGGACCACATAATATTAGGAAACAATTTGATTCCTTCCAGTGCTGATTATGTAAGATGGTTATGTACGAAGAACAAGGGAACATATTTGCTAAAATGTATGATTAGAATTGTGCACATACCACTAGCGAGTTCGATGTAGTCAACAGTGAACCCATCCAACTGCATCATCTCAGCCGGCTCGGACTTCTTGTCCTTGTACGAGCAGAGGGCGAACGTGTACTGGCTCACTTGGACGAGCACCATATAACGCCGCTTCCATTTCCGCCACACGTTCTTGCCAATAACGTGAAGGTAACTGAAACAGTTGATTTATTATCTATAGTAATCCAGTAAATGCTCAGTGTCTAGACAAAAATTAAGCACGGTCTCATGATCATCAATGGCGATGATGATGAGGATAGTACGAGTAAAAAGTTTATATAATTAAATTTGTAGTAAATTTTACTACCTAACTTCTAAGTATAATGCAGTAAAAAAAAATCTTATATGGCATCCGGCATCGTTTTCGAGATATGGACAGGACCTTCTTTCTCTTACGGACCTTCTCTCCTAAGGCTCACCAACGAGGGATAATTTTAGTATCTAGTAGTAATAGGGGGGTGGACTGTAAACCAGCAATAAATGATTTCTTTCTTTCTTTCTTTATGTTTGTCTCCTAATGAGTCAAACAAAACTCTAGTTCTGCATCGTTTCTGCTTTCGCTTTTTCTATACACATTCTCTTTATGAGCTACAATCATTCTCTGAAATATTTCGCGCTACTTTTATGACTGTTGTTATCATGAAAAACAAACGAGATGACTAATTTTTAACTTATTGTTTAACTTTTCAGGTGACTCTGTCTACAAATCTTACCCGCAATGCTTCATATTTAAAGGCTTGTCCATTCGGCACGCGATCTTGATCCTAAGATCTTGGTCAGGCAGGTTTTTTGGAACTGTCATGCGATGCCATTCTGGAGCCTGGAAAAGCATTTTGCTAAATCAAAATGTGACTAAATATCTACCTTAGCTTAGCTGTTGAATAGCAATTGTTTTAGTTAAGTTCGTTGTTTCGTCTGTTGGCAGGTAAAAAGGAAGGTAGTTATGAAGAAGGTAGATATGGATTTCCGCAAAGTAACGCCTGAATCCATCAATTACATCAGAAGGAGGGTGAAGTATGTATGATTGTCGATCAGCAAATGATTGTGATTATGGGTCTCGTGATCGTGATGCTGTAGACTCAAAAAGTACTAGCCAATCGAATATGTGCATCTCATAGAAAGAAATCCTGCGAAACAGCGATCATGGAAACAGAAGAACTGATAAATAAACCTTTACTCGTGACATTTATGCAATTTAAGGCAATTGCTGCATCTACAATTTGCTGTCTTTTATCGCTAGAATCTTCATCATCATAGACTTGAGTACTAACCTTACTAGACAGAGGCGTTGGTCGGAGCACTACTTTTCCCAATTCTTTGTCTTCTAACGCTAGCACGCCAGGGTTCTCGGTGTAAAGCTTGACCTTAACAGCAGGAAGAGGCTGTGTGGTGCTGAAGTCACCTTGAGTATCCCACCTGAATGCCAAAAAATTATTAGCAATTAAAAATGTTAGGAGAAATATTAGGAGTTAATGCCGTAGAAAATTTGTATGAGCTTAATATTGTTTATACTTACATTGGCTTGGATGCCTCTGCTTGATCAGTCTGCAGTTTGTCACCCCCCTCCACCTCCATAGTACAATACACTATTCGGTTCGGGGCTAACGACTTTAGACCCTTTACCTCCATCACTACCACCTAGAATACATTCCAATGTAACACATGCAACATAATCAACCATTTCAATCCGAGCAGTCCATTTGCGCTATAATTGTTGTCTCAGAAAAATATTTATGTTGCGTTTATTTCAAGTGTTTCAACTATTTAATGCAAAAAATTTATCATGTTTTTGCTACAAAGCAAACTTGCGGGCACGTTTAAAAAGGCTGCTCTAGAATTATTTTTAATAAATTACTATTATATTTTAATCATCTTCACGCCTGCATGTAGACTGAAGACGTTATTGAAATACTGCAACATCTCTTTATTTAACTGCAGAGTAGCAAATAAACATTTCTAATTTCTCATAGAAATGCCCTCTGCTTAGATTGGTTCTCTCTGCTGCCTATCCCATCTTTACCTCAATTTGGAAGGTCAAAACGACATCCATTTTCGTGAGCTGTGTATCAACGTCGCCACTGTCCCCCTCCCCGGTCAACTTGTTGGCCAGTGAGCCTTGCGATCTGAAACACAGCTGCTTACTCAATCTTGGACTCGGATCGGGTCCAGCGTTCGATCTGATCTTAACACCAACCAGCATCATCGAAGTTGATATCATCATTAATATTTCCAAGGTCATCAAAGACATTTGCAAATGACATGGAGGTTAATGATATTTACATAAAAGTATACCAGTCACCAAGTTTACAGGTTTGGATAGACATTAATGTTAGGACGAATGCATGGTGGCATACAATGGAACCATCACCGATACCAAGAATGATTAAGCATAACAGAAGAATATATTACTTTCTATATAGATACACTTATCTCAGCTACTTGAGGGGTGAACAATATTTGTTAATATGCAAAATTATAAAAATAAACAATGTTTCTTTTAAAGAGATTTGAATGAATAATAACAATCATAATTATTAGATAACATGAATTCCCGTAAATAAGATATTGAAGGTAAAGTTAATGATGAATGATGATATTAGAAATATTTGCATATTAACAATATTAATAAAAGCGATATGAATAAAATAATAGTGAGAATATAAGCAAAGCCTATCAGCAGAAGCAGTAGTTTGTAAATCGCGTCGTTGTAATAGTATAAACAAGCATTTGCTTTTAATACAGCCTAACTTGAAGAATAAGTGCCCTAGTCGATGTAGCTTACCTATGTGTATAACGTGTTAGGTAAAATAACAGAAAAGAAAGCTGTGATAGTTTCTGTAGAAAGCATAAAAGGAAATAAAAATTCAGACTGAGTATCAAATGGCTTGATTTTGATACAATCCTTGTCTTCAATATAAGCATGTAATAAGTTGGGAGGTGATTAGGTGATTGAATAATTGTGAAATATGTTGTTAATGTTGTAGTTAAGTCGGCAATAGTTTAAGTAGGTCATTTAATTATGAGTGTTAGTGTATTCGTTTGAGTGTAATATAGTTAGTATCAGAAAGCTAATCGATAAGTTGAATAAGCGTAATGTGTTTAGCAAAACTTTATTCGAGTTCTACTTTTGAGCTAAAACTATTTTTCGTGATTGTAGCTGATATATTAAAAATTTTATCTACAGATTCATAAATCTATAAAGCTTTAAAATCTTCTGGCTGTGTAGTGGAAGCTTTTATATCATCCTCTGTTGTCATTTTATCTTAAATGACCACGTTAGCTTCTATCAAGGCTCTAATATCTATGTTACTTCTATGTCTACAGTGGCCGAATGACAACACAAGGATTATTTCGAGGCCGGGCGGGTGTAGGGTCCTGCTACACAAGACACGTGCTCAAATGAACAATTCTGTACTCATTACTTGTACTTCCTTCATTTTTATCCAGTTATGTGCCAGGGAACAGAAAATTAAAAGAGAAATGAACAAACAGATAATGTAAGACTGAATGAACGCTCAGCTAATCAAGATCTAGTAGATGAAGAGTGTATTCAATGTAATGACTTTGCAATCAGGGTTAGTAGAAAATTAACAGAACCGATCCAGGGCGAAGGAAAGTCAGAAAGAATTTTACCTACAGTAAGTTGTTGAAGTAAGTTTAAGCTTGTAATACCAAATCAAGACATCAATAAAGTCACGAATTGTGAATTTGCTCAATTCGTAACTTTTTAAAGACAGACAAAACACACAAATGTAATGAACACAGAGACCACAACATTAATTTTGGAGTAAAAGTTTGACATCGTTTCGTGTTTGGATCCAATTAATATATATCCTGAATAAAATAAATAAACAGATTTCAAACATTTACTCCACATCTTTAAATACTTATTTTAGTCTATGTAGTTGTTATAAGAAATCATTATCTTCTACGATAGCTTTTTTCGTACCTTTTTATTTAATAATTATTGACATTTGATTCTTCAGACTTAGTTTTTATTAATTCTAGGTATTTATGTATCGTGATAGTTGAATTCGATGTAAAGACCTCATTTATAGACCCTGGATTATAGTAACAGGCTTAAGTGGGAAACTAACTGATGTTACCTGAACACTTTAGAAAAAAAGTGCACCCGAATTCTAAAAACTATCGTAGAAGTCTTCCAATTCGGAGAAGTTTGAAAAAGAAGACTATTCAGAGTGTTTACTTCTATTCGATGACATGAACGAATTCATAGATTTAGACAACCAAGCAAGGATTTAAAAAAACATTTACCGGAAAAATAGAAGTAAAACCCTTGTTCAAATCGAAATGTGTCCACTTCAACATTTACTATGCAGATGAATACATTGTTAAAGTTGCATTACGGGTTTTAACCCTTTCAAAATCAAGAATGCAATGACAGCAAAAATAAAGTAAATATCGAAAATCTTGCGCCATTTCATACAGAGCTCTGACTGCAGCTTATTTACTTATTGGTTAGAACTTAATCTGAATACCAAGATAGATTCACACTCACAGTCTGCCAGAAGAGAATGCTACTTAATAACACGCATTTTCTTTTTGCTGTCATTACTTAACTATTAAGCCTACATCTAATACCTCTACATCTCCAACTGACCTGTGATTATACCGCTTGATTTTATGCAGGCCATATTTGGAGTCAGCACCACCCTTGGAGACGGGCAGGGACTCCAAGTTGGCCATTAGAAGGTTGATCGAGGATTTGAGCTCTTCAATGTAGAGTGACTCCATCTCTTTGAGGACGAACTTCGGCATGAGTTTGCGGTTCTGTAATGATTGGGTTTAATTTTCAAGGTACTTATTTGATCACTTCTTATATAGTCACGTCTTATAGTTTATCATGATCATCATTTTCTTCTTCCATTAATCCCTCGTTTAGGACATACTTCGTAGGCCTCATCCTCGCTTTCCATCAGGCGTGATTGTGGCCAAACGCGCAAGCCTATATTGTATAAAAAAAATACTGTTCTCACACTTTTTACAGAGTAGTATCGTGTAACTATTTCAACATTACTTCTGCTCAATCTAGCTGCTGCCTCTAGTTTAATTTAAGGAAGAATTAGCAACAGATACAAACGTTTTTTATCACTTAAAAACGACTCTTTAATTTTTTAAGTACAATGTCAAGCTTTTACCCTTTCCATCTCGTTGACCTTCTGCATTCTGCCGTCTAGCTCTCTTCTGATGGCCGCTGCTTGCTCATCAGCCGAATCCAACTGCAAATTACAATGACACAGAACTTTCATTTACAGTCATAATAATATGATATACTGTTATCGTGGACAAAAGCCCGTTACAGGGTACATTTACAATCGTACATAATGTAAAAGAAAATCATCGAACGATAAAGAACATAACAAACAACTGTATTTTCTTTACAATGTTGATGTACGGGTAACCAACCTTGTTCTTATTCGAACAGCAATTTACGGTTTCAACAAGAAACGAGAACAAAAGAAGTAACATTTTCACTATCTTTACCTGTAGATAAAAGGAACTTACCAGCAAAGCATTGAACAGCAGCTGATGTTCAAACTTCTTCACCCCAAGGATTTGCTGGAACATGTCGTACAGCTGTTCTTTGCTGAGGATGCACTCGGCATTTAGGCTCTGTTGCTGTGCCCTCGACGGTCGCTTGGAATCATCATCGCCGAGGACGCCTGGGTCAAGATTAAAGTTGGAATCAGGAGAGTTTAAGGATAAGTTGTTTGTCAAAACGTTATCCACAGTCAAACCGGCTTCAGTGAAGATTATAATAAAGCCGTTACGTAGAGAGAGTGCCAATTTTGTTATTTAGGTTTGTGCAGTGGTTGATGGCTTATTACTGTCATTCTTACTACTAATAATTCTTGTAGATAAAATACTTTATTTAATGCTGTGACACCTAACATCTTAGTCTAATTAGATGTTAACAATTATAAAGTATTAGAGACTGTCTTTAGGCGACTAGCTTTTTTTGTTCACTGGATAACCTAATTCATTAATAAAAAAGATCTGCCAATTGTCCTTGCTTATAATTGTAGCTATAGTAAGTATTTCATCGTTATATTTTATGTTATTGTTATATTTTATCGCTGTATTTGCTGCTGCCCTATGTACTCGTAGCATGTAGTTTTTATTAATTCTTTAGTATGAAGGCTAATCTCTGTTCGTTTTTAAAATTAAATAATTTTACTTAAGTGTACCTGGTTCGGAGATATCAGTCATGTAAGGTTTTTGATAAAAAAGTGATATCAAATATTGTAAAGCACTGTTTACTTACCAGCATGGCTAAATAGGAAATGTGATTTGTCATAATCATAAACAAAGAACAATGTAATTTAGACAAAGAAACTATTCTGAAATATAATTTTTTGAATTAAATAAATGAAAAAGAACTTGAGGGTGTAAATACTAATCAGATGTGATAAATTAGAATTACCATAAAAATATCGAAGTTATTGTGTTTGAAGAAAAAGTAAAAGTGTTTTGTGAAATCATAGAGAGCATTGTATCACATACTCCTTCATATTATCCTACTGATATTATAAATTTTTGAGTATTTTTAGATATTTGGATGTTTGTTACTCAATCGCGCAATAACGGTAAGCGGATTTAGATGAAACTTGGCGTACACAAATAGACAAAGATCTGTATCGAAACATTAGAATACTTAATCCCTGCTTAGATCTGTTTCTTTCTTCTCTCTGTTTTCGAGGGATGCCTGTAAAAAATTGCTCTGGAGCGATGAGGCTTACTGCTTGCCGTTTAATTTTTTTTAATGTACTATTGCTCTGAATTGTCTACTAAGTGTTGTAAAATAAAGTTGTTGTGTTGTATTCCAGTAATGTGTTGGCGTGGGATAAAATTTTAACTTTGAACAAGATTAAAGAGTGCTGTCTTAAAACGTTGAAGTTGGTACCTCGGGTCTGCAATCAACAGATGATACTTATTTTCTGAGCAAACGTTGTACTAAACGCTTTATAAAGGTAACCTTTTTTCAGGCAAAACTAAGACTGTTAATGTTTCTCGTAATGATATTTCTAATGTGGACGAAGCCGCGGATGAAAACAAAATTTTACGATAGTCGTAGGCGAGAAGTCTGTAGATAACAGAGACTACTTATGATGTTACCCATTGCTTCTAAAATGCCAACGTTTGTTAGAACGTTTTGGCAGTTTTGCATGGCACTTATTTCTACACATCGAATCTGCTGGATCGATTATGAAAGACAATATTATACATGTCTACATTTAAATTAATTTTCAATATGCTTTGGTTTGGCAGCGAATTAGAAAAAAATCTTCGATACGTATCAATCAAATTATGAATCTAATTTTCTCAACTAAGTTGTTATATTGTGTTTTATTGAAGCTATACTTTAGTTCAAAGCTTTCAACCTAAGGCCGAAGCTCAAATTCGTAAGCTTCTAAAGCTTTGTTATGTAGCATGTCTGTTTCTGCTTTCAGTATGTCAAAAGAGATAGAGATACAAATTAACATGCAAATAATCGAAGTTTAAATGTTAATATACAAGGTTTTCATAAAGATCGAAAAACTTTACTGAAGTCCGCTTCAATTATAATCCAAAAACTGTAGAATAAGATGATAAAAATAATAGTCGAGCTAAAATTGATTAATTTATTATTTCAAATGCTCGATATAGTGATTCGTGACTGGAGCATGTAAATAATGAAGAAAAAAACATGGATATACATATTTGAAACGGACCCAATTCGAACTATATAAAACTTAAAATATCAAGCAATCACACGTAACAAAAGCTAGAGAGAGCAGAACACAATGAACAGTCGAGTGATACCTGTTATTCCTGGGATTGTGAGAGAGACATGTCGTGAGAGAAAGGGAGAGAAACACAGAGAGTGAGACAGACGCAGGCGACACACAGTTTCAGGTACATTGAGTTCAGAAGCACGACACTAAGCAAACTTGCGACATTAATTTATCGTTAGTAAAAGAAATTGTACTTAATTACTGCATCGGTCAAATAACAGAAAACTTAATTTTGGATATAAAAATTTAAGTTTGCTTTTGTACTGCAACTGATTTTGATATAGGTACAATTGTTTATCTACGGTACATACACAATGATTGGAGTCAATTACCCATAATAAGTTTGATGACTATAATACAATAAAACACAATGTAGGTACATAAAAAAATGGTTCTTAAAATATTAAGAAACGAAGAAAATTTCAGGTTTAAAACGTCAATAAATCATACTATATCATCATACTTTATCGTAGGTATAAATGAAATTGGGACAAATGTAACTACAAGACTTATCTTAACCCACGCAAATTACAAAATCTTTTCTTTAGTTCAGATGTTTTCAATGGAAATAAAGATAATGTCACAATTTCACTTGAACATCCATTATAATCGTTTGCTTGCATCATACACTGATCTGATGACGACACTGATGCAATCAGGCAGTAGGTTCATGACTTTGATAGTTTCAGTAAATTCTGAGGAGTCAATTTGTTTAGTAATGACGTCAATAACAATGATCACAATGTTCCTTGTAATGATCAGATGAGCGTTGTACAGAATGTTAATGTTTTGTCAGCACTGTTTTTAGTTTTGTTTTGTTAGGTACTGACTAATGATTCTAAGGACATACACCTTCTACCGATGAGCACACTGTTTTATTACGAACAATCAAAGGCTTTGCATACAGAAGCTCCAACAACTGATGCTTAACACTCATGCTTTTTCAATCTTTTTTTTTTCATTCACTCAACTGTGGCTACACAAAAGAGCCAATGTAACAGAGTCCGAAATGGGACGGATACCAATTTTAGTCATCTTGTCTGGGACGATATGTTCATTGGATCATGAAAATTCGTGGTTCTAAACACTCATATCGGTTATACCAGAATGGCTATTAGAAACGTAAATGGTCAGTATTTCATTTTTAACTGTGCGACATTTAGGATAGATTTAATCGATTAGGTGGTAGCATTGACCCTTGAGTTAGCCCCAGCATTACGATTCCGATTAAGATAATCGACTTACCGGTTCCTTTCATGATACAGTCGAATTTAGCTAGCCACGAAGTTAAAACTGTTTCTTTACTTAATCCATCAATTTCTGGCAAAGACCTGGGAAATTATATCAATAAAATTAAACTAATTATCTTACCAAATTTAAAAGTTAAACGTTATTAAAATAGGCAAAATAACAGAAACGTCAGATGCTCTGTAAAAAATAAGTCATCGTGGTATTAAAACATAAATGTGGATAGTAGTTAATAAAGACCACCAGTTTTTCTCAAACCTGACTCTCTTCTCTATGTTGTTCCTGAAGACCTCGCGGAAGTCGTGGTGGCTGCATGCTCCGGACCTGACCATCTGTTCCACCCGCTCCGACTTGAGGAACACGTCGTGATACGACTGCACCGCGTTTTGGAAGGCCTCGTCTGCCAGGATCTGAGTTTCGCCTTTTAAGAATGCCTGGAGAAACCAAGAGTTCGATGATACCTGAGGATACTGTGAACTCACTGAAAAACAGCGTTGTGATAGTATTTGCCATGACCATGCTCAGGGGTGTTACTTTTTCTGTAGAAACTACACCACGAATATTGTTTTAGCTGTATTGCTGTAGTTGTTAAAATGTAAATATTTTCTATTGCATGTATTTCTTTCTATACGAATTGGTCAGATAGAATTGGTAATAGCATAGTTGATAAATTCAAAGATTCATCCACGCGTAGGTACTAAGGATCACGTCGCGGTGTACTATAATTTATGTATGTAACAACTGGATCTATTTTTCACTGGATCTAAGACAAACTGGTAGTTTTATGTTTAAGTCAATAATCTTCTTGTGTGTTCTGTGCAGCTAATATTCAACCTTTTGCTCCAGTTATCATCATCATCCCAGCCTTTATACGTTCCACTGCTGGGCCCAGGCTCAAAATGAGAGGGTTTGGGCCATAGTTCCCACGCGGGCCCAGTGCGGATTGGGAACTTTGCTCTAGTAGTCTCTAGCTATTATTCGTACTGTAAGATGGTTAAACTGACCTGAAACCGCGCCTGTATTGTTTCGAGCTGGTGCGGCGTGAGCTTGGTATGTCGCCGCGTCATATCAGTCGGCTGCTTAGCGTTGAAGGGGTGTGCGATGCATCGTGAAACGAACACGTACAGCTGAAGGCGGCGTTTCTTGTCTTCCTCTAACTTTTCTATTTTTTCCTAAAAGAACATTATTATCCCATTAACGTCTTCTACCACAGCTTTTAGCTCAAAGTCATGCTCTGTAAGATGCTCTGTAATATTTTCTATCTACGAGTATCTATGAGCTTTTACATTTATTTTACTTCATATTTTCAGTTCACTATTGATAGCATGATTACCTGTATGAATAAAGTTAAATGATGAAGCTAAGGATTTAACGAAATAGATCCGTTACCTTTGCGGTATCATCCTCGAATACAAGCTTACGCAGCCTTGTATTTAGATCTGACTGATAACGTTTACTTATATATGTACAAAACTAGAACAAAGTCATAAATTGAAAGAAAGAAAGAAAGAAAATACTTTTATTTAACGCCATAAAACAAACATAGAAGAAATAAAGACATACATGATGCTAAATAGGTCCCCACTCAGCATAATGCCACGGCAAGCCGAGAGAAATAGTAAGTGTCTGATATCATGGTGTCTATTTTTTTTTCAGTGAAACATTATTCATTATAATTTCTGCATGATATAATTATATCCGTATATATGTATATAACAGGAAAATCTCTCTCAGATTTGTGTGGTGAGTTACAAGACTTCAGATCTGCTGTACGGAAGGCAAGGGAAACCCTACACTATTCCCAAGAAAGTCGCAATGAAGGTTCGTTTCCAATCTTAAATCGAAGACCACAACTACTCTGTTAAGAGTAGCGACATAGGGGCCATTAAAAGATCAGAAAAATAGTCTACCTGAGGGTCTTGGTCCTTGTCAGAATGGCTGGCGCCGGACGGACTGGGCGACGGCGCAGGCGCCTCTCCGGAGCTCGCGCTCCCCGTTGAGGTCCTGCGCAGAAACGATCTACACGATCTATAGTATTAAGTCGTCAATGTAAAATGCCATGCGTTTGCATACACTGAGCCGCTTATAAGTGGTGTCGAGGAAAGATCCATCCGAATAGTGAAGAAATTTTCGGTCAAATGTTAGATCTTGGTTTTTTAAACAGTTTCCGCTGCCCATGGTAGTACCACAGTGATCGCAGGTGTTGTCCCAAAAGCGCTGGTGGAATTTAGATTCATAGTGGGTTTGTAAAAATTGACGTCAGCACCAGTAGGTATGTTTCCTGCAACGGTCATCATGAGTCCTTGCTTTATCGATTTGGTCGTTCATTCAGTGTATGCAGACGAGTATGGAAATGTATGATCAAAATTAGTAAGCACTAATTAATTTAAGTAATATCTACTCTACTGAAATATTGCGTTAATTTTGATTTATTCTAATAAGCTTAATCTATTGGGTATTTACTTTATTAAAAATACTATTAGCAAATAATTGCTACAATGTTTTGTGAGACGAAATGGTCGTGAATGAATATTTTTAAAATAGTTTTGTCAAGTACAAGAACCGCCTACCCATAAAGAAAGAATTTGAAAATGGCGTCAACTTTAGCGTAGGGTTATTGTTTAAAACGCTCACGGTCGCAAACGCATTAATAATTTTTAGCTGTCAAGTGTACTTAACCGCTCGGTTGTTTTATGCAATAAACGCTACGTTAAACGCAGTGCGTTTGACGCACATCTAATCTAACCAATCATAATCCACGCAATCTAATTACCAAAAATGCGTTTACCTCTGCGTTCACCGCGTAAGACAAAGTTCGATTATCTGATGCAAATTGATGTGCGTCAAACGCGTTTAACGCGCAGTTTATCGCATGAAAGAAATCAGCTAATTTTCGACAGACCTTTCGACATATCAAAAATCACGAGTGATATGGTCACTGTCGTGTCATGAACGTGAGTGTTCTTTCTAAACATCTGAACACCCACTTTTGATCACAAAAGACCGTCTTCAAAATACTTTTGAATACCTTTTAGGTTTCTGATTGATAGTGACTGTTCTATGGTCCTTTACGAAAAAAATTGTAACTCTGTTTTGTTTAAATTTCTTTCTGAACAGTTTTCAACAGGGGTTTTTCCGAACCGGTGGTAAATTTTTTGACCTACACTTTGCTTGGAATAGTAGGTACTAACTCGTTTTCTCATTAGCGGTACAATCACCAGCACCCATACCTATCTGGCACAACCAAGCGTGCATAAATATCTGATTGGACTCTATTTCAAGGGCCGGTAGGACTTTCCTGATATTTTTGCTGCTTCGCTGTGGCAGCAGGTGACTGCACTTAGGTATGTTTATAAAGTAAATCAACGCCATTCTGAAGTTCTTTCTATAACAGGCCTTAAGTGCATTCTTAGGGGTTGTTTGTCTCTAAACTAGTTAATACTTACGCGTGAGGAGGGGGTGCGAGAGCGGCCTCCCGCTGGCGGGTCGCGGGATGTAGGGGGGCGGCGTGCGGCGCCGTTGTAAGCGGGCTCGGACCTACGCAAATACAAATGACATTAATTATTAATTACGACCAACTCTTTAGGCCTGAGTGTGTTGAAATGTGGTAATTAAGCTGTGAGTCACAGGGGAGTGAAATTTGAAACAGTGACGCATGCATCGTCATAATCCAAGCGAATGCCCAATATATTGTTGATCTAATAGTAATATTATAAGTTCACGAGGGAACAGTGCGTGATAACCGAATACCACGCGGGTGGAGCCGAGGGCAAAAGCTAATGGATATATATATGAAGCAGGGGTGTCTGATCGGTCGGTCTCTAAAATCTAGATACTATTGGTCGAGTGTCACACATAATTATTTATAAGCTTTTGCCCGCGGCTCCGCCCGCATGGTATTCGGTTATCGCGCGCGGATAAAAAGTAGCCTATGTCACTCTCGGGCCCATAAACTATCTCTATCCAAAAATCACGTCGATCCGTCGCTCCGTTACGGCGTGAAAGACGGGCAAACACACAAACATACAAACACACTTTCGCATTTATCATAATGGATTATGATTATGATATAGGTATGTATATTTCTTTCGAGTACTTAGATACAGGTGATTCAGGAGACATAAACAAAACTTACTTAAGTACCCTACCGCATTAAGCAGCAGCCATACCACTGTGCACTGTTTAAAATACGCAATAGGTGCGGAATCCCAGTGACGTGCCGTAAGCGTCACGATTTTTGTTTGGTAAAATCCTGACGTTTACGGCAAGTCACTGCGATTCCTTATCTACCGTCACAGTTTTTTAAGCAGCGGTGTTGGCCGCTTCATTTAAGTTAGTTAAAACTTTTTTTTTTAATTTATTTAATATAATCTCATCATCATCATCATGTCAGCCGAAAGACGTCCACTGCTCCCCCCAAGGCTCTCCACTCAGACCGGTCTTGTGCTTTTCGCATCCACCGCGATCCCGCGATTAATATAATCTACACAAATAAAATACAATGAACTTATTAAGTATGCCACTATTGGAAAACCCACTGGGGCTTTATGTAATAGTAGGCGACTAATACTAAACTACAATATCGTAATATTTTTTTTAATGTTGAAAACAAAAAGTACTTGTACCTAACTATAATTAAATTATTAAGTGCTTACTAAGTGTGACCAGGAACTTTAAGATGAATACAAAACATAATATGCAATAAAATCGCCGAAGTTTAATGAATTTCTATACTAATATAAGTACCTAATGAATCAAAACACACATCTAAACCTTTCCCAAAACCGAGCCGCAGCTTTAATCAAAATTAACTGCGAAATTCTTCCGATAACCACGCTTGGTTCGTCAATCCAACTTCGACTGGAGAACTGAAGTGGGACAAAACCTGAATCGTCCAGTAAATTGAGAAAGTTTGAACCGAGAACAAATAGATATTAAAATTTTGCAGCGCTAGAGCCACGTTGACATTTAGCTAATAAAAAACTGGTCAAGTATAATTTTGAACTAAACTGATATGAGCTGCTTTTGCTTGCAAACTTTGAAATGAAATGAGATGAAATTTACATTTACACAGTATATTGCAAAAAAAACGGACACCTATGATTTTTCAGATTTTTAGATATTGAAGCTTAGAAAGTAAGCTTTCATGCACATACCTAATATACAAAAACCATAGGTGCCCGTTTTTTTTGCAAGGGGGTTTATATAAGCTAAAGCAGTAGGGAAGGTACGAACAAATCGATCGAAACGAACACACTCACACAGACGCTCTACACGGCCTCTAAAGGGGGTCTCGCGGTACTGCAGTCTATATATATTGTGACAAATGTCTTCAAATGCTTGAGGCATGGTGGAAGTGGAACACCTTTGTTAGGATCAAGCACATCTGGTCACAATTCGGACATGCAAATTTAAGAAAGTCATGAACTTTATGATACTAATATTAACCTTATTCAATTACAATTTATTAGGTACGTTATGTCAGTCCTTAGCTTAGCTTATACCAGCATCAAAACCCATTTATATTGCTCTAAGCTTCTCTTGAAAAATAACTCTCTAACTGTGACCTCAATGTTATAATATATGTTGGAATAAAATGCTTGATACGTAGTTCGTAGTTTTTTATAGTCACGGAAACATTGGGATGTTAATTATTGTACTAATTGATTTCAAACACGCGATATGATACACGATAATCATTGTAATAAGTATGTATTTTTTTACACTTTTTCTGATTGAATAGTTTTGGATTATAAGAGGTTTATGCCACTATTGTTTCTTTCTATTCGCGATTCTGCACAAAATAAATTCCACACAGCTGATTTTGATCACATGCGTAATGCTTCACAGTCATTATTTCTACGCAATCTTGTTTCTTCCTATTCGTGATTCTGCACAATATGAAATCCTTACAAAATCTTACTTAATTTTTTCGTTAATGACTACGGAACCCTATTTCGGGCGTGTCCGACACGCTCTTGGCCGGTTTTTTTAAAAGACCGCATCGTTTAGACACAAACGTTTGGATCCAATTTTGGATCAATAGTTCCAGAGGAAGACCAGCGTCGACTGCCAGGTTGGCGTCATGAGTTGGGACCATTTCGTGACAATATTTGTTTCGATTTCCATTTTTTTCTTCTTTTTATAGAAACTTCACGAATTTTTCTTTTCTTTCTTCTAGTATTAAGAGTTACCTGGTAGGCCTGCGGTGGAACCCCGAGGCAGCTCCGGCTTGCCCCGGACCGACGGCCGGCCTCCCGCCAACGAGGCTGGTGGGGCGACTGTGAACAACCACAAACATGAGTCCTCATCATCATCAGCCAGATGACGTCCACTCTCAGAGGGGATTTAACTTGCAAGATTTGACTACAGCTGTCTGTATGTAGTCAAATCTTGCAAGTTAAATTCGACCAACTTCTAGTAGTCGGATTGACTTGAGATTTGGCATACTTATGTAAATCACGTGACAATACAATTATCTAGTAGTGACGTCCTGGTAGTCCGGCCAGGATCGTCTCCGCAGGAAGGAACTCTTTAACGGTTAATGGCATCGACTTGAAATTTGGTATGCAAATGTAGTTTGCGTGACAATGCAAGTAAAGTCGACAAAAAGTACAGCCAGTAAAAAATTTTGTATTATTTTTAATACAAAAATTTTTTCAATTTTTTTTTTTTATGTTTACTTATTATTAGGTGACTGTTTGTTAATTTTCTACTTTCTACCTACTCTGTTTAATAAAAAAAAATTCTTACCAGGTTGTAGTTTGTTGGAGGGTGGCTTCTTGCGGTCGTCATCACTGTCTTCCTCTGAAGAACTGGGGTCAATCATTCTAGCTTAGTCTCTGTAACAAAGAAAGAAACATAAAGTAACTACTCCGTCAGCAATGCCGAAAGGAAGCAACCTTGTATCAGTACCACTACCATGAGTTTACAGTGACCGTACAGTACAATAAAATACGATACAAATATTCTTTATTGATGGCGCTCCACACTTAGTCCGCGGATCACGGCGCGATTTCGGGGGGCGAACTTGCCGCGAATTTAACAACGACTCTACACTCGTCCGCGTCTCTTAAGCCCGCTCCACACTTAGCCCGCGGATCGCGCGCAATGGCTGCGAAGGGGCGCGAACGCTAAGTGTAGAGCCGTTTTGCATATTCTTCGCGGTTTCGCGCTTTGTTCCCCAATTTTGGTCGGTTTTTGTCCCGCGTCAAAGGGAGCGCCCTTTCGGAACGTTCTGTCCGTTTCCCAAAACACCCGTTCCCAAAACATCCGTTCCCGTCACCACCTTTTCCCAAATAATCCGTTTCCCGAAATAAGTGTTTCCTAAAATGTTCGTCTCTCAAAACATACGTTTGGCTTGATATCCGTTTCCCAAAATTCCCTAATCCCAAAACATCCGTTCCCGTCACTACCTTTTCCTAAATAATTCGTTTCCCAAAACACCCGTTTCTAATATGGCAATCCAGTAGAATTGGTCTTACAAAACTAATGTTAGTCGATTTATTATTATTATTGTTTAAAACTAGTAAATTTCGGAATCTAAATTGAATTAAATTAAATTATTAAATTAAATTTAAATTAAACTATAATAAACGGGTCTTTTGACATACTGATGCAATGAGAAACGGGTCTTTTGGGAATACGGGTGTCATGAGCGACGGATATTTTGGCATACGGATGCTATGAAAACGGGTGTTTTGACATTCTGATGCGATGAGAAAACGGGTCTTTTGGCATACGGTCGATTAAGGAAACTGTTATTTTGGAACGGGTGTTTTGGGAAAGGGTATTTTGGGAAACGGACAGAACGTTCCGAAAGGGGGAGCGCGAAGCGCGAACGCGACGTAGTACGAGACGCGGACGAGTGTAGAGTCGTTGATAAATTCGCGGCAAGTTCGCTCCGCGAAATCGCGCCGTGATTCGCGGACTAAGTGTGGAGCGCCCTTTACTACGTCGCGTTCGCGCTTCGCGCTCCCTTTGACGCGGGACAAAAACCGACCAAAATTGGGGAACAAAGCGCAAAACCGCGAAGAATATGCGAAACGGCTCTACACTTAGCGTTCGCGCCCCTTCGCAGCCATTGCGCGCGATCCGCGGGCTAAGTGTGGAGCGGACTTATGCTACCTAGTGCCATCCACGAAGACGCGTGATTTTGTCAAAATTAGGCATTAATGCCATTGTAATAAGAACCACGGCACGCGTCATCCTAAATGACTCTACCTAGGTATACCTGCGTAACATTTAAACAGTGTTTGCCACCTTGGATTTTTTTAAAGCGCTAGATCAAGAGCAAAATACCGTCAGATTTTGAAAGAATTTGGATTAAAAAAAACACCAAATTCCACTAAATTTATTGCATTTAAATCTCAGACCCTTATTTAAATTAAAAACGAAAAAATATGTATGAGATGCTAAAAATAGTTGTATTCCACATTCGTTCTAACTAATTATACAATATTCCATACATATTTTTATTAATATACATTATTTCCCTTGATGCCTATGTATTTTTGAGAAAAATCACGCATTTTTCTAATTTTTCTCAAAATTTTCCGTAAAAGTTGACATTATTCTTTATATATCAGAAGGTGAAGTGCTAATTTATGGTCAGCGAAAAATTAAAAAGTTAAAAAATTGGCGCGCTACTCGAGTCACAATTTTTTTTAATGTTAAAAAGGCCATGGAAATGTTGGCGCAAATCGTATACAGCCAAGTCTAATGGCCGGTATCAGATATTTTGTTTGAACTCCGGATTTTTTTATTGGGTCTGAAATAGCTGTGGTGATTTCGGTGGAAAAATACACCTGCAGTTTATTTTAATGAAAAAAGGCGGGAAAATATGTTGCCAGATTCCATATTGAAAAACCACTAAAAACCGTTAAAAAAAAAGCGCTATACATACATACAAAGAAAAAATGGGTGTAATGCATTACCGGCCCGGATAATACCGACATGGAAATACCGGCTCTGTTTTTCGTGTACTCGCCCATAGAAGCTCCTGTCAGTTTGTATGGGCGTGTACACAAAAACAGGGCCGGTATTAAATTTACATGTCGGTAAAGACTGTCACCCGAAAAAATACCACTAGAAGCCTTGAAAAAACACCAGTTCTGGTGGGAAAAGGAAACACTGTATTTAAATGTGCGTGTGTCCCCTCGTTAGCTGACTTTGGCTGTCAATTAACGCTGTTTTATTTGTAAATGGACACGTACTAGTGTCGAGGATAATTCCCAAGGAGCTAGCCCAGCTCCGACGAGCCTGACAGGGGTCCTCCCCAGTGCGTTGTAAACTACAGCCCCCGACCTCACGCATGTCCTTGCGATATTTCTACAATCTTTTTGAATTTCACTTGGCGGGCTACTGTGTCAACCTTTTTGGGTTCCGTAAAAGATTGTCAGTCAGCAAAAAAGCGGCCAAGTGCGAGTCGGGCTCGCCCATGAAGGGTTCCGTAGCAGTTGTGGTATCAGTAACTGTGTCAGTATCAATAACTGTTTTCTAATTAGGTTTAGTTTAAGTATGTTTTTCTTTTTCAACTGTTTTTTTTTTGTGGCAATAAATGATTTCTTTCTTTCTGTACACGAATACGAAGTTCGAAATTTGCACTTCGTAGTAAGGGCCAGCAGGACTACTCCGAAACTCAAAATTCGAAGTTCGTGTCGTGCGGTCCCTCTCGCTCTCGTATCAAATAGTATAAGTGTCAGAAGGATGGAACGACACGAACTTCGATTTTCGAATTTCGTAGTAGCCCTGCAGAACTCATCTTAGTAAAGGTGGCCAGTTATAGTCGATTTACCCTCCCAACTAACAATTTGGCGATAAGATAAGCTCTATAAACGCCGTATATTAGTTCTTTTAAACTCCTTTAGCTCTAGCACGACCTAAAAATTAGCGATATAGCACGCTCTAACTCTCTTATAACTCTCTTATAGTCCGATTTTGGCACAGACCTTATCACTTCAAGTGGTATAATAGTTCTACAGCAGCGACGCATATTACCAAAGGAGATAATAAAGAGCCACAACAGCCGTAAGTTGCACCAAGGGTTCTATAAAACCTGTAGAATGTTTTCTTATATCACCTAAAGCGCTACAAAAGAGCTACAGTGGTGAAAATAAACTCTCCGCGAATAAAGGTGATAATAAAGAGCTACAATAGCCGTAACTTGCGCTAAGGGTTCTATAAAACCTGTAGAATGTTTTCTTATATCACTTAAAGCGCTACAAAAGAGCTACAGTGGTGAAAATAAACTCTTTGCGTGATACACCAGCTCTTAGTGTACACTATTGTATTCAATTTTATAGATATATTTCTATTTGGAAATTAACATGTGTCATTTTTAATAATAAAACGCGAACAGTGCTAATATTATTGTAATGGCGACGGGAAAGACGGAAAACGGTAAGTGCATTATTTTAATATCAGTTATTTTTACGTAGATACGTGAAAAACTATTGCGGTTGTAAGTTTTCTGTTATTATATATGATATTTTACATCTCAATTTTCAAGCGCCTTAGAAATATATACGTTTCGATTAAAATTTTAGACGATAAAATACTACGGTGCATTTTTTTTTCGAAAAGTTAATTTAACGGGTTAGGTTTGCAAATGGGTGTAGTAAAGTAACTAGATCTTATATTTTTGAAGACTGTACAGTAAATTATACTTAATTTTCATGATTATGTTTGCCATTTTAAGGTTATTATTTGTAAACGAAAATGGCGTGTTGTCTGTAACTCTTAAACATTCCGATATCTCTATACTATCACTTCGGAGCGCAAGCCTAACTAAAAAAGTCATATTTATTACTACTGTAGAACTGATAACTCTAAAATAGAGTTATTACATATCTTATTACCACTTAAAGCTCTTAAAGAGCTATACCCTAACTCCGTTATATCACTCACTCATTGAGAGTTATTAGAATTGCCACTATAACCTTTATACAGCTTTAAGATTTTCCTACAGCTTATTTAACACTAAAGGCTACATTTAGCACTAGAAGGTAAACATAACACTCTTACAGAGCGACAGCATTAAGACGCGTTAATAGACACTCCAAAAGAGCTTTCAGTGATAAAATCACCCTACAGCTGCAACTATAAGCTATAACGTGGTAGCTTATAGCTCCACTGTGCAGCTTAAAGTTATTATATTTTTCTAATTTCTATTAAATCACTTTACTATCGCCAGCTGACTAATGTATCCAATTAGATCCATAGTATCACCAAAAGCTATAAATGTAGACCTTGTAAAGCTACTCTACCACTCAAAGCTACAATACGGTCTATTCTTATCGCCAAATTGTTTGTTGGGCTATATTCAACTGAAACGTAAACAACATTATTTAGAGCGCAAACATCAAATTCTTATGCCTTTCCACGTTTAATATAGAAAACAGGATTGCCCCGGCTGCCCATAAATTTTCTTCTACGTACGTAAAAACAGTAAAATTTTATCCACCATGCATAACGACGCTATGGATACGTGCGGTGTATACAAATCCTAAGGTAACTTTTATTTGAATCAAAAATTCTTTGGGATTACGTAGGATTGTTCTAAAGCTCTACGCTACAACACTTAGAGTATACATAAGCAAGCTAATATACTCTAAGCTACAACAGCAGGGCTACTACGAAACTCGAAGTTCGTGTCGTGCGGTCCCTCTGACACTTACGAGAAGGACGGACGATACGAACTTCGAGTTTCGAAATTCGTAGCAGCTCTAAAGGTTTGGGAGGCATAAAATTTTACTAATAAGTATTATAAATGCGAAAGTTTATGAGTGAGTGAGTGAGTAAGTATATTTGTTACTCTACCTACTCCTTCACGACACGACGAAACGGCTGGACGGATTTGGATGAAATTTGGTACGTCGATAGCTGATTCCCACGCGGCCACGGGATAGGGATAAAAAATGTTGACATTTCTACCGCTGGGTTAAATGACTTAAAATTTTGGACAGTTGTTCTTAACACAAACTCAATGAAGACCACGATGTGCAATTTGGGAATTCTCCGGGGAATATTGTAAAATCCCGGAATTAAAATGAGGAATTGATGAATTATTTTTAAACGCTTAAAACTGTCTTAAGGTGGTCAAAACCGGTACTTCTACCCTACTCGTACGTAATACTGGCTATACTCCATTTAATTTAAGATTTGAATTAACGGTCAAATTGTCACACATGTTTCTCGGTATTTCGAACACAAATTGACTGAAAATACCTACATGTACATTTATTAGCAGTATTTATTATATTTTTAGTACAGAAGTTAACACAATCCCTTATATTATTTTATAAATGCGAAAGTAACTCTGTCTGTCTATCTGTCTGTCTGTCTGTCTGTTACGCTTTCACGTCGAAACCACTAAACCGATTTTGATCAAATTTTGTATATAGGTAGTTTGAACCACAAGGATCACCATAGGATATCTTTTATTCCGGTAGAGGGCGCCACCGCGCCATAACCTAGGTCCGCGCAGACGAAGTCGCGGGCATAAGCTAGTTTTAAATAGTTTCGTTGTTTCATTTAAAAACGTGTGCAAATTTCACCGTTAAGTTTCAAATGTTAAAATAAATGGAGTACCTACCCATACAACACTCCGGACTCATTTTATGATACCTTTCACATATATGTTCAAAAATCCTTCTCTTTCAATACATGTATACGGCAATGAGGGCCCATAACGTTTTGCGAGACTGTCACAAAGCCTGCTTTAGCTTCCGAGTTGAGCCCCTGAAATTACAGCATTAACTGCTTATGTTTAATGAGAAGTAATGTCAGTTGCCTACACGTGTCGACATGTACAGTTGGCTGCGAACTATGTTAGTTATATTAATAAATAGCTTTTGCCCGCGGCTTCGCCCGCGTGGTACTCGGTTATCGCGCGCTATTGCCTCGGGAACTGTGCATTTTTCCGGGATAAAAAGTAGCCTATGTCACTCTTGGGCCCATAAACTATCTCTGTGCCAAAAATCACGTTGATCCATCGCTCCGTTACGGCGTGAAAGACGGACAAACACACTTTCGCATTTATAATATTAGTAATACTTGTAATTTTCTCTGTGTACCTGTTTTCTGTATCGCTTATTATTTCAGGTGTACAATAAAGAGTATTTGTATTGTATTGTATTGTATTATATGGACGGATTTGTCAATTTAAAGAACAAAATGGACCTACCTACTTACCTGCGAAAGTTTGCACGTTTAATTAAGTAGAATATGGCTGAGTTTATTAATTAGTAATGACATAACACCTTTTATAACCCATATTCCGCAATTAAAAATTATTTCATTTTTTTTTCATTTCATTTCCAATTCATTTCATTTTTCAAGTAATAAAATTATAATCGACCAAGAAAGTACTTTACCAATTTTAATGACAGTTGCTATTTCAGAAATAAACCAATGGCTGTTTTTCATATTGACTTGTGAGTGAAAATAGGCTTTGACGTTTTAAGCACAGATGACATTAAACCTTAGGGTAAACCAATTTCTTGGTCGACTGTACACAGTCAAGGGCATACTCAGAGTGGTGGCATACTCAGAGATCCGGGTCCGTGAAAATACGAAACGGAGTATACCTAGTGCTAAAGTGGTATCCACGAAGACGCATGATTTTGTCATTCATAATAGACTAGAGATGCAACGGATATCCGGCCAGTATCCGGTATCCGGCCTATCCGGCCACTATTTTACGATTCGGCCGAATACCGGATAGTTGCGTACTATCCGGCCGGATAACGGATGTTAAAAACTTATAGTTATGATTAAAAACTAGTATTTATTTATGAATTTATCAATGACATCAGTTTATTATTCTAAGGGGCTGCTTTACCACCTACTGATCAACTTCAACCGACGGACAAACGTGATACCGTCTCGCGTCTATAGAAACAAAACAAACAGAAACGGCATCATATTTATCGGTATTTGTTAAAATTAATCAGTAGGTGGTGAAACAGCACCTAAGTTAATTAATTATACTCTACAAGTTGCAATCTGAACGGAGTGTCATGAGCATGTTTGAATTAGCTTAATTTAATTGTACGAAAAAATAGGCTGAATATCCGGCGGCCGGATATCCGGCTATCCGCCCAACAGTCCCGCCGAATATCTGGTATCCGGCCAAACCACTATCCGTTTCATCTCTATAATAGACATTAAGGGGCTGTTTCATCATCCATTGATTAGTGTTAAAGTCTGGCCATCGAAACGTGATACCGAGATATTACCTCGAAAACCTAGTTATGGTGTCCCTGTATTAACAAGGATTAGAAGTAGGTACACACTGACTGCCTATCCATAAATCATTTCGTTTTATTTATACTTAATTTAAATTTCAAATTTTATTTCAAAAATATCAAAACTGTTTAATCCTTGTTAATACAGGGATACAATACAATACAACACAAAACCAAATACCATAACTAGTTTTTTTTAATTTCGCGGTTATATCTTAGTATCACGTTTCTCTATTGGTTTTGTTCAATGGATGGTGAAACAGCCCCTAAATAACGACATTGTTAAGAACCACGGCACGCGTCATCGTGAATGACTCTACCGATGCGTAGTTGTAGAACCATTTGTATGGTATTTACGCATTATGTAGATTAGATTCCATCATCCGATTTAACCATAGGTAGGTATACGAATAGTACCTATATACTTTGTCGGGACCGTATTTTCACAGATTCGGATCGAATTTGGTGTGAAACCGCTCTAACAGACCTTTGGTGAGGGCTTTTGAATATGATACATAATGGAATCCATACTAATATCCATATCCATACTAATATTATAAATGTGAAAGTGTGTTTGTATGTTTGTCAGTCTTTCACGCTGTAACGGAGCGACGGATCGACGTGATTTTTGGCACAGAGATAGTTTATGGTTCCGAGAGTGACATAGGCTACTTTTTATCCCAAAAAAATGCACAAGAATACCGCGCGGGCGGAGCCGCGGCCAAAAGCTAGTTGATAATAAATGTACAGTCACCAGCATTAATATCTGCCATAGCGGAGCGTGCAAAAATATCTGACACGTCCTTCCGGCCCTAGAAATAGAGTCGTATCAGATATTTATGCACGCTTGTTGTGTCAGATATTGGTGCTGGTGACTGTACACAAGAATACGATACAAATATTCTTGTTTAAAAATCACAAAGTAGTGTACAATGATCTCACAAAAAAGATAAACTTTTTACCCTACAAACCCCTACCTATTGCAAGGAAACTCGCTTTCACGTGGAAAACCGCCGACACTGTCACTTCAAAGCTCAATATGTCAAAAACGGTTGAACCGATTTTGATAAAACATGTCTAAGAACCATCGCTAAAAAAACTGCTTTCAAATAAAAAAAAACGCATTAAAATCGGTCCACCCTTTTGGTTAAAAAAACAAACATACAGCTATGTTACAATGCCATAGACAGACATTAGTGTCAAACATATACATAATATAAAACCCATCTTAACGTCGAGGGTCGAGGGTTTAAAATAACAATAAAACCTACACGATGTCGTCTATGGTCTGAAACTCCTGGCAGGCAACACCGAAACTCGAAACTCGAAGTTCGTGTCGTGCGGTCCCTCTGACACTTATACTATTTGATACGAGAGCGAGAGGGACCGCACGACACGAACTTCGAGTAAGTTTCGGAGTAGCACTGCTGGAGCGGACCTCTATTAGCAGAGCATGGAGGCAATTACGAAAAATTACCCAAAAGCATAAACAAAAATGTTTTAACATTAAACCTTTATGCAGGTAGGGCAGAGAGTAAATTTACAGAGAGGGTTCACTTAGTTTTATGAAGGCTTGAGGCCGTACCTAGTGCCTCATATTTCTGGCGCTCGCGATCGCAATCAAATGACAGTTGTATGCGAAATCCGGGTGATATAGTGTTAATAATAATAATAATATAGTTAATATGGGTACTTAATATAGTTTTATAATGCCAACATGTAAGTAGTTACACCAGAAACATAGCTAACAACACGTACACCAGAAACATAGAAAGCTAATGTCGTTTTTTTTTCGACTGGATGGCAAACGAGCAAGTGGGTCTCCTGATGGTAAGAGATCACCACCGCCCATAGACACCTGCAACACCAGGGGGATTGCAGATGCGTTGCCAACCTAGAGGCCTAAGATGGGGTACCTCAAATGCCAGTAATTTCACCGGTTGTCTTACTCTCCACGCCGAAACACAATAGTGCAAGCACTGCTATTTCACGGCAGGATTAGCGAGCAAGATGGTGGTAGTAATCTGGGCGGACCTTGCACAAGGTTATACGAGTAACATTATTTGAACTAAAAAAAAAAAGAACTACCTACATAGGCTACTTAGCCTATTTTTTTTAATCAACTATCTGAGCCTTCAAATTACACGTAGCGTCTGTTTTTAGTTATTTCATTACTCTTTGTAAGCTTAATAATTGCTGGCAACCCTCAGAGGCGGCCATTTTGCTCATAAAGCTAATTAAATTAGGTACGTTAAGAATACTAATAATTTTATAAGGTTGAATGTTTAGACGAATTAATGCTGATGTGGGTTGGCCTTTGGATGTAAATTATTCGTAAAAGACTTTAACTTCGCTTTGAAATGACTATAAATGGGAAAATAAAGGTTAATGATGTGCGTTTACAAAGATCATTAAAGCACTGGCCGTTTGCTGAAAAAACACGATTTAGTGTTAAGCTGAGTGAGTTTAATAGCGCTAAAACGTATGAAACCGGGATTGAGCGTTTTCAAAAAAGTGAACCCTTTTTTTTAATTTTTGGAAAAAATATGGTTTTTCCTACTCAAGAGCACAATCGATTCGGATCGTTTAAAAAAATATCCCCATTTTTTCATACAAAATTTTATGAGTCAGTTTTGTTACGCCCACCTACAAGTGTATGAAAAAAACGTCGCAAAAGTGACATTTTTTGGGGACATGTTTATAAACTATCGGAATCGATTGTGCTCTTGATTTTGAGTAGTTAGGAAAAACCGTATTTTTTGCAAAATTTCAAAAATATAGAAAGGGTACATTTTTTTTTAAAGGCCGGCTTAACGACTGAATACCGAATCTAGATAGCAAAATATTTGAACTATAATATTAATAATATTTTTTATTTATATTTGCCCGTTCCACTGGTGACCATAGGGCTGGCTCTTTCCTCGGCCAACGTATTGGCATTGCCATACAACGAGGAAACGCAGCCAGCCTTATGGGCACCCTGCCCAGTAGCAACGACTTGGGCGAAATTTGTAAATATAGATTTTTAGGTTTAGAGTAAATTAGTTTTAGTTCTTTTTTTTAATTCATTTTTGTTAATCATTGTATTGTATTGTTTGTTTTTTTAAATATTTGAATAAATAATTAATATGAAACTTTAAAGAAGAGTGATAATTAAATTAAAACAAGAGAATCTTTAGAAAACTTTAAGAGAATCTTTTTCTCGCGCTGCTAGGCAGATTCGACACCCCACATTTCAGTCTATACTCGTGACCACGGCCACTGTAATGTTGCCGAAACGTCGTGGTAAACATTACTTGTGAGTGTTAGCGTGATAACTTCAGTTGGTGATATTTTGATTATGAGTGAAAATCACGAAAGTTTAAAACGTTATAAGAGAATCTTTTATACAACCTTCCTATATTTCTATCGTTGAAATGTGTGCTAATCAAAATCTCATCTCATTGTGAATACATGACTGAATGTATTGCGTGTGATTCCATTGACCTAGTTTCGTCAAAGTCCGTTTGCTATACTAGATTGACTGTTTAAGAATAAAACAAAATTTTGAGAAACAAACACCCATATTCACCTAGATCAAAAATATTATGACATTCAATCTCAACACGGAAGAGTTTGTAACGTTGTTGTCACAACAACGCCAGGATGTCGCTCGTAACAGAGCTCGTAAGGCCCTCAGGGATTCCGGAAGGGTGTAGTTTCTCATACGGGATATAAATTCCCCGGTTCGCGCCTCACTTTGGAGGCCCATGGGAGACGGCAGTAAAACCAGTAAAAACATTTCTCGTTGGTTATGACAAATGCGTTGTACGAGAGGCCTCGGAAAGAATAAAAGAATGCATGAGGCGTCCCTATGGGCTGTGATGTCTTTATAGTAAGGATATGTACTTATAGTAGTTTAAAACGATGTTTTCAACTGAGAAAACCAACCATCTTATAGTACAGCTTTGCGTATAATGGGACAATGTCAAAGGGCTATTGATTTCCACCAATCACTTAATTGTTGTCTATATGACCAGTTAAAAAGCGAATGTTAGATTGTATTGTATAACTTTTTATCCCACTATAACATTATAAAAGTGAAAGTTTGTAATCTGTTTGTTTGTTACTTCATCACGTCGAATTCATCGAATTTGGTATACAGATGATTTGAGTCCCGGGGAAGGACATACAAAGTTTTTATCCCGGAAAAATGGAGTACAGGGTCTCCGACATTATCCAAAGTAGTTGTTTGAGCAGTTTAATCCAGACAAACAGACGGAAAGAGTTACTTTCGCTTTTATAATATTACCTAGTATGGAAACTTTGCAATACAAACCCACTTTAAGCATGCCCTGCCCTAGATATCCACTTTAAATCCTACTTGAACAGAATATTACTCGTCGGTTCTAAAGCACGTAATGAACGTAAAAAACTTTTGATGACCGCTAAGCCTTCCCTGAAAAGCATAACGAAGCTTTCAGAAAAGCCCCGAGTTACCGCGTTATTATTTACCTTCACGGTACTGTACCTAAACTTTTACCGAGATTCTCTCTGTTGCTAACTAACCCTTTTTTGACGGAGGCTAAATATAGCTAGATGGCGTTACTATCGTGAGGTCCGTTTGACGTTTGCTCGTGATTGGTTAAATAACTAAATGAGCCAACCAATATTATTGGTTCATGAAAAACAACATTCCTCACTACGCTACTCATCCTCGCACATCTTTGGTAGAAACCCAGCCTAAATGTTATAAACTGGCTCATAACTGGCTGGTAACACAGTCATATTCATCCTTTTAGTATTGTTAGTGTTTTCACCCGACTGCCCGATGGAGGATTACCTATTTATTGGTTTATTGATGCTCGCTTATTTATTTACTTCCATTGTTAAGTCATAGCTTCAGTCAAGCTTACCATTAGGTAGGACACTTAGTCTTGCTCGTTAGCCATGTAATTAAAAACCTCTTTTAATTTGGAATCCCCTTACCACGCTTTACCTACTTTTAATAATTCTATCGTTAAAACAAAAACTTTCAAGCGACACGAGTCGCGATGGCTATTTGTTTTTTAACCCCGTGCGTGCTAATGTAATGTTATAAGTTTTTAACAACCATCAACTTTTTTATTGACGTTGGTTGGCTACAAATAGCACAACTTTTAAAACACGAATAAATTGCTTTGATAATTTAAAATATTAAAACAGAATACGAATTTACATACAAAATAAATAGACTAACAGAACTATCGAAGCTTATCGTCTCCTTATCGTTTAGAAAATACTTGACAGGATGTTTGCAACGTTTCAATAAATCAGCCGTTTTAAAGCATGACTGAAACAAACTATATACACTTTTTATATGTTATCTGTGGTAGGGCTGCCAACTTCAGCAGTATTCTCAAGATTTGGGTTTTTTAAAGATATGTGTCAGTACCAGAACCTTTCCAAGTCGATTATATTAATTCTTCAGAATATAAAATTCTTAACTTAATATGAGCGATTTCACTACCGAAAAAAATAAGTTAAGCAATAATTCAGAATCATGTAACACAGTTTAATGATAACACTTTCAATACTGACTTACTCCAATTAAAAAAAAATCATAGTTGAAATTTAAACAGGTTAACCAATATATATAAATATTCAACATACTCAGTTATTTTAATATTTTCATTTATTCTGGAATTCCGGTAATGTGAAAGGCTGACTTGTTAACTTTTTATCAAGAAACGGAAAAGCTTAGCATTGCTCTGGCAACACTAATCAACAAATGTCATGACATGTCAGTCAGCAGGCCCTACTTTTAAATGTCAACGTACTTTTTGTTTACGAACAGTCGTGTTTTGCTGTTTTATTTATTCCAAATAAAATAAAGTATACATAATAAACATGAATAAGAATGCAGAAAATTGTAACGCAGAGAATTCCGCGGAGTCGCCACCACGTCCGCGGCGTCGTTCGAGTTTCTTTGAACGCAGAAGCATCGGTAAAAACAAGTCAAGTTTTAAAACCAAATTATGCGATTTTAACTTAGTGTTTCGTCATTTATGTAATGTTAACATATAATGTGTTACTGTAGCGATATATTACGATAACGAAGCGGTAGTTTTATTGTGTCAAATTGTTAAATTCACGTGTAACTTTTATTAAAATGATTCACACAAAATAATGGTAAATTTCTACCACAGTGCCCGAACCGGCGATGGATATTGATGTTGACGAAGAAAAATGTGAAGAAGATGATGACAGGCAACTCAAACAGTATGTATTAACAAAAACTACTATGTATTTAAAAAATATCCATTTTAACAACTTTCCCTGTTGCTCACTGGCCCATTATAATTTTACATAAACTGCTCTATTTCTTACATTATAAAAGGAAACCAAAAGTCAAGTTTCACTTTGCTAAGTCCAAGAGGTTGGATTAAGCATTGAGAAATCAAGACTGATTACCTACAAATAATTTCTCTTTTACAACAAACTCAACTGCCTTGTGAAATATTGCAGAAGAATTTGCAAATACACTGTATAAGAGGTGGAGGTGTGGTTGCCCAGAAAACCAGCGCCATCACTGAAGAAATTCAGACATTGGCTTTTGCTGAGTGGCATCCATTTTGGTGCCTTCTTAACTACTGTTGTGTTTAGATTAAGATTATACAAACTTTTTTAATGCCAAATAAATAAATTCTTTCCAATTCTATAGAAGCCGTGGTGGCCTAGGGGTTTGACCTATCACCTCTCAAGCAGAGGGTTGTGGGTTCAAACCCCAGCTCACACCTCGTTTTTCGTAATTCATGTGCGGAATTACATTCAAAATTTACCACGAGCTTTGCAGTGAAGGAAAAGATCGTTAGGAAACCTGCACAAACCTGTGAAGCTGTGAACCTGTGATTTCATTTCAAGCAATTCAATGGTGCATGTGAAGTTCCCACTCCGCACTGGACCTGCATGGGAACTATGGCCCAAGCCCTCTCATTCTGAGAGGAGGCCTGTGCCCATTCTATTCTATAATTTTTTTTATTTTGGTCTTGTCCAGGCCATACAATATTAAAGGTTAACTCTGTGTTTATGTACGTCTGTGTTTCCCATGGGCTAATAAAGCATTTTTATTCTTAAAATTATTTTTTTGTATCTCAACAGGTACTATGCCCAACTATTGAGCGAGAAAGAACAATGGAAGGCGGAGGTGAAACATCGACGAGGCATACTGCATGATGCCGAATTGTAAATATCTAACACATTTTTTTTTTCATAAAGTTCACTGAAGTAAATGATTGATCTTTGTCCAAATTTATTTAAAAGCAGTAAACTGTTTTTGGAATTTGATGAGAGTATGTATAGGTTGTGCAGTGCATAGGTTGTAATAAGACTGAAGACCTAATTCATTTTCTTTTGGAATGTGATCAGAGTAAGGACATCAGAGACAGGTATTTGGATGGTATGGGCTTGTTCAATGGAGGTGTAAATGTAATTCTAAGTTGACCACTTTTAGAAGAAGCGATGCTGATCTACAGATTCATTAGACAGGCCTTTGCATCTAGAGACGTGGATTCAGTGCAAGGAAGATCGTAAAATCTGTAGTGTGGTGTATATAACTGAGGCTCCCCACGAGGCTGACACAGTCACACTTGGTGTACTAAAGCCTTGTTAAAATACTAGATTAAAAAGTAAGCAGTGATGACATAGGGGCCAATCAACTTTTTTACTGACACTTTGGGCGTCTCCTGCGTTACCAAAATTGTCTCCGGCGTTACCAAAAAAACCTACTTCCAACAAGATATTTCATGGTTTAATAGGTTGAACTTACGTAGGATGGTATGTATTCATATACACCATCTAATAAGTTACAGAAAAAAACATGTTTACTTAAAAAAAAACTGTAATTGTTTGAAAAATTTCTTGGACAGATTAGTGTCAGTAAAAAAGTTGATTGGCCCATAAATATAATTATATAAGGTTGATACGTACTTAAATACATATTAAACACCCAAGACCCGAGAACAAATGTTCATATTTTTCATTCAAGAAATATCTGCCCCAACATGGGAATCGAACCTGGGACCTCAAGCTTCATAGTCAGGTTCTCTAACCACTAGGCCATCTGGTCGTCTAAATGATTGATCTTTCTACAAGTTTTTTCAAAAGCAGTGATGATATAGGATATTTAAACCAGTCCCTTACAATTTCAGGCAGCTTAACATGGCAAAGAAATCCGACAAGGTCAGGATAAACTACAGCATTCTGTCAAATGAGGACATCGAGTTCCTCCGAGGCAAGCCCAACTTGACAGACCTCGTCGACAGCGTCAAGAAGCTACAGAAGGCCACCACCGCAACCTATGCACTGTACAAGAGGCTGGAAGAACTGGATAATGTAATATTGGAGAAAGCTGAGAGTCAAGTGGAGAGAATGACGAGGCATTTGTTGGAGAACAGTGCTGGGATTAGTTGAATATATGTGTTGTAAGTAAGATTTGATTTTTATTGTCACCTGCCACCAAATTACCATGGTTAGATTTTTAATCAGAATGTTAAAATGGCTTGGGACTCATTAATAATAATAAATAATAAATATCACAGGACAATTTACACCAATTGACCTAGTCCCAAACTAAGCAAAGCTTGTACTATGGATACTAGGCAACGGATAAACATACTTATATAGATAAATACATACTTAAATACATATTAAACACCCAAGACCCGAGAACAAACATTCATATTTTTCATACAAATATCTGCCCCCACACGGTAATCAAACCCAGGACCTAAAGCTTTGTAGTCAGGTTCTCTAACCACTAGGCCATCTGGTCGTCAAATTTGGTTTTCTTTGGTTTTACTGAAAGTTTAAATGTGAAAGAAAAGGAAAACTGATTTCTGTTTCGAGTTCTGAACAAACTAAGGGGCTGTTTCACTACCCATTGATTAATTTTGTTTGACATATACATGTGTTCCCGTCTCTGTCTATTCAAACAAAACAAACAGAGACAGCATTACATTTATCCGTTAGAGGAACATCCTCAACGCGTGTTTTGGTTGCATTATTCTCTATAAGAGATTTTCTCATTCACTGCTTCAGATCTGCTAAAATAGGTAGCAATCTACAGGAACCTTTGCTCACTGCATTTTAGAAACGCGTAGTGACAGCGCGAGTGTTATCCACGCTATTAATCGCTTACTACTATGCGGCCCGCTTGCTCGTTTACCGCTTAGTGAGCGGAACGCGCGAAACAAATGCCTAGGCTAGGCTACTGGAAGAACTACTGGAAGTTACTCGAATTCAACTTGCAGATGGACAACGGGAAACTAAATAAAAGCTTGTAAAAACAACTGTCATATCCATACTAATATTATAAATGCGAAAGTGTGTTTGTATGTTTGTCCGTCTATCACGCCGTAACGGAGCGACGGATCGACGTGATTTTTGGCATAGAGATAGTTTATGAACCCGAGAGTGACATAGGCTACTTTTTATCCCGGAAAAATGCACAGTTCCCGAGGGGACAGCGCGCGATAGCCGAATACCACGCGGGCGGAGCCGCGGGCAAAAGCTAGTTCTAAATAATTGGAAGGCCTGTATTCATACACAGTAACAGTAGACGTCTTCCGTCATGATGATGATGATGATGATGACTTATTACAAACTCCAGACTTTCCCAAAGTCGAGATTAACGCAGGCCTTTGTGCTCCGAAATATTCAAATTATATTTGCATAATACTGGCGTATGTTATATGTAATATAATATATCTATTATTAAAGTAATATTGCCCAGCCGCCATCCCTCTAGGTTATTACGTGAGCTTTACTTGACTGGAATAATATTGGATTTTCTATGACTGTAGTATAAGTCAGGCGTAGAACAATAAATAACAATAATAATAGAGCTATTTATTCCAATAATATTACATTAATCTGAAATGTTCCATGCAGTAATATGTATTTGGGTGGATGAACTATTCCTTGCTGTTATTCTGTCCCGTCAGCCAGGGGACAAAAGAAGTACATTTTAATAGAAATGTTGTGTCACATTATAATAACATGCTTATTAGATGACCTACCTGTAATAAAAGGGGCTTAAAACGACCACAAAAATACATGTTTGGTAAATATTAATCCTATAAACTTACGGTTTAAAGAGCGACTCAGGAGACTGTAACTATAGCAACGAGTGACAAGAAAAAGTTGATCGACCCATTTGATTTAATTTAACTTAACTTTAATTTCCTGTCAACTGTCAACGAGTAACAATAGGCACAATAAATAGTCAATTACAATTCCCACTATTAACACTAATTTCACAAAATTACTGTCATTTCTTTATACTTGTTTATTTTGTGTATTTATTTATGTAATTTGTGAAATGTGTGAATAAACGTTTTTCTATTCTATTCTATTCACTAAATTGCCTAATTTTTAGGGTTTCACAGCCAAAATGGCAAAAACGGAACTAACAGACCGGGGCTAATGCGTCACAATACTTTAAACAGCATATTTAACAGATTATAACAAACACATTATGTATCCTTAAAAGCTATAACTTATGATGCAAGCTAGCGTATTTGATCTAATTTCATATTTTAGTGCCATTTAATGGCATTTTTAATAAGTTCTACGTTAAATTACGTTTCTGTAAAAGCGGGATTTTTAGATGCTATAACCCTATAACCCCAGGTGGGGTGAAAGCGTCTTTTACTGGTATTATGTATGTGGTAATGATTTTATAAAAGCGCAACTGATAAAGTTAATTATTATGTTTTACGCTGTATTATGTTGTATTTAATACTGTTTTCCAACTTGGGGTTACCGACCAACCACCCGAGTCGCGTGCTCCTGTGAAGAAGGGCTACGAAGTAGCCCGAAACATGTCCAGAGTTAATATGAGTGACAGTTTCTTAAAAAAACTGTTGTGATATATGTGACTATAATATAACGCTTAGGAGGTCCATACTAAATATTATAAATGCGAAAGTGTGTTTGTGTGTTTGACCGTCTTTCACGTCGAAACGGAGCGACGGATCGACGTGATTTTTGGCATACCTAGAGACAGTTTATGGGCCCGAGAGTGACATAGGCTACTTTTTATCCCGGAAAAATTCACAGTTACCGAGGGAACAGCGCGCGATAACCGAATTCTTAAAGCTAGTTATACCTATTATAATAAAACACATATACTCAAGAAAATAGGCAACGTGTCCAGTCACGCTATGGAGTGTAAGCAGGAAAGTGGGTCACATATTGATTGCTCTGACTATGACTAGGCATTTCATTAAGGAAGTAGAAGAATGCAACGTTTCGCGACCTTGTGAACACGCTGTGTATCGGCGAATACAGGGTGATTGGTAGTTTGGTAAATTTTATTTTCAAGTAGGCGATGTTAGTTCATTTATTAATAGTGGCATATTTGCTGGTCTATGTTTCGTTTAAGTCTTACTTTCTTAAGTTTTTTTTCTATATTGTACCGTTTTTTGCCCAAATAAACCTTAAACATTTTCAATAGGTTAAAAAGTTCATTAAATAGTCATAGAAGGTACTTGTGTTTTGACGCAATTTTTGTACGCTTTGTTTGCTGATAGTATTTTTTGTCGACTGTACTAAAGTTGTCCGGATATTCGCATATAACTCTTCGGAATTGGCGCACAAAAGCTTTGCTCACAGTTGTCATTACGCGTCACTTAAAAATAACTGACAGAAACGGCGAAACTGTAAGGGTTCCTAGTTGACTACGGTAACGGTACCCTAAAAAAGCCAACTCATACTCAAATTCGAGTTGTTACGGCATCACGCCACTAGTCTGTGGTATACGAATAAGTACTTAAGAAGAGTGTTACCAAAATACGAACTTTGTTCGCTTTTTGTTCGTTTGTAGCTATAACGGGAACTTCGAAAAGCGTGACTTTTTTGCATTGTTTTTCTCTTTTCTGAACACTGTGTTGAGTTTTATTTGGATTCGCCGTTTCTCGCTTATAGCTCGTTTTCTATTGTGTCAGTCAGGGAAGGACGCAATAAGGCTGCAGGGCTACTCCGAAACTCGAAACTCGAAGTTCATGTCGTGCGGTCCCTCTGATATTTAGGTATACTATTTAATACGAGAGCGAGAGGAACAGCACGACACGAACTTCGAGTTTCGGAGTACCTAGCCCTTCTGATATTTTCGCCAACAGCGACTACGAATAATAAAAACATTAATTAATTTTAAGCTTGGAAACATCGATGGAAAGCGAAATTGATTGGGTACTTAATTTTCAATGAACTGTTAAATTATATTTCCAATAGCTTTCAAATCCTACTTAAGTATATCATCCTCGTATGTATAGTGGAGTGCAAAAATATAGACTTGTCTAACCCTGACCCGGGCTCTTTTTATAGCGGCAACACTTCTTATTGTTATTTTTCCTAACGTGTGGTCACTGCTGTTATAAATAAATTATTTTTCTTTTCCTGCCACAAGCAGATGTTTTAGAGGGGTATTCTTTTGATAATAATTTTCATTGCTATAGTTAGTTAAGATATCTTAGGTTAGCTCTTTTATAAGTATGTGTATGTGTGTGGTGTGTATCGTATTGTGTACGTGTGCCTATTGCTTACTTTGTAATTTTCTCTGTGTACTTGTATTCTGTATTACTTACTTTTTTTTTTCTTTCTTTCTTCAAGAATATGTAGGTACCATAGACTCTTATTTCCTCGTAATAAGGCCGTGGACTTAACATATTTTTAAGTGGTTCGAATAGGTACACATTTTTGCACTTGTTTGTTATTTGCATTTTGTGTCACTATTGTTAGAATTTAGTAAAATCCCGGAATTTCGATTCCATTGCCAGATCTAAAGATTTACGCAAGCGAAGCTGCGGGTAGAAGCTAGCACAGTATGATAAATAGCTAATATACCTTTGATAATATGCTATAAAAAAATAAAAATCATTTAATTCGGAAAACAGGTTCCATAATGTTGTGCTATATAAAGTACATTTCAATAGAATCTGTCAATTTTCTGCACATTTAAGACACCCTAACGTGGGCACACTTGATTATATATGTCCCTTTTGTTGTGATTATCATCTAAAAGGAATCAAAAAAGAATAATAGTCACATCACAAAGCCTTAGGCAGCCCGGTGTTCATATTAGTATCCTGGAAGTGTCTACAGGATTGTCAGATTCTACTGAAGTGGAGTTTATACCTAACTTTACCCTAAACCGAAAATATATTACCTTTCTACGTATATATACCTCCATAATAGTTCCCGCTCGCAACTTGAGTTGCTAGTCGAATCGAAACATAATGCTATACAATTAGGAGGAATTTTTCAACAAATTGGAGGGGTCCCTAATGGCCAGAAGTGGGGAATTATACGCAAGAGTCGTACGAAGGTCCATAGCTGTCATTATTATTCTTCAGGGCCCACAAGTGGGCTTAGGACGCTGGCTTGGCAACGGTTAATATTGGTTGAAATACTATGTTACCTTACCTATACATATCTCATCATCATCATCATCATCAGTCGAAAGACGTCCACTGCTGAACAAAGGCGTCACACTTAGAACGCCGCAATGAACGACGTTTCGATCTCAAGCAGAGCTCATCTTCAGGGCAACACAACCGTTCACCATGCTAGCAGATGTTAGGTTTGTGTGATTTATTGATGTAGGTAAATACTTTGTTGTTGTTTGTATTGCGATGTATGTGTGTTTTTACCGTGTGGAGGTGGAGGAACTGCACGAACACACATTTCTGGCATAAACGAAGCTATCATAAGGTAGTAAAGCAAAGTAACGCCTGGTTCAGTAAATAATTTATTAAAGACTTACTTGAATAGAAATGTTCGAAAATTAAACCTCTTTCCGACACACAGTCGGATAATAACCTAACCTAACCAACAAAAAGTTGGAAAACCCCTGACTTTGTCACTTCCAATTTAAATATCTCACAAACGGATGAATCGATTTTGATGAAACATATCTAAGAGCCATCGCTAGAAACCTGCTTTCAAATAAAAAAAAACAGCATTCAAATCGGCCCACCCGTTTAAGAGCTACAGTGCCACAGACAGACGGACACACATAGTCAAACTTATAACACCCCTCTTTTTGCGTTGGGGGTTAAAAAACCACTATAGACATCGTACGCTTACACGCGACGCGACAATTACAGCCAAAATGCTCAGCGACAGTAATTTAGCTAATTTAATTTACTAACGCTCATTACTCCGTAATGGGGTAGAGAGATAAGCGTAACGGAATTAAGGAGTCTGATAAGGTTAGGTTCTTGTTTACTTTGATTTGAGAACGTTTTGAGTAAATCCTGTTTTTCAGAGCGTTTATACCTGCTGCTATATATTTGCTAGTTTTTCTCGATTATTCCATAGAAATTGAATGAAAATTAAGAATGTTGTCTGCTAGAACACTTCTTAATATATAACTTAACTAGTTTTTGCCCGCGGCTCCGCCCGCGTGGTATTCGGTTATCGCGCGCGGATAAAAAGTAGCCTATGTCACTCTCGGGCCCATAAACTATCTCTATGCCAAAAATCACGTCGATCTGTCGCTCCGTTACGGCGTGAAAGACGGACAAACACACAAACACACTTTCGCATTTATAATATTAGTATGGATGTGTCTACTCCAATAATTACTTGTTATAGACTTTTATTTTCTTTAAAAACTGTTGATAAACATTACTTCGTTTTTAATGAATATAAAAGTCTGTCACGAATAATTATTGGAGTAGACACATTATCTTAAATATTGAGAAGTGTTCTACCAGACAACATTTTTAATTTTCATTCAGTTTTTATGGAATAATCGAGAAAAACTAACAAAAATGCATCGATATATATGTACTTACTAGATATCGCCATCCGAACACTCATTGTGTTCCACTGCTTTGCACCTTGCACTGTGCAAAGGACTTTAGTATGACGTTGACATTCATGAGCGGCGGACGAACTAGTTTTTGATTGAGACTCCGAATATAGGCGTGAACCTGCACGTAAGTAACAATTCACTACTCAAGTAAGTAAAATTACATCTTGTACAAGTGATTAAGCAACTAATAATATTGTAATACCACAATAAAAACATTTTTTAAAATAAGACGTCACGCATCGAAGGTTATAAAGTCGTTGACATTACGCCATCTTACAATCATAGACTAAAACGTGCAGACGTTCCCATTCAGAATTGGTTGTAGGTAAAAAATTGTGACTGAACATGCATGACAATTCGTTTAATTGCTTTATTTATACCTGTCATTCTTTTTCCATGTACTAATTTTTATGAACGTCAATATGTCACGCGATACGCATTTTAGTAACAGTTGAAGTTTGGTTGAAGTATAAAGTAATACATCCAGTCCTTTCCCTGATCCCTGTAGGAGATGACGTCGTGCGTTTTTCGCTACTGCAAAAACACGGCGAAAAATGTCAGCGAAGGTGTCAGTTTTCATAGGTAAGTTTATAGTTAGAGGTAAATGTGTAAGTATAGGTTTTTGTTGTTTTTTTTTATTGTATATTATATACACCTACATAGTAAAAATATTATTGTAATCACTAATGTTATCATTATTACTAAAATCTGAAATTTCGTTGAGCAAGCATACATTGCTACTAAAAACAAAAAAATATATAATATAATATTACTCAGTACACCATTTTTGACTATTTTGGGGCTCCGGCAAATTTTAAATTTCCAATAAGGGGTTCCATTGCGATAAAGGCTTAAGAACCGTTGAATTACAGGTTTCAATCACATTTCTAGTGCTTCAGCTTTTTTTCAAAACCTCATTCACTATCTGCCTATTTATTAAGATAATTTCTTTCAATTGATTAAAAATAATGTAGTTAAAAAGTTTTTTTTTTTCGAAAATATTTCTATTTTGCCAGATGCAAAATGATTACGTTTCGTAGGTAAAATAGCTGTGTCACGTCTGCGGTGTATAATCTATATAGCGTTGACGTCTTGTGACAGTCCGGTATTTGAACATATTGTTGACATGAACGTGCGTATCCATAGAGTATAAATCAATGCAAAAATGCAACGTTGCCAGTTCAGCAGGTATAAACACTCTTAATGTAGTAACTGTCCAATATTTCAAAATTATCTATGTCGATGAGCATTTGAGATCAATTTCTAAAGAATTACACATTGCTACTGCTGCTAGGTAACGAAAGGCAGTGCGTAGGAGTACCTAACGATAATTCCTAGTAATTTTTCCCAATAATGTTCAATAAAGAAATGTGTAATTTGTATTAAGTATATTACATATATATTGTATTAAAAACATTGCTTACGATATCATCATTACGTTTCAAAACATGCGTGGTCTAACATGTTTCTATCTAAACGTATTATCTGTCCGATTTAGATACCCCATTAAAAAGGAAAATTGGAAAATAATCCGTTCCAAAACTATTTCATCCACCCACGCAAGCTCCGTTACTCTTTGAAACGCCAAGAAGGTTTCCATCGTGGGTTTTAATCTTTGACCTTTATAGGACAGAGCGTTCTGGAGTTTTAGCATCAATCAATGTGGAATTAAGTATTATATTTAAATGTCACATTACCTAATACTAGTTTATAGCCACGTCTTCGCGCGTGTTCTGTTTGTAACGGTTTTATTTGGGGTCTTTTATTTTTATTTTTAAAGTCATTTCCATCCCTGGGGTCCGTCACGTAGATACTCCCCAAAGACCAAGGCCGCTCCGGCTAGCGCGGCATGAAGCAGGGTCGTGCGTTCGTCGGGCTTGAGGGTGCGGTCAAAAGAACCTTGGGCGCCGTAAAAGAAGAGTGGCCGCACCGCAAACAGGACTAATAAAATTAAACAACACGCTCTCGTCTCATGGTTGTGTATTGTTCCAATAACACGAAAACAAAGTATGCAGTAGGTATTATATTAAGTAACAGACTTAAATTAAGTCTACTCGATTGTTTAAAATTAAAGTAGTAAATCGATACCCTATAACTAGGTATATAATTATACACGGAGTGTCAAATATACGTTTTATAACAATACAAGACTTGAAAGAAGCCTCCACAACTTGTTTAAAATTAGAGTAGTAAATTAATTACCCGTGATTAAGTAACCAATCGGGTTATACACCTTTATTGTCAGTAAGAGACTGAAAGGAACTAGTTTCAGACTTAGAGTAGTTATTTAAAATTAGAGTAGTAACTGGAGTATCAGTTTGTGGTAGGAAGTAGGACTCCCACTTACTTGGTTTTACCAAAAGAGGCGCTTGGTAATAAATTATAGGGTGTAAGAATAGGTTTCCTAAGCGGAAGTTGAGATATAGAAAAGTTAAGCAAAGAGTAACGTCACGTGCACAGCCATTCCTAGGAGACCGACGGCAGCATGCGCGCTCCTCACAAGACGATGACTACGAGACACGTAGCATTCCTTGCCCCGCACTTGACAATGACTGCGAGACACACCGCATTTCTTGCCCAGCACTTGACAATGACTGCGAGACAGAGCGTATTTCTTGCCCCGCACTTGACACCCTAAAATGAAGAAAAAATATTCACTTTAGTGCAAATGTTTAACAAGACTATTTGACATGAAGCGTCGAGCTAAACTATACAAGACACTCACCATTCGGGTAGTTCAGTAGAAAAAGTTGGCCTTTATACACGGGGTCCGCAGTGTTATAAATAAAAAAAAAAATGCCGGAGGGCTGAAACAAACAGTACGCGTTAGCTTTTTATTCACAGTACGCCATCACGTCAACGAGTTCATATAAAACTTACCATTTGCGTTACGACGCAGTATGGATATAGGTGTGGCCTTTATACACGGGGTCCGCGGTGTTATATTAATGTAAAAGAAAGTCAGAGAACCATCATGAGGATACTGAAACAAAATAAGTAACGTATCAACTTGGCGTCCCATCGGCGAGCGCGATGGTCAAAGTTTATAGAATCCACTTGTTAATACTCACGATTCATCACGGCGACGACGGATGGATCAAACGTTAGTCTCAAATATACCGCGAGTGCCGAAGAACACTCATTTATTGCATTTTAGAATTACAAACGCATTTCGACGCCGTCCGCCTTGCTTGTAATTTCACAAGTCATCGACTCCCAAGATGGCGGCCCGCTTCCGACCGATTCAAGGAGACATCGTCGTGGTACCAACCTCAAAAAGACATTTCCTTCGGTCGCATAACAACGAAACGTAATTCGACGAAGAATGTGGCGCCCTCTTGATCTATCTGTCAAGCGTCAGCGCAGACGTCAATTAGACAGTTCGACAAACCCGGCGGATCATCATATGAGACTTGTTTACTATGTAAAATAAAAGGTTTTGTAGTGATTTACGAGATAAATGTGGACTTGGTGATATTCAGTAAAAAGAAACGATCGCCGTGTTATGATAAACAACCCGCAGTAGGTTAATTACAGCGTAAAAATCGTACATACGAGGTGCCTCAGTGACTGCATTGTTGATCCAGCTCACAATGCTTTTTAGAAGACAAATAGAATCAAAAATGTACTCAAATCATGAGCCAGGGACACGTCTTCATCCGGCAGGTTAGTAACAATCATCTATTTGCCCGAAGAACGCATATAAAAACCGTAATACCAGATTTCGGGTGTTACAGTAGGGTTTCAGTTGGGAAAAATAATTTTATTTCAGAATTTGAAGAAATTCTGAAATAAAATTATTGTACACATAAGAATGTGTAAGGCTAAACTCACCACGGAGAAATCTTTGCCAGTTGGGAAAGATTATGAAATCATAGGCCCGGAACGGGGTTACTAGCGGAGAACATAACTTGTCCTTCCCAGACCTACTACAACTTAAAAACTAGGGTACAGTCCTCGCAGGACTGACAAGAGACTCACTTCGCCTTCGGCGAACATCAACACATTTAGTATTAACCGCCTATGCTTGAACAACAAAAAAAAATTGACAAAGATCTTCAAGGGAAGTTTTCGTCTCGGCCATATAGGGTAAGACGCTTAAATCATAGGCAGGAGACGGGCCACTAGCGTGAAACGTGACTGATCGTCTCCTAACCTACTACCTACTAACACTAACTCCCACGCGGTGGTTAAGGCACCGTAAAGAACAGAAAGTAAAAGAAAACCATCAAACTAAGACATCACATTTGGAACGGTCAACAACCACGAGAACGTTTATTATCTTAAGGTAATACCCTTCACCATGTCTTATTCCTGAAACTTAAAGAACCTATTTCCCAAGTGGGAGCGTTCAGGTTCGATAAAAAGAGTCTATCGGAACTCTACTAGCAAATCAGCCACAAGGAATCTGAAACGACAAAACTACAAACTAAGAGTAATTATGTTTGATAGTTAGAACCTATCCAAACACTTTTGACAAACTCACAACTATAACTAACAAAGAGCTCAAAGCCCTCACGTTCGATGGGAGGTATCCAACAGAACGCCGTCGACCGCTTGGTCACCGTAAAACCTAGAAATAAAAGTTATTAGAAGAGCATGCAAGTTCAATATACAACATCCTAGCAGAGTTGTTGAACCTAGATAACGCTAAAATAAAGCCTTAGCGGGATATGAGGTGTTACCCTCGATAAGAGATACGCATACTAAGAGACGTAAATTATTTTGGCAAGTAGACCAACAGTTACGATAGGCGAGACACTCAGCCATCGAGGAAACAGTAAGTCATAGGACGTAAAACTAGATAGGTTAAGAGAGACACTAAGCCAATGAGTGTTAACCTATGAGAAGGGGGCGTGACACACAGCCTGAGACCCTTATAAGTAAGAAGTTGATGTCTACTTCTCTGCAGACGTCACCTTATTTAAAAGAAAGGAGGCACCAGTACCCAACCGGTTTCCTTGGAGGAAATGAGACTTGCTCGGTTAGCCGAGAGTCCCTTCCGTATCATAAACTATTCCTAAACTATAGAACTCTAAAATTAACTTCATGCAGCAGGGGACGAAACCGTTAACCTATCAAAATTAGAGCTAAGACAAACACTACGAGTCAGCACAGTACGAAACAATTATCCTAGCGTGATCACTGTTTTAACCTATTGTACTATTTACAATCTTCAAAGAGTTCCCGGGTGATCTCTTTGAGA
Organism: Choristoneura rosaceana; assembly: GCA_037349165.1. Taxonomy (NCBI): domain Eukaryota; kingdom Metazoa; phylum Arthropoda; class Insecta; order Lepidoptera; family Tortricidae; genus Choristoneura; species Choristoneura rosaceana. Next base: position 9,054,620 of record JAZBNJ010000013.1, read on the forward strand.
TATTTTAGCCTTCCTTATCGTTTCTCTTTCCTTAAATTAGCCAACCGACAGGACAAATCTTCTCCGTTCTAAATATTCCTACAAGTCCGGTCATTATGATCTCTTACGAGATATTTAGTCTTTCTTAACGTTTCTCTTTCCCTGAATTAGCCAACTGACAGGACAAATCTTCTCCATTCTATAAATACCTGCAAGTCCGGTCATTATATACTTAAATTACGAACATGTACCTATGCCTATTCGCTTATGAGTAGAAACTGATGAACAAGCGTAACACATAACATTCATTACCTAACTACATGGGGCTACTGTCGTTCGCTTAGCTTTACTCTTGCTAGGAACCGGACAGATAGCAGACCACCAATTAACCCTATATTACCTAACAACAATAGCTACTGGGGAGGAACGGCATCTGGCCGATCTTCACCCCGCTCGAGTAAGTCCTTGATATGGAATCTGCCCAACGGTTTTCCTTCCATAGATTTTAAGGAATAAACCAAAGGGCCATGTTTCGCGCTAATCACACACTTTTGAAATTTAGGTGAGAGTTTGGCGCTGAAATATTTATTGGCATTAGACAGAGGAAAACATCGCTTGTAAATGATTTGACCCTCCTGAAATTGGATGGGTCGCTTTCGCAAGTTGTAATATTTCACATTTCGGTCATAAGCTTTACGAAGATGGCCTTGGACCGTAGTGTAAATACCACGTAGCTTAGATAAGTTAGAGGAAAATGGCTCGCGCTCCAGTACCACCGACACTGGGTCGACCGGAACATCGAGATTGAGCAAAGCTCCGTCTATCACCATTTCCCTACCATGGTTCAGATAGAAAGGGGTGAATTTAGTACTTTCGTGGACCACAGTATTAAGTGCACATTGTATCTCGGGTATGTTCTGATCCCATGTACGATGATCAGAACGCACGTACGAGGCAATGGCGCGTACAATATCGCGGTTTAAACGATCGGTCTTAGGCTTTAAGAACCTTTAAAAGATCTGCATAGCAAGTAAAGTTGTCCTTATTGGATCGGTACCAGAACAGAGCCGGTCCATCCAGAACATCAGGAAAACCATTAAAAATAATCCGCTCAGGTATCTCCCTGGCCTGCCTAAGTTCATCTAAGCGCGTGACGAAAGCGCGCACACAAGTGTCACCCTTAAATTTAAGATTTAAACTGGCTAAGTTGTAGCGTGGCTCAGCTCTGCACACCGCCTCAGTTTGCGTTTTTCTCGGAGAGCTAAACACTTCCACTTCGGAGTCTGAGGAGTCCTCATCCGGGTTAAGAGTGGACAAGCATTCGACTAAAATACCTTTGAGAGTTTGAACCTCGCTAGCGTCACCTTGACCTGTGATTTGCTGTAGACGTCCAAGATAATATTCGACTCGGCCTACTAAACGTTGCCTCCTAGCATCGGACAACGCCGTTCCCTCAGCTACATCCTTTTGTAGACCTTGAATAGCAACTCGGCATGTAGGCAGTTCGCTTGGTGAGTCCGCTGAAAGAGCGCCGGTGCTTAGTTTTAAACTACCGCGTCGAATAAGAGAACGCGTTTGCCTAAACAATTTACGCAAGGTGTCACAACTATCAGATTCCGCAAAAGGTATTTGCAATTTAGTTAACTCGTGTGCAAGCTCCTCTTTTGTCAACCACTCTACCTTAGTAGACAGATCCATTTTTATAATAGTGACTTATAAATAATAAACAGTAAGGTTATCGCTAATAGCCAAAGCGCGAATAGCGAAATATTCTTAAAGAGATTATAAGCAAGCGCTCAGTAACAGGAGCAGGTTCACAAATATGCGCTCATTAAAGTGAGCAGATTCTTAAAAATATGTAAGCACTTAATAAGGTAAGTAAGTTCACACATATAAACATTAAGTGAAGTAAGCAGATTCTTAAATCAGGGCTCATTAAGGTGAGCAGTACTACAGATAAGCACTCAGTAAAGTCAGCAGTATTATTTCTTTCAAAAAAAAAATTAAAGCTTTAAGTATTATAAAGTAGTCCAATACCAAAAGTAGCTCAATAGCAGTAAACAACTAAAGGCAGGAGTGCCTATAACTGGTATTTGTTTAAACCTAGAACAATAGTATTTTAGTATCAGAGTAGTGAAGTAGACAGTTTCATTTTAGTTTAGAAGTACAAGTGATAGCCTACTTGAGTGCATAAGCATTTACTTAGATGAAACATAAACATTATTAGCTAATGCATGTACCATATTCTTACACCCTCCTGCATATACCATTATACATACACTAATGAGAACGAGAACGGACGTATAAATCCTTCAAGCCCAACGTTGGGAACGCCACTGTAACGGTTTTATTTGGGGTCTTTTATTTTTATTTTTAAAGTCATTTCCATCCCTGGGGTCCGTCACGTAGATACTCCCCAAAGACCAAGGCCGCTCCGGCTAGCGCGGCATGAAGCAGGGTCGTGCGTTCGTCGGGCTTGAGGGTGCGGTCAAAAGAACCTTGGGCGCCGTAAAAGAAGAGTGGCCGCACCGCAAACAGGACTAATAAAATTAAACAACACGCTCTCGTCTCATGGTTGTGTATTGTTCCAATAACACGAAAACAAAGTATGCAGTAGGTATTATATTAAGTAACAGACTTAAATTAAGTCTACTCGATTGTTTAAAATTAAAGTAGTAAATCGATACCCTATAACTAGGTATATAATTATACACGGAGTGTCAAATATACGTTTTATAACAATACAAGACTTGAAAGAAGCCTCCACAACTTGTTTAAAATTAGAGTAGTAAATTAATTACCCGTGATTAAGTAACCAATCGGGTTATACACCTTTATTGTCAGTAAGAGACTGAAAGGAACTAGTTTCAGACTTAGAGTAGTTATTTAAAATTAGAGTAGTAACTGGAGTATCAGTTTGTGGTAGGAAGTAGGACTCCCACTTACTTGGTTTTACCAAAAGAGGCGCTTGGTAATAAATTATAGGGTGTAAGAATAGGTTTCCTAAGCGGAAGTTGAGATATAGAAAAGTTAAGCAAAGAGTAACGTCACGTGCACAGCCATTCCTAGGAGACCGACGGCAGCATGCGCGCTCCTCACAAGACGATGACTACGAGACACGTAGCATTCCTTGCCCCGCACTTGACAATGACTGCGAGACACATCGCATTTCTTGCCCAGCACTTGACAATGACTGCGAGACAGAGCGTATTTCTTGCCCCGCACTTGACACCCTAAAATGAAGAAAAAATATTCACTTTAGTGCAAATGTTTAACAAGACTATTTGACATGAAGCGTCGAGCTAAACTATACAAGACACTCACCATTCGGGTAGTTCAGTAGAAAAAGTTGGCCTTTATACACGGGGTCCGCAGTGTTATAAATAAAAAAAAAAAATGCCGGAGGGCTGAAACAAACAGTACGCGTTAGCTTTTTATTCACAGTACGCCATCACGTCAACGAGTTCATATAAAACTTACCATTTGCGTTACGACGCAGTATGGATATAGGTGTGGCCTTTATACACGGGGTCCGCGGTGTTATATTAATGTAAAAGAAAGTCAGAGAACCATCATGAGGATACTGAAACAAAATAAGTAACGTATCAACTTGGCGTCCCATCGGCGAGCGCGATGGTCAAAGTTTATAGAATCCACTTGTTAATACTCACGATTCATCACGGCGACGACGGATGGATCAAACGTTAGTCTCAAATATACCGCGAGTGCCGAAGAACACTCATTTATTGCATTTTAGAATTACAAACGCATTTCGACGCCGTCCGCCTTGCTTGTAATTTCACAAGTCATCGACTCCCAAGATGGCGGCCCGCTTCCGACCGATTCAAGGAGACATCGTCGTGGTACCAACCTCAAAAAGACATTTCCTTCGGTCGCATAACAACGAAACGTAATTCGACGAAGAATGTGGCGCCCTCTTGATCTATCTGTCAAGCGTCAGCGCAGACGCAGTGTTGCCACTTTAGCTAATTTTTAGCTAGATCTAGCAACTTTTACGAAATAGTTAGCTACCAAAAAAATTTTTGGTAGCCAAATTTTTTAGCTACACTTTCTAGCTACTTACAACAACTGAGTAACCACTGTTTCAATCAATTTAATTTGTAATGTAAAACGTGCTTCCGTGCGCTTCCTACGAAAATATTGAGAAGATCCTTTAAGAAATAAGTAGGAAAAACTAAGAAACCCGAAAAAAATTAAGAAGCTGGACCTCACAAGATTACATAAATTTTGAATATTTTTTCCGTATTAATAATGTAAGAGAAAGAAATATAAAAGTTTAAGACTTAAAAGTCCCATATTGCCTTTTTTTTTGTTTAGCTACTTTTAGCAACTTCTAATAGAGGTTTTTTTTTCAAAACTAGCTACTTTTTGCCATATATTTAGCTACTTTATCTTTGGGTAAGGTGGCAACACTGCGCAGACGTCAATTAGACAGTTCGACAAACCCGGCGGATCATCATATGAGACTTGTTTACTATGTAAAATAAAAGGTTTTGTAGTGATTTACGAGATAAATGTGGACTTGGTGATATTCAGTAAAAAGAAACGATCGCCGTGTTATGATAAACAACCCGCAGTAGGTTAATTACAGCGTAAAAATCGTACATACGAGGTGCCTCAGTGACTGCATTGTTGATCCAGCTCACAATGCTTTTTAGAAGACAAATAGAATCAAAAATGTACTCAAATCATGAGCCAGGGACACGTCTTCATCCGGCAGGTTAGTAACAATCATCTATTTGCCCGAAGAACGCATATAAAAACCGTAATACCAGATTTCGGGTGTTACATGTTGGATTGAAAATCCGGGATTCCAATACAGTAAAATGAAAGGCCAACGGAAAGAACATGTCTAGTCACCTTTTCTAAAAATTGAGATTTTAATTTGAAAATGTAGATCTTGCCAAGTACTATGATATGAGTCAGCATTGAATATGGATAACTGAAAACAATATAAAATAAATATTTTTCACTTGTAAAGAAAATAACCATAGTAATTGTTCGTGACGACTAAGTTTCAAACCCCTAAAACTCAAAAAATTGCTTAGGGGTAGAGCATCTAATATCGGACGTTTTTTGCAATACCGGTATTTTTTCGATACCGAAAATTCAAATACCGGTATTCCGGTATTTCGGTATTTTTTTGATATTCGTATTATTAAAGTAAGATGAATGAGTTTCGCACTTCCAAAAGCTTTCCAGTTCCGACAATCTTAAGTACGAGTAGGTAGCTAAGATTATTTCAAAAATGTCTGAGATTATATTGATTAAATAAGTATTAATGCATTTGTGACTTGCTACTTTTGAGTGTTGCGACTGTAATACTCTATTTAATAACAAAATAATTGGTATTTAGAGATCAATATCGAAATACCGGTATTATACAATGTCAATACCGGTTTTGCCAATATCGGAATTTTGCTCCGATATTCCGGTTTTTCGGTATTATCGAATACCGGTATTCATGCTCTACTTAGGGGGCGTCCATAAATTGCGTGAGATGTTTAAGGGGGGGAGGGGGTCGAGTCAAATCTCATCTAATCTTACTTTGGAGAGAGGGGGGGTCTCGGCAAATATGACGCAATTTTTTTTCTGATTGAAACAAAAAAAAAATACTATTTTGGTCCATTTAACCCAGATTGTACATGCTTACGGTTTAATCTTAAGCGTAATCGTAATACGATTAAGATTATTCATTTTTTTTTCTTTTTACAATAACAATCCAACGCGTTTATGTAAGAAACCCACATTTTGAAAATCTCACGTGAGATTTTGGGATGGGGGAGGGGGTTGAATAAAATCTCACGACATCTCACCAGGGGGGGGGGGGGAGGGAGGGACAGAAAATTAAAAAAAACACCTCACGTAATTTGTGGACGCCCCCTTAGATGACTAGACATGTTCTTTCCGTGGACCCTTCAAATACAGATATTATTCTTTATTGCACACCAGAAGTCAGTTCAATAATGTTATAGAGAGACAAAATGGAGAGAAAACAATGGCGGTTTATGATTATTTAATTATTATGGTGGTCTAAGGTTGTTCGGACGGGATTATGTTAAATCCCAATGCGAATTCCCAAGTACTAAATCATGGTCTTAATTTATGTTGTATGAAGAATAGGCATGCAAAGTTTCATGTCTCTAAATTTAGCTGTTGAAATTTCAAGATCCCTTGGGAATCTATACTAATCTATCCATACTAATATTACGAGTACCTATAAATGCACGCCGTGACGGAGCGACGGATCGACGTGATTTTTGGCATAGAAATAGTTTATGGGCCCGAGAGTGACATAGGCTACTTTTTATCCCGGAAAAATGCACAGTTCCTGAGGGAACAGCGCGCGATAACCGAATACCATGCGGGCGGAGCCGCGGGCAAAAGCTAGTATCGGAATAAAGAACAAATGTGTTATTCCACAGATACAGTTATCTGCATATACAATTCCATCTAAATCCGTCCTGCTGTTAAAGCGTGAAAAGGAAATACATACAGTCGCAAACTTTCGCAATTAAAGTATTAGTAGGATATTCGCTATCCGCCCCTCAGTATCGGCTTCCGCTTTGAAGGCAATATTTGAGTTTTATTTGTTGGAAATTAACATTGTGTAGGTGTGCTAAATCAATTTTTAGTTTTTTTTTATTATTCGACTGGAAGGCAAACGAACAAGTGGATCATCTCCTGGCGGTAAGAGATCACCACCGCCCATAAACATCTGCAACACCAAGGGTATTGCAGATGCGTTGCCAACCTAGAGGCCTAAGATGGAATACCTCAAGTGCCAGTAATTTCACCGGCTACCTTACTCTCCACGCCGAAACACAACAGTGCAAGCACTGCTGCTTCACGGCAGGATTAGCGAGCAAGATGGTGGTAGCAATCCGGGCGGACCTTGCGCAAGGTCCTACCACCTGCAAATCACTTCTAAAATCATAGCAATTCTTTAAAAATATATATTTTAAAAAAAGACATAGCTCGATGTCTCCGTGGTTCTCCAAGTGTCCCCAACATTTCCCTATTTAATACACTTCACCGAAGCTTCCCATACCCCGCTGTTCTGTGGCCGCCGGGGAGGAAAACAAACGTCTGGTGTGACCTCTCAGTATTTTATGTATCGCGTTTGTGCGACGGATGCCGGGGGCGCTCATTAGTGGAGATAAAATGCTGCGGAGTATTCATATCTTTCTATTTACCCACTACTAGTTGTTGCCTTCAGACTTGGTTTGCGTAATTTGTTTAAGTGTGAAAGGTTTACATTCTTCTTAATAAAAGCGTTATGTTTTGTCAAGAACAATGTGAAGCCGTGTTCAGATATTTTAAGCATATTGCTCGTTCTAATTAATGTATGAGATTCCTGTCCATCCTCGATGTGCAAACTACCTGTCTATAAGATAACCTAACCAACGAAAAGTTCGAAAACCTCCGACTTTTGTCATTTCAAAGTTCAATATTTCAAAAACGGCTGAACTGATTTTGATAAAATATATCTAAGAACCATTGATAGAAAACCTGCTATAAAATAAAAAAACCGCATTCAAATCGGTCCACCCGCTTAAAAGCTACGGTGCCACAGACAAGCACACAGACACACATAGCGGTCAAACTTGTAACACCCCTCTTTTTGCGTAGGGGGTTAAAGAAGATACCCACTACTCTTAACTTAATATCTGCGTATATTTTACGTAACAGCGATTTCGCGGAATTTCGTATGTTTTGACGATAAACAGTAGTATATGTTCGATACCCATCCTACATAAACAGATTCATATAACTACTTTATGTTATGACGTATGGTTAATAATCATTATTCATATCATATCAATTGAGTCATATCCTCCGTCTCGTTCGTAATCCGTCAGTTAAATTATGAGAAAATATTGGATTGGAATTCTTTTGTCAGTTAAAAAAAATGAAGATGAAAGACGGTTAAAGTGCAGTTTGCAAAACTATATAGCACGGCGTGACGTGAAGGGCCCTCGCTACCAAACTTTGACGCGCTTCATCAAAGTCAAAGTCAAGTCAGTGAACCTACTGTGTTAAAAATAAAATTGTGTTAAATACTTGTAATGCATAGTATATAGATATCATTTATAAACATTGTGAATCTGTTTTAAAAAAAAAAAACCTCGTTGAGTTTCTTGCCGGATTCTTCTCAACAGAGGTTTTTTCCGAAACGGTGGTAGATTTTTTGACGTTCATAAGTGCTTATCATAGCCAAAATTGAATAAAGAGATTTTGACTTTGACTTTGACTTTATACAGCACGGCGTGACGTGAAGTGCCCTCGCTACCAAACTTTGACGCGCTTCATCTTTATCATACATATTTTGTTTGATTGATTAAAGAAAAAATACTTGTCCAATATTTTATAATTATCTAACTAACGGACTAAATAGAATAATATTTTTGCCCATTTAAATGTTATGCAAGTCGGGACACTATTTATCTACCCAATTGTGGATCTTTTGGTCCATTCGTATCTATGGAAACATCAAAAAGAATCCGTTCCGTTTTCATTGTTAATTAACACATTTTAACTAACTACGTCTCCTCTAGTGTAAAACGAAGTGGTGTGCGAGCAAAAATCCGCCAATAGGGAAGCAGTAAACAAGGCTAGGAAAATGAATTACGTCGTCCTATTGATGGCTTTTCCTCCGTCTACTTCCTTACACAACTCTGGTGGATGCACATCCTGTGATCTATGTGTTTGTGTGATTCTTCTGGCATCGGCCAATGACTCAAATCTTACTTGATGTGATTTGTTAAACTAAGTAGTACTACAGTAGTAGTGTAATATAATCGCTAATAGTTATAGCTTGCTTCCATGTTTACCAGAGTATGCGAGGGTGAAGTCATCCCTTCCATTCGACCGCTTTTTTGTGTCCGTTGTGCGATTGGAGATGCTCCCGTATAGGCTTGTTCAGAAACCAGAGAAAGTTCCACGGACTGATACAATACTTAGATGCAAAGGCCGTTGATTGAAAGTTAGAGCCCCATAAGAGTATGACAAGTGTTTTAGTCAAACAACCTGTCTGAAACACTATGGAAGGGTTTCGCTACACCCAACAGTTTCCCGGTAATTCTCTTTTACTCCCGCCAAAACCTTTGATGAAAGAACTATGCTATTTCTTTGAAGTAGCCCTTAAATGTTCTAAAATTAGTTAGGAGCTGTAGTTCAGTTGGTGAACTTTAGATGATCTTTTTAATATATCGTGGATCTTCAATTTACGATTAGTGTATGACAAAACTGCCCTTGCCTTAGCCTTACCCTCACGTCTATTGGGAAAAACTATTAAGCCTCTCTAATTTTCATAAAAATATCTTTAGCCGAATACTTATCACGTAAAAGTAATTTTTCATTTCTTTCTCCGTATTCAAATCTAAAGTATCAGCGAACCTATAAATAATTCAAATGCTGCCAAAGCTCAGTATTATTCACATTCTCGTTACCATAAGTATCGCGACCAAACTATTTTTAGAGTCTTTGTTACAAACAAATTCAAAGTAAGTCAGTAAGTACTCGGTACCTCGCAAAACTTAAGTACCTAACGGCCTTCACGAAAATACCTTTCAGACTAAAAAGGTTAGCTAACATCTAGGGTTTGCACAAAAAATGCCATTTTTATTGCCCTGAAAACCTTGACACCAAATTAATTAAGTTTTTATCAGTACCCCGTATCACAAGCCGTGAAGTCAAGTGGTTACCAACACAAATACCAACCTAAAAAAAGTAATATATGCATAATGTCTGTATATAGAACACCCGTTACATAAATCCTTCTTAGTTAGACTTAAAGACAGTCTATTTCTATAAGAAAGCCAAAGGAATCCAATTGCAAACCTTACGTAAACAGAAAAAGAGTAATTCGATTTAAAAATTACGTTTATTTTACAGCAAAACATGAAAAAAAAGCCTTACCTTCACGCGGGTTTGTAAACGGCCAGTCGCTGCGCTCCGCTCATTTGAATTTAGAACGTCCGAATCACAGTTTTCAAGCACTACTTTATTAGGAATATTTACAGTTTTATTTACAGGTTCGTGTGATTTTTGCTGTGGTACTGGCTGGTTGAAACGTCAGATGTTCCGCATATTTTTGCGCATGCGTGCGAATGGCGGCGGCGCGGGTCGATATGTGATAAGGTATCGGCGAAGGCTGCGCCCCCATGCCGCGCGGCATTGGGAAAACGGGGTACGGATAAAACGAGGTCACCGTTCGCATTGGCCCGCGCTTCCGCCCAGTGTTGCCGTACTTCCTGTTTTCCATCGGTGTTGCTAGTGGGAAAAAATAAAATTTGGCAGGTCAGGGTTTATGTAAGAGCTGAGCTAAAAATGCATTGCTGTCAATAAATTAGTGTCTACATGTGAAAAATGGCCTTTATATTTTTATTAAGCCAGAAGCATTAATCTCGTTAAAAGTTTAAAAGCCGGACTTGGTCCTTCGAGCCGGATTATTGCGCGTGGCCTTTTGTTTTAATTTTGGTTTGGTTTTGTTTAGAAAAGTGCCATAAAAAGACAGCTGTGTCTATTCTTATTATTGATCTCGTGATTTCTGTTCTTTGGCTGCGACCCTTGTTCTACTATATTTGTACCAATGCCAAATGGTTGCACTCTGAAGTAATGAAACGATTTGTAATAAGCGGCAGATACAGTGCCGGATTAAGCCAGCGCGGGGCCTGTAGTAAATTCTGTCAAGAGGCCCTTGGTTTGCTATAGTTTCTCAAGTTAAAGGGTATTAAATAAAAGAAAATTATTACAAATAAACTTTTTTTTCAGACAGGTATTAGACCGCGGGGCCCCCCGAGTCGCGGGGCCCGTAGCATTTGCTACTCTTGCTACGTGGCTAATCCGGTACTGGGCAGATACACACGTAGGTATACGCTACGTTTACAGCTGTGTCGTTGCGACACATGTATATTTTTATACAAAAACCCAGCTACCTACCTAACACTTTTACATACTCGTACATATGTTACGTAGACATACTAACCCCAATGTGATAGGATACTCGTATGTATACACGCATTCTCGATATTTGCAAGCTTTGAGAATGGACTCATATAAAGTTTAAAACGTTTTAGTGTCTTTTGTGGTGTTAATTATATTAAAAGATTTATATGGTAGTGGTTAGGGTTACATGTATGAAATTATATATGTGCCGCACAGACGTAGTTCTTGCACGTGTGATACGGAGTAGCTAGTTAATCGGTTTTAGTTTATGAATAGGTATAAAATAATTTATTGAACCAGGTGTTATTTTGCGGAGGTCCATATTAATGATCTATGACCAAATCACTTTGTTTACCTGCAACCTACTGAGTACCTAACTAAAGCTAAATCGAAAATCAAACTGAAATATAGATGCACAGAAAAACCAGAAAAATAATATCAGCGCTGCGAATCGAATCCAGATTTATGCGTTCCGTGCCGCGTGCTATACTGCTACACCACCACCTTAGAACGCGGCACGGAATGCCGAGGACCTGGGCTCGATTCCCAGCGCTGGTCTTATTTTGCTGGTTTTTCTGTGTATTTGTATTGCGGTTTTACGGGATGACCGTAAAAGTAAAAAAATTTGGAGTTGAAATAAAAAATACAAAAAGACTCCAAAAACCAATCTTGAGTAAAGCTAAGAAAATGAAGTTCGTCCTATGGATGGGGATTTTCCTTAGACTGCTTCCTTACACAACTTTGGTTACAAAGCCTGTGATCTGCAATCCCTGTGTGTGCGCATGTTCCTGGCATCAGCCAATGATTTAAATAAATAAATAAATATCACGGGACACTTGACACCAATGAGGGCTATCGCGAATGAATTTTCCGCTAGAGGCGCTAGTGTAGCGTGAGGTCAACGAAATGTCAAATCTCATAGTTTTTGGGTGAGCCACGCGGGTTTATTTATAATTAGAATAATTTTGTGAATATTTTGCATTACCTGAAATTAATTATGGCAATCATGCTATAAGGGGCAATGAACGTCTGTAATTTGAGACAGTTTTGTCTTTCGAAAACTTTTGACCTCCCTTTTTTCCGAACAAAACGGGATTATGCAATACTGTGGTTGCTCAATATGTTTATGGTATTGTTTTACGATGTCTTAAATATGATTTTAATCTAAACTTTGTTTTCACGGCCGTTATAACAGACTTTTAAAAACCTCACGCAACAGTGACGCCATCTAGTGAGAGAAAAAACGATAGCCCTCATTGACCTAGTCCCAAACTAAGCAAAGCTTGTACTATGGGTACTAGGCAACGGATAAACATACTTATATAGATAAATAAATACTTCAATACACATTAAACATTCAAGACCCGAGAACAAACATTCGTATTATTCATACAAATTTCTGCCCCGGCCGGGATTCGAACCCGGGACCTCAAGCTTCGTAGTCAGGTTCTCTAACCGCTTAGCCATCCGGACGTCCTACTTCAATCAATCATTCAGTCTTCGTCATCCCACTGTTGCGCACAGGCCTCCTCTCAGAACGAGAGGGCTTTGGCCTTAGCTCCCACGCGGGGCCCGTGCGGATTGGAATTTAAATTTTGTTTGATCTGGTTTTGTTAAATGACGATGTAAATTTAGACGACCAGATGGCCTAGTAGTTAGAGAACCTGACTACAAAGCTTGAGGTCCCAGGTTCGATTCCCGTATCGGGGCAGATATTTGTGTGAAAAATACGAATGTTTGTTCTCGGGTCTTGGGTGTTTCATATGTATTTAAATATGTATCTAACTATATAATTATGTTTATCCGTTGCTTAGTACCCATAACACAAGCTTTGCTAAGCTTACTTTGGGACTAGGTCAATTGGTGTAAATTGTCCCATGATATTTAAATAAAAGAGTCCCGTTTTTTCTCTTTTATTCTCGCCAAAACCTTTGATAACTTATTTATAGGTATAGACCTAACCAACAAAAAGTGGGAAAACCCCCGACTTAGTCGCTTCAAAGTGTTATATCTCAATTCTCAATAACGGCCAAAATAATTTTGATAAACCATGTCTAAGAACCATCGCCAGAAAACCTGCTTCCAATTAAAAAACCGCATCCAAATCGGTCTACCCATTTAAAAGCTACGGTGCCATAGACAGACACACAGACAAACAGCGGTCAAACTTATAACACCTCTCTTTTTGCGTCAGGGGTAAATAAACTATCCTATTTCTATGAAGTAGCCGTTAAATGCTCTAAATAAATTTGGTAAGGTTTAGTTAAGGATGATGATGATGATAATGATGATGATGGTGATGATGATGATGATGATTGTGACAATGATGGTTTACAATAAAACGCGGCATTCTCCTCATCTCGTTTAATCATCGTCTCTGGTGAGGTACCGCACCTCGGGGTCGGCGGCGGCGCGGCCGCGCATGCGCGCCAGCACCGCCCAGCCGCAGCCTGCGGATGATGATGATGATGATGATGATGATGATGAAGATGATGATAATGATGATGATGATGACAATGAGGTTTACAATAAAACGCGGCGTTCTCCTCATCTCGTTTAATCATCTTCTCTGGTGAGATACCGCACCTCGGGGTCGGCGGCGGCGCGGCCGCGGATCCGCGCCAGCGCCGCCCGACCGCGCGCGCTACGCACCAACAACGCAGCGCCGATGCAGCACGCCGCCAGAACCAGCGTGCTCAGGATCGCTGCTGTGGCGCCTGACGAGGCTGCAATATAAATAAATATCATGGGACAATTCACACCAATTGACCTAGTCCCAAAGTAAGCTTAGCAAAGCTTGTGTTATGTGTACTAAGCAACGGATAAACATACCTAATTATATAGATAGATACATACTTAAATGCATATTAAACACCCAAGACCCGAGAACAAACATTCGTATTTTTCATACAAATATCTACCCCGACACGGGAATCGAACCCGGGACCTCAAGCTTCGTAGTCAGGTTCTCTAACCACTAGGCCATCTGGTCGTCTAAAACATTTTTAACTTTCGTGATTCTCACTCATGGTCAAAATACCACCAACGGAACTTATCACGCTAAAACACACAAGTAATATCGACGAACATTGTTAGTGTGGTATGTCGGTGTGATAGGGTGACAAATAAAAATGACCAAGTGCGGGTAGTTCGTGATACGAGTGCCGGTACTATTAGTGGTCAAGTGCGGGTAAACTTGACATCCCACACTTCAGTCTACTCGTGACCACGGCGACTGCAACGTTGCCGAAACGTCGAGGTAAATATTACTTGTGTGTTAGCGTGATAGATAAGTCCCGTTGGTGGTATTTTGACTATGATGGTGCAATAGTTATTTGTGTCACAAGGGAGCAAAATCTCGTGTTTACGGCGAGGATAAATTGAATCCAGAAGGTAGCGAAGGACGGAAGGACTCTACAATAGAATCCTGAGTGTAGCGAGGGATTCTAAAGTAGAATCCTCATGTATTGAGGTATTCAAGTGTTAACGCCGAAGATGAAAATAATTTTGCTCCCGAGTGGCTGTAATTTGGTTGAAACTTTGAGTTGAAAATTTAAACTGAAATATAGATGCTCAGAAAAACCAGAAAAATAAGACCAGCGCTGGAAGTCGAACCCAGGTCCTCGGAATTCCGTGCCACGTGCTATACCGCTACACCACCGCTTGACAACGGTACAGACACGAATTTCTCCTATGCACCGCTTATCTCAGCTTGTTTGTTTCTTTATTTAGCCACTTAAGCAACGACACTACACTAGTCTTATTTTCGGTTTAGGTTTTACGGGATGACCGTTAAAGTAACAAAAATTTGGAACAAGGGCAGGGCGAGGGTACATTGAATCCAGAATGTAGCGAAGGATTCTACGATAGAATCCTGAGTGTAGCGAGGGATTCTAAAGTAGAATCCTGACCGTAATAAGGTATTCAAGTGTTAAGTGGTAGTGGACAGGGCACATCGCTCGCAGGACTGCATTATCGCCGATGGGGTCAGAACTAGTCAGAAGGTCTCGAATGGTGTCCGCGGACCGGAAGACGAGCTATCGATAAGCCTCTGAGAAGATGGTTAAGATCGCGGGATCGCAGTGGATGCGAAAAGCATAAGACCGGTCCGAGTGGAGAGCCTTGGGGAGGGCCTATGTCCAGCAATGGACGTCTTTTGACTGATGATGATAATGAAAAGAATCAATACTTACAAGAAGTTTTTTCTGCTACATCTTTTCTGGTTTGAATTGCATGCTCCATCTTTGACTTAGCAGCATCAGTCCGCACTGAAGTAGCATTTTGCTGTACTCTTCTTGCTCTTGTTGTTGGTGGAACACTAGTCATTCCAGTTATACGTGGTGCTGGTGCTCTACTAGTATAAATTGAAGGTCGAACTGTCAGTGTTCTAGGTGTAGGTCTAGTAGTAGAAGAATTAGTACGTCTAGTAGTAGGAGCTATTTTAGCTGTAAACGTAATTCGAGCGGGTTTTCTAGTGGTCGTAGTTGTAGTTGTAGTTGAAGGTATATTTCTTGTTGATGTTGAAGTTGGGACTGTAATTGGTTGAAATGTCGATGGTCTGCGAGTAGTTGTTGTTGAAGTTGTTGACGGTAGAGCTGTTGTTGGTCGTGCTGTTGCTGGTCGTGCTGTTGCTGGTCGTGCTGTTGTTGAAGTAGTGGTGCTTGTTGTTGGTGGAGTTGACGGTGTTCGTACGAGTTTCTCGGTCAGAGGTTGGTCTGAGGTGCGGCTGTCTATTGGATATTTGTCTGCTGAGCCTGTGCCTGTAATGAAGAATGACGTCATTATCAATGGCGTAGAATGCCCTGTATTGAAATTTGGTCTTCGACTTTCGATTGGTTTTTGCGGCAACGACGCAAGGCCAAAGGCTACGAATAAGTATTCTCTGGAAACGTAACTGCTGGCAATGAACGCTTCGATTGTGATTCTATTTGTAGCATTTACGCAAACAATCTAACAGCAATGACAACGTAACACTCACACTCTCTCATACAGTCATACACAACGCTGGCCCGCGATTGGTCCGCGTAAAAGTCGGCGCCGCCCCCTTGCGACAAACGTGGGGGCGATCTTAGTTACATGTTGCATAACACTTTCCAAGGTCGCTAAATATGGTGTTTTAAATATTTATTTAGGTACTTAGATATGAAAGGTGAGTCCTGTGTTTTTCAGACCTGAGTGGTTTCTACACCACTTCACACAACACGACGGCATATTTTTTAAATTGATTCGACCACAAACACAATCACAAACTTGATCGAAGTTTTCCACGGAGCGACTGCACGACTCAAGTTTTACGACCGAACTGGCGCGACGCGCGGTAGATATTTTAAACCCAACCCGTCGCGGTAGACATTCCGCGGAGTGGCTTTTCGAGCTTAGTTACGTTTCTAGAGAATATTTATTCGTGGGCCAAAGGTCAGTATTCCATAAAAAATATGCAAAACGCACCAGTGGGGCCCCTTTCTAAATCGACAAAGTTCAAAAGTGTGCAGCTCTTGACGCTGAACCTACCGTAGTCGAAGACGCAGATCTCGTAGAAGTCGGGGCAGCAGTTGTCATCGGCGACGCACGCGGCGCTGCACGCGCACACGCGGCCAGCCGGGGCTGCGCTCTTGCCGAAAATGTCGCAGCGGCCGGCGCAGGTTTCCGATGCTAAAATAATTATAAAGTACATTGTGTCTTAAGGGCGGTAAATAAGGAATTATGAACGAGAGTCTAATAAGACCTCGGTTACACGTTAGGCTTCGGCGTGAGTTCAGTCCATCATTCTAAATTTCTGTCATTCATATTAGTTTGAGAAATTCTATTAAAAACATTTAATTTTCATCAGTCTGTCAGTCTAAGAGGGTCACACGGTGATTCTGTCGTCATTCTAACCAGAAAAGCATGTAACCGATGTCTTAGATTAGAAGACTCGTCGATGGGCTTTATGGTGAAGGAAAACATGAGGAAATCCGCGCAAACTTGCGAAGCAATTCAATGGCGTTAATGTTCCCAATCCACATTGTTCCCGCGAAGAAACTACGACGCAAACCAGCAGTGGGGCGTATATTTGCGTCCTATCTGACCTATGCTGAGATGATGATGACGAGAAGTTCGTAGGTAAAGATAGTTACGGAATTCTGGTGGCGTTACAGCCGTGCTGATGGCCTCCTCGCATTCAGCTCCTTGCAAGATGGCGACGTCGTCGATTGCTATGTCACTGGTGAAGCTGTGGCCTCGGATACCTTCGATCACTATCTGAAAAGACACAATACAATCAGTCAAGAGAACATTAGAAGGCCGAAGAACTGTCCAGCTTCTAGCTCTTCGAAATCTTAAGTAAAATTTGAAAATTAGGATCGGCAGCTGAGCACATTTTGCAGCTAGAAAAATATCGGTTAGGAATACGCAACAGGAGTTAAGTGCAAACATTGTATAGTTGTGTTATTGTATTGTTGGTGTATTGCCTATTGCATGCTACCTCAGAAAGTCTCTGTGTATATACCTGTTTTCTGTAATTGTTTGCTATATGTTGGTGTGCAATAAAGAGTTATTGTATTGTATGGTATTGTACGAGTACCTAAGATGTTGGACTTACTTGAAAATTGGTCGCTGTATCGTTGAGTTTGGACACGTTCCTGAACCAGAAGTCCCCGTGGTCCCCCCACTTCTCAAACAGGAGGTAATCTTGCTTGTCGCTCCAGCTTAGATTCCCGTGGAGCTGGTGTAAGCCCTCCGGTATCTGATAGACTCGGAGGCCACCGATGCTTCTAGAAACATAAATACCAGTAAAGTAAACTTTAATCCATGTAACATAGGACTCGAATATATGTATAGTAAGGTCACAGTAAGGTGGACGTCCAAGTGCTAGTCACTCTCCTAGTATCTTGAAATTAGCGATAGAAGTGACAGCAGGGTGTAGGGTGGGTCATCTATTGGGCATTAACTTGTAAGGAATACTAATACTTACGACCTTTTAAAATTTTTCGCTTTAATTCAAGCTTTTATGCTCACTGTAGCTGTAGGTACATATTGATAGTCTTTATCTGGGCATTATGACTCCTTGGACACTTGATCCAAGATACCCTGGAGAATCATCCAAACTACGCTTGCCTATACGTAGTTATTATTAAGATTCAAGTCGATGCCATTAATCGTTAAAGAGTTACGTCCTGTGGAGACCTTGGCCGCACCACTGTCACCGGTGTATAGCTTTAATATTTTGTATAAATAATCAGTTGAAATAACTTACTTGCCATACATGTGGTAGAAGAAAGAAAAGCATCCATTCTTGGCCAAATTGCCGTCGTATATAGGAGAGATGAGGCGCGCAGAATCGTTTGTTAGTCTCGAAGTGCTTTCAATGAACATGTAGTAACCTTGAAAATTATAAATATTTAGCGAAACAAATAAAAAATTAAATACAATAAACTACCTGAATCGTGGTGCAAGGCTTTACTGGAATGGAGGCCGTGGGGGTGTAAAAGACCGGTTGGAAGACCTCAAATGCGTTGGAGGGATGATATCGGGAGAGTTGCAGGCAGTAACTGGATGCAGACGGCTTAGAATAGAGCAACCTGGAGAAAGCTGAAGGAGGCCTACACCAAATTGGTTGAGAGAGGCTTGAGATGATAATGATGATGACCTGAATCGATTTTTACAAACTTTACTATAACCACCTGAATCTAATAATGGGGAACTAAATCCTCGCTACAACTATAAGTGCGGTTATTGTAAGATTTGTTGTCTTGTCTATGAACTGATTTAGTTGAGTGAGGGACGCGTCATTTTAGACTAGACAAGCTCTACTTGGGACTAGGTGAATTGGTGTCCAGTGATATTTATTTATTAACTAGCTGACCCGGCAAACTTCGTACCGCCTCATTTTTTTTTTCATATTTCCTTACTCACCTTAAACCTTCCCTGGACTTCCACAAATAATTCAAAACAAAAATCAGCCAAATCGGTCCAGCTGTTCTCGAGTTTTAGCGAGACTAACGAACAAATATATACTCGTATAGAAATAGATGGGCGACTTGCAAGTCCTGAACATACCTGACTGCCCTTTCCCGAGGGTGTGATCATACGAAGGTCCCGTGTATAGAAAAGCGCTAGGAGTCTTCGTATTCAGCCGTGACCAATCGAAGTCGTGCAGATCGTCCTGGCGCCAACCGCACAGCCCTTCAGATTCAAAGTCGCAGCTCAACTGCGGTTCCGTGCCTTTTTCTGAAGAAGTATAAAAGAAGTAAGAAATGTGACAGTTTTCGCAATAAGGGCCCAGATGGGGGGCTACTGCAAAATTTGGAAATCGAAGTTCTTATGGTGCCGTCCCGCTCATTGTCGTATTAAATAGTAGTAGCGTGCGAGGGACGGCAAGATGCAAAGTTCGAGTTTTGCACATCGTAGTACAGTCAGCGTCATAACTATATGACGCTGACTGTACTGACGAAGCAGTCAAGATCACCAAATACTTAGAAACATACGAAATAGTCATTACCAGTGACTCAGTCAAAGCGGTCAAATTGTTCGAGACATCCATCGTATACAGTCAGCTGCAGAGAAAAGGTACCCCCTATAACGGCCGTATCCATACTACCGCCATTACAGGGGGGGTACCCTTTCTCTGCAGCTGACTGTACAAATATAAGCGGTGCGTGGGTGGGTTTTCAATTATTTCCACCCACCGGTTTAGTTTTTAGAAGGGGGGGGACGTTTGATTTTAATGAAAATTTGCACTTTAAAATACACACACAAAATACACTTTAAGCCCTGTCGTCCCGGTTGGTCGACGCTTCTGGGGACCCAAGAGCTGGCGCGTACTTATCCCAGCGGATCTCACTTGCGGTCCAAAGGGGTAATGCGGCCAGCGTCATGGGAACCATGCCACAAGCAGACGTTTTAGACGGGGTATTCTTTTTATAATAATTTTCATTTTCATAGTTAGTTTAGATATCTTAGGTTAGCTCTTTTTTAAGTATGTGTATGTGTGTGATGTATATTGTATTGTGTTTAATAAATATTATCAATCTTTAAAATTGAATATTTTGCAAACAAATTTCTGAATCGAAAAATCGTTTTAGCAACTCTAATGGTTTTAAACCTAAAATTGCTAAAAGGCTCCGACCGAAGCGGTAACGTTTCGTGTGCTCTGCCTACCCCATTTGGGAATACAGGCGTGATGTTTGTGTGTGTGTGTGTGTCTAATGGTTTTAAAAGACCTATCCAACGATACCCTACACTACAAGGTTGGACCCTAAAACATTTTTTTTGTAAATTTTAAATGTACCATTTTGTCGGCATAGTTTTCATAATATTCCTGCACAATTACATACAGCTTTCTAGCATTGACAGTCTTTGAGTAAAATCGCGGACAGACGAACAGTCAGACATGGCGAAACTATAAGGGTTCCGTTTTTTCCATTTTGGCTACGGAATCCTAAAAAACGGGTGCACAGATGATTGAAAATCCATAAGATCTACGTACACTGTTAAAAATTTTTGTAAAATTACAATTGTTTTACAAAACAAATATCAGCAAAATTCTAAATCAACGTATACTAATACAAAACATAACACAATTTGAGTAAAATTACAAAACATGTGAAGGAACTTACTATAATGAGTTGTAATTTTGGAAGCTTTATGCAATAACCCTACACGTATTGTAATTTTTCCTAACTGTTGGTGAATTTCTAATGAAAGGTTGTAAATTTACCAAAATTGTTTGTAATCCGATTTACAATACTTTTTTTGTGATATTACGAATAAATGTTGAAACTCAAATTACTATGAAGTCATTAAGAATTTACAAATAATTTTATTATTTTTGTAACACAAATTTGAAAATTACAATACGTATTATAATTCTATCGAAAGTTTTTATTTTTCTAACACGTATTGTTATTTTCTAAAACTGTTGATTAATTCTGAACAAAATGATTTGGAAATTAGAATAACTCTTTGTATTTTGATTTACAATACTTTTTTTATGAAATTACAAAAAAAGTTGAAACACAAATTAGTATGAAATCATTAAGAATTTACAAATAATTTTATTATTTTTGTAACTTAAATTTGAAAATTACAATACGTATTATAATTCTACCATAAGTTTTTATTTTTCTGACACGTATTGTAATTTTTTTAAACTTTTGATTAATTTCGGGCAAAAAGATTTAAAATTTACAAAAATTGATTGTAATTTGATTTACTATACTATTTTTATAAAATTTTGAAAATATGTTGAAACTCAAATTAGAATGAAATTATTAAGAATCTGCAAACTATTTTATCATTTTTGTAACACAAATTTGAAAATTGCATTACGTATTGTAATTCTACCCAAAGTCTTTACTTCTCTAACACGTATTGTAATATTTTCAAATTTTTGATTAATTTCAAGCAAAAAAATTTAAAATTTTGAAAAAATGTTTATAATTTGATTTGCAATACTTATTTTGTGAAATTATGAAAAAATTTAGAAGATGAAATTATTAAAGATTTACCTAGGTATAATTTTACTATTTTTATAACGCAAGTTCGAAATTGCATTATACATTGTAATTCTACTAAAACGTGTATTTCTCTTATACGTAATAGTAATTTTTCAAACCGTTAATTAGTTTTGAATCAAGTTTCTAAAATTCTTGAAATCTGTTTGCAATTTGCTCTAAAATAATTTTTTTTTTTTGTAAAATTACAGAAAAATATTAGTATTGAAATTACTATGAAGTCATTAAAAATCTATAAATATTTTTAGTATTATAATCTTTAAATTGAATTTTCAAACCAAGTCTTTAAATAAGCTGTAGATAATCATTTTCAGAGCGATACGTTACCTGCGATCGCTACCATTCAACAAATGTTTTGTAATTTTTCGATAATGAGTTGAAATTAATTACGTTGTGTAGTACGGGAGTGCACCGATAGATGGCGCTGCTCCCTAAATAAACTCGCTAACGATGTGTAACCTTAGAATTGTGACTACCGCGGCTTACTTAACGTTTGTTGTCTTTTGTTAGGGACAGCATTATACTTGGTTGGCTGCATTCAAGTTATTGAACACCTTCCAATATAATTCTGAACGTAGTACGACTCTGATTGCAGTACGGTGTCTCGCTCGAAACGCCTGCTGTTCTCCGAGTGAATACTATAAAACCACTCAGTTGTAAGTGAAGTTTGCCTAATAAACCGTATAATTATATTTGTCGTTTCCGTAGCATCGTCAACCCCGTTATAGTTGTAAATTTACAACACATCATTTTGAAATTGCAAACCATTTTCAAAAGAATTTGTTTGGCAAAATTACATTATTTGTATTGTAATTTTGTTAAACGAATTTCCGATAGTCGTTTGGTAAATTTCAACAAATGTTTTGTAATTTTTCAATAATGAGTTGAAATTAATTGTGTAGTAAATTTACAACACATCATTTTAAAATTGCAAACCATTTTCAACAGAATTTGTTTGGCAAAATTACATTGTTTGTATTGTAATTTTGCTAAACGAATTCCGATAGTCGTTTGGTAAATTTCAACAAATGTTTTGTAATTTTTCGAAATTGAGTTGAAATAAATTGTATTGTAAATTTACAAAACGGAATTATATTTTTACTTTATTGTTGTGCGTAAAAAAACTTCCAACACTTTCTTTGTAAAATTACTACAGAAATTTTTAACAGTGTACTTACCAGGCACGCATTTAGGCATCGTTGCATTCCATCGGTAACCATCGCAGTAAACAGCGTTAGGCCCAACTAACTTATATCCCGGGAAGCAGTAGAACACAAGCCAAGCCCCCCGATGGGTGGGGAACATAATACCGTTTTCTAGTTCTGGATCGTCGCAACCGGCACCTGCGAAAAAATGTTAGCAGTTAAAGAATTTATTAAGCAAGGTGTTACTTTGCGGCAACAAGTGTTACAAGATAGATAGATAGATAGATAGAATCTTTATTCAAAACAGCATACAAAGCTCAAAGTACAATAGAAAATATACAATAATACCTTTTAACTTAAAACTAGTGCCAAAATAAAGTTC
Organism: Choristoneura rosaceana; assembly: GCA_037349165.1. NCBI lineage: Eukaryota > Metazoa > Arthropoda > Insecta > Lepidoptera > Tortricidae > Choristoneura > Choristoneura rosaceana. The sequence goes on from JAZBNJ010000013.1 coordinate 9,077,590, forward strand.
ACGTGCTATTCTTTAAATTGAGAGCCCTGCGACGACGTCTAGAATAGGCGCTGACTCAGCATATACTGCAGTAACCTGCAGTGCTGATATTCTGTCAGAAACCCGTGGTGTTTGCTGTACAAGGCAATCAGTCTGTGCCTCTTTAATTATTCGATATAAAGGATTTACAACGAACTGACACAACGATATTTGACTATTTTGTATGTGTTTTATAAATTAAAACTACACAATGCCTCCCAGCCAACACATAAGCCAGATAGTAGCGAAAATATACCACAATAAGCAGTGTCAAGCTTTGTTACTTTTGTATTAGAGCTGACGTTATGGCTTTATTTTGAATAAGAGAGTTCTTAAATTAAAATAATGTTGAAAGCTTACTAAATTCTGTATAAAGTTCGCGGTATTTTTTCAAGCTGAATAGTAATCAAGAGTAGAATCTGCTAAACAAGCGATATTCAAATAAAAGTAATTGAAAAAGCTATTATCTGCACAGTAGCTGAAGTTTTTGCATTGTCCTGGATAACATATTTAAGTAAAGCAGTTAAACAGCAAAACGCTGAATATAGATAAAATATTTTCTTTAAGCTGCATAGTGTACGAAATGGTACTAATTTATTCAGATGCTGAATATTTTAGATTTTTTCTTCTTTACACAGCTGACTTCTGCATAATTGAAAATTAACTCCTTGTTTTACCTAACTTATAGCGCTATAAGCGTACAATTGTCTTTATGTTAAGCTTAAAACAATATCAGTTACAAATGTGGGTATCTTAAGCAGCAAATAACTGATTAGTTGAAGATATCGTATGTTTATATCTAGATACCATCCACTCTACCAGTCGCATTTGAACTATTATGCAGAAATAAGCAAAATAATCACTGAAATATACACTTTTATTCAAATTGGCCGTCCGCCATTAACTAACGTTCGACATAACCTCTTTTTATAAAAATCCTCAACATTTATCTTATGAAAGAAACACTTTGTTTAGTGTGTAGGAAACATTAGTAGTCATACAAAATATGATTCTCATTATTTTCTGGGACTGAAATTTGATAAAAAGTAAAGATAGTTTAATTTAAATATTATGTCACATTTGTTTACCTTTTAAATTGTAGCTTTATCTTAAGGCGCTCAAAAAATATATATTAATCATATTGATAATTCACAGTAAAGTGCCATGCGTTTATATAATTCACCTTAAACTTACTTAAAATGCATGAAACAATTTGCTTAGGTACCAAATTTTTGAAGATGATCAGCGACCATTAAAATTTTTTTAATTAAGTAACACAAAATAATCACGTCACAATGAATAATATATTTTATACTTTTTTTACTTGCATAATTTCTTTATAAAACTACTCCTGAGATCGGAATTTTGAATATCATTTGAACATCTGAACTCACAAATTAACAACTGCATAAAAGATGTATAATTTCTGGACTAAAGAAAAATCAGAATTTATGCAGAAGATATTCAGTGTGTTGTACATTTATTCAGCTGCTATGTGGCTATTAATCAAATGTTATCCAAATTGAAGCAAGATATTTTGTGCCCAAATTGCTTGAATATCATCTGTATAAGCGCTTACACAGAAGTTATACAAATACTTTATCTAGCTTAAAGTCAAAAGAATTGCTTTTACGCAAAATTTATTCAGCTAATCTGTGTTGGCTGGGCTGTTATCGAATAGAGAAACAATTTTTAAGCTACCTTTACAAATAACAAAGTTATAAAGGTTTGAAATTCAAGATTAGACAGAGAAAGACATACTGGCATGTGACTGATGTGACGTCACACGCCAGTACCGCCATACTTGTTGCATAGAGAAAAGCGTTTGAGAAAGAGACAGGTACATAGATTAAAAAAAAATCGCTATAAATCCAATTTTCAACCGATTTCAGTTTCTTCTTCGCTAAACACTGTCTGTGCTTATATCTATATTTTCATAATAATATTAAGATATTTTCATTCAAAATATTTTCATGCAAATTCAGAAGTTGCCAAATACCGTATTACTTTGCTCAACCGCGATCTTATGATAACTATGTTTATACATCATCATCATCATGTCAGCCGGAAGGCGTCCACTGCTGGTCATAGGCCTCCCCCATGGCTCTCCAGTCTCCACTCAGACCGGTCTTGTGCTTTCCGCATCCACCGCGATCCCGCGATCTTAACCAGCGGTCGTCCATCTTGTCAGAGGCTTACCGACAGCTCGTCTCCCGGTCCGCGGACGCCATTCGAGAACCTTCTGACCCCATCGGCCATCATGCAGTCCTGAGTGCGATGTGCCCCGTGATCCCGCGATCTTCGTTTTTGGTAGTCGGGCCTCTGCCGGTGATTAGATAGCACCCCCATGCGTGGCATATTTACTCATGGTTGCCCGTTATGATGGTTTGTGTGATTTATTTTTTCCTGCAAGACGGCCTACGTGAAGTCAAGACTAGAGTTGCCACGAATAGTGATTTGGCCGAATACCGAATACCGAATATTCGGCGACGCCGTCGGCCGAAGCGCCGAATATTCGGCCGCCGAATGTTCGGCTCAAAATACATGCTTGTCGAGGGCGTAAACAAGAATAAGACAAGTCGCAACCTACCAACCAACCAAGTCGAGATTTGCTAAAGTTTATCTTTCGTCTCCTGGGAGTAGCGTATATAGTGAACGGCTATTTTCCGAAGCTGGTATCATTTACGACGAAAAGCGTAATCGTATGCTGCCAACAAATGCTGAAAAGCTTATTTTTATTCATCGCAACTTACCACTGATTAATTTTACTTAAGTACTAAAGTATTGTAATTTGTTTATGAAAACATATAATCTTGAGTAATTGGCATCTCTAGTCAAGACTGCTTAACTGGCAAGCGGTACTTACGAACACAAACTGGCAGCGGCACATCCCACTCCCCGAAGCGGCAGTTGGCGTACTTATTGCCCACCAACTCGTAGTGTAGGTTGCAGACGAACCGGGCGATGCGCGCGCCGGGGCGCCCGCGCACGCGCCCGTGCTTCAGCTCGGGGTAGGGGCACGACGAGGAGCGCTGGTATTCTAGAACACAATATACACTGAGTTATTTTTGATTTCCGTTAATACTAGCTTTTCGGTTATCGCGCGCTGTTCCCTCGGGAACTGTGCATTTTTCCGGGATAAAAAGTAGCCTATGTCACTTTCGGGTCCATAAACTATCTTTATGCCAAAAATCACATCGATCCGTCGCTCCGTTACGGCGTGAAAGACGGACAAACATACAAACACACTTTCGCATTTATAATATTAGTATGGATTTCAATAGGGAGGTGGACACCACCAAACAACTGACGTAGGTACTTTATATTTATGAGCTGTCAAAACACAATTCTCCCATAGAGTTTCAATGGCAATAGCGACTTATGACGTCATAAATAACTCGCTATTTGTTCGCCAACTCAATCAACTATTTATTTGTTTTAAGCAATAAAAATTCTAATTTTACAGTTAATCGAAGATTAATCTGGTTTTCAGGGCTACAATAAAGCGTTTTTTAGAAGAGAAGTGCCTTTGAATTACTTTTTAATGGCGTCACCATCCCTATTGACAAAATCATTATTCAAACCTAGTCATTACATTACAGTGCAAAAAATTATGCATTAAAAAAATACAATAAGATAGTCTAGAATCATGTTCACATTGGCGAATACTGGTAACTTTAAGAGGACAATCTATACGTACAGAAGGGCAACTCCGAAACACAAAATTCGAAGTTCGTGTCGTGCGATCCCTCTGACACTTATACTATTTAATACGAGAGCGAGAGGGATCGCACGACACGAACTTCGAATTTTGTGTTTCGGAGTAGCCCTTCGGGTCAAATGGAGTTACAGTAGTGGCATAACACACTGTTTTAAATAATAACCATGTGTTAAGATAATTAATTATTACTAAGGGTGTTGAGTAGTTTTTAGTTTAGTTTATTTTATGATTTTATGATTTATTCCTTTTGTTTTTTTAATTTTAATTTTTTTTGGTTTTTGATATTTTGTTTTTTTTTTTCCTTTATTCATTTTTCATTTAGGTTTTAATTTAATTTGTAATTTATTAATTGATTGTACCATTTTGATTTTGATTGAATAAAGAAGTAGTATCTATTATTACTTGTAATTTATAAGGTTTTTACAGTCCATAACTTATCCGTTTTTATTTCACCAAAAGCTTTTTTTTAACAAGAGAAAGTCAAACATGTATTTTTTTAAATGCCTGTTTTAGGTTCTCGTCAGTGTCACTAAACTTGATAAGTTTGTTTAATTTACAATAAATTAACAATGACTTGACAAGAGTGAAAGCCATAAAAAAAACAATGAATTATTATTATTATTATTATTATTTTGCGTCGGAGGTTAAAAACACGGTGTAGTATCTCAAATCTAAGGATTTTGACAATCTTAGTTCTGTTTTGTATCTACACTGTAGGTATTTGCAGTATAACGAATCTTTCCGTTGCTATTTCCTCGACGGACGGAAGTTCACACAGAGGGCGTCCTGCTGATAATGATGTTTTTTTAACCGACCAGCGTATCTAGGGTTATTTTTCAGGGGGGGCCTGGCCTGGATTTTATCTGAAGATATCACTTACTACCCAGCCTATATACGTCCCACTGCAGGGCACAGGCCTCCTCAGAAAAAGAGGGCTTGGGCCAATACCCACGCGGGCCCAGTACGGATTGGGAACTTCACACGCAAGGTTTGTCCAGGTTTCTTCACGATGTTTAATGTTTGATATTGTTGATGGCCGTGGTGGCTTAGTGGTTTTCTATCGCCTCTCAAGCAGAGGATCATGGGTTCAAACCCAGGCTCGCACCTCTGAGTTTTTCGAAACATGTGCGGAGTTACATTTGATATTTACCACGAGCTTTGCGGCGAAGGAAGATATGGCAGTATTATAGAATTTTGTATCGGTAGCCCGATATCCTGGGGTAGGCACTGGACCATTCTGGGGTCAAATTGTAATTTGACGTAAAAAGCGTCGGCCATATTTACATATTTTCTCAAAAATGATACGTAAAGTCGCCATTATATCTTCAAAAAGTCTCCAGTAAGTTAATAATACCGGAAGAAGATCACAAGTCGCCAGTAAGTAGAAAGGTTTTGAATTCAGAATGCAGAAGTGTCCGTAAGTAGGAACGATACAAATCTCATAACATCATTGTAATCTTATTCAGTGAATTGCCCAAGTATGAAAATAGAAAAATAGAAATAGAAAAACGTTTATTCACACATTTCACAAATTACATAAAAATAAATACACAAAATAAACAAGTATAAAGAAATGACAGTATCTGTGAAATCGCGAAACGGTCCCAGCTCAGCATAGTGTTGGCCGTATAGGCCAACGCTGGTCTTCCGCTGTGACCGCTTGGCGACTTCACGGAAGGCGACACATTCAAATAAAAAGAAACAAACAGAAAGTAATATAATTTAGACAAAATAATAACAATAATGAAAACAAGCAGAACACAAAACCAGACAAAAGCAACGTGTACAGTACAATAATCAATTATAATCTAAACAAAACAGTAAAAGGGTCGACACACCACTCAAGAGATCTATGAGATCTGAAGATTCTGATATTGATATGGGCGGCACACCTGATATAAAAGCGGAGGCCGAATTAGCAAAAAACAACTTGCTGCTGCCCAAATCCAAAGAGAGATAATTATAATGAATTGTTACGAGAAATTTATCAAACGGAAATAATTTTTTGTTTTATTTTTGAGAATAGCACTATACAAGCTTGGACCAGTAATCGCCATCCTGGCCTCGTTTCATTGATGGCCTCATCTTGCGGTTCGGCCATCAAACTTCTACTCGTCCAGGATGGCTTACTTACTGGTCTCTGCAGTTATGTACTATTACAAATAGAGTATTCATAGTCCTGTGAATTAATTCTTCTTCTTCTCTTTTAAAATATGGCTTCTGTCCTAATTAATAGGACAATTTCGCCAGTGTCTAAGTATTCTCTTTCGAGAGGCAACGTTGTACGGTGATTGTAGTTTTTGTAACTTGATAGTAAAATTCCAGAAACCACGTGGAGACAACTTGCCCATTAAAAAATGTCAGACACGAGAGCAATATAGGTAGAATTTTGTGATCACTGTTCACTGTGAAGGTTAATCGCCGCATAAAACACTATCAAAATTATACTTCAACTAGACAAAGAAACAGAAAAATAGCAAAATTAGATATTGTCTACATCCGCCATGTTCGAATGCCACAAATCGAATCGTGAATTAATTCAGTAACTAATAAATGAACCATAGAAATTCAGATTATTCATTTCAAGTCGTGTAATGGCCTTTATTGTGGATATTTGAAGTTTTGTATTGAAACAAAAAGACTGTTGTCTTGCAGGCCTAGGCCTGCAATAGTATATTTTGAAGCCTTTATATGGATATGGAACACAACATAAACATTACATAGCATGTTTGAGAAAAATCGTTTGCACGTCAAAAAACAATAATGCCAATAGACGTGTCTGTCAAACCGGTGTGAAGTTAGCTGCCTAAAGTTAGCTGCCTGAGATAATCCGACCAAATTAAGAAGTTTCTTTTTTGAAGGTGTTAAAATACAAAAAAACGTCATGAAATAGGTCGCAAAGTACGCAAAATAAACACAACATAAGACAAAGGCTTTGATTAAGTGCAAAAGAAGGGACAACCGGCGAGAAAACAAATTTTGGGTAAAATTGCCAGGAATTGCCTTTTATATCATAAAAATAAAGTCTAATAAGTAAAGCCAGGAGTGATGGCTGTATTAAACACAAAACCATGTGACTACGGATCTTAAAACTGAAGAGTCTAAATTTATACCTCACTTGGTTTAGTAGATAAGCGCCGATCAAAGTTAGCTGCCTAAATCCAACGAACAAATCAAGTCGAATTTCTGACAAATACGATGCCAGCCAGGACTGACTATTATATGTGTTTTATAGCCAAGATATATATCTTTCAAAATTACCAAAGAATTATATGATACCTCACTCTGATAAAAAAAAATTAGAGGGAAATTCTCAAAATATAAAATTTTTGTCCTCGCTGCCTAGAATGTTATCGTTTTTTGCAAAATAGAAGTGAAGCCAGGAGCAGTGACTATATAGGTCGTTTAGCTACATAACTATGGATATAGAAACAGGTACGTCCTGAGTGATACACAGTTTGGTTATGGAAAAACAGGACTATCAAGCGAAATTTTCGAATAAAGCTGCAAAAATTTGAGGTTATGTCACATTTCCGCGAGATAGAAGTGAAGCCAGGAGCAGTGGCTATATTTATCATACAGCCACACCACCAGGCATCATAAAACTGAAAAGTCTAGGTTGATACACAGTTTGGTTTAGAAGATAGGCGCCGATCAAAGTTAGCTGCCTAAATCAAACGAACAAATCAAGTCGAATTTCTGACAAATACGATGCCAGCTAGGACTGACTTTTATATGTGTTTTATAGCCAAGATATATATCTTTCAAAATTACCAAAGAATGGTATGATACCTCAATCTAATAAAAAAACATAAGAGGGAAAATCTCAAAATCTACAATTTTTGTCCTCGCTGCCTAGAACGTTGCCGTTTAATGCAAAATAGAAGTGAAGCCAGGAGCAGTGACTATATAGGTCGTTTAGCTACATAACTATGGATATAGAAACAGGTACGTCCTGAGTGATACACAGTTTGGTTATGGAAAAACAGGACAATCAAGCGAAATTTTCGAATAAAGCTGCAAAAATTTGAGGTTATGTCACATTTCCGCGAGATAGAAGTGAAGCCAGGAGCAGTGGCTATATTTATCATATAGCCACACCACCAGGTATCATAAAACTGAAAAGTCTAGGTTGATACACAGTTTGGTTTAGGAGATAAGCGCCGATAAAAGTTAGCTGCCTAAATCCAACGAATAAATCAAGTCGAATTTCTGCCAAATACGATGCCAGCCAGGACTGACTTTTATATGTGTTTTATAGCCAAGATATATATCTTTCAAAATTACCAAAGAATGGTATGATACCTCAATCTAATAAAAAAACATAAGAGGGAAAATCTCAAAATCTACAATTTTTGTCCTCGCTGCCTAGAACGTTGCCGTTTAATGCAAAATAGAAGTGAAGCCAGGAGCAGTGACTATATAGGTCGTTTAGCTACATAACTATGGATATAGAAACAGGTACGTCCTGAGTGATACACAGTTTGGTTATGGAAAAACAGGACAATCAAGCGAAATTTTCGAATAAAGCTGCAAAAATTTGAGGTTATGTCACATTTCCGCGAGATAGAAGTGAAGCCAGGAGCAGTGGCTATATTTATCATACAGCCACACCACCAGGCATCATAAAACTGAAAAGTGTAGGTTGATACACAGTTTGGTTTAGGAGATAAGCGCGGATAAAAGTTAGCTGCCTAAATCCAACGAACAAATCAAGTCGAATTTCTGCCAAATACGATGCCAGCCAGGACTTACTTTTATATGTGTTTTATAGTCAAGATATATATCTTTCAAAATTACCAAAAAATTATATGATACCTCACTCTGATAAAAAAAATTAGAGGGAAATTCTCAAAATCTACAATTTTTGTCCTCGCTGCCTAGAACGTTGCCGTTTTATGCAAAATAGAAGTGAAGCCAGGAGCAGTGACTATATAGATCGTTTAGCTACATAACTATGGATATAGAAACAGGTACGTCCTGAGTGATACACAGTTTGGTTATGGAAAAACAGGACAATCAAGCGAAATTTTCGAATAAAGCTGCAAAAATTTGAGGTTATGTCACATTTCCGCGAGATAGAAGTAAAGCCAGGAGCAGTGGCTATATTTATCATACAGCCACACCACCAGGAATCTTAAAACTGAAAAGTCTAGGTTGATACACAGTTTGGTTTAGGAGATAAGCGCCGATAAAAGTTAGCTGCCTAAATCCAACGAACAAATCAAGTCGAATTTCTGCCAAATACGATGCCAGCCAGGACTGACTTTTATATGTGTTTTATAGCTAAGATATATATCTTTCAAAATTACCAAAGAATGGTATGATACCTCAATCTGATAAAAAAACATTAGAGGGAAATTCTCAAAATCTACAATTTTTGTCCTCGCTGCCTAGAACGTTGCCGTTTTTTGCAAAATAGAAGTGAAGCCAGGAGCAGTGACTATATAGGTCGTTTAGCTACATAACTATGGATATAGAAACAGGTACGTCCTGAGTGATACACAGTTTGGTTATGGAAAAACAGGACAATCAAGCGAAATTTTCGAATAAAGCTGCAAAAATTTGAGGTTATGTCACATTTCCGCGAGATAGAAGTGAAGCCAGGAGCAGTGGCTATATTGATCATATAGCCACACCACCAGGCATCATAAAACTGAAAAGTCTAGGTTGATACACAGTTTGGTTTAGGAGATAAGCGCCGATTTTTATAGCAGCGAGGTAACCGTAAAAGTGAAAAAAAATAAACAAAGAAAACACAATAAATTAATCGACAAATTTGTTCAAAAATAAACATAGCTATATTTTTTTAAGCTTAAACATGAAGCGATTGCTTTTAGGAATTCACATTCGGAATACTCGGTTTTATATTTTTGTTATTATTACCCGACTGCGAAGAAGGAGGGTTATGTGTTTGACGCGTATGTATGTATGTATGTATGTATGTATGTATGTCTATTCCTATGTCCTCTCGTAACTACTCAACGGCTGAACCGATTTTGACAAATGATACGTCATTGGATTCGTCTTGGTGACGCGAGTGACACTGGGTACATGAATTTGTTGAAAAATTAAAATTGCGGATTTTTGGCGTCAAATTGTGAGTCTTCAAAAAAATTTTTTTATTCAATCCTTTCGAGTAGGGTATCAAAATGAAGAGATTTAAAGAGAGATTACAAATATATATATACAAGTCATATGATTAAGTTTAGTTTGGAAGAATAAATTGGCAATCAATTCATTCAAACAACGGTAGGCAGATAAATATGCGAACTACTAGATATCATTGTACAATAATTTTCTCTATGAAACCCATGTAGAAAAGAAGTACTTAGATACAAATAGTGTAATAGTACATTGTGTCTTAAGGGCGGTAAATAAGGAATTCCTAACGAGAGTCTATTAATTAGAAACCCGCAGTCAACAACTGAGGGCTTTAATAAGTATGATGTTTTTCATCACATTTATGAGTAAAATTGTATATTTGTTAAAGAAAATAGTATAGTAGTTGTCTGTTTGTCATTTTTTTTCCTTTGTCAGTTTAATGTTAGTAAGCAAAGTAAATTAATCCCTATCCATACTAATATTATAAATGCGAAAGTGTGTTTGTATGTTTGTGTGTTTGTATGTTTGTATGTTTGTCCCTCTTTCACGCCGTAGCGGAGCGACGGATCGACGTGATTTTTGGCATAGATATAGTTTATGGGCCCGAGAGTGACATAGGCTACTTTTTATCCCGGAAAAATGCACAGTTCCCGAGGGAACAGCGCGCAATAACCGAATACCGCGCGGGCGGAGCCGCGGGCAAAAGCTAGTTAATATTATAAATGCGAAAATAACTCTGTCTGTCTGTCTGTCTGTTACGCTTTCACGTCGAAACCACTGAACCAATTGTGATGAAATTTGGTATATAGGTAGTTTGAACCCCAAGGATCAACATAGGATACCTTTTATTCCGATAGAGGGCGCCACCGCGTGATAACCTAGATCCGCGCAGACGAAGTCGCGGGCATAAGCTAGTTTGCCATAAATGAGAAACTCCATGATCCTGTAACGCTATGTAGGCAATTTATGTTACGACTGCAGGTATTTCTTGCACATTTGAAAAAACAACACAAACCAATATTAGGAAGACCGATAGTGGGCTTATGGTGGCGTACCTATTGAATTTCAGTTGCGAGGAAGCCCTCACGTACATATGGTCGTATGGGTTCCCCCTGCTTACGCATAATTTTTTAAGTCATAATTCTATTTCGCATAATCTGTTTACGCAGGGTCTCGGTCCCGATCCATACCGTCGTATGTCCTAAAGTCAAGTGCCATACCAACTTTGTCCTAATCGCTCTTGACATATCGTTCATTAGTCATAAAGATTATAAGCCATAATGTTTCTTATGTCCTAAGAGTCATAAGCCATAATATTACATTACCTAATGCTCAAATTACCTTATTACTTTAGCCATAATATAACATGACCTAATGCCAAAATACCTAATTTGTTCTGTACTAATATTATAACACATAACATCTTATGTCCTAATGTAATGTTCATCCTAATCATCATTTGCCATAACGCTTTTTTTCTACAGAACGGCCACTTAAAAATTTTGAAATATTTACGGTTTCAGAAAAAAAGACCGTTATGGCAAATGATGATTAGGACAAACATTACATTAGGAGATACGATGTTATGGATCGCGAATGGCACCCGAATTGCGTCCCTAACGGAAGCAAACTGCTACTAGAAAAGTAGGTTAGGTTAGGTTAGAACTGCGTCCCCAACAGAAACGAAATGCTATCAGAAAAGTAGGTTAGGTTAGGTTAGAACTGCGTCCCCAACAGAAACGAATTGCTACCAGAAAAATATGTTAGGTTATGGCAAGAGATCATTATGACCAAAGTTATTAGGAAAAATATAATTAGGACAAAAGACATTAGGGATTCCAATATAGACCCATGGTTATGGCATTCACTATTAGGATATATAACTATTAGGACATATGAAAATTAGTACTAAAGACGATAGTGCATATAAGTATTAGGACATACAATACTAGGGCAAAAAAAGTTATGGCACTTACATTATGGCAAACGTCGTTATGGCAAGAGATCATTATGACCAAAGTTATTAGGAAAAATACAATTAGGACAAAAGACATTAGGGATTCCAATATAGACCCGTTTACGCATAATAGTACTTATGCCGAAACTATTTCGCATAACAGTTTATGCCGAATTCTTTTACGCATAACCCATGTAAGCCGAATGGGCTTTATGCATAATTTGTGAATTTATAATATTATTTAGGCAGAAAATTACTTACGCATAATTTAGTTACGCAGAAAGTTACTTTCGCATACTTAATGTAACACCAATTTTCTGTCTGGAAAGCAAATATTCATATGAATTTAACGATTCCGAGACGAAGTCGACGGAGCTCCGCTTCGCGGAGCTCCTGTTCTGCTCATTAAGGCGCTTCGCGCCTTGACAAAATACTAACCTAACCTAACCTATAGGTGAGCAATCATGTGACCTGGGTTTTCTTCATTGCGGGGGCTCGCCCCCCGTCTTTTATCGCCCCCCTTTATGACCATGCCTCTTTTACTGGTGGTTGTTCGTTCCGTTACAAATACAATTCTAACCTAACCTAATAACATTTTTCTAGTCATAAATAGCAATTAGGTAACTTATTTTCGGATTTCGGCCTATCAAAATTCGGCTAAATTACATATATGCTAAACAAGATTATGCATAATAAAATTCGGCCATGTTAATAATATGCTTAAATAAATTCAGCTAAACAATTATTCGGCTTATACAGAATTATGCCGAACTAAATTTCGGCAAGTTTAAGATTCGGCGTAAATAAATTATGCGAAACCTGTTATGCGTAAGTAATCAGTTTCGGACATTAAAAAGTACGCGAAATAGAGGGCAGGGCACCCGGTCGTATGGAGTGATGATATGCCCTCATTTGATACATCAGAAGGTATTCAGATGCTTGACCAAGTCGTAACGTGTGAGCTGCCTGATGATGACCAAGAATTGAAAGATTTAGTAGAACGACTTCAAACACACAAACATACCCACACTTGCTTCAAAACTGGAAATTATTGCAGATTTAGCTTAGGTATTAGTGCACTAGATCCAAGAAAACTATTAAATAACCCTCATGACCTCAATTCATTACAAGAATTGAATCGTTTGCGAAATCTTGAACTAGCTCCCAATAATACACCTTAGTTCAGAACAAAGCAGTTACATATTTAAAGAGAAATAAAATGAAGTAATTAAAAAAACTAAAAAACCCGACTGCGATGTAAAAAATACAAAGTTTAAATGATTTCAATCATTACATTCTTCATAGAACTAAAAAGCACAAAATAAACAAACTCTGGTCCTGAGTGATACCCATCTTGGTTAAATAATATTAATTTTTGTTTACAAATGTGAAATATTATTTGTTGTTTATGAATTAGCTATACAAAAGTCGCACTTGTTTTCGTTTTTTTGTTTTTTGTGTAATATGTTACCGTTTTTTTTTTCTTTCGTCCATAGATATATAACAATTATCATGGATTTGTCTTCGGCACATGCTGCAGTTCAACCCATCTCTGGGCTTTACTTTTTTGCTGCAAAACAAACAACGTTGCTGCATGTTGTCACTTTTTTGCAATATGAGCTTTTTTAGGAATTTTCTGTAATTGCTATAGTTTTTTTTCTTAGACATTTTCTTTCCTTCCACAATATTATTAAAAATATCAACCATCATTTAGATAGTAGATTTTGAGAATTTCCCTCTAATGTTTTTTTATTAGGTTGAGGTATCATACCATTCTTTGGTAATTGTGAAAGATATATATCTTGGCTATAAAACACATATAAAAGTCAGTCCTGCCTGGCTGGCATCGTATTTGGCAGAAATTCGACTTGATTTGTTCGTTGGATTTAGGCAGCTAACTTTGATCGCCGCCTATCTCCTAAACCAAACTATGTATCAACCTAGACTTTTCAGTTTTATGATGCCCGGTAGTGTGGCTGTATGATAAATATAGCCACTGCTCCTGGCTTCAATTCTATCTCGCGGAAATGTGACATAACCTCAAATTTTTGCAGCTTTATTCGAAAATTTCGCTTGATTGTCCTGTTTTTCCATAACCAAACTGTGTATCACTCAGGACGTACCTGTTTCTATATCCATAGTTATGTAGCTAAACGACCTATATAGTCACTGCTCCTGGCTTCACTTCTATTTTGCAAAAAACGATAACATTCTAGGCAGCGAGGACAAAAATTGTATATTTTGAGAATTTCCCTCTAATGTTTTTTTATTAGGTTGAGGTATCATACCATTCTTTGGTAATTGTGAAAGATATATATCTTGGCTATAAAACACATATCAAAGACAGTCCTGGCTGGCATCGTATTTGGCGGAAATTCGACTTGATTTGTTCGTTGGATTTAGGCAGCTAACTTTGATCGGCGCCTATCTTCTAAACCAAACTGTGTATCAACCTAGACTTTTCAGTTTTATGATGCCTGGTAGTGTGGCTATATGATCAATATAGCCACTGCTCCTGGCTTCACTTCTATCTCGCGGAAATGTGACATAACCTCAAATTTTTGCAGCTTTATTCGAAAATTTCGCTTGATTGTCCTGTTTTTCCATAACCAAACTGTGTATCACTCAGGACGTACCTGTTTCTATATCCATAGTTATGTAGCTAAACGATCTATATAGTCACTGCTCCTGGCTTCACTTCTATTTTGCATAAAACGGCAACGTTCTAGGCAGCGAGGACAAAAATTGTAGATTTTGAGAATTTCCCTCTAATTTTTTTTATCAGAGTGAGGTATCATATAATTTTTTGGTAATTTTGAAAGATATATATCTTGACTATAAAACACATATAAAAGTAAGTCCTGGCTGGCATCGTATTTGGCAGAAATTCGACTTGATTTGTTCGTTGGATTTAGGCAGCTAACTTTTATCGGCGCTTATCTCCTAAACCAAACTGTGTATCAACCTAGACTTTTCAGTTTTAAGATGCCTGGTGGTGTGGCTGTATGATAAATATAGCCACTGCTCCTGGCTTCACTTCTATCTCGCGGAAATGTGACATAACCTCAAATTTTTGCAGCTTTATTCGAAAATTTCGCTTGATTGTCCTGTTTTTCCATAACCAAACTGTGTATCACTCAGGACGTACCTGTTTCTATATCCATAGTTATGTAGCTAAACGACCTATATAGTCACTGCTCCTGGCTTCACTTCTATTTTGCAAAAAACGATACCATTCTAGGCAGCGAGGACAAAAATTGTATATTTTGAGAATTTCCCTCTAATGTTTTTTTATTAGGTTGAGGTATCATACCATTCTTTGGTAATTGTGAAAGATATATATCTTGGCTATAAAACACATATCAAAGTCAGTCCTGGCTGGCATCGTATTTGGCAGAAATTCGACTTGATTTGTTCGTTGGATTTAGGCAGCTAACTTTTATCGGCGCTTATCTCCTAAACCAAACTGTGTATCAACCTAGACTTTTCAGTTTTAAGATTCCTGGTGGTGTGGCTGTATGATAAATATAGCCACTGCTCCTGGCTTTACTTCTATCTCGCGGAAATGTGACATAACCTCAAATTTTTGCAGCTTTATTCGAAAATTTCGCTTGATTGTCCTGTTTTTCCATAACCAAACTGTGTATCACTCAGGACGTACCTGTTTCTATATCCATAGTTATGTAGCTAAACGACCTATATAGTCACTGCTCCTGGCTTCACTTCTATTTTGCATAAAACGGCAACGTTCTAGGCAGCGAGGACAAAAATTGTAGATTTTGAGAATTTCCCTCTAATGTTTTTTTATTAGGTTGAGGTATCATATAATTCTTTGGTAATTTCGAAAGATATATATCTTGGCTATAAAACACATATAAAAGTCAGTCCTGGCTGGCATCGTATTTGGCAGAAATTCGACTTGATTTGTTCGTTGGATTTAGGCAGCTAACTTTGATCGGCGCCTATCTTCTAAACCAAAATGTGTATCAACCTAGACTTTTCAGTTTTTTGATGCCTGGTGGTGTGGCTGTATGATAAATATAGCCACTGCTCCTGGCTTCACTTCTATCTCGCGGAAATGTGACATAACCTCAAATTTTTGCAGCTTTATTCGAAAATTTCGCTTGATTGTCCTATTTTTCCATAACCAAACTGTGTATCACTCAGGACGTACCTGTTTCTATATCCATAGTTATGTAGCTAAATGACCTATATAGTCACTGCTCCTGGCTTCACTTCTATTTTGCATAAAACGGCAACGTTCTAGGCAGCGAGGACAAAAATTGTAGATTTTGAGAATTTCCCTCTAATGTTTTTTTATTAGATTGAGGTATCATACCATTCTTTGGTAATTGTGAAAGATATATATCTTGGCTATAAAACACATATCAAAATCAGTCCTGGCTGGTATCGTATTTGGCAGAAATTCGACTTGATTTGTTCGTTGGATTTAGGCAGCTAACTTTGATCGGCGCTTATCTCCTAAACCAAACTGTGTATCAACCTAGACTTTTCAGTTTTAAGATGCCTGGTGGTGTGGCTGTATGATAAATATAGCCACTGCTCCTGGCTTCACTTCTATCTCGCGGAAATGTGACATAACCTCAAATTTTTGCAGCTTTATTCGAAAATTTCGCTTGATTGTCCTGTTTTTCCATAACCAAACTGTGTATCACTCAGGACGTACCTGTTTCTATATCCATAGTTATGTAGCTAAACGACCTATATAGTCACTGCTCCTGGCTTCACTTCTATTTTGCAAAAACCGATACCATTCTAGGCAGCGAGGACAAAAATTTTATATTTTGAGAATTTCCCTCTAATTTTTTTTTATCAGAGTAAGGTATCATATAATTCTTTGGTAATTTTGAAAGATATATATCTTGGCTATAAAACACATATAAAAGTCAGTCCTAGCTGGCATCGTATTTGTCAGAAATTCGACTTGATTTGTTCGTTTGATTTAGGCAGCTAACTTTGATCGGCGCCTATCTTCTAAACCAAACTGTGTATCAACCTAGACTTTTCAGTTTTATGATGCCTGGTGGTGTGGCTGTATGATAAATATAGCCACTGCTCCTGGCTTCACTTCTATCTCGCGGAAATGTGACATAACCTCAAATTTTTGCAGCTTTATTCGAAAATTTCGCTTGATAGTCCTGTTTTTCCATAACCAAACTGTGTATCACTCAGGACGTACCTGTTTCTATATCCATAGTTATGTAGCTAAACGACCTATATAGTCACTGCTCCTGGCTTCACTTCTATTTTGCAAAAAACGATAACATTCTAGGCAGCGAGGACAAAAATTTTATATTTTGAGAATTTCCCTCTAATTTTTTTTTATCAGAGTGAGGTATCATATAATTCTTTGGTAATTTTGAAAGATATATATCTTGGCTATAAAACACATATAATAGTCAGTCCTGGCTGGCATCGTATTTGTCAGAAATTCGACTTGATTTGTTCGTTGGATTTAGGCAGCTAACTTTGATCGGCGCTTATCTACTAAACCAAGTGAGGTATAAATTTAGACTCTTCAGTTTTAAGATCCGTAGTCACATGGTTTTGTGTTTAATACAGCCATCACTCCTGGCTTTACTTATTAGACTTTATTTTTATGATATAAAAGGCAATTCCTGGCAATTTTACCCAAAATTTGTTTTCTCGCCGGTTGTCCCTTCTTTTGCACTTAATCAAAGCCTTTGTCTTATGTTGTGTTTATTTTGCGTACTTTGCGACCTATTTCATGACGTTTTTTTGTATTTTAACACCTTCAAAAAAGAAACTTCTTAATTTGGTCGGATTATCTCAGGCAGCTAACTTTAGGCAGCTAACTTCACACCGGTGTCTGTCAACTTGAAAGTTCGACTTTAGCGACATAATCATTTGATAGGGACTTGTTTGAAAATAAACCACTTATTTGGCTACTTAAGATAACCATTAATATTCAATCTTCAGAATATTTAGTATATTTTGTTGAACTATGCTAAAAACTAAAAATTAAAATACAATACTCACGGAAACTCAATGGCACTAAGCAGAAAAACAACATAAATAATAATTTAGACATTATGACTAAACTTTATAAACTTATTTCAAAGTAAAATGTATAATTATAACATAACGAGTTAACATTCGGGACTAGACTAAGCACTGGGACCATACGACACAATTAAGTAAAAAAATCATACATTGTGTTTAGACAAAGAGTATTTAAGTTAGAGTTGACAGATGAGACAGTCCTCTCCCACACGGCGACACAGTATATTAATACGTATAGTTACAGTGTGTATACCTAACCTAAGTTAAAGCTGTATGGAAGCTACGAACAAATTCATAAACTGCACTACACCGCAGGTACTGCAGTACCGCGAGACCCCCTTAGAGGCCATGTAGAGCGCGTGTCTGTGTGAGTGAGTTCGATTCCATCGATTACTGCCTAGGTACCCCATTTGGGAATACAGGCGTGATAATTGTGTTTGCGTGTGTTTTTTTTTCTAAATAATGTTTTACACATGAGACATCGGAGAGGAATGAAACGTGACTAGTGTTTATAGTAATTAGAGATTTCCATGTCTCAATTATATAACCAATATACCATGTGTACTCTCTGATACATATCGAAATCCCTTATAAATACTGAATAATTGCTGACATAATTCTCCACCATCAAAGTATCTTGCACCACTTGCTAAAAGCTATTTCTTTACGTCTGTCTGTTGTTAATGTTGCATGAAGGAAAATCTCTATAGATCTGTATTTTCTGTACTGCTTACTATATTTATTTATTTTAGGGATGATAAACAATTGTACATAATATATTACAATGTGTGTTACAATAATGTGTTACTCTATGTACAATCAACCACATTATCCACAGAGTACCTACTGTGAAACTATAAACGGTTGTCAAACATCGGACTGCTGCACAATTAAACTCAGTTGAATAAGTAGATATAGATATTACATAATTTAACTTAATTATATATTATATCGTTTAGAATCTAATAGATACTGATCAACTTTATACAATTGCTATGATGTACACGCTTTTATGAGACAATCTTTGAATTTATATTTTATTTATACAAAATTTATATAGGTTAGATTTTAGAATAGAGCTTAATTAATTATTAGGGTATTAAATGTTTACAAGGCATCTAGAATTACTTTTCTATATCTAGAGGTGGACAGGTGGAATATGTCTACATGGGCATAATGTTGGTTATAAGTAGTAAACAGTCGGCGCAGGGGCGCGCGTGCACCGGCGTTGGTGCGGCACTGCGCCGTTGCGAACAGCCGGTAGACGCGCGTCTCTCTCCTCACTGAGCGCCTAGGAACTACATAACTTATTTTATCAATAAGTTGCGAACAATCGTATTTATTATGGCATAGTCCATGGAGAAACATCGCTTGTAGGAACTTGCGTCTTCTATATATTTGGTAATCAATAAAGAGTGATTTTACTGTTTTATTGTACCTATTCCTTCACTGCCACATCAAAACAAAGCTCTGTTCAAACTATCCACGAGTTTTCTTGCCTGTAGGCATAATACCTCAAACAAATAAAACGTATCCGGTCTGCTGTCGCTTGTTCTTTGCCACAGGATGCGCAAACGCATCGTATCGTACGGAAGCTTCTGAATGCTATCAGTGCGGTATTTACGACGCAGATTATAAACAATTGAGATAAGTAATTGTCGAAAAAACCCCTATACTACGAAGTGCAAAATTCAAATTTAGTATCTTGCCATCTCGTTGACGCTTATGTTATTTAATCGAGAGTGAGAGGGACGCGATATGAAGTTCAATTTTAGATTTCGTAGTAGTCCCCTGTTTCCTTAAATGAATTTATGATTCATGGTAAATTCTGGAGAAAAAAAAGGATTGTTTTTACAAGCTTTTGGTTGCGTTAGTCATAAAAAAATATTATTATACTGTATGCACATCCGGGCTTTTGGGGGCAACTAATCGAATAGATAGCTTGATTATTTTTAGGGTTCCATAGGAAGTCATTACTAAGGAACCCTTATAGTTTCGCCATGTCTGTCCGTCCGCGGCCTAGCTCAGGGACCGTTAGTACTAGAAATGAATATAAGTACATATCATTTACGCTCACAAAGTGTTAAAATAGAAAAAACAAAAACTATTTTTTAGGATAGTACCTCCCATAGACGTAAAGTGGGAGTGTTTTTTTTCTCGACTAACCCTTTAGTGTGGGGTATCGTTGGATAGCGTCTTTTAAAACCATTAGGGGGTGTCCAAGACGATTTTTCGATTCAGTGATTTGTTTGCGAAATATTCAACTTTAAAGTGCAAATTTTCATCCCTCCCTCCCCTCATCCCTCTGTAAAATTTAAACTGTTGTGTGGATTTTTTTTTAAAAACTACAGGATGGTAGGTACAACAAATTTACAAGGAAAATTATAACGGCTTAAATTGCTTGAGTAATTGGTAGTTTAAGAGAGGACACAGGCATTCTAAGAGGAGGTCTGTGCCCAACAGTGGGACATATATAGGCTGAGATGATGATGATGGGGTAAACGAGCAGGTGTCACCTGATGGAAAGCAATCACCGCCGCTTATGGGCACCACACCATTGAGTTACACGCGTTGCCGCTTTGGGAAAAAGCGTGTCTTCGAGTAATTGTTTTAGTGTAAATAATAAGTACATATTACGCACAATAAGATTTTAATTCTGTCATCAGCATGTTAGTTCAGTGATATGAAGTTTTGGACTCGTAAACTCGAGGTCTAGAGATAAAATCTAGATAGGACGCTGCATTTCTTTCCTCCTTATTCATATTATCTATTTAGTTTAATGGTTTTAGTTTTAAAGCTTATTTAAATACGTACCCACCTGGGTGAGGCCGAGGTTTTTGCCACAAAACGTGTAATCTAACTGTCCGCCTCATTTATTTTTTAAAATAATGCCTATATATATATTTCAAAAATATCATTGTATTCCCTAACTAATGGTGAACCGCGGACACTGAAGAAGTTGAAATAAATGCATAAACTTGGAAAGTTATAAATTATTTTACGACAAAAAATGACCAAATTTTCGCAAAAACCGGTTGTCCGCTTTTGCAGTAGTGCACTTGCGGAACCAATAAAACCAAATAAAGACATCTTTGTGACTATATTTTTGATTCGACGTTATGAAATAATAGTTAGCTAGCCACCTTTTAAATATCGTTTCATGTTTTCTAAGAAAAAACATTATTTTTCACACATTTAAAAAAAATATTTAAATTTTTTTGGTTTCATTTCTTTGCGTCAGTTTTATTGCGGAACCATCAACTCCCTATTTTGTGGAGCTAAACAGTATTGGCTTTGTATCTGAGTAGTGGTAACATTAAAGTATACCTTGTCCATATCAATGAGGCGGTAGCGGCTATATTTTTCGAGTACGATGTTAAATTCGTTCGGAGGGAAATTTGTCCCACCTGTGGCGCAGAGTGCATTTTTTGAGATTCCAACGTAAGTTTTTAATTAATATCTGTTATTGTATTTGCTCGTTATTAATCAAAGTGTGTGTAATCGTTTAAGGCTAAATTAACCTGCATAAAGAGCTTATTTATCGAATTATGATATGTTCCTTTTGCGCCACAGTCGCGCAGAACTGACTTTATGCCACTTTGCATCACTTTGCGATACCTTTTATTGTGCGCTATCGAATAAAGATGCATGCACACATACGTTTTCGGTTTTCGGGTGTTTTTTTTTTGCTTCTGATGTTATACAATTTCATTATATGTTATATAGATTTTAAAATACAACTTGAAGCGTCATGCCTTATTTTACAAATGATCAAACTTAGTGATTTTTTTTTTTTGTATAATGTAGGATATTTATTTCCTAACACTGTGTCTTTTCTACTTTCCGCGTATTCGAAATAAATAATAGTATTTAATTTCGATGATATTATCTGAACTTAAAGCGGTATCTTTGCTGTAACAAGTTACTTTCAACCCTTGGTTATGACGAATTTCTATTATATATTAATTCTAGGCCGTGTGGTGTCGGTTGAGAATTAGACCACCCCCTCTCTTCCCGTGGGTGTCGTAAGAGGCAACTAAGGGATAAACCGGAGGATGGGCAGCAGCGTCCTCCGCGAACGATCGGGTATTACTGCGGTCGCCAACCCGCCTGCCAAGCGTGGCGAATAAGGCATTTTCCCCCCAAGGTACACGATAAAAATTAAAAAATGAATCCACAAAATGAGCCCAGAACCCTAGTCCCCGGCTCCGGTAGCGGCCATGGTAACGGCAGGGCAGGGGGTGCTAAAGTTAATCTCCGGCAGAGGCCCGACTACCAAAAACGACAACCTTTGGCCCTGGCAACATATAACTGCCGAACACTGCGGACCGATGAAAAGATACTAGAACTGGAGGAAGAATTGAGCAAGTTACGATGGGGAATCCTAGGGCTGTCAGAAGTCCGTAGAGAGAGGGAGGACATGATAACCCTGAAGTCCGGTAACTTGCTCTATTTCCGAGAGGGCGACCACCAGTCTCAAGGAGGTGTCGGGTTTATCGTCCATAGGTCCCTCGTAAACAACGTGCCTTGTACTCAGAATGACCCAACGATATTCGTTGAAGGTCATACAGGTATACGCTCCGACCTCGACGCACTCCGACGATGAGGTAGAGGCTATGTATGAGGATATTTCCAGAGCCATGCATAGCTCCAGAACTCACTTCACAGTTGTTATGGGGGACTTTAACGCAAAGCTGGGCAAACGAGACGGTGAAGAGCTGAGAGTGGGGAAATTTAGAGTGGTGCATAGGAATCACCGGGGCCACCTACTGGCCGGTTTCATGGAGAAGGAAGGACTCTATATGATGAACTCCTTCTTCAGGAAACGTGAGCATAGGAAGTTGACCTGGATGAGCCCTGATGGTGTTACGAGGAATGAGATTTTATCATGTCGACGAAAAAGCACATATTCAATGATGTATGTCTCCGTGATCAGTGCGGTTAAAACCGGGAGTGATCACCGTATGGTACGAGGCTCATTGAATATCCAATTCAAGCTTGAAAGGTCTCGACTGATGAAATCTGCGCTCCGTCCAGAACCTGCTCAGCTCCAAAACCCCGAGAGCTTTCAGCTCGAGCTTCAAAACCGTTTCGAATGTCTAGGTAGCGACGTGGACGATTACAACGACGGGTTTGTGGAAGCTGTCCATACGGTCGGGTCTAAGTTCTTCAAGACCCGCCGTACTAGAACCAAAAGGCTTTCGGACTCCACCATTAGGCTCATGGAGGTGAGGCGTGAGATGACTCTGCAGTCCTCTGGTGACGCTTGTCGCTATCGGCAGCTCAACAGGCAGATCTCAAAGTCTCTGAAGCGCGATGTACGCCGATTTAATACTAATAGTATTGAAGAAGCTATTGAGCGTAACAGGGGCTCAAAGGTGTTTACCAGGGATCTGTCTGTTGGTCAAAGCCAGTTGATGAAGCTGAAGAACGAGGACGGCAGAGTGATTTCATCCAAACCTGAGCTATTGGGGGAAGTTGAGAAGTTTTATGGACAGCTATACACGACAACGCGAACACCCGTCGAAAATCTAGCTAAAGACCCGAGAGCTAGATTAATCCGACACTATACCGAAGACATCCCGGACGTCAGCCTGTACGAGATTAGTATGGCCCTCAAACAGCTCAAGAATGGCAAAGCCCCGGGTGACGACGGAATTACAGCCGAACTCCTGAAGGCGGCTGGTAAACCAGTTCTTAAGGGCCTTCAGACGCTGTTTAGTTCCGTCCTCCACCAAGGGAGAACGCCGAAAGCATGGAACAGAAGTGTGGTGGTGCTCTTCTTCAAGAAAGGTGATAAAACCTTGCTAAAGAACTATAGACCCATCTCACTTCTGAGCCATGTTAACAAGCTGTTTTCCAGGGTCATCACAAAGAACATCGCGAGACGCACGCAGGCTTGTCGAGTTCCAGCCTCCCGAACAAGCCGGCTTCCGAAAAGGTTATAGTACCGTAGACCACATACATGCGTTGCGGCAGGTTATACAGAAGACCGAAGAATATAACCTCCCCCTTTGCCTTGCATTTGTGGACTACGAGAAAGCCTTCGATTCGATCGAGATTTGGGCTGAGCTACAGGCTCTCCAGCGTTGCCAAGTTGACTACCGGTATATCGAAGTGTTAAAGTGTTTGTACGAAAACGCCACTATGTCCGTCCGACTACAGGACCAGAGCACGAAGCCTATTTCTTTGCAGCGGGGAGTCAGACAAGGAGATGTTATCTCTCCGAAACTGTTCACCGCTGCATTGGAGGATGCTTTTAAGGTTTTGGACTGGAAAGGACGAGGCATCAACATTAATGGCGAGTACCTCACTCACCTTCGATTCGCCGACGATATTGTAGTCATGGCTGAGACCATGGAGGACCTTAGTGCTATGCTCGCTGACCTCAGCAGAGTTTCCGACCGAGTTGGCCTGAGAATGAACATGGACAAGACGAAAGTTATGTCTAATGTTTATGTAGTGCCAACTCCCGTAATAGTCGGAGGCTCTTCGCTCGAAGTTGTTGACGACTATGTATACCTAGGATAGACGGTCCATTTAGGTAGGTCCAACTTCGAGAAAGGGATCACTCGTCGAATCCGACTCGGCTGGGCAGCGTTCGGGAAGCTTCGCAGTATCTTTTCATCCAAATTACCGCAGTGTTTGAAGTCAAAAGTCTTTGACCAGTGTGTGTTACCAGTGATGACATACGGATCTGAGACGTGGGCGCTAACGATGGGCCTCATAAGGAAGCTCAAAGTCACTCAAAGGGCTATGGAGAGGGCTATGGTCGGGGTTTCTCTGCGGGATAGAATCAGAAATGATGATATCCGCAGTAGAACTAAGGTTACTGACGTAGCCCGAAGAATTGCGAAACTGAAGAGGCAGTGGGCGGGGCACATTGCACGCAGGACTGATGGCCGATGGGTCAGAAGGTTCTCGAATGGCGTCCGCGGACCGGGAGACGAGCTGTCGGTAGGCCTCCAACAAAATGGAGCGACGACCTGGCTAAGATCGCGGGATCGCGGTGGATGCGGAAAGCACAAGACCGGTCTGAGTGGAGAGCCTTGGGGGAGGCCTATGTCCAGCAGTGGACGTCTTTCGGCTGACATGATGAAGATGATGATGATGATTAATTCTATATTTCTTTAACAAAAATCACACACTGTGTACGCATCCTTAACTATTTTGCGTTACCAGTTTGCGTCACTTTGCGTTGCGCTATTTGTGGCAAAAACCTCGGCTTGACCCACCTACGTATTTGTCTTCTCCAAAAAAACACGATTTAACAAAAAAAATCCCAGCAATGCTCGGTTGTCCAGGTATTTATAAAACAATAAAAGGTACAACGTATTTAAAACATTTTATATGTTTTTTTTTATAAAACATTACACCATCGTTACAGAACATTCAATGCGATACGTACCAATTTAATTATATACAAATATCAGCTTACTTATAAAAGAATCCTCTATAGGTAATAGGTAGGTGGTAGGACCTCGTGCAAGGTCCGCCCGGATTGCTACCATCTGGCTCGCTAATCCTGCCGTGAAGCAGCAGTGCTTGCACTGTTGTGTTTCGGCGCGGAGAGTAAGACAGCCGGTGAAATTACAGGCACTTGAGGTATCTCATCTTAGGCCTCTAGGTTGGCAACGCATCTGCAATCCCCCTGGTGTTGCAGGTGTCTATGGGCGGTGTTGATGGTGATCTTTCACCATCAGGAGTCCCACTTGCTCGTTTGTCATCCAGTCGAATAAAAATAAATAAATAAATCAATTCTCGTAACTTTGACATGTACAAATTAGGATGTAATTTTGTATTGAACTAGCTTTTGCCCGCGACTTCATCTGCGCGGATCTAGGTTATCGCGCGGTGGCGCCCTCTACCGGAGTAAAAGGTATCCTATGTTAATCTTTGGGGTTCAAACTATCTATATGCCAAATTTCATCAAAATCGGTTCAGTGGTTTCGACGTGAAAGCGTAAAAGACAGACAGACAGAGTGACTTTCGCATTTATAATATTAGTAGGGATGAATAAATAATCTAATCTAAGTAATCTAATGAATAAATTTCACAGTAAAATAAATATGAAGGTTTTTTAAATGCTATGATATTTTTAACCGACTTCTAAAAAAGGAGGAGGTTATCAATTCGGTTGTATGTTTTTTTTTTTTTTTTTTTTTTTTTTTTTTTTTTTTTTATGTTTGTTACCTCAGAACTCCGTCGTTTGTGAACCGATTTGAAAATTTTTTTTTGCGATCGTCTAGGAATGCTTTCAATTAGGTCCCATAAGCACCAAATCAGGATCTGATGATTGGATCCTAAAGAAATCGAGGGAACTCTTCAAATGTTGTAGGGACACCTGTAGTAATTTGGATATATTTTGCAGTAACTCGTGCATTTGCTCTTGAAAATCATAATTTGGTGAAGTGGAACTGATGATGAAGACCACATTTGACCAACAGAGCTACTACTCAATAACAAGTACTTCACGGGTTGAATTTCAATTACTTTAACACAGTTGATAAGCAATTTATGCTCGGCGTAA
Source organism: Choristoneura rosaceana (assembly GCA_037349165.1). Taxonomy (NCBI): domain Eukaryota; kingdom Metazoa; phylum Arthropoda; class Insecta; order Lepidoptera; family Tortricidae; genus Choristoneura; species Choristoneura rosaceana. The sequence continues at coordinate 9,103,966 of JAZBNJ010000013.1, forward strand.
TGCATATGGTAAAATGGAATGGGTGGTGAAGCACCAGGACTCCTCAATAATGAACGTCTCTGCATCAGAAAAAGCAATCTTTCGTAAAAGGTGTCAAGCAGTTGACATTAAGCTATTGTATTTTAGATTATTAACACTAAAAAGCGTGAAAAAAAAATTTTATAACAAAAAATTGAACCGACTACAAAAAAACATGAAAATAATTTTCTACCAGTCTGAAGAGGGAACTATGGCCCAAGCCCTCTCATTCTGAGTGGAGGCCTGTGCCCAGCAGTGGGACGTATATAGGCTGGGACGAAACTGAAGTCGGTGCCTCAGTACGAGATAGTAGGAGTGATTGAAGTCTAATATATAAAGTATATATGGGTATGTATATGGGTATGTATAAGGTATGTAGGTGAAGAAGACGACTATAGGTCCACTCCTGCTGGCTCGTGCTGAGGCACCGACTTCAGTTTCGTCCCAGCCTATATACGTCCCACTGCTGGGCACAGGCCTCCACTCAGAATGAGAGGGCTTGGGCCATAGTTCCCTCTTCAGACTGGTAGAAAATTATTTTCATGTTTTTTTGTAGTCGGTTCAATTTTTTTGTTATAAAATTTTTTAACTTCAACGGTTGGGTCCCTTTAGTACGTTTAAAATAGGTACTAAAAAAGTTCTTGACCACTAGGTACTAGATTTATTTTCTTTTTTAGTTTTCAAGGTACCTATATAGTTGGGCTTTTTATTTATTTATTACTTATTTGGACCACTTTTTATTTTTGGGTCTGGCCGCCAAAAGTTGTACTTTTCGTTTGAAGCTCGCACTTTAACCCTCGTAAAAAAATAATCCAAAGGTATAATGACAAACAACTTAGGACATGACGTTCTAAAACGTTTTTTCCATACGACAAAATAATTAAATATTACAAAACAGTATTGATTAAGCACCAAAAACCAGACGAAACACTAAAAAGTTGGCAAAAAACGTGAATTTTAGTGTTACCTTGCAGAACTTGAACACCTACAATTTTTTAACGGAAATAAGTATACAAATAAAACCAGGCTCAGCAAACTTGGTAAGAAATTGCCCTTAAACTAGTTAAGCTAACAATCTATTATCTGAATATTTCAGGATGTTAAACGTGTTTAAGTACGTGTTCCCGAAAATGGTTCCAAACGTAACACACACTTTTTATATGCATGGGAAATTTTTGTTTCTTATTGTAGCAACAATGTCTCAGGTTTTTAAAAACGCGCAACACTATTAGTATGCTGGTAGAAATTTTGAATCAGGTGACGTATCATTTGTCTACACAATTCTAGGTTTTTGGTACAGGGACAGGTGAAATTTGGAACGATAAAACATTTAGTGGAACTTTTTCGCGAGATTATGTATTGAAACTAATCGTAATTATTGTTCTATTCGAAGTATGGATTATTTTCCCTTATTTATTATGAAGACTCACGGCAGTAGCTTCAAAAATATCAGCTGTAGAGCGATTTATATTTTTTCCATTTAGTGTGTTACGGTTTGTGCATTACGTGTGTTATGTTGTGTGTTATGTGTGTTGCGCTGTGCGTTATGTCTGTTACGCTGTGCGTTGCGTGTGTTATTTTGGAACATTGTAAAGGCAAATTCACAACGCTTTATTATTTAAATATATTATGCAGCAAGAAAAAATTCAAATTTATGAAAGTGAATCTTACTTAATCAATAGAGACATGTTAGTGGCTAGATAAACTGAGTTAATAGGCGTCATAATTCTTTTAGGGTCGCCGTCATCAAAACCGGCGAGGAGAATTATATATACTGAGATAAACTATTTGTTATTAATAATTAAACCAATTTTTGCCACAAGCATTTCAGTGAAGGCAAATATCACGAGGAAACCTGCACATAAACAACGCGTATATTATAGTGAGTCAAAGTTTCGGAAAATGGCATTGAACAAATTAAAAAAAGTTACTGACAAATTACCGAGCTGTCGGTAGGCCTCTGACAAGATGGAGCGACGAGTTGGTTAAGATCGCGGGATCGCGGTGGATGCGAAAAGCACAAGACTGGTCTGAGTGGAGAGCCTTGGGGGAGGCATATGTCCAGCGCAGCAGTGGACGTCTTTCGGCTTTTTTTTATTCGTCTAGATGGAAAACGAGCAAGTGGGTCTCCTCATGATAAGAGATCACCACCGCCCATAAACATCTGCAACACCAGGGGTATCGCAGATGCGTTGCCAACCTAGAGGCCTAGATTAGAATACCTCAAGTGCCAGTAATTTCACCGGCTATCTTACTCTCCACGCCGAAACACAACAGTGCAAGCACTGCTGCTTCACGGCAGGATTAGCGAGCAAGATGGTGGAAGCAATTCGGGCGGACCTTGCACAAGATCCTACAACCTGTAATGGCTGACATGATGATGATGATGATGATGATGAACTGACAAATTTGAGTCGGTTAAAAAATCACATGTGAACGTACCTTATGTGTGTTCGTGTGTTATGTGTGTTATTTTTTCTAGTGTGTTAAGGTACAACTTTTGGCGGCCAGACCCTTTTGTCAATAGGTATTTTTTTTTCTCAGGTTTCAATGATATTGGTGACTTGGTAAAGTGGCTTATATTCTGATTATGATAAGCCCAATTTCACACTATGTCCTACAAATTTTTCCATTGAGTTCCATACGCAAAATGTATGGAAATTTCGTAACTAAACTGAAAATTTAGTTTAAAATGAGCGGCCATTTATGAGGGTAAAACGTTTCGACTTGACTGTAATGACTGTCCCTGTGGCTGTATGGTGTTAAACTTCTGCCTTTTCCCTAAATGAAAGATTAAAAAGTAACTGTCATTGTCATGTCACTCACTCGTGTGATGGCTGTGTTTTGTTTGTTTTTGTTTTAATTATATAAACAAAAGCGTGTAAAGTAAATTTAATAAAGTTGATGAACATAACAGAACGATGATTTTTACTGGTATTTGTAGACTTTGTTTATCACATTCAACGCAAAAGATGATATCTTTAAGTGAATGCGACGCTTCTATAGCCGTTGTTTTGAGTATACAAGTAAGTTTTAACTACTTATTTCGAAACAAAAAGTTCTAAATGTTTAAAAAATTACAGACACTGGTCAGCTTAAAGTAGTGGTAAAGACTAGCTTAGGCTATTTTATATCAAACTAGCTTTTCTTCGTGATTTTTCTCGCGTTATTCATTGCATCTTGCATTCAAATTGAAATTCTGAGATTCACAAAGTTTCCATGCGAATTCCCAATAATCACATCATAAAAAAAAGCTTAAACTATTGATTTCAATAAAAATTGCATAGTTAACTTGTTTAACTTTAGCCTCTAATCTTAAATTAAAAAGATTTTTTGGAATTGAGGAGTCTCTAAAATTTGTTTGTACAATGTGATCATAATTTAATAATTCTTCTAACATTGCTAAATAAACCTCGAGTAGCTTGGACGCGCTATCCGTTGGAACCCTGTCACAGGGGCCTGCGCTACTCTTATAAAGACTTATTTTTTGATAAGGCAAATGCTGAATACAATAGGGTTCCACCAAGCATCGCGAACGTCCACCATGATCGTTTGCGTTGCATGAAGAACACTTGTGCATAATTTCATGTCCCTATATTTACTGGTTAAGGTTTCGTGGTTACATAAATCTGGAAGGAATAATAAAATAAAAGGAGACCTGTTTTATTCCTGAGGTAAAGATGTCTAAAACTCTCATCAAAAAGCTGGCCTCTTTAGTGTGAAAGAGTAACTAATCCCTTGCAAATATAAATATTGTAAATCTGTTTTTTAAAAAAATACCTCGTTGAGTTTCTTGCCGGATTCTTCTCAACAGAGGTTTTTTCCGAACCGGTGGTAGATTTTTTGACGTTCATAAGTGCTTATCATAGCCTAAATTTAATAAAGAGATTTTGACTTTGACTTTGGGTAAAAAGTACTTACCCTATGTGATATTCCAGAATCCCAGCTATAGTCAATACTATTTATACACCGTGGGCCCGAATGACCCGAGGGATTTTAACCATCGATTTTAGAGCCTAATTGGAGTATATAAAGTAGTATAACATGTAGTCCTATAACAACCCGTTTTTGAGATAATCGTTATTTAAGAAAAATCATAAGTAGAAAAATCTCAAGTGTAATACACCCTAAGTATGTGACGTAGTATGTTTAACCACTTAATATTTTTAAACGCAGACATACTAATGGCATGCTTTCTGGCCAGTTGGCAGTATTTAAGTTTGATATCCAACTACAAGTAGGTTTCATTATCATGGTTATTTCTACCGATATTGAAGATGCGACTTAAAACTGAGTTGAGTAACAGACTGCTGCATAGCCGTGTAATTATAATATCTTTTTCTTGACTTAATCACAATTAGTACTCCGCACTTATCGCTAAAACTTAAGATTGTTTCTATCGCGATAGGAATCGCGAGTTGCGAGAGTGCAAACTATTTGTATTTACCTATGCTATAATAACTGGCCGATATCATGAAATAGATGTTACTAAATGTCAACGTTAAAAATGATTACTGATTGTCACGTCAGATCAAATCACGGTCGGTGTTAAATCCTATTTTTGCTAGAACAGTCGGTATTGCAAATAAAGTGTAATAAATAATAAATAGCTATGCCGAATTATCCTCCTGCTCACTTAGCGGACATCCATTTCATTTATGGGTTTTGTAACGGCAACTCGCAAAGAGCAGTTGCTGAATACCGGAGAAGATTTCCCACTCGTCGCGTACCGCACCATTCCACCTTCGTGGATACACATAGACGGTTATTCTACCGGTTATGGTGAAGAGAATGAAATGTATTTTTCTAGAAACACCAAAAATAAAGTTTTTTTTAAAGGGTATAGCCGTGTAAGGATGGCGAAACTGCCTTTGACGAGAAAGTGGTTTTCCTTTGGCTCGGATAATTGTCTTTACATACGTTGTAATTTGACCAAATTTTAGCCCCAAAATGGGCGTGGTTTTTGAGATAATTAAAAAAAAAGGAAAATCGTTTTTATTTTTTATTTACCAAACTAGTGGCCCGATTTTCACGAAATTTTTATATATTGTGTAGAAAATTAAGAGCGTTTTTTTCTAAAAAAAAAATCCAAATAATTTTATATTTAAGTAAAAAAAAATCATTTTTTTAATATTCATAATTTTTTTTTTTTTACTTGCGAGGTGGCGACACCTACCAATATCAGATATATTATGACCCATTTAATACTCTAATACATATATTTTTTTCAAAAACATTCATTCGGATCATCAGGTTAAAATAAGCGAATTTGTAACATCTCATACAATACATAGCCTTCCATTTACTACGTACATGGGCGTTTTCAAAAAAAGTTGTTGAAATGACTTTTTTTTAGAAGTGGATGAAATTTGGTATTCCTGCTCAGAATCAGGAGCACTTTCGATTATAATAGGAGAAAAAAAATGTCTCAATATTTTTTATTCCATTACGTTACCGTTTTCATACGCGTATCTGTGGCGGTAGTGTAATGGATAACACAAAATTATATGAAAAACCTGGGACACTTTTTTTCCCATTGCAATCGAAAGCGCTCCTGATTCTGATTAGGAATACCAAATTTCATCCACATCTGACAAAAAAGTCATTTCAACATCTTTTTTTTGAAAAAGCCCACCTACTAACATAGGATTCAATAGTAGGGTGGGTTGAAAAAAAAATTTTTTTTATTTTCTTAGCATGGGGGTAGAATTTGTACCTTATGAAAAAAGAAAAATTTTCAAAAAAAAAATTTTACTTAATATTTTGAGGTGGCCCACTCCCTTTTAAAATTAATAATCTATTAAATGAAGTAGTACCAAAAAAAAATATGAAAGGTGTTCTAGAACCTGTAGGGTCTCCCCTCGAAAGCCAATTGGAAATCAAAAGTAAAAAAAAATAATTTTTTATTATTTTTGTAATTAATGTAAAAAATCAAAAAATGACTTCTTTCTTTTGTATTAAAATGAAAGTTATAAGTAAAAAAAATCACAATCGACAATTTTTAGACGTCTTCCACGATGTTTGACCGAAAAAAATTTTTTTTGTTGGAACTACCTCATTTGATAAATTATTAATTTTAAAAGCGAGTGGGCCACCTCAAAATATTAGATAAAAAAATTTTTTTTTTGAAAAATTTTCTGTTTTCATAAGGTACAAATTCTACCCCCATGCTAAGAAAATAAAAAAAAATTTTTTTCAACCCACCCTACTATTGAATCCTATGTTACGTAGGTGGGCGTTTTCAAAAAAAAGATGTTGAAATGACTTTTTTGTCAGATGTGGATGAAATTTGGTATTCCTAATCAGAATCAGGAGCACTTTCGATTGCAATAGGAAAAAAAAGTGTCCCAGGTTTTTCATATAATTATGTGTTATCCATTACACTACCGCCACAGATACGCGTATGAATAAAAAATATTGAGACATTTTTTTTCTCCTATTATAATCGAAAGTGCTCCTGATTCTGAGCAGGAATACCAAATTTCATCCACTTCTAAAAAAAAGTCATTTCAACAACTTTTTTTGAAAACGCCCATGTACGTAGTAAAGGGAAGGCTATGTATTGTATGAGATGTTACAAATTCGCTTATTTTAACCTGATGATCCAAATGAATGTTTTTGAAAAAAATATATGTATTAGAGTATTAAATGAGTCATAATATATCTGATATTGGTAGGTGTCGCCACCTCGCAAGTAAAAAAAAAAAATTTATGAATATTAAAAAAATGATTTTTTTTTACTTAAATATAAAATTATTTGTATTTTTTTTTTAGAAAAAAACGCTCTTAATTTTCTACACAATATATAAAAATTTCGTGAAAATCGGGCCACTAGTTTGGTAAATAAAAAATAAAAACGATTTTCCTTTTTTTTTAATTATCTCAAAAACCACGCCCATTTTGGGGCTAAAATTTGGTCAAATTACAACGTATGTAAAGAAAATTATCCGAGCCAAAGGAAAACCACTTTCTCGTCAAAGGCAGTTTCGCCATCCTTACACGGCTATACCCTTTGTGGGTTATGAATGAACAAATTGAGATATTTTCATTTAATTCAGTTCAATACAAGCATGTTATGACATTTGTTGTCACAAACTAGTAAACAATAACATGTCACATGACATGAACCACACTGCACTCATTGACTCGGGCATCGTATGATATCGGAGCGACTCGTGAAGTGTCATGTTCGCTTACTCTGTTTCTCTACTAAAGATTGGTTCCTCTTACTCACTCTCTTAACTAAAGACTTGTTCACAAGGCCGTGCTAAGCTTAATTGAATTATTTTGTTCTAAAAAATAATTTTAATTAAAGTACATAATTGAACCTATGTTCATATAACATTTTTTACTCGTATTATCGTCAGAAATACCCTGTTAAAATCCCTCGGGTTTTTCGGGCCCACGGTGTATAACAACATCAAAGGGACAGCTATATTTGGTTGATAAACACAGTTGGTTGCTATAACCATTGTTATTTTGGAATAAGTATATGATTGTATTGGGATATTTATTTTTTTTGGTTGTTACACAGACTTTTTTTTTACAGATACCACCAATTGAATTACTCCCAAACCAAGTTTGCACATTGTGTTCAGACAAACTAAAACAATTAAAAGAGTTTCGGTCACAAGTCCATAGAAATGAACAAATACTTATAAATCACTTAAATCAGGGATCAGAATGTCTTAATATATTTTATGAAAAAATAAAAAATAAAATAAAAGAAGAAACAAAGGAATCAATAAGTACGGATGTTATAGATGATAAGTTAATTGATAAAAATGAACTGGCCATAAAAGAGTTAAAGGTGGAAGATTTGAATTTAGAACAAGACATAAATTATGATTCAGAAGATGACATGCCTCTTCTGGAAATTAAAAAGGAAAATAATGATGAAAGTAACAAACCAGAAATTGAAATGGTTGTTAATGATTTCAAATTTAAATGTCTCACTTGTTTTGATAAATTTGAAAATCAGGTAGATTTAGTCAATCATTATAACAATGTTCATAAGACTAAGGTGAAAAACAAACACAGTTACACTTTAGTTAAGGATGATGACAAAGCTTTATACAAATGTGGAGCTTGTGGTGTAACTTATGACTGTAGAAAAAAAATAATAAGACATAGTCAAATTTACAATGAGGAAAGATTTCACTGCAAAATTTGTGGTAAGTGTGAAAAAGTGGTGATTATGTCAACAATATGAAAATGGAATGGGTATAAGAGCATTTTCATTAAAACATGTAATATGTTATAAATTGTCATCAGAGACATCACATAACTGATATTCAACTTTTGCTTAACTATGCAGATGCTAGGTACTTGTTTTAGTAAAAATGCCCATAAAAATCCTGTATACCTAGTCTATAAATTCTTTATTTTTCTAAATCGAAACTTCAAACCTGCTTAAGGGTCAAAAACTACAAAACTTCTACTTACTTATACTTGAAACATTATAGGTACTAAATGTAAACAAACTTTAGGTACCAGATATAGTAAATTCAAAGATTTTAAAAACATTTTACAGATCTGTCATTGTAATGCAAAGTAGATTAGTGTATTTCAACACAAAAATGCAAATGGTTAGATAGTTTAATGGGGGAGTTTCAATATTTAAGACACCAATTGACATTGTTTTGTTTACATTTTATTTAAATAACTATCAAAACCATACTATAATAACCTATTTCTTAATTTTTTTTATTGTTTATTGCAGAAAAAAATGTTTATTTACTGCTACCCCCTCTCTCATCTTTCCCCCAAAGTGCCGCACGTTAGGGCAGGCACATACAGTCAAGGGCAAAAATATGTATGTATACACTTTGGCACCTTCTTTATTTTCGTCATATTTGAACTGCCATATTATTATATAAACTGTCACAGTGGTTAAAGTGACAAGGTACGAAAGTGTAAGTATACGAGGGGCGTTCAATAAATTCTCGGTATTGATATATTTTAAACCTCTTCCGTTATTTTTTTAATACTCGTCGTTAAGTATCTTTCATTGACAGTATAAAAAAGTAAAATTCAAACTGGTAACTTCTTTTGTTTTTTTTGCAACAGCGGAATAAAGGTGATCACTATGAACGATTTTGCAATGTTGAAAAAATTAGAGCACCGAGCCGTGATAAAATTCTTGACAAAACAGGGGAAAAATCAAAAGACCATAAAAGATGAAATGGATTCTGTTTACGGCAAGTCTGCTCCTTCTATATCTATGATCCACAAGTGGTCTAGTGAATTTAAGCGTGCGAGGGAGAGCATCAAAGACGACCCTAGAGCTGGTTGGCCAAACGGGGCTATTTCACCAAAAAATGTCAATAAAGTGGAAAAAATTATATTAGAAGATGGTCGAGTGAAGGTGAAATCTATAGCACAAAGGACCAATCTTTCTATTGGTTTTATGCATGATATTATACATGACCACCGCAATATGTCAAAAGTAAGTACAAAATGGGTGCCGCAAATGCTGTCACCACTTCAGAAAGATACGCGTGTAGCTTGTTGTTCCGACTTTATGGAGATGTGCGGTGACAATCCTGATGAGATACTTCAAAGAATTGTTACCGGAGATGAAACCGGGGTTCATCATTATGATCCTGAGAGCAAGCAAGAATCCATGCAGTAACACATTGAAGGAACACCTCATCCCAAGAAGTTCAAGGTCATGCCTTCAGCTGGTAAGGTCATGGCCACCATATCCCTTTCAGAACCAGCCAATACAATTGTGCGGTTTACTAGGTTGAATTTTATGTCGAAACTAACGCGTTGTTCTGAACGGGCCCTGCATGGCACGATTGTGCGGAAACGTTCCTTCACCTTGCAACAAAATTTTGCGCTTTGGTCTGTTGGCCTACAAGTTTTGACTTGTACAGTTTGGTGCTATTACGATTCTCTGCTTTTGATCAATGTAAGTAAAAAATTTCAATCTTTTTGTTATTCTTCTGTTTTTATGTAGTTCAAATCATAAAAATAGATAAATTGTCTATAATTTTATGCGATATTATTGCTAGTAAATACCATTTAAATTTGTTTTGTATTGAGTCGTCCCGTAATGTACTAACAATCTGTTACACTACCACATGTAATTTCTCGTTTTGTTAAGATTAACAACAATGCCGCGTACTTTAAAGGGCAGCGAGATATGTGACATCCTAAACGGCTTCGAAAAAACACGGTAGCGATGGTTAAACTGATCAGGATATAGCAATTCCTAGCCAGAGTGGTGTCGGAAAGTTAGCTTCTTCCTCGTCTGAAAGCAATGACGACGTGCCGCTTGTTTAACTTCAGATGGAAGAAAAATAAATTAAATCTAAAAACTGTACCAGGAGTAACGCTGGCTCAATCACAACCCGTCAAAATACCAGCCTAAGACTTCGAGCAATATTTCACACCGCAATTATTAAAAAAGTTTGCTCTTGCGACAAATCAATACTACATGTCTGCTTTAATACTTTGCATGTTAAGAGACTAATAAATGTTATTTTTATTATGAATTTATCATTATTATTTTCTTCAATCCGTAATAGTTCAGCCCGCTTTGATACAATTGTGCGCCTGCCAACTGCAATTTAGGCCCCGCGCCATACAATTGTGCGCCCGCACAATTGTGTTGTACAAATGTAAGGGCCGCCTTGATACAATTGGCTGTGTCAATTTTCTCCAAGATGGCGGCCGGAAAATGGAAAATTCACATCAGATTCGTAATCTACACCCAAAATTTAGATATAGGTCACTTTTTGTTTGCAACAAATCCGTACAGTTTCGGCGTCGGTCTGAAAGGGATATTCTGAGATTGTGAGGGAATATTGCTGATCGATTTTAAATCAAAGGCTGTAGATATTACTGGGGAGTACTACGCTAACATTCTACGCCAATTAGGGGAGGCAATCGAAGAAAACAGGAGGAAAGTTAAGCAACGGAGTTCTGCTGCTGCATCACAACGGCCCGGTGCATAGTGCTCGTATTTCCAAGGTAGCTGCTCTTGAATCTGGGTTCGAAAGTAGTACTCATCCACTGTATAGTCAAGATTTAACCCCTAGCGACTTCTTTTTGTTTCCCAATCTCAAAAAAGATCTTCGAGAAAACCGATTTTCTGACGATGAAGCGCTGAGGCAGCAGTTCAGGAGCATTTTGACAGCCAAGACGAAAAATATTTTTATGAGGGTTTAAAAAAAAAAATCGACCGATCTAATAAGTGTATAAACGTAGGGGAGGAACATATTAAAAATAAAAAAATAAACTTACTTTCACTTTCTTTTGTTTTCATTACTATACCGAGAATTTATTGAACGCCCCTCGTACATATTTATGCCCTTGACTGTACATACTACTTTTGCATGAACTATACTATTTCTGCATATATATCTAATTCATAATCAATCTCGTTGTATGAAGAATTGATCAACAATCATTAATTTTCAGGTCGGACATACAAAACAGTTTCTGAGATCATCCGGCACGGCAGAGCTCATTACGGTCCGAAGGTGGCCTGTTCGTTCGGGTGCGGGTTCGCTTCTGTTTACTCTGGAGCACTGAAGACCCATGAGGATCGACACAGGCAAGAATACAAGGTAGACATGAGTCTAAATTTGCTGTGTGTATGTGTGTATAGTTGAAAGATTTTGAACAGAGCTCATATGTAGACTTAAGTGGCTGAGCTCAGTACCCTAAGTGAAAGTTTTCGGTTACAAAATACGTCTCGATCGCGTTCGCGTTAAAATCTCAATTTATCGCCTCTATCGGAACGTTTGCGATGTTCGTGTTTCCATACAAATTGAGATTTGAATGCGAACGCGATCGAGACGACTTTGTAATCGAAAACTTACACTAAGGGTACAGTTCATAATGTTTTAACTATATATAAGATAGTTAGTTATACACATAACATAAAAATGCTGGATCATCATTATCATCTCAGCCATAGGACGACCACTGTTGGACATAGGCCTCCCCCATAGACCTCCAGTTGCTTCGGTTGGCAGCGGCCTGCATCCGTGAACCCGCGGCTTTAACCAGGTCATCCGTCCATCTTGTTGGTGGACGTCCTACGCTGCGCTTGCCGATCCGCGGCCTCCACTCGAGAACTTTTCGACCCCAACGGCCATCCGCTCTCCGTGTTATATGGCCCGCCCATTGCCACTTCAACGAGCTGATGATGGATACATCTCACAGTATGTCAAAACAACTCTCACTTAACTAACACATTAAACTCTATTTTCGAAAAAACTAGTAACTGGATGAATGACCACAACCTACAAATTAATTACGAAAAAACTAAAATAATGACTTACTACCCGCATCAAAAACCCCCATTAGACATAAATTATTCCTATAATCATTTTAAATTAGAGGTGGTTCACGAGTTTCCTCTGCTTGGACTAGTAGTTGATACCCATCTAAATTGGAAGTCACATATTAAAAAGATAAGAGGTAAAATGTCTAGCTTTGCGTACGCTCTACGAGAGATTAAGAAATCCACTAACTTACACGCTGCTCTTGTAACCTATTATGCCTATGCCCACGCGTGGCTTAGCTACGGTATCATCTTGTGGGATAATAGTACAGACGCATAGACACTTTTTACTGCACAGAAAAAACTAATCCGGATCTTAGTAAATATTTCCAACACTGAAACCTGCAAGCCCCATTTCCAAGCACATAAAATACTGACAGTACCTTCAATTTACATACTCGAAATATGCAAGTTTGTTCACAAATACCCTGATTACTTCATACAGAGAGATAACCAACAAAGCACCTACTCACTACGCCACAGAAATAAATTACAATTGCCTCCATCCTATCTCAAAATTCATTCACACGGTACTTACGTCAAAAAAAAAAAAAAAAAAAATATACAATAAATTACCTACCCAAATGAAATCAGAAACAAAAGATAAAAAATTTATACGACTACTAAAAGATTTTTTAACTCAGAAATGTTACTACAGTATAAATGAATATTTAGAAGAATGAAGAAAACTAATTTACCTGTTATTATTATTATTATTGTAATTTAAAATGATCTCATTGCATTAGGCATTACTTGTCCTATTATCTACTCATTGTGTGATATCACATAAGTCCTAAGTCTATGTATGTTATTACTATTAATGTATAGTTTATCTAGATATACCTTACATAAAGTTTATAAGTTTTCCTACTTCTTGCTGTGGTCAAATAAAATAGCATAATATGTAAATGTATAAGTTAATTAATGTACTTAACTAATTTTAAAATTGCTACGCCCCAACAGGGCATCATTTTACTCTTTGTAAAAGGTGTTGCAAAATAAATACTGAATACTGAATACATTATATAAAATAAGTTCAGCTAATGTTCTGCCTCAGGCCTCAGGGCTGGGAAAAATAAAAAAAACATCCTCACATTATTAAATGGGAGGTACCGACCATAAAGTTTTTTTTTTACATTTCACTACCACATTTTGTCTGCGTGATGCTCTAAGCTAAACAATGGACGGACAGTCCAGACAAATGGACATGGCGAGACAAACATGGGTTCCACTGAAAAAAAAAAAACGTGTACTTAATTTTGGATTTTTTCCTGAATTGGATCAAATTTATACTATTTGATGTTCATTTCTTATTCATTCCTTCTAATGTATTTTTCTGTGTATTAAATTACTAGCTTTTGCCCGCGGCTCCCCCCGCGTGGTATTCGGTTATCGCGTGCTGTTCCCCCGGGAACTGCATTTTTCTGGGATAAAAAGTAGCCTATGTCACTCTCGGGCCCAAAAATTATCTCTATGCCAGAAATCACGTCGATCTGTCGCTCCGTTACGGCGTGAAAGACGGAAAATATTTTTATAATACCTATTATAGTATATTTATAATATTATAGTATGGATATGGATGTGTCAATAAATCTCTCTCTTTCTGTCTTTTCAGTATAAATGCGAGATATGTAACAAGAGTTTCCAGGTAAAGACCTGGTATGAACAGCATCAGAACATACACAAGGGCCTCAAACCATTCGTGTGCCAAATATGTGGTCTGGCTTTCCATATGGATAGGTAAGCATATTTACAAGTTTTTTTTTTTGTTGAGGCTTTGAACAATCCAGGTAATCATTGCAGGTGGTAGGACCTTGTGCAAGGTTCGCCCCGATTGCTACCACCATCTGTTCGCTAATCCTGCCGTGAAGCAGCAGTGCTTGCACTGTTGTGTTACGGTGTGGAGAGTAAGACAGCCGGTGAAATTACTGGCACGCGAGGTATCCCATCTTAGGCCTCTAGGTTGGCAATGCATCTGCAATACCCCTGGTATGTACATACCACTTCACACTTGCATCTGCAGTAGCACTTGCACGTTTGCCATCCAGTCGAATAAAAAAAAGGCAAAATATTCGCATTGTTTTACGCGAATGCGAATGTTGATGCGAATGTTTAAAATAATGAGAATTATTCGCATATGCAAATGCGAATATTCGTGACATCCCTAGTCTAGTCAAATGTCGGCTTTGAGAGCCAACAATTGACCTGGCCATTGTGCATGGGATCTAAACCCCCAAGAAATCTTCTCAAGTCTGAGTTCCGAGCACATTCCAACCACAAATTTCATCATATCCCAAGTCTTCTACCTTCTGGCAAATATCACACAAGTAATGGTTTATTTAGAAGTTGAGAGAACCGATACTGAAAGATTTCTCATCGAGAGAGTACTTCAACAAGCACGCATTTGTATTTTCTCAATGAAAAAAAGTCACGGTGTGTACAGACCCTAAAGTTTGATTTATACGTTTCTCAGGTACTTGACGTCACATCGGAGCTCTGTTCATCCCAATGCGTCTCCATTGAACCGATACGTTTGCGTCCACTGCTCCAAGCCTTGTGGGACTATGAAAGCTCTCACTCTACATTTAAAGGTACATTTATTTGTAATTATTCGACTGATGCAGTGTAATAAACGCGGATTGTAACAAAAACCTAAGATTATTATACAAATAATCCATACTAATATCATAAAATGTGAAAGTGTGTGTTTGTGTGTTTGTATGTCTTTCACATCGAAACGGAGCGACGGATTGACGAGATTTTTTGGCATAGAGATAGTTTATGGGCCAGAAAGTGACATAGGCTACTTTTTATCCCGGAAAATGTAGTTCCCGAGGGAACAGCGCGCGATAACCTAATTCCACGCGGACGAAGTCGCGGGAAAAAACTAGTAATACATTATATTCAAATTCAAATCATTTATTCAGTAAATAGGCCACAATGGGCACTTTTACACGTCATTTTTTAAACTACCAGTGCTTTCGGAAAGACCATCATTGCCAAGAAGAATGCGCCGCAAGAAACTTGGGAGAAAGTCATTTTTTCATAAAATAATTACAATCAATACAATAATATACACAGTTTACATTCCCAACGTTGATTTATGTAAACAAGAAATACTTTTTAAGATTTTGTGTTCTAGGAGCACGGAATAACGTCGAGTATGCTTTGCGATTTGTGCGGCAAATCGGTGTCCACTACAGAACAGCTCAAGAAACACAGACTTACACACTCCGGGGTCAAGCCCTTTGCTTGCAAGTAAGTGTCACGTTTATCCATCATCATCATCATTCAGAGCCGGATTAAGTCAGCGCGGGGCCTGTAGCAAATTTTATCATGGGGCCCTTGATTTGCTTCAAGTTTATAGTATAAGTAAAATATTATATTTAAGTCGATCATATTGATACCATCTCATTCTTTGGCGGTGTTTTGTGTTGGTTTTGTTCTATTTACATTAATTTAGAAAAAAAACATGCTTCTATCTGAATTGACGTTTTTTACGATCAGAAAGCATTGGTCGGCGGGGCCCCTAGAATGCCTCTTGCCAGTGGCGTGCCTAGGGTATCAGACTATGGCAAGCCGAGAGATATGTATTAGTATTTTTTATCATTTAATGTAGGTAAATCCATTTTGTTGTCACTTTACTCTTCAATGTTTACTAGTCTGTGAAATACACAAGTCAGAAGACGGCTTTTGGGACGCAATTAAATCTTGCTTTTCAATAAAATTTAATATATTTACCCTTCTACCGATTATTAATTCTTTTATACACTTGTAGTCCACACAAGGACAATTTGATCCGTTTCAGAACTCATTCTCTCTCACAGGCACCGCACTTTACACCGCACTAAAACCAGAATACCTAAGTACTTATTTATTTTTTGAAATGATTGCATCAAATTACAACTCAACGTTACGGCCCACGGTTCGAAATAAACAATCATGAAGTTAGATAGAAGTTATTCATTTCGCCCGCGCACTTGTGTTCCAAACCAAACGCAACAAACTTCACACCGTAAGCCAGCTTCAAAATTGCAAAGAAAGTGCTATTTATGCAGCTATACATCGATATTTGCAATACTAACCTTTTCCTAAGTGTGAAGAGAGCGTTTGGAAGTGGTTTGTAAGCCCCGTAAAAGCCCACGAGAGCGAGCGAGATGTCTTGCTATTTACAACGTACGCCATTATCGCCGCGTTGTATGGACTCGCCGCGCCGCCGCCGGTCGCAATTTTGGCGCCACTGCCGCCACTGGCCATGCACCGGCACCGGATTACTTACGCAATTCTTATTAATTGACGTAAAATAAAGCGCGCTAAATTATTAAAGTGATTTCATTAGAACTTTTATTTTTTCGTTTGGACATTGTTCGGTTTATAAGGCAAGCCCGGCTTTTGGGCTTCTATGTAAGGATCGCCACTGCCTCTTGCTATATGCCTAATCCGCCACTGATCATCATGTCATGTGGTTTGAAAGCCGTGGTGGCCTAGTTGTTTGTCCTATCGCTTCTCAAACAGAGGATCGTGGGTTCAAACCCCGGCTCGCAGCTCTGAGCTTTGCGGTGAAGGAATACACAAACCTACGAAGCAATTCAATGGTGCGTGTGAAATTCCCAATCCGCACTGGGTCCGCGTGGGAACTATGGCCCAAGCCCTCTTGTTCTAAGAGGCCTGTGCCCAGTAGTGGGACGTATATGGGCTGTGACGATTATGATGACAAAGTGCACGTTTATTCATCATCATCATCATCATCATGTCAGCCATAGAATGCCCACTGGTGGACTTAGGCCTTCCCCATACTATGTATCTGGTGCCTTCGGTTGGAAGCGGCCTACATTCACCTTAATAATATATTGGATATGGAAAATCCAGGTGTACAGTTAGCATCGAAACTTTTTTACTCTGTCGTTTTAACACATTTGTCAAATTTGTTGTGGTGTTTAGTGGGCTAATCAACTATTTTGGACACTTTAGACGTCTCCTGCGTTACCAAAAAATCGTACTTCCAACAAGATATTTTACGGTTTAATAGGTTGAACTTACGTAGAGTGGCATGTATTCATGTACACCATCTATTAAATTACAGAAACAAAATGTTTACTTACAATAATCTGCAATTGTTCGAAACAAGTCGCGGACAGATTAGTGTCGGTAAAAAAGTTGATTGGCCCAAGTACGTTGCTGTAAAGCGACAAACTATAAAAGTGTGCAGCTACTTTTTTTTTTTTATTCGACTGGAAGGCAAACGAGCAAGTGGGTCTCCTGGTGGTAAGAGATCACCACTGCCCATAAACATCTGCAACACCAGGGTTATTGCAGATGCGTTGCCAACCTAGAGGCCTAAGATGGAATACCTCAAGTGCCAGTAATTTCACCGGCTGTCTTACTCTCCACGCCGAAACACAACAGTGCAAGCACTGCTGCTTCACGGCAGGATTAGCGAGCAAGATAGTGGTAACAATCCGGGCGGACCTTGCACTTGGTCCTACCACCTGCAAAACAACTGCAACTGCTACTTTAGTAATAATGTGTGTTAATCCATCTCCTCCACCTCCACGCTGTAAAAAGGGGTACCAGAGGTATTGCAGATGCGTTGCCAACCTAGAGGCCTACATAGGATACCTCAAGTGCCAAATTACACAAACCTAACTAACACCACCACCACTGACTCGTTTCGAACTCAATTAAAGTTCATCTTCAGAGCAAGAACCGTTCGCCATACTAAGATCAGGGGTGAGAAAAATAATTGTTTATAGGTCATTGATATGGACCACTGCAAAGTAACGCCTAGTCTTAAGAGTAGGTGTTGCCAAATATCGTATTGCTGCATAAAATTGTTGAGTGGGCAGAAACCCTTTGCTTTTTTTTCCAGATCGTGTGACAAGACCTTTTCAAAGAAGTTCAACTTGAAGCAGCATCAGATCACGCACACAGGCGAACGCGCGCATGCGTGTGTGTCGTGCGGTAAACAGTACACACAGAGGAGCGCGTTGCTACGACACGTAAATAGGTACGCCGCACAGCCAACAACCAACCAACAAAAAAGAACTGCCTTAGGGTACATTTGCAAAAGTATCCACATCTCTGTATATGTTCTAACTTTTGTTTTGTTTTTATTATTATTATTATTATTTATAATGCACAGGCAGCTTATAGCTGATGCGTGCATATCATTGTTCACTTGTGTTATAGTCTTCAAAGTACTTATCAAGCTTTTGATGCTTGCTTAAATAAATAGGTAGTTACATATAATTAAATTGTAAAGAGCGCGTTCTCGCCAACAAACTGTAATATCAGTTTGGCGAGTGGATGTATGCTTTCCGGTGGCGAATGCACTAGTCCCAAAACGCACTATTAGTCAAAAGACTCTAATTTCGAAAGCCCCTCTTCTCATAAGAAACTAGACCCAAAACACCATATTTCCAAAAAGGCTCATTCTCGATTTACACTAGAACCATTGAGAACTAGTCCCAAAATACACCTTTCCCAAAATACCCCAAATTGTGTTCACCTGTAGGTGCCGTAATACTTCATTCTCATAATGCATAGTTCTCAAAACACTCTAGTTCCAAAATACCCTAATTTTTTTCTTTTATTTTCGAATGACTCTTTGAAATTGCTTTCAAAATGTGCATTTTTTTTTTTGCGTTATTTATGCCCATTATTTATTTTATGCGTATGTTTATTACAGTTTATTCGTGCAAATAATGAATCTCAAGCGGTTTTATCTCGTACGACACCGACGTTCTTTCAGGAGTGAAGTCGTCGTCGTGCTTAGTGTATGGAAGCTTTTAAACTTAATACTTTTAATATTTCTAGTTTTATTTGAAAAAAAGTTATTAATTTAATTTTACTCAATGGTTAACGCAAAATTATTGAAATTTTCTGATATCAGATATATTTATGGAACTATCGCCTGGCTACACTTAACGATTACACCCTGTATATAGTTCAAAATAAATTAAAATAATATTTCAATAAAAAATGTTTTTGCAAAAATACTCTTGGCGTCAAACGGGTAACGGTTACGGCTGAAAGCAATTTCAAAGAGTCATTCGAAAATAAAAGAAAAAAAATTAGGGTATTTTGGAACTAGAGTGTTTTGAGAACTATGCATTATGAGAATGAAGTATTACGCCACCTACAGGTGAACACAATTTGGGGTATTTTGGGAAAGGTGTATTTTGGGACTAGTTCTCAATGGTTCTAGTGTAAATCGAGAATGAGCCTTTTTGGAAATATGGTGTTTTGGGTCTAGTTTCTTATGAGAAGAGGGGTTTTCGAAATTAGAGTGTATTGACTAATAGTGCGTTTTGGGACTAGTGCATTCGCCACCGGAAAAGATGTATGTAATACCTATGAGAGATAAATTAAAAAAAATACCATAGAGCTAAAGGTGCGGCCACATGCAGACGCTCGACGCTCGCTTCCAGCGCCAAATCTGGCCACGTGTCATACCTACAAGGTGTTAATTAAATAACTGAAAACAAGAAAGTAGTTTGCTCAGAATCGAGAGTAGAATCGATTACACCGTTTTAAATTAGGTTGTGTTTGTGTTTTTAAATCCCTTTTTTATTGTGTCCAAAGTCAAAGTCAAAATTTAGGCTATAACAAGCACTTATTAACGTCAAAAAAATCTACCACCGGTTCAGAAAAACATCTGTTCAGAAGAATCCGGCAAGAAACTCAACGAGGTATTTTTTTTTTAAGTACAGATTCACAATATTTATAAATGATATCTATATACATTACAAGTATAACACAACTTTATTTTTAACACAGTAAGTTCGCTATTTGAAGGGATCGCTTATGCGGATCGGAATTATTTCCAAATATCCCTGTTCATGATATAATCATTGACTTTGTAATAAGCCTTAGATAATAACGTCTTCTTTACAGTCAATTTGAATTTTGTATCAGTTATTTTGTCCAGTCTGAAAGTTACGACTGCAACAAGCGCCAATTAAATATTTTAGCTAGATTGCATACTATTTCGATAATTTAATACTGGCCCTTTCGCTGTCACTGTGTGTTTTCTCTAAAAACGACAAAGCGCAACTGACAAATACAAATCATGAGTGTAGAGTTAGAAATGAAGTAGAATTACTGACTTAGAAAAACACATGAATATCTTTTAAAATAATGAAGGTATTCAAAAATAAATTCAATCGACTAACATAAAATTAAAAAATATTTTTTGGGTTGCCTGAGGTTTTCAGTTATTTAATTAACACCTTGTATAGCAACAAAGCTGAAAAAACCACAGAAATGCTAAATATTTCCAGTTGTGCAGTAGTGTAATACTTTAACCATCCTTCTATTAATTTATATATTTTTTCCATTTATTGTTTTTCTTTTCTTTTTGCAGACATCACAAGCCACAATAGAAGTAAAAGGAGCTGCTCAAAATTTTGCGGATTTTTTTGTATTTTTTCATTAAAACGTTGTAACGTATTTGGTCTTTTAATTCTCCCTTTTCACATATTGATTTTCACAATTAGTGTACTACATTATGTACAATATTAAAAACAACTCAATGCAAAAGTCGTGTCGCAGCAGATTTTTTTTTTAAAGAGTAAGTTTATTTTTTAATTTTTTTATTCGACTGGATAGCAAACAAGCAAGCTGTCCTGATGTGAGAGATCACCACCGCCCATAGACCTACAATACCAGGGGGATTGCAGATGCGTTGCCAACCTAGAGGCCTAAGATTGGATACCTCAAGTGCCAGTAATTTCACCGGCTGTCTTACTCTCCACGCCGAAACACAACAGTGCAAACTGCAGCTTCACGGCAGGATTAGCAAGCAAGATGGTGGTAGCAATCCGGGCGGACCTTGCACGAGGTCCTATCACCTCCATGTTACGTGTCTTTCGCGGCTGAAAAAAAGGACTTTTCAGCTATTATTTAAATACGCCTCGTAATCTTCTATTCGCGAGCGGGCGAGCTGTCGGTAGGCCTCCAACAAGATGGAGCGACGACCTGGTTAAGATCGCAGGATCGCGGTGGATGCGAAAAGCACAAGACGGATCTGAGTGGAGAGCCTTGGGGGTGGCCTATGTCCAGCAGTGGACGTCTTTCGGCTGACATGATGATGATGATGATGAATCTTCTATTTGTTCTAAATCTTGCATGTTAATTTTGATCCACTTGTAGTTATGTTGATTTCAAATTTTTGCTCACAAGTTTATGTACTCGACTGTACACATTTGGATGACAGTGCAAGTACAGTCGGCAAAAAGAGTGACATTAGAAAAATCTATTGTCCTTTCACTTTGTACGTTCATCCCAGCCTATATACGTCCCACTGCTGGGCACAGGCCTCCTTTCAGAACAAGAGGGCTTGGTTCATAGTTCTCACGCGAGCCTAGTGCGGATTGGGAACTTCACACGCACTATTAAATTGCTTAGCAGGTTTGTGCAGGTTTCCTCACGATGTTTGCCTTCACGCAAAGCTCGTAGTAAATTTCAAATGTAATTCCACATATGAATTTCGAAAAACTCAGAGGTGCGAGCCGGGGTTTGAATCCACGACCCTCTGCTTGAGAGGCGATAGGTCAAACCACTAGGCCACCAAGGCCTTCGGTCAGCTTGGTTCAGCTTCAATCAAAGGTAATTTTTATGATTCATTTCTATTTCGATTCGCTTCTTGTAGGTAGTCGAATTGAAATAGATTGAAATCGGTCCGATGACAATGCAATAATAATCTTCATAGATATATGAAATTGCGTTACACACAATCGCAAAAGCGATTCTCGATGCTTGCTATTTTGGCAGTTTGGCTTGAAACATCTGCATCCACAAACATTAAAAAAAATGCGAGAAATGACAGCTGACTGACCAGTGTTGCCATCTATACAGATTTATCTGTATCTATACAGATTTTTAAGCTATTTATACCATCGAAATAGTAAGTACTCTGGAATGAACACTCCAAAAACAGACGAGCAAAAACCGACCTAAAAGACATTGACATAAGAACTAATGGGCTCCGGTCCGGGTGAAATAGCAAGCACGGAGTCAGTGTGTCCCTCTCTAAGTATTGCCAGAAAATAAATAATAAATAGTTAGTAAATTTTAGTTTCGTGAGCGTTGTCTTTTAAAAATATTGAATAAAATGTATACATTTATAATAAGCAATAATTACACGATTTAATATTTTTTTAATGAAATAAGCTTTAGATCTTTTTTCACGAGCTAATTTTAACTTGATGGTAGGTTTTATTAATTTCTCAATGGCCACACCAAACAGTAAGATGGTAGCTTCGTTATTGAGACTAGGGTGACAATCTTTTCACGATGTATCCAAATGGCTAATATGTAATATTTATTATAATATAATATTTTATACCCATCATACGTATTGTCTAATACGAATGATACATTACATGCATAAATTAATAATTCTACTACATTATATTATATTATAATATTATTATAAACTTTTAAAATTTCCAGGGGAATTTGGAAAAATCCCGAAAATTTCAATTATAACTACCAGATCGATTCAGTTTACGCATGCGAAGACGCTGGTAAAAGTTAATAAATAATGAATAAGTAAATAATAGTGTAATATATATGTATTGTCACTTAGTCTTCATTCATTTATTAACCTAAATGATAGAGCATCTAATATCGGACGTTTTTTGCAATATCGGTATTTTTTCAATACCGAAAATTCAAATACCGATATTCCGGTATTTTGGTATTTTTTCGATATTCGTATTACTAAAGTAAAATGAATGAGTTTCGCACTATCAAAACCTTTCCGGTTCCGACAATCTTAAGTACGAGTAGGTAGCTAAGATTATTTCAAAAATGTCTAAGATTATATTAATGAAATAAGTATTAATGCATTTGTGACTTGCAACGTTTGAGTGTTGCGACTCTATTTAATAACAATATAATTGGTATTTAGAGATCAATATCGAAATACCGGTATTATACAATGTCAATACCGGTTTTGCCAATATCATAAGTTTTGCCTATAGAAAAGTGAATACTTATGTTACTAGCACCGACGTACAAACTTAAAATTTATTTGCTCTAGTCTCTACAAGCCGTATCATAAGGACTTGGTATACAAGTAATAAAAATTCTGGTTATTGCTACTTAGTATATTTTTCTGACAATGAAGTACTAGGAGGAAGGAATGTCTCATTAATTGCATAAAATTATGGTCATACTAATAGAGTGAGATAAAATAACCCTGTGGTAGCTATCTCTATCGGCAAAAAGTCGGACCGTGATTCCTGCACAGTGCACATTCCAGGTACTTACTATTTCGATGATTTATACAGATTACAGATTTGGCTCTAGTTTTATACAGATTTTTTAAAAAGTTGACGTAACTAATCATTTTTCATTTAATATGGCTTTGGCAGAAATTATTTTTTTCTTGTTATGGCAATCGACAATATTAAGGACAGTGACTCACTTCACTATGACGAAATACGCGGCCAAAGCTTAAAATGAGGGGGATGCAATTAGTTAATACGTCATTTTATCGTTACGTGACAGCGTGCGTCTCACTTTCGCGCAGCTAAATCCCTGCGAAATCGAGTAGTCTGTTTTCGCTCGGTAATGTTCATGGAACAGTACCATGAACATTACCCTTCCTATATACAGATTTCATACAGATTATGGGCAATTGATGCCATCCAGATTTTATACAGATTTAGAAACATTACACTACAGATTTAGAGGTTTAGAATGTGGCAGCACTGTGACTGACATTAGGCATTTGACAGCGTAGCGCAGCAGTCTGTCCTGTCAGTCTGCTGGTTCCTATTTTTTCCAGCTTGTCGATGTTTTACGAAATAATAACAATACGTTTTGTTAAATTGCGTAATATCTTGATTTAATTTCAGCTATTGTTCTCTAAAAACTCGCACGATGGAGGATTCAGTAGAAATGGGGCCAAATCAGTATTGTTTCGGATGTTTGTCTGGCAGGGAGGAAAATTCGGTTTATCGGATTATTTTGGGAAATTCTGCTTTGAAAACGATTTTCCAGGTATTGAAATTTTTACTAAATTCACTAACAGAGTATAAAATAAAGAAATGTATAAGGCCAGTACAAAATGAGTTTGTTGGGAATATTATTGGATAAGAAACATAAGTTCGGAACTCTTTGAATCAGTTAATAGAATAGTTACTACTAATACATTATTTGTTTAGAGCATTTATCACCGCTCAGATACATTTCCTAAGCATTTTCTATGATGCTACCTGTCTAACCCTACAAAATAAATAAAATCACTTTATTTATTCATATGCCTGTAAAAACAAACAATTATTTTGCATATGCCATTATAGTCCTAAGTCCTCGAAAACTGTATTAAGCAAAAATCAATTCTAAGAATAACTGCTGAATGTACTAGTACAAATTTTTCAATAACAAGAATTAAATTTATTTATAATGTTTTCAAAATCACAGAGTTCTCAGCTCGGTCTCTAGAACTAGTTATGCTAATTTAATATTTATTTTCTTGCATAATTAATCTACTAAGTCTACAAATAATCATACTTTAATATTTCAGACTGACAAGTTACTTTTATGCTACCTTTGCAAGAGAGCATTGCAACAAGCAGAAATGTTTATACAAAACGTTCAGAACAACCAAATACTTTTGGAAAACCAAATTAGTGTATGTATACTTAGCCCTATTCATATTTAACATAACTCATTAGAAAATAAGGTCCACTTGAATTTCATTAGTAAAATGAATAAAACAATTTAAGTTGTATTTTTATCTGAATACATTAAACTGAATGAAAAGTGTGATTGTTATATTGTGTTAGTAAAATTATATTTTAGAGCAGGAATTTTATAATTATTAGTATTTTTAACCCCCAACACAAGAAGAGGGGTGTTATAAGTTCGACCACTATGTGTGTTTGTTTGTCTGTGGCACAGTAGCTCTTAAAGGGGTGGACCGATTTGAATGCGGTTTTTTAAATTAAAAGCAGGTTTTCTAGTGATGGTTCTTTGACATGTTTTATCAAAATCGGTTCAGCCGTTTTTGAGATATTTAACTTTGAAGTGACAAAGTCGGGGGGTTTTCCAACTTTTTGTTGGTTAGGTTATTGTTTTACTGATTTAAGTCCATGGCCCCTATTTTCTTTTGAGTGATATTTTTATGTAAATTATATTTATGTAAGTATTTAATTTATGTGTTTTGAGTAATGTGTTTATTTTTGAATGTGGGCTGATTTGTAGTGATCGTCACAGTTAGTGCCATTTCTCGGGACTTCGGTACTCAATCTTAGTATGGATATAAGCTTGTAACCCCGGCATTTCAGCTTGTGTTTGGTTCAGTAATGTTATAAATTTATAATTGCAAACTAATTAATTGGTCAGCTATTTTCTCATATTACTTCAATTTATGACACGCCAAGAATTTTATTTGTAAAAAAATACGAGTCCCGGAATCCCGTGTCTTATCCATGTTAAGTATAATGTTTAAGGTCATTCACCCGAAATGGCACTACCTGTGACGATCACTGCTGATTTGATATATTTATATCTCTGATATATTTATGATGTCAGTTATTTAATAAACAAACAAATTCCACAGTTAACGGAATCTGACATGAACTTAGCCCGAACACAAATTCGACCCCCATATCGGCTCATCAGAACGATTCTTGACAGCACGGATTACAGAGCTGACGAGTCACTCGTTGATGAAGTCTCCATCGTTCTAAATAGTAATAAAGATGTTAAGGTCAAGCAGGAGATGAAGGAAGAAAGCGAGGGGTCTGAGGGAGAAGCAGATGATGACAATGGTGAGTGACATCCAGAGTTTCTCATCGTGAACTGTAAACAATTCACCATCATCATCATCATATCAGCTCTAGGACGTCGACTGTTGGACCTAGGCCTCCTCCATAGACATCCAGTTGCCTCAATTGCAAGTGGCTTGCATCCATCGTGAACCCGCGACTTTAACCAGGTCATCTGTCCACCACATGCTATGCTGTGCTTGCTGATCCGTGGTAAATAATTACTTTGAATAATTTATTAAATCAGTAGGTCAATGAACTTGAACCACAACCAATTTGGCTCACCTGCGACCTTACGATAGCTAGCTACGTTGATGCAACAAATGGGCAAGACTAACCCATTTTTTATATCATTTATGAATATATTATTGACGACCGAATGGCTAAGTGGTTAGAGAACCTGACTACGAAGCTTGAGGTCCCGGGTTCGAATCTCGTCGGGGCAGTTATTTGTATGAATAATACGAATGTTGGCCACATTGCACGCAGGACTGATGGCCGATGGGGTCAGAAGGTTCTCGAATGGCGTCCGCGGACCGGGAGACGAGCTGTCGGTAGGCCTCCAACAAGATGGAGCGACGACCTGGCTAAGATCGCGGGATCGCGGTGGATGCGAAAAGCACAAGACCGGTCTGAGTGGAGAGCTTTGGGGGAGGCCTATGTCCAGCAGTGGACGTCTTTCGGCTGACATGATGAATACGAATGTTTGTTCTCAGGTCTTGGATGTTTAATATGTATTTAAGTATTTATTGATCTATATTTAAGTATGTTTATCCGTTGCCTAGTGTCCATAGTACAAGCTTTGCTTAGTTTGGGACTAGGTCAATTGGTGTCAAGTGTCCCATGATATTTATTTATTTATTTATGTAGTGTACTTACCTACATAGTAACTTGTGGTATTTTATGGTAATTAAAGTGTATACCATATTTTTTCTAGATTACCAAGACAACTATGTGAAAGATGAAGATTTTCCGTTGAAAGACCTACTGAAAAAAGAAATGGTTGTAGAAGAGATAGATCCGAAAAGTTTGAAACGAAGCCTGAAGAAAAGGAAATATAAAAAGCACAAAAAGCAAACACAAGGTATTTTAATCATATTTTATTATTATTATAATTATCAGCGTATGGCGTGAAAGACGGACAAACATACACACATACACAAAACACTATCTCTATGCCAAAAATTACGTCGATCCGTCGCTCCGTTAGGGCGTGAAAGACGGACAAACATACAAACACAATTTCGCATTTATAATATTAGTATGGATTTCATATAAATCGTGGGAGTGCGTGAATAGGTAACACACAGCCATACTTTCGCGTCTATAAAGCTAGTAAGGCCATCTGTCGCTTATTTCAGAAGCTCATATCATCGAGACAATCTACATAACGCGTGAGCAGTGCTTGGAGGAGCGAGAGAGACAGAAGCTAGAGCGGCGATACGTCGTCTCGACTTACAAATGCGAAGACTGTGTCAAAGGATTTAATTTTAAAGAAAGTTATGACAAACATTTAGAAAAACATAGTGAGGTAAGAATTTTACAAATGTTTTATAATTTTACAAATAAAAAATCAACGAACTAGCAACAAACTTTGCTAACCCGCGATAGCAAATTATTTAGAATTGGTTATTTTTCAAGTGTCAAGAGCGATTTTCCAATAGCATGTAAAAGGCTTGTAGAAATTCACTCAGTTTCCTTGAGTTAATACAACGAAAATTTAGTCGGGTTTGTTCATTACGAGGGTCAAACTGAAAGTTCTTAGAAAATCAAAAACTGAGCAAACTAGCAAGTTATTAGTTTTATTATATCTTTTCAAAATAGTGTCCATTCACATCAATACACCGCTGCATCCGATGGAACCACTGAGAAAAGCACTTAGCCCACTCGTCCTCAGGGGTCTCTTCGACGGCCTTTTGAAACGCACCCACTGCTTCCTCGGTGTTCATAAAAAGTTTTCCTCGAAGTTTTTCTTTTGTTTTCGGGAATAAATAAAAATCGCAAGGTGCGAGGTCGGGGCTATACGGCGGGTGACCCAGTAATTCCACGTCTGACGTCACTAAATAGTCGATCGTTCGCCTGGCGGTGTGCGACGAGGCGTTGTCGTGGTGAAGAAGGATCCTACTTCGAGGTCGCTTCTCCCGAACTTTTTCCAATACAAGTGGCAAACAATTGTTAGTGTACCACTCTGCAGTAACTGTTTTTTGATCCTCTAAAACAATTGTCGCATAGTGACCTGTCCTTCCGAAGAACGAGGCCACCATCTTTTTTCCCACGCTTCGACCTCTCTTCACTTTAGTTGGCAACTCCTCGAAAGGAAACACCCAATGAGCAGACTGTCTCTTGGTTTCTGGATCATAACAGTAAACTCAGCTTTCGTCACCCGTAAGTATGTCGAAAACAGCATTTGAGTCACCTCCGTTAAATCTTTGAATCATTTCACGGCACGAATCAACCCGACGGAGTTTTTGGGCCTCGGTCAAATTATGAGGTATCCACCTCGCACAAAGCTTCCTGACCGCTAAATGTTCATGGAGGATTTTATGCACTTGACTCATACCGATGCCTAAGCTTGTCCGAATCTGCTGATACGTCACTCTTTTGTCAGTCTCTATCATACGCTGGACAACACTGATGTTATTTTCAGTCGTCGCCGTAGAAGGCCGTCCCTCACGCAGATCGTCGGTGAGATTAGTGCGACCACGTTTAAACTCATTAAACCAGTTGTAAATGGTCGCACAAGATGGGGCTTCATCATGAAAGGCCAATCGAAGTCTATCATAGCTTTCTTGTTGACTTAAATGACATCGAAAGTCATAAAAAATCATTGCATGAAAATTTTCGCGAGTTAAATTCATGTTGACGTGACGCAGACAATTTTCAATTTACCGCCAAATCATAAAACAAATGACAAATGAATGAAATACATACTCAATAATATTGGCAAAGAGTTCCATTTTCAAAATTTAAACTTACTTTTTTATTATATTGTTTACAAGTGGCCAGTTCTAAAAACTTTCAGTGTCGCCCTCGTATTCCGTATGATTTTCATGGGAACATTTAAGTTGGCATGGTAGAGTCTTACCCCCTTATTCATAAACGACAATCAAACCTATTTTAGTTAAAATGCCGCTAAAATTCGTTTGTCCTTATCTGTCACTTCGACATTTGTATTTGTTAGAAAGGGACAAAGCATTTGTTAGTTAACATAGGCTTGTTAAGTTTTATGAATAAGGGGGTTACAGTTTCCAGGTTATTTTAATAGATTCTAGTAAAGTACAGGAAGTCTAAAAAAAATAATTGAAAATGTCATCGAATTCTACGGTCCATTCATAAAAAAATGTGACCACGACGATTGTAACGCTCGCATAATCCAATCAGCAAAAAGCAGTGTGCAAATAAATTTTAACCTGGTTTTAAAATTGTGTTTAAATGCTAATTTTAATCAAGTTTCTATTTATTCCAGAGCAATGGTGAATACCAATGTGAAATCTGCAAATTAAGGATGAGTACTGAAGAAAAATTGATCAGCCATAAGAGATACCATGAAGTGTGAGTATCTGATGAAATTCTCATCGTAACCTAACTCAGACATTCTCATTTCTCTGTGCACCAGTCTAATTATCGCGTCGCCATTAACCCTTTCGTTCCGGATGACGAGTTAACTCGTCTTGTGCGATGTGCTCTCAGATCCGGTAGACGAGTAAACTCGTCTTAAAAAAATTGACATTACATCCTAGATTACGGCAATCGACAGTCACTTGCACAACCGGACACATTGCTTCCTGTACTCTTACAGCCTTATTCATAAAAAGTTAGAGCCTCCTTGAAGGCTTCTTGATGTCCCGATGCTAAAAAACGTGATTCATAAACGTCTGTTAGCGCTAATCAGTTGATCAAGGCTCTGCTAAAGTTAGAAGACCGTAGACCCTCCTTTATCTCTCTGCTAAGTCATAAAATGGCCGCCACAAATTTGAACAGCTGACTTTGACAAGAGCAAAAAACCATACCGATGCTATTTTTATGGAAGTTTACGCAAAGATTAAAAAAAAATCAGGAAAATTTATTTTCAGGAATTTTTATTTAAAAATCCTCTAATAATATGAAAAAAATAAAATTACGATGATTAAAATAGTTACGGCTTTTTGCACTTAGTTTAGGTCTACTAAAACACGCGGATCGGAAATGGCGGGAAAACAAACATCTCTGCTGTCACTGCTGTCAATTATTTTTTTTAAATTCTCGATAAGGCTATTTTTTGTCTTTGATTTGTCAAGAGTGCCAACATAACGCGTCTAATCAGTCTATCAGCAGCTCATCAGCTAGCAGACTGTTAACAAGCGTTTATGAATCATACTTCTTGACAAACGTCAAACAAGCTTAATCAGTCTGTTAACTAACAGACTGATCAAGCCTCAATTAAGGATTTTTTATGAATAACGCTGTTAGTCTTGAGCCATATTTATTTGCTGCAGTTATGCAGTTAGTAATGTTGCCAACTAGTGAATAAACTTATTAGTCTACCCCAAGAATATTCGTTACGCATTTGTGTCTAAATACGTTTTGAACAAACAACATGGAGAAAAATAACTGTACCAAGCCAACGAGTTATCTCGTCTACCGGATCTGAGAGCACATCGCACAAGACGAGTTAAGTCGTCTTTCGGACGTAAGAGCATCATTTCTGTGAACGAGTTAACTCGCCTACAGGACTGAGGAGCAGGTATCAATTCACTGAATATGGAAAACTGGGTAGATTTTTTGTATGGCTTTGCCGGAACGAAAGGGTTAATGGCAGCATGTTTCTTCCCTCAGCCGGTACCGCTGTCCCGTGTGTGGGTTGACACGCATCAGTCGGCTGACCGTCAAAGACCATTACTCGGCGTTCCACACCACCAACCAACACAAGCATAGCTGCCCGCACTGCTCTAAATGCTTCAAGTAAGAACGGATATTATGTAGGACTGTGTTGCCATGGGGGTTGGCAGCGCTAGAGTTGTCACGAAGGTTGGCAGCGCTAGTGTTGTCACGAAGGTTGGCACCGCTAGTGTTGTCACTAAGGTTGGCAGCGCTAGAGTTGTCACGAAGGTTGGCAGCGCTAGTGTTGTCACGAAGGTGGGCACCGCTAGTGTTGTCACTAAGGTTGGCAGCGCTAGTGTTGTCACGAAGGTTGGCACCGCTAGTGTTGTCACGAAGTTTGGCAGCGCTAGTGTTGTCACGAAGGTTGGCAGCGGTAGTGTTGTCACGAAGGTTGGCAGCGCTAGTGTAGTCACGAGGGTAGGCACCGCTAGTGTTGTCACTAAGGTTGGCAGCGCTAGAGTTGTCACGAAGGTTGGCAGCGCTAGTGTTGTCACGAAGGTTGGCACCGCTAGTGTTGTCACGAAGTTTGGCAGCGCTAGTGTTGTCACGAAGGTTGGCAGCGCTAGTGTTGTCACGAAGGTTGGCACCGCTAGTGTTGTCACGAAGGTTGGCACTGCTAGTGTTGTCACGAAGGTTGGCAGCGCTAGAGTTGTCACTAAGGTTGGCAGCGCTAGTGTTGTCACGAAGGTTGGCACCGCTAGTGTTGTCACGAAGTTTGGCAGCGCTAGTGTTGTCACGAAGGTTGGCAGCGGTAGTGTTGTCACGAAGGTTGGCAGCGCTAGTGTAGTCACGAGGGTAGGCACCGCTAGTGTTGTCACTAAGGTTGGCAGCGCTAGAGTTGTCACGAAGGTTGGCAGCGCTAGTGTTGTCACGAAGGTTGGCACCGCTAGTGTTGTCACGAAGTTTGGCAGCGCTAGTGTTGTCACGAAGGTTGGCAGCGGTAGTGTTGTCACGAAGGTTGGCAGCGCTAGTGTAGTCACGAGGGTAGGCGCGCTAGTGTTGCCATGAGGGTAGGCATTGCTAGAGTCGCCACGAGGGTAGGTGCGCTAGTGTTGCCATGAGGGTAGGCATTGCTAGTGTCGCCATGAGGGTAGGCGCCCTAGTGTTACCTGAAAGTAGCCAGTGCTAGTATCGCCATGAGGGTAGGTATGCTAGTGTTGCCATGAGGGTAGGCAGCGCTAGTGTCGCCATGAGGGTAGGCAGCGCTAGTGTTGCCATGAGGGTAGGCAGCGCTAGTGTCGCCATGAGGGTAGGCAGCGCTAGTGTTGCCATGAGGGTAGGCAGCGCCAGTGTTGCCATGAGGGTAGGCAGCGCTAGTGTCGCCATGAGGGTAGGCAGCGCTAGTGTCGCCATGAGGGTAGGCAGCGCTAGTGTCGCCATGAGGGTAGGCAGCGCCAGTGTTGCCACTAACTATTAACCTATGGAGCTAAAATTTCCTCTTGTTTTATCCATTCCGTGAACAATTCCTACTTTATTGCAGGCGGCAAGTGTCATGGCGAAAGCATATATCGAACGTGCACTCACACAAGCGCGTGACGTGTGGATATTGCAAGAAGTCCTACGCCAACAAAGACGTGCTCAAAGCACATTTGATAGTGTGAGTATCACGTTTTTGAACAAAGCTTCACTCCGACCTGTAAACTATTACCACAGTATATTATAATATAAGCTAATGCAGTATGGAATGGAAGCTACGAAGTTACGATCAAAACGATCACACTCACACAGATGCGCGCTCTACACGGCCTCTGAGGGGGTCTCGCGGTACTGCAGCAAAGTTTTACTATTTTATTTATTCTCAAAAAAAGGTACATAATTTTAATTAAAGAAAGAAAGAAAGAAATCATTTATTCGTGACAAAGTAGCATAGCATAACAAAAAAAAAAAGATATTGAAAAGTGCGAAATTGTTTTGTCACGAAATGGTCCCAAATCAGCAAAAATTACATTACTAATTTCGCCAAACTATGACGTTCACTTTCTATGTAACTTTTATTTCTCATGCATTATTATTTAATTATATTTTTTAGTTTTATTGATTACGACAGTCCGGTCGGCTACGGTTAAAAAAGAATCCTGATGGTAAGAGATCACCACCGCTCATAAACATCTGCAACACCAGGGGTATAATGATATAAGATGGGATATAAGGGGTATAAGATGGGATACCTCAAGTGCCAAAATGATCGAGAGTCAAAGACACATTTTTCAAAGTTTTTTATTCTGGACTATGGAACAATCCGTAAACGACCCAACTAATTTGTCGTAATTTGGCGGCACTCTTTCATTTTTAAAATTAATTGATGCTACTTAGAAATCTGATATTTTTTTCTGTTAATTACAAAGGTTATTCCTATCTAAAAAAAGTTTCAAGCGTTTATAAATCTTTCAGACATTCCCCATTTAAAGCCCTAAGGTGAGAGACCCTGTATAAATTAAAGTTTGTATTTCCAGTCAGCATCCTAAAGAAGTGTCAGCGGGCGAGATAACTAAATCGCACGTTTGCCAAGACTGCGGAATGGCATTCAAAGCACCTTCGCAGCTGAGGATACATAGCATCAAGCACTCACTCAGCAAGGATTATTACTGCGTTGAGTGCGACAAGTAAGCATTGAGTTACGTTGAATGATTGAGTGTATTGATAAGTAGCGCGTTAGCTCCTTTGCCGGAACAAATACTAGAAGAAACCGACTTGGAGATATTTAAACGCGTGGGATACAGTCTTTGAAGTATGTGAAGTACAGTGTGTTTTAGCATCAAGCATTCACTCAGCAAGGATTATTACTGCGTTGAGTGCGACAAGTAAGCATTGAGTTACGTTGAATGATTGAGTGCATTGATAAGTAGCGCGTTAGCTCCTTTGCCGGAACAAACACTAGAAGAAACCGACTTGGAGATATTTAAACTCGTGGGAGTCTTTGAAGTATGTGAAGTACAGTGTGTTTTAGCATCAAGCATTCACTCAGCAAGGATTATTATTGCGTTGAGTGCGACAAGTAAGCATTGAGTTACGTTGAATGATTGAGTGCATTCATAAGTAGCGCGTTAGCTCCTTTTCCGGAACAAATACTAGAAGAAACCGACTTGGAGATATTTAAACTCGTGGGTCTGACTGAAAGACTGTAGTCTTGAAGTATGTAAAGTGTGTTTTTTTTTATTCGACTGGATGGCAACCGAGTGGGTCTCCTGATGGTAAGAGATCACCACCACCCATAAAAATCTGCAACACCAGGGGTATTGCAGATATTTTTATACTTTAGTACCTTGTCACTGTATGCCATCTGACAATTTTACATAAAAGTTCAAATATGAAGTGACAGTGACAACAGTAAACTTAAAGTAAAAGTAGACGAAAGTTGTAGTGTTGGCAGTCAAACGGAACATATTAGAATTGTTGTTTCCTTTCAGGAGTTTCAAATCGGCATCTATACTGAAACATCATTTGAAAACTACATCAACACATGTCAGTTACGTCGAGTTACCGTAAGTAGCGCAATACCGTTTCTTAACCCCCGACGCAAAAAGAGGTTCTAAGTTTAACCGCTATGTGTGTCTGTCTGCATCACCGTAGCTCTTAAAAGAGTGAACCGATTTGAATGCGGTTTTTTTTTATTTGACAGCAGTTTAAATCTTTGTTTTGGACATTTCCCAAGCGACATTATCGTCACTACTTTAAATAACCCTCCTTCTTCGCAGTCGGGTAAAAAAACTTGTAGCTCAAAATAGATAATTTTTCAGAGTGAACTTAATGACCATTACGTCAAGGTTCAATTTTGTTTACATATTGATTTTAGATACGAGATTTTTTCAAAATAGTTACGATGTTTTGTCTTTTTCAGTCTACAATGTGAACACTGCGACAAGCGCTTCGCGATCCGTCGCGACTTAGACAGACACACTAACAGAGTGCATTTGAACATTAAACCGTTCCAGTGCGACCAGTGTGAAAAGGTAAAAAAATGGGCCAAGAGCAAGTCATACTCGCGTTTCGAGGGTTCCGTAACAATTTTTAGGTACCTATCTATGAATATTCAGTGTTAGTAGAACCCTGCAGAGCTACTCCGAAACTCGAAATTCGAAGTTCGTGTCGTGCGGTCCCTCTGACACTTATACTATTTAATACGAGAGCGAGAGGGACCGCACGACACGAACTTCGAGTTTCGGAGTAGCCCCGCGGCTCTTGAGAAAAATGTACGCAGTGTGTGATTATTTTTAATAATGATGCAAAAAGAAGGGCGTTATAAGTTTTACTTCGATGCTGTTTATCTGTGGAATCGTAGCTCAAAGGGATGGACCGATTTCGATGCGGTTTTTTTACGTGAAAGCGGGTTTCCTTGTCGTAGTTCTTACTATGTTTAATTAAAATCCGTAAAGCAATTTTGTGATATTGATTATTGAAATGTTACTGTTTTATGTGAGTGTGCGCGGACCTAGGTTATCGCGCGGTGGCGCCCTCTACCGGAATAAAAAGTGTCCTATGTTGATCCTTGGGGCTTAAACTATCTCTATACCAAATTTCATCCAAATCGGTTCAGCGGTTTCGACAGTTACTTTCGCATTTATAATATTAGTAGGGATGGTACTGCTTACTGACAGATAGAGAGGCATAAAAAAATCAGAGGCATAAATGGTAATATGTGAAGTTTTTTTTGAGATATTCTGACCAAGTTAATAATGTATGTTCGTCTGTATGTGCAGGCGTACGTGAATGGTTGGTCTCTGAACGAGCACCGCCGCCTCGTGCACGAAGGGTACAAACGTCCCCTCAAATACCCATGCCCCATGTGCGATAAGGTCTTTGACGTGAGTATAAGATCTATACTTAATGCCGTAAAGTTAGACTATGAAAGTATTTTTTGGCATAATTTTCATTTCATCATCATCATCATGTCAGCCGAAAGACGTCCACTGCTGGACATAGGCTTCCCCTAAGGCTCTCCACTCAGACCGGTCTTGTGCTTTTCGCATCCACCGCGATCCCGCGATCTTAACCAGCGGTCGTCGCTCCATCTTGTTGGAGATCTACCGACAGCTCGTCTCCCGGTCCGCGGACGCCATTCGAGAACCTTCTGACCCCAAATGAAATTGAATTACCGAATTGTATTACTGAATTTTCATTTGTCATACTTTTATTTTTTATTCGTTCTTGGAAGCCGTGGTGGCCTAGTGGTTTGACCTATCGCCTCTCAAGCAGAGGGTCGTGGGTTCAAACCCCGGCTCGCACCCCTGAGTTTTTCGAAATTCATGTGCGGAATTACATTTGAAATTTACAATGAGCTTTGCGGTGAAGGTAAACATCGTGAAGAAACCTGCGATGCAATTTACTGCTGCGTGTGAAGTTCCCAATTCGTACTGGGCCCGCGTGGGAACTATGGCCCAAGCCCTCTCATTCTGAGAGGAGGCCTGTGCTCAGCAGTGGGACGTATATAGGATGGGATGATGATTTTTCCTTGATGTAATATTTAGGGTTCAGTAGAAAACAATACAATACAATACAATACAAATACTCTTTATTGTACACCAGAAATAGTAAGCGATACAGAAAACAGGTACACAGAGAAAATTACAAGGTAAGCAATAGAAAACGTGACAAAACGGTACCATCGCAGGGACTGTCTGTCCGTCTGTCACTTTTAAAGTTTATTCCGAATCTACTAGACTGATTTTTGCTGAGAAGGTTAATGAACATAGATATCTTTACACTTTATTACCTTATCTTTGTCATTTTGTGTTTCACTTTTTGTATAAAATTGTCAGAAGGTAGGTATATCATGTGTTACAATTCAACTATAGTCAACAAAAACATCGTCACCAAAAAGAAAACAAATGTTTATCTCAAGATTGTTTTTTTAATCTTTTTGTATTTTTTATTTCAATTCCAATTTTTTTTACTTATACGGTCGTCCCGTAAAACCTAAATTGAAAATACAAACTGAAATATAGAAGCACAGAAAAACCACAAAAATAAATAAGAAACAAACAAGCTGAGATACCTATGTGGTGCATAGGGGAAATTCGTGTCTATACCGTTGTCCAGCGGTGGTGTAGTGGTATAGCACGCGGCACGGACTGCCGAGGACCTGGGTTCGATTCCCAGCGCTGGTCTTATTTTTCAGATTTTTCTGTGCATCTGTATTTCAGTTTGTATTTTCAAATGTTTATCTTTTTTTTCTCCACCAGCGCAACCAAGTGCTGAAAGGCCACATCCGCACGCACACAGGCGAGCGTCCCTACCAGTGCAGCCGCTGCCCCGCCCAGTTCAGCCAGGCCAGCATACTGGGGACGCACGTGCGGCTCATACACCTCCGACTCACCCGGGATGGACGTCCGAAGCCTAAGCCTAATAAATAAACTATAGAAAAAAATACGAAAACGGCAATAGAATTTGATTGCCAATGCCAATAAAATGGACTCTAATGTTCAACAAAAATGGTCCCCTATATTCAACCAAAATGGTCCCCAACATTCGACTAGAATGGTCACGACCTTGTATCAACAATAATGTACAAAAATAGTTCCCAACATTCAAGCAAAATGGTTACTTACAATCAAAGTACAAAGACCCCCAATAGTCAACCAAATGGTCTCAAGTCTAGTATCAAAATGATCCCACTATTCGACAAAAGGCCACATCCGCACGCACACCGGCGAGCGTCCCTACCAGTGCAGCCGATGCCCCGCGCAGTTCAGCCAGGCCAGCATACTGGGCACGCACGTGCGCCTCAACACCTCCGACTCACCCGGGATGGACGTCCCAAGCCTAAGCCTAATAAATAAACTATAGAAAAAAATTACGAAGACGACAGTGGAACTTGATTGCCAATGCCAATAAAATGGACTCTAATGTAACAAAAATGGTCCCCAATATTCAACCAAAATGGTCCCCAACATTCGACTAGAATGGTCCCGAGCTTGTATCAAAATGATCAACAACATTGTAAAAAAATAGTTCCCAACATTCAAGCAAAATGGTTGCTAACATTCAAAGTACAAAGACCCCCATAGTCAACCAAATGATCTCAAGTCTAGTATCAAAATGATCCCACTACTCGACAAAAGGCCAACATTCAACCAAAATGGTCTGCAAAATTCAACCAAAATGGTCCCAAATATTCAATTAGTGGTGTCCGATATTCAAACTGAATAGCCCCCAGAATAGGCCTTGTATCAAAATGATCCATTGAATTGAGGCCGGCCGCGTCTATTTTGTCTCTGAATTTAAAAGATACTACAGTGGAGTGATATGTATCAGAAAAGTTTTAATTTACGGCCATCTTTGATGACTTTTTCTTGCAGCAAAGATTACTTTGTTTTGTTTATAATATGTGTGAAGATAAAGTATATAAACCCCCTTGCATAAAAAACGGGCACCTATGGTTTTTCAGATTTTCAGGCATTGAAGCTTAGAAAGTAAGCTTTCCTGCACATAAAATACAAAAACCATAGGTGCCCGGTTTTTTTTTGCAAGGGGGTTTATAACTGTATAATTATGTTACAGCAGATAAATGGTAATAATTTTATTGCCTTGCCATTTGGCATAAAATAAAAATGGAATGATTTTGTGTTGAACACAAAGCGTCTTTTGTATTGTTAGATGATGTATGTGTAATGATGATGAAATGTGTAAATATTGCTAGATATGTAATTAAAACATGCATTTATGACTCTAAGACTAGGTTAAGTAGAACGGTACAATGAATAGATAGGTGTTAATGATGTTGTTTTACGAAAAAATAGGCTAGATCACTATCCCTTGGGAATTTCGAAATTTATATTATTATTATCATCATCATCATCATCATGTCAGCCGAAAGACGTCCACTTCTGGACATAGGCCTCCCCCAAGGCTCTCCACTCAGGCCGGTCTTGTGCTTTTCGCATCCACCGCGATCCCGCGATCTTAGCCAGGTCGTCGCTCCATCTTGTTGGAGGCCTACCGACAGCTCGTCTCCCGTGGACGCCATTCGAGAACCTTTTGACCCCATCGGCCATTATTA
Organism: Choristoneura rosaceana; assembly: GCA_037349165.1. Lineage (NCBI taxonomy): Eukaryota > Metazoa > Arthropoda > Insecta > Lepidoptera > Tortricidae > Choristoneura > Choristoneura rosaceana. The sequence continues at coordinate 9,142,925 of JAZBNJ010000013.1, forward strand.
TTATAAACTGCCAAAATTCATGGTTTTGGCGATGCATTGTCTGTCAGTCGATAATCATTGATGATTAATCAATGCTATTGTTTTATTTTATGTGATATGTCAGATTACTTAGTAAGTACTTGTTTGTTTTATATAATTGTATATTTTTAGTAACTCATCTAAGTTTGAATATGTGTTAGCAAAAGGAAACTAGAAGATTAAATTGAAGGGAAATTGGTTGTTATGTTATTTACGCATAAATTATTACATTCGATATCGACAAATAAATTGATTGTTATATTATGTTGTTTTGTTCTTTACAATAGTAAGTTGTACCTACCCTATGCGCTTACCAAATATAATCTTTAAGGGTTCAATAATAAGAGAATACAGGGTGTATCTGATCATGGGGTTTTTAAACTCAAAGCTCGATTCTACTCACGAAAGTAAGCTACTTTTGTTTTATAACATTTTCAAAAAAATTGAATTCAGTTCATTTATTGATCCACAAAGTTTAATTGTTAAAACAGTGTATCGAACAGTGGTGTTATCGCTGTCTCTTGGTACGAGGGCTTTGAAACTGTTTTTGACAATGTCACTTGTTAAGGACGTCTTGTAGGCTTTTTTCGATATCAATTTAAAGCTTAAACTGACAGTTCTTGTATGGATCTGACAGGATTTAAAAATACTTAAAACTAGGTTAAAAAACCTGCAAGTGGACGTAAATACAATAATTGAATGCTACTTTAAATGCCGTCGTATTCCGCTTGCGATCCGACTTTTCCCGGTGGAAATTTTTTAATACATTATGCAATAAAATATATCTATTGTATATCCGGTGTGGCCTGTAATACGATCAAATAATTAAAATATAGATCATACTCATCAAACTGAAGAAAATTAGTTCAGCGACTTTGAAAAATAATGGAGTCCTTAGATTTTCCTTTTATCATACAAATTAAATATTGCTATCAATGTACGCCATCCTAGAATTCATCTCGACGTCTACAAACATCAAGCATTTTGCTTAACATTGCTTCTTCGAATAAACTTTAAAGTGCAATAAAAAATAACAAACTAATTATTTTTAAAAGTCGCTGTACTAATGTTGTACATTTTGACGAGTGTGATCCATGTTTTAATTATTTGCTCATATTAAAGGCCACACCCGGTATAGTCTTTGGTTCAATTTTCGCAACTCTTCGATTTTACCGTTCCACAGTGTTAATCTGCGGATGATAAATCGGGTCAATAAAACACTCAACTACGCCTGTACGTCCCCGTTAGAGCGAGAAGTCACTAAATCGCATTTTGCTGTTTTGAGAATATAACTTTATGTTCATAACTTTAAACCACCGTATTTTACAACAGCAAAATACGACTTAGACCCACTTGAGGGAAAAATAAATCTGGATTTAGTTGTTAAGCCTGGCTTAAGCTTGACAGTTCCATACATTTTGACACTACTAAACGAAGCTTAACGCTAACTCGAGATTTATGTGTTTCCAGCAAGTGGCCATTAGACCCACTTGAGGGAAAATAAATCTAGATTTAGTTGTTAAGCTTGGCTTAAGCTTGACAGTTCCATACATTTTGACACTACTAAACTAAGCTTAACGCTAACTCGAGATTTATGTGTTTCCAGCAAGTAGCCATTAGTGACTTAACGCTCTACGGGGACGGTATGCCCGTCCAATAGCCCATGATTAAATTTTCGCAACAGTTCTATTGTACCTTTCCACAGTGTTAACCTGCGGAAGATACTCGGGTCAATTAAACACTAACTAGGTCAAGGGAGTATCCCCGACTTCGAAACCTCTTTCTCACCTGCCGAAAGTCCCGCTAGGAAGTGTTCACCCGCCGCTTCCGCCGCGTAATCGCTTCCCACGAGGTGCGAAATGAACGCGTGATGCGGACGATCGCACGGTCGCTCTACAGCGGATAGATCCTGAGATTTAAAAGGTTATAGTTGCATGTTTGTGCTATTGACGAGTGATGGGATTGAAAAAATTAAAAAAACAAGAATTACATATCGCCTGCTTTAGTAAAATTAGTTGGATTGGATAGTGTCACAACTAAAAACAAATATTGTCAGGAGAGCCGCGCTCAAGAAGACGCGCGCTCAAATGTTCAAAAGTGTCTCCTGGATTTTTTTATGTTGTCACACTATCCAAAGAAAGAAAGCATAATGTAATGTAATCGCATAATAAAACGCATGTAATGCAATGTAATGTAAGCGCACAACTTTCGAACGATTGCACAAAATTGGATAGTTCTTTTTTTTTGTGTGTGTTCTTTAATTGTCAGGACAAGGTTTGTTTGTATGAATCAAAACTTTGAAACAAATACATTATATACCGACACACATATTTTATTTTTAATTTATGGATCCGGGCGTTTTCAGAAAAAGTTGTTGAAATTGCTTTTTTATACTTAGATTTGGATGAAATTTCGTTTTCCTAAGGAGCACTTTCGATTGTAATAGGGGAAAAAAAGTGTCCCAAGATTCATTATTCCATTACGTTACCGTTTTCATACACGTTTCTGTGGCGGTAGTGTAATGGATAACACAAAATTATATGAAAACCCGGGGACATTTTTTTTCCTATTGCAATCGAAAGTGCTCTTGATTCTGAGGAAGAAAACGAAACTTCATCCAAATAAAAAAAAAGTAATTTCAACAACTCTTTCTGAAAACCAACCAGGAGTTTTTGTGATCCAATAGGTACATTTTTAGTGTCCAGTGCCCTTAGTGTAAGTTTTCGGTTACAAAATACGTCTCGATCGCGTTCGCGTTAAAATCTCAATTTGTATGGAAACACGAACATCGCAAACGTTCCGCTAGAGGCGCTGTTCGTGTTTCTATACAAATTGAGATTTTAACGCTACACTAAAGGCGGCACTGTTATCTTGCGATCTATCCGCGACGCGATCCCGTGCGCGCGCGCCGCTCCCCGGCGTCCGGCCGGACGCGCGCGCTCCCGTGGGACGCGCTCCCCTCGCGCCGGCGCGCAGACAGCCCAAACCGGGTGCTGACGCTAGTCTTTTTATTTAAGCTAGACGTCCTATTATACATTAGACGATAGACAAGGTGTTAATTTAATTATTGCTTAACTGCTAAGTCTATTGGAAATTATATTTTACTGGCTGTTGGCCGCGACTTCGTTTTCGCGTAGAATTCGTTTATCACTATCCAACGGGAGCTACGTAGTTTTCCGGGATAAAAACTATCCTATTTCTTTTATTCGACTGGATGGCAAACAAACAAGTGGGTCTCCTGATGGTTAGAGATCACCACCGCCTATAAACATCTGCAACGACTGCAACACCAGGGGTATTGCAGATGCGTTGCCAACCTAGAGGCCTAAGATGGCCGTACGTGCAAAACCGTACACCATGCTACCAGTTGTTGTACGGTTGTATTACTCTGAAGATGAGCTCTGGTTGAGTTCGAGACGCGTCAGTATGATGTGGTGGTGGTGATAGATGGGTTTGTGTAATTTGTGTGTGTTCTTACAGTGTGGAGGTGGAGGAGCTGCATGAACACGCAAATTTTGCAAAAGCTTAGCTATCGTAAGGTCGCGGGTGAGCAAGGAAATTCTTTTAGTTCATTGATATGAATATTTTCTGAAATAGGTACATAGGTACCTATTGGGAAATAAAAGCAATCAACTAACATAAAATAAAAAGAGACTGTTAGGGTATCTGAGGTTTCAATTATTTAATTCACAACTTGTATAGTTTCAGTACTGTCATAGGTACTTTCTCTTGTCGATTATCTTTCTATTCGATTTGCATTATGGTGCCTGCTTTTTTAGGGTTCCGTATCCGAAATGTCCAAATGGAACCTTATTGCTGTCATACAGGAGTCCGTCCGTCTATCACATAGCTTTTACAGCTTAACGGTTGGTGGTTTTGTGTCTGACAAAGTCAAATTTCGTGTCAAAACAAAAGCTCAACGAATATCAACTTTAGCTATACAACTGTCGAATAAAGGGGTTTAAATTGTCTAACTAAAAGTCTGCCCAAAAGTCATGTTTACTTCCGCAACTGACGCCCCGGGGAGCCATGGGCCCGGCGCAAGTATCCCAGATGCAGGAAATAGGTCACAGGGTCGATACAGGCCGAACTTGAAATTATCATCCCGGGAATGTCATTTTGTAATTAAGAGGGTAGGGACAGTTTCTATTGACAGATTGGGAATAAAGAGGGAAGTAAGTTTAGATTTCCATTTTTAACACTTTTTAACGATTCGATTTGTGGCATTCGAACATGGCGGATGTAGACAATATATAATTTTGCTATTTCTGTTTCTTTGGCTAGTTGAAGTATAATTTCGATAGTGTTTTATGCGGCGATTAACCTTAACAGTGAACAGTGATCACAAAATTCTATACTGCTCTCGTGTCTGACATTTTTTAATGCGCAAGTTGTTTCCACGTGGTTTCTGGAATTTTACTATCAAGTTACAAAAACTACAATCACCGTACAACGTTGCCTCTCGAAAGAGAATACATAGACACTGGCGAAATTGTCTTATTAATTAGGACAGAAATATTATAAAAAAGAATTAGAATTAGAACACTTTTTAACATGCCTACTTACTTGGGTGAATCAAGTATTTTACCGACACTTTAGGAGTCTCCTGCGTTACCAAAAATGTCTCTGGCGTTACCAAAAAATCGTACTTCCAACAAGATATTCCACGGCTTAATAGGTTGAACTTACGAGTAGGTACGTAGGATGGCATGGATTCATGTATATCAAATTACAGGAAGCTCAAAGTCACTCAAAGGGCTATGGAGAGGGCTATGCTCGGGGTTTCTCTGCGGGATAGAATCAGAAATGATGATATCCGCAGTAGAACTAAGGTTACTGACATAGCCCGAATAATTGCGAAACTGAAGTGGCAGTGGGCGGGGCACATTGCACGCAGAACTGATGGCCGATGGGGTCAGAAGGTTCTCGAATGGCGTCCGCGGACCGGGAGACGAGCTGTCGGTAGGCCTCCAACAAGATGGAGCGACGACCTGGCTAAGATCGCGGCATCGCGGTGGATGCGAAAAGCACAAGACCGGTGTGAGTGGAGAGCCTTGGGGGGTCCAGCAGTGGACGTCTTTCGGCTGACATGATGATGATGAATTAAATTACAGAAAACACATGTTTACTTACAAAAATCTGCGATTGTTTGAAAAATCGACAGATTAGTGTCCGAATTGACGTCCTTTGACGGTTAGAGAACGTGACTACGAAGCTTGAGGTCCCGGGTTCGATTCCCGGCCGGGGCAGATATTTGTATGAATAATACGAATGTTTGCTCTCGGGTCTTAAATGTTTAATATGTATTTAAGTATGTATTTACCTATATAAGTATGTTTATCCGTTGCCTAGTATCCATAGTGCAAGCTTTGCTTAGTTTGGGACTAGGTCAATAATTGGAGTCAAAGTGTCCTATTATATTTATTTATTTATATGTATAAGCTAGTGATTATTAAAGTTTTTAAAATCAAATCAAATCACTGACATTCTGAAGAAAGGTCAGGAGTACTCTAAACCGACGTGCATGCATGAAAAGATTGATGAATGTAAAGGACGCGAGAGTTGTATGCCAGGATTGTAGCAAGTGGAAGGATGTAGTTTCTGCCTACCCCGTTGGGAAAGAGGCGTGATTTTTAACCCCCGAAGCAAAAAGAGGGGTGTTATAAGTTTGACCGCTATGTGTGTCTGTCTGTGTGTCTGTCTGTGTGTCTGTCTGTGTGTCTGTCTGTGTGTCTGTCTGTCTGTCTGTCTGTGTGTCTGTCTGTGGCACCGTAGCTCTTAAACGGGTTGACTGATTTGAATGCGTTTTTTTTTATTTGATAGTAGGTTTTTTAGCGATGGTTCTTAGACATGTTTCATCAAAATCGGTTCAGCCATTTTTGAGATATTCAACTTTAAAGTGACAAAGTCGGGGGTTTTCCAACTTTTTGTTGGTTAGGTTATTATGTATGTATGTATGTGTTATTAAAGTTTAGTGAGCCGGGCGCGAAAAATTAAAGGCATTTTCTCTTAATTAACCGAACAATCAGTCGAAGTTAAGTGAAATAAAAAACAGTCGTATGTAAAGATAAACGTCTACACGTTCTGAGAATGTGTTTTGGGAATACTCCCCAAAACACAATCCCAAACACCTATCTATGTACCTATGATATTGTATATCGCATTTTGGAAATTGCCTTTCCGGGCTTAAGCCCCTAATTCCCCAATTACTCACGAATTAGACTGTATTAAATACGAGTAGGTAGGTATAAAGAGATTCCTAGCGAATCATCGGCCGGATATTGTTTGTTTATACACTTTATTGCACAAAAAGGAAATACAAAACGGTACAAAAAATGTTGGGTACAAAGACGGAATTATAATATAATTTAATATAATATATAATATAATTTAATATAATCTCTATGTATACAGGGAGGATTTCGACGAGAGACTTTTACGGAGATATTGCATTGTTTAAGTGATACACAGTTGATTTATAATGTTTAGAAGCTTAAACAAAGTAAAAAAAAAAACCACAAAATTCACTAATTTTTAACTGTGGTGATAACCCTATAATTGCATCCGCACATAACGACACGATGGCTAGATTAAGGAGTCGTCGTCGGGAAAACTCGGGATATTACGTTTATTTCCGAGAGTTGTTGTCATCGTACTGATGTAAAAATGACACAATCAAATAAAATGCAAAAATACGGTTATCAGTTACTTTATTACAATTTTTACATACGGTGTTCAAATGTTCCTCCGTTATAAGGGTGAAGGCGGGCACGTTTAAGAACTTTTAGTACTGCGGTATGACTTATTTCGAAATGTCGACCAGCTGATCTCGAACTTTTTCTTGGATTCCGCTCAAAATACCTCAGTATTCTTTCTTCAAGTCTAGCCTCAAGACAAATAATGGGTCCTCCACGTTGATCGTTCTGAGCTGTTCTTGGTACAACGGGCTGATTGTTGGCGACATGATCAAAAGCACGTAAAATTGCCCTACGACCTGTTGGGTGTGGTGGTGGATATGTTTCCCTGTAACGTCGTAAAGCTTCAGCCGCATTATAATTGCAGCTCGCGTATAACATGAGAAAATTTAAATATCCACGTGCATCTGACAGACGCATTTTCATGTAAAGTAAATAAAATGAACTTAAATGTCAATTTCATTTCAAACATCACATTTATGATATGTTTATGATCGATTTTCAATCATGCAAAGAGTTTCGATAGTTGTAAAAAATTACTACAACTTTAGTGCAATATCCGTCAAATAATGTTAAGTATTAAATTTTTTGACGATAACCGAAATAAAAAAAGGACAGCCTATTGTATGAATTGCTGATCAACTGGGGAACAATTTCAATTCATTCGAAAATAATTTGCTGAAGCAAGTTAACGAACTAAAACCTTTTTATCATTTTAGGTAGGTAAACAGAGACATTTTATTTATGATGAAAGAGGTTACTATCTTCTTTAATTGTTTATGACGGTTGAGTACATTCAAGTGAATGTCAGTGCCATGTCATATCATGTGAGTTATTTGTTGTGGTTAGAATTATTAACTAAGAAATTACATAAATACTCTAGAGACAATCACCTCTGCAAATCCTGCAGCGATTTTTTTAGCGTTGCACGCAGACCTCTAAGAATGGACAAATGGCAAAATATTAATGTAATATCTTGACGTCTAAAGATTGTTTACAAGTAAGAACATTGACCCAGCCATCTGTTTAGGGTTGGCACAAAGTAGTTTTTGGTATGAATGTTTAAAAGGCTATAACTTGAAAACGATAACATATATTTCCATAGTTTCTATGGGGGAAATATAGTGCTAAGGTTGAACTATCTGCCTGTTTCGTAAAGATCCCTCGTCAAAATCCAGGCTGTATAAACCAGTGTTTTATGTAAGTACTGATTACTATGTTTGTGTTGGTGTGCAAGTTTTGTATTGAATTGTATTGCATATAATATATTATAATATTGATAAAATTTGGTAAGTTGTAAACTGGGGAAAAAACGTATTCTATTTAGTCCGATTGTTAAATTGTCAGAAAATGTTGGATACTTATTATGTTTTTTTGTCAATCAAATAATAAATTACGAAGATAAAGCGCGCCAAAGCTCAGGAACCCGTAACGTCATCCCGTGCTAAAAGTGTCACACGGCGTGACGTTGTGGGGAATTTTAACTGGCTCTATCTTCATAACTTTCCAGGTTTCCTCACGATGTTTTCCTTCACCGTAAAGATGAACCGGTGGAATAACTGGCACTTGAGGTATCCTATCTTAGGCCTCTAGGTTGGCAACGCATCTGCAATCCCCTGGTGTTGCAGGTGTTTATGGGCGATGGTGATCTCTTACCATCAGGAGGCCCACGTGCTTGTTTGCCATCAGGTCGAATAAAAAAAAATTTTGTAACTACATTCGGACAAGAATTTTGAAAAACTCAGAGGTGCGAGCCCGGATTAGAACCGACGATCCTCTGTTTGAGAGGCTATAGGTCAAACCAGGCCACCGCGGCTTATCATTACTCGTCCCTAAAACTGATGACAAATGGGTTCCCGACCCCAAAAGCCTTCATCCACAACTCGCGAGCATCTCTAATCAAAACAAAAGCTCCCAAGCCGAGGGTTTGCATTCAACAAATGGCACATACAAAAGGCATTAACCTAACAGTCGTTTTATCAATCTGCATACAAAATTTTACTTTAACATCGCGCACTAAGGTCGAAAATCATAACAGTAAATTTGAATCTGTACGAGAGTGAAATGTCGTTACACCCTGTATAATTCATCGCTCAATTCGTTTTAAACTCACTGTAAGTTAAAATAAGGTACAGTTTTCTTTGGTACCAAGTAGAGGTTATGTCGTTATGAATTTTTATATACGAGCTAACCCGTACTATGTTTTCGTGTTTTTTTTTATTGTTTACTTATCTTAGGACTTATTATAAAGATTGAAGCCACAGTGTAGTTTATTTATTAAAGTTAAGTTATCTTTTTAGGTATAAATTATGTGCCTGTTTGTTAAATATTCATAGGGTTGTCACTGTATTTTTTCGGGATTATTATTTAATAAATCATTTTTAATATAAGTATGCCTCCCCAAAGCAGGACATGCTATTGTACTATAAATAAAAAAATATTAACATTTAAGTAAAAACTCATCACAATGGAATATGTATTTTATTTGGATTGTCAAATTTGTCACACAATATTCTATTTAAAAAATGGTGGGCTTTAGGTTAGGTTTTAGTTAGTTTGTACCTAAGTTTTGAATAGTTTTAAGTTTATTTTATTTTGTTTTCTAAAAAAATGTTGAACTATATTAACGCATTTTTTATTTGTTTAAAAAATTAATTTCAATGATTTATTTCTTTAGTATTGACCTTTCTACGAGTACTTCGCTATCACACGTACAAGAAAGTTAGCAGTGTGCAACTTATCGTTCATCCAACAAACGTCATTTAAACATTATCAAACAAACCATAAATATCACAAGTATTATTAAAAAACTTCATTGTACATAACAAAAAGTAATCGACACAGAAAACAGGTACACAGAGAAAAAATTACAAGCCTGTAAAAACCTGTGAATTCAAAGTTTAAAAGTTGTGTTTTGAATATGTGTTTTCATTGGGAAACCCTCGCTACATAAATCACAATATATCACAAGATTCAAGTGCACAAATCTATTATGAAAACTAAATTTTAATGCCGTTTATGTATTTAGTGCTTTTTTTTAGTATGATTTAGATGCATATGTCATATTTAGGTATATTGTGATTGTAAATTTTTCTTGTGTTGTGAACGAACACGTCGCTCTCGCATTGGTTTAGTTAGCCACCAAAGACGTTGAGCGCCGGCAAGATGACAAAATCCTTTGGAAACAGATGGTTCTCTGCCTTTTCCCAACTCACGATTCCCAACTGTTTTATTTCCCAACTCACGATTTTCTTTGAACGTTTTTTGGAACTCTCATAAAACAAACCTAACCTAACCTAGTGTTCTATACAAGTATAAGAAAATACACAGAAATTTTTATGGCTTCGGAAAAAATTGAGTGGAATTAAACCAGTCGGCAAATGAAATAAGTATATACCAATTCTAAACGACGTTGTCAGCCCTACGCTTCATCAACAAGAGATCATGGTACAGGGCGTCTACCGCGCATGCGCGCAGGCTCTCGAACATCCCCTAACTCCTTTGTCCTCACAACTGCCCCGACGGCAGTCAAGTTACAACCCCTACCACGTCCAGCTTCCATCTGCAAAGGCGGGAAAAATGTAAGTAGTATACAAGAATAACTTAAGTAAATAACCTCTTGTATGTAGGTAGTAGTATTGTAGGTACGTCCGTATAGACGAGTCGACGTTCCATATTCGAAGAATGACTTAATGTCCCATATCTATGAGCACTATATACAACAGGTAAATTTACTTAAGTTTTTACCTGTAACAGTGTTACAATTTACAATAATGCATTTGTTTAAATTATTTAATTATTTTATGAGTAGGTATGTGTTGGCTGGGCACAGGTCTCATCAAAGAAGGAGTGGCAATCTTAAGTTACTTATTTATTTTACTGTGCGTGCAATATCGTTCCAATCATTCAGACTGAATTTAACATAAGCAAATGTTGTTTCACAAAATATACTTATACCCTAGCCTAGTTAAAAGTTTCACAGTATTAAGATTTCACTAATATTAAATGCGAAAGTTTGTGAGTATTTTTGTTTGTTACTTATTCTTCACGCTAGAATGGCTGCACGGGTTTCAGAGTTGTTTATAATGCAACGTCAAGACCACCAATAATTCTCACGGGAATTTTGTAAAATCCCGGATATCCCATTTAACTTTAGTATCCAATGATTTCCGCGTGTGAAACTGCGCGGGTGTTTAATAAGTTTATGTTGAAAACTTAATTTTAATGCAAGATTTTTGTTTGTCTGTTCTTGTTGACTATACTTGCATTGTCATCCAACTTACGTATGGGTACCACAAGTCGGTTCGATCGCTGAAAGTGGATCAAAATGGACTTGCAAGAATTCACCCAAACAAGCAGGGCATACTATAAATAGGAGCTTGTGAAAAAAAATGAAAATCTAAAATTTTTATTATGTAACAAATACATAATAAACATTTTACATTTTCATTTTTTTTCGCGAGCGTCAGAAAAGTTAGGCAATACTACCTTAGGTTTCATCCTCATAGCAACACAACCGTTCAGCTCAGCAGAGCTAATGAAACTCGAAACTCGAAGTTCGTATCGTTCCGTCCTTCCCGCTCTCGCATTAAATAGTATAAGTGTCAGAGGGACCGCACGACACGAACTTCGAGTTTCGTAGTAGGTACTTAGCCCTGCTGGTCTGGTTGAGTTTAAAATGTTTGTTCTTAGTGTGGAAATAATATGCACCTGCATATAACACATATTTGTTAATATATGTCGCTATCGTAAAGCTGAGTTTAGACTTGCAAGAAGAATTGAGATACATACAGAGATACATTGCCTGTAGAAATTAAGTCACTCAAATACTCTAAATTTTTGTCAGCTCTGAAAAAGTTTGTTATCGAGTTATGTCCCTATAGCTTAAATGAATATTATAATTTTAACGGTTAGTTATTAAGTGAAATGTAGCTACACCCACTGGGTAAAATTGTATTGATACTATTGTATTGCATAACATCAGCATGTACCTTAAACATACAATTTATGTCTTAAATAAATAAAAAAAGTTGCATTACATTGCGGCTCTCGATTGACCACTACAATCTCGTTGGCTTTGCGGCCTCGCAATGTAATGAAACTTGCACGATTTTTTTTGCAAGTCTAAACTCGGCTTAAGGTCGTGGGTGAGCAAAGTAATTGTAATTTGCAGGTGGTAGGACCTTGTGCAAGGTCCGCCCGAATTGCTACCACCATCTTACTCGCTAATTCTGCCGTGAAGCACTGTTGTGATTCGGCGTGGAGAGTAAGACAGCCGGTGAAATTACTGGCACTTGAGGTATTCCATCTCAGGCCTCTTGGTTGGCAACGCATTTGCAATACCCCTGGTGTTGAAGATGTTTATGGGCGATGGTGATCTCTTTCCACCAGGAGACCCACTTGCTCGTTTGCCTTCCAGTGGAATTAAAAAAATAGTAGTTCATTTATTTACAGTCACGGGTATTAATATCTAAAACAAGCTTGCATAAAATATCTAATACGACTCTACATATTTCTAGGGTCGGTAGACGTGTCAGATATTTTTGCACGCTCCGCCGTGGCAGATATTATTGGAGGTGACTGTATGGAAGTCGTGGTGGCCTAGTGGTTTGACCTATCGCCTCTCAAGCAGAGGGTCGTGGGTTCAAATCCCGGCTCGCACCTCTGAGTTTCTCGAAATTCATGTGCGCAATTTACCACGAGCTTTGCGGTGAAGGAAAACATCGTGAGGAAACCTGCACAAACCTGCGAAGCAATTCAATGGTGCGTGTGAAGTTCCCAATCCGCACTGGGCCCGCGTGGGAACTATGGCCCAAGCCCTCTCATTCCGAGAGGAGGCCTGTGCCCAGCAGTGGGACGTATATAGGCTGAGATGATGATGTATGGATGATAATGTTAACGGGACGGCATGACTGCCATTCCTCCGTTCCTTTTCCTGAGAATGATTAATGGAAACATGGCGGTGACAGTGAGTGACGTTTTTTGCCGGAATCTCGCCTCAATTCCAATTTTTGCGGAAAAGTTTCAGCTGTTCTATCACTTTGTTAGCTTTAAGGGATTTTTTATGTGAATTGCATTAAAGCAAAATTTGTCTTGTGACGCTAGTAAAAGTCTGCGGGATGAAATTTTAAACAAAAGTTTAAACATGCCTGATTTTTAATATTCAGGATGAAATTTAGGATGTAATACTAAATTAGTGTTTCAATGTTCAGTTAATGCTGGGTAGTATAGTGTATTTATTATTTTGTTGAAATAAGTCTGAAAAAAATGGTGGTTTCTATACATTATTGAAATACGAAATCATGAGCAATGTATGGAAACCGGAAATTTCATCAGACTTATTTCAACAAAAGAATTAATGCATTATATTTCCTAGCAATAACTGAGCACGAAACACTAATTTTGTATTGCGTCCTTAATTTCACCCTGCTTTATGTTTGTCGATCAATGATTTACGCGGGCGAAGCTGCGAGGACAAGCTAGTGCACATTATAATAATATTATTTAAGATAGCATTATTTATAACCTAACTAACAAAAAGTTGGAAAACCCCCGACTTTGTCACTTTAAAGTTCAATATCTTAAAAATGGCTGAACCGATTTTGATTCAAGATGTCTAAGAGCCATCGCTAGAAAACCTGCTATCAAATAAAAAAAAGCCGCATTCAAATCGGTCCACCCGTTTAAGAGTTACGGTGCCACACATAGCGGTCAAACTTAGGTATAACATCCCTCTTTTTACGCCGGGGTTTAAAAAGGGTGGGAGGGTTTCAATCGCCGAGACCCGTTTTGTAACGAAAATGTTGTATGGCAACTAAAAATCCCAATCACCACCACCACGTGTGGTGTGTTATGTGGTCGCAGAATTCCAATTTGTTTCCCGTGTGTTACGAAAATCTAAGGATGTCCTTAGATTTTCGTAACAAACGGGAAATGGCGGTGGAAACGCTCTGAACCCGACTCAAAATTTTATTGTTGGGGTATACTGTTTTATTTGTTAGTTTATACGTAAAGTGAGATTTTAGAAATCCTTTTACTAAAGAAACCAAAACACCTAATTTCTATCTAATTACCGTAGTCTACTTTGTTCCTTTGTAACTTTCCTGGAAAAGTTTCCGAAGGAGTCCAAGTTTCACCCGTTTCCAGTTACATTGTCTTCAAATTTGATAGACCTATGTACGTACAACTAGAACGTTGATGTCGCTCGGGAATGGTCAGTTTTCTTCATTTTCCTGAATATTAAAATGAGAAAGAAAATGTACGATTTTTTGTTTCGAGTTCCGATATTAGCAAATTCCCACAACAGCAGTTTAAGACGAAAGTTTTAATCATTTTCAAAAAAATAAGGATACCTCATAAGACTGACGCTATCCGGTTCGAAGGACCACTTTGTTCACACCAAAGTACCAAACTCCGTTTCTAAGCCAATCCGTTAAATTTCGAATACCTACGCACCTTTCTATTTAGACTCTTTTTACCCGACTGCAAGGAGAGGTATTGTTTTTCGCTCGTATCTTGTATGTAAGTATTTAGTATTCTTTATTATCGCATATCTCTCAAACCGCTGGACGGATTTAGATGATTAAGGTATCATTAGAATCGTCCCAGCAACCCAAGTGTCCTTAGATAGGTGAAGTTAATTGAGTACAGCGACACCTGTCGGTCAATAAACTAAACATCGTCCTAAACAAAATCCGTGTTTTAGACGGATGTCTGTCTATTTATTGGCTGGCGTTTTATCATTATCACTTCTATTCACAAAGAATCACATTCATCTCCATACATATTCCAAACAAGCTCCACGTATTGTGTTTTTGCCCTAAAAAGTACCACCTTTTTCCCGAACGTATTTTCCTACAGTTCGGAAATCTATTCAGTTGTTATCGACGCTTCCATGACATTGAATTGACATAAGGTTTTTTTTTCTAAAGAGTACGGTCAGAATTGACGGTTTCGTTTTACATTATAAAAGATGTAATATAAGCGACTGAAGGATGTTGCTTTGACTTTTTTCAGATTAAAAAAAAAATCGTCCTTTTCACAAGCCTACGTTCGTGTTTTTTTTTTTATTTAACTGGAAGGCAAACGAGCAAGTGGGTTTCTTGGTGGTAAGAGATCACCACCGCCCATAAACATCTGCAACACCAGGGGTATTGCAGATGCGTTGCAAACCCAGAGGCCTAAGTTGGAATACCTCAAGTGCCAGTAATTTCACCGGCTATCTTACTCTCCGCGCCGAAACACAACAGTGCAAGCACTGCTGCTTCACGGCAGGATTAGCGAGCAAGATGGTGGTAGCAATATGGGCGGACCTTGCACAAGGTCCTACCACCTACAAAATGTGTGTTAAGTTTGTTTGTGGAGTGGTTTCAAATTTGCTAAAAAAATCGATCGTTTAGGGGTCTCGAGTCATGGATGTATATATTCAAGTAGATACAATTTTTTTTTTCTAATAGTTACAATAACAGTTTATATTGCATTATACGTACACCCGGAAGCCGTGGTGGCCTAGCGGTTTGACCTATCGCCTCTCAATCAGAGGATCATGAGTTCAAACCCCGGCTCGCACCTCTGACTTTTTCTAAATTCATGTGCGGAATCACATTTGAAATTTACCACGAGCTTTGCGGTGAAGAAAACATCGTGAGGAAATCTGCACAGACCTGCGAAGCAATTCAATGGTGCGTGTGAAGTTCCCAATCCGCACTGGGCCCACATGGGAACTATGGCCCAAGCCCTCTCATTCTGAGAGGAGGCCTGTGCCCAGCAGTGGGACGTATATAAGCTGAGATGATGATGATGATGTATTTATCTGATTGAGCTGAAATTTGGTATGCTTATGTAATTTCGGTGACAATACAATAATTTTCATGAATAAGGGCCTCCGTACAGTGATGTTAGATTCAATTACTTCTCTACACGTTATACTTACAGTGAGAGGGCGAATTTAATGTCTAGCCGTATAAGGCACACCATCCTATTTAAGAGATGCTATAGCGAGGATATTTTATACCAGACGGGGTAAAATCCATGCTCGGAGGCACATCATTACCTATAACTCCATTTAATTTAAGATGTGAATTAACGGTCAAATTGTAACACATGTTTCTCTGTATTTTGAATACAAATGGACTAAAAATACCTACTAGTACATTTATTAGCGGTATTTACTATGTTTTCAGTATAGAAGTTAATACAATTTTAAATAGCTTCGTTATTTCATTTAAAAACGTGTACCGTTAAGTTTCGAATGTTAAAATAAATGGAGTACAATTAAACATAACAGTAAAGGCACTGAACGTCCGACAGAATATTCGGTTATGGCCAATTCAGAAAGAAAGAATAAATTTATTTGACAAAATTGGGCACAGCAAAAAAATAGTTAAAGAAAATAATTTAAAAAAAACGCAGTGTTCAAATCTAGGGTGGATGGGCATTTATTTAGAATAGTTTTAGATAGTTGGCCATTGTCTTAATTGTTCGAAATGTAATGTTTTTATTCGTAATTTATTAATGTGAATATATTGATGAACTACGCTCGTGGTCGAAGAAATTGTTTTAGTTCATTGATATGGATCTTCGCAAAGTAACACCTGATTAAATTTGTGATTATATTGATTTAAATATTCATTTGTCTTTGTCAATACCTAATTATTGGTTAATCTTATTTTATAATTAAATAAATATATGAGTGTTTATTATTATAAGTTTTTTTACTGATTTCTGGTGTACAATAAAGAATATTTGTATTGTATTGTATTGAAATGAATTGCCATGTAATTTAAATACTAATTCCAGCATGTAAGTGTAATTTTATAACTAACAAACTATGGGTATTTATGCCTGAAACAAGTGATTTATATTGGAATTGCATTTCTTAGGCAATCGCGCTCCATCTTATTCCACATCGTCGCTTACCTTCCTTCAGTAAATGCCTTCAAATATTTTTTTTTAGTCAAGCGGTTTTACTGTAGAAATAGAAATATTTTTATTCAGGCTTCGCACTTAAAATAGAACAGGCCAAAAATACATGAAAACAAAAAAAAATACAATATGTGAAGGCACGAAACGGTCGCAGCTCAGCATAGTGTTGGCCGTGTAAGCTTCACTGTAAAGGAACAAAAGAGAGTAAGTGTCAGTAGTGTCAGGAAATCCACTTATCACATCGCTCTCCTCCTCAGTTAGGACATTGATAAAACTAAAATAAGACTGAAGAATATCCCAAAACAAAAAACTGTTTTATTTTAAACTTTGACTTACCTATTGAAAAGTTATATTCATAATGACACATGTCGCAATGAACAAGCAAGCAAAGCAAGGCTAAAAAGCAGAAGCAACATTAATCATGCAGCAATCATCAGCGTACCATCCAATAATAGCGCTGGCACCATCCGGGCGCCAGGTCGCATCGACGCTACCTTCCGGAGGGGGCCAATCATGCCACCAATGGCCATAAATTCTTTCTATCCCTGACAGTTGGACAGTTCACATGTATCCCGTGCCGTGGTGTTAGACATGGTCCCGGTTATAACCACATTCGCAGTCAAGCATGAGGCCGCGCTGCACGCCATCTTGGAACATCTGACAGTTCGGGAGCGTTTTTCAACATTTTTAAACTCGATCGTGCTTGTGAATGACAATGCTTCTGAGGTGGTGTTGTGTTTGTAGCTGATGTGTGTGAATTTGCAGTAAGTGTTTTTGAAGCGTATTTTGTGTTTTTTAGTGTTTGCTTTGGATGGGGATAAGTAATAGTGCTAAAATAAGTGTGTTCTAAGCGTGGATTTACTTGCGACAGTTTCATGTTTGGTTGTGGTGATTATTTACGGAAATTCATGTGAAATACTTTAAATTTAAATCGGAAAAAAATGTTTTTATCGTTTTAGATTTCGGTATCTAGATTTGACGAAAAAAATGGAAAACACTGTATGAGGAGTAGGTACGTACAAAAACGGTCGGTTGAACATAAAAAGAAAAGATTTGTAATAAGTTTTTTTTTTGGTTCAATATTTTTTATGTGGGTTATGTAGGTTATTTCATATCCCTAGAACATGATTTAGAACATCATTTTATTTCCGTTAAGATTTAGATTAATTCGACATAAAATGAAAAGTTAAAAATATAACTTTTTAAAGCTCTTGAAAATAACTAAATATAAAAAAATAAAAATGGAGAAAGTAACGGTATGGCGTGATTTATTGTTTACATATCTATATACTTAAATAATAAACGTGTATGATACCACTAATTTCATATGGAATTAAGAGTGAAAACTTTATACCTCAATAATTTGTATAGCCCCTAAAGTAAAAATATAATATTATGTTATATAAAAATTGAACTCATGTAACTGTTTTTAGATTGAATTATAAAGATTAGAAAGAAATACTTACATGTGTGACGTCACACGCAAGTAAAAGAAAAGCGTTTTAGAAAGAGTCAGAGATAAAGATTTATCAAAATCACTATAAATTCTAATTTTTTTGAATTAAATTTAAGGAAGTTTCATTTCACTAAGAGACAGGAAATAATATAAGTAGAATGCAATATTGAAGGAAGTTAAATTTAATAAATGAATGAGGTACTTATAATATTTTTTGCATTATTTCTCCGCTATTAAATGATACTAAATTATTAAAATTCAAATCAAATTCAAATCAAATCATTTATTCAGTAAATAGGCTGCATTGGGCACTTTAACACGTAATTTTTTTTAAACTACCAGCGCTTTCGGAAAGACCATCACTGCCAAGATGAATGTGCCGCAAGAAACTTGGCATAAAGTCATTTCTTCAAAATAAAATAATTACAAATAAAATACTTAAAAACTGCAGTAAGCAATTAAACAAAAAAATTACAAAATAATAATAATAATAATACAGGGAGGTATGGAATCCCTTAGTGACAAAACTAAACACTAACTTTATCTACGCTAAACGGAAGTGTAGAATGCTTCCACCGTCATAAATGAATATATATATATATATATATATATATATATATATATATATATAGTGGAGAAGCAAAAACTTGATGAAATGTTATTTTTTGATTCCTTTTAAATTTAGTGCCGACAGAGTTTCTTGCTCGGACTGAAATCTGAAAACTTGCGTTTTCACAGAGATAAAATCAAGCTACCTCGATTATTTGGCTTATAAACCCCATAGAATTTTTTATTTAAATCGTTAGAGTCGTTGCTTTTTTTTTAAATGTACCTCTATGCCATTATTGTTTGTTTAACATGCAGATTTTTTTAATCGTTCCCACGGAACATGTTTCGATTCCCGTGTCGGGGCAGATATTAGTAAGAAAAATACGAATGTTTGTTCTCGGGTCTTGGATGTTTAATTATGTACCTATTTAAGTATGTATCTATCTAAATAATTATATTTATCCGTTGCCTAGTACCCATAACAAGCTTTTCTAAACTTACTTTGGGACTAGGTCAATTGGTGTGAATTGTCCCGAGATTTATTTATTCTTTGCTAACAATATCCATACGATTTAACTCTGATATTGTTTGCAAACGTACTAAATTGATGCATCGTACATTTAATTGGATAAAGGCCGGTCGTAATGGAGTGGACAGATCAAATCAGAGCTATAGTATGTAGTTATTCTATTAGCTGTTATTGAGCAAAGATCGTTACGCATCTGCGCTAAAAGGGGTATGCGGGCGTTCTATTGCTTTCCCCCCAAAACACTTTGCAATAAAGCGGGGCTACTATGGAGGTTCGTGTCGTTCCGTCCCTCTGACACTTATACTGTTTAATACGAGAGTGATAAAGACGGTTTGATACGGTCTTCGATTTTTGAATTTAGGAGCCCTCAGGCCTTGTCAGTAAGTGCATAATTCGAACTTCGTATCTTGCGGTCCCGGGCAGAGCCGGATTAAGCCATCGCGGGGCATGTAGCAAATTTTATCATGGGGCCTTTGATTTGCTTCAAGTTCATAGTATAAGTAAAATGTAATAGTCGACCATTTTGATACCATCTCTTTAATTGTCGGCGGTTTGTTTTGGTTTTGTGGTGGCAGTATTGTATTTACATTGATTTAGAAAAGAAATACATCTAAATTTACTTTTTACGATCTGAAGGCATTGATCCGCGGGGCCCCTAGACGCGCGGGGCCCGTAGCATTTGATACTCTTGCTACGTGGATAATCCGCCACTGGTCCCGGGCAAATATTCGAGCGTTTTGACCGCGCGGTCAAACGTCATTAGCATCCCACGTTTATATAGCACAACGGAAAGACAAGTCACAAGAATTTTAATCACGCTCAATTCAGTATCGTTGTTTTTTTAAATTGTCATCAACCGTCAAAAACAACACTGGTCATCACCCCTTTTAATAAAGCCTACAAAGACACCAATGACGAAAAAAAAAACTCTGCAAAAATGCTGAATATTCGCCCTCCCGCTGGCGTTAATATCACTACATAGTATAAAACAAAGTCGCTTTTTCTGTCCCTATATCCCTATGTATGCTTAAATCTTTAAAACTACGCAACGGATTTTGATGCCGTTTTTTTTAATAGATAGAGTGATTGAAGAGGAAGGTTTATATTTATAATAACATCCATTAAATGCATTGCACCCGTGCGAAGCCGGGGCGGGTCACTAGTTATTTAATAAGAGAAGATAAATTTAACTTCGATTTCCTAATTTCGTAGTAGCCCCCCAGATGTAGTGGATGTTTTGCCATCGTGTTTTTTCGGTAAACTTTGTATTTATGTTGCTTTCTCAACTAACTTATTGAAGTTTACTGAAGCTAATTGAAACATTATTCACTCGATCTGTTTATTATTATTAACTAGCTTTTGCCCGCGGCTCCACCCGCGTGGTATTCGGTTATCGCGCGCTGTTCCCTAGGGAACTGTGCATTTTTCCGGGATAAAAAGTAGCCATGTCACTCTCGGGCTCATAAACTATCTCTATGCCAAAAATCAAGTCGATCCGTCGCACCGTTACGGCGTGAAAGACGGACAAACATAGTTTCGCATTTATAATATTAGTATGGATAACCAACTACTATTTAATTTTACACGTGAGGTCTGAATCAATTACCTACCTCATTATTTAATTAAATTAATTGACATAATTATATTATTATAACCGATAAGTACCGGGGACACATGGTCATCCTACGTTAATTATTGAAGTGAAGTAGTCTGTCTACGGGGAATTCTCCGTAAACCGTAGATTTTACGTCAATATTCGTCATTTTGGCAATGACAATTTAATATACATAGTCATAAGTTGAAGTATAAAGCTTTTAAAAGAAATTGTAAGCTTATAGAAAAAACATTAGTATGGTGACAAAGAATTAGGTACCTACTGTTAAAGATTATTTACGAAATAAAAAATATCAAAGAAAAAACGACATACAGTCAAGTTTAAAAATATTACGTCGGAATAAGAGTCTGTCATACGTATTTTTTAAGGGTAAGATAAGTCCAAGCGATTGTATTACATTATAAACAATTTCCCGTGATTGGCTATTTACAGAAATACCCTGTTTAAGTTGTCACCCCGTAGAAATCAATTTCCGAAAAATAACAAACTAAATTAATAAGTAAGTGGTGGTTTTAATTGCTCTATATGAATCAATTAAAACACAACGCGTGCACTTTTCGCGTGATGGATTGCTACTAAGTCAAAAAGACAATTGTCATTTTCTACTACGAATCCTTCCGATTTCCCCCGAAACCCGAAGGTTTTTCTTTGAGCTCACGGATTGTACCTCGGTGTTTAAGATGACGTGTTAACTTCATCTGTAATCTATAGATGGGGTTGTTATTTATATTGTAACCTCTTGTTCTCAGGTTGAACTCTAAGATTATTTCTAACTCGAGGAGAGCTCTGGATTAAAGCTTTAATACTAAGCTGTCTAGCTTTAATAGTAACAATTATCTATCTCTCTATAGCATATACATATCGGGATGTAACAGATGTGGCTTTATCGGAACCGAAAGCAGAACCAGATGTTTTCAATTTAGTTTATCGGAAACGAAATCGGAACCGAAATCGGAACCGTAACCAGAACCGGAGCCTGAGTAAAGGTGGACGAGATGTTAGTGTAACACGTGACAAACGGGGCGATGAACGAATGACTGGTGACCTGTTTGTTTTTGATCATTCGTTCGTTTTCATCCAATATAAATTAATTATGAATTACTAGCTTTTGCCCGCGGCTCCGCCCGCGCGGTATTCAATTATCGCGCGCTGTTCCCTCAGGAACTGTGCATTTTTCCGGGATAAAAAGTAACCTATGTCACTCTCGGGCCCACAAACTATCTCTATACCAAAAATCACGTCGAGCCGTCGCTCCGTTACGGCGTGAAAGACGGACAAACACACAGACATACAAACACACTTTCGCATTTATAATAATAAGTAGGAAGTATGGATCGGATGGACATCCGATATAACTTCCGTTTCAAAAGTAACGGAACCGGAACCGAAACGGATGTTTAAAATGAAACGGAAGTTCCGAATTAACGGAAACTGCATCGGAGCTCCGTAACATCCCTGATACATATGTGTAAAATAGAGGAGTAAACATCAAGGCAATTTAAAGATGATAGGCTTTACGGCGTCCTCATTTCTCTATGATTTGCGTCATAGCATTCGCATGACGCACTTTTCATTTGGTGGTTGTCCTAGCCGTAATAGTTGTAATAGTTGTAGTTGTGTTGTAGTCGTAAAAATATGAAGGTGCGAGAAGGGAAAATGGAAAACGCGTACCTGGTTCGACGTACGGTGGCTGCTAGCTGTTATGGCTGCCGGTCTTACGCACTCCTCTTCTGCTCTTCAGCGTTGAGCGCGCTAACAAACGCGTACCGTATGATAATGAATTAGGATTAGCTCGAAATCGTGGGCAAATGGCGGGATGGAGAAACGCTCTCGACATCGACCGACTCGAACCCTATGCTATGTTATGCTCGCGAGTAACATGAAATAAAAAAACGATCCAAGATCTATGACATGTACACGGCGGCCGATTGTAAAATCCGCCAGATCACGAAAATCCTATAGACACATCATGAAATGGCGCCATTTCATGATATTGCTAAAAGTTGCTCCGAAGCGGTAACGTTTCGTGTGCTCTGCCTCCCCAATTTGGGAATACAGGCGTGATGTTTTAGTGTGTGTGTGTAATATCCAAACCGCATCTGTAATTATGAATAAAACACTGACATAAATGTTAATTTACACCTTTTCGCGATAAACGCGAAAAACTTATTTTTGACCGTTTTTCAACTGTTCTTTATCATTCAAAATTTTTTGGAAAAAATGCTACTACATCATTGTTGCCCAACAGTTATGAAACTCTAATACTGCCGCCTTAAGGAGAAAAACCATAAGTGACATTTTTTGCAAAATTTTCTTTTCATCTGCCTCGTACTCAGGAAAAAACTGAGTACGAGGCTGGTGAAAAGTCAATTTTGCAAAAAATGACACTTATGGTTTTTCTCCTTAAGGCGGCAGAATAGTACTAGTAATAGTAGGTGAGACGTATTTACTGGGATAGGTTTTTGGAATAGGTATCGGATTGGACGCGTGAGTACGCGTTCCCGCCCGCGATTCTTTTAGCGTACGAGTATTTAGGAGTGTATGGCGGCTGACAACGTTCCGCCAACTTGAAAACAAGCATTTATGCACTTTTTAATAAAAAAAAAAATTAAAATTGCTGACAGTCCTAAGCCTGTATAAAGTATGAAGGGAAGTTTTTTGTCGGTATTTAATATAAGTTAAAATTAAAATATTATGAAGTGTGAAGACTGAACTGTGACGTGAAATTCGGTTCGATTCGGCTCGATAATATTCGTACAACTACTAAAACTAGTAGGTACGGAGTACGCGCAATCACGGGAGCGCATTTACGGGAATCATTTTGTTTACGCAACGAGTCAATTGAGTTAAGCACTCGTAGATACTCAAAGTTAAAATATCTTTATCCAATTTAGACTATAACAAGCACTTATGATATGAATGATTTCTATTTATTCCCAAATGTAAAGAATAAGTTACGTGGTCAACGATTTTCGACCTGTGAAGATGCCGTCGACGCCTTCAAACAGCACGTTTTGGAGATACCTCAATCAGAGTGGAAAAAGTATTTTAAAAATTGGTTTCAACGTATGCAAAAGTGCATCGATCATCGCGGAGAATACTTTGGAAAACGATAAAACTATATCTAGCCATATACGTTTGTTTATTTTTTCTATTCCGGATACATAAGTAGTAGCCCTCGTAGAAGAATCCGGCAAGAAACTCGACAACGTATTTTTTTTTACTCGTGAACCTAGTTTTTGGATCTAGTCTTTTTGTAGACGCGTACTCGGAAGACTGAGGGCCCGTTGTTCGATCAGTAGTTAAAGTTACTATAGTTAAATCTCCGTTGAAATGTGTTATAATAATAATAATAATAATAAAGCCCTTTATTCTGAACTACAAGCATGAAAAAATAATAATAATAAATTTGTAAAAATAGGTTAAAGAATGTCCCGTAGTTCAGCGTGCCTGTTGGCATAGGCCTCCTCCAACCTTTTCCATTCGGTTCTATCACGTGCTACTCTTCTCCAGTGGTGTCCAGCTGTTAATTTTAGATCGTCCTCCCATCTCGTCTGTTGTCGTCCACGGCAGCGCTTGCCGTCTCTAGGGTACCAATCCGAGACAATCTTGCTCCATTTCTCCTGTGGATCCCTGATCATGTGTCCTGCCCATCTCCATTTCTGTTGGTCTATTCGCTCTATAAAATCTTTAACTCTCGTTTTCCGTCTTATGACCATACTTCTGATTTTCAAAATCAGAAATCAGAAAATCAGAAGTTGAAATGTGTTAACTATTGTTATTTTTGCCATACATTTTAACTATTAGTTAGTGTAACTAATGATCAAACAACAGGCCCTTAGTACGCGTTTTGCCTGTACGTCTCACCTCGACAGTACGCAGCAAACATTCCTATCGAAAATTTCCGACTAACCTTCATGTACGGTCAAGGACTTTTATAAGCCACCATGGAAACTTTTCAAAGGAAAATCTTTACGATTTTCATTGTTAATTAATGCGATGTCACTATGACGTTCACTGTGAAATAGTTCCATGGCGGCATTGTGGTTAAAGTCCTTGACCATACTGGCTTTGAAATAATTACGTTAAACCAGCACTAGAATTTTTGATATTTTATCATGATCCAATCGGAATATCAGGAGAAAAAGTAGCATTATGTTGTATTCCAGATATCCACAGAACACCCACAGAACCCTACTAGTCCATACTAATATTATAAATGCGAAAGTGTGTTTGTATGTGTGTTACGGCGTGAAAGACGGACAAATAAGTAAATAAATAAATAAATTATTTTCTTTCTTTCTTTCAAATACACAATATTTGTCCGTCTTTCACGCCGTAACGGAGCGAGGGATCGACGTGATTTTTGGCATAGAGATAGTTTATGGGCCCGAGAGTGACATAAGTTAATTTTTATCCCGGAAAAATGCAGTTCCCGAGGGAATAGAGCGATAACCGAATACCACGTGGGCGGAGCCGCAGGCAAAAGATAGTAATATAATAATTACATTTGAGGACTAAACAAAGAATACAGATTTTCGCCACCCTAAATATTTCCCATCAATGCAAAAATTCGCAATACATTCTTCTATTGAAAATCCTTCTGAGATATACGTCCCAACACCGACGTTAATGGAATCGTAAATAGGGTCTGCCTCAGGTGGGATTGGTTCGGGATAATTTATGTGCCACGTTATGCTACCTATATATTTGGTGGATTATATTGCTAAGGGTGATCAGACGGTTCATTTGTAGGGTTCCGTACTTTACTCAGTAAAAACCGGCCAAGAGGGTGTCGGACACGCCCGAAATAGGATTCCGTAGCCATTGAGAAAAAATTAAGTCATATTTTTATAAGGATTTTGTATTTTGTACGGAATATTCCAAGTTTAGGTATATTTTACATCTTAAGCTGTTATTTACTCTTAAACTACTAATAATTCTCAAGAAAACTTAACCGTCATAGTTTTCTTTGTAAGTTTGATACACTTACTACCATCCTGAATTTTGCCAATTTTTTCCACAAATTGCAATTTAAAGTTGAATATTTTGCAAACGAATCACTGAATCGAAAAATCGTTTTAGCATTCAAATCAGACCCGTTTAAAAGCTACGGTGCCACAGACAGACACAGACACACGTAGCGGTCAAACTTATAACACCCCTCTTTTTGAACTTATAACATCCCTCTTTTTGCGTCGGAGAGTTAAAAATGGTTTCCTTTGTTACAGACCACAAAACGCTTCCCGAACTGTTGCACGCATTGCCAAAATGTTGATACAGCTCCCCTAGACCCAGAGTACAGTCGGCACTTGATTTGTTTACACTGCTAAGAAGAGAAGAAACAAGATGGACACTAAGAATGACTCGCGTGACAGTATCGAGCTCAGCGCGCAGGGGACTAGCACCAAACCCAGGTAATCATCCCAGGCCTATATACGTCCCACTGCTGGGCACAGGCCTCAGAATGAAAGGGCTCGGGCCATAGTTCTCACGCGGGCCCTGTGCGAATTGGGAATTTCACACGCACCATTGAATTGCTTCGCAGGTTTGTGCAGGTTTCCTAACGATGTTTTCCTTCACCGCTCGTGGTGGTAAATTTCAAATGTGATTCCGCACATGGATTTCGAAAAACTCAGAGGTGCGAGCCGGGGTTTGAACCCACGAGCCTCTGCTTGAGAGGCGATAGGTCATACTACTAGGCCACCATGGCTTTTTAACCCAGGTAATGTAAATGTTCAATGTCTCAAAAACGGCTGAACCGATTTTGATATAGCACATCTAGGAACCATCGCTAGAAAAGCTGCTTTCAATAAAAAAGAACGCATTCAAATCAGTCCAATCGTTTAAGAGCTACGGTGCCACGAACTGACACACATAGCGGGCAAACTTATAACACCCCTCTTTTTGCGTCGGGGGTTAAAAAGAAGTATCTATGAAATGATGATTCATCTCTAACTGAATCTTTATTGATTTTTAATATAAATCGAAAGATTTTTCGAGTGGATTGGCAGGAAGCGAGGTGGTGCCAGTAGATTTTGTACATTTTGCGTTACGTATTATAGTCAGGAGATGCAAGTTCAAATCTGCCCGATCCTTCCGAAAACTTTTCGGTTTTATAACGAAATGAAGAAAGGAAGACGAGATGGGTGAAAAGAAGAGTGCAAGATGCTTAAAGATTATTCTAAATTAAGCCGCAGAATGTTGAGTGTAACTAACTTCGTACCTAAACCTGAAAAAAAAAACGTAGAAAACTATCGTCGCAGTCTTATGGTTTTATACATGACAACTATTTTCTGAAACATACGAGTAATGAAAAGTACTTAAACTTAAAGTACTATCTCTTTGAACTAAAATAATTTCCTTGCTCACCCGCGATCTTACGATAGCTAAGGTTGTGCAAAATATGCGCGTTCATGCAGTTCATAAGCTTAGCTATCGTAAGGTCGCGGGTGAGCAAGGAAATTCTTATGGGAATTGATATGGACCTCCGCGAAGTAACGCCTGATGCAATAAATTATTTACTATCACTTTGTTCCAGCGACGTCGCCACAAAGTCAGACCTCCCGGATAGAGGTACCTGGGCCTCCAAACTGGACTTCATCCTCTCCGTAGTAGGCTTAGCTATCGGCCTGGGCAACGTCTGGCGGTTTCCCTACCTCTGCTACAAGAATGGCGGCGGCGCTTTCCTCATCCCTTACTTCCTTACCCTCATCCTTGCTGGCATCCCCATGTTCTTCATGGAACTGGCTATGGGGCAGATGCTTACCATCGGAGGGCTGGGGGTGTTCAAGATCGCACCGATTTTTAAAGGTAAGGTTGGTTTATTCTAATTTTTGCAATTCCTCAGTGCTTTAAGACGAAAGTCTTTAACCAATGTGTGTTGGCAGTGATGACATATGGATCCGAGACGTGATGATTTACTGTAGGCCTTTGATGAATTATACCTTTTTAAATGTCATTGCTGTCGACGCCGACGATATCGTGGTCATGGCAAATTCGGTGGAGGAACTCAGCACGATGCTCGAAGGCCTCAATCGAGTCTCTCAACGGGTGGGCCTCAAAATGAACAGGGACAAGACAAAGGTCATGTCGAATGTCCATGTGCCGCCTACCCCTGTTTTGGTTGAGAATTCGGTTCTTGAAGTTGTTGACGCGTATGTATACCTAGGACAAACCATCCAATTGGGTAGGTCCAACTTCGAGAAAGAGGTCAACCGTCGAATCCAACTCGGATGGGCAGCGTTTGGGAAACTCCGCAATGTGTTTTCGTCCAAAATTCCTCAGTGCCTTAAGACGAAAGTCTTTAACCAATGTGTGTTGCCAGTGATGACATATGGATCCGAGACGTAGTGCTTTACCATAGGCCTTATAAATAGGCTCAGAGTTGCTCAGCGAGCTATGGAGAGAGCTATACTTCGGTTTTCTCTACGGGATCGAATCAGAAATGAGGAGATACGTAGAAGAACAAGGGTCACCGACATGGCCAAGCGAATTAGCTCGTTGAAGTGGCAATGGGCGGGCCATATAGCACGGAGAGCGGATGGCCGTTGGGGCCGAAAAGTTCTCGAGTGGAGGCCGCGGATCTGCAAGCGCAGCGTAGGACGTCCACCAACGAGATGGACGGATGACCTGGTTAAAGGCGCGGGTTCATGGTGGATGCAGGCCGCTGCCAACCGAAGCAACTAGAAGTCTATAGGGGAGGCCTATGTCCAACAGTGGACGTCCTACGGCTGCGATGATGATGATGATTGTGCCTTGTGTTTGGATTTTAGATTTAGTTCCATTCCAAGGTTTAGTTTGACGTCCAGATAGTCCAGTGGTTAGAAGGGTTGAATTAATTTTACAGCCATATTATTGCGAAAATGACGCCAATCCGACCGATCCCAGATAATGAGCCACAATCACCCTTTTAGCGACGTGACAATAGCAAAATACAAAAGTGTAATTTAAAACCAAACCTTAAACTTTTCGCGTTCTGTAATTTAAGCCGTATTTCTCAACACCAAGGTTTGCGCGACGGCATTTAAACACAATGTCGAAAGTATGATACTTTCGTCTTCAGGAGTTGAATGTTTCTCCAAATGCTTTCAATTTGAGGTTGAAAAGGATCCTCTGGATTGGGACAATTGATGATACTTTTAATGTTTACGAAAGTTCGAATTGAAGCTGAGTGAGAAAATGTATCGATTAATAATTTATCGATATAAACAACTAGTTTGAGCCTTTGCTCACGTCATTACGTCATATTAGAGCCCGGAATTTTGCATGCGGTTATGGACAGATTCTTTTCCGAAATGTTTCATTTGGACGAATGATTTTTTTCTGGAACTGTAAACTATTCAGGATTTCAAGAGTATTTTTTTACTCTATAGGTTTGGTTGGGATTGTTTTATAACAATACTGAAAATAATACTTAATCTAATACATGAAATTCTTGTAACCAAACTCTTTCGAAACGGCTTGACTGTTTTTCATGAAATTTTTTGTGTCCTTATATTCGGTAGGTTTAAGACTCTGAGAATAGGAACTATTTTTCATATTTCAACGTGAACGGAGTCGCGGGCAATAGCTAGTATAAAAAAATCGTAGGTCTACGAGTATACGAAAAAATTGGGAAAAATATCTATGTGTTGGGAATTTATTATTTGGGCAACATTTATTTTAACCTTAACCAACATTAATTTTCTCTATGAGATTACGTTTCAAAATGTCATCAATGGATATTGTAATTTATCGATATAATTGTAACTACCCTTAAACGTAACAAAAACAAAAGGCTTTTCGTATCGGAACAGTTCATGTAGGTCTGTACGAACTTCTCAAAAATTTAAAATTCCCTGTGTCGTTAATTATGTAAAGCGAGAGTTTAGCGTATTAATTTTTTACGACGCCACAATCTGGGTTGTTCAGTTCATTCATTATGAAATTGAGAAAATTGCGCTCAAGATTTTCTTCAACATTTTATGTTAGAAAATTAAATATTTGTTTACGTTTTTTATTTTTTACGACCGCATCTAGGGAATTTGAACATGAACCTTGATGTTCCGGGTAATCTACTCTTGGATATTTAATATATTAAGTAGACAATACCGGGTGTGGCCTGTAATATAAGCAAAAAATTAAAACATAGATCATACTCCTCATACTGAACAACATTTGTTCAGCGAATTTTAAAAATAATCAGTTTTTTTTTTTATTACAGTTTTAAGTTTATTCGCAGAAGCAATGTAAAGAAAAGTGCTTGATGTTTGTAGCGTGACAGGCGACGTCAGTTGTGTTCTAGGATGGCGTACATTGATGGCAGTATTTAATTTGTATGAAAAAAGGAAAATTCAAAGACTCCATTATTTTTAAAAGTAGCTGAACTAATGTTGTTCAGTTTAACGAGGATGATCTATGTTTCAATTTTTTGCTCGTATTACAGGCCACACCCGGTATACATATTTGTCTATGTACCTAAGTATATATTTTTCCGATGCCTATTACAAGCTCTTATACATGTATAAACTCTGTTTAGTCTGAATTGGTTTCATTTGTTCCATATTTATTGTATTTATGATTAAACAATATCTAAAAGTTGCTAAATAATAAACTAAAAGAATTTTCTTGCTCACCCGCGACCTTACGGTAGCTAAGCTTATGCACAAAATGCGTGTTCATGCAGTTCCTCCACCTCCACACTGAAAAGAACACACACAAATTACACAAACCCATCTATCACCACCACCACATCACACTGACGCGTTTCAAATTCAACCAGAGCTCATCTTCAGAGTAACAAAACTGTACACCATGCTACCAGTTGTTAGACTAGTTAGTTGCTAAATAATATTTATGTGTTACCGATGCTACAGTTAATTTTTTATGGAGGAGGCTTATGTCCAGTGAAAGTCCGTGAATGTCCTGGACGATGATGATGATAAATCTATTTTTTCGCGCAGGTATCGGATACGCGGCAGCTGTGATGTCCTGCTGGATGAACGTGTACTACATTGTTATCCTCGCCTGGGCCATCTTCTACTTCTTCATGTCTATGCGATCACGTATGTTTCCATTCAAGGTGTAAATGTTGGAGATAATAGATGCCCAAAAACTGAACATTAAAATCAGAACTCGGAAAGGTTAAGCTATTCTTATGTTATTACTGCCATGTGTATATATATATCAATTTTTTTTTTTTTTTTATTTGACTGGAAGGCAAACGAGCAAGTGAGTCTTCTGGTGTTAAGAGATCACCACCGCCCATAAACATCTGCAACACCAGGGGTATTGCAGATGCATTGCCAACCTAGAGGCCTAAGTTGGAATACCTCAAGTGCCAGTAATTTCACCGGCTGTCTTACTCTCCGCGCCGAAACACAACAGTGCAAGCACTGCTGCTTCACGGCAGGATTAGCGAGCAAGATGGTGGTAGCAATCCGGGCGGACCTTGCACAAGGTCCTACCACCTGCAATATTAATATGGATATACTCTGAAAATAAATATTAAAACAAAACAAAACTTTACTCATGATGATTAAACTAAAGAAGAGGTACACGATACATTGCAAAATGAGCACCACGCTATAAAAAAAAATTGCATAATTGAAATAAATGATTATCAGTTCATCCATATTTTTTGTTTTAAATAAATAGTTTTTTTCTGTTTTATATTCACCTATAGATAGCTAGAGGATCTTTCTGCATCTATTGAAGTGAGTGGAGCAAAATTGTACCTACATCAAAATACTGTTTACATTCCGTTCCTTCTGAAATTTTTGAAAGTCTACATACTTACCATTAATTAACTGCCATTACTGTCAGGTGGTGCCGATGAAACCAAAATAAAATCATTCTTTCTTTCTTTCATTAAATGCCAAGGTATATCCACATTATGCAAACTCTCAGCTCACCCATTCCGAGTTCTGCTATTAATCAATTATGCATACGTGCGTTCATATGTTTTTGACCCCCAGTAGCTCCGATATTAGTATGAACTGTTATTTGCCTCTCAGTAACATCATGTTTCCCACAGAGGTACCATGGAAGGACTGTGACAACTACTGGAATACACCCACCTGCGTCAACCCTTACGATCGCAAGAACCTCAACTGCTGGACGTCTTTTAACGACACAACTTACTGTGTACTCAACGGGAAGAATGTCACCAAAATGGCCCTCTCAGATCCTGTTAAGGAGTTTTGGGAGTAAGTATGACCATTGTCTATATGACAGTGCTATTTAGGAGGTACTTATCTACTTATTTATCTATAGGGGTGACCCGAAGTGGGTCTTGGCCTTCAGCAGAAGATGTTTGAATTGAATGCTTTACGTTCTTGGCGATGCCCAAACCGACAAGCGCCTTTCTTAGAAACAGTTACTTACATACGTGCTTGTGGCAATTTCAATTTCTGAGATGATACTGACGTGGGACAAGTAAAAGTGATATTTCCTCAGTTCCGAAGAAATACGTTATTGATTTTGTTAGTATTCATTAATTTATTGCACAGTTCATTTCCTTTCTCGGAAATAATGACGTACGCTTCCATCCGATGAAATACTTCCCTCTTATGAATAAAGATGACAATGTGTTCAGAATCCAATAACCTTGTTTTCTGCTAAATATATGAATGAATATGAATAAATGATTCACACCATCAACAATAATATATATATAGAAAAAATTGCAGAATTTTAACATGATGAGATTTGAACCAGGTTCGATTCCCGGTTACGTATATTAGTTAATTTTTTATTATTATTCGACTGGATGGCAAACGAGCAAGTGGGTCTCCTGATGGTGAGAGATCACCACCGCCCATAGACACCTGCAACACTAGGGGGATTGCACATGCCTTGCCAACCTAGAGGCCTAAGATGGGATACCTCAAGTGCCAGTAATTTCACCGGCTGTCTTATTCTCCTCGCCGAAACACAACAGTGCAGGCACTGCTGCTTCACGGCAGGATTAGCGAGCAAGATGGTGGTAGCAATCCGGGCGGACCTTGCACGAGGTCCTACCTGAGATATTTGAATACCATTTTTATTAATTTTTATTAAATCTAAAATCGACGCCATTTTTCGTAATAAAAGATTTCATTATCTCTCTTAGTTTGCGACTTCTCCCTATTGACCTATTGGGTCTGTTTGTGATTACCCTGATATGGTTTAATGACTTACGTGAGACCAGAAACTACTACTGTCGCTCCATTTTTGGCGCGCTAATAACAGTATCTACCTCTTTTAACATCATTCATTATCATAGCCGTAAAAGGTCCACCATTGGACATAGATCTCTCCCATAGGCTTGCAGTTGCTTTGATTGGAAGCAGCTTTCATCCACCTTACACCTGTCGCTTTAACCAGGTTATCTATCCATTTTGTTAGTGAACGTCCTATGCTGCGCTCGCCGATCTGTAGTCTCCATTCGAGAACTTTTCAGCCCCAACGGCCTTCCGTTCTCCGTGCTATATGGCCTGCCCATTGCTACTTCAACGAGCCAATTTACTTGGCTATGTCGGTGACCCTTCTTCTTTTCTTACTAGACTCCTTATTTCTTATTCAATCCGATTAATTCGATTAATCATTGGTCAACCTTAATTTCCCTTATTCTTTTCAGACGCCGAGCCCTTCAGATCTCCAGTGGTATAGAGCACATCGGCAACATCCGTTGGGAGCTGGCTGGAACCTTGTTGCTTGTCTGGGTGCTTTGCTACTTCTGCATCTGGAAGGGCGTCCGCTGGACAGGGAAGGTGGTGTACTTCACCGCGCTGTTTCCTTATTTCCTTCTCACGGTTTTGTTGATCAGAGGTAAGTGTTACGAAATGGTTCACTGAGAAAACTTTAAAAGTGTCTGTCATAGATTGAACTAGTTATACAGTACCCGGCAATGAAGATTGCACATCGGTCTTTGGAAAGAGACTCGGCTAATTTCGGTTTCGTAGACCTCTTTCTACAGCCATCCTATACCGCATCACGGACAGAAATGTGATTTCAGTTGTGGCAGTGTGCGCGCATTACAATTTTATTTCAAAGTCTGTGTTAAAATTATCTTTATTAAATTTTAGGCTAAAACAAGCACTTACGAATATCAAAACAAAAACTACCACCGGTTCGGAAAAACCTCTGTTGAGAAGAATATTTGCGTTTTTATTGCATTTATCATTAAAATTTTAGGTATAATATAAAATTAAAGTTTTTTTTACAATCAACTAGTAGTTGACGCCTCACCTGATAAAAATGCAAATATGACCAACCACATCTTTTTAACTTTTCTCTTCATTTGAAATCTTGTATCTCCAGGAATAACCCTCCCCGGAGCGTTGGAGGGCATCAAGTTCTACGTGATGCCGAACATGTCCAAGCTGTTGGAGTCCGAGGTGTGGATAGACGCCGTCACGCAGATCTTCTTCTCGTATGGGTTGGGTCTCGGGACCCTGGTCGCGCTTGGCAGCTATAACAAGTTCACCAACAACGTGTACAAGTAAGTCTGTAATTACAAGTAAAACATGCTTTTTGTTGAAAGCCAAATCAACCAAGATTTAGTTGAGAATTTGACCAATGTCGTCTACAGATTGTAAAATGTGGCCAATTGGAGTCTTATTCTTCTGAAATAAAGATTTACGACTGGTTATCGCATCAAGTATTTTTGTTTACAAAGTTAGTGCTTGATACATTTGTAATAGGAACATACTGGTAATTAGTAAAATCGCTTGGTTTTTCTTTATGTTTATTCATTCACAAGATGATAATTTGGTTCAAATTGGGAATATTATGTCAAAAAACTATACAATGAATTCTGGCTATTCACTTTTTTACTTATTCCTAGTATTTTCACTGTTTATTAATTTATTTACGTGTGCTCTCATTTTTTTGCTTTCCAGGGATGCATTGATAGTATGTTCTGTCAACTCGAGCACCTCCATGTTCGCTGGCTTTGTCATTTTCTCAGTGGTTGGGTTCATGGCCCATGAACAACAAAGGCCCGTGGCTGAAGTTGCTGCATCAGGTACATCATCATTAACGTCAACATTCTCTTTATTTATCATTTGGAGAAAGAGTGCGAGAATCTAATAATTGTAAAGGATCCTAAAGTAATGCCGAAAACTAGTCTTTTCACACAAACGGTGATTCTTAATCCTTAAACGTTAACTAATTTTGGCCAATTTTTAATTTGTTCTCAGTCACTACGGAAAATTTTAGAACCGATTCGAAAACAATTACCTCTTACTCTTAATTAAATAGTAAGTTTTTTATAGGTCCCGGTCTAGCCTTTCTGGCGTACCCATCAGCAGTTCTCCAGCTCCCTGGCGCCCCGCTCTGGTCCTGCCTCTTCTTCTTTATGCTGCTTCTCATCGGCTTGGACAGTCAGTTTTGCACCATGGAAGGCTTCATTACGGCTGTCATTGACGAGTGGCCCAAACTCTTGAGGAGACGAAAGGAGATCTTCATCGCTATTACTTGTATGATATCGTACTTGGTCGGGCTGTCTTGTATATCTGAGGTTAGTATGTCGTTATGATTATTTTCATGCTGGTCAGAATTTTCCAGAAATCTAGGTATTATTATTTAGCGAGTTATTGTTATTTAGCGAGATTACCTATCGGTTCGGCAGTGTTGTAAAATCTGTCCATGGTTTTCTTTAATATTACTTGTGGCAAAAAAAAATAATAATACTAGGCTATAATCTCAAGACTAGAATGAATTACCAGCATTAAATTTGATCGTTTCTTTTCTAATATCTGTAAAGTGCTGTCAGATCAATTTATAAACTGTCCATGGTGTAATTTTTCCAGGGTGGAATGTATGTATTCCAAATCCTGGACTCCTATGCAGTCTCTGGCTTCTGTCTGCTATTCCTGATCTTCTTCGAATGCGTCTCCATCTCCTGGGCGTTTGGCGTGAATAGGTTCTATGATGGCATCAAAGAGATGATTGGCTACTATCCCACTATTTGGTGGAAGTTTTGCTGGGTTGGATTCACACCTGCTATTTGTATTGTAAGTAGTCTTTCGTTTGATACAAAATTTGTGGCTATAATGCAAAACAATAATTCGCTTTTAAATGTCTTTATTTATTCTATTTCTCATGTTTGTTTACTTGTTAGGACTTGTTAAGAGTCAGATTGATATTCAATGTAAAGTACAGCTACCAGAATAGCTTGTATTCAAATTTTACTTTTTTTAATGAAGACCTGTATTTGTTTTCCACTTGTGTATAATAGGTTAATTGTAAGTACAGTAGTATCTTTTTCATTTATTTTTTATTACGAATAAGATAACAATATAGTCAATTTTGGACACTTGAAAATTTGAAGAAGTAAAAATTGTGCCAAAAAACAAGGACATATAAATTTTCTTCTTTCAGAGCGTATTCATCTTCAACTTGGTGCAATGGACCCCGATCAAGTACATGAACTACGAGTACCCATGGTGGGCCCACACCTTTGGGTGGTTTACTGCTTTATCCTCTATGCTGTGCATCCCTGGGTACATGGTGTACCTCTGGCGGGTCACGCCTGGTACCACGAAAGAGGTGAGTTATGGAACTCATAATCTTGATGTTGCCATACTAAAAAAAATTGACATAATCACATAGTTCTCAAATTTTATAAAAAATTATGCAAGTTTAGTCTTTTTAGTAAATTAATAAGAACAGAAACATTACCACAAAAAGTTTTCTAGAATTAAGATTTTACACAGAATTTGACCAATGCATATTTACCATAATCATTATTATCGTCTCAGCCGTAGGACGTCTATTGTCAGACATAGGCTTTCCCCATTGACCTCACGTTTCTACGGTTGGAAGTGGCCTGAATCTAACTTGAACCCCGTGTTTAAAAATTCTAGAACATATCTGTTTTTTTTTTCTCAATCTATTTCGTTATTTTTACAGAAATTCTACACAATCGTGCGCATTCCTGAGGACGTGCCTTCTCTCCGTACGAAGATGCAGGCAGAGGAGATTCAGAAGCACTCGAGCAAGGCTTAAATTAGTCTTATGACAACGATCTCAAGGGGACATTTCGGCTTTCAACCTTGTGTAGAAACCAGTAAGGTTTAAATTAAAATGGTTCACGATGGATCTGTTACACTCGGTCGTCCCCAGTGTTTTTTCACAAAATAGACTTTGACAGAATTATTATTTGTCATAATTTTGTTTGATATAATTTAAACCTCACTTTTAACTACACAAGAATGGTCAAGAGAATTGAAAAGATATTCTAAATCTACGCACAATTTTTCCCAACACCTTATTCGGTGTGCACAGACTTTGTCATAAATTAAAAAAAAGTAATTATAATGCACCGCTAATTATAGGGCTTCGTGTCTAAAACTAGTCGGATTTCAGAATATAGTCGAATACTGAAAAGTATTTAGAAAATATTTTGAGTTTTTAGTCTAATTTATGATAGTTTGTCTGTTTTAGTTGCGTTGCGATGCGTTCATGTATGTGAGGTTTTTACGCTATATTTCTATATTTAGGGGTTAAGTTTTAAAATTAAAATAAGGTATTAATGTGCGAGTGTTTATGTTATGAAATGTTAACTCTGTTACTATTTTTGTCTTCCATACTACATAGAATGTATTGAAAATTATATTCAATTGTAATCGTAAATATAAAAGTATTGATTAAGAGTCCAAGCACCTTTTACCAAGAAAACGCAGTGCCAAAGAATATATAATCGTTTAGCAAAAGTATATCACATTTATTTAACTTGTTTGTCATTTAACGACACTTTTCGTATTTCACCTTGTTATCCTTAAAGGAGTTAAGTATAGATATAATTGGTGTTTTAATCGTAGTTTAAATATATATGAAAAATATAGTAGACGCAGCAGGACGCGTAATTTTTTGAATCTGTATCGTGTTTTAGAACTTGTATTGTTAGATAATATAATATATATCGTCTATGTCCTAAAACGGTGTTTAATCATAAATTTATACGAATGAGTTCCAAAATCAAAAGACAATTATTAATAATCGACTTTCTTTATATACTTGAATAGTTATTTATAGGATTAGGGCAAACTGTAAATTATGTCTTAATTTTACTGTTATTTTTTGTACCTATGTACTCATTTTTGGTTAGTCAGCTTTAATAGTTTTATTTAATTATTCGTAGATGATTAAAGGAATCGCAAATAATATTATTATTTAGTTAAAAACATATATATTCGTGGAATTAGTCATAATTTGTTCCGGACCTAATTTTTATTTCCTATAGATTTAAAATGCCTAAAACATCGTGTTCTACCAGAGACCAATAATTCTACAAAATATATTTCAGATGCCATCTACTGTAGGTTTTTTGACAAGAATAGGCCATTTACTGTAAAATTACTCAAAGTAGAGATTAATCACGTACAGGGCTTTTATGGAAGAAAATGCAACGAAAAATTATACCTATATTGGGTCGTTAATAGTTCAAATAAGATTTTATTGTGAAGATAATAAAGAGAGTCAAGCTCTTCATACTTGCATTACATAGATATAGAGAAATATAACCCAAAATTATAACATTTTGCATTATTTATATTTTAAACGCATGAACAGATATTTTTACTTGTCGCCATAAAATCCAAAGCAAAAAACTTAAAACGTGTTCAAATATTAAACTTACTGTGTAATTTAATTCTTTTATCTAACCGTATTATCGTCGATTTCTTAAATAATTATAAATTATAATAAAATATAGTGAACATTCGTAGTTGTTTATTAGAACTTATAAAAACATAAATGTATTTAATGGTAGAAGATTATATTAAAAATATTTATTCCTACACTAGATTTATGTGATTTATAAAGTTAAGTTAAATGTGTCAATTTAGAGCAGTTTTTAAATTTTTACAATTTGAAACAAATGAATATTCTCCTAATAAATATAAATCTTATAAATTATATTCGATTGTAATCAGAATATTTTGAAGCAAATCGCACGTTTTTAAATTGTAATTTGAAATTATAACTTTACATAAATGTTGACAATATAAAATTTAGCGTCTTTTCAGGCTAGCGAATGATGTTTTTAAGGTGAATGTGCTTCCATGTATTTAAAATACTAAATAAATATACATAATATTTTAGATTTACGTTTTAATTTAGTTGCATACTGTTGTGTACTTTATCTAATCTAAGTGATAAATTATGACAAGAATAAAAATATTTATGCCACATTACGTCAATTAAAATTATGTGAATTAGACAATGTCATTCTGCAATCGGTCAATAGTTGAATTTTCGTTTTGTTTAAAATATCGTCACATATCAAAATGTTGTGTTGCCAGTACATACAAAATAAAATTTATGTTAAGTATTGCCATAGCGAGTCATGGAGGTAATGTTGGGCGTAATTTATTTATTTCATTAAATAGTTTATAAATCATAATGTATTTTTAATACTTATAGCTAATATTTGCATGTTCTAGATTAGGTTCAGAGTTTTGTGTGTGAAGTTCCCCATATATTCTGGATTCGCGTGGGAACTACAACTGTAGCTCTCTCATTAAAAAGAGACCAGCGCCGGGAATTGACCCTAGGTTTTCAGCAATCCGTGGTGCGTGCTATAACCCCTACACCACCGCTGGACAGGAATCTAGACACAAATTCCACCTATGCACACATATTATCTCAGGTTGCTTTTTCTACTACGCTACTTAAGCAGCAGCACTAGCGACATCTATGTTTCGCTCTCATCGAGAGACGTCACATTCCTTCGGAACTAACCGCTTACCCAAACAAGAGATGTCGCTACTAAGCAATCAAATTATGATTGTTTTTTAAAGTTACTTTTGTGAATTCACACAACGAACATGAGAGCAAGCCTATCCTTTCAGCCACTTCATCCATACTTAATAATTATAAATGAGAAAGTGTCTTTGTACGTTTGTGTTTTTGTCCGTCTTTCACGCCGTAACGAAGCAACGGTTCGACGTGATTTTTGGCATAGAGATAGTTTATGGACCCGAGAGTGACATAGGCTACTTTTTATCCCGGAAAAATGCACAGTTCCCGAGGGAACAGCGCACGATAACCGAATACCACGCGAGCCGCGGGCAACAGCTAGTAAGTAGGTACGAGTATAAGTAAGGCTCTAGTAAGTGGGGTCTTGTTTAGGAAATTGGTCCTGAGTTCTGCAGGGCTACTACGAAACTCGAAGTTCGTGTCGTGCGGTCCCTTTCGCTCTCGTATTAAACAGTATAAGTGTCAGAGGGACCGCACGAACTTCGAGTTTCGTAGTAGCCCTGCTGATGGTGATTATAAGTGCATCAGATTAATTATATTCACATTGTTAAGTTACTTTAAGTATCGCGGGCTGTGGGTTTGTCGTCGCCCACGCGCAATTGGTGTCATAGCAGTGTTATATAAAGATAGTCTTCTTTAGATTTAGACTCATTAAAATATTTATTTCTCGTAGTTCATAATTTTTTTTTATTCGACTGGAAGGCAAACGAGCAAGTGCGTCACCTGCAACACTAGGGGGATTGCAGATGCCTTGCCAACCTAGAGGCCTAAGATGGGATACCTCAAGTGCCAGTAATTTCACCGGCTGTCTTATTCTCCACGCCGAAACATAACAATGCAAGCACTGCTGCTTCACGGCAGGATTAGCGAGCAAGGTGCTGGTAGCAATCCGGGCGGACCTTGCACGAGGTCCTACCACCTGAGATATTTGAATACCATTTTTATTAATTTTTATTAAATCTAAAATCGACGCCATTTTTCGTAATAAAAGATTTCATTATCTCTCTTAGTTTGCGACTTCTCCCTTTGGACCCTAGAGGCCTAAATTAGAATACCTCAAGTGCCAGTAATTTCATATCGTGAGGAATATACCAACCTGTTTAACTTTATTTTACAGGATATTAAGTAGGTACACTAAGATCTAAAAAATATCCTAAAAATAACTTACCTAACTAAACTTGCCTGCATAAAATGAAAAAAAAACTTAGGTACATAAAATATTTTTTTTTACCTACAACTAAAACAAATTGTCCAAAGAGTACCCCTTAGGCAATTAAAACATTTAAGTGTAAGTAGAAGACATTTATTCAATAATAAAGAAGACACACAAATACAATTAAATTTACATAAATTACACACAACACATATAGCCGTGGTGGTCGAGGTTTGACCTATAGTCTCTCAAGCAGAGGATCGTGGGTTCAAACCCCGGCTCGCACCTCTAAGTTTTTTGAAATTTATGTGCGAATTACATTTCAAATTTATCACGAGCTTTACGGTGAAGGAAAAAACTGTAAGAACCTGCGAAGCAATTCATTGGTGTGTGTCAAGTTTCCAATCCACACAGGGCCTGAGTGGGAACTACAGCCCAAGCCCTCTCATTCTAAGGGGAGGCCTGTGCCCAGAGTGGGATGTAAGTAGGCTGAGACGGTGGTGGTGGTTATATTATCACTAGAGAAAGATAGAGAGATTAAAAGATTAATATGGATAAGACTAGTACAAGTAAGTATTTATTTTACCAAAACGGTGCGTTATAAATAGGATCTATTAGTTTGAGTTTGAGCTGTATAAGACTCCTTTAATTAGAATAAAATATTTTTCTTTGCATATAGTTTGTTACAAGAACAACATTCGTTCAACCTAATTATTTATAAGATTGCATTTCGGTAATTAAATAAGTAAGTAATAAGATAACTGTATCACCAATAAAAAACATGATAACTAATAAATAAATCTATCTAACCAATCGCACTAGTCATATCCATGGGATCCTTTCGACTACCATAATTTTATTAGTCATAAAGTAATGTTATTGTTAGTCATAATTTTTTTTCCCGTTGAAACCGTACATTTTTCGAAATTTTTTAAATGGTCATCCTGTAGAAATCTATAGGATAGGTTAGGTTTTTGTGTATCAATTCTAAAAATTAAATAGTTTCAGAGAAAAAACGAGTTATGTCAAACATTGCATTATGACTAAAAATTAGCTACCATAGTCAAATGCCTTAACGGGACTTATCACGCTATTTCAGTCTACTCGTGACCACGACAACTGAAAGGTTGCTAAAACGTCGAGGTAAATAATAGCGTGATAAGTCCCGTTAAGGCATTTGACTATGAGTGAGAATCACGAAAGTTTAAAACGTTAAACATTATCTACCAGTCGATATAGAACCCCATATCCATATTTAAACTTATTGCTACTTCAAATCCGCTCTCTAACAAATTGTCACTGAGCAGTGTTTGAACTGACCAAGCTGACA
The DNA here is from genome assembly GCA_037349165.1 of Choristoneura rosaceana. Classification (NCBI taxonomy): domain Eukaryota; kingdom Metazoa; phylum Arthropoda; class Insecta; order Lepidoptera; family Tortricidae; genus Choristoneura; species Choristoneura rosaceana. The sequence goes on from JAZBNJ010000013.1 coordinate 9,184,923, forward strand.
ATTACACATCTGTGTACTTATTTCGACAGCTATGTATCAGTATGTGAGTATGCCATAATAAAAGTTTGATTAAATAATTAAGATGTTCCGTTCCTTTTAGCGGTGACGTGCGAAAACAGACAGACATACCTTATTAGTAGAATGATGTAACATCGCCTTGGCGACCATTGCAAAATTATGTCAGAACTACCAAGTTATCTTTGCGGTTGGGAAAATGATAGACTACGTTTGTTTGTTTCGGAAATTCATTGAAAAGTTACTTGTGGCGCCGCGGCTGGCTGATCAGGTAAGTTGGTAGTTCGGTATTAAATAGGCAAGTAGGATCATAAAATGTATGAAGATCCATTGTATTGGTTGTTAATGCTTATGGAAAGCCTTGAAGTGGAAGCTTGTAAGAGCAGTTGCATATTAAATACGTATTATAATTATCATCATCATCATCATGTCTGTCGAAAGACGTCCACTGCTGGACATAGGCCTCCCCCAAGGCTCTCCATTCAGGCCGGTCTTGTGCTTTCCGCATCCACCGCGATCCCGCGATCTTAACCAGGTCGTCGCTCCATCTTGATGGAGGCCTACCGACAGCTCGTCTCCCGGTCCGTGGACGCCATTCGAGAACCTTCTGACCTGCCCACTAGGGTGGATCACTCAATGTATGAAAAAAAATTTTTTTGCTGCAGTCCTTTTTGGCTAGTATAAAAAAGTTGTTACACTTAGTTAATATTCATAATATAAAATATAAAAGAGATACATTAATATTTAGTACTGCCCCAAGCTAACGGAAGTTTTACAAATATAGTCTAATTCGCATGATTTCTCCTACCCCCCTATTTAATACGATTTAGTATTTTTTTCATCGAATATTGATTAATCGTTCAATTATAACATTGTGCATCACTACGAACCTCTCCCTCAACCTACGCGGGATTGCGTTGCACCATTAGTTTCGTTATAACTATCGCTTAACTACTGTTTTGAGTGGCCAATTATTAAAAAAAATATGTACATGGAAGGTAGTGTCAGAACACATAAGTTTGCTTAAAGAACCCGGTTCAGAGTACATGGGTCACCTGGCTTTGCAAAGCGGAAAAGCTCTACACGTGAGTAAGAAACTGCATGAGTTCTTGATCCAGAAAGAAATTGACTGCGGCAAGCTTGTTGTGATGGGTTGTGATGGGACTGCAGTGAACACAGGACTCAGAGGGGGTATTATAAGATGTCTGGAGTTGAAATTGGGAAGGCCGTTGCAATGGTTTATTTGCCAGCTACACGCAAATGAGCTTAATTTGCGTAATTTATTTGAGACTCTTGATGTCACTACGACTGGACCTCGCAGCTTTTCAGGCGGTATAGGTAAGGCGTTGAAAGATTGTGAAACACTTCCAGTGAGGTTCTTTCAGGCAATAAATGTTCTTTGCCTGTTATTACAAATAAAAGTGACCTGAGCACGGATCAGCTTTATTTGTTTGACATTTGCGAAGCTATCAGTTTGGGATCCTGTAGTGAAAGTCTAGCCAAGAAAAACCCGGGTGAGATTGTACATTCAAGATGGCTTACAACAGGGAACCGGATTCTGCGGTTGTATTGTATATTTCTACGCCAGCGCCGACAGAGAATTTGCTTTTATTGGTAAATTTTGTAATTAAAGTCTACGCCCCTATGTGGTTTTCTATTAAAACTGAACCACTTTGCATTCACGGAGCCAAAAATTTACATAAGACTATGATGCTATCGCGATACCTTCCCCAGCAGATGAGAGTCATCGTAGACCATGTTATCCAACGGAATGGTTATTTTGGGCACCCCGAAAACATTTTATACATACAAAAGCACGAGATTCGGTCACAATATCTCTCCGAGTTTTCGTGCTGCCAAAGTTTAATTTTGAAGCTGAAAACTACACTGAAATGATTAATTGGAACTAAGTTATTTTGACAGAACCGCCATTAACTAAAAATACAAGCAATGATTTGATTCTTGATTGCATTCAAAACCCACAGTTCGTCGAAACTAAAATTATACCTCGTATCAAAAACTATCCCTGCTACACTCAAGCCACTGAAAAGGTGTGTCAAAATAGTTACAGAGGCATCTACAGCAGTTTGCGGTCCATTCAGAAGGGATGGTTCATCAAAACGAGGTTGGAATCTCGGAAAATTATGCCATTTTTCAACTCCAAAAAAGATTTTAAAATACTGTGAAAACTTAAATTTAACATTTTTTTATGAGCGTTTTTTTTTATTTCGATGTATTAAGTATGGCTTTTTAAATTTCATGTAGATTTTGTGATCTTTAACAACGAGTAAAACATAATAAACAGTGATTTCCTGTATTTTATTTACCCACAGGTGCAGTTTACATGTGGCGGTTTTTTCACTTTTTTTAAAAACTTTGACAGCCTTGGGGCAGTATTAAACATTTAAATAAATTAAAAAAATTTACTTATCTGATATAACGTTAGGGGGTAGCAAGTTTCTCGTGGTAGCCAAAAACAAAATTCACAAAATTTTTTTTTTGATCCACCCTACTGCCCACTGCCACTTTGTTCAGTTTCGCAATTCTTCGGGATATGTTAGTAAAAATTCAATGTTTTACAAATAGGTTGAAACAAAACATAAATATCGCACGATGTAGAGAAACAAAACTAATTTACTGGAAGGCTAAATCAAAAGCTAAGCTCGTTTAGATTGACTTAGATAGGCTTCTAAGAAGATGTTTGCAGCGACACCGCCTGAACTTTAAAGGTCCGGTCACGACCACTCGCTACTGGCGGCGAGATATTTTACAAGCTTTTATTTAGTATCATCTGTCCCGTTGTCTGCCTGTAATCAAATATTGCATGTTCAATTCGACCAGCATCTTGTAATTTGATTGACTTGAATTTTGGTATACTTATGTGACATTTACTGTATAATAATAATCTGGTAGTCATATCCTTGTAGTCCGGCCAGGATCGTCTCCGCAGGACGGACTCTTCAACGGTTAATGGCATCGATTTGAAATTTGGTATGCAAATGTAGTTTGGGTGGCAATGCAAGTACATACAGTCAACAAAAAGTATAGTTGGCAGAAAATGCTACTCTTAAAAATATTTTTTTTTACCACAAACTTTTTTCTGTTCATTATACGATCGGGATCAGGATCCATTCAGAAGCGCTACCGGCTCTAAAATTCTCAGTAGTGGATAGTAGTCATTTTTGTTCTTATAATTAATGTCTCCCGCCTCCCGCAAGCTTAAATCTTCTCCTTCTATCTTTTTCTTCTATCTATCTTCTACATAGAAATAAAAAATATTATGTATATATTGGGGTAATAAGTTTGCAACTCAAGTTAAATACACTTAATTAGTGAAGGGTTGAAAAATGGAAACAGAGTGCATCATTCATATTCATATTTTAAATAAAAATAAATTTCCGAAATGTTCGCGCACAACTTTCAAACGACTGCACTGATTTAGATAATATTTTTTTGTTATGTTCGTTGTTGTCAAGACAAGGTTTGTGCGTAACAAAATAAAGAAGAAGAAGTGCGTAAAAAAAGACTCGAACGGGGGCGAAGCCGCCGGCAGCAGCTAGTACCTTTTTAAGTTTGACGTTCACCGCACAATCAAACAGATATTTGAATAACAAGTACCTAACCAATGTGTTTATTCCCGATGTTCCCGATAAGAAAAAAATCTTTCGCTACTTCATAGCTCGCCCATAGTCGTGATAGGGCCCTAAAGTCGGCATGTGATCAAGTATCTATTTGATTTATGTCTTAGGTAGAGCATAAAGTAATGTTAACTCTTGGAATACTCGCAAGTTAACTTGAACGAAATGGAACGCTTTTCTAACAGACTTCGAGCTCTTCATATTAAAGTTTGTATGTATTTTTATGCGTGTTCAAATTGATTACGTAGATACCTATTATATCGTAATACAGTAGTGGGAAATATTTTGGATATGCGGTCGATGCGGAAAAAACAAGACCGGTCTGAGTGGGGCCTTGTAGGAGGCCTATGTCCAGCAGTGGACATCTTTCGGATGACATGATGATGATGATTATGTTGGATATGTCCGTTGGCACGATTTCACTAAAACGATGCCCCAATACAGCATTTTTAGACATAAGAGGAGATAAATTTTTATAAATTTGAAATAACAAAAAAATACACGCAGAAAATTACTTGTTTTTTTTGTTGTATTCCCACCAAAAGTGACATTAAAAGTGTCATTAACGTTCAAGTTCATTAAGTTCAGTATATTCAGATTAAATTGGCACTGACCGACGGACAGACAATAACACTGTACTTAAAGAATTCCATAACAGTTAAGAAGACCTGATTGCAGAAAGCAAACCCGCGGGCTAAAGCTATACAGACTTAGCTACACTTAACACAGATGAATGACGGTCTTTAAATAAATTTGATATCAACAAAAGCGAGCTTACATAGGACATGTTGTGAGATGCAAAGTATCCTGAGGCCATTAGTCAGCCTGCAGACGGAGTGGGACGCTGGGTAGAGCAAGCTATAGGGCAGACGCGACACTCTATAATCACAAGAAGATTGGCCGTAAAAATGGACACAGGTTACGGCAGAGGCGTAACTATATCAGGGATTTTACGGAGCTCCGATTTCTTTTCTGTTAAGTCAACCAGTCACCATGCAAGCTACCAGATGTTAGGTTGATAAAGATTCTTTGTTTTGTAATTATAATAAACACCACATTGTATTGTATTGTATTGTGAAACTCTTTATTGTAGGTACATAAAAACACATGAAAATCACTGAACACAGGATAATAAGATGTACAAAGGCGAAGTTATCCCTTAAAGGGATCTCTTCCACATTCTGTGATGCTGGATTTTTTTATTGCATAAGTCTTAAAAGTATTAAAATTTTTCGCAAAGTCTTAAAGACGACGAACTCAGTTTCAGTTTCGGAGTACGATACGATACAATACCATCAATCAATAAACATGCACGGAAAGTTTATTCGAAAGATTTATTTTTTTTACAATGTGATCTAATTTTAAAACCATTTCGAGGATTAGTTTATTAAATCATTCTATAACATTTTTGTAAAAAAATACTAATTGATCATGTGTATATTTGCAAAATAACGTTTGACCTTTGTTTGACTTTCATCGTAAATAAACGTTATATAACCAATCCGCCTAATTCTTAAACTGCCATGTGAGAGAAAACATTACGTTTTTAAATCATTGTGATGGGTAACTAAAAACGTAGTTTCTATCGCCATGGCAACTAGTTATGGTTAGTTATAATTCAAGTAAAAAAAAATTCTAAATAGGGTAAAAAAATTAAAACGCAACTAAAACCAAGATTATTCAAATAGGTGTCTTAAATTAGCTTATTTTATGAAAAAATAATAATAAATAAACATTGTTTTTTTGAGACCAATGCCAATTCTTGGGTTTTATCCTGTTTACAAGAATCATGTAGGTACAATTATGATAATACTATATCGTGCGAATGTCAAGTGTCGTTTCAATACCGCAATAGGTATATATATAGCGTATGAAAATCAAGATCAAAGATTTCGTTTTATTATTTGATACATAGTCACAGATGAAACTATTTTTTTATAGAATATGAAGGAGACTAGCAGACGGATCGCCTGATGTAAGCGATTACCGTCGCCCATGGACACCTGCAATACCAGAAGAGTGATAAATGCGTTGCCCGCCTTTTAGCTAGGAATACTGTCAATCGAATCGACGTACTCGAGTAATCAAAATATGCGTGTTAAAAATTGGCAGTCATCTTACTTTTTAAAAGGGGCCAACATTATATACACGATTGTAGCAAATAAAAAAAATATAGTGTGGCCTTCATATTAACTTTGGGTTTTCATTTTGGTTGTAGATACACTATGCGCCATATTAAGCCACCTATATGCTCCAGAGACCTACTTTCCCGTATGTATGTACCATCTGCTTTGCTTGCATAATCTTTGATAAGACAGAGACGGTGCAGTGCGAACGCAACCGAAATAGATAGTGCCGTGCGCGCGCAGCCGCCGCTCCTGCGTAGAAAAGGATTCATGGATCATTCGTTCCTAATTTAAAAAATACCGGCGTTCTTTTGTTTTTAGATTGAAATGGAATTATAGAAGTTTCGAGATTGTTCCGATCAACTATGAAGGGTGTTTTAGTGTGTGTACTGGTGCAGTTGTGTAGAGTGGTGTACGGTAAGTTTAATTAGATAAGGTGGTAATTGTGCGTAAGTTAGTGTAATAGTGGTGTTTTAGTAACGGACTTTTCTGTGATAATTTGGTGAAATTGATGTAGATGCAGAGTTGCAGAGAGGGATAGTTTAATGTAAAAAGAAGTTAAATTTAAAGATTATAATGTATTATTATGTTGACTGCGCTACGAGATGAATTTATAATTGTAGATTTTAACTAGAGGAAATTTATCACGTCTTTATATCAATTAAATAAATTATGTACGTATGTTGTTGTGTAGATATAATATGCATCTTTAATTAATATAAATAAGTACATATATACTTACTTACTTTAATAGCTGTGGTGGCTTAGTGGTTTGCCGTATGTATGACCTCTCAAGTAAAGGATTGTGGGTTTAAATCCGCACTTGCACTTGGTTTTCGAAATTTATGTGCGAAATTACATTTAAAATTCACCTCAAGCTTTACGTGAAGGAAAACATCGCGAGGAAACCTGCACAAACCTGCAAAGTAATTAATGAAGTTCCCAATTAGCATTGGGCCCGCATGGGAACTACTGCCAAAGTCCTCTCATTCTAAGAGAAGGCCTATACCCAACCGTGCTGGCCAAGCTGGATTGACGATGTTCACTTTCGTTAAGCTTGAATTTGGTACTTACTGTGTCCGTTTTACAATTTTAGGAACCCAAACTAATTAAAAAACAGTGATTATAACCTCGTGAATCGTGATTCCTCACGTACTTTACAAAGGACCAATCAACACTAAAAATAACGGCTGAATGTATTTTATAAAGTACAAATTGTTCATTGAATAAAGAATTTTAAGAAATAATGTCCAAATTAACAAAGGTGGTAAACCACGTCTAGGTCTTAAGTACTACGTCTGTTAAAAAAAGTTAGGACACAAGAGGATGGATTAGTCACACATATAAACGGCCTAGTGTCGATCACTGTCCCAATACTTGTCATCTTTAATTTTACGCCATTAGCAATAGCAACTGTTGTGTTTCGGCGTGGAGAGTAAGACAGCCGGTGAAATTACTGGCATGTAATGCTTAGGTCTCTAGGTTGGCAACGCATCTGTAATATCCCTGGTGTCGCAGATGTTTATGGCGGTGGTGATATCTTACCGTCAGGAGACCCACTTGCTCGTTTTCCATCCAGTGGAATAATAAAAAAAATAAAGTTGCTCAACGTGCTATGGAAAGGGCTATGCTCGGAGTTTCTCTGAAAGATCGAATTTATAACGAAGTGATAAAACAGAGAACCAAAGTTATCGACATAGCCAACCGCATTAGCACGCTGAAGTAGCAATGGGCTGGTCATATAACCTAAAGAACCGATAACTGTTGGGGTAGACGAGTTCTTGAGTAGACCCACGGATCGGCAAACGTAGCGTAGGACCTCTTCAGACTCGGTGGAGCGATGATCTTCGCAGAGTACTTAGCTGGCAAGAGCTGGATGAGAGTGGCCGATGATCGTGCTCAGTGGCGTGCCATGCGAGAGGCCTGTGTCCAGCAGTGGACGAACATAGGTTGATGATGATGATGACATTCATGAAATGCGAATGCCTAGCAAGCCTCAAAAATATATCTAGTAATCCATAATAATTATTATAAATGTGCAAGTGTGTGTGTTTGTGTGTTTGTCCGTCTTTTACGACGAATAAGAGCGTCGGGTCGACATGATTTTTGGCACAGAGATAGTTTATGGGCTAGAGAGTGACATAGGATACTTTTTATCCCGGAAAAAATTACAGCTCCTGAGGGAATAGCGAGTGATAACCGAATTCCATGCGGTCGAAGTCGCGGCCAAAAGCTACTTTAGTATAATAAAAAGCTTTACTTGCTCTACTGCTTATGAAGGAAAGAAAGAAAAAAAAAATCATGACATTTAAGGTTTTTTTTAAAGACAGACAAATTATCACGAAATAGTCACTACGAGGTCCCTATTCATCATGATGTCGGCCTTGTAACCAACGCTGAGGCTGTTTTGTCTAACACGCAATCACAACCGCATTTACCATCCCTTTCTTTCCTCGTCTTATACCGTGCGACAGAAAGAAGTGTTGATAGCGATTGTGATTCCATGGGTGTTAAGCAATAAGCCTGGTCTATTGGAACCATTATACGTTAAAAGCTTATGGTGGGAATCGGTTACAGATTTTTTTTATAAATTTGCCCTAGTCCCAACAGATGGGGACACATCTGGTAGTAATTTGCAACGAGTTCACACGAGCAAAAAATTGCCAATCCGTAACACATTGTGTAAAAAGTCGTCAACATAAAATATTATATCATGATCAAAATTACTCAGTAGGTTAGTTGTCTCAAAGACATTAAATTTGTATAAACCCCGGGTGTGATTTTATGTATGACACAATTAGTGCTATATTTAAGTAATCAAACTTCACGTTGGCCAGTATTTTCGGCAACGATGGGACGCGGTTATACGTGAGTGAGATAGAATAATTAAAAATATATAAGTAATGTGATTTACTCACTAACGTCGATAAGCGAAAGGCTACTAAAAAACAGAGAAGTTTAAAGTTCCATCTAACAGACTGGCTAAAAAAAGGGACATTGAATACGATTTTATGACAAAATCCCAAATATTATTACTGATCAAACAGATACAATATAGAAATATTGCCAAGAAAACTTTAATATCTAAGGCGTTTAAAAATATTTATCACGGACTAAAAATGAATATTTAAAATAATAATTGTATTGACCTATTATATAAAATCTATTTTTATATAGTTTATAATTAAGTGACTTAGTCAATTAGGTTTACATTGGTTTTCCTTATATTTTACCTATTTAAAATAAATTATTATTTGCAAAAAGTAAAACAAACTAAGTATTTAATTTTATTTCAAAACTATTTTACTTGACTTAACAAACTTACCTACATTGAATAAAAATATTAGAACCTAAAACTAAAAAAAAATTACTAGTACTTCAATGTTAATTCTACTAAAATCAATTTAATGCCTGAGCCATAGAACCCTTTAAAATAAACAATTTTTTATCAACAACAATGCTCACCGAAAGATTGTAAATGTTTATAAGGTTCTACATAAGTTTACAAATCAAATTGATTGGTCATTTGAGTTTCTTTACCAAATGCCCACTTTATACTATTAGATGTTTTTTTTCTTTCCATTGCATGTATTTTTTCGTGGATCGAAAATGTGTAAATAAATGTTTCTCTCTCTTTCTCTCTCTCTCTCTCTATCACATGGGATTGACTAATGACTTCTTGCAGCATGCATTTACTCAATTATAATACCGGCAACCCGTGGGTGCTGTGGGTGTCACTCAACCGGTGGTTTCCTTCTAATAATATCTGACCCACATTTATGACCCGCTTGCCCGACATTGATACATGTTTATTGGACATTTACAGCATGCTGGTCAAGTCAAGTTATACCTATTTACGTTTAGCTTTAACCTATTTAGGTCATAATATTAATAGTTGTATAATAGGATAATACGAGTATTTATGTGTCACCCGTGTGTGCTGTTTTTGCGACCGTAAACAAGAAATTTTTGCTACAGTGAGAAAGCAAGAAAACTACAGTGAGATTCGCTCATAGTGAAATAAAACAGATAGCTCACATCTTTAATCATGTTTAGTTTGACATGTTTCGGAATTCGGACTGAATTGTAGCCCTTCCTCATAAGTAAGGCTCTAGTAAGTGGAGTCTTGTTTAGGAAGTTCGTGTCGTGTGGTCCCTGTCGCTCTCGTATTAAATAGTATAAGTGTCAGAGGGACCGCACGACACGAACTTCGAGTTTCGAGTTTCGTGGTAGTCCTGTTGTTCGCGGAACAGCTGGACGGAACGAATATCGGCACACCCGGAGCTTCCGTTGGAACTACTTACGAGAAGAGGGCTATGAAATAATCCGAAACATATCCGTCCGGAGTTACCCGTTCTACTTCACAAAAAAAATCTTTCTTTCAATTCCCAGGGTCTTTGGGTGAGGAGGTAGCCAATACGACGCTGCTCTGCTGCAACCAGGGCACCTCGTATGGAAGACAGCACTCCTTGGAGGACTGCTCCTCATCAGTGCCGCCCCAGGTGCCCGCGCAGTTTGGCATTATCTGCGTCTATGCCATGAACGCGTGCTGCAGGGAATACTTTCAGTAAGCTTCATTAGAGACAGAAGGATCCTGACTTTTCACCGAAAACATTTTTCCAAATGGATGACACTATTTACCGCCCCGGACATTATACCGACATGGAAATGTCGGCGGCCGATCGTAAAATCCGCCAGATCACGAAATTCCTAGGCACATCATGAAATGGCGCCATTTCATGATATGCCTAAAAGTTGTCCAGGCATATCACGATGTGCTTGAGAAACAATACGGCAGATCGATTAGTTAGAGCAACGCATTCGTCGATATTCCTAGCTTTATACAGGGCATATCGTGATATGCGGAAAAAAAAATAGGTACGACGAGCGAAGCGAGGAATGGGTATGAATTGTGACCACAAACGATATGGCGGCGTTTCATGACATGCCTAGGAATTTCATGATCTGCCTAAACTAGCCAAATCATGAAATGGCGGCGTTTCATGATATGCCTAGGAATTTCATGATCTGCCTAAACGTCACTAGGCAAATCGTCAAACGGTGAGTTTTGAACGATATGGCGGATGTCCCTTAGCCAATTCATGAAATGGCGCCATTTCATGATGTGCCTAGGAATTTCGTGATCTGGCTGCGTTTACGATCGGCCGCTGACATATACATGATAGGAAAAGTAAATCGAAATTTGCTTTATAGTAATTAAATTATTTCAAGATAACCTATCGACCCGTACCTATAGACTAACATACGTCAATTAAGAGCTTTATATCACTGTTTGTTATGATAAAAACAATAAACACGATAATTCAAGGAACTCCCTTGACGTGTCAATCTTAGTGAATACTTCGAATTCAAAAGGAAGTTCACTAAGTAAAAAATCATTTTAAAAGACAAAAAGATTGCTTATTTTTTGTAAAATTGGGCACCCAAGCAAAATTAAATTAAAATAAGTCGAAAAATCGTTTTAGTAACCCCCTAGTGGTTTTAAAAGACCTATCCAACGATACCCCACACTACAAGATTGGATGAGAAAAAAAAAGAATCACCGTCACTTTACGTCTATGGGAGGTACTCTAAAAAAAATTTGTTTTCAATTTTTTATTGTACCATTTTGTCGGAATAATTGACTTATAATATATTCGTGCAAAATTACAGCTTTCTAGCATTGATAGTCCCTGAGCAGAGCAAAGCCACGTACGGACGGGCAGACAGACAGACATGGCGAAACTGTAAGGGTTCCGTTTTTGCCATTTTGGCTCCGGAATCCTAAAAAATCGGTTTAGTAGTTTCAAAGATAATACGAACAAAAACACAAATACTAACTCTTATGAAGTCATGATCCGGATTGAATGAAATTTTTTCCAGAAAGAAGAGTGACTGCGACACCGGAGTGGACGTAGCGACCAGTACACACCGTTGTGACGGCACCAACAGCTCAGCGCAGGTAAAGCCACAAAAGAGAAGGAATGGAACATTGCCATATTGTTTAACACTGTATTCACCATCTCTTTCAACCATCTTCCATCTTTCATCCAGTGTGACGGAAAGAAGTGTTGAAATTCCTCTTGAATTAGACAATCCCCTCGACGTGCTTATCCACCCTCGCCGTACTGGCTCGGGTGGCTATTTGAACGTCTCGGGTAAAGTGGCTCGTTTTATGCTCTTCTTTTCCTTGCCACACTATAGTGTCTCTTGGTAATGCGTTACATAGTGTTATGTGTCGTTAGTATATATATATTTTATCTCTGTTATTATATCTGTATTATTAGGTACATATGCATCTGTTTTGATCTGTCACTGTTACAAACTCATGAAATTCAAATCGAAATGGAAATAATAGGACATCTATTAAATGATATTGTAACGGATAACTCACGTCTTAAATCGAGTTTAGCTCAACATGTTCAAAATGTGGGTAGTTGTGCGCCTGTGTTAGTTTCGTCGGACAGTCGCGCGAGCAGAGCGGTGGCGCGTAGTGCGCGTGTTGCGTCAGCTGCCGAGTCGCGTGCTCCTTAGAAGAAGGGTTTCGAAATGGCCGGAAATATGTCGAGCTAAACTCGATTTAAGACGTGAGTTATCCGTTACAATATCATTTAATATGAGTGAGTCTCACGGTAGTTTCATGATCAAAATAGGACACCTGTTTGAAGCTAGTTATTTTAACAATGTTGCCATGCCAGTGTCTGATTTGTTTAACTAAACATATGAGGTTTCTCACTGCTATCTAATAACAAACTGTAAGTTTAATGATAACGGACAGACAGATAAAGTTCTTATTGCGCAAGGTCGCATTCCACGCAGTATAAGGGAACCGACAGAATGTAGAAGCAGTACCTACGATAGCTATAAAAGTAGGTATTGGTATGTATGGACTGGGGATAATATGCAGACCGACTCTTGGATTGCCAAAAAAGTTAATTTCAAATCTTTTTTTATTATAACAGATTTAGGGGGAGGGGGACGTCCAACGACTGGTAATGATGATGATGATGGTGAACAGCTATAGTGACATAGAATCTGATAGGTTTGTGTCTTACCCATTAAAGGTCAAAAGATACAGCGATGTGACAGATCGACAAAAATATCAAAGTTTTAGTTAGAAGACTTATAAGCATAATTTGGCTATGGAATCTTACATTTTTATCATCCCACGGCAACATCGATTAATCCAGAGAAAGAAAGATGTTTAAACAAATTTTATTTCAAAATTGCATTGCTACTTACACACCAGTATAAAAAGAGATTAAAGAGACAGGGGAGGTAAGAGAGAGAGCAAGTCAGAAGAATCTTATTTACGCCAATTATGGTCTACATACCTTTGCAAATATGCTTAACGTAATTAACAGTGAATCATTCAAAACTGTCAAAGGTGTAAAACCAGCAATTAATAAGGGCGTGTTATGGTTACGTTGCCGCGTTCAGTATTTTCCTACCCGTATTAAATTCTAATCCAAACTCAACAATCCAAGTACTGCTTCCCTCAAATGATGCATTATCTTTTAAAACAGACATATATGTTGACGATATATTTTAGCATCGGTTAAACAAACTCAGTAACTAGGTAATTAGGAGTCCTTATCTACGAAACGGATAACAGGTGTTGACATAATGAATACTTAAATTAGGCTTATGTTAGGCCAGTTACGGATTATTATGTCATTATCAACATAAACATAGTAAATATTAAGACAGATTGCCAAAGTCAAGCAGTCTGAAGAATTATCATACAGCTTCATTTTTTTTATTTTTTTAGCTTCATTAAGAATGAAATATCTTTATTTACACATATTCTATAAACTATACAAAATATTTTTAGCTTCATTTCTAAGAATAAATTTCAAACTAGGCGTATGCTTGCCAAATGTCAAATCTGTAACTCAGTAGTTTAGAATGTGCCTTTTTTGTTTGTTAGCAAGTTTTATAGGCATAGATGTGTTGTTATGAGTGATTGCTCAAAAATACAAACAAATAATTATAATATAAGAGTTAGAATAGTTCAGTGCTAACGTTCTACATGCCCGTTTTTATTGGGTTGTATGATTATCAACATTTTATAGGTAAGTTGTAAGAGGACTATCTGAAATTGGCTAAACAAATTGATAGAATTCTCAATGTCGTCATCTGTCTCGTTCATAGGCCTGCTGCAATGAGTGTTTGAAAGGGACAGAGATGGCGACACGTGGTGCCAGTGCTTGTGAAGCCCGGGTGGAGGGGAGCAGTGCTGAAGAACTGCTGGCTGGAGACGCTTTCAAGCAGTGCTGTGTGGTATGTAATAAAGTGTATTAAAATAATTATCGTAAAAAAAAAGTAAAAACATGTTTCAATTGTAAATGTCTTCCATCATCAGACCCTGGATACCATCCCAAGTCAAAATATAATCTAATACCAACGCTTTTGAAAATACCGCCATTTCCAAGAAAAATGCGCAGCTATAGAAACAAAATTATTAAAACAAGCCTATTACGACTTTTTCCCCTCCGCGACCTAGGGGAGGTCTATATCCAGTCCATCAGTGGATGTCCTATGGCTGATGATGATGATGATCACCTTTATAAAATTTCAGGGAAGCGTAGATCACAATCAAAAGAGACACGAAGATCCTCTCACGCAAAACCCGACAGCGTCGAAAGAACCATCCATCGGGAGTGGTGAGTTTTTCTAATTATTTGGAGAGGGGGAAGCGTTGTTTGTCAGATAATTAGTAAGAGTGGGCTAACCATATCTGCCGAAAACAACCAGTGGAGTAAATTAATTCTTGAGTGGAGACCGCATCTGGGCAAACGTAGTGTAAAACGACCTCCAACCAGGTGGTGACGATCTACGAAGTGTTGCTGGTAGATGCTGGATACGATATAATGGTCGAGCTAAGGACAGGGCGCATAGCGCTCATTAAGGCCTATGTCCAGCATCGGACTGCTAAAGGCTGATGATGATGATGATGGTGATGATGACGATGAATTTCGTTTTTCTAGGATAACTGGGTCACAGTATATACATATGACTAGATATTTAAAAGGCGAGCGAGGTCCATTTAATATGGTAGTAAGAAAACTTCTTCCCTTTGCTTCCAGATATATCTTCCTTATGTGAAGAATACGCACCCAATGAGTTGTGTGCACACCACTGTATCCCGGTACCAGGATCGTACAAATGCCAGTGCAATCCGGGGTATATGCTTATGCCGGATAAAAGGAATTGCAAAAAGGTTTTTTTTTACATATATCTAACCCGTGTGATTGACTCCTATCTCACCTGATGAAAAGTGTAGATGAGGAAAAAGGTGTACATCTGGTTCACTCTAGCCTCAAAGAACCCTAGGTTGTATTTAGGTATGTGCTTATGAGGATTCTCACAGGTAGGTTTGAGGCAGGCTGGTTGAATTGTCATTGTCACCTTTAATTGGTTCAATAACTAAATGAGCCAATTGCAAGCAAGACTGTAACATCAAACGAACCTCTCGAAACTAACGCTATCTAGCGATATTTAGCCTGTCAAGGAACCCTTATTGAACGATGTCATTTCTCATTTTTCCCATTATCTTACCCGAATTTAAGCAATCGAGTTATATTAAGAGTAAGACAGCCGGTGAAATTACTGGCACTTGAGGTATTCCAACTTAGGCCTCTAGGTTGGCAACGCATCTGCAATAGCCCTGGTGTTGCAGATGTTTACGGGCGGTGGTGATCTCTTACCACCAGGAGACCCACTTGCTCGTTTGCCTTCCAGTCGAATAAAAAAAAAATTCAATGTGTACCTTTTTTGTGGGAATACTCTTTATTCCCGTAGAGATACATTATCTATTACATCTAAGGTATTATTACATCACTTTACAACAGGCTCCTTCGGTCTTACCTTCAGGTAGAACAGAACCGTTGCAAGCCCCGCAACCCGTGCCACCACATCTGCAGCGACAACGGCGGCGACGACGTCAAGTGCTCCTGCCGGCGTGGGTACGAGCTCATGGCAGATAAAAAGAGTTGCCAGGGTAAGGATAATAAGTTTTTGGTAATTTTTTACAAGCTTTCATTTAGTTTCATCTGGCCCGTTATCTGCTTGTTTGTTAGTAATCAAATCTAGCAAGTTAAATTGGACCAACTTCGAAAAAATAGTTGGATTGAATTAAAATTTGGCATACTTATGTGAATTGCGTGACAATACAATAATCTGGCAGTGACATCCTGCTAGTACGGACAGGATTGTCTCCACAGGACGGAACTCTTCAACAGTTAATGGCATCGACATAAAATTTGGTATGCAAATGTAGTTTGGGTGGCAATACAAGTACACAGTCAACAAAAAGTACAGTCAGCAAAAACAAGCTTGTATTAAAAATGAAATTATTACCAAAAACTTATATAGGACAAGCAGAGCGTATTTAATTGACTGTGCTTATTGCTGACTATAGGTATGCAATTAACAAAGAGAATGCTTGAGGCGAAGCGATCTTTTTCACCATTATTATAATTTTTCAGATATCGACGAGTGCATTCAGGATCCACCGGTGTGTCTTGCTGGGACAAAGTGCCTCAACGTGCACGGAACATACAAATGCATCCCCGTAAAGTCCTACACCCCCTCAGCAGAAAAAGGCCAGTGTCCTGTTGGTTTCACCAGAAATTTGGTGAATCATGCTTGTGATGGTAAGTTTTAGATCTTCAGGCTCCTTGAGGGATATGTGGATCTCAATTGGTAAATTGCTCCAAGTTATTGAGTTGGTTAACTCACGGTCGCACTCACTTTCTTAGTCCCACTAATATTATAAACTAGCTAATGCCCGCGACTTCGTCTGCGCGGACCTAGGTTATCGCGTGGTGGCACCCTCTAACGGAATAAGTATCCTATGTTAATACTTGGGGCTTAAACTATCTCTATAGCAAATTTCATCAAAATCGGTTCAGCGGTTTTGACGTTACAGCGTAACAGACAGACAGACAGAGTTACTTTCACATTTATAATATTAGTAGGGAGTAGGGATGTGATAGTTTGTAAGTCTGTTTCTTAGTTCCGATAGTTACATTTGAAAACAGATGGTGAACAGATGTACGTTTGCATTTTGGTCAGTTCTTTGTTCATATTTCGTATATTATAAAGTAAAAGTGTAATTATTATGGATATTATTATTAGCATTGATGATCTAGCTATTGTCAAAGAGGCTGAATTAATAAATCTATCGATGAAAAGAAGAATTGTCAGATTCAGGCATAATTACTGACCATGTGTTTGGGATTCATTTTGTCACGGCATCCGTCTTCTTGTTTTCGGCTATTAGTTTACATTTGCCGACTAAACTCACGAGCAATCAAAATTCAGCAATATTAAAATTAGCTCCACGTTATATTTTTTTAATCCATTGTTAATTAAAAATCATAATATGATTTTTAATAACTATAATATTATTATAGTTTTGCGTAAAAATCCCACAAGCTTGTAACTAACAGTCATAAGTATCACGAAACACCAATCATTTAACATAACCTTAAATTTTGACTGACCGTAAAGTTTTTACCTGACAGACAATGAAATAGTCTATCCTGCTCTAACATTTGCTTATGCCATATGTTTGTTTCACCTCCCTGAAGTTAGCGTCGAATAAACAGTCGAATAGTTATTCCTGGGATAAATGGTGATTGAAAAATCGACAACCAGTTATCAGACTGATAAACTATGGAATAACTTTATTGGTCTGTTAACTATTCGACCGTTTAACTGAGGATTGAAAAATCGGCCCGAAGTTATTAAAACAAGCCATTGTGTCAAACGTTTTTTTTTATTCGATTGGAAGGCAAACGAGTAAGTGGGTCTCCTGATGGTAAGAGATCACCACCGCCCATAAACATCTGCAACACCAGTGGTATTGCAGATGCGTTGCCAACCTAAAGGCCTAAGTTGGAATACCTCAAGTGCCAGTAAACTCAAGGAAACTATAGTGAAATAACGTGTTTGAATTCCAGATGTCAATGAATGCCTGCTTCCACAACCTCCTTGTCCACCCCATCTCTGTGAGAACACTATAGGGGGGTATAAATGTGGGGGGATTTCTGGAGATCCCGCCAATCTTCCGAGTAGACCTCGAACCCAGCTAGAAGACCGATGCCCTGTTGGGTTTAGAGCAGGGTTAGATGAAGAATGTGAAGGTAAGAGATTTTTAGAAAGTAATAAAATGCAACAATGCCCAATGAAATCAAAGAAAGCATAAAACAGAAAGCACAATCAAGTCAAACAGGAAATTAGAAGAATGCAAAGAAAAATATAAATAAAATTGCACATGTCCAAAACCTTTCCAAAAAACAACAAATAGGCATTTAGTATAGAAAATGCAAAATGTTAGACACCACATTATAAATGGCAGCACCAAACGATATTTTGCATACTCGTAAGTCTGTGATGAGCCTGAAGTGAAGATAAGGTTTCAAAAGAACTTTCACTGAATAACTTTTGAAACTGAAGAAGTAGCCACAGCTAGAAATAGGCCCAGCCCTTGATTTATCAGCACAATTTCTACTTCCAGATGTCGACGAGTGCGCCGTCCATAAAGACGACTGCAATCAGCAGTCCCAGTTCTGTATCAACACACGAGGATCCTTCTACTGCCAGGACCAGGCTTCCAAGTACTGTCCACCAGGGTTCAAGATAAATGAGATTACTAACAAATGTGAAGGTTGGTTCATAATGAGAGCATTTATTTTTCTCTCGCTCGCTTTTTGCTCGTTGATGGCAACGGGCAGGCCATATAGCACGGAGAATAGATGGCCATTGCGGCTGAAAGTTCTCTAATGGAGACCGTGAATAGGCAAGCGCAGCGTAGGACATCTATTAAACGAGTTGGATGAATGACCTGGTTAAAGCCGCATGGATGCAGGCCGTTTCCAATCGAAGCTATTGGAGGTCTATGAGGCAGGCTTATGTTTAACGGTGGACGTCTTACGGCTGATGTGATGATGGTGCTTTTTTTCTATTAATTATTGTAAGAAACACTACCTACTCTTGAAGAGTCGTTGTCGTTGGTCGAGGATTGGTAGGGAACATGACGACTTTCTTAAGAAAACAGTGCGTGGTGGTTGTCCCTTTTTTTTTCTACACCGCACTAAGTCCAAAGTTCTATTTCTTGTTACACATCGCATAAATACTCGTAGATATTTTTCTTTCAATTACTACAAGATGTTCATCTAAATCGTTTCTTGGATTAATATTAAATTTGTCTGTTTGTTATTCCAGATATCAATGAATGCGAGGATGATCCTGAAATCTGCAGGGACTTGGAATGTATTAACCTTTTGGGTCAATATGATTGCCAAAAAAAGCGAGCAAAAACGTAAGTGGCAAAGTATCAATGCGTTATAAACTTATAATAACATACATAGATAATATAGGTAGCATAAAGAAAGAGAGTGAAAATAGTCCCTCTTTTAAGGAAAAATCTGCAGTGGTTAATATGATAAAAATAGATAGTTTTAACATTTCGAAATAGGAGTAGGTATTGCTAATGAGTCAATAGATCAAATTGGTTAAGGGATAATGAGTACCTCACGACTTTTTTGATGTGTAGGTAGGTGTTGCAGTGTACACGTATACACAAAGCTGACGTCACATTTAGAAAAAAAACTTACTAGTCCATAAAGTGAATACTACTTACTTACTATGCAAGATGGATCTATTACTTGTTATTTATACACGGTACTTGTATTTTATATCAAGTTAGATTATAAACTAATCGACACCAATACAAAACTTAAAAGGTTGTTTACCAACTTTGTATGATTCCTTATTCTGACTCTTTTTTCATTAGGTATTCTTTTGCATTTTAGCAGTGACTGTCCCGATGGGATGCGTTGGAACAGAAGAAAAGGAGTCTGTGAAGGTAAACTTGTTTACTTATTCTCTAGAAATTACGAAATAAATGGATGCCAACTGACACCAAGTTGTGAAGGCCCTTATATTTTTCCTTAGAGTTTTTGAACTTAGATTATAAATTAAGAGTTAGGTACCTATAATTATAAATTATTTTCGTAAAATGACTCATAAA
The DNA here is from genome assembly GCA_037349165.1 of Choristoneura rosaceana. Classification (NCBI taxonomy): domain Eukaryota; kingdom Metazoa; phylum Arthropoda; class Insecta; order Lepidoptera; family Tortricidae; genus Choristoneura; species Choristoneura rosaceana. The sequence continues at coordinate 9,204,743 of JAZBNJ010000013.1, forward strand.
GCCTTGCTTGGTCATCAGTCATCTACGTTAGTACAAATTTAGTCTACTACCTCACCAAAAAAGCTAAAATTACTGGTCCACGTACGCCCACGTCCATCTGGCTCCTCCGATCTTCATTAGGTCATAAATTAATGGCTTGCCGACGCTGTCCATGTTCAGTTCTTAATTAGAAACTACTTTTCTTAAAAACAGTTTCTACCTATTGTTAAGTAAAACCAAGAGAAATTATGGAACTGTTTTATATTTTCTTTATAGATATCGACGAATGCGTTGAGGGCACCCACCTCTGCGATCAGCACCAAAATTGCCTGAATACGAACGGCAGTCACGAGTGCCACTGTAGGATCGGCTTCGAGTTGCACGCCACTACCGGCGCCTGCGTCGGTAAGACGTCACATTACTGTTGGGATTTTGAATTACTGTTTGTTTATTCCATTCGTTGTTTTTAAATTATATCTTTAGTAAAATTGTAAATCTATCATTTGATTGAATGTGAATCTATGATTTGTTTTTCGAAATTTCCACCTCTCGTTCTGGGTAATCAATATTTGATCTATAGAAGTGTGTAGCAATGTTGTATATACATGCACTTTCACTTAGTTTAGTTTAGTTTAGTTTATTTATTCACTCAACATAACAATTTACATTATATAAGTTTGGGACTAGGTCAATTGGTGTCAAGTGTCCCATGATATTTATTTATTATTATTATTTATAAATACATTAATGTCAACTTATATAAGAAACTTATACAAGGTGTTTGGTGGCAAGAAATTTGAAAATTAAAACAGTAAACGTCTCAAGAACACATAAGGAGATTTTACCATGTAAGCTAGCCGCGCGGTTTAGGGTATAGACAACGCGAAGACCTGGATTCGAGCCCTGACCCTAACATTTACTAACTTGTCTTTCAATGAGTTTGAGTTAAATCATTTAAGCAAAACTTGTGAAACCTTTTATAGCCACCCCCTATGACAACAAATAAAAATATTTATTAGGGGGTCGATAATGAAAATTAGGTAGGAAAGAGACTGAAGGCTCGTATTAAAATTATCGTGTTCTTGCTTTTCATAGACGTGAAAATTAGGTAGGAAAGAGACTGAAGGCTCGTATTAAAATTATCGTGTTCTTGCTTTTCATAGACGTGAATGAGTGTGCAACTGATCGACATAACTGCATCCCACGGGCTCAGCGCTGCGACAATACCGTGGGATCCTTCCTGTGCGTCAGAATTGCGTCTTGTGGAACGGGGTATACTCTGCAGCACACGACAGGACAGTGTGAAGGTAAAATTATACTTCCATTAGACTGATACTAGAACCTGCCCCTAGGTCCATTGTTCAATACTTACAGGACCATCTATCATCATCACGGCCTATACGACCCATTGCTGAACAGAGCTCTCCTTTCAGAATTAGAAGGTTTGGGCTATAGTTCCCACGCGGGCCCACTGAATTGTTTCGCAGGTGTGTGTAACCTCGCAATGTTTTACTTCACCGTAAAGTCATCATCCCCGTCCATCCCATCGCCATCCCCACCACCATCTATCGGCTAACTAATTTCGAAATGTGATTTCTTACAGACATAGATGAATGTGCGCTAGGCATCAATGATTGTGCGGAGCATGGGCCTCAGTACAAGTGTGTCAATATTCCTGGATCGTTCCGGTGCGAGCGCATCCGTCCTCCCACCACAACCCCCTTACCGGAGTATGAATACGTCTACTATGACTCGGAGTAAGTACCTTTGCGTACCATTCATCCGTTAATAAGTGATGGATAAAAATATTACTGACGTCTTTGTGCAAGTAATGTTAATGTAAAATGAAACTGACACTCAGTCAAAAATATTCTAGAAATATACTATCGGCACATTCTAAAATACAAAACTAAAGGAAAAACTTCTTTTTAGAAGCATTCATTGTAAAAAAAGACTGTTGCAAATAAAAATAATGACAATCTTACGTTTCTTACAGTGGCGAAGAAATAAACGAAACGAAGCCAATACCTCCGGCCAATAACAATAAGGAAACATCATCGACCACTGAATCTAGAGTAGAACCTACCCTAGCACCTTTGGTTACAACTTCTACTCAACCTCCTACCCTTTCGCCAAAACGCCCCGAAGATAACGAAATCTTCTTTAGACCATCAGATCTAGTACCATCGAAACCAACTCCATCAACTTATTACGAAACCAGTCAAGAACCAGAAAAACCAAGAGAGCTAGAGCCATCAAGGGGACCTGAAAATCCAAGAGAAACTGAAAGATCACGAGAGCCTGAAAGCCCACGAGAGCCCGAAAGACCACGAGAACCTGAAAGACGACCAGAGCCTGAAAGACCACGAGAGCCCGAAAGACCACGAGAACCTGAAAGACCACGAGAGACTGAAAGACCACAAGAACCTGAAAGACCACGAGAGCCCGAAAGACCACGAGAACCTGAAAGACCAAAAGAAACCGAAATACCAAATGAACCTGAACGTCCAAGAGAACCCGAGAGACCAGCTGCATCAGAAATTCCTAGAGAAACTGAAAGACCAGTTGAAGCTGAGCGCCCAAGAGAACTGCAGCCAGAACCGCCAAGAGAGGTTGAAAGACCGCAAGAGAATAGACCAGTTTATAATGAACCAAGTGAGGCTCCATCACCGCAACAACCAGCCTACATCAAACCTCCGTGGTGGTCTGAAATGCCTAATAATAGACCGACTGAACGTCCAAAAGAGCCATCGGAAAATGCTATTGTACCAGAAATCACTTATAGACCTGAATCAACCAGTCCTAGAATAGTATATGTTAACAAAATTGATCAAGACACGGCTACAGTAGAAGGCGAGAGAAGAAAAGATGGTTCCGTATTTCTTGATACTAAGAATGTTCCGGCAAACGAATGGACGAAAATTAATGAGAGACCAGTTGAGTGCCAGATTGGATTTGAAATGGATTCATATGGCGCTTGCTTTGGTGAGTTTTGAAATTTCTCACGGGGATTTTATGAAATCTTTGAATAGCTGTTGAAATGTCACAATTTACTCGCAAGATAAATCACGTCAGTAAAAGCTAGCAAGCTATCGAAAAATGTAGAAAGGGACACCAATTTAGAAAAGCTCTTTTCAGACATCGACGAGTGCGTGACCGGCCACCACTCCTGTTCCAGCACAGAGACTTGCCGTAATACCATGGGTGGGTACGTCTGCGACTGCAGCATCGGGTTCCGTCGGGAGCTGGCTACTGGGGAATGTACCCTGATCACTACTTCACCAGCCCCAACTACCGAGGCCACGACAGCAACTAGTGTATCCTACGGACCGTGTGAGTATTCTTATTTTCAGTCGCAAAAACCTTATTAAACCTTATTTCAGTCTATGTATCAAATTAACCATAGGAAAATCATTATCATCTAAAAGAATAGCCAAGTGAATCAGCTCTTTCAAGTGGCAATGGACAGGCCATATTATATAGTATAGAGAACAGATAGCCGATAGGGCCGAAAAATTCTCGACTGGAGACCATGGACAGGCAAGCAACTGGAGGTCTTTTGGTGGAGTCCAACAGTGGACGTCTTACGGCTGATATGATGATGATGATAATGAAGCTTCATTTTACAAGGAAAGGAAACTTTATTATTAACTACAAACTCAGAGAATTTAAAATATAATAAAAAAGTGGGAATACCGTTGATAGCAAAGAGAGCATCCCAAATCGACGTGTACCTATGTCTATGTGTTATAAGTTAAAGTTAAAAGGAAAGAAAACGATCGTTTCGATTACTTAAGATTTTTTCGGGCATGCGTGGAGGAACCAAGTTGAAAATAATATCAAATACTCTGAACTGCAATCCTTTGAAGCTCACACACTTCACATTTGCAATACTAATAGGGTTTATTCAACTTATCTTTATCTTACAGACGACAGATTCTGGGGAGCCAAGCCTCGCCGCACCACTATTCGACCTTTCCGACCTCGCAACTTGTGTGATGTGGGGTACCACCTCAACTCCACCACCGATCGGTGCGAAGGTACAGCTAAATCACTCTTTACTGTATACCAATATAATAAGCAGTACAGATGACCGGTATACAAACCAAAATATTAGTTCAATTGTAATACAGATTACACATTTTAAAATAATATAATTAGACTATTTTTGCTGCAACTCAAATAAACTAAACCACACGGGGGTCACTCACATAGATCATCCTTATAATGGTGTTGAAACTGACTAGCACTCTGCCGAGCAATGATCAAATCGTCTACATACACGCACTTGCGCAATTATGCCTGAAGAACAGCAGTAAAAATGTAGTTCCAGCAGCACCCTGAAAGCGTTATTGGTGTATTTTTTTTGATGTCTGAGAAATTTGATCCTTTGGCCCTACAGTAGAGACATTAGTTCTCTCTGCGTTTTTATAGGATCTCTACACAATAGGGAGCGTTCCGACGAACTCTTCAAGCTCATCCCAGCAGCTAAGTTAAAAAAAAAAAGGATCCATTACCGTAACAAAGGGTGGTTTTCACCCGCACCATCTCGATGATTGGTGCTCATCCATTATGTGGTTTCTACCTCCTCCTTTCTACCTCGCACGTGTATAATATGGAATGGACTCGCTGCTACGGTTTTTCCATCTAGCTATGATTTGGGTACCTTCAAAATGCGAGTCTATCGCCTATTCCAAGGCCGGCAACAAACTCGCAGTCCTAATAATGCTGTAGGGGTCCATGAGCGGTGGTGATCACTTACCATTACTTGCCTGCTCGTTTGCCAGCTGTTCGATAAAATAAAAGAAACGTTCAACAGATGTGAACGAGTGCCTCAACGGCCAAGCCAACTGCGCAGACGTGGAACTCTGCATAAACACGGAGGGAGGGTACCGGTGCGAGTGTCCCCCCCACTGGGTACTGGACGCGGTCCGGCATCGTTGTGTGCCCGTGCGCAGCGCGAATTTGTTCCCGCCGGGATACGGGAACGAACCTGGTGAGTACTATTCATTTTAACTTGCCTTTACTTAACCGGGCTTTCGACGCGTCCATCATTAGTAGTATCATCAATGCTGAGGCCAGTAAGTAAGCCATCCAGCAGAGCTACTACGAAACTCGAAGTTGGTATCGTACCGTTCCTCTCGCTCTCGTATTAAATAGTATGTGTCAGAAGGATCACACGACACCAATTTCGAGTTTTGAGTTTCGCAGTAGCCCTGCTGGACGAGTACCTAGAAGTTGGATGGCCAAACCGCCAGGTTATAATAATTTAACTTTCAAACTTGTTTGATTGAAAATATAACCAGTAATGTAAATACAGATACCCACTTTGGATGAGCGGTGCCTCTTAGCACATTATAATGGTTTAAGATTATTTATTTCTCATAAGATTTACAAATCACTTACTGAGAAAACATATTTTTCTTAACAACTAAATTACATGCGCAAACGGTCATGCTAACAAAATCAATGTGGGTAGAAGAGAAATACAAACAAGTACAGTGATTAGATTGCAAGTATAAAATGCGTGGTAAGTTATCACGTAAACTTAAAAGTTACAATGTAGCAAACGAATACCTAAATGATTTTTCTTTTACTACTAGAGCAGCAAGCACTCTAAGCAGGCTTGCTTAGAGTACTTTTGAAGAACATTATAACCATGACGATGATGTGTTTGCAGAATACCCACCAGTAGAACAAACCCCAGAAGAAAACACAGGCACCAAATATGTAGAGCCGACTGTGACAGACGTAGGAAACAGACGCACGATGTCCTGCAAGTGGGGATACAGGCTAGGAAGAGACAATATTTGTGAAGGTTAGTCTATTCATTACATCTTCTGCTAGATAAAAAATAGTTACAGTGTCGTCATATCCATTATGCTCAGTGCTGTGGTCAGGACTCTGATAAAATTAAGAGGCAGGTAGGATTTGTGCTGTAGATTTCACATAGGCAATCATTTAATGTTGCCTTTGAAGTGTTCTCTTGAGATTGAATCATTAATTAGGACATGCCATGCGTAGAATAATTAAAGATAGACACTGTTCAGTACGTCGATAACTAAATTACATACTAAAGAACTTGTAGAAATTTAGTTAAAGAAATTTAATTAAACAAAAAAAAAAAGATCTAATTAAAAAGATCGAAACTAGCTGGACCGTTCCTGACTTGTAATCTGAGTTCAACCATTTAACTTCATACACTATTGTTCTTAACATCTTCTATATCACTACAACTCTTCTACAACTCGGGTTTTTTACAGATGTCAATGAATGCTTAACGGGCGAAGCAAAGTGTGGCCCTCAGCAGCTGTGCACTAACTTGCCTGGTGGGTACACTTGCAGCTGCCCCCGGGGTCACCACCTGGCTGGTGACCACCGGTGCGAGGATGTGGATGAGTGCGATCTTGCTGGCAGTACGGTAAGCAATAACAAGTTTGGTTCTTGCTGCTAAAACACTGATACTTACTGTTGATCGAACCATCTTCTTCTAATTTAAGCGTTAAGTACATTCTGTCGGTGTATTGATGAATTTATCTCCATTTTCCCAGTTCAGTATTGCTTTCTTGATCTCTTTATAAGGCATTGCAGTTACTTTAAGTATTTTATTTGTTTTGTATCTTTCCTTCTTCTTTTCCCGATCACATGATTCATTACTGTTGAAAACGCGTCTTACTTTTCATAATTACTAATTGTTTTTGTTTTGTTTCAGCCTATTTGTTCGCAGAACGCTAATTGCGTGAACACCATCGGCTCGTACCAATGTCGCTGCCACGAAGGCTTCAGATCAGCACCAGCCAACGATAAGGTATGTAGAGCATTCCAAACTACAATTTTGAGGAAAAGTAGTTGTATTTCCAGACGTTGTTTGAGCTATACCAGTATATTGGAAATTTTGACTGGAACAAAAAATGATGTGTGGAAGTGGGAAAATCTATTTAAAGATTATCTCGAGAGATCAAATCGTACATGAAGAGATTGCTCAACTTCTTTAGTAGCAAACAGAGATCCATTGCTTATAGGACTGTTGAAGGTTGGGACTGTAAAGTTATAGAGTGGGGACTGCGTGTCCTAAAGTGAAATGCTGGTAAACCTGCAATGGACGATCCGATAAAAGCGCAAAAAGTCATTGGTAGTAACGTAACATTAATCATCCTCGCGATCTTTGATAAGGAAAATGTCCAGCTGTTTCCCAAGTGCTTCTGATTATGATGACTATGATGTTTAAGTATTTTTAACAGGTTTGCGTGGACGTTGACGAGTGCTCGGAATCTCCGTCTAGCTCTTTATGCGAGCAACGCTGCAACAACGTGTGGGGCGGCTACCGTTGCTCGTGCCATCGCGGCTATCGGCTGAAGGCCGATAACAGGTAATTTTTTTTTACCAGAGAGGATAAACAAACCTGCTGGTCTCCTGATTGCAAGCAATCGTTCATAGACACTGCAACACGAGAGGTATCGTTTTTTTAAAAATGTGTAGGTTGTACCGCTCCAGAAATTTGGAAGCTAGTTTAGCAGGTAAGTAATTTAGGTCTACTAGATTATTATTTATTACCAGTTGATTTCCGATAGTTTGGATTTCCTATCCATACGAAGGGACACATGATCTCTTTGGGTATATTATAGGCTCTAGTACGGCAAGTACTATGAAAATTTATTTGATTTGCTACCCGCTGCGAAATTTCACCATCGCAAATCCCACTGAAAGTCTAAATTCTATCGTCACCATCTCAGGGAATGGCAGTCTATGTCCCACTGTAGGTAGGTACGTCTCCTTCGGCACTTCCTGCCTCGTACAGTGAAATTTTGAAATCAACTTCCATTAGAAGTCTTTCCTAACAAATTTATGATATCGGAGCTTCAAGAAAAGGGTAACAATTACTTTCTTTAGAGACCTGCAACAAACCAGTGACTCTCCATGGGTTGTTGGTTGTTGGTATTAATGGACTGTGGTGATTACTTCCCACATAGATGACCCGCTAGCTTGGTAGTTTACCTCCCTTTCATAATAATAAAAAAACAATGAAAAGACAACAATTACAGAGACACCAAAAACAAGTACAGGCTGCTCCATTGACAATGACTTCGATTTACACAGGACCTGCGCAGACGTCGACGAATGTAACGAGTTCAAATCCAAGATCCTGTGCATTGGACGCTGTGTCAACGAACCCGGCAGCTACCGGTGCACCTGCCCGACTGGGTATAGACTGTCTGAAGACAAGAGGAGCTGCATAGGTGAGTTACAAAACAAAGTAAACACCTAACAAGAAACCATAACGGGATCCTTGATTATCACCGAAAATAATTTTCCCAAATGATTGATTTTCCGACCGTTTTACATAGATATCGACGAATGCGAGACCGGAGAAGCGCCGTGTGCGTCGAGCGGCACCTACGGCGGAGTGAGCGACGTGTGCCTCAATACGAGAGGCTCGTACCGGTGCCATCGTATCACGTGCCCACCTGGCTATCGACTGGAGAGCAGACAGTACGTATATTATATCAACAGATTGATGAGTGAAAGACCGAAGAAGCTGAGTGCGTCGTGGTACCGTGGAGAAGTGAGTGATGGTGCCTCAATACAAAAGCTTGTACTATTCATACATCACGTGTCTGCCTGGCTATCGGCTGGAGAACAGAGAGTCAAGAGTGTAGTGACTTAACTAGAACGGACTTGACAAACCAGGTTAACATTGAATTTCTTTTTCAACAGTCGCTGCACAAAAATCGAGAAGGTTTGCTCCCCAACAGACTGGGAGTGCTCGCACCAACCTTCAACGTACTCCTACAACTTCATCACATTCGTCTCCAAGCTGTACATACCCGACAGTAAGGTAAGTTTCACCACTTATAGTTTTATATACTGTATACAAGATGATTTTGTTTATGTGACAAAATATCAGTATTTTTAATTCAGTTAATGCTAAACAATCATCACCATCATTAGCCCGAAGACGTCCACTGGTAACAAAGGGTTCTCTTAACACCACAATGAACGAGAACTCCACACTTGCATGCACTGGTTGCCCGCAACGGTCGCGATATCATAGGTCCACCTAGTGGGAGACCTGTCAACCGTTTCGTGGTCGTTGCTCGAGGATCTTTCTACCGTTGAGTTATCTGTTCTTCCAGCTATGTGATCTGCCCATTGCCACTTCAACTTGCAAATTAGCGCATTAACACAATTTTTCAAATTAGTATATTATTCAATCTTACACCTACCTTGAGTATGTAATTTTTCTGGATCTATTTTTTGATATCTCGTATAGTTTCTTGACTAGATATTCTTATTGTATGCAGGTGGATCTTTTTACAATGCGTGGTCCGTCGTGGCCAAATGCCAAAGAACGTTTCGAGTTGGTCATCAAAGACGTGAACGCGCCACCGTCCGTCAAAGTCAAGGCTGACATTAAGGCTTTCCTGTAAGTATACCACATACCTTCACCAGGGTTCTTTAATAGGGATAGGAGACCGCATGCACTACCCCAAAATCTTACTTATAGATGAGGATTTCTACTCTCGATCTTCGGTGGTCTTTTGATTAACCAGCCCACGATCACCTAGTAAAGCTCTGCATCTACTTAACTCCTATTGGATCAAGATCTGGCTTAAATAAAACCACCTCTTGCCATCGCTTAATCCGCCACAACCTGGTAAACTAAGAATGGCGACAGATTTCGCAAAAGATTTGACGAAAAAACTTTTTTTTTAATTATTTACATGCGTTTCAGTTCACTATGGCACTTCGTTCAGTTTAGATTTAATTTTCATCCAAAACTTCTACTTACTTATTATTAACTGTGACCCAAAGTGAGTCTTGGTCTCCAAAATCAGACTACTCCATGCTTTACAATCTTGGGCCAGCTCTGGCAGCCTTTGACCCTGAGGTCCGAAAGATAGGTGGGCGTTTTCAAAATAAGTTGTCCAAATGACTTTTTTTTTAGATGTGGATGAAATTTGGTATTCCTACTCAGAATCAGGAGCACTTTCGATTATAATAGGAGAAAAAAAGTGTCCCAATATTTTTTTATTCCATTACGTTACCGTTTTCATACGCGTGTCTGTGGCGGTAGTGTAATGGATAACACAAAATTATATGAAAAACCTGGGACACTTTTTTTCCTATTGCAATCGAAAGTGCTCCTGATTCTGAGTAGGAATACCAAATTTCATCCACATCTAACAAAAAAGCCATTTGGACAACTTATTTTGAAAACGCCCAGGTACCGCTGGAGCGACGAGTTCCTAAAAAACTAAAAATTCAAATAGCAAAAATGATTAAAATATTTGTTAATTCTAAAAATGGGAACACTATTTGAATCATTACATTTACTTAAACCTATGCTTAAACTGCTTTTGTTTCTGTCAGATCTTTTTTCGTACCTTTTGATCCTGGCCAGTTCTATTTCATTTTTTCCAAAATTGTACTTACAGACTAACCCAAACTGGTAACCAAGCAATGGTCTCTCTCGTCCGTTCTCTGGAAGGACCACAGAGCATTGAGCTCGAACTATCCATGGAGCTGTATAGTGGTGAAACTTTCGGCGGCATCGCTGTTGCTAAGCTGTTCATATTCGTGTCAGAGTACGAGTTCTAGGGTTGCCAAAAGCAGAAGAATTCAAGGATGTCACGGCTTTTTTCTGTACAGAACTTTTGAGCAAGTTCATGCGCGATTGAACTTCTTCGTGTACAAAATCTGAGAAAATTTACATTAAAAACGATTTGGGACTTCTATCTAATATAAAAATATACATACCTACAGACAATGTCTTCATATTTGATAGCTGTTATTAATTTCACAGTATTTAAAATGGGGTCTAATTTTGCTACTGCGTGATTTTTGATTATTCTTATAGCGGAAAAACGCTTAAATTTATACTTTGTTTGTTTATATTTCAACAGGAAGTCTCATTAAACAGATGAAATTGTAAAAAAAAACCGTTTAAATTATAAAACAAATATATAATTTGAATCAATTACTTAAATACCTACGGTACAAGTTTATTTTTTAAGATCAACTTCATGCATATAGAATTCCAAAAAAGTCCAGTTTGCTAGTAAACATCTAGTTAAGTACAAGGAGATAATTATTTTTGTATACATTTTTAGTTAGATTTAATTTTTCATTCCTTTTGCCATAAAAGTGACTTAAGTTATTTCTAAGTTTGTAAGTTATGGTCCTAAGTAAGTATCTGGTCGTCTTTAGGTATTCATTCGAAGGAGTAAGTAAAATTAGCAGGGGAAAGAAATCAATTCACGAAGAGTTTAGTTAGAATTAACAAAGTATTACTTTATTGTCTAGCTTCGTAAGTCTGCGCGTGCTTTATAAAGAACAAATTAACACTAATAATAATGGCCGAACGTACTTTAAAAAGCACAAATAATGAAGATTAAGAATAGCAGCCGAATGTTCTTTATAAAGCACAAGTTTTTCATTGAATAACAGCTTTTAAGAATGTTTAAATAATATCCAAAATAACAAAGCTGGTCAGTACTCAACATCTGTTAAAAAACTTAGGACTGAGGAGACTAAAGGACAAAGGTTTGCATAAATGTTTTATAGCTTTTCGGTATTTCCATATTTCTGTTAAAAAATAGTCGATTTGTTGCAGGTGAAGTATTATGAAGAAAAAGTATACGAATACTTTGTAATATTTATTAATAAGCTCAATAAATATGTTTTAATTGTATATTTTATTTATTTTACACACATTTGTATTTAGTGCGATTACAAAATTGAACTACACAATATCATTAAATAACACTCAGCTAAATAAATAAATAAATCTGGTAATATTTTGTCTGCACTATTTTGCTACATTCTACATATTTTCTACATTCTAAATCTACTGAAAGTTCGCAACCAAAAGTCGTTTATTGTCGGTTGCGAGCGGTCGCGAACGGAGGTCAGCAAGAATGTTTGGTCAGCAAGTCAACTACAGTATCGCCAACCAGAACGTTCTAGCTGGCCGGGGTTATAAAAGTAAAAAAAAAAATGTTACGGTAGGTCTGTAATGGATGATAGCCAGTTACTACTGAAATACGCATCGTATACTGTGTATTGTACACAACAATTATTTGCGTTGAGTTTTTCGGACGGTGTACATCGAAAATCCGCGACCGACGTCAGCAACCGATAACAGACTGCTTTAGGAAAATGCTAAGGATTGTCTACGTTAACTTTGCTAGTAACATTTAACTTTCTTTTCTCATATCACAGCCTTTTATTTTCCAATCCCTAAAATCCAACTTAGTAAGTACTTAAAATTAGTACTAATAACAGAACAATTAGTAAGAGGAATAGAACGTGACGCTAGCTAAAGGGCGAATATTCAGCGTTTTTCCAGCGTTTTTTTTTCTGTCATTGGTGTCTTGCAGGCGCTATTAAAAGGTGTGATGCTCAGTGTTGTTTTTTTATGAAAAATTAAAACAACACCGATACTGAATTTAGCGTGAAAATTCTTGTGACTTGTCTTTCCGTTGTGCTATATAAACGTGGGACGCTAATGACATTTGACCGCGCGGTCAAAACGCTCGAATATTTGCCCTAAATGTGTCTGGCTAAAAAGCCATGAAGGTGAATGTTAATTTTACCGTATCTTTCCTTAATCCTTTACCAGGCCTCGCTTATTTCGATACGCAACGCCTAGGTACGCTACTACAAAATTAATCATAGTTTTATACTGTTTACCTATGAGGGATTAATTCAAAAACAATGTACCAATTTAATTGCAAATTTAGCTCGGGCGAATATTTTTGTACCAACATGTGGTCTGTGTGCAGTAGGTATGCCTTAATTAACTGCTTAACTGGCGAGTAGGTACTAATTGATTTCAGTTATCAATAGCACATTAATATTCTATTCTGTTCCTCTTATTACCAGTTCTGTGGTATAAACCCACTACGACTTGATATTTATTAAACTACTTCCAAGATCCAAAATTCCAAAAAAACAAGCAAGATGAAATTACTGAACAAAACGTCTCGCTCGAATACTGCCTTTTCGCAACGTAACGTTTGGCAACCTGTTTCATTTCGCAAACTCTAAAACTGTAAATATTTCAGGATTTATTTTAGGGCCATCGCGTAGAAACCCTTTAGGTTAGGTTAGGTTAGCATTTTGTCCAGTAACATCCTAGAACATCTTAACAGTGTTATATGAAAAATATACCTTCTTTGTTTATTTTCATTTAGGAACAAAGTATCGAGGTATTCAAACACTTGGCTAACAAGAAATAGACATCTAAATATATCAACTACTTGAAAAGTCTAAGTTTTTTACTTAATAATCTAAGGGTAAATTGTAATAACTTTTTGTCCGAAAGCAATTTTTTAAGTAGAACTTGTAATCACATATATTTAACTAAGGTGAAATTTCAAAACACTTCAACTTGCGCATATTAGGTATTACAACACCGCACATCGAAAACAAGCACGAAAAGGATTTTTTTGATTTGCCAAATATTAAAGTATTTAAACTAAAATTTGTATCAAGCAAAGAGACCCATGACAAGAAAGATTCAGCACAATAAACAAAAAAAATAGTTAAAAAAAAGAGAAACCTTATATCATTAAACAGGAAGAAAGAGAACCGAAAGAAGTAAAAAGGGTCATACTCAATGAGGTACTAATTTACAATATAAAATTAAGCTTTAAGTTTCTACATTAATTTTGAGTTCGCATTTTGTGAGATTACACATTTTCTTACCTCACATGATGTATTGTAAAACATTGTATGGTGTGATATGGAATACAAGCAATTTACGACTCTTATTGGCTTGAAAAACTCGCTTCGCTCGCGTATAAAAATACTATTTTAAAAAACAACCAGGTTTGTTCGACCAAAAGGCTAATTTATAAGACCACTACTTCGAGTAGCAACAAAGTACCAGAAGACCTAAAGACGAAGCGTTGGCAGGCCTTCCACTACAATTATTACGAACAAATCGTGATAGTTGGGCAACCGGTGGATTGTCGTTCGAAGTTGTCTTTCATTGTGGCGTTCTAAGGGTTATGCCTTTAATGAACTAAAATAATTTCCTTGCTTACACACGCGACCTTACGATAGCAAACTTAAGCTTTTATGCAAAATATGCGTGTTCATGCAGTTCCTCCACCTCCACACTGTAAGTTCTTACACACAAATTACACAAACCCATCTATCACATCCACCACATCACACTGACGCGTTTCGAAATCAACCAGAGCATCTTCAAAGTAACACAACTACGGTTACCGTACCATGCTACCAGTTGTTAGTTGTTAGTCTAACAACTGAACTGCATGAACACGCATATTTTGCATAAGCTTAGCTGTCGTAAGGTCGCGGGTGAGCAAGGAAATTTTATTCATTGATATGGACCTCCGCAAAGTAACGCCTGATTCAATAAATTGGTTTTGCCTTTGTTAAGTGGACGTTTTCCGGCTGATGATGAAATATGACCCAGACCCAGACCGCCTATTCATGAGGATCGACAATGTTCAGAATTGTCAGGCAGCCATCTTGTGACGCAATGGCGAGAGCTTTCCCAGCGTGCGCGCTGGCAACACCTGTCACTTCCGCTGGGGCGCGGTACTCCGCTACTGCCTTGCCGTCGATTGTTCTGTAAAATAAAGCCACATAAACAAACTGCAGGGCTACTCCAAAAGTCGAAACTCGAAGTTCGTGTCGTGCGGTCCCTCCGACATATACTATTTGATACGAGAGCGAGAGGGACCGCACGACACGAACTTCGAGTTTCGAGTTTCGGAGTAGCCCTACTGAGTATTTAACAACAGTAATCAATAAGTAAGCGTCGGATTATATGTAACTCAGCTCAGAGTCACGGAACGGGCTATGGAGAGAGTTTTTATTTTTTATTTGACTGGATGGAAAACTAACAAGTGGGCCTCCTGATAGTAAGAGACCATCACCGCCCATAGATACTTGCAATACCAGGGGGATTGCAGCGTTGCCAACCTAGAGGCCTAGGTGCCAGTAATTTCACCGGCTGTCTCACTCTCCACGCCGAAACATAACAGTGCAAGCACTGCTGTTTCACGGCAGGATTAGCGAGCAAGATGGTGGTGGCAATCTGGGCGGACCTTGCACAAGGCCCTACCACCAGTTAAGGTCTCTCTCTAGACCAGAGGTTCCCAAACGTATTTCGTCTAGCGCCGACTTTGAAAATCAGTTATTTTGTAGCGTACCCCATTTTTTCACCTAAAAAACCTCAATAACATACATAGTCTCGCCTGATGCAGGCACAAAGGTGAAGAATTTTTCCAGGCTCCTTACCCCCCCCCCCCCACTCCAAGTCTCGCGCGCACAAAGGGGCGTTGACCCTCACTTTGAGAAAAACTCTACATACCGTATCAGACTCTACAGACCGTAATACCAACGTGTCTGGCAAAAATATATTCTTTGTAGCGAAAAGCATGAGACGACGGTTCCACCAGCACATTCCGTAACCAACCATCGCCGTTACGTACACGTTCCTATTACGATCATGGGATCATAAGGTGTAATGTGTAAAACTATTAGAGATGTATAGTCTCCCAACTATCAGTACCTGAAAACCCTCAGCGTCTTCCTCCCACTGTGATAGTAGAACACGTATTGATCAGTAGAACTGAACATGGTGATGATGGAGAACACGCCCTCAGCCGCGCGGGAGATAAGCGGCTGCACTGAGGTCCCGCGTTTCAGCTCAATGAGGTCCAGACCGCCGCGGGAGGGTGCGCAGAGACCCACTTTGCCGTCGCGAGTGCAGGCTCCGTTCCAGCGCGGGACAAATCTGGATAAAACAGAACAAGTGTCCAATGACCGGTACAACTTGAGAATCTTCAAAAAATTAGTCTACTCGTATATACTCATTTCTGAAAGGACCGGCAAAGCATCAAAGTCAAAGTCAAAATATCTTCATTCAATTTGTCAAAAAAATCTAACATAGTTTCGGAAATGACATGGCAACATTTGGACATGACAACACTAGCGCTGCCTATCACGGCAACACAAGCCCTGCCTACCCTCAAGGCAACCACAGTGAGAGAGCAACATGACTTGTACAAGGCTCTGCCGCCTGGAGTGGTGTAAGCAGCTACAGCTTTTCATACCAACCTGACGTGTCTCTTAGTCTTAATATCCAAGATGCCAGCTTTGTCGTTGCCCACCACAGCTACCCAGTTGGGCTTATGCGGCAGCGCCACAATGGACTGCATATCTTTGATGCCACTGTTTTTTATTGGGATCCTGGTAAAGAACGAAAAAAATGTATTATAGTAACAATAATAAAAATAAAACCTTTTGTTTCGGGCAACATACAAACAATTTGCATGACAGAGAGACATGATACTATTATACTACGAGAAACAAGAACTACCATTTTCCTTATACTTTAACGTAAGCAATAGTCTCTACCTGTGCAGCCTGGCACCAGTCCTAGAGTGGAACACGTGCAGACAATCCCTCGAAGACTTGTCCACCCCTGGAGCCACCAGGTGGTGCTCATCAGCAGACACTACAGCAGCCCGGTACCCTGTACCCCTCACTTCGTAGTCCACGCTGTATATTCTGTCACCCTCTGGAAAAGTATTCTTCTTTAATTACAGTTTTTAAAGACCCCTTAATTGTACCGCTCCGGGAATGCACTCCCAGAAAGCTTACAAAGCAGGAAGCAGAAAAAAGAAGAAGGAATGCAGGAAGCAATGATATTGATAACATCAAAAAGTTTACCAGGAATGGTCCGGGCTATGATGGTAGCGATGGCAACGTTGTCCACGTCATCGGTAGAGACTTGCATGGAGATAGTGACAAATTTGACGCCGTCTTCAAGGAAGAGGATTTGCTTCACGCCTTTTTGTTCTTCTTTGAAAATAACCTGGTAAATGAAGTAATAATTAGCTTGTAATGTCATTGCGAAGTACACATTTGAATACTTGCAGTAATTATTGAAACTTTAATTCTGCTATGGACATATTTTTGAAACACATTTCAAATCTACTTTCACATACAGTTTTAGTTCGCGGTTATCTTCAACATTTGTTAATTGTATTTTTTAACGGCCTGTAACGGTGTAACGGCGCTGTGAGAACCAACAATTTGCAACTATCAAAATTTTTCTTCGATAGGTAAAGATAAAATATATCCCCGATATCATTCCATCCACGGAGCCATGGGCTCAATCTCTTATGTAGATAGATTTGCCCTTGTCCAAACCTGTTTCTCCGGAGTATCCCATATAACAACGTTCCCGGATTCAGCAGTGACGACGTTCTCTCCGTTAGGCGTGATGACGGCATGGGTGACGATGGCACCGAGCGGCGCGTCGGCGAGCTGCGCCAGGAGGTGGCCAGTGCTGGTGTCCCAGAGACCCCAGCAGCTGCGGGTGACTGTTACTGCTAGACGTTGGTCGCGGGCTAAGCTGGAAAGCAGCAGAAGCTCATCATCATCATCATCATCAGCCGGAAGATGTCTAATGCTAAACAAAAGGGATGAATATGTTTTATCTCGGAATAAAGTAGACAGTAAAGCTTTTTAGGAGTGATGAAGTACGACACAGATTCATCATCAGCCTGAATATGCCAACTGTTGAACAAAAGCCTTTCCTTTAGAACCTCACAATGAACCACAACTCGCCACTTTGTATTCACCGGTTACCCGCAACTCATACAATGATGTCAGTCCAACTGGTGGGAGGCCTGCCAACGTTTCGATTTCCGGTTCGTTGTCACCGCTCGAGGACTCTTCTCCCTCAACGTTTATCTATCTTTCGAGCTAAGTAGCCCGCCCATTGCTACTTCACCTTACATATTCTTACACCTATGTCGGTGACTTTAGTTCTTCGATGAATTTCCGTATTCCGCATTCTTTCACGAAGAAACAGTTAGTTAATTAAAAAAATATATGACTCTGTCGTCATGGGTGGGAGGACAATTTTTCCAGTTTCTAGACGGATTTGCCATTGTACGATAAAAAAAATCTAGAAAATGAACTAATGAGAAGTAATGGCAGCATGAATCACCAATGAGTGTGTGTGACGCTGGCCACGGGTTAAGCTGGAATATGGAAGGTGCTTCTTCTTCCTCGGCCTATATCTTCGTGAGTTTTGACTGTTTATAATAGAAGTACTGTACTCAATACTCAGTGGCACAAAATTTGGCCCATTATACATACAAACTTTTTAATTAGTTAGGTATGTACTACTTCCAATATAAATACAAATACAAATATTCTTTATTGATCACCAAAAACAGTACAGAGACATCACAAAAATAAAAAAATCAGGTAGACAATAGGCCATAGACAATAGGCATTTGAGGACCAGATTTTTTGCCGCTCAGAGTATTGTTAGGTACTTTATATCCGATCGTTTACATTTTCAAATTCTTGCTAGATCTAGGTACCTTTAATTTGACTGACCTACCTAATAGAATCAATAGGCAATTCTTGCCGGTCAATTTTGTGGACTTGTTCGAATATGTTATCGATGTTCCATATCTTGACAGTTCTGTCGATCGAGGATGTTATGACGTTGTTCCAGGCTCCAACGGTCAAGGGTTCCAACTGGACTATACGGCCAAAGTGCGCGTCCAGCACTTTGATGAGCTTAGTAGTCTCTAAGCTCCAGACATAGAGACTTTTTCTGAAAAAATTAGAGAAAACAATCGAATAACTTCCGTCCATAATAAAATGCAACACAATACAACAACTCTTTATTGAGCACCAACACGTAGTAACAGTAGAGAAAAAACAGGTCTATAGAGATTTTATTTCTGTCTATTTTGGGTACACATCTAAGAATCTTAAAGGATAGAGAATCCTTTGAAATTGACTTTCACCCACATCCTAATGTGATATTGATACGAAACTTGGCATTAGCATTTATACTGATGACAATACAATAATATGGTACCATCGAGCTGATGCGAGTTGGAAAAAATAAATTGTAATAATGCATTTATTCCAGACGTAAGTCCATAAAAACAACCAATAACAATTAATTGGAAATCAAACAAAATTGCATTAAAAGCTAGTACAAGCTAGCAAGGAAAGCTAGGCACTGAAACTCCAAGATACGTAGACCAAAGTGTGCTAAAGATTCTGATGACCTCATTAGACGCCTGATAATAAATGTTTTTTTTTTTTTATTAGTCCATCTTGTGGAGGAGATACCCACGCTGCGTCTTCTGACAAGTTTCCGCCACTAAAAATCTATATATATAAAATTCAAAGTCCTGACTGACTGACTGACTGACTGATATATCAACGCACAGCCCAAACCACTGGACCTAGAGACTTGAAATTTTGCACATAGATACCTTATACAATGTAGGCATCCACTAAGAAAGGATTTTGGAAAATTCCCACGGGAACGGGAAAAAATCAAGATTTATATATTCGATTCTGAGTGACCCTATCTCAGTAACAATAATAACTAGACTCTTTAAATTTGTTACACAAGTAGGTATTACATTAATAAAAACATCAATTTCAGGATTTTTGGAAATTCCCACGGGATAAGGAAAAAACGGGATTTATATATTCAGTTCAACGGAATCCCATGAACAATAATTACTAGACTCTTAAAATTTGGCATAGAAGTAGGTAATTATAATAGTAAAAAACTATTTTAAGGATTTTTGGAAATTCTCACGGGATAAAGAGAAAACGGGATTTATATTCAGTTCAACGGGATGGTTTTATCGTTTTAACTGAAATTTAGTACCTATTTAGGTTCTTTGGGGGGTCTAGGGGTCTATTACAAAAGGATTTCCCGAAATTCTGACGGGAACGGGAAAAAACGGGATTTTTCGTTTTTATGGTCGTAGAAAGCTGAAATTTGGCATGTAGGTTGCTTGAGGAGTGTAGAAATTCCTACGGGAAAGGGAAAAAAAACGGGATTTTTCGCTTAATGGATGCAGAAAGCTGAAAATGGCATGTAGATTGCTTGAGGAGTGTAGAGGAGCATTGAGAGTGGAATTTTCGAAATTTCCACAGGAACGGGAAAAAACGGGATTTTTCGTTTTACTGGTCGTAGAAAGCTGAAATTTGGCAAGTTGGTTCCTTGGGGAGTGTAGGGGAGCGTTGAGAGAGAATTTTCCGAAAATTATTAACTGGAACGGGAAAATTGGGACTTTTTTTTTCTTTCTTATTTATTTTAAAAATATTTTTTTATTCGAAAGAGTATACTCCCAAGGTGGTCCACTGTCACCAAATTAGGATCTGATGACGGGATCTCGGGGAAATCGAGGGTAAACTTCAAATTGTGTAGGGACGCATTACGTTTTTCATATATTTTCTCAGTATTTGCGTCTGATAGACATCATCTCATGTTGATGAGCTGATGATGGAAGGTAAAACTCCATAACGGTTAGGAGTTGAGTTTTTTTTTTAAATATTATACCTAATATGCAGGTATAGACATTTAGTTGTTTTCATTCTGGTTACTCAGGTGAGCTGATGTTGGAAGGTATAACTCCTTAACGGTTAGGATACATTAGTACCTACGCCAAACCAATCAACTGATTAGAAAGAAAGAAAGAAGAAAAACTTTTTAAACTTTGTCTGTTTCTTTGTTTATTGGGGGTAATCTCTGAAACAACAGCTTTTTAAAAATCGATACCCTAAATAATAGAAGCCTGTTTCAATTCAATCGCGGACAGTGTGGTTTTCTATTGAACTCACTTATTTTTATCCCACGGGAATCCTATGTCGCACAGGTACGAAGTCGCGGGCAAAAGAAACAAGCAGGTTTTCTAAAATTACACCTCTGACCTGAAGATGTGAAACAAGGCTTCAAAGTCGATTTTTAAATTCGAAAATTTGCAAATATAATCCTCCGAAAAATCAATTAAAACACGAAAATAAATATAGTAGAAAGTAAATCTGTGTTACCCCAAATTTAACGCGGGCGAAGCCGCGGGCAAAAGCTAGTACATACTATAAAGGTTATCCTGAAGATACAAAAGATGCGTCAAGGTAATATTATCTTACCTAACTCCAGCGACAGCGTAGGTGTTGTTGTTACTAATCATAAAAGAGTTCGAGAGTGTCATCTTGGTGGAAATATTCCTGATAGTATGTGGCAGCTTCAGCACTATACCTTCGAGACTCATGTCCTTTTCAGGCTGGTCATCTATTTTTTCTTCCTGTTAAAATAAGGCGTTACATTTTTTCATTATTAAAATGATAAACATTACCATGCAAAGCATAACTCGATTACATTAGATACTGTTTTAGGTTTTGCTATAATTTTATTATAATAATAATCATTATCATCATTATTACTAACACCATCATCAACATCATCATCATTATTATTAACCTGTGTTAGTCGAATATACTGGTGCATAACGGAGTGTGATTTCAACTAGGTTAGTATAGTCATCTAGATCATCATAATCATCATCGTTATCTCGACCCATCGGCCCACTGTGGGGAACTGGCCTCCTCTCAGAATGAGAGGATTTGGCTTGGTTTTTATCTAGATATTTTCAAAATTAGATAATAGGATCATCAGTTACATCTATCTATACCTCTTCTTCATCCTCTTCTTTTTTGTCACTGTCATCGTTTTTCTTTTTCTTGTTTTCTTCGACATGGTTACCTCTGGGGATTGTGTTATCAAAGTCCCATACCACGAAACTGTACGTCGTTGTAGCTGTTCAGGACAATTTAAGATTAGGTAAGTTTAGACAGTTGCAGTCTTCCATTTGAGATCAATAATTTAAACAACAACAAAAAAATGATTTCAAATAAGTTCAATAATAATGGTATTATTTCTCTAATAGCCTCAGAATAAAAAAAACTAATCTACCCAGAAATAACAATTTTCTGCTGTAATAAACATAAAAAAATACAACCGAATTGAAAACCTCTTAATCTTTTGAAGTCGATGAAGAATATAAGTTTTTCAGTCATATTATAGTCAGAGTAGCTAAAATAAGTAGTTTATGGATTCCTATCAATTTAATTTAGATTAGTGTATAAGAATGATCATTTCAAAAGACACTTGAAGTCGGTTGATGTTTCTTTATTGAGAAAGAAAATCTATTCATCGTAGATATTGATCAACATATCCCCATATATACGAGTGATTTTCTTACCAAGCAGCATTCTATCCCGCTTGCCTCTTTTGAGTTGCAGCATCGCCTCAGCAGTATCTGTCTCTCGATGATGCAGTTCTTCTATCTTCACCCAGCAGCGGTCTTCTTCATTCAGTTCGTAAATTGATATCTATCATAATTAATGAGCCTTAGTGTCGTGAGGTCCATTTGATATTTCAGTCACATTTGAGATCAAACAAACCTCACGACACTAAAGCCCGTTGTTATTATACTTATCAGAAAAATCTTATTGTGCTACGTTATTGGATCCTCCAATAAGGGGTCTTAATTTAATATAATCACCATGTTACCTGATACCCCCTTTCCGGATCACTAGTATAGATTTTGTTCCACGCTTTATTAAAGGCCAGAGCGCCTCGGCATCGCAGCGGCTGTATCCACTCCCCTCCTTTTTTGAAGTGCACCAGCAACCGATCCTCATCCAGATCCCCACTCCACATTATGAGCTGGAAGTTGTCCAGGTCACGAAACTCCATTGCTTTTGGAAAAAATGGTGAACATTAGTTGTGTTAGAAATATGTACTTAATATTGAGGTAGGAAGAGTTTGACAGAAAATTTTAGTAGTGTTAAAGGACGAAGTCTTTTTTTGACGAAAACTGATGACAATGAGGCCTTAGCCCAGCAGGTAATAATGATGATGATAATCCAAGTTCTATGTAGCATAACCAGCGAAGTAATGAAGTTGTGACAGGAGATTCTTTTTACCTGACTTACCGAAGGAGGGTTATTGAATGTATTTTGTACCGCTATCATTTATTATTTGTTTTTATTAGCAGGAGATTTGCACAACGAAATCTTAAATTCTGAAACGCGTCTCTTGGTTATACTCGCCAAATATGCTACCAATCTAACCAATCGCATCACGTCCCTCCAACTAACTCAACCAAAAAAAAAGAAAATTGTGTTAATAAGTACTATAGAACCAACTAAATAGTGGCACATTGTGGAACTTTTCTATAGAAAATGTCAAAGTAGCGTCGCATTGCGTGACGGTTAAAATCATATGACGTTTACTATGAGAACGTTCTAATTATGTTGATTTATGTTTTGTTGTGTGAGGTACTTTTCTGTCAATCTTAGATACAGAACATACTATACAGTATACTTACAAAGTATCTCCCATTCAACGTCATCGTAAGGCGCGGCGTCGGGAGTTGGAAGGGTTTCCTCGTGCTCCCCCCTCATGCTGTACCGTACCCAAGACCGCGGACCGTAGATGAACATGTGGTGGTTGAGGACTGATACACCACGAACTGTCTCCCCTGTAACCATTTTGAGACATTTTTGATTTCAAGAACCATCTACAGGATGGACGTGGCGTGCAACCTTCTAAAGAACCTAACGCGTCATAGCCTTAAAAAATTGTGACCGTCCTCACCGAAATTGCCCCGAAAATGAGCACAAGGAATAGTTGAAAAGGTTCGTTGACACGTTAAATATATTGGCAAATCAACATAGGTTTTTGTAATAGAAATGAGCATACCTTCATCCAAAGGATTATCAATGGTCACATATTCACTGGTTAACATGTTCAGCAGCATTGACTGAAATAAGAACAACAACACAATTAGTGTACCTGAATGCTGGCTATCACAAACATGTCTAAGCAGGTTATCTAGAAGAAAGCACTACTGAGCGATAAGCTAAGTGTAGCCCCCTCCAAGGCAAGGCGTGATTTTTATCAATCACAAGCCTAATTTGCATAGCGTTCTTAGAAACTTACCTTAAGTGTTTTGTCGTTACTGAGCTAACTCACCACAGAATTGTTAGTAGATGCGGCAGCCCACTTGTTGTCCGGTGACAGCTCTAGATTCTGCATGATCCCTTCGAGCTGAGGACACAGATCTCGAGCCAAATCTGAGGTGGAGAGGTCCCAGGATATGACGCGACTGGAAATGGAGACCACGTAGCGCTTGTCCGAGGAGAGACGGAACGCGAAGACGGCGAACTGATGACCTTCAAGGGAGTACTGGAAAATGGAGACGCGTGTGAAGAAGATCCAAATTACATCAGCCGTCGGAAAATCTCAGAATGATTTCTCTAGATCTGATCGTGATAACTCTACAGTTACATTATACATACAAATCAATTTACTGTTCTGAATTTACGTTCCATCCTCAATGGCATGTAATGTGGCACCACTGGTAGATACCTACCACGGTTGCCGGCATTCGAACTCACACAAGTACTGGCAGAATACGACAGCGCTACGGCTTGTTTGCCGCGGCATTATGCTGAGTCAGCGCCGTATCTCTATGGCTCCCTGTTGTATTACAATGTGGTTTCTCTATATCTGTTTTCTTTATCTGTATGATTGTTAACATGTTTTTTTCTTTTTAATGTTTATTCCTTTGTTTTTATCAAAAACGTGTATAGAGCCATGTTATTTTGTTATGAGGATTAAAGTTTCTATCTATCTATCTTCCATTTACAAGAAAATTATACTCTTTGCATTCAGATATTTCGTAAATTACCTTCAAAGGGCCACCAGGCGTGTGCAAACAGTGATGAGAGGGCAGTAACGCACAATGATTCTTTCCTTTGTTGTGGCACTGCTTCAGTAGCGAAGCGACCGCTGGGTTGTGAGGTGCTTCCGGCAGAAGACGGCCCACGAGTTGAGGAGCCAGCATGTCTGGGTAGGTGCCCAGGATAGCGCCTCCGAGGCGGAGTGCGTCAGCTACTAGCATCAGTTCTCTGAAGTTTATAATGTTTCAATAACTGTAGAGCCAACTGTACGAAGAGCTGTTAATGATAATTAGGTGCTGTTTCCATTCCATCCATTGATTAGCATTAGCACTGACGGTTAAATGTGATGCTGTCTCCGTCTATTCGAACAAAACAAATAGAGACGGCACCACATTTAACCGTCAGTTAACACTAATCAATGGATGGTGAAACTGTTAAGGTTGCATAGCACTAGTTAAAAGTCTATGGGCGTTACTAGGCTACCAACTGTTTATATTCATGTCATGTCACTCGCTATAAAAAACTGAACTATATGTCTCATGGTGCCAAAAGTAAAATACTAAATAAGAACAAATAACAGTGTTGTGTTCGCATATATATCATTGTCAATTCGTGTGTTCATTTCCATCAACCATTGTATCATTGTCTTCACTTCCGTCTCCACACTACATGTTGGTAAGCCTCTCTGCCCTTCTTTAACTCTATCAGGTTTTGTGCCCGCACCGGAAAAGAAAGAAGACAGTTTACAATGGATTTTTCCACGAAAATAGATATAGGCAAACTGACAGGCAAAGAAAATTGGTCAACCTGGAAGTACAAAATGTCCATTATGCTTGAAGGCACGGAAGGTGCTTTAGATGCAATTAACGGATTACTCCAGAAACCAGTTCTTGCTGCAGGAGCAGGTGACGCAGCGACCAGCGCCTATAATGCCGAGATGGCTAAATATAGGAGGACTGAAAGTGGTGCTCTGCTCATGCTGACGACGAACATGACTGAAGAAACTCTTCAGAAGGTTATGCGATTTAGGACGGCCCATGAAGTTTGGCAAGAGCTTCATAGACTATTTGACGGAAAAACGGACGACAAGGCCTACAATTTGTGCTTGGAATTCTTCGGGCTTCAACATAGAAAGGAGGATGACATTCCCACTCATATTTCAAAGCTCAAGAATTTATGGAATGAATTGAAAGTCGAGATTTCAAGAATCGACGAAACGGCCAAGCTCCCCGAGTTGTTCTTGATATGTAAAGTCTTAAATACGCTTGACGATAGGTATTTCAACTTTAAGTCAAGTTGGCTAATGCTAAAGAAGACTGAAAGGACTATAGACAGTTTAACGAGTCACCTTTGCACGTTTGAAAAAGATTTAGGTAGTCAACAGAACTCACAGCAGGAGACACTAGTGACTACAACCGCTGAGCGAATTATTAAGCGCAACAAGGACGAGCAGCTGATCTGTAACTATTGTTCCTTAAAAGGACATAGAGTTAGGAAGTGTAAGAAGTGGATTAAGGATGGGAGGCCACCTAAACCATCTTCAGGCACAACAGCGTCTAGCTCAAAGTCAAAGCAAGTGCAGCAGATTTCGCTGATGGTAAACGCATGTTCTTTAAATCAAAGTCAAGACCGGGAAAATTGGTATGTTGATAATGGAGCAACAACACACATTGCAGTGAGAAGAAATTTCTTTACTGAGTTTCATGAGTTCGATTCGGATCACACCGTAACGACGGCGGACGGAACTACTATACCTGCATTAGGAATGGGCTCTGTCGTGGTAGAATCAAACGTCAGTGGAAATAAGGAGAAAATAACTCTCAACGAAGTGTGGTTAGTACCATCTCTGACAAAGAATCTTTTTTCAACGTTGGCAGCGCAAGATAGGATGCAGAATAGCATCTTTACATCGACGACTAGAGAGTGCAAACTAGAGATTGCAGGCACGACTAGAGTTGTTGGTAGAAGGGTCCCTCAAGGTGGACTATATAAGTTGGATATGAAGACTATCATTCCAGAAAATCATAGTACAGTGATAGAAGTAAATGCTATAACGGGCTCAAATATGCTTCAGCTATATCATGAGCGCCTTGCACATCAGGACAAGAGGCACGTCATTCGCGTGGTGAAACGTGAGTTAGGCATTACTCTCAGTCCAGATAATGTGAAGTGTGAAGGCTGCATTTACGGAAAGTCACATCGCAAGCCGTTTGGTACAAGAGAAAGAGCAACAGCCGTTGGAGAGCTAGTACACGCTGACGTTTGTGGTCCCTTTGCAAAAAGCATTTCAAAATACCAGTACTTCGTATTATTTAAGGACGACTACTCCAGTTATCGTATGGTCTACTTCATGAGAGAGAAGTCTGAGGTGAAGGATAAACTTCTTCAAATGCTACAAGAAGCAAAGAATGCTGGGCATATAATCAAGACTCTTCTGAGTGACAACGGTGGCGAGTTTGATAACGAAGCCGTTCGAAAGATACTGCGAAATCACGGTATTCAGCATCGCCTAACAATGCCTTACACGCCGGAGCAGAACGGTTGTAGTGAGAGAGAAAACCGAACGCTGGTTGAAGCTGCAAGATCAATAATGCATGCGAGAGGAGAGATGCCACAAATACTTTGGGCTGAACTGATTAATACAGCTGCTTACGTACTTAATAGGACAGGTCCTACACGAGTGGACGTCATGGTACCTTACGAGCTATGGCATGGGAAGAAACCCAAAATAAGCCATCTAAAAATTATTGGAAGCACATGTTATGCGCATGTCCCAAAGCAAAATCGCAAGAAAATGTCCAAGAAAGCGATTAAGGGCATATTAATTGGCTACGAGAATGATGATGGCTATCGTGTTTGGGATGGAAGAAAGACGCTGAGGTCAAGGGACATAACGTTCGAAACTGATGTCGAATATAGAACTTCCATCACTATCCCCATTTGTTCAGAGGGAGTAGTAAACGATCGCGATAGCGAACATATTCCTGAGCAAGAGCCAGAAAATGAAGAAAACGATCTTGACCATGTTCTAGAGGGAGATAGAATAGATGTCACAGAAGACCAAGTTCAAGAAGATGAGCGGATAAACTCTAATGAAAGAGCCGCGACTGAGAATCGTGTTTCTATGGAAAGGGAAAACAATGATAGTGATGATGATTTTGTCGACGCTGATCAAGAGCTTTTGGAAGTAGTCGAACCCCTGAGAGAAGCGGAGCCTCGATACAACCTGCGAGACAGATCAAATATCTCACGTCCCAAGAAGTTCGACGATTGTGTTTGCTTCGTAGGCACAGAAAGTTTTCCCAATACATTCAAAGAAGCAATTGAGAGGGACGATAGTGCTGAATGGCAGAAGGCCATGGCAAGCGAACTCAAGTCTCTAGATGAAAATAAGGTTTGGACGCTGTGTGATTTACCACCCAATAGAAAGGCACTTCCGTGTAAATGGGTTTTCAGAATCAAGCGCCATCCAGATGGAACAATTGACAAATACAAAGCTAGGCTTGTAGCGAAAGGGTTCAAGCAAAGAAAAGGGATTGATTATGAACAGACCTTTAGTCCAGTAGCCCGAATGGCTACTATAAGAGCTTTGTTAAGTGTAAGCGCCAAAGAAAAGCTACACCTGACCCAGTTTGATGTGTCTACTGCATTTCTGAACGGCAAAGTCGATGAAGAGATTTATATGAAGCAGCCAGATGGATTTAGCGACGGTACTGCAAAAGTATGTAAATTAAAAAGGAGTTTGTACGGATTGAAGCAAGCACCTCGTTGCTGGAACTCGTGTTTTGAGGAGATTCTGTTGGCAAAAGGCTTCATACAGAATGCAGCTGACTGCTGTCTATTTACAAAGACCGTGGGAAATAAGAAAATCCTGATTACTCTGTATGTAGACGATGGGCTCGTGGCTTCAACAGACGAAGATTTGGCACTCCAATTTCTCAAGGAATTAGGAGAAACAATTAAAATAACGACCAAAGCAGCATCCTATTACTTAGGAATTGAAATTTGTCGCTCAGATGATGGTTCCATACACATCAAGCAGGAATCTTATACCAAGAAGATTTTAGAACGGTTTCGGATGTC
Source organism: Choristoneura rosaceana (assembly GCA_037349165.1). Taxonomy (NCBI): domain Eukaryota; kingdom Metazoa; phylum Arthropoda; class Insecta; order Lepidoptera; family Tortricidae; genus Choristoneura; species Choristoneura rosaceana. Next base: position 9,233,381 of record JAZBNJ010000013.1, read on the forward strand.
AGAATGTAATCCAGTCTCGACACCCATCGACAGGAATCCGACTGCTGAAACAGGGAAAGTTAAAAACGCAGATCCTGAGGAAAAGACATTTCCATATAGAGAAGCTGTAGGTGCTCTTGCGTACCTTATGACGGGTACGCGCCCTGACATAGCATATGCTGTAGGCGTAGTTTCAAGGACATTGGAAAAACCAACATATGCTGACTGGCTAAAAGTCAAAAGGATATTTAGATATCTGAAGGGAACAATATCCTATGGCATAAGATACAGTCCAAGCTGTAAAAGAGCTATAATAGAAGGCTACAGTGATGCAGACCATGCTGGTGACGACCTAACTGGACGCTCAACAACAGGAGTTACTTGTCTCTTTGCCGGAGGAGCTGTTTCATGGCTCAGCCAACGTCAACCATCCGTTGCTATTTCAACTACGGAAGCAGAGATTGTTGCAGCGAGCGAAGGCGCACGCGAACTAGTTTGGCTTCAGAGAATCTTCAGTGAACTAACTCGTTTAGAAGGAATACCGACACTGAAAGTGGATAATGAAGCGGCCATACGCCTTGCATATAATCCTGAATTTCATAAGAGGACAAAGCACATCAGAGTGAGACATTTCTTTGTTCGGGAGACAGTACAAGAAGGCCTTGTGGATGTACAGAAAACAAGTTCTGCCGAACAACTAGCTGACCTTTTGACTAAGGCAGTTCCGAGACCCAGGCTCGTAAAGATCAGAGCTGACTTGGGGCTGCAAGACCTTTCCAACTAGTGAGGGAAAGTGTTAAGGTTGCATAGCACTAGTTAAAAGTCTATGGGCGTTACTAGGCTACCAACTGTTTATATTCATGTCATGTCACTCGCTATAAAAAACTGAACTATATGTCTCATGGTGCCAAAAGTAAAATACTAAATAAGAACAAATAACAGTGTTGTGTTCGCATATATATCATTGTCAATTCGTGTGTTCATTTCCATCAACCATTGTATCATTGTCTTCACTTCCGTCTCCACACTACATGTTGGTAAGCCTCTCTGCCCTTCTTTAACTCTATCAGAAACAGCCCCTTAGTATAATCAATGGTGTAGAAGACGAATGTGATGAGTGCGAAATTGTGTTTTAATTTTAATTCTGGTAAGAGCAAACGGGAGAGCATGCTTATTTTGTACATTTGACACATGTAAATAATTAGAATTTTTGCACTTAACGCATTAAAATTCGTCTTCTAGATCATCGATATGAGAGGTTATCCACTCCAGACCCCAAGCCTAACCACGACCCGAGACAGGAGAAAAAGATAAGGGATAAATGAAAGAGGAATGTCTTGGAAAAGTGGACTTAGGGTATGCTTCCTGAATCGTCAATCACAATTTTAGTTGAAGTCTACGTCATACTGTCACAAAGGGAGAATTGTAGATTGGTAGAGACGCAACTTTTGATTAATTTTGAACTAATTCACATTCCACTTTTCTATCCCGATATTCCTACATAATCGGAAGACAATTTCGAAATCTTAACCATTATGTTTAGTCATGAAATTGAGAGCTAATCTAATGGTTTCACGGCATAGAAAACGAGAATTGATTTAATATTTTAGAAGCGGGTGCAAGCCAAATAGTTTGATCTATGGCCTCTCAAGCAGAGATTCGATCTCAAGCTCGCCCTTAGGAGTTTTTCGATATCGCCGCTATGAGTTTACTATGAGGATAACATCAGAAAGAAAAATGCACACCTGCGAAGAAATTAAATTGTGTGACGTTCCCAGCCCGCATTGGGCGTACGCGGGAACTAAGGAACAAGCCTTCTCGCTCTGAGAGGAAACCCCTGCATATATGGGACAAGTATAAGTCGAGATGATGATAATGGTGATTACCTGACAGCATCTTTGTTGACATGCTGCTTGGAGTCCTCAAAGTCTGCTAGCACGGCCTGGAGCGGGCAGCAGTTGAGCTTCGCGTGGAGCCACTCGTAGTTGAAGAGGACCTCAGCGTAGAGATCAGTGAAGCGCTTCGAACGTACCAGGTGGAAGGGGAGCTCGCCGAACTAGGAGGGGAAACCCGTTAATATTATAAATGCGAAAGTTTGTTACCTTTTACCTACGTCTAAACTGCTGAACTGCTTTAAATGGAAGATTGGTATGTGATTGTTTGAGACTCTGGGCCATAACCTCGTAAGGCCTCGCGTACTTTATAAAAGACTAATTAACACTAAGAATAACGGTCAAATGTACTTTATAAAGTACAAATTTTTCATTGAATAAAGAATTCTAAGAATTTTGAAATAAAATCCAAAATAACTAAGCAGGTCAATCATATCTAAGAAAGAAAGAAAGAAAGAAATTTTTCGTAGACGGAGTCATGTCATGCCCGAAAGCAAAGCAGGGTCTAGCTAGCCTAGGTAACAATAGAAAGCTAGGCTAGATTTTTTACTTGGTCAAAAAATATTACAAAAATGAAGTGCCGTGCCGTAACCATTGGGGGAGAAAGTCCTCGAGTGGTGACCACGAACCGGAAGACGAAGCGTTGGCAGGCCTCCCACCAGGTGGACTGACGACATTGTGAAAGTTGCGGGAAACCGGTGGATGCAAGTGGCGAGTTGTCGTTCATTGTGGCGTTCTAAGGGGGAGGCCTTTGTCCAGCAGTGGACGTCTTCCGGCTGATGATGATGATGAAATGCGTCAAAGTTCGGGAGTGGGAGCTCGTGTCGTTACCTAAATTGTTTCCGACAGATTACCTTCCTCAAGTTATATCTCTTGTTGGTGCCATCAGCTGACGTGAAGACCAGCGGCTGCAGGGGCACCTTCCTGTCAGCCACACCCTCGCGGTCAGCTAAGTTGAAGCGGTGTCGCTGGATCTCCGTGTACTTGAAAGGTTTGGGTACTCCACCTCCCCATATACCTGATGAAGGAATGCATAGAATTGCTTTGAAGAGTGACATGACTAGAAAGGTTGAATTCAAAAGGAACGAAGAAAAATGGAATAATGTTCTTTTATGTACCTAATGAACGAACTGTAGGTATACTGACATTTGATATAATTTATCTCGTTCATTTACTTTTCGTTGTTATATAACATTTCCATTATGTGACATGGGTTACTTATTATCCCGGAAAAATGCACAGTTCCCGAGGGAACAGCGCGCGATAACCGAATACCACGCGGGCGGAGCCGTGGGCAAAAGCTAGTTATTCAATAAGACTATTTGTTTATTATGCAAAGTGACATTAGTAGAATTGTTTTTATTATTCATTCACTACACACCCGATTAGACAGATCACCGATCAGACTAGCATTATACCATGTTTAAAGAAATTGAGTGTAGTTAATGCATGCCATGGCGACTTTTGCCATAAATGAAAAAATGCTTACCAAGATAATAATCAGCAATCATGGAATGGAAGTACATGGCCATGTTCATATTCTTGAAGTACCGTTCCCGTGCGGTGTCCCGGAACTGTCGGTGGTACCAGTTCATAACGGAGACCCCGTCGGCTTCCCGCTCTGAGAGGTAGTTGGGGAGATCGTTGCGGATCCTGTAAAGAAACATCTCTTCTTCAAAGTCGTTATACTCTTGACAGGATGGTCGTGAGGTTGAGGATCAGCAGTGAACCTTCGTGACGACTTTTTTGGGAAAATACTGTGATGGTTTCTTAAAAACTACATGTTGTTAAATTTGTAAATTTAACGATTTACATAAGCAGTGCCATCTAGTCCAACCTGATGGTACTATTTACCTTAAGATCTACAAGATCTACAAAATTATTGTATTTTATCACAATAGCCCAAAGATGGCGCTGTTAAACTAGTATATAAGGATTGTCTCATAGAAATAAAAGCCCTTTTTTTGTCATCATGCACCGACTGCAACGGTCGGCACCAAAACTTATTAATCTATTTTTTAACTCTTCCCAGAACTCCCTAAATTTAACACATGTTTTCAAAGTGAAATATACAAAATACAATATGAAATAGGTGGATCATTTTATAAGGCGGTTTCAGACTAGTATTTTATCTATTTCAGATTAATTCGATATTTAGAGCTCCAGAGTCCAACGCACGGGTGCTATTCTGTTTTTTTCGTGCGCGTGTATGTGTATACGCACAGATAAATCGCTAGTCTGAAACTACCCATACCCAACGAGCGCTTATCCACGTGATTCTGCTGACTATACCAATCTACATCTACAAAAATCTACTTACTAGTAAATTCTGGCCCCGCTTAAAAATATTATTTCATCATAAAACTACAGTAAGACTCACTCATATTAAGTATATTGACCCGGATAACTTATGTCTTAAATCGAGTTATCCGGGTCAATATAGTTAATATATTATTTCATGTTTACCTGAATAAAGATCTACATTAATGTCCTCACCTAGTCCACAATAGTGGTGGTATTCTCCTAACCGGAGGCAGATGGTACTGATACACGTCATCCAGGACCCTGTCATCCAAAGATATCAGGTCTTCGAGCTCGGTCTCCGAAAGACCACTGCGCGCAGCCGTGATGTATGCCAGAGCGTGGAAGACCAGAAGACGACCGTGCTAAAGAAAGGCATAGGGTGAAAAAAATTACTCAGGATACTTGGCCTAAGCTCTACCACGGTACGGTGCACGGTACCAAGGGCAAACCATCTGGATCAGTAATTAGCATAAAATAGACACATATAGGTATCTCATCATAAACTACATCTATTGAAGAACAATACAATGAAACAGTGGTATCAAAGGACCTACTAATGATTGTGGCATTGCCATACATTGGGAAGAAATGTTACAATTAAGGGAATATGATCAAAATCCTTCAAAATGGGCAAAGAAAATCATTCACACCTGTTTTTCAATTCGCTCAAACAACATCATAATGGAATCCATAACTGTAGACGCGAGGTGGGTATCCTGGGGTTTAGTGTAACTCCTCCATCTGCATACCTGAAATATAATATTCGTCATCAGCATCACTATATCTGCCGTAGAACGCTCACTGTTGGATTTAAGCCTCCCCCAAATAGACGTCCAGTTGCTTCAGTTGGAGGTGGCCGCATCCATCGGGACGCTACGGCTTTAACCAGACCATGCGTCCATCTTGTTGGTGGACGTCCTACGCTTGCCTATCCGCGGCCTCCATTCGAGAACTTTCAAGCCCTAATGACTATCTATTCTCCAGATCAAACCTAATGAATAGTTAGATAGTAAAATAACATCTAGCAAAAGATTAAAAAATCAGTTACCTCAGCGAATACCAGTTTGACGAAGATCGGCAGAGAACAGCTACCAATGGCATTGGAGACCAAGCGCCACTGGTAATTAGACAAGTCTCTTGCTGCTGATGCCATCCACAATCTGGGAAATAAGAAGAGTTCAGCTAAATAGAAGGTACAGCAGGAGGTACGAAGGGAACTAGGACAAGCGTTGTCATAGCCTTGGAAATTATTATGTCACTAAATGAAGAAATCTAAAGTAAGCAAGTAAAAGATAACTATTTAGTGCTAAGGTCTGGCAGTTATATTGATATTCCGGAGTTATAAGGATTTTCTTCTGAAGAGGAAGGTTTTTTTAAAGAACACTCGTATGTTTGCAGATCTCTGGACTTCACGGTTTCTATTTCGGAATTTCGCAATACGTGTGTACATTCAGATTACATCGGAACAGAAGGTAGCCAATGTGTTATTTTTGAAATTCATCTGTCTACATACTAAGTTTCACTTAAAAATGCCGCATTTACAATTATTACAAGGGGAATCAAACATTCGTTTAGTGTCCGTAATGTGAAAACAAACACTTACTTCAAAACCTGCATTGCCAGGTCCTCGCCCAAAGCCGTGACTTCTAGAAAGTTTTCCTCTGAGTCGATCATTCGCCGAAGCACGTCGTATTCCTTTGACACCTCAGGATTCGTTTCCTCACACGCACAGGTCACTATTATCTAAAAAGTGATTACTTATTAGTAACTTGCTGATGCTTGCGACTTCATCTACGAAATATTCCATATATTGCACGTACCTAAGTTATGCATTTTATGGGATAAAATAATGATTTATTTCAAACATAATCAGTTCATATTGTCTACGTTAGTGCCTTACTATTGGGCACTCCGCTTGCTCCAGGACCCTGTTTTTCAAACCTTACAAATCTAATAATATTAGAGTTTTGTCTCGTAAATTGAATGAGAAAATAAAACAAAACACTAATATTATTAGACTGATATACTTCGAGAAACTACTGCTGATAATGAGGACTATCTTTATATAAAAAAATATCAATAGGTACAAAAAAAAAATCTTGTCAATAATCCCTACTTTAATATTATAAATGCGAAAGTAACTCTGTCTGTCTGTCTGTCTGTCTGTCTGTTACGCTTTCACGTCGAAACCGCTGGACCGATTTTGATGAAATCTGGTATAGAGATAGCTTAAGCCCTAAGAATCAACATAGGATACTTTTTATTCCAGTAGAGGGCGCCATCGCGCGATAACCTAGGTCCACGCAGACGAAGTCGCGGGCACAAGCTAGTATCAAATAACTTGATGATAATTATAATACCTGTCGCGGGGAAAAGGGGAATGATGAAATCACAAGGAGGTTAAAATGAGGAATTTATTTTATCATTTCCCGACACGCTGCCGTCCTGTGTGGTCTACGCTTCAGTCACTATGAGTAAGGATACCATACCTTACAATGCGACGGTAACCTCGTCGGTAGCCACGACACTTTGTTGTTCTCTGTCCCGATCCCCGTCAGCTGATCCACGGAGTCCAGGAAGAGGAGAAGAGGCTGCTGAGCTGTTGCCATGGTCAGGAGCTGCTTGAAGTGAGCCGTTAGAGGCACCAGGTCGTCAGGGATGCTCTCGAATGGGAGGGCGAAATTGTACGATATCTGTAGTAAAATGTATGTAGATGATTGTGTAAAAATCTTGAACATATTTTTAATACATGTTGTTACATTTATTTTGTCAAATAAGATGTAGAGTTTAATAAAGATTTTTTTTATTAGTAAAGTAGATGTTCTACCAGCACTGGCACCAGATAATAATAAAACAATTAATAAATAGCATCATTCAGCTTGATAACATAACAAGAATCTGATATTCGTCATCAACCTAAGAGGTGGAAAATCTCTTTTGTTATTTTTTGTAACTATATTACTACTTATTAGTAGTAGTGCAATAGTAGCAGTACCGGTTCGGATGGATTTTAGCCAAAGTGCTTTCACTCACCAAATGTTAAAAAAAAAACGAAAATTTAAAAATATTTATTTTCATGCAGCACTATAACTTTTTGAACCAGAAGAAAGAAATCAAGAAGGATTCATCTAGTCACTTTAGAGATTAAGAAAATGCCTTCGTACCTGCTGGCAGATAGAGATAAGAGTAGGAGTGAGAGCGCTGGAGTCAGGAGTAGTACCGAGGAATCTGATGATGTTTGTGGGACGGACATCAGCGAACCACGTGTCTAGAGATGTTGCTGAACTCTTCGATAGGAGACTTGTCTTGCCGCAGCCACCTAGGAGGTGAAGAATAAAATTGAAAAAAAAAAAAGAAAATAGAGATACCTGTTTGTTCGTTAAAGACTTGGTTAAATTCTTTCAGCCTTACTTTTTCAAATAAGCGCAAATTCTGCTGGTTTGAACAAAAACATAAAAATGGTCTTAAATTTGGTACGAGGGGGGGGGGGGGGGGCTTAAGGTCGACAAAGATGAAATGAACTAAGCATTCTAATAAATCATTTCAATAAATTTTCATTTCATTTCATTTCTTTTCTCAAACTGATAATTTACTCACTTTGATAATCAGTTACGTACGTGTAAGTATGCTTTTGAAAGGATTCGTGCCGGTGTCTCAGTTACAATTTTATACTTCAAGGCAAAGTATAAACTTACCTTCTCCATATAAAACTAGTGGTTTATCTGACCCATTCTTCATGTAATTCTCGACGAACTTGAGGTCATCTTCTCTGCCGTGGAACACCTTGACAGAATTGTTGCAGGCGTGGAGATGCTGCAGGATTTCTGTCACTATTTGACCTTGGGCACTACTGTCTTCTTTTCGCATCGCTCTGGAAAAAAAGGTAGTAGTAGTAGTAATAAAACTCTTTATTGTACGAAGAGGAAATAATAACAGATAGACTTGGGTTAGATCTCACTCAATGGTAATCGAAACTTGGATTTGTAATAACCCATTTCACCACTACCAACTCATACAAAATCAGAACTACCTCATTTGATGCAAGGTGAAAAGCACCAATTCCATGTAATAAAGATGTGGTATAAAATCGAGCACAATTTGCCCACTAAAAGTCCATACACTATAGATAGGAAGACGATCACAATCATTAAAAGGATTAACAAATCGTCATTCACGGACCTGTCAACAAGCTTGATGATGTTCTTGTAGAAATGGGCGATGAAGTGGTTGAGGTATTCTCCGTGAGTTTCTGTGTCCAGACCCTCGCGGCCGATCCATTCCACCGTGTACCTGAAGAAGACAAATGTTAGTACAAGAAGACAAATAATGGTAGAAGATGGTGAATCCGATCGAAAGTATCACTATTACTAAAACTGACTCACTTTTGTATGTTAGTAGTCTCTATCTTGTTGGGTAGTCTTACGTCCCTAAGATCAGCCAGCAGCTTAGAAGCTTCATTGTCCAAGGATCTATTGAGGATGTCCACAAAGTTGCTGGCTTTCTTCAAGTTCTGGAGGTTGATGTTGTTGATGTAACGGACGTAGGCCAGGCAATGGTTTTTTGTGTTCTTTACGTCGAGCACGCCGTTGATAACCTCTCGTTCCGTCACTGCGAATAGGTGGTTGGAATCAGAATGTATAAAGGGGGCTACTAGTATTATGAAATTTTAAATTTGTATCGCACCGTCTCTTTCACTCTCGTCAAGCGTCAGCGGGACGGCCGAAGATCGAACTTTGCACTTCATAGTATAGGGCCATTCACTAAAGGTTTTATGAAAAGGAATGCAAGGTAGAAACATGGTCTTACGTATATGTATTGTTGTTTAACGTGGTTTAAGTGTAGTAGAAGCTTTAAAATAAAACTGCCAGAGATACCATTAGCCAAATAAGTGGTACATCAATTTTTAAACAAGTTCCTAACAAATGAACAGGTCGCTAAAGTCGAACTTTTAAGTTGACAGACACGTCTGTTGGCAGTATACTTTAGGGTGGTAGACCACATATTTGGTGGATGATACTAATATTAGACCGCTACACTAGTAGCGTAGTAATCAATATAACTTACTGTGCTTTACCCTATTTAAGTACACCAATGAAGAAGTCTATTTATAGCAACGATGATATTTGAGAAGATAACAACGAAATAATGAGTTTGAACATCATACCAGACCAAAAAGAGGAGTTTTCCTTATGACTGCGATATTTATAAATCTCGCGCACATTATAAAATCTTTTCAGGCAATAGTTAACAAAACAAGTCTTACCAGACATGAAATAATTATGCATGGCATCCTTGTCCATCTTTCCGTTGTTATACAGATTTAAAGAAGCTTTTCTGAATAGCTTCTGCATCTTGCCTAGCGTGTCCCACCATACGGCTTGATCCTCTGCTTGCAGTTTTGGTACCCTCTAGAAAATTAAGCAAACAGGATTCAAATGCCTTATTGTCTAACTCGGAATTATAATCGCCTTCACTATTTCTTTCTATCACATGGTCGTAGCATGAGAGTAGAAAGAGATGCTGAACGCAATCACGGACATCCGGACATTAGACAATACGGATACAGTTCGATTCGGATACAATTTATCAAACAGATTCTTGTTCTAAGTCGAGACACTCTTGACAGAGTGGACGTGATCGTCAGTTGAGGAAAAGTATCCTTCATGACGACTTTCATCGGAAAATCTTTTGAGAAAATAAAAAAATCTTAAACCAAAAAATAGTGTGGTGGCTTCCCGTTGCCTTCCACACCGCAGTGGAGTCCGGAGTCCGTAGTTGGCAATAGAGAGCGCTGCTGTCCACTCTCATATCATATCACATCCCTTAATCACCTTTTACGACATCCACGGAAAGATATATGTATAAAAAAGAGATAAGTATAATATTTTGACTTTGATCTCTACTAAGTGTGAAACTATGAATCATAAAATTATGCTTTTCTAAGGCGTTTTCCAAAAAGTGTACCCTTTCTTTTTGAAAAATGTTTGGAATGGACATTTTTTTAAACGATCGGAATCGATTGTGCTCTTCATTCTGAGTAGGAAAACCCATTTTTTTCCAAAATTTCAAAAAAACGGAAAGGGTACACTTTTTTTAAAACGCCCTATTGCTGGCCACAGTTTGTTGAGCAGTACCTTATTGTTAAAGTTGATCAGTATCGAGGATATAGGCTGCAGCACGGACACGGGCGGTACAGCATTGGAGTCTTTCTTGTACCAAGTGTCAAGAAGAATCACGTCTACTCCACCAGCGGCCAAGTCGTCTCTTAACATCTGTAGTTCTGACGAGAGCACGTAAGTCGGTATTGGTCTGAAATGATAAGACGTCTTCAATAGTAGATTGATTATTATCATGGTAGCCTACATAAGAGGTAGGAGGGAGGCCGCAATAGGGACATCTCTCTCCAGGCAGATGTTATACTCATACTTGGGGACCGAAGTGTTGGGAGTTAAAAATAATAAATAACGTCTCCACTTTCGATACTCATGCATCGTAGCACTCAGTCTATTTGATGAATTGGTACTGCTAGGGCCACCACAGTAAGATAGGATATAGATCGGGAGGAATGTGTATAGTTTCAGATATTTAGTAGACATGATTCAGGACATTCTTAAAGTATCATGCTATCGGTAATGGACCATCGATTGACCCCTGTCATGTGATGTCAGTAAAAATTAGACCAATGATGAACTGATAGTTACAGAAATAGCCTATTTAAATAATGTTTTGAATCAGGCGTTACTTTGCGGAGGTCCATATCAATGAGCTAAAAGAATTTATCTGCTCACCCGCGACCTTATGATAGCTAAGCAAAATTTATGCAAAATATGCCTGTTCATGCAGTTCCTCCATCTCCACACCGTAAGAATACACACAAATCGCACAAACCCATCTGTCACCACCACACTGACACTACACTGACACGTTTTGAACTCAACCAGATATTTCAAGCCTTGAGAGTCCTAAGTTGTATATCCTTCACTGTCTTAAATGCGGATAATAGTGTCGTTAATTTTAACCGTCTTGGCTACGGGTAAAACTATAGTTGACTCGATGAAGCAAAAACCTTTTCATCTCTCCTGTTCGGAAAATTTAATTTTCATGGGTAGATAGCCAGGTGGAAAATTGCGTTTTCTCCTCTAGGGTGGAAAGTAATTTATTTTTTATTTTTCGGCTAGCCACGACATCGAAGATTATTGAGTTACGTCAATGACATTTTTTTTGCACGTTTCGGCATGGCCATCTAGATGCACGTCGTGACCAACTCGATTTTTTTTTGTCGGCCATGGCAAGTGGCCAGTCGAAAAGGTACCGTTGGAGGTTGGATAGGTATAAGTAAATTCAATTTATTATTATTCTCGTTTTTTTGTAGTATTGTAGTTTCCTCACAGTCGAAATGAAAAGTAGAGTGTCTAACTCGGGTGAAATAACCCATTTCCCCTCGAACTTTTGGCGCTCTCACTTCGTTCGAGCGCCAGAAATATCTCGGGTGAAATGGGTCACTTTCCACCCTTGGTTATCAATAGAGACCGGATTATATGCAACATAAAAAGCTTGAAATATGCATGTAAATATGCATGAAAAATGCTTGAAATATGCACGAAAACTGACAGAATATGCAACATTAAATGACCATTTTTTTTGTTTTGTAAATATTATTCCTTTAGATTTAAGTTTATTGTTAGTGAAAACTTGTTTTAAGTTTTACGTTATTACTTAAAAACTTTAACTGCAGATCAATGAGCACGCGCGCCAACAATGAAAGTAACATGCATAATAGGGCGGAAGAAGGAGTAGTGCGGTAGGCGAGCGCGACGATCATTTGTCTCTTTCATTTTATTATCGTGCCAAAACAAAAGACGCGCGGCTGCTGAGTACGCGTGCTCTCGAAAAATACTGTAAATTATAGCGATAATATGCATCATTACTAGATCTTAGGAAAAATATGCTATTAGCGCCGAAAATGGCTTAAATATGCAAATGCATATGCAAATATGCAAATGCATATTATCCGGTCTCTAATAATAAACATACTATATTAAAAAAAAAAAACTTTTAAAGGCGTACAAAGTCACCCTGAATAGCATTATCTCTTCACCTAATCTGCCTTTTCCGTACCTTCACCCGGCCCTACCTGTATCCATATTTCTGGCCCAGAAACACGACGAAGTTGGGTCCCATCGACAGTCGCTGGCAGTTCTTGATCTCACGCATGCACAGTTCTGTCGTCATGTGGTCATCAGTGGCCTCATCTCGGACGCCCCAACGCATATCTACTACCTGAAGACAAGATTGTAGGTTTAATCAACCAATCTATGACCTAGATCTTTTCGTAGGTTTCCGTTCTTCAGTCGGCAAAAACGGAACCTTAAAAGTTCAGTTACACGCTAATGTTAGTGTCAGCTTAGTCCATCATTCAGAGGCCGTATTGCCTAACGTTCCAGAAGCCCGCTATCGCAATCAAATGACTGATTTCGCATACAAAACTGTCATTTGGTTGAGATCGCGAGCGTCAGAAACGTTAGGCAATACGGCCTCTGGTCTGCCAACACTTGGAGAAGTTAAAAACAAACGTCTGCAGGGCCCCATATACAGAACGATTCATCTGTACGATCGATCTGATGAAAAATCATGACGATTGATCGTAAAGAGCCACTGTCAATTCATCGTTACGATATTCATGATTGCACGGGATTTTGTTGCGATCTCCGACATCGTCTTCGATGAAGTAAATCGTTAACGATCTTGACATACACTATCGATTCGTCGTTTCGATCGATCTGAAGCGACATATCGTACAAACGAATTGTACCGTGTATGGGGCCCTTAAGTCAAGACAGTCATAACGTTTTTCTATAAAAGTTTGAAATCGCTAGGGAACTAAACTTTCAGGATATTTCCAGATGCATGCAAACAAATATATTTCGCTGCTTTAGTTGGATAGTAGACATAGTAGTGTCATAAATAAAAGAAAAAAACAGGATGTAAATAACTTTCGAAGTGTTTCTTTTTACTGCTCTCATGAAAAAAAAGTTTGTATCACTTACACGTTAATAAAGACAGCAAGATAGTATTTCAGTAGGGAAGTATGGTTGACAACGCACATTTTGACTTATATTTAATGATATTATAACGGATAACTCACGTCTTAAATCGAGTTTAGCTCGACATGTTTTGGGTTATTTCGAAACCCTTCATCACTGGAGCACGCGACTAACCCGAAACATGTCGAGCTAAACTCGATTTAAGACGTGAGTTATCCGTTATAATATCATTAAATATGAGTGAGTCTCACGGTAGTTTCATGATTAAGACACATTTTGACTTCCTGATCCATTCATAAATCTTGCATGGCATTTCGCAACTCACCTCAGAATTCACGCAGCCGCACACCCTAGGGTGAAGTCACCAAAAGTTGAACGATTAAGCGACTACCCCTCCTTTGAACCCTTTTTTCGAAGTGTTGTAAGCCATGCATGATAGTGATTTTTTTTTATATGCCTAACCATATAGTCAACTTTGCATTTCACGACTTCAAACCCTTATGTTACAAACGGATGTATACAAAAAAAAATATTTTTGCCAAAATAAGGCAAATTGCCCTAAAGTTGAACGATGTGCCCTATTTATGAACGAATTAACCCCAAAAGATGAACATATATTGATGGCAAAGTAACAGTGGATAGGTGGTCAACTTTGCCCTTAATTGAACATTGCCTACTAAACAAATATACACGAATGAACGTGTAGTTATGTGTATTTCCGAAATAAACGAAAAAATTAAAAATAAATAAATTTACACCTAGTGTATTTTTTATATTAAAATATATTAATGGATTTTACATGATTATAGAGAGAGCTTAAAATTATCTTGATACTTTTTTGTAACAGTTTTTACGATTTTTGTTTCATATTTTTAATATAGAAAGTAGTTATTTGGGCGTTTTCAAAAAAGTGTACCCTTTCTTTTTTTTATTTCGGAAAAAATATGGTTTTTCCTTCTCAGAATTAAGAGCAGAATCGATTCCGATAATTAAAAAATATGTCCCAAAACAAAAATGACAGTTTTGCGGCGTCTTTTTAATACACTCAGTATGGGCGTGACAAAACTGACTCATAAAATTTTGTATAAAAAACTGGGGACTTTTTTAAACGATCGGAATCGATTGTGGTCTTGATTCTGAGTAGGAAAAAAAAATCCAAAATTTAATGAAAACGAAAACGGTACTTTTTTTTGAAAACACCCATTTTCCACAAATTAAAAGTTATAACTATATTTATAGACAATTATTGGAATGTCATCATGTACAATGTAAAAAATAAAATCCAAATTTAAAAAATCGGCCTTTATTGTTCCATTTCGTTTAGAGGCTCCAACACGGGCCATTATTTTAGTGAAATATGTGGCCGGCCACTATTTGCATCTTGCTTTATTTCGCACACAAGAGCAAGTTGCAAAAAGTTGCCAGCCACACATTTCACGAAAATTATGGCTGTTAGAAGCCTCTTTACAATCAATATTTTTATAGCAATCATAATCATTTGGTTAATCTGCTTTTGCTAGTAATAATACTGACATAGAAATACCGACCCTGTTTTTCATTTACACGCCCATAGAAACTGATATGAGCTTCTATGATAAACTTATTTGATTATTGCGAATCATTTCCATCGCTTTTTCGAGTGTAACATGTGTGTATAGCCTCTCAGCTCTTTCAGTTTTGGATGAAATCTGTAAAAAAACGTTATTATATTACGGCACTTACCCAAAACATAATTAATGATTGTGTTTGATTTCTTTAAGTAGGTTTCACGTAAATGTCTCAAATAAAGTTAAAAACGACGCCTTTCTTTCATGAAATAAATCGCAGAAATCAAAGACAACATTCGAACTTAACAATAAACGAATATTATATAAATCATTGAATATGTTGACCATCCGCTGTAAGCGGTTAAGTTATCCAGCGTTTATACCAATTAGCAAAAACCTACACTCAACCCCCCTAACTCAAGCTATAGCGTAGTCCAACTTTGCCCGATTCCTTAGTACAAAATAGCTGGAAAATCCTAAAGCGACGTATACTTAATTGTTACTTAACCACACATTAATTTTGATCTTTTATTTACTAAATGTTCCAAGACATGTATTTTTAGTAGAATTATCTTAATTGATCAGTGGATTGATCAGATCACCTAGAATTTTGCCAGCTTGGGCAAAGTTGACTGTTACTTCGTTCGAAATTGGCCCAGCGGTCATAGGCATAATAGAATTTCAGATAAAATTTATCGGTCTAAAAGGCACCTTTATTTATGTTGAATATTGTAATTTAATTAATTTTGGTTATATGTTACACTAAAATAATATTTTTATTATCTTAATAAAAATGTTCACTTAGATACCCTACCCCAAACAGGTTTTGGCCAAGAAATCTATAAGATGAACCAATTAAATCAATTCAATGTTCATCTACTGAAATAGAAACCAAAAGTTGAACTAGTAACATTTCTTCGTTCAAGCTTTGGGCATGAAATAATAGTTGAACAGTCGCAATTCCCATACAACAAAAATATCAAAAATCTTCACCCTAGGAACAAAATATTTTGTTCAACTTTTAGTTAAAAAATCTACGATAGGTATACAATTAATTTCAGTCATAAACGGTGCATCTATCATTTTCGTGAGATTTTATAAATGCATTTGAAAAAATACCACTTTGCCCAATAGTTGAACACCGTTCAACTATTAGCTCCTACCTCTGATTTTGGAACCACTACTTGAACAGCGATTTTATCATTAAATAATATAAAAAACAAATTTATTTATTTTTGTAAATATTACAGACATAGTCAAGAACACATACCAACCATAAAAAATTTAGTCAATGCATTATTCAATTTCATATGCAATTAAAAGCTTAAAATTTGAAGGTCTTACCTTAAGAAGGATTCCATATAACCGGCACTTTTGAGGGGAAGTCAAGACACGGCAACCGCTCACGTTCGCGTGCATGACGCATCTGTCGTGGAATTATATTTTCCACCTCGGCGAAGTATTGCCGTATTATGAAAAAATATACCCTAGCGTCTAAAATGTGCCACGATTTAATTATTACGGTTTTTAGGCCAAACGTTCAACTTTTGGGTGTTGTTCATCTTTTGGGTCCACTACCCTACTCCCAAACTCACAAATAGCGCACTTGTAAACATGCGCCCGCGCAGGAAGCGGACGCACGTGCGCGCGCAGTATTAATAGACGCTTTGTTTAATGAGAAATTCCATGGTTAGCCTGCGAGGGTTGCCCTCGTCAATTCAATAACGTTGACCCTCAATATGCTACCAATATTATAAATAGTATCCTCCGACATTACGGACATGTGACTCGACGTGGGGAGCACTCCACCACGGGTTTCTGACAGAATATCAGCACTGCAGGTTACTGCAGTATATGCTGAGTCAGCACCTATTCTAGACATCGTCGCACGGCTCTCATGTGACTCGACGTGGGGAGCACTCATCCACGGGTTTCTGACAGAATATCAGCACTGCAGGTTACTGCAGTATATGCTGAGTCAGCACCTATTCTAGACATCGTCTTAATTTCAAGAATAACACGTGAACTTTATTTTGGTACTAGTTTTAAGTTAAAAGGTATTATTGTATATTTTCTATTGTACTTTGAGCTTTGTATGCTGTTTTGAATAAAGATTCTATCTATCTGTTTGTCAATCTATCTAGAGCTATATAGAGCTACTTGTGGTGCAGGGAAGGGTAAATGGGAAAAGATCAAGAAGACGTTCTCCCATGCGCTGGACTGACCAGATAACATTTGCAGCAGTTGCATACGTTTTTATAATAAAATTCAAAAAAATATT
Organism: Choristoneura rosaceana; assembly: GCA_037349165.1. Classification (NCBI taxonomy): domain Eukaryota; kingdom Metazoa; phylum Arthropoda; class Insecta; order Lepidoptera; family Tortricidae; genus Choristoneura; species Choristoneura rosaceana. The sequence goes on from JAZBNJ010000013.1 coordinate 9,250,428, forward strand.
ACTGAAGAAACTGATACAAAATTTAAATCTAGGTACTATCAAAAAGACGTTAATATCTAAGGCTTATTATAAAGTCAACGATTATATCATGGACAGGGATATTTGGAAATAATTCCGATCCGCACTAGCGATCCCTTCAAATAGTGAACCTACTGTATTAAAAATAAAATTGTGTTAAATACTTGTAATGTATATATAGATATCATTTATAAATATTGTGAATCTGTTTTAAAAAAAACATACCTCGTTGAGTTTCTTGCCGGATTTTTCTCAACAGAGGTTTTTTCCGAACCGGTGGTAGATTTTTTGACGTTCATAAGTGCTTTATCATAGCCTAAATTTAATAAAGAGATTTTGACTTTGACTTTGATAAAAGCCCTAACAAATACTTCTCTCAACACTTGCGCCAGAGAAGTAACAGCCAGGGAGAACTGGTGTAGAATTGTTCGACGTGCTACGTGACCACGACTGCTCTGCCAAGAGTATCCAGCAAAGAAGAAGGAGTAGGAGTAAATAGGAAAGTATTGTATCTCTTTATTGTAGTTACATATTACAATTTACAAGAGAAAGAGATGTACAAAGGTGAACTTGTCCCTTAAAGGAATCTCTTCCAGTTAATCTTTGAACGATTGAAAGGACAACAGAAACAAGAGTTGACACAATGGAATGATAAAAGGACCGAAAGAAAGAGAACCGAAAGAAGGAGTTTTTGAGTATGAGCAAGTTCGACTCGCAAGCCCTCTTATGCGCCAGCCATAAGCCTTAAGAGCCAGCAGTTGGACTATTATCTATGGACTAATGGACCAAGCCACAACCGATTGGGTATTACTAAATAAGTTTCGCCGGGATTTCAAATATTAAAAAATCCTGTAAAATGTTTAAAAAAGGGGTTTTCGAGTTAACCGGGAACGCAACCTCATTGAGGATCAATAGCATAATCGGCTGTACCGGGAAAAATGGGACAAAAATATTGAGAGGATGAGCAGGTTAAGGGGAACATGGCTTATTTTTGACTCGGCGAGTGTGAAGCCGTTTCAGCATGGGCAAAATGCTTTTTTTAACCCCCGACGGAAAAAGAGGGGTGTTGTAAGTTTGTCCGATATGTGTGTCTGTATGGCTGAGTCTGTGTATGTGTCTGTCTGTGGCACCATAGCTCTTAAACGGATAGACCGATTTGAATGCGGTTTCTTTATTTGATAGCAGGTTTTGGTTCTTAGACATGTTTTATCAAAATCGGTTCAGCCGTTTTTGAGATATTGAACTTTTTACATAATAGCAGACGGTTCATCTGATGTTAAGTGATTACTGTCGCCCTACTAGCAACTACATCTAGTTAAAAGACACGAATTACGTGTTATTGATTCGATCCAGTGTGTGTTTATACAAGGACTAGCTTTTGCCCGCGACTTCGTCCGCGTTACTTTAGTCATCAGTGTATATGTTTTAATTAACCCCCGTTAATCATAACGGGGGTCAATTAAAACATATGCTAACTTTACCCCCCCCCCCATTTTACCCCTTTAGGGGAGAATTTTATCCATTTCACCTAGACAGATAATTTTTAATTTTGCAGCAATTTTCATACATCTATGTCCAGAAATGAGGAAATTCACCCCCCCATTTCACCCTCTTAAGGGATAAATTTCTAAAAATCCTTTCTTAGTGAGCACTAAGAAAGGATTTTTAGAAATTTATCCCTTTTTAAGTGAGCCTTACATCATAAAAAAGAACCTCTGTACCAAATTTCAAGTTTCTAGGTCCAGCGGTGTGGGCTGTGCGTTGATATATAACCCAGTGAGTCAGGTTTGCCTTTTATATATGTATATAGATTTTGATGAATTCAGTTTGTTTACACTTTTAATAAATTAGATAGGCATAACCTATATACGCTCCGGAAAGTATCCTTTCGTTATTTAAAACAAAGTTAACTCTCCCTTAACTTTAATGAGGACACGGAATCGAATCAGCGGAAGACGTTACGTTACGCGGCGGCTTAGGAAAATAATCTGCCCGATATTCACGGAAACGCTCAAACAGAATGTTATTAAAAAAGATTTTGGATAAATAAATCTAGGCTTACGTAAACTCTGACGGTGACTGCTTGGTTTTTCTAAGAATTTCGTGTTGAAATAAGTTTTTTTTATAAGTCGAATTTTGGCTGATTGTACAGTAAACAACACCAATATCTGACACAACAAGCATGCATAAAATATTTGATAGGTACTTAGGATTTTATTTCTGGGGCCGTTAGTACTTATGTATTGTGTACAGAGGATTATAATTTGATTTTGTTACTTTAATAAAGAGATGCAAAAAATCCTCTATTTCCATGAGAACTCTAAGAATCCGAAAATTTACCAAGATTTATAAAATGCGGCCGGAATCCTGAGAAGAGTCGCAAAATCCTGATATCCCAGGACAAATTTTGAGATAATATGGTACCCATAGCTGTGTCAGATACGTATTAATGCTGGTGTACTTTGGGAAGTTGAGAAACCCCTGAGACTGTCATGTCAAAGTTCAATATCTCAAAACCGGCTAAAATCTAAACCGATTTTAATAAACATAGTTCGCTTTGACATAAAAAACTAGTCTATCCGATTGAGAGCTATGATGCCACAGACAGACATTGGCGTCAAACCTATAACACCCCTCTTTTTGCGTTGGTGGTTAAAACAGATAGCTACCATAAAAAGACAACTTAAAGCTTCTCATCATTAATTTCACTTTCTAAAACTCTTAACTTCGACAGTACCTTCTTCCAAAATAAACCCTGTCAGTTATCAAATAAAGTACAATTCCACCAATTCAAAACCATCAGTATAAGAGCTTTTGTAATGTTTCAGTGACCTCGAACTTTGTTGTTCCATTATGAAACAGGCAATAAAGAATCACAGGTGGGTTTAAGAAGGAAATTTAGCGGATATCGATTTAGTCGAGCTGGTAGAGTTTGCGGTGTACGTAGCTACAGCACACAGTTCAAGGGTGGCAGACACGGCCTTTATACACGGTGGCACATTAAAATCGACTCGGAACACACGACTACTTTGTCTTCCGAACACTGTCGACGTGTCTATGAATAGGGAATATTAGTGCAATCTTCTGCCGTCAGAATACAGCTCTAGCACAAACCGTAAACAGTTTTTCGAATGCCTTAAACGTCTTTTAAGGGCCACTACGTACAACCGGAATTCGTTTCGGGATTTCAAACGCAGTCATCATCATCATCATCTCAGCCGTAGGACGTCCACTGTTGGACATAGGCCTCCCCCATATACCTCCAGTCGCTTCGGTTGGCAGCGGCCTGCATCCACCGTGAAACCGCGGCTTTAACCAGGTCATCCGCCCATCTCGTTGGTGGACGTCCTACGCTGCGCTTGCCGATCCGCGGCCTCCACTGGAGAACTTTTCGGCCCCAACGGCCATCCGCTCTCCATGCTCTATGGCCCGCCCATTGCCACTTCAACGAGCTAATTCGCTTGGCTATGTCGATGAACCTTGTTCTTCTACGTACCTCCTCATTTTTGATTCGATCCCGTAGAGAAACCCCAAGCATAGCTCTCTCCATAGCTCGCTGAGCAACTCTGAGCCTATTTATAAGGCCTACAGTAAAGCACCACGTCTCGGATCCATATGTCATCACTGGCAACACACATTGGTTAATACTTTTGTCGAGGAATTTTGGACGAAAATACATTGCGGAGTTTCCCAAACGCGAATCCGAGTTGGATTCGACGATTGAACTCCTCGAACGCAGTAAATCCGTACAAATCTATGGACCTATGTTACCACAAACGGACAGTAGTGTTCCGTTCGAACTTTCCTCCCATTCCGAATTCCGCGTGGCGGCTTGTGCAGAATTGAAATAAACTTACTTTTGTGTGTGACGTATTTACGAAATCCGGAAACGGAATTTAGAATCGAAATTCCGAAACGGAATTCCGAGTGTATGTACGCCCTTAATGTCTTTAGTATCGTCATAATATTATATTATTTCGATTTTTTTTTGAAATAAAGCTTTATCGTTACTGTTGCCCCCCGCGTAGTTTTGCGTACATACCTAATATTTCCTATTAATGTCCCTTAGATATCGGGCACGCTCATTCTGGTATGAGTTCAGTCCATCATTCTGTATGCTTAGCGTACCTATTTACCCGTTCACAAAATACGTCTCGATCGCGTTCGCGTTAAAATCTCAATTTGTATGGAAACACGGACTATTTTGTAACCGAAAACTTACACTAAAGGTACACTATAGCTTACTTGGAACTCCAGCCCGTGTTTTTCTCTGCAGTAATCCTTGATGCGAGGATAACACTTGGCCATCAGTGTGTTGCGCTCCATCGTCGTGTCTGTAATCAAAGTAGTGAACGATGAGCGATCAGCACCTTCATCATCATCACGTCCCGCTCTGCGAATGAGAGGGCTTGGACTGTATTTCCAATACGGGCCCAGTGCGGATTGGGAACTTCATATCCATCATTGAACCACTTCGTTAGGTGTATAGGTTTCAATGAGCTAAAACAATTACTTTGCTCACCTGGGACCTCAAAAATAGCTACGCTTATGCCAGATATGCATGTTCATGCAGTTTCTCCTTCTCCACACCTTAAGAACATAAGAACACACAAATATGTAGGTAACATCCTTACGATCATGGAATGTACTTTTTGCAAATAAATTCCGATATACTCAAAGATGCCAGCCTCGGCTCGAACGACCTTTTGCTTATGAGAAGTTTCCCTGCCGGCCGCGCGGCCGCGTTAGGTATTCATTTGAGATATTGCTGTCTTTATCGCTCGTGATATAAGCGCTCGCTGTCCCCCCCCCATGCACATCCCCTCCCGCTTTTCCGCTTCCCGCTAATGTATATCGAGATAGTTGTAGGTAGGCTTTTCAAGATTTGGGCGGTTGATTTTTGGGTTTCGTTCCCTCATATTATACGAAAAGTAATAGCACAGAAATCAATGATATTTTACAATCAAGATCTTCATTATATTTTCTATGCGTGTGGTTTTTTTCGATTTTTATAAAAATGCTTTAATAGTCTCGTGCAAAGTTGAAATCTTTTTATTGTTGACTTATTTATGAGCTCCTGTAATTCTGATATTACACATTTATATGAAAATCTGAAAACCCACAGGCATAGATAATTACGTCTAGTCCATACTTACAAAATTTCATCTACTTCTGTTGCCCAGTTTTCAAATGAGACCGATGACCAATTTTCAAATGGGACTACGTTTAAAGGTAAAACTGCTATGCTGCCACATTTTATCAATAAGACAACTTTAATGCATTGAGAATCACCCCTATATTAAGTCAGTTAAAGGCCAGGGTGAAATAATACAAACAACTGCACCACAGTCATGCAGTAACTAGTTCGGTACTAAAATAGGTCGTCACCGTCATGGTCGGGTTATACTGCAGGCGCCTTCAATCTCTGAAATTGTCACTTTTTTTTCTACTGGACGGCAAACGAGCAAGTGGGTATGCTGATGGTAAGAGATCACCACTGCCCATAAACATCTGCAACACTAGGGGTACATATTGCAGATGCATTGTCAACCTAGAGGCCTAAGATGGAATACCTCAAGTGCCAGTAATTTCACCGGCTGTCTTACTCTCCACGCCGAAACACAACAGTGCAAGCACTGCTGCTTCACGGCAGGAATAGCGAGCAAGTGGTGGTAGCAATCCGGGCGGACCTTGCACAAGGTCCTACCATCTGCAAATTACTAACAAAACGGCTAATTACTTATTTTTGATAATAAATAATAATTTACATGACTGTTATAAAATGCGTAATTATGTATACATACATAAACTGCTTTGTCTGCACATGTATTACAAACAAAACAATCTTTTGCAACAAAACGAACTAAACATCAATAAGATGTCAAGCAATTCAATGGTGCGTGTGAAGTTCCCAATCCGCATTGGGCCCGCGTGGGAACTATATATGAACCAAGCCATCTTGTTCTGAGAGGAAGCCTATGCCCAGCAGTGGGACGTATATAGGCTGGAATGGATGGATGTTCTTGTGAGCGTGACTTAAACCCTGGTGGCACTACCTATACCTGCACGCGAAGAAAGGTCAATGTAGTGACCTTATACGGGTTCTGTTTTCACAAACTTTAATTAAGCTTGCCCTGTTTGTTGTTTGGGTCAAATCTTGCAAGTTCACTTTGACCCACTTCCAGAGGTTGGATTGTCATGAAATTTGATATACCATCAGCCAAATAAGTGGTCTCATCATCACCCCAGCTTTATTAAGTTTGGTTTAGTCTTTGATGAATTATACCTGTAGATTCACAATCGCGCGCCCAAATATGTCCGAGCCAAATGAGCGCCACTTTGGTAGGTAATCACTGGCCTAAAATCACTGGTTCATCACCGGGATAGGTTAGGTCGATAGGTTGGTCGATAGGTCGATCGGTAGGTCGATAGTAGGTAGATAGGTTGGTAGAATGCTCGCCTGCCACTTTGGTAAAACTGGCCTTCTTTTTTCTCAGTACGTTGTTGTCAAGTGTCAAGCGTTGGTGTCAAGCGAAATTCGCCCGTAATAGAGTAAAGACTAGGTTCAAATTTCGTCTCGTATTATTTTAATTATTTTGTGTGAGATGATTTTATTTGTCACGCAAACAAATCAATAGTTCTGACATTCTTTGAAGGGGATTTTGTTCGGCAATGTGCGTCCTGGTTTAAATGTAATTGGTTTTAGTAATCTTTTTTTTCGTGTCTGTACCGTTGCCTATAGACGCATGTTGCCCATTAGCTGGACACACCGAGTGACCAACGTAGAAGTGCTACGCCGTGCTGGGAGGTTAATGCAGACCATCACTTCACAGATTATCAGTTATCTAACCATGGTTATCTGTAAGGAACAAGGGCAAAAAAAGGGAAGTTGCCTATCTGGGCCACGTATTAAGACATGACAGATACGAATTCTTGCAACTGATAATGATAGGCAAGGTGGCAGGCAAAAGAGCAGTGGGTCGTAGGAAGAAATCGTGGCTACGCAATATCCGGGAATGGACGGGAGTTAAGAGCGCCGCGGAGCTTTTTAGACTGGCAAGACCGAATCAGATATGCGGAGCTGACTGCCACCTTCACTATTTGGAGAGGCACTTAAAGAGAGAGAGAGACCGTTTTCCAGCGGTGGTGTAGCGGTATTGGCGGTATACACGCGGCACGGAATGCCGAGGACCTGGGTTCGATTCCCAGGGCTGGTCTTATTTTTCTGGTTTTTCTGTGCATCTATATTTCAGTTTGTATTTTCGATAAGAACTTGGTTGACAATACAACTATAGTCAGTAAAATAGTCAAAGAGCTTGTAATTTTTTTTAAATATTTAATTCAGATTCTACACTACGCAGTGTGCACTACTCGATGTCTTCACATTCCGCAGTCTATCTGTCTAGTCGTTAGTTATTCGCTGACTGGGGGCCACCCGCACACCATGGTGTAGGTACTGTTATGCAACCGCGAGCAAAGGATAACTTTACTGCACTGTAAGCCCGGGGATTCACTCGCGTTCACTAGGGACTATCATCATCATCATGTCAGCCGAAAGACGTCCACTGCTGGACATAGGCCTCCCCCAAGGCTCTCCACTCAGACCGGTCTTGTGCTTGTCCGCGGACGCCATTCGAGAACCTTTTCACCCCATCGGCCATCAGTCCTGTTTCGAAAATTTGCGAAAACTTGGAGCAAAAACGGCTGCATCTTTTGATTGAGTTGGCTTAGAAGTTTGATTTTTTCACAGCTACAAGGGATAATAAACCTCAGTATTTGATATAAACTTCAGCTTGATACCTGAAAAAGGGTCTTGACAGACAGACAGACAGACACGGACAAAAAGTGATCCTATAAGGATTCCGTTTTTTGCTTTTGAGGTACGGAACCCTTAAATCGAACGAAGGCAAAAATTATAAGTAAAAAAAAGAAGAACAATAAACAGTTCTCCTTAGTCCTAATTCGAAGCTAAATTTAATACCCATCTTCGAAAAGCGAAAATTTCCTGATTTGAAGCTGGTTACGAAACAAAAATCCTTTAGTGCTATCTCGAAGCCAGACTTGATAGCTAGCTTCAAATAAAGAAAAATATTCCTGATTCGAAGCTGGTTACGAAACAGGAATCTTATACTCTCATCTCGATGCCAGATTTGGTAGCTAGCTTCGAAAAGGGAAAATATTCCAGCTGGTTACGAAATAGATACATACTAATGAACTAAAATAATTTCTTTGCTCACCCGCGACCTTGAGATAGCTAAGTCTATGCAAATTATGCGTGTTCATGCAGTTCCTCCACCTCCACATTGTAAGATCACACACAAATTACACAAACCCATCTATCACCACCACCACAACACACTGACGCGTTTCGAACTCAACCAGAGCTCATCTTCAGAGTGACACAACCTTACACCATGCTACCAGTTGTTAGACCACAGTTGTTAGACAGTTGTTGAAGAAATTATTTTAGTTTTAGTATTTTAGTTTTTGCGGGTAGTTTTTTGTTTTGTTTGGCAAATTAAAACAGTGGTGGTGGTTTGTTAGTCTAAATAACTCACAACAGTTAGTCTAACAACTGGTAGCATGGTGTAAGGTTGTGTCACTCTGAAGATGAGCTCTGGTAGACTTAGCTATCTCAAGGTCGCGGGTGAGCAAAGAAATTCTTTTAGTTCATTGATATGGACCTCCGCAAAGTAACGCCTGATTCAATAAATTATTTAGATACATACTAACATTAAATGGAATTAAACGAACCAAATAAATATTCAACAAATCCAAGACATACATTGTAGTTACTTGATATACATACCCAAAAACTAGAAGTCTACAATGTAAATCAGTCATTATTATGATTGCGAGCAGAAACTGGCATTGCAGGTGTACTCAAGTTACGGCTTGTAAAACTTTACGGGCCGCTTTACTACTGCAACACTGTTAAACAGTTCAAGCTATGGTTTTCATATAGACATACGGACTTATGACAAGCCTATACTATGTTAGGAGCTACGAGGAACAGAGAATATTTATTAGTTATAAGGGTTATGAATATAAAATATGAACGATGACATCGACATCTTTGTATATATAGACTCATCAAAACGGCGCACAAAATTAGTTATTATTATTATTCTCTTCAATGGCGGCCTTTCAGGCTTGGGCCAATGTCAGTTAAATAAAGATAAATATATTCTTCTTCACGTAGTACGGTGATTGTACTTGATAGCAAAATTCCAAAAACCACGCGGAGACAACTTGCGCATTAAAAAATGCCAGACACGAGAGCAATATCGAATTTTGTGATAACTGTTCACTGTTAAGGTTAATCGCCGCATAAAACACCATCAAAATTATACTTCAACATGCCAAATAAGCAGAAATACCAAAATTAGACATCGTCTACATCCGCCATGTTCGAATGCTACAAATCGAATCCCACAAAATTAGTTCACAGCGCGGATTTTTGAACCTTTCACTATAGTTTTTTTGACGTCCGTGACAGGGGTTGTGTCAAAGTAATATTGATGATTGATGCGCCGCTCGCTTTGTTCCAAACAGCCAGTCTAGTGCCGTAAGGTAGGAAGACGTCAATGGACAATGATTAGAAATAAAGAAACTTTCATTCATGATATTTCCTTCATCATCAGCGGAACAACGTCCACTGTTGGACCTTCAGTTGCTTCGGTTGGAAGCGGCCTGCATCCACCGTGACCCTGCTTTGACCAGGTTAACCGTCCATGTCGTTGGTGGACGTCCTACGCTGCGCTTGCCGATCCGCGGTCTTATTTCTACCTCAAACCCAATAAATATAGGTATATCTTATCTTTCTATATCTTTTATTCACATTCACAAAGATACACAAATACAACAAAAAATAACAATTGACACTTATAAAGAAAAACAAAAACACACAACGAAAAACAAAACCTGGCAATGTTGAAACTTCCATTCATCCTTCAATACAAAGAGTATTTCCAAAAATTTCAGTAGCTACACCGCGCTCGGGGGTGAGCTCGCCCAAAATGGACAAGAAAACATTTCCAGATTGTTAACCGCTAAGGGGAAGGCGAGCCAATAAGGCAACTTTTAATTAACGCTATTATCAGATAGTGGGTTGCCAGATTTAATTCGCGTGTTGTGAATTTTAATTCGCGGGTTCCGGGTAAATTATATGGGGGGGGGGGGGGGGGGTGTTTGGGCTGGAAATAAATTGATATGGATTTTTGTGGCGATTCGCTGCGATAAAAGCGTGGTTACCTCAGGTTGGTTTGTATTTTAAGTTACTTGACAGATTACTATGAATGCTTTTTTCTTTTTTGCTATTTAGGCCGTCCGGTTATGACATATCTAATGATACCTCATGGGCTGCAGAGAGGACCAAAACAAATAGATAATAAATTCTTAAACGAGTATAAGGTGTTGTAGATTATGATTGTGATTGAATTTTCGAATTGTTATTTATTTATTATAATCTATTAAATTGAAACCACTGTACACCCACTTATTACAAATAAGTTTTATTTCATTTCATATCTGTTCTTTGAGCGATGTGGCCCGCCCATTGCCACTTCCCTACTCTAGAAAGCCGCGGCACTTCAAACTTTTTTCTAAAATTCTGGTTCAATAAACTGTGTCTGGAACATTCTAACATTATAAAACTGTAGCAAAAGTTGCCCGAACAGCCCCCGTGGCCGAAACAGCTGCTGCAATCGGTTCCAACTTGTCTCGAACTCGCCTGTAGCACTTTTAATCTATAATAGGCTTTGACAAGTTAGCTGGCATTCTTGTGTCGGATATAATGCTTTATGAAGCTTCGTCTAGAGTAAACAATACGTTATTCTTAGGTGCTAATTAAATGCGAAAGTATGGGATCTTGTTAGTCAACAGAGATTTTTCAGAAATGGTGGTAGATCTTTTTTGACATTTATACTTTGAAAAAAGATATGATTAGTTTGACTTTTTGACTCTGGCTTTTCATTAATGGTACTGGCGAAGGAACTAGTGCGACCTGTATACCTTTGGAGGGTAAATTAGTGAAATAAAACAACTTTTAATAGTACCTAATGGAAAATTAAATACGCAGCGCGGACAAGGGCTATGCAAACAGTATTAGTACCGTGTCAGTATGCGTTTGACATTCCGTTTGACACTCCGTCTGACACCTTTCTATTATGGCATGCCTTGATACGGTGTAATGTTGATTCGATTTGTGGCATTCGAACATGGCGGATGTAGACAATATCTAATTTTGCTATTTCTGTTTCTTTAGCTAGTTGAAGTATAATTTTGATAGTGTTTCATGCGTCGATTAACCTTCACAGTGAACAGTGATCACAAAATTCTATATTGCTCTCGTGTCTGACATTTTTTATGCGCAAGTTGTTTCCACGTAGTTTCTGGAATTTTACTATCAAGTTGCAAATCTACAATCACCGTACAACGTCCCTCTCAAAGAGAGTACTTTGACACTGGCGAAATTTTCCTATTAATTAGGATAGAAAGCCATATTTTAAAAGCGAAGAAGAAGAACGGTGCAATGTGTAGAGACCTTAAGGCAGCTTACCAGTGAAGGTGGAACTGGTGAAGATCCTGACGATCTTAGAGCTGACGGGCGGCAGCAGCTTCAAGGAGCCGGAGAAGATCAGGTCAACGGTGCGATCGTCCATGGTTCAGGAATTGGCTGGAAAGATAAACAACTATAAGAACAAACCTTTAAACTTTTTTTTTTAGATTAAGATTTCATGTACAAACTTTTTAACACCAAATATATCTATTCTATTCTATTCTATTCTATTCTATTCTATTCTATTCTATTCTATTCTATTCTATTCTATTCTATTCTATTCTATTCTATTCTATTCTATAAAATAAAAAAAATTATGACTCTCATCGCTCGAGACTCGTCGGTTTTCTTCTTTTTCCTGAAGATTTATGTGAGAAAGAAAAAGAATACCGATTTTCGGTTTTTAGTTCCAAATGACATTAGCAAAGCTTTCAGAGGGACCGCACGACACGAACTTCGAGTTTCGTAGTAGCTCTGCAGCAAATGGTTCAACTGTACATATGTTAGAAAAAGACAGGACTCAGGAGATGTACATGGCCTGCATTGAGCAGACAGCGCTATAGGTAATAGAGCTAGTGGCGCGCTGCTGTGGTGCAGAGTGCCAACTGCCTACCCTGGCTTCGACCCAATCAGGGGCGGATCTTGAATTTGTGGGGCCCTGGGCTAATACTGCTTAGAGGCCCTACCTAATTATTCATACCTCATGATCAGATTTTTTAAAATTCTAAATAATTTTTATTATTGACAATATCGTCTATTGTTTTCAGTTCAGGTTGGGAGCCCTCTGTATCCACGGGGCCCTGGGCTGCAGCCCAAAAAGCCTTGCAATGCATGCCAACACATTTTCATCAACTTGCTTTCTTTAGCTTGATACACTAAGTTTTCCATTTACGCAAACCGCTAAAATTAGTAAAAACTAATCCCCCACAAATCACAGCCGATAAATCTTCAAATCCGTACTAAACCCATTCCGGAAACTTTATCGTTAAACATGCCACCGCATTACCTAATGCCTATATTGCCTAATATCGTCTAATATCTACCCACCCTGCAGTGTCGGCTAGGGTTAAAGATACGCCCCGACGGTTCCGATAAGGACCTTTCAGTGTTATTTCACGTGCAGTGATAAAAGCGATTTATACAAGCGTGATAAGCGGTGATGAGACTGGAAACGGGCGCGGTTCGGAGTTCATTGGTTTTATTCTGTATAGTTGGGTCTATATCGACTGGTAGAACATTGTTAGTCATATGTAACGTTTGTCATAATGTAATGTTTGACATAACTCTTTTTTTCTCTGAAACCTCCTCTCGCTTCCATCAGGCGTGATTGTGGCCAAACGCAAGCCTATATTGTATAAAAAAAAACATTTATTTTTCAGAATTGTTATAAAACAAACCTAACCTAACCTGTAGAGTTCTACAGAATGACCATTTAAAAATTATAAAAAATGTAAGGTTTCAACGGGGAAAAAATGATGACTAACATTAATTATGACGAACCTTACATTATGACTTTATGGCAACCTGTACCTGAAATTATGGCAGTCGAAAGAATCCTGCGTAGAAACAAAAGGTTGGCCATTTAGTGGTTTTGAGGTTTTTCAAATGCCGTATTTAATGTCTAAATGCTTATGTTTACTAATGAAAAACTAATTGAACATAAAGGTTAATTATTACTCTGATGCATAACGGTGATTTAAATTTATTTTTTTCAGCGATTTTTTTTACCAAACATTTTAAAGGGAGCTAATAATTAATCATACGAGTGTAATTTTTTGAACTCGTGCATTTTTAGGCGCTTAATTTCTGCTACATTCAGTTTTATACAGAAGTCCAGTTTTTAGGGTCCAAATTGGCAAAAACGAAACCCTTATGGTTTCGCCATGTCTGTCTGTCCGTCCGTCCGCGGCTTTGCTCAGGTACTATGAATGCTAGAAAGTCGTAATTTTGCACGAGTATAATATTATGTCAAGTCTGCCAACAACATGATATAATAAAAAAAAATTTTGGGTACCTCCCATAGAAGTAAAGTGGGGGTACTTTTTTTCATCCAAACCTTTAGTGTGGGGCACCGTTGGAGTTGGTCTTTTAACACATATCAAGAACACGTTAGGCGCGTTCTCTGCTCGTAGGCAGTTTCCACTGCAAAGCGGAAAAACCCTGCTACGCGTTACGAGCGTAGCACGTAGCGAATGTGTTAAAACCATTGGGGGGTTGCTAAGACGATTTTTCAATTCAGTGATTTGTTTTCGCAAACAAATAAACCTTTTATCTTACTAAACAGTCACGTAAGGCTAGTGGTATTTAAATCAAGATTACTATTTGGAGTCTTTTTGTATTTTTTATTTCAACTCCAAATTTTTGTTTCTTTTACGGTCATCCCGTGAAAGTTTATACATTTCACACGAAAACACAAGCCGAAACATGAATGCACAGAAAAATTAGAAAAATAGACCAGCGCTGGGAATCGAACCCAGGTCCTCAGCATTTCGTGCTGCGTGCTATTCCCCTACACCACCACTGGACAGGAGACTAGACACGAATTTTTCCTATGCAACAATATTTCAACTTGAATTCTTTTCATAGTCACTTTAGCAGCGACACTAACGCCATCTATGATCTACGTTCTCAACGAGGACCTGGGTTCGATTCCCAGCGCTGGTCTGTTTTTCTGGTTTTTCTGTGAATTCATGTTTCGGCTTTTGTTTTCGTGTGAAATATATAGTGGTATTTAATCAATAAAATACAAGAGTAACAATTGGGTTCTATGCAAAATCCTAAATTTAAACAAATGAATGCGTAATAATTCCAAACTTAACGGCATGTAAGGCAGTAGCCTGGCACGAACGTAGCGTGCCGCGTTTAACAGTTTTGACACGATATAATAGTGCAAATTTACGATCGTTGTTTTCGAAGCCTGATTTTATATGAAAAGTTGTTTTTAATTTGCTGAAATGTAAATACTTTAAGTTTTTTCATCCTCATTTTGGACTACAATTGATTTTTGTAGTGTAGTAGATACATCATGATCATCATCCCAGCGTGTATACATTTTACTTCCGGGAACAGGCCTCCTCTCAGAATGAGAAGGCTTGGGCTGTAGTTATGACGCCAGCCCAGTGCGGATTGGAAACATCACGCACACTATAAAATAGCTTCGCAGGTTTGTGCAGGTTACCTTAAGAGCGTTTAGACCTGCTGAGTTCGCAACGTTGCATTTTTGTTAGTTTTTCTCGCTTATTCCATAAAAATTGAATGAAAATTAAAAATGTGGTCTGATAGAATTCTTCTTAATATTACAAGATAATGTGTCAACTCGTTTAGATTTTTATTTTCTTTTAAAACCAGTTCAGTTCATTATTATTATTATTTCTCGATTAATTTTAGACATCTTGTATAAGACGGAGCGACGTACGAATAGAGCTACAAACGGACAGACAATATACACTTCATTATTTTTCTTCTTATTCCTTCTTATTTCTTGTACCTACTTAATATTTAAGTTGTGCTGTTGTTTACAATATGTAATTATACCTAACTCACTAATAAATACATATAATAGATACAAATTCCCTTTTGGCCTAATAGATAGATGCATAAAGAAATGGACGGCTGGACGGACAAGTGAACAAGTCGAAATTACATAAACTCGTAGAAATTCAGTTGCAAAAATGCAACATTTTGAGTCACAATCTTACTTAAGAGGGAAATTGGGAAAAATGAAAATCAGTCTTGGCTAAATACTTTAGGTTTATATCTGGAATCATAAGATAGGTACACATACACCGTTTGAAGTTAGAAATTCAAAAACCGAGCATTAAAACTAGAAATTATTTCAGGGTCGGTTCTCGCTACAGGTAGGAAGTTTAACTTACTTAATGCTGTGTGTATCAAATTTCCTAATAACGTTACGCCACCATTGATGTCAAATTATGGGTATTTTAAATTATCATACCAGAGATACTCTTCCGTCTGTAGTCTTATATTTTACTGCAGCCTTACTTAGAAGTTAATTGAACAAACTTAAGATTGTTTGGGAAGTTGGATGCGGGTGACAAAGGAGTTTGATTGGGGCTTCATTAAAAACAAGTAAATAAAAACGAAGGAAATAAAAATACGATACCTACAATGTTTAAACTTCCGAGCCCTCTTTCTTAATAGACGTAGTAATTAAGACTCACATGTGGGTCTAGCTTTGTTATTTTTGAAATTATTTCAATATTATAATACAATACAATACAAATACTTTTTATTGCACACCAGAAATATTAAGCGATACAGAAAACAGGTACATAGAGAAAATTACAAGGTAAGCAATAGGCGGCCTTATCGCTTAAGAGCGATCTTTTCCAGGCAACCTTTTTACAGAAAGAAGGAAGGACTAGTTATTCTTTAAATTCTTTAGTAAATGAATAATTGGTGCTTTGTAAAGTACACTTGGCCGTTATTATTTGTGATAAGTATTTTGTTCTAGTATGCAAGGACTCACAAAGAAAAACGTTAACGATTTTTGCATAATACCACAACTATTACTAATTAAATTAAATTTTTGAATTAAAGGTAAAACTAAAATTATCTCGACATTTTAGGCACAGTACAGCAGCTTTGGTAGCGATTAGTATGGTCAAAACTTCGAGATAAATTTTAGCAATACTCTGGCCTATAAATATAATAGCCATAGTTAATTATTGTACAGTCACCTAATGCATGTAACTCTATATCAGCCACAGCGGCCACGCAAAAAAAATCTGACACGTCCTAGAAATAAAGTCGTATGAGATATCTATGCACTTTTCTCGTATCAGATATTGGTACCGGTGACAGTACTTATTAGCAAAATTTCTTAATCAATCGCAAATAATGTAAAAACGTTCAAAACTCAAACATTATTCTTCGACAGCAAATATCGATCGCAGCACTTCATAGGAACCTAGAGGTACTTACGAAAAAACGTAGTAGATATCTATACTATAATGATACTATAGTATAAGAAACTGAGCATTCTCACCTGGCACTAGTTCTTGAAACTTAGATCAATACATTGCACCATTCTAAATGTTAAGGTCACAGTTAACAGTTCAAAATAAAATACAACTGGCACATTCAAACAAACATCACAGCTCAAACCTATTAAAAAAAAACTAAAACGATTCCCTTTTGTTTATGATTTAAAAAGTTACAATTTGAAACGCGTGGTGTTCGATTGTGAAGGAAATTTGGACTGTGAAAGTGATTTGAGAATGCGATTCTATCTTGTTATTTCGTTGCTAGGCAACCGTTCGATATGAATTAAACAATGTTACTTTAGTGCTATAG
Organism: Choristoneura rosaceana; assembly: GCA_037349165.1. NCBI lineage: Eukaryota > Metazoa > Arthropoda > Insecta > Lepidoptera > Tortricidae > Choristoneura > Choristoneura rosaceana. Next base: position 9,267,322 of record JAZBNJ010000013.1, read on the forward strand.
GTGCACAACGACACCTCCTACGTATACTGGTATAAGTGCAAAATTGTGATTTTACAGGAGAGCTGTACAAAGCTTCCTTAGTTCGTAACTTTCTTGTCTTTACAGATAATTTTACAAAATTTTGGATTGGTAGTAAGGAAAGTGTTTTACTATAGTCTACATTAATGGAACTTTGAAATTAATGGTAGTTTTTGAGAAAATGGCAGATGCACTTGTGTACGCGTATTTGACATGTTGTAGTTGTGTGGTATACTGAGCTAAGTACCACTTGCCCCAGTATACGGCGAAAGTAATTAATTATTAAAATGTAACATATTTTTGTTTTATACATAGATAATTCAATGACGTAGTCATAAGGATTGAAAAGAAAAAGGAAGCACTTGTTTTTTTGCCCGTCATCATTACTTTATTGACATATATGTCACTTGTACCAATATACACTTGAATTAATATAGCTCGTACCACTATACAGTTTATTATATTTTAAGTTTGCTGTGCAAAAATGCTTCAAATGGAATAAAAAAGAAGTGTGAATTCGAATTATTTATGCAATTCTTTAATTCTGCTAGAAAATTGTATACAGTTTTATAATAATCACACACTTTGCTTTTCTTTATGTCAAGTAATAAAATAAAAATATATTGAACCATGGTAAGTAATTGAAAACAAGTAGTAACATAATAAGAAAATTATTATTAAGTAACAATACATGTTAAGAATTATGATGTGGTGCCGATAATATAGTCATAATGGCGGAGTCGCTGGACGAGCTCAGTACTATGCTTTGTGACCTCAGTATCGTCTCCCAACAGGTGGGTCTTAAGATGAACATGGACAAGACTAAAATCATGTCAAATGTCCATGTCACACCCGTGCCGGTTATCGTTGGGAACGATGCACTCGAAGTTGTTGACCACTATGTTTACCTTGGACAAGTTGTCCAATTGGGTAGATCCAACTTTGAAAAAGAGGTCGCCTGAAGAATCCAACTCGGATGGACAGCGTTCGGGAAACTTCGTGATGTCTTCTCGTCCAATAATCCATAGTGCCTGAAGACTAGAGTCTTCGACCAGTGTGTGTTGCCAGTGATGACTTATGGCACTGAGACGTGGTCCTTGGCTCTTAGAGAGGCTCAGAGTCACGCAACGAGCTATGGAGAGAGCTATGCTTGGAGTTTCTTTGCGCGATGGAATCCGGAATGCGGAAGTTCGTCGAAGAACTAAAGTCACTGACATAGCTGGAAAAATATGCAAATTGAAGTAGCAATGGGCAGGCCACATCGCTCGAAGAACAGTTAACCGTTGGGGGAGAAAAGTCCTTGAGTGGCGACCATGAACCGGAAGACGAAGCGTTGGCAGGCCTCCCACCGGGTGGGCTGACCATATCGTAAGAGTTACGGGAAACCGGTGGATGCAAGTGGCGAGTTGTCGTTCATTGTGGCGTTCTATGGGGGAGGCTTTTGTCCAGCAGTCTTTCGGCTGATGATGATGACATGTTAAGAATAGTCTTATTGATTACTTACTTTTTGTACCTTGTCACTTTAACGTCATGTTTGAAAAGCCATACGAAATTATGTAACGACTGAAAGCGACAAGGTACAAAAGTGATCACTTATTTTTAACGTTGACTGTATCTAACAACTATTAAAAAGTGTATAAATGACACCGTGCTATCTATAAAGATTTAATCTTTCATCACAATAGGTAATAGCACTGGCCCTTAATTTACTTCAATAAGTTGACATTATTGATACACTGAACAAAACTTCATCCCGTAAAGATTCGGCTCTTGGCGGCAGCGGTGAAACTAAACATAATTATACATTTTAATTAACGATTTATTCACGTAAACCAGTATATATACTGCATATATGCAGGTAAATAACATTTTATGAATGAGAATTTTGAATTTTAACGTAAATTTAAGTGTACAATTATATGATAAGCCTTATTAAACTGCCTTATTTTACTGCTCGAATCACGGCCTTGTGGTTCATTTAAAACCATTTAAACTATATTTCTCCCTCTCTCCTGCTTCATTTTGCAATGATATTACTTATTTTACATTAAAGTACAAGTAATACAATAACAATCATTTAGTTAACATAATATAGACTTAATTGTGCATGTAGCCTCATCAACTATCGTTTAAGCTCACTGAGACAACTTCCAAATGCATCGATGGCGAGCATGCATACTGAGGCAACTGCCCGCTACACCACACGAGCACCGCCCCTCCACAATATCTGTGCCGCGTATATAGGTGCAAGCGACCTGCCTCAGTATACGTCGTACCGATTGACAAAAGGGTGTTAGATGCAATCATATACGTTACTTTATTTCCGAAACTAATAGGAATATTCGTACGAAATTTCTGTGGCAGGTAGATTTTAGTATTTTAGTAATAAATCTGCAAAAAACCGAAAATCTCAAAATTGTCAGTTGTATCAGTATACGTAGGAGGTATCGACAAGGCAGTAAAAATGATGTTAATTAAACCTTCGAAAAGTGACTGTTACCAAGGCCGTGGTTTATTTGTTTTTTTTTTGTGCAGCATTAGGTCTAGAGAACAATTAATGAATAACATAGGGGTACATACCTCAATGAAGCCTTCCATATTATGACGCTCGTCGAAAGTTAACCCGCAATACTCCGCACCGCCGCTTCGAGACATATAGGTTTAGAAAAAAGTCCACTGTCAAGTATTTACCTACACAAAAAAAAAAATTACGACGACTAATAATATCATCATTTACATTTATATATTTTACGAAAACCGAACACAATCGTAATGATAATAACTGCCGAGATTTTTTTAAATACGTTGCTGACAGCCACGCTTTTTTCAGAAGTCAAAGCGCGTGGCAAAAGATTTGCGCTAATCAGCCACTGACAGGCATAGTTGATGAAAATCAAAAAATTGTCTCCATTCAAAATAATTTCACTGGTGACTAGCGTCGATAATTGTTTTGTCCATTTGCATTAATTGGACCTATCCATTTAAATCATTTTTTTTTTCGGTTTTAGATATGAAAATATGTACTTATTATAATTGACCTGTTAGAAACGAAAAAACGAGAATTAAAAGCGTTTTTTTTTAACAGATTTACAGTAAAATGATGAAATAAATAAGCCGACAGTCCTGTGCTACGCAATTGTTTCCAAATGGAAATTTCAAATACGTATTTGAAAATTCAGAATTAGAATAGTTAGTGAAATAGGTACACATTATAATAAACATCATCAGCAAATTTAAAGTTCCTAAGTCTATGGACTAATGAAAAACTAAAAAATATTTTTACAAAAATTTGTAAAAGCCTCTGGTGACTTCGTACTCCTTTACTTTTCAATAATTTTCTAAAACGAAAATAACAGTACTTTGGTACCTACATCCTACTTACATGCTACCTACATCTATGCAAGAAATGTTCATGCAGCTCTTCCATGCGCGAAATTCAATGCGAATGTGTTGCTTTGAGGATGAACTTTGGTCGAGTTCGAAACCGTTGATTTTGTGTGATTTGTGTGTGTTTACAGTGTGTTCACACATTGTTGCGTAGATGCAGCTATCGTAAGGTTCCAGGTAGCAAAGTAATTGTCTATAGTTCAAAGAATCTATGCCTAACCATAGGTAACAAAGGTGTATCCCTGTTAGCTATAAAAGAATACAAAAGCAATCCATTAGTAACCGCGTTGTATGCAGGCCGCACCTTCGCTGCGACTCTGGGCGTTGTCTTTGGGTCGTGGTGGGAGTTGGAAGCGTGTAGAGGCTTCATGGGATGTAGCGGGAGAGATTTGTTTTATTATGTGTGAATGGATAACTTTTTATTATGCTTCAAGACTATAAGAAATGTGAAAATAACAGTTAACAAAATAAAGAGATACAAGGGCGATTTTATCCTTTAAAAGGATCTCTTACAGTTAACCTTTGAATAATCCAATCGAATTCTTGTATAAGTCACATATTAGGTATCACGGAAAACTTTAACTGTATGCATATACGTAACTTTCTTGTTTTTTTTTATTATACTGTAAACTAAAAATACTACCTTAGATATTAAGTTTTTCTTGTAAGTGACAAATTGTTTTTTAATGAGAAATAAAGATTCTATGAACCGAAATCAGGGCTTTGAAGAAAAAAATAGCAGACAACAAAAGAAGCAGATCAATCCGGACATCAGAGACAGAGTAGAGACGTAATAAAAGTCTTATAAATAGTTCATCTCCAACTAGCGGAGGGTCCTTTTTTTTTAAAAAAATTGTGAGGTTTATGGTTTATAGGTAATTATCTCTGTGGAACTCGTGATTTCATGCCGTTCCCGGATAAATCTTAGTTACAACTTCTTCCTACGATCTTTTTTCAGTTATAATTAGCAATAGTACAAACTTTCCCGGCGTTAAATTAAGTAATCAATTTTCATATGGGATATTTTTTATTGTCAAAGGGAGGAAAACAAGCAAGCGTGGTATCTGATGGTAAGTGATCACCACCGTCAATGAGTATCAACTACTCAAGGAGAGTAATTTGTCCGTTGCCGGCCTTTTAAGAAAGTATAAGCTCTTTTCTTGAAAGTCCCTATTGCATAATGAGGGCTATCGTTTTTTGTCTTTCTAGATGGCGCCACTGTTTTGTGAGGTTTTAAGTGTGGCTTTCAAAGTGTTATTACGGGCGTGAAAACCAAGTTTAGATTAAAATCATATTTAATACACCTTAAAACCTTAACATACGCGATTCATTATGCGGAAACACTGCTGACGGAAGTTGATTGTGGCAGGGAGTGTCGAAGGAAACGAATAGTGGACGACCACGTGGAAGACCGCCATTTATATTGGGATGGTGCTGAAATTTAGACTATCGGTGGGAGGTGCGATGGTAGTATTTCGCAGCGGGTAGCAGATATACATGGATAAAAATAGACAGTAAACAAGGTAGCCAAGTAGTTAGAGAACCAGACTATAATAAACAATAATTTAATTGATTTAGTCAGATAATTACATCCATTTTGTTAGTAGAAAGCAGACAAATAACTTATCAATCTATTGTTAGTAAAATTATAGTAAAATGTCAACAGTATAAAAATTGATTACGTACAAAATTAATAAATTAAATGTTTAAAGAAAATACAATAAAATGAGCTATGAAGCTTGATGAGGTCCTTGATTCAATTCTCGGTCAAGATATAGTAAGTATTTATGAATAATAAGAATCAACATTCCCAAATCTTGGACGTATAATAAACATTTCATTTAATATAATTATGTTTTTGTATTGTATGTTCATTCGTTATCCCTTTATTTATTAAAAAAAATCATGTATGGAATTACATTTGAAATACAGCCTATATACATCCTGGGCATAGGCCTCCTCTCAGAACAAGAGGGCTTGGGCTATAGTTCCTACGCGATCCCGGTGCGGATTGGGAACTTCCCACGCACCTTTGAATTGCTTCGCAGGTTTGTGCAGGTTTCCTCACGATGTTTCCTTCACCGCAAAGCTCGTAGTAAATTTAAAATGTAATTCCGCACATGAATTTCGAAAAACTCAGAACTGAACCGGGGTTTGAACCCACGACTCTCAACTGCGAGGCGATAGATCAAACCACTAGGCCACCACGGCTGACTGAGGTTAAAAATACCAATGGCTCGCGTGACCTCGAACTTTGCCGCCGCCCGCCCGCCGCCCCTGCCTTACACCGCACAACGGAAACCCGTCTATTTTCGTGACGCCAGCGATTCCTACCTGCCCCGTTTTCCACTATTAGACTGAACATAAACTCACTTCCGACGCCGTTACGGTTAAATTTATTTCAGTTCAGTTTTACTTGTAACTTATAACTTGTTTTCCATTTAACTTGTAAAGGGCATGTGGTCGTTTAACGACTTGTAAGGGCGGACGTTAGGTGTACTTAGAATTTGTGGGAGCGCTCAATGCACGCATTAAATGATATTGTAACGGATGACTCGCATCTTAAATCGAGTTTAGTTGGACTGTTTCAGGCTATTTCGCAGCCCTTCTTCAAGGGAGCACGCGATTCGCCGGCTGCCGCAACACGCGCACTAGGCGCCACCGCTGTGCTCGCGCGACTGTCCTGTCCGACGAAACTAACACGGGCGCACAACTACCCACAATTTTATCGTCATTTTTATTGCCACTGTCTAAGAAGGAAGGAAGAGAAGGAGAGTTAACAGTTTCAGAAAAAAATCTCTCATTCATATGAAACAGTTGGGAAATTAGTTATTTGGGAAAAATATATTCATTATGACTGATTTTTGGAGTGTTTTTGTATTTTTTTTTTATTTCAACTCCAAATTTTGTTACTTTAACAGTCATCCCATAAAATCCATAGAAAATACAAACTAAAACAAAATACACAGAAAATCCAGAAAAAGAGACCAGTGCTGGGAATCGAACCCAGGTCCTCAACATTCCGTGCTGCGTGCTATACCCCTACACTACCACTGGACAGGAGTAAAGATACAAATTTCTCCTATGCGCTACATATCTCAGCTTATTTGTTTCTTATTTAGTCACTTAAGCAGCGACACTGGCGACATCTATGTTTTTAGCCCTCATCGAGAAACTTTCAACACTCCATCAGGAAAAATATTTTCGACGAAAAGCCAGGATTCTGGACTGAGGACATGGCGTAATTTTTTTTATTCAGCTGGTTGGCAAACGAGCGGTGTCTCCTGATGGTAAGAGATCACCACCGCCCATAAACATCTGCAACACCAGGGGTATTGCAGACGCGTTGCCAACCTAGAGGCCTAAGATGGGATACCTCAAGTGCCAGTAATTTCAGCGGCTGTCTTACTCTCCACGCCTAAACACAACAGTGTAAGCACTGATGCTTCACGGCAGGATTAGCGAGCAAGATGGTGGTATCAATCCGGGCGGACCTTGCACATGGTCCTACCACCTACATTGAGGGCAACCGGTAGATGAAAGTGACGAGTTATCCTACGTTGTGGTGTTCTCATCATCATCATCTCAGCCGTAGGACGTCCACTGTTGGACATAGGCCTCCCTCATAGACCTCCAGTTGCTTCGGTTGCCAGCGGCCTGCATCCACCGTGAACCCACGGCTTTAACCAGGTCATCCGTCCATCTCGTTAGTGGACCTCCCACGCTGCGCTTGCCGATCCGCGGCCTCCACTCTGGAACTGGGACTTGTGGTGTTCTAAGCGATGCCTTTTCACAGCAATGGACATCATCACAGAATCTTTCAAACACGCCAGTTGTCGAAAATACCTTCCATCTATTTGATACTTTCTAAATCATGATACAAACTCTCTCGGCTTCGACTCAGTAAATCAAGTTAACGATCGCCGTTAATGCTGTAATTAGTTAATGTCGCGTTAATGAAACACTCGTTAACATTAATGGAGCTACGTGCGTTTTTTTACTGTCCTGAAAATGATCGGATATACGAAGTGTTTTCGCAAATGGTATTGTCTATGGACTAAAACAATTACTTTCACCCGCGATCTTATGATAGGGATTCGGTTTGTGGAATTCGAACATGGCGGATGTAGACAATATTTAATTTTGCTATTCCTGTTTCTTTGGCTAGTTGAAGTATAATTTCGATAGTGTTTTATGCGGCGATTAACCTTAACAGTGAACAATGATCACAATATTCAATATTGCTCTCGTGTCTGACATTTTTTAATGCGCAAGTCGTCTCCACGTGGTTTCTGGAATTTTACTATCAAGTTACAAAAACTACAATCACCGTACAACATTGCCTCTCGAAAGAGAATACTTTGACACTGGCGAAATTGTCTTATTAATTAGGACAGAAGCCATATTTTAAAAGAGAAGAAGAAGAAGAAGACCTTATGATAGCTACGTTTTAAGCATTCGCACTGTAAGAACACACAAATCACACAAACCCATCTATTACTACTATCAGACGACCAGATGGATGGTTAGAGAACCTGACTACGAAGCTTGAGGTCCCGGGTTCGATTCCCGTGTCGGGGCAGATATTTGTATGAAAAATATGAATGTTTGTTCTCGGGTCTTGGGTGTTTATTATGCATTTAAGTATGTGTCTATCTATATAATTATGTTTATCCGTTGCTTAGTACCCATAACCCAAGCTTTGCTAAGCTTACTTTGGGGCTAGGTCAATTGGTGTGAATTGTCCCGTGATATTAAAGAAAGAAAGAAAGAAAATACATTTATTTACAACACAAGACAACAATACTATTTGGTACAAATAAACAACACAAATATTTATTTATTTATCACTCTACACAGACCCGTTTCGAACTTAACCAGAGCTCATCTTCAGAGCAACACAATTAGTAGTTTAAGAGTAAATAGCAGCTTAAGGTGGGTATAAAATATACCTAAACTTTTTGCAGGTGGTAGCACCTTGTGCAAGGTCCGCTCGGATTGCTAATACCATCTTGCTCGCTAAGCAGCAGTGCTTGCACTGTTGTGTTTCGGCGTAGAGAGTAAGGCAGCCGGTGAAATTACTGGCACTTGAGGTATTCCAACTTAGTCCTCTAGGTTGGTAACGCATCTGCGGTGGTGATCTCTTGCCATCAGGAGACACATTTTCTCGTTTGCCATCCAGTCGAATAAAAAAAAATGGAATATTCCATACAAAATATGAATTCCTTATAAGAAAATATTACTTATTAAATTACGTAAAAATTACTACGGAACCCTGTCTTGGGCGTGTCCGACACGCTCTTGGCCGGTTTTTTTAATTTGCCGCTTTGTCTTGGACAGCTTTCGTTGGACGTCTATCACTAGTCCTGTGCTGAGCTAGCTCTGAGTCAGATATTACGTCGGCGGTGGACAAGCGGCAAACGTAGCGTAAGACGCCCTCAGACTCGGTGGTGCGATAATCTTCGCAAGGTGGCTGGCAAGAGCTGGATGAGAGTGGCCGAGGATCGTGCTCAGTGGCGTGCGATTTGAGAGGCCTATGTCCAGCAGTGAACGAACATAGGCTGATGATGATGATGATGGACAAGCGGCCTTAGGGTACAAGTTAGGCCCGTTTTCATGAGGTTAGTTTCGCGTCACGCATCGCCGTGGCCGGCTTCAACCGGCGACTCGTAAATGTGGACTATTGAACTAAAGTAATTGTTAGAAGCGCTCTTACGTGACGGCTCGTGTCCATTGCACCGACGGGTTCCAATTTAAATTATTAGGTACTAATATTTTTATGTCCTTTATATTTTGTACTAGATAGCTTTTGCCCGGGGCTCCGCCCGCGTGGTATTCGGTTATCGTGCGCTGTTCCCTCGGGAGCTGTGCATTTTTCGGGATAAAAAGTAGCCTATGTCACTTTCGGGCCCATAAACTATCGCTATGCCAAAAATCACGTCGATCCGTCGCTCCGTTACGGCGTGAAAGACGGACAAACATACAAACACAAAAACACACTTTCGCATTTATAATATTAGTATGGATAAGGTACTAATAGTTTTTGGAATTTTTTGTATTTTTTATTTCTTTGTGTTACTTTTTATGCTCATTCCGTAAGACCTATATCGAAAATAAACAAACTGAAATATAGATGCGAATAGTTCCAAGAGGGTGTTTGATGTATCTCGATGAGAACTAAAAACATACGAGTAGATGGCTATAATATATAAAATGTCTCAAACATTAAGGGCAGTTAGTGAAGACCCTAATAATCACATTTTATTTTGTTTTAGTAAAAAATTTAGACTAATTATTTTCCTTACAAAATTAATTAGCACGAAATGCTATGCGATACTACTTTGTTTTTATTCAAAACGTCGCACTTGTTGACGTGACAGCTGTCGCAGAACGTTTCTCTCGTATCAAATTATTTTACGCATTACATTGTTGCTCCAAAATATTTCAAAAATTAATTACGCTTTAAAAATTAATTCTAAATGGTTTTGATATCGATTCACAGCACTTTCTTAGTCTGGTTACAGTTTGAAATAGTATCAAAAATACACGCTATACAAGCTTCAAATACAGCGTGTATTTTTGATACTACCGCGCGGACTGTAACCGGGCGAAGATTTAAGAGCTGTGAACCGATATCAAAATAAAACAAATTGCTAATTTAGAATTAACTACCAGAGCGTAATTAATTTTTGAAATATATGGAGCAGCAATGTAATGCGTAAAATAATTTGATACGCAGAAACGTTCTGCGACAGCTGTCACGTCAACATAGTGCGACGTTTCGAATACTTTGTTCTACTTTGTTTCTACTTAGTGTTGCGTGCTAATTTATTTTGCAAGGAAAATAATAAGTCTTTTTTACTAAAACATAATAAAACGTGATTATTAAGTCCTTTACCTACTAACTACCCTTAAAGTTTGAGGTACTATCAAAAATACCCGTTGTATAATACGCGTCGGCCGGCTGACGCAGACTCCGAACATCTCCGAAGGCAACCCACAGAGGCCCACTTAAACTTTAGTTTGAGTTGAAACTTGCTGAATATAAGATGTCACTAAGCCAAGTCACCGAGGACATCGCGGAGTTATCAGGGAATACAAACTCGGGACTGTATTAATAAACTAAGCTTAGGATAAATCTTGTCTAGCTAACTGCTGTTTATTTGCTCATTGGTGTATCTAGGGTTATTTTTCAAGGGGGGGATTTTTGTGTCTAACAGACTTTGAGTCTAACAACTGGTAGCATGGTGTACGGTTGTGTTACTCTGAAGATGTGCTCTGGTTGAGTTCGAAATGCGTCAGTGTGATGTGGTGGTGGTGATAGATGGGTTTGTGTAATTTGTGTGTGTTCTTACAGTGTGGAGGTGGAGGAACTGCATGAACACGTATATTTTGCATAAGCTTAGCTATCGTAAGGTCGCGAGTGAGCAAGGAAATTCTTTTAGTTCATTGATATGGACCTCTGCAAAGTAACGCCTGATTCAATAAATTATTTAAGGCAATTAAATATGTTCATTTTCCTAATCATTAATTGTATTTTACGAAATTAAATCGTTATTTTTTAATATTTTTGCAGTTGTAATTTTGAGATTATTTCCACGCCATAAAAATTGTCTATACCAACAAAATCAATGAAAATAGCGATAATCCTCCAATCACAAACACCGTTACTGGTTTAAGAGTTTCCAGAGTAAATAAAAAAAATGCTTTAATCCCTAGAGATTATTAAGAAGTTTTAGTCCCGGTACCTATGCAGGATGTTATGAATTGAATAAGGAGCAAGGATTGTAGAGCCAATTATATATTCAGGAAAGGAAATACGTATTCACACAACCAATGTTTTATAGTGACAATCAGAATTGATTTGTAACTAAGGCAACGTATTTGCAAAGTACGTCACACAGAGACTAAAGTAATATTTTAAGAGCATATTTTATTTAGCATTATTATTTATTTAGACTATTTATTAATTTTGTTTATCACAACACAATATTATTTCAACTAAATCATCTTCACGTCCAAAATTCGCCGTGTCGTAGCACAATGGACACGAGCAACCGATCAGATGACTCGAAAGCAATGGGTCAATGCCCCGGCTGATTTTAGAGATCCGTGAAAAAGCGTTTTATTGTCGTCTTTGATGTTTTACTATTACGGTAAGTGTTTCGAAGAATTTTAGATAATACCACTGGCAACGGAGCGGACCGAAGATTTGCTGTTGCTTATTGTTTCTTGAATTATATTCGGAGCGAGAGCAGGATGGCATGAAGACACATACACACACATATCTCGGCTTATTTACGCCCCACTGCAGGGCACAAGCCTCCTCTCAAAATGAGAGGGCTTGAGCCATACCCTAATTCAAGTGGTTCATATGAAGGTGGTAGGACCTCGTCCAACGTCCGCAAGGTATCTTGCTCGCTAATCCTGCCGTGAAGCACCAGTGCTTGCACTGTTGTGTTTCGGCGTAGAGAGTAAGACAGCCAGTGAAATTACTGGCACTTGAGGTATTCCATCTTAGGCTCCTTCCCGGTGTTGCAGGTGTCTATGGGCGGTGGTGATCTCTCACCATCAGGAGACACACTTGCTCGTTTGCCATCCAGTCGAATAAAAAAAACCTTATTCCGGATTGGGAACTTCACAGACGCAATTGGATTTCTTCGCAGGATTGTACAGGTTTTCACGCGATGTTTTCTTTCCCCGTAAAGCTTGGTTTATGTGATTTGTGTGTGTTCTTACTGGTTCTTACAGTGTGGAGGTGCAGGAACTGCATTCTTGGATAAACGCGTAGCTATCAAAAGATTGCGCGTGAGCTAAGTAGTTTTGTTCAGCAAACTACTTAAAGAAAGAAAGAAAGAAAGAAAATAATTTATTTATAACAGCAATGTACATACAGCAGGTTAGGAAAAATAAACAAAAGAAGTGTTGCCGCTATAAAAAGGAGATAAGAAAAAAGGAAAGGAATGCAAAGAAAGAAAGGAAGAGAAGGAAGGGGAAGGATGCTTAGGTTGTGTTTCAGTTCATTGATATGAACTTTCGAATAATTTTGAAAAATTCCATAAGCTTTATGGTGAATGAAAATATCACTAGGAAACCTGGAAAAACCTGCGATGTAATTCAATGGTGTGTGTGAAGTTCCCAATTCGGATTGGACCCGCTTGGACGTTCCAAGCCGTCATTCTGAGAATAGGCCCTGTAATGGGACGTACAGGCCGAGATGTATGTGAGTGTGTGTGTGTGTCCAATCAACTATTTTGCCGACACTTCGGGCGTATCCTGCCTTACCAAAATTGTCTCCGGCGTTACCAAAAAATCGTACTTCCAACAAGATATTTCACGGTTTAAGAGGTTGAACTTACGTAGGATGACATTTATTCATGTAGGTACACCATCTATTGAATTACAGAAAAATATATTTAGGTACTTACAAAAAATCTGCGATTGTTTGAAAAATGTCGCGGACAGATTAGTGTCTGTAAAAAAGTTGATTGGCCCGTCGAGTGTGTGTGTGTGTGTGTGTGTGATACTACAATCCATCCTGCACTCGCTCCGAATGTAATGCAGCTAGCCCTTTCATATGCAACTGTATGCAACATCGAAATTTTTCTACAAAGTTTGTTTTAAATAATGAAGTCGTCGACATATACTCGCCATTGTTATTGTTAGTAGGTGCTTAGAGACGGTCACGTACTGGACGCGGTGGACAGACAAACAGACAGAATGACAATCTGAGAACCGGTCCGCGTTTGGTTACGGATGGATATTATAATGTATTGAAATGAAAATATTTGAACAGTGTCAGGCGTTTGTAAATAAGGATAGTTTTTGAATACGGTGTCAGAATTAAGTTTTGGTTTTTGAAGAAGAATTTAAGGCATATTATTAACTAGCTTTTGCCCGCGACTTCGTCCGCGCGGATCTAGGTTATCGCGCGGTGGCGCCCTCTACCGAAATAAAAAGTATCCTATGTTGATCCTCAGGGTTCAAACTACTTATATACCAAATTTCATCAAAATCGGTTCAGTGGTTTCGACGTGAAAGCGTAACAGACAGACAGACAGACAGAGTTACTTTCGCATTTATAATATTAGTAGAGATTAGTTGATTTAGGCTCCTTATTTATTTACCCAAGGGGTTAAAACGGAAGCCCTAGCTATTCCTAAGACTTCGCTGTAGGTTCGTCCGTCCGTCTATCACCAGGCTGTATCTCATGAACCGTGATAGTTAGAAAGTTGAAATTTTCACAGATTTATAACTGTGGCCGCTATAGCAACACATCATCTCAGCCTATATACGCCCCACTGCTGGGCACAGGCCTCCTCTCAGAACCATAGGGCTTTGGGCCATAGTTCCCACGCGGGCTCAGTGCGGATTAAGGGCCTCATCACACTAACGATTTGCGGGCGAGTTGAAAGCGAGGCGAACGCGCAGCGATATCGCTGCGAGCGTGAACGAGTTATTACATTGTAGACTCTCGTACAATAATAATAGGGTGTCTTATCGGCGCTATATCGTCACTACTTTGAAAAAATCTCGTATCTAAAATCAATATGTCAACAAAATTGAACCTTGTGGTTAATGTCTATAAAGTTCACTCAGAAAAATTATCTATTTTGAGCTACGAGTTTTTTTTAAGTAGTGACGATATGTTGCTAACTCGCTTCCCCATTTTGCTCGTCCAGAATAACTTAGGGATCGGGTACGGATCCCAGAACAAGGATAATAAGAGAGAGAGAGAGAGAACACATATTCGATACAAAAGGTTTTTAACCCCCGACGCAAGAGGGGTGATATAAGTTTGACCGCTATGTGCGTCTGTCTGTTGCACCGTAGCTCTTGAACGGGTGGGTCGATTTCAATGCGTTTTTTTTTATTTGAAAGCAGGTTTTTTAGCGATGGTTCTTAGATATGTTTCATCAAAATCGGTTCAGCCGTTTTTGAGATATTGAAATTTGAAGTGACAAAGTCGGGGGTTTGCCAATTTTTTGTTGGTTAGGTTATTTCTTACATTGAGAAGAAAAAACTTTTTCATCTCTCCTGTTCGGAAAGTTTAATTTTCATGGGTAGATAGCCGGGTGGAAAATTGCGTTTTCTCCTCTAGGGTGGAATGTAATTTTTTTTAATTTTTCTGCTAGCCACGACATCGAAGATAATTGAGTTACATCAATGACATTTTTTTTTCACGTTTTGGCATGGCCATCTAGATAGACGTCGTGACCAACTCGATTTTTTTTATAGTCGGCCATGGCAAGTGGCCAGTCGAAAAGGTACCGTTGGAGGTTGGATAGGTATAAGTAAATTCAATTTATTATTATTCTCGTTTTTTTGTAGTATTTTAGTTTCCTCACAGTCGAAATGAAAAGTAGAGTGTCTAACTCGGGTGAAATAACCCATTTCCCCTCGAACTATTGGCGCTCTCACTTCGTTCGAGCGCTATCTCAGGTGAAATGGGTCACTTTCCACCCTCGGTTATCAATCTACTATTGTAAGAATATTGAACAGTACCCAGAAATTGGTGGCAAGCCGTAACCGGGCGTTTTAAAAAAAAAAGTGTATCCTTTCCCTTTTTTTGAAATTTTGAAAAAAAAATGTGGTTTTTCCTATTCAGAATCACGAGCACAATCGATTCCAATCGTTTAAAATAATGTCCCCATTTTTTCATACAAAATTTTATGAGTCAGTTTTGTCACGCCCATACTGAGTGTATGAAAAAACGTCGCAAAACTGTAATTTTTGGGGACTTTTTTTTTAACTATCGGAGTCGATTGTGCTCCTGATTCTGAGCAGGAAAAGCCACATTTTTTTCCAAAATTTTAAAAATAATACACAGGTAAACTTTTTTTTGAAAACACCCAACCATCAGACCCAATAACTTCATTCTACACTGCATCTATTCGAAAAAACCATCCACTTTATAACTGAATCTCTGTAATTGAATGCTGTTCAGTGAGTTTTATTTTGGCGCAAAAACAGAAAGCTGATTCTACGAATTAGCGCTTTTGCTTTATTTATCCGTCTGTCCGTATAGATTTTTTAGGCCTCGCTCTGTTTTGGAGGCCGATGCTCTTATGCCTACTTTATTAATACGTTTTTATTAGCTTCACTTGTAACTAATAGGTATCTAGACGACACCGTTGAGAAGTATTTGTATTTACTTATATGTATCCATACTTACTATACTTACTTACTTACTAATATTATAAATGCGAAAGTGTGTTTCTATGTTTCTGTGTTTGTCTGTCTTTCACGCCGTAACGGAGCGACGGATCAACGTGATTTTTGGCATAGAGATAGTTTATGGTCCCGAGAGTGACATAGGCTACTTTTTATCCCGGAAAATGCACAGTTCCCGTGGGAACAGCGCGCGATAACCGAATACCACGCGAGCGGAGCCGCGGGCAAAAGCTAGTTACAAAATGAAAATATAATAAAAATAAACTTACACTAAAGGGTTCATCATCAATTTGATGATGATGAAAGGCTTACGACTATTTAAAAAGCGGCTGAATTTGCATAGGAGGGTTGGCCAGCTATCTGCAAATACGTCGGCCTCCCGGATCTGTGCGAGGAACTCGTTTATCAAAGCAACAGCCCTAGCGGTAGGTGCATTGCCTGCTTGCAGGGTGGACAAACTCCTACAGGCCAATGAAAGTCGGTACGGTGTTGGTACTCCTTATATTGAACTTTTTGCTATTTTCACAAATCTCCTTCGATTCTACTTCTGTTCACTCAGTTCTTTTAGTTCTTTTCTTATTCTCATGCATTCAAAAATCAACATAAAATAAATAAATTCTAAAGCAACCTAACGTTAGCGTGTTTTAAACAAGTACAGCGCCATCTATCGAGACACAAAAAAACCTAATTACTTTAAACCTAAGTGCTAAATACGCATTAGACACAGGGTCCTAGTTTTGTTCACCAGAGTGACAAGGTTGACACACTAGAACTCTATTGGCAACGTACATGCACATAGCTAATTGTAGTTGTAGCTATAGGGTAAGCCTTTATTCAAGAACGGATGTCTTCCGACTGATGATGATGACTATGACAAACCAGTAATACCGTTAATAGCGATATGTTACAACAGTTTACTCGTACAAAAGCCGTCAAACAATGAGCTAAAAACAATAAAAAACAACGCAACCTATTGTTTTAGTTTTACATAACCACAGAGCGTTACACTAAATGGTTACGTTAGTTGTGCGCTTTTATCTAAGTAGCTACATGTGGTAGAGCCTCACTGTAATCGGTTGTTGGCTCTAGTACAAATGGGCTGGCTCGACTGGTTTAGTACCACACTCCCACAGAATACCAGCGTGAAATAGTAGTTTGCCCTCCCCCATTCCCTCTTCTCTTTCCCCGACTACCATAGGCCGGCATTGCATTAGGTGTTCATGGGTGGTGTAGTGAGTGTAGTTGAATTGTATGTAATTCCTTCTTCTTTCTGTACCTCTTCCCATTATTCGGGGTCGGCTTTCCTCGTTCTC
This sequence comes from Choristoneura rosaceana, assembly GCA_037349165.1. NCBI lineage: Eukaryota > Metazoa > Arthropoda > Insecta > Lepidoptera > Tortricidae > Choristoneura > Choristoneura rosaceana. The sequence continues at coordinate 9,284,214 of JAZBNJ010000013.1, forward strand.
ATGTGCCAGGCCAGTCGATCCTGGGTTGTCTCTTCTTTCAACTGGGCCTGTTTAAAAACATTTGATATGGTGAGAAAATTTTGGGTTTCGGAGAAAATTGAGAGTTGGGAAATGAAACATTCGGCGAACAATAATTCTGCGAAAAGGCAAAACCCGATATAGACAGATTTACGCCCCTATATTTATTATTCTTATATTATTTATTACTTAGCTTTTGCCCGCGGCGCCGCCCGCGTGGTATTCGGTTATCGCTCCCTGTTCCCTCGGGAACTGTGAATTTTTCCGGGATAAAAAGTAGCCTATGTCACTCTCGGACCCATAAACTATCTCTGTTCCAAAAATCACGTCGATCCGTCGCTCCATTACGGCGTGAAAGACGGACAAACATACAAACATACAAACACACTCACATTTACCTATAATATTAGTATGGACATGGATTTTATGAAAAATATCAGTGCTGTATGTTTCTTAATGAATCGCGGGCTATTGTTCCAAAGTGATAGCTAGTGGTGGACTGTATTGAAACTAATGGAAAGAATTGATGGAAACACGTGTTTAAATGATAGTAATTTAATAAGAAATCACAATATTATTTATAGGAGCCGACAGATCGGGCAAACAAACACAACTGACAATTAGAGTAAAAAACATATTTAAAAAGCAAGATATTGACAAACGGTAAAAAAGGTCGCACCGCAGCCAGTCGCCAACACAAAGTATTACAAAAAATTAACGTTTCAAACCTTCAACACAAGGGTACATACAGCCAAATAGGTTGAAAAATAATTTCCTACGTCTGAATTCAACTTTGAATGTTGATAAACAAAGCAAGAAATGTTTTCATTTCGTAAGATCTCATGCACTTAGATCCCTAGGGATATTTTATGCATTCATTCTCCCCCCACTTAGTCCATTGCCATCCACAGCTCCTCCATAAAACGTGTGACGTAGCACCATGACATCGCTTTGCCCTGTCGGGTAGTTCCCAAGGCACAGTGTTGGGTTGTAATTTATTATAGAAGTATAGTTACGTAATATATATGTATGGCATGCTAGAGCAATGACAAAATTATTGGTTCTATTCATTTGATGTCATACGTGTATATGTTTTTTTAACGTATAGTTAAATAAGCGATTGTATCCCAGTGATTGATTGTAAAAAAAATTCCAAAGTGTGTTTTAACCAGGTGAAGGAATTTCATGTGGTGTCTTCTGGGTGTCGTATCGTATCAGGAAGTCAAACAGCTGGCCAAAGACCGTGCGGAGTGGCGATTACTCCACCGACAAGAGCATAGCTCTTAAATTTAAGAAGAAGAAGAAGAAACTTTAAGACTATAAATGTTTCTCGGGGAATTTCTAGCGTGGGTGAAACCGCGAGTTAAAGGTATTACTGTAGTACTGTGGGTAGTACTGCGGCTGATGATCCATATAATGTATACTCAGAGTATGTGCGTGCGTGTGTGCGTGCGTGTATGTGTGTGTTTGTTTGTTACTCCTTCACGCTAGTAAAACGGACGGATTTAAATGAAATTTGGTATGTAGATAGCTGGACATCTGGAATACACATAGGCTATTTTTTATCCCGATATTCCTACGGGACAGGGATAAAATCTTAAAATTTCAACCGTTGAGTCTTGAAATTTTGGACAGTTGTTCTTAACACAAACTCAATGAAGATCACGATATAAATTTTGAGAATTCACAGGGGAATTTTGTAAAACACCGGAATTTCAATAGAATAGCTTACACGTGCGAAGCCGCGGGTAAACTCTAGTATAATTATATGGCACATGCTCGCGGCCATGTGACAAAACAATGCAGTCTTTACATTCGCTCCACTCATCTGACATCATTTCGCGGTCGTGATCTGAATGAACGGACTATAATACGTACGTGTCCACTGCATATCATGCAGTATATGGATTGTCAATGTTTATCGTTCTATACATAGAATTTTAGACGAGCAATTTTGGATATAATTCTTCTTTTTCAGAGATGCCGTTTTCTTCATTAACGTTGCATGATACCCTACCCCTTTAACTTTGAAATATTTTAAATGAGTTACTTTTTCTACTCTTACCGCAAAGAACAGGGATAGCTATACAAAGAGGTAATGCGGCCTGCGTTCTAGGGTCCTTGCCAGTGACACCTCTAGACGACGTGTTTTTCTTATAAAATAATGCTACTTAGGTTTTAAATTAGATTAATAGAATTAATAACAGTCATTGTAAATCTGTTTAAAGTAATATATATGTACAATATTATAAGCATCGGCGGGACGGTAAAAAAAAAAAACTATTGTATTATCTGTGATTTACTCAATCAGGAACATTAATTAATAATATATATAACAAGATTATGGAAAAGTCTGTATTGTCTATTCCCCACAACAGCACTGTATATACGATATACCTATTGCTGCTAAAAGGTATTTTAAAGGATACTGCAACCACCTACTTTTTTTTCCTTAAATCGTACGGTCACACAGGCTTAGGTGCAGCCACTTACTTAAACATAAACAACAAACATAAACATAAACTTTTCGTACATAGGTAATTCAAGGCTGCCAACATAAAGTAAACAAAATACGTAGATATTTTTAACATCGTTCACTGGCGAGTAAACATCAATTAAAAACCTAATTCTATCTTAGACTTTTGCTATTTTAATATTTCCCACTCGCTTGTTGTTCTTTATTTTATACTTAATAACTTTTGCCTGTGGTTTCGCCCGCGTGGAATTCGGTTATCGCGCTGTTCTCTCTGGAACTGAGCATTTTTCCGGGATTAAAAGCAGCCTATGTCACGCTCTGGCCCATAAACTATCTCTATACCAAAATTCACGTCGATTCGTCACTCCTTTTCGACGTGAAAGACGGACAAACACACACACACTTTTGCATTTATAATATTAGTATGGATTTACGATTGCCTTACTTTATACTAAAGTATGAAAAAGTTTAAATTTATTAGTTTGTTCTCTGATTTTGTATTTTATTTAATAAGTACATAGTCGTAGAAAAAGTATGGTAAGTATGCAACGTTTCATAAATAATTGAAAAAAATCTCGTTGCGTCTCTTACGATTTTCGCTTTGCTCACATCGTAACTCACGCCACTCACGTTTTTTGACCCCTATTATACAACTATTGCATAAAATACTATTTGAGAAATTACTAAAACAATAACACTATGCTATGGTAAGAATGCTGTAATTAAAATCATACTACACGAAACTTTGAAGATTGAAGTGAGCATTATTTTAACTTTAAGTATTAACAAATTTTTATTTACAATTGAAGTGAAAGGTAGAGTGTTACAATCCATAATTCCTTTATTCCGTAATTCCATAGTATTCCATAATCCATACTAATATCCATACTAATACTAATATAAATAAATGCGAAAGTGTGTTTGTGTGTTTGTATGTTTGTATGATTGTCCCTCTTTCACGCCGTAACGGAGCGACGGATCGACGTGATTTTTGGCATAGAGATAGTTTATGGGCCCGAGAGTGACATAGGCTATTTTTTATCCTAGAAAAATACACAGTTCCCGAGGGAACAGCGCGCGATAACCGAATACCGCGCGGGCGGAGCCGCGGGCAAAAGCTAGTAATATTATAAATGCGAAAGTGTGTTTGTATGTTTGTGCGTTTTTATATTTGTCTGTCTTTCACGCCGTAACGGAGCGACGGATCTACGTGATTTTTGGCATAGAGATAGTTTATGAGCCTGAAAGTGACATAGGCTACTTTTTATCCCGAAATAATGCACAGTGCCCGAGGGAACAGCGCGCGATAACCGAATTCCATGCGGGCGGAGCCGCGGGCATAAGCTAGTTCGTTCATAAAACTCATCTTACCTCAGACAAATAGCTATAACCTCTCAGGCCGCAGGCAAGGGTTTGTTAAGTTGAGCTTTACGCCCTTGTTGTACAATCTACTATATTTAGTGACCCGTGTAATTTCATCGTTTCCTTTCTGCAACATTTTCGTTCCGGCATCAAACTCTTAATCAGAGCAAAATAATTACTATTCCAGAAGCTGCCAAACTAGGAGAGGGAATAAATTTAACATTCTCGCTTACGAAAGATCCTATGTGTTCCTGCTAGCTAACAAATTAACAGCCTTATGTTTTCAACATAAGTTTCAGTTTTGTTTGTATTAAAGCGTTGATATATAACCCTTTTAAAGGAATAATTTTCGGAAAGCAGGTGGGTTACTTTGCAGCTTGGGTATAAATACAATGTAGTGCTTGTTTCTTGAAAATGTTAATTTATTTCAATTTAAAACTGAATTTCGTCACATTGGAGATGCTAAAATTGACTAATTTTAGTGTAAGTTTAACGGGAACGCCAAAGTTCGCATACTCTTCGCTAGTCATACCGTAATTTTTGTCCGAATCATCGTTTGTCCGAATTTTTTTCGCAGTGTAACCTTATATTTTTCAAAAACAATGAATTGAAAGGTTAGGTTAGGTTTATTTTATAAGAATTTTAACTAATCATTGATCATTTTTAACTGACCTTAAAGAAAGGAGGAGGTTATTAATTCATATTAAATGATATTGTAACGGGTAACTCACGTCTTAAATCGAGTTTAGCTCGACATGTTTCGGGCTATTTCGTAGCCCTTCTTCACAGGAGCACGCGACTCGCCGGCAGCCGCAATACGCGCACTACGTGCTACCTCTGCTCGCGCGACATGTCGAGCTAAACTCGATTTAAGACGTGAGTTATCCGTTACAATATCATTTAATATGAGTGAGTCTCACGGTAGTTTCATGTTCAAAAAAGTTTTTAATTCGGTTGTATTTTTTTTTATATATGGACTGCTAGGCAGACTTGACACCTCACACTTCAGTCAACTCGTGACCACGGCCATTGTAATGTGGTCGAAACTCGTGTGTTTTAGCGTGACAGCCCTGTTTGTGATATTTTGAGTATAAACGTCACGTTTAACCGTGAATCATTAAAAGCCTTATTAAATTATTACCAGGCTTGTTTATTCCTTGAATTAACGACCGGACCAGACCACTGGATAGCCAAGTGGTAAGAGAACCTGACACGAAGCTAGGGATCCCGGGTTCGATTCCCGGTCGGGGAAAATATTTGTATGAATATAACGAATGTTTGTTCTCGGGCTTAATTATGTATTTATCTATATAAGAATGTTTATCAGTTGCCTAGTGTCCATAGTAAGCTTTGCTTAGTTTGGAACTAGTTCAATTGGTGTCAAGTGTCCCATGACATTTATTTATTTAAATTACGCTTTTTTTTATTCAACTGGATGGCAAACGAGCAAGTGGGTCTCTTGATTGTAAAAGATCACCCCCGCCCATAGAGACCTGCAGCACCAGGGGGATTGCAGATGCGTTGCCAGCCTAGAGGCCTAAAATGGAATACCTCAAGTGCCAGTAATTTCATCGGCTGTCTTACTCTCCACGCCAAAACACAACAGTGCAAGCACTGCTGCTTCACGGCAGGATTAGCGAGCAAGATGGTGGTAGCAATGCACTTGCTTGCACATCACTATCTCTTTTTTAGTTAGCTACCCTCCTTGTGGCGGCAGTCCGGTAAAAATTAAAAATGAAACTATCACAGTCAACTCCCTCTATTCAGATTTGCACGGCCCGCTAAACCATACGACTACAACTATATCCACCACTGACCGTGCCATTAAGCCGGATATCCACCATATTATTAAAGGGGATTCTTTGCACGGTATTTTTATTGTCACCCCTTAAGAACGAGGGTGAGACTGAGCGCTCGTAAAGTTTCCTAAAGAGTATAAAAATAGACGCGTCCCATATTGCCTATTTGCCTAATGGTGTGGTTTTTTTTTATTTTTTTACGCTTCAAGTGACGGTTGGTTTGATTGGCTGGTTATTTTTTATTATGCCGATTGTTAGAAAGGAGTTTGTTTGGGTTTGTTTTTAAGAAAGAAGGAAAAAATTATAGGTTATATGAAAAGATTTTTTTCATGTGTGAAATGACAATGGGAGTTTTCAATCCTGTAGACACGTCCAGCAGCGTCCAGCCTTCTAATATGAACATCGGGCTGCCTAAGGCTTTGTGATGTGACTATTATTATTTTTTGATTCCTTTTAGATGATAATTGCAACAACAGGGACATATAAAATCAAGCGTGCCCACGTTAGGGTGTGTTAAATGTGTAGAAAATTATTAGATTCTATTGAATTGTACTTTAGGTATATATTTCACACGAAAACACAAGCCATCAGAATGATGTCAAGACATCTTTTGTCCCTGGTGAGCGGATAGTTCCAAGGGGGTGTTTGATGTATTTCGATGAGAACTGAAAACATAGATGGCGCTAGTGTCGCTGCTTAAGTGACTAATGGAAAGCAAGTTGAGATGTTGGTGCATAGGAGAAATTCGTCTCCTCCTGACCTGAGTGGAGGAGCACGCGGCACGGATTGCTCAGGACCTGGGTTCGATTCCCAGCGCTTATCTATTTTTTTGGTTTTTCTGTGCATCCATGTTTCAGCTTGTGTTTTCGTGTGAAATTAATTATGAAAAGATACCACACGATCAAGTTTCCTTGTCTGTAGTTGCGTTCTTACTACAAAGTAACGGTAGTAACATTAATCATCTTTTAGCATGTAATGATGGTCCTTGGCCGTGACCACCGCATTTGGGAGTGACAGTCGTGATGACATTATTAAGTGACAACGTATGACACAATCTGACGATAGAGTGACATCATTCAAACAGTACCAAAAAAGCGTAAAACAAGAACTGCTGCTCAGAACTGAAGACGAATTTGTTTGTCATCGTATGTATTTAGATGTTGACTTGCGCTTTTTGAAGGTTTGTTTCTAGTTTTGGGGTATCTTCGTTTTAAGCGCAGCCCTTCGTTTCAAGTACTTTGGGCTCTTTTTTTACCCTGAATCTTTAGAAACTAATTTGAACGGTGAAAAAAATAAACTCTTTTTTTATCAGTTTTGTGACTTTCATAATTCGTCTGGAAAATCGGGAACCTTTTCTGTCATCAAATCAACAGTGCTCGTGCATCCTGTATGATTATGAGCAGAAAGAACCCAGAGTCACAAAATTCTACAAATAAGAAAAATGCTCTTTCAATTTTCTGTTAAGAAACCTTTTTTGTTATTAATATCTATGTCGTCGATTTATTTATAATATTTATTTTCTTATATTGACACTCCTTTCTTATGTAAGAACTGTTCAGCCCATAATGTCGAAGGCTCTCTAACTCAACCTCTTGTATGAAATTTATGAAATTGGAATATTTACTTAGGGTATTTACACCTAATGCTATATTATTTGTAATACTTACCTCAATTTTAACAGTCACTATTTTAATTTCCAATTAGTTATAATACAGTATAAATATTTATAATACAGGGCAATAGAAAATCACGAATGTGTAAAAGTTTAATGACCAATTGATGTTGTAAGTAAAATTAGACCTTGCTGTTTTATGGCATGCCAATGGTAAACCTTATGACATTTCCTGAACGGAAAGGAACATTGTATTTTACAACTTGTAGTTTACTAGTACAGTTTAGAAGGATAAATTAAACTAACTCTATTTTAATGTTATATATTTAAGGTAGCAAAATAATAACGGATCACTTTTTTATAAACGCCAGCACAATTTATACCCCAAAATAAATATCCGATAAGATAACTTTTTAATATTGGGTTCAAAGAGAATTACACAGATAATATCCACTTATTTGAAAATTATGTTTTATCGAAAAAAGGTATGGGTAGATTACTATAGTATAAATACCTATTTGAAAGGTGTAGGTAATTAGCTAAATGTAAACAACATGTAAAAAACAACGTCAATTGGTGTCTTACCTCGTGCCTACATCCTTCCTTTGGGAAAGACATAAGAAATAATTATAATTGGACACTGATGGCCTTTGTAAAGTATATAGTGAAAAACTAGGAGGAAAAGCGGGAGATTTTTTTCCTCTATTTTTCCTGAACATCTTAAGTTCTAAGCAATATAATTTGGAAGTTTCAAAAAATTATTCCAAAAAAGTACCTTTGGTAGGCAGGAGGTTAAATATTGAAATTCGCCTATTAAACTATTATAAAATTTACGTTTCTGCATTTTTGTCTAGTTTGTATTACAATATAACTACTTATCCATAGTAAAATGTTTAAGATCCATGAACACGCCAAATCTGGCAGCTGAAGTTTGTTTACAATTAGATAATTACCTAAACCTTTCAAGTATAATCTATTTACTTAATATTTAGCAAATTTTTGATACTTATGATAAATCAATCTTGTCATTATCATATCGGCCTATATAGGGCACAGGCCTAGGAATAAGATGGTTTAGGCCGCAGTTCTCGATGGACCATAGATCTCGATGGACGAGTCTTGCACGACTTAATCTGTTTGATAGTCATTTTACTCAATAATTGCCGATTCAGTTAAGCCCCGTAACCTCTCTGAGGCATATCAAAAATACAAACTGAAACATACATGCACAGAAAATCAAAAAAGAGACCAGTGCTGGCAACGAACCCAGGTATTCAGCATTTTGTGCTGCGTGCTATACCACCAATACAGCTACACCGCCGCCACTGGCCAGGAGTAAAGACACAAATTTCTTCTATGCACCACATACCCCAGCTTGTTCGTTTTTCTTATTTAGTCACTTAGCAGCGACATTAGCGACATCTGTACTTTAGCCCTCATCGAGAAACTTTCAGTACTCCATTGGAACTAACCGTTCAACCGACAAGAGATGTCGCTATTAAGCAATCAAATTAAGATTGATTATTGGAGTTTTTTTGTATTTTTTATTTCAACTCCTAATTTTGTTCCTTTTACGGTCAACCCGTAAAATCCGTAAAATTTTCGATATGGATTTTACGGGAAGTAACAAAATTTGGAGTTGAAATAAAAAATACAAAAAGACTCCAAAAACCAATCTCTCTGAGGCACTCACGTCGCATCCACAAACCGTTACCACTCTGTCCCCTCTGCAAAACACTTCAACATCCGTCCAAGTTTTAATCTATGCCGTTTTAACTACAGCCATAAAGAAGACGACGCGTCGTAACGCGCGAGTTCGTATTATGAATGAAAATATAAAATTATGTACGTTCTGTGCGCTTTATCGCTTCTCTGACCCGATTTGGGATTGAAATGTTATTGCGTGTGTCACATGGTAGTGTTGAATTATTTTAAATTGATTTTTATAGGCGGTACATTGAAATGCAGATGGTAGGACCTTGTGCATGGTCCACCCGGATTGCTACCACCATCTTGCTCGCTAATCCTGCCGTGAAGCAGCAGTGCTTGCACTGTTGTGTTTCGGCGCGGAGAGTAAAACAGCCGGTGAAATTACTGGCACTTGAGGTATTCCATCTTAGGCCTCTAGGTTGGCAACGCATAAACAAATTAGTACTAAGTGAAGGAATAAATCATTTTTCATTTTTTTCATTTTTTTTTCATCTGCAATACCCTTGGTGTTACAGATGTTTATGGGTGGTGGTGATCTCTTACCACCAGGAGACCCACTTGCTCGTTTGCCTTCCAGTCGAGTAAAAAAAAAAGTTAATTCCAAAGTCATCACAGAACCGTGTCGTACTTAAATGACATTTTACGTCATTCGATAAACGTTGTTATAGACAAGTAATATTATTCAATATGACAGGGTTCCATGGTGGCCTAGGATTCAAATTGGTTGACTATACCTAAGCCAATCCATGCCGTGCCCGGTTTTCCAAAAACACACACACCTATCTACCCGCGGGTCTTTAAAACCCCCATACTATTCGCAAGCAAGTCGCAATCAAGGTTGACTTGTGTATCCTGTCCAAGACCATTCTGTCAAGAGGCATTACTCGTATTATATCCATAGTATTGTACAGATGTTAATAGCTAAGTAGGTAGTACATTTAGTTTCATATAACATACATATACTATACATTTCATAGGGCCCTGGGCGGAAATGTCAATCCATAAGTACTTACTTAATATTATAAATGCGAAAGTGTGTTTGTATGTTTGTGTGTTTGTCCGTCTTTCACGCCGTAACGGAGCGGCGGATCGACGTGATTTTTGGCACAGAGATAGTTCATGGTCCCGAGAGTGACATAGGCTACTTTTTAACCGACTTCAAAAAAAGGAGGAGGTTATCAATTCGGTTGTATGTTTTTTTATTTTTTTATTTTTTTTTATCCCTTGGGGTGGCGGCGCCATATTTAAATTTTTTAGGTCAAGTGGCGCGGCCATTTTGAAAACATCTTCTTCGAGTGGCATGACAGCTACAAATTAATTTCGCGAATTCCCGAATTTTATAAAAAAAATATCACCAAAAAAATACCAGTTTAATGTTATATATAAGCCTTACAGTGATAGTTTAGCATAAAATGCCATATCTAATTAAATAACAATGCATGACCTTCAAATTCTGTGAATTTTATTAGTCATTATCAAATATCTGACAACCAAATTTTTCTCAGTCATGTATTAAAATAACTATAATTATAAAATAAAACAATTACCTATAGTAAACACTGATTTGTTTCGTAAAATATTAATTTAATTACGAAACAAAGCCCTTTTATAGTCTTTCAATAGCAAATAATACTATAATACGAGGTTTTCAAAAATACCAGCGCACGGCAGCATGCACACAGTGAAACTTGAGTAAACGATAGAACGAAATTTCTTCCGTTATGTTGTCGCGGCCGTTATTAAATACCATCCTTGTCTATTTATGAACGCATTTTGCGTGAATGAGCAAGCCAGATATAGGTCTAACAGTTTATATTTATGAGTGAAATACGACACCCGCCAACGTCCGGGAGCCGGTCGCCTGCCACTCGGGGGTATTTGATAGGCTGCCGGGACCCGGTCGCTTGCCACTCAAGGGTATTTGACAGGCTGCCGGGACCCGGTCGCTTGCCACTCGAGGGGTTATGTTTGTTACCTCAGAACTCCGTCATTTATGAACCGATTCGAAAATTTTTTTTGCGTTCGTCTAGGAATGCTTTGAATTAGGTCCCATAAGCACCGAATCAGGATCTGATGATTGGATCCTAAGGAAATCGAGGGAACTCTTCAAATGTTGTAGGGACACCTATGGTAATTTTGATATATTTAGTAGTAATTCGTGCATTTGCTCTTGAAAATCATCATTTGGTAAAGTGGAACTGATGATGAAGACCACAGTTGACCATCGGAGCTACTACTCAATAACAAGTATTTCATGGGTTGAATTTCAATTGCTTTAACACAGTTTCTAAGCAATTTATGCTCCTCGGAACACATATGGTGAAATGGAATGGGTGGTGAAGCACCAGGACTCCTCAATAATGAACATCTCTGCATCGGAAAAAGCAATTTTTCGTAAAAGGTGACGAGCAGTTGACATTAAACTATTGTATCTTAGATGTTTTAGGTACACTAAAAAGCGTGAAAAAAAAATTTTATAACAAAAAATAGAACCGACTACAAAAAACCATGAAAATAATTTTCTACCAGTCTGAAGTCGGTGCCTCAGCACGAGCCAGCAGGAGTGATTGAAGCCATTTACTCGTATAGTGTAGGTGAGGTAGACGATTATAGGTCCACTCCTGCTGGCTCGTGCTGAGGCACCGACTTCAGACTGGTAGAATTTCATGGTTTTTTGTAGTCGGTTCTATTTTTTTATCCCGTCAAAATGTACAGTTCCCGAGGGAAAAGCGTGCCATAACCGAATTCCACGCGGGCAAAAGCTAGTGTCACATAAATTAATCTAAACTTAACGATATCAATTTATTTTATGATGTCAAGTTCTATTATTATCATTAAATAGTTCGTCTACAGCCTATATGGCTATTATGCTTTTTTAGTGAATACGTTCTTTATCTTAAACTTAAACTAAATATTTATATTTAAATTAAATTAAATTTTCCTTCAGCTTTATATTTTCTGGAACTTTAATGTACTCGTAAACTTTTATAAATCTAACATAATATGAACTATTTCGGTGCACGATTAAATTAGATTTTGGCAACCCGAGTCTGTTTTTATGGCGGATATCTACTTTCTGTTCGGGGCATCTTTAATTCTGTGGAAAAGGTGCATAATAATATTCTCTCTCACGAACACACTTCTACAATGGATACCTATCGACTTATAATATTTAAAACTGTCATTCAATGGTTTGTGTGAAGTTCTAAGTCCGGACTGGACCTGCGTGGAAACTAAAGTCCAAGGCCTCTCACTACGATAGGAAGTCTGTGCCCAGTAGGATGTATAGATGATGAAGATGATGTACTACGCATGAAAGTTAAATGGTTGGAACAGAGAATCAGACTGGCACAGAACAAGGCAAAGTGGAGGAAAAAAAAAAGAAACAAAAAGAAACAAACAAAACACCGCAAAGCTCGTGGTAAATTGCGCACATGAATTTCGAAAAACTCAGAGGTGCGAGCCGGGATTTGAACCCACGACCCTCTGCTTGAGAGGCGATAGGTCAAACCACTAAGCCACCACGGCTTCAAAACAAAATACAATTAATAATAAATATTAGCGAGATTACTAATGTAAGAGATCTCTTTTTATCGTCGTTTAAAAAAAATATAGGTAGGTTCCTTACATTCCACAAATTCAAGGTCGCTCAGTGATCTAAATCAGCGGTTCCTAACCTTTTTTAGCTGCGGACCCCCAAGGAAATCAAGCATAATGCCAAGGACCACTGAGTGAAAAAAAGATGCAATTTTTGGACAATATTATTTTTGTTAATGCTCTAAGTAAGATAGATGCGTATGGGACCTCGGACCCCCAAACATATGCTCGCGGACCCCCAGGGGTCCGCGGACCACAGGTTAGGAAACAATGATCTAAATAATGGGTGCCAAGTTCAATGACTTTCTGCCAAGTTTCTTGCTGCGCATTCTTCTTGGCAATGATGGTCTTTCCGAAAGCGCTGGTTGTTTAAAAAATGACGTGTAACTTTTTTGCCCTTTGCGGCCTATTTACTGAATAAATGATTTTGATTTTTTTTTTAATGGTCAGTCCTGAAATTTATTTATAACAAATTAAAATATTTCATAACAACTTAAAATAAACCTACACGGCAAAGTTTAGTGAAGCAAAATTATATGCCAATGGAACGGCTACTTTAATACCTGAACTTATATGCACAATACATGATTGATTGAATATCAAAAAGACATTAATATCTAAGGCTTATTATAAAGTTAACGATTATATCATGGACAGGGTGGAAATAATTCCGATCCGCACTAGCGATCCCTTCAAATAGTGAACATACTGTGTTAAAAATAAAATTGTGTTAAATACTTGTAATGTATAGTACATAGATATCATTTATAAATATTGTGAATCTGTTTTAAAAAAAAATACCTCGTTGAGTTTCTTGGCGGATTCTTCTCAACAGAGGTTTTTTCCGAACCGGTGGTAGATTTTTTGACATTCATAAGTGCTTATCATGGCCTGAATTGAATAAAGAGATTTTGACTTGACTTGACTATCATTTCGTCTTAGAACTTAGTATAAATATTGAAGCCTAAAATCTGACTTGGCTAGTTCTCATATACGAATTATTATTAAATTAATGGCAGTGGATGCATGGGGTGACCAGCAAACCAAATTTTCGGAAAAATAACATAAGAGCTTTACAACTTGCGAAAGCTATATATATGTATATTGTTTCCATGCATTCCAGAACATCGAGACGAAACAATTTGCCGCAATTAGGTAAAACAATATAGGGTCTATTATTAATGAACAGGTAAACTTAGTACCATGTCCCTTCCTACGGCACAGGTCTAATTCAGCAATAACACCTAGGATTAATAAAACACGCCTTCATCATCATCATCATCATCATGTCAGCTGAAAGACGTCCACTGCTGGACATAAGCATCCCCCAAGGCTCTCCACACAGACCGGTCTTGTGCTTTTCGCATCCACCACGCCTTACGAATAAATATTTATTCGTACCTAGACCACGCCTTAACCGTAAATAAATAAAAATTCAAGGTAAACTATATGACGATTAAGATTTATTAATATTTTGTGGGTATTTTGTTGGAAAAAAAAATAGGTGGGTAGGTATTTAGGGATTTACACTTTACAGTGACAAATTAAAACGATTGTTGTGGTTTGATAGTCCAACATCTGGTAGCATCGTGCGCGGTTGTGTTGCTCTAAAGATGAGCTCCGAGTGAGTTCAAAACGCGTCATGTCGTGTGGTGGTGGTGATAGATAGATAGATAGATAGCCTTCGTCCTTTTCTGCGCGCGGCCGTCGAGGAGTGAACATGTCATCGTAGCTCCGATGTACTTCTATTGCGGCGTGTCTCTTCGCTCTCTGGAGTACGACGACGAAGATTCCTCGAGGCTTGAAGGTGGAGATATACTGCGGCGAACTTGCACGAAGAAAACAAACAAACTGTTCTTCTCAGAACATAAACAAAACTGTCCTTCTGAGGACACACTCGATCTTATGATCGTGGTTTCTTTGCAACGTCTCTTAAACGACGTCAATCACCTACAGGTTTGAGTGATTTGTGTGTGTCCTTACAGTGTGAAGGTAGAGGAACTGCATGAACACGCATATCTTGCATGTAGCTGTGAGTATCATAAGGTCGCAGGTGAGCAAATTAATGGTTCTAGTTCATTAATATGGACCTCCGCAAAGTAACGCCTCATTTATCTAGGATCACTCCTGTTTATCTGTCGGTCTGTTTGTCACAGTAAATTTACTCCGAATCTACCGGAGTAATTTATAGTTCAGAATGGGCTTGTGTGTTAAGGATTTTTTTTATATATTCGACTGGATGGCAAACGAGCAAGTGGGTCTCCTGATGGTAGGAGATCACCACCGCCCATAAACATCTGCAACACGAAGGGTATATATATATTTTGCTCAACACGAACGATGTTAATGGAAATCAATGATTTTTGAAAACGCCCATTTGCGGCGCGGGCGGTAAATTAAATTCAGAATTTAGCGAAGGATTCTACAATAGAATCCTGAGCATAGTGTGGGAGGGATTCAAGTGTTAACGCCTAAGATAAAAATTATTTTGCTCCCGAGTGGCTCAAACAACTTTTTATACCGAGCATTCAGAAACAATTCTAAATATATTCTAATAAACGAGCAACCAGCACAGAAAATGGCGTGGTTTTACAATTATCAACTTCAAGAATTGCATTTGTAATAAAACACTTATGCTGGGGCCACACTAGCGGCTAACGTCAATGCCCATTGGCGCGATAATTATTGCGATAATTTTTAACGCGCTAAAGTGGGTGGCTACACTTGAACGTTCAACGTGAATGCCCATGTACCGCCACTTGAGCTATCGCCTAACGCCAAACGGCGATGTTAATGCCGTTGTCAAATTATCGCGTTAAGTCGTGGCTACACTTACGATTAACGTCCATTATCGCGATAATTAATGGCATTTCTCGTTAGTGTGGCCCCAGCATTAGAAAGGCGTTGAACAGAAAAGTAGCACTTTGCTCTTTCTCGTCAGGGAGGAAAAGTTACTTTTCTGAATGAGAGGTGTGAAAATGTTTTTGAAATCCGAACGTTATCATGAACAGGGGTGCACCTGGCACTGGTCCCACCGCGAGCTAGTAAGCTATGAGCTATCGGCTATTTTCTAGCCCAAGAAACGAACAAAAGATAATCGCTTCCGTGTACATAAAAGAGAGAGTTATATTTTTATAGTTCATAGCTGGCTGTTCACACTGCCGGCGAGGATACTCTCCCACCGCCCGGCGAGTAAGCGATAATTCCATACAATTGTTTACTAGCCGCCCGCCGATTGTCATCTGTTTCTAGTACAGAATTTTACTAGTTGACCGCCGAGCTCGCCGATAGCTGGCGGTGGGACCACTGTTTACTAGTTGACCGCAGCGATAAGCTATCGACTATAAAACTAGCTCAACGGTACTCGCCGAAGCCTGCTTGGCGATCAGAGCGATCATTCTACCTTTCAAAGTGGATGCGAGTGCACGTATATACAATGAATTTAAAACAATCATACGAACTATCTTTGTTGTCAAGTTCGGATGACGATGATGATGTATTTTATAAAAGCGTGTGTAGTGGCAGTGGCAATTTTGAAGAGACGGAAGAAAAAAAGGAATATTTTAAAAAGAATGACAAGAAAAATTTGGATGCAAAAAATTAATTATTTCAGAAAAGAATACAGTGAGTTCAAACTAGCTAGTGTGGTGAAAATGTATTTTCAAATTTAAATTCAAATCATTTATTCAGTAAATAGGCCATAAATAAAATAATTACAAATAAAATACTTAAAAACTACAGTAAACAATTTAACAAAAAATTACAAAAAAAAAAAAAAACAGGGATGTATGGGGTCCCTTAGTTACAAAATTAAACACTAACTATATTCGACCTCGACTGTACATCGTATAGGTCATTGGCGAATAGCCCCCCGGCTGAGCTAGTGCAGCGAGTAATCGCCCGTCGCACGCAAACACTCGCTTATAGCCGAGCGTCTAAACTAGCAAAACTATACTCGCTTCTCGCCTCTCGCCCACTCGTTTGTAGTTTATAGTTTTACTCGCTAACAGCTTGTAGCCGCCGGTGGGACCAGTGCCTCAAAATAGATAAAGACCGCTTTACTTTCTCAATCTCGTATCTGGCCACATTAATTTGCTTTAGAAACATCTTAATATCAAGTATTATAAGAGTGTTGATTCGTTGTATATGATTCTGGTAGATACGAGGTTGAGAAAGTAAGCGGTCGATATTGATGCGTTTACAAAGAAAGTTCGTCAGACATTGTTGAAGTAATATTTCAATCTGTTGATTAATCTTAATAAAATTAAAACCCATTTTAGTTTTCTGAAATTATTCTAATGAGAGAGAGAAGAGAGAGTAAACATTTATTTATAGGTAAGTAGGTATATATTGGATACACATAAAAATGCGTCTTTAATTACAAAAAAATACAGAAAAAACGAAAGGTAGGTATGCGAAATGTATCGCTTGATTGAAAAGTGGTTAAGTTATCTTCAGCTCACGTGAGCTACACCAGCGCTAAACCAGTACCCTTAGTGTAAGTTTTCGGTTACAAAATACGTCTCGATCGCGTTCGCGTTAAAATCTCAATTTGTATGGAAACACGCACATCGCAAACGTTCCGCTAGAGGCGCTGTTCGTGTTTCCATACAAATTGAGATTTTAACGCGAACGCGATCGATGCGTATTTTGTAACCGAAAACGTACACTAAGGGTACAGCGCTGCAGCTTGCTGTAGCAATACGCTGAGTATGGCCCTTTTTACTTCTTTCGGCACAATGTTTATTTATTTTCTCTTTTGGTGCCTAATATACAAGATTGTCTGTTTTTAGGGTTCCGGAGCCAAAATGGCAAAAACAGAACCCTTATAGTTTCGCCATGTCTGTCTGTCTGTCTGTCTGTCCGTCCGCGGCTTTGCTCAGAGACTATCAATGCTAGAAAGCTGTAATTTTGCACGAATATATAGGTAAATTATGCCGACAAAATAGTACAATTAAAAATTCAAAAACAATTTCTTTTAGGGTTCCTCCCATAGACGTAAAGTGGCGGTGATTTTTTTTTTCCAACCCTATGGTGTGGGGTATCGTTGGATAGGTATTGTAAAAATTTAGAGGTTTGCTAAAACGATTTTTCGATTCAGTCATTTGTTTGCGAAATATTCAACTTTAAAGTTTAAATTTTCATAAAAATCGAGCGTCCCCCCCCCCCTCTAAAATCTAAACCGGTGGGTCGAAAAATTTGAAAAAATTCAGAATGGTAGTCAGTATATCAAACTTTCAAGGAAAACTATAACGGCTAAGTTTGCTTGAGAACTATTAGTAGTTTATGAGTAAATAGCAGCGTAGGGTATAAAATATACCTAAACTTGGAAGATTCCGTATAAAATACGAAATCCTTAGAAAAATACTACTTAATTTTTTCGTAATGGCTGCGGAACCCTATTTTGGGCGTGTCCGACACGCTCTTGGCCGGTTTTTTAGCCGTAATTTTATTTATTTATTTTTGTTGTGCCGAATTCAGGTAAATAAATTTATTCTTTCTTTCTACATCACTCGCTCAGTCAGTAACTCCTGTATATAAGTAATTTTTCATACACTCACTCATTCATAGATTGACCAACTCATGTGTGAATAGAAAAGTCTTTATGCTGTTCGAATAAATTATAGCATTGCTTGATCTAATTCACAAATAAGTTGGCCAGTCTCTGCGATACCAAACCACTATACGTTTGGACTAAGCAACCTCCCTAAATAAAACCCAAGGATGTTTTTTGTAAATTGTGCACAAGGCGGTAATTTTTTTTTTGTACTTTGTTATGTACAGTCAACCAAACCAAAAAATTTATAACAAGAAATTTAACCGACTACAAAAAACCATGAAAATTATTTTCCAAATCTGAAGTCGGTCGGTGCCTCAGCACAGCCAGCAGGAGTTGATTTATAGTCATCTACCTCACTTACGCTCTTTATATTGGGCTTCAATCACTCCTGCTGGCTCATGCACCGACCGACTTCAGATTGTGAAAATTATTTTCATGGATTTTTTTGTAGTCGGTTCAATTTCTTGTTAATAATTTTTTTTCTCGCTTTTTAGTGTAAATAATCTAAGATACAATAGTTTAATATCAACTGCTCGTAACTTTTTAAAATATTGTAATACCCCTGGTGTTGCAGATGTTTATGGGCGGTGGTGATCTCTTACCACCAGGAGACCCACTTGCTCGTTTGCCTTCCAGTCAAATAATAAAAAAAACTTGCTTTTTCCGATACAGAGACGTTCATTATTGAGGAGTCCTGGTGCTTCGCGACCCGGGCGGTTTCCTATATGCATTACGAGGAGCATAAATTGCTTAGCAACTGTGCCAAAGTAATTAAAATTCAGCCCGAAAAATACTTCTTATTGAGTAGTAACTCCGATGGTCAAATGTGGTCTTCATCATCAGTTCCACTTTACCAAATGATGATTTTCAAGAGCAAATGCACGAGTTACTACTAAATATATCCAATTTACCTACTACAGGTGTCCCTACAACATTTGAAGAATTCCTTCGATTTCCTTGAGATCCAATCATCAGATCCTGATTTGGTGCTTATGGGACCTAATTGAAGACATTCCTAGACGAACACAAATTTTCAAATCGGTCCATAAATCACGAAGTTCTGAGGTAACAAACAAAAAAAAAATACTACCGAATTGATAACCTCCTCCTTTTTTGAAGTCTTTTAAAAATGTACACCAAAAACTTTGATATTCACAGTATTCTCAGAGTACAACAACACTGGAATACAATTTTCTAGACTGTCATCGGAAAAATGCATTTCCATGTCTCTTTAAAATTCAGCTAGAGGCGACAACTAGATGCCTTAAGTGGGGGTATTTTTAGCTGACGTGTCTCTCGGTGGGAAAGGAAAGACGTCTTAGTTTAGGTGCTTTATCACAGTATACGGTGAGCCTCTATAAAAGCTGATTATCCTTTTCGCCGATTGTTTTCCCAAATGTTTCATTTCTTAAATGTTTTAGGCTGGAAATAAATTCACGAATTTTTTTATTTTTTACAACCAAAGTTTGGGTTAGCTTTATATCAATCCTGAAGTACTTACTGTTTAAAAAACATCGTTTTTCCATATGAAATAGTAGAGTAATGAAATGAAACATTTGGCAAAATTATTTTAGGCATCAATTGGAGAGCCGATGTACAGAATCTTTCGAACCACGAAATCACGTCGAATCACGTCGGGGTCACCACTTTAGGGTATTTATACTGGGAGTTAAATGATATACTGTAGTTGGTTCAATTGCGTATATTACGAACCGTGTCCGGGAGACGACTAAAGGAACGGGGCGCAAAGCCTTATGAGGCAGGCGCGCGGGGAATGCTGACCATGCTTATTGCATACAATGTGTACCTGTCCCTATAATTTATTTATGTATTTCACTATAAAGCATTTTTATTTCTTATTAAAAACAATTTGTCACTAAAACTGAAACTATATATAAAGTTAACTAATATTACAAAATAAAAATGTCATCCAAATTTTCTGCCTCAGGCATTGACTCCAAGACACTGGCAGCATTTACCTCTCTGAATTTTTATTGCTAATCTTTGCCAGCCCTGTAAAGCATATTCAAATTCTAAAGTTACCTATATCAAAAACACACATTTCACAAGTAGCTGGTATGCAAAATGTTTTCAGAAGTAAGATTAAAATTCCAAGGATTTATTGAACTTCCAGTTGATTTTCCAAAAAAATATAGTCTTTGTTTGCGTTGCATGAGGTTAATAGTTAATATTTTAAGATTTCATAAGCGTAAATAAATCCTAATCCTGAGCCCCTAGGAATAAGTATTGGCAAAATTATCTTGTAAAAAAAAACCAATCGAATTAAAATCCTACCTCTTTTTTGAAGTCCGCTAAAAAATTACAAATTGTTCTATGTTCACTTTTACACAAATGAAGAGTTAGCAGAATATCATGTTTTTAGAATTACGATTTACGCTGAAATACATAATATTAAGACACAATAATGGTATGAATGTCGAATAATTCGTTGCTATGGGACTTCCAAAATGTTCTTCCATCTTCTAGAACGTTCTGTAGACCAGCCGGCACTAACACACCTGAAAGTTTGCTCACCTAGTATTAAAACAGGTTAGAGCAACAATTCAGGCCCATCAGTGTACCAGACTCTTCTTCTTTCTTCTATCTTCTCTTTATTTCTTCTAGTTCTTACACTTCACTTTTCTTAAATCTTCTGTAGACATAGGCCGGTAGTGTGATTGTGTTTTGTTTATTTAAATGTCAACTAGATTTTTTAAATATTTTAAACGAAACAATACATCAACCAAATGATTTAAATACTTACAACGGTACAACTAGGGATCTTCCAAAAACGAACCTTCTCTTTTCTCAAAGAGTCAGCACGAATATATAACTAAAAACTTAAATAAAGAGAAAAAAATATAGCAAGCACTTAATCGTTTATGTATTTCGCAGATGCGATTGGTTAATATGGGATATTTGCTGTTATGTCCGCCATAAAACCTAACCTCCCTAACGTGATAGGAAGTGGATAGAACGATAATGATAAATGAAGTTATTTTTCGACGGCAAAATCCGTAGAAATGTTACGCGGCAAATCAACAGCACCATAAATAAATATAACATCTGAATACTTATTGCATCATATTTTTATGAACTAAAAGACATAAAACGCGCTTAACAAGCCGATATAGACGTAAAACAAAAAGAAAAGCAATAAAAACGTTTTATTGACGTACATAATCTTAACTCAAAATCTACATCATTATGACAAACAAGCATGGCGGCGGAAAGGCGCGAAAACCTCGCGTTTGACAGCTGTCAATTAATGGCGGGAACGTGTGATTAACGACACAGGAACCAGAGAGCTTGTGCCATAAGGCGATAACTTTTTTTGTCATTTTATTTTAGGTAGTATAGATGGGAATCTCGAGAAAAAGAATAGTATTTTTAAGTAAAGTTTTGTAGCATATGATACGAGTGGTATTAAAAAGATATTTTACCTACTGCAAAATTTACGTTGTTTGATAATAAAACCTCTAAGTAGGTAACCAAAATAATGTTACCTCTACACTTCCTATGAATAATAGGTACTTACTTAGTCGTACCTTATAACAGTATAACTTAAGTCTCATAATCAATTCCAAGTACAAATACTCGTACGATGGATAGAAAGTATGGGACTACTGAATCGATCAAGAAAAATGTTTCACAAATAAAAAGCTATACAATAATTATTTAACCATAGGTAGGCTCTAATACCGAGGAATCGCAAAAATCCTTCGAAGCGTAAACCGAATCGTACGCCTAGGCTAGTTTAACTAATAACCTTTTAAAAGCAAATTGTACCTACTTATCAAAAGTAGTATTGAGCCATGGGTGGTAAAGCTACCTATATATGGGAATCAATCCAAAGGTGCGCGTGAAGCTCTCAATCCGCACTAGACTCGTCTGGGAACTACAGCCAAAGTCTTCAAAGAAGAGTCTTCTCTCCTCTACTCTGAGTGGAGGTCTATCACCAGTAATAGGATATTGTATAGACCAGGCCCTATACCACGAAGAGCAAAACTCGAACTTCGTATGTTGCCTTCCCACTGATGCTTATGTCATTTAATACGCGAGTGAAAGGGACGGTGCAATACGAACTTCGATTTGCGAGTTCATAGTAGCCCCTCAGAGATTATCCAGAAATAGCTCGCCCAAAATGGCGAAATATTAAGTCACATCAAGAATTCTATAGGATTTTATGAGCTCACATTAATAAGGGAAGTGGGATAATTTATTCAATTAAATAAGGAGAATTAACGAAATATTATTAAGGACTTTAAGGAATCTTCAGATCATTAATAATGCGGTATCATTCCATTAAACAGGTATAAAGATCGTCGTATTAAAATATGAAAGTGTCGCAGTAGGGAATCTGATGAAACAAAGATGTCTGAAATGTCAGGGAGATAGCAAAAATAAAATAATTATTTCAATCGATTAGCGATCGAAAGCGGTAAGTTCTAAATTCGGTTGTATTTTTTATTTGACCGATTCAGAAATAATATTTTGATCCCCTTATGTAAGTAAATTTGAAGAAAAAATATCATTTCTAATACCTCTTTCTCATCCTTTCTTTTTTCTAGTTTGTAGACTAAAAAATGCTTTTATAAAAAACCCATTGACTTTGTAGAATTTAAAAACAAATGTTATTCTGAATCCAATCCATGTTTATATATTTAAAAGTATTATATAATCATTTTTATTAATATCTTAGGCAAGTTCTACAATTAATCCAAAGCTTGTTCGTGGTATTCCACCCACTGAATTTGCAGTTGTGATATTATTATTATTCATACATATATTTATGTATGAATGACTAAATCATGAGTTGACGACTATTTATTACCATGTACGCCCTTTTAGCGCGGGAGTAACATTATAATCTAAGCAATGATTAAAAGAAAAACAACTTTGGAATAATCTGATGAGAATAAAGAAAAACATGGTCAGTTTGGTACTGTAAGTACCAATTTCTCTAATTTGGATTGAAGCCGTCGTTACAGGGAACCAAACTTTTTTCCGTGACCAAATATCTAATGGTTATTGGTTGGAACTTCACACGCACCATTGAATTGTTTCGCAGGTTTGTGCAGGTTTCTTCATGATGTTTTCTTTCACCGTAAAACTCATGGTAAATTTCAAATGTAATTTCGCACATGACATTCGAAAAACACAGAGTTGCGAGAGGGTTTGAACGCACGATCCTCTGCTTCAGAGGTGATACGTCAAACCACTAGGCCAACACGGTTTCTTTCTTAGAGTATACATAAGCAAGCAAGCATGCTTATGTATACTCTAAGGTTTTTTTTAACTAACTGATGCAAAAAAATCACCTAAAATCGTTTACGCCTCTGAATAAATTTCTAAGAGTCACGCCAAGTCAAATAACGGCTTGAAACAAACTCAAACAAAAGCTCGGTGAAGATAAAACTTTCCCCCATCCACTGTTATTTCGATTCGTACAACGTTCACCCAAAATTGTTTTCCAAAAGATTAATAGAGTACGGTTGCCGGGGAGATACGACCAATTTGCCGGGTTCAGACTAACCGCATCACTTCGTAAAGTTCTGAGGTTTAAAAATTTTGTGTTTATTCTTCAGGTTTCTTCGAGTCAGATTAAGTTTCGAACAAAGCAGAGCACGATTTTACTTTGTTCAAAAGCTGAACTTTGCAATTGAATTGCAACGAGCATCGTCGAAACTATGCAACAGGCAAATTTTCTTTCTAACACGCTTATATTAGCTTAATTTTTATCTATGTATACACGAATGTAGCAAAATCTTTGAACATAACTTTCACCCATTTCCAATTATAGTACCAGCTGTTGCACGCGACTCCATTCGCGTAGAATTCGTTTATCTGTATCTCGCGGGAACTATGAAATTTTCCGGAATAAAACTATCCTTTGTCCTTTCCCGAAGCTTAGGCTATCTGTATACAGAATTTCATCTAAATTGGTTGACACTTTAGACGTGAAAAGGTAAAAAATAGGTTTATAAACTTCCGTATGTATAATATTAGTAGGATTGCCAAAAAACTTGGTATTTGTGCATAGTTCCGATACCATTCATTGGTCGTCTTTACTATCATAATATCGGGTACAACCTCTAACGTAGGTTTCCTGTAACGAAAAAGCACTAGTGCGGTTGGTGAGTTACAGGTTGGCTGGTATATTCGTAGTTGAATAAGGTTTCTATTTACTTTACAAAAAGCACAACTATTTAATTAATTCTTTTGATTACTACGGTTTTCTTCCGGTCATGAAAATCTGTTGATGAGGTTTACAAAATATCTTAACCTAACTCATGTTTTGGAACGACCATTCGTTGCCAAGAAGAATGTACCATAAAAAACACGAGAGAAAGTAATTTTTTCAAAACAAAAAATATTTCAAAGCATTCTTTATTCCTTGCCGTAAAAAACAGAACCTCTGTTTGGACTTGGTTTTGATGACCCTATCAGTAAAACTCGTTTTGACGTATAACAAAGTAACGTAGCTGGTAGGTTACAAAAAGAACGTAGTCTGAACCACTGAACCTAATCTTATTTAGATCTAAATCATACAAGTGCCCTAAAATATTTTTCTGGAAATTTTCACGGCTAGAGAATTAGCCAATTTTTTTTCTATAGAAGCAGAACAGCCAATTTTAGCTAGTCATTTTAGTTAGGTATCAAGATACAGGACACATATTAAATTGACAGTCTTTAAAAATAAAAAACATGACACGGTGAAAAAACGAACTCGAAATTCGACACCGACCTTATAAAATCCCGGATATTGGTTTACGCGTTCTAAATGTCAAGACATCGTCTAAGAAAATTGTTTTATTCACAGACCAAATTTTCAGTGAGCAGTGAGACGTGAGACTAGATGGTTGGGCTCATTACAAACAAACTCACCTTAAGAATCGATTTAATTTAGACCATAGATAATTGACTAATCATTTTTGCAGTAAGCTCCCAGTCTAAGCATCGCTCATCGCATGTCCACTTCAACCACCATTACTAACATACACATGCACATACCAACTCTTCGATTACAAAGCAACAAAGTCTATTTTCTAATAGCCTGGGTGCAGTACAAAAGCCTTAAGCTGTTGTTCATTTACTGCGGCTCAGGGCGTATTTAACTCCCATGCATTAAGGTCGAATGTTGCATGAAGTAAGTGGTTTTGTTTGTGGTGATATTGGTAATTGAATTAACCAATATCAATTCCCATTTCATCCACTTACGTTATCGTAAAATGTAAGCAATTTGGTTTTGGCCAAGTTTAGTACGGTCGGTATAGGTAGATTTTAAAAGATAATAATAACAATTTTTGTATACAGGGCATCATCATCATGTCAACCGACAGACGTCCACTGCTGGATATAGGCCTCTCCCGAGGCTCTCCACTCAGACCGGTCTTGTGCTTTCCGCATCCACCGCGATCCCGCGATCCTAACCAAGTCGTCGCTCCAAGTTGGAGGCAAGGTTGCAATGCAACATACTTATATAAATAAAGATTAATACATACTTGTATACATATTAAACATCCAAGACCCGGGAAGAAACACTCGTAATAATCATACAAATATCTGCCCCGGCTAGGAATTGCACGCGGGACCTCAAGCTCCATAGTTCAGGTTCTCTAATCACTTGGCCATCCGGTCGTCATAGTGTTTCGAATTCAAATTTAAAGCCATTTATTGCCAAAAAATTATTTATTAGTAGTATTATTTAAGTAGTATTTCCATAGAAATTTAGTCAAGTCCCAGAATTTGAATCCAACTGCCGGTTATAATGGTTTGAACGTGCGTAGTCGCGAATAAAGTCTAGTCTAGTAGTCATATAACTTCATTATTCAGAGTGTATAGCACCAAAAGTGAACTATAATTTTGCATCAAAAATTCCAATAACAATCCTTTACAAAACTGTTAATTCAAATTAACCCAATCAACTCCTAAAATGTACCACATTAATTTAAAACACTTTGAGTATTTAACTGAATCAGACAAGCCAATATCAATTATCGTTTAATTCAATTAACTTATCAATTCCATCGTAAAAAGTGCAGTAATTTTTCCTGGCTCAATTTGTTAGTTAAACTTTTATCTATATATCGGCTTTCGACTTAGATTGATGTGCAATTAATATGATAGCGAAGGCACTTAGGCAATTAGAAGGGGCATATTGTTTTAATATAATATAGCGAAGAGCATGGATGACAATGTATGTTCAAGGACTTATACGACATAATTTCTCCTTACTTACTTAGGGTTACTCAGCTCAGTCTGTATATAAGCTAAAGCAGTATGGAAGCTTCGAATAAATCGATCGAAACGAACACACTCACACAGACGCGCGCTCTACACGGCCTCTGAGGTACTGTAGTACCGCGAGACTCCCTTGAGGCCGTGTATTTTGCTGTATATGTGTGTCTTTTGTGTTAGTGAATAAATGTCTTCTTTCTTTCTTTCTTTCTTTCTTTTCTTTAGAGCGCGCGTCTGTGTGAGTGTGTTCGTTTCGATCGTAGCTTCGTAGCTTCCATACTGCTTTAGCCTAATAAATAGGTCAGGTGTAGTTAAAAGTAAATTGGTCAATCAATTATTTAATATACTTAGCTAGCTTTAGACATGGTTAACGTCTACTACTCAGTAATTAAATTAAAGTATGATTTTTTTGACGACCGGATGGCTAAGTGGTTAGAGAACCTGACTACGAAGCTTGAGGTCCCGGGTTCTAATCCCGGCCGGGGCAGATATTTGTATGGATAATACGAATATTTGTTCTCGGATCTTGGATGTTTAATATGTATTTAAGTATTTATTTATCTATATAAGTATGTTTATCCGTTGCTTAGTACCCATAACACAAGCTTTGCTAAGCTTACTTTGGGACTAAGTCAATTGGTGTGAATTGTCCCATGATATTTATTTTATTATTTTATTTATGGGGTACAAATCCACTAAAAGTTAGGAATTGTGGCAGTTTTTAGGCCTTGTGCAGGTGGTAGGACCTTGTGCAAGGTCCGCCCGGATTGCTACCACCATCTTGCTCGCTAATCCTGCCGTGAAGCAGCAGTGCTTGCACTGTTGTGTTTCGGCGTGGAGAGTAAGACAGCCGGTGAAATTACTGGCACTTGAGGCATTCCATCTTAGGCTTCTAGGTTGGCAACGCATCTGCAATACCCCTGGTGTTGCAGATGTTTATGGGCGGTGGTGATCTCTTACCACCAGGAGTCCCACTTGCTCGTTTGCCTTCCAGTAGAATAAAAAAAAAAAATCCTTCATGGCTCGTCTTCTAAGCATGCTAAATATACGGAGCGGCAAAAAATCTGGCCCCAAATGTATGCAGATTATAGTTAATTTTGTCGTTTAGCTTTACTTGCCCGAATTTCACTTGCCATACCAACGTTTGCCATAAAAAAATTATAATATCATTGCTATTGTATTGTACAATATTAAACACCCAAGACTCGAGAGCAAATATTCGTATATTATTCATACAAATATCTGCTTAGACTGGGACTTGATCCAGGACCTCAAGCTTCATAGTCAGCTTCTCTAACTACTGAGCTATTCGGTCGTCACAAAAACTACTTTTCAGACTCATAATTTCATCTATTTACGTTGAAAACTCTGCACCACCAGGGAATTTTAACATTCTGTACCACTACCATGAGTTTACAGTGACCGTACTCGATAGCGACGGCGTAAATTATTTGTATAGAGAACTAGCTTATGCCCGCGACTTCATCTGCGCCGATCTTGGTTATCACTCGGTGGCGCCCTCTACCGCAGGGTTTCTTAAGCTTTTTGCAGTCACGGACCACTTTTACAATTTCAACACTTCCACGGACCCCTGCCAAAAATATATTCGGAAATTTCCTAATAAATATGTTAACAGACTGACCTACTGCGGACCCCTGTTAACCCCCACTTTAAGAAACCCTGCTCTACCGGAATAAAAGTTATCCTATGTTGATCCCTAGAGTTCAAACTACCTATATACCAAATTTCATCAAAATCGGTTCAGTTGTTTCGACGTGAAAGCGTAACAACAGACAGTTACTTTCGCATTTATAATATTAGTAGGGATAGTAGGGATTGTACTACAACGCTTCTAGAAATATATTTTTTTATTTTTTTATTTGACTGTATGGCAAACGAGCAAGTGGGTCTCCTGATGGTAAGAGATCACCACCGCCCATAAACATCTGCAAAACCAGGGGTATTGCAAATGCGTTGATTTACACCGTTGCTATCGAGTAGTCACTGTAAACTCATAGTAGCGGTACTGTTACGCCATTTTACTCACGAAATTTAAATATATTCATTTATACCATTATTCAATTCATTCGCGTCCACAGCTGACGCCCGAACCTTTAGCCGAAAGGAAATATATTTTCCCTTATATTATTAAATTGAGTCGCACCTCTGCCCCGGGAGCTATGGCAACTCTCTGTATGTTGAATGTGCTTAAGGTGGAGTGTTTTAGGGTTCCTTACATGCTTGGAAACCTTACTAATATTATAAATGTGTTTTTAAAAGTGTGTTTGTGTGTTTGTATGTTTGTCCGTCTTTCACGCCGTAACGGAGCGACGGATCGACATGATTTTTGGTATAAGGATAGATTATGAGCCCAAGAGTGACATAGGCTACTTTTTATCCCGGAAAAATGCACAGTTCCCGAGGGAACAGCGCGCGATAACCGAAAACCACGCGGGCGGAGCCGTGGGCAAAAGCTAGTATAGAATAAACAAGAACATTAAAATCTCCGTGTACTGCCACACAATCCGGAATACAGAAATATGACGACAACTAAAGTCATCAATATAGCTCGAAAAATATGCAAGTTGAAGTATAGGGAGATACAATATAATAATGTTTAAAAAAAATGATTTTTCATAATTTATTTTACTTTTTAGGGTTCCGTACCCATCTCAAAAGGAAAAAGGGGAAACCAGGTTCACTTTATTGTCCGTCTGTCTGTCTGTCAAGACCCTTTTTCTCAAGAACGCGTGGAGGTATCAAGCTGAAATTGATATCAAATAATCAAGTCTACTGTCTGCTTAAGATCGCGGGATCGTGGTGGATGCGAAAAGCACAAGACCGGTCTGAGTGGAGAGCCTTGGGGGAGGCCTATGTCCAGCAGTGGACGTCTTTCGGCTGACATGATGATGATGATGATCTACGACCTATCTAATACTATACAATTATCTGCCCCGGCCGTAAATCGAACCCGGGACCTCAAGCTTCATAGTCAGGTTCTCTAATAAAGAAATAGTTACAAAGAAAAGAATAGTACAAAGCGGGCCCCACTCAGCGTAATGCTACGGCAAGCCGCGACGCTGTTTTTCAGTGAGACCCATTTAAAAACTAAAACGTATAAAAAAATACAACACATTATGACTAGGCCATCCGGTCGTCAATCAATTACAATACATAGTCAGATAAAATACGATTAACACGCAAAATTATACATAACTAGCTTTTGCCTGCGGCTTCGCTCGCGTGGAATTCGGTTATCGCGCGCTTTTTTACCCCTTTAGAGGGAAATTTTATCCATTTCACCTACACAGATATTTTTTAATTGTAATCGAGAACTTATACACCTATTTTCATACTTCTAAGTCCAGAAATTATAAAATTTCCATACAAACTTTACCCCTCCCCCCATTTTATGCCTTTAGGGGAAAATTTTATCCATTTCACCTACACAGATAATTTTTAATGGTAATCGAGAATTTATACACCTATTTTCATACTTCTAAGTCCAGAAATGAGAAAGTTCCATATAAGCTTCACCCCCCCATTTCATCCCCTTAGGGGATGAATTTCTAAAAATCCTTTCTTAGTGCTCACTTACATCATAAAAAGAATCTCTTTACCGAATTTCAAGTTTCTAGGCCCAGCGGTTTGGGCTGTGCGTTGATATATAATATATATAGTCAGGTTTGCCTTTTATGTATTATATAGATTCCGTGTTCTACTTCAAATGGAACCTTCCCCTAACATGATCTAATGGACGCCACATAACATAGTTGCGAGTATTCGTTATAACATCTAGGCCATCTCAATTAAAAGTAAGTAGGTTATTTTGGCGGAATAGGTCAATTGCAAATTTAGTACGTTTGCGTTTATAACGTCGTACCAATGACCCCATATTGGGGTTATGAAAATACTAAGTAATAGTCGTTTATTTGCAGCTGTAAACTTTTTTATAAAGATTTTTTTTTGTAAATTTTTCTTGTTGACTCTACCTGTGTTGCCATCTTAACTACGTACCTATGCGTCCGTTTTGACATTTGTCGCTAATAAATAAAGTATGTAACCTAAGCTATTTATTTAATACAATTATCCTACTAATAAGTATTGTAAATGTGAAAGTTTCTGAAGATGTTTGGATATTTTTTTAATCAATCACGTCTAAACTACTGAACCGATTCGATGAAATTCGGTATACAGATAGTTTGAATCCCGGGGAAGATATAGGATTGTTTTTATCCCGGAAAATTCCATAGTTCCCGCGGGAAAGTGATAAACGAATACTACGCGGACGGAGTCGCGGTCAACACTAGTTAATATAATTCATAGCATGTCGGTTGCATTCGGCGACATTTTGAACGAGCATACAACACGTTTGTATGTTTAAATTAGATAATTATTTAGATTTTCCTCCTCAATCAGAACCCCTCTTGGGTCCCTAATGATTATATTTACGTAAAATCGCAAATCCTTGAGAATAAAACCAAAATTACAGGCTCTAATCTAAGAAATAGATCCCAAATTGCACCCTTTTTATTACAGGGCGTAAACCCTTCGAAGCAAGTCTGAAGGGTTGCCGCCCTTCCAAATTTTTCCGGACATATGAATTTTGGTGTGGCCTTTGCCTGATTTTTTTTTCATTTTTGACTTGATCAGATAATTTTAAAATATGTGATCCAGTTCTCTGAATATTTAGCGTACGTATAAATATAATCTGTGGTGCTATATTCGCTGTAATCCGTTTGATAAAAATTTACTAAGATAGAAATAAAATATTAAAAACTAAGGAACATCCAAAAAAGGCCCCTGCGGCATTGTGCCGAAGATGCTGGCAGCATTTCCTCGTTGAATCGCTAGGCTAATTCTTTGAGCGAGGTAGTTGCCAGCTCTTCGGTCACCCGTGGCATCGATAAGCCTCTTCGAAGAGGGTTTTAGTTGTGATGTGC
This sequence comes from Choristoneura rosaceana, assembly GCA_037349165.1. NCBI lineage: Eukaryota > Metazoa > Arthropoda > Insecta > Lepidoptera > Tortricidae > Choristoneura > Choristoneura rosaceana. The sequence goes on from JAZBNJ010000013.1 coordinate 9,315,532, forward strand.
TAAATAATATTAATTGGTTGTTGTCGTTGTATACGCGTGATTTTTAATGATATTTAGATTAGACCTGAGTCTGGACAATAAAAAACTTTCAACGGGTTCGCTATCGTAGAGGAAAGGCAAGATCTTTTGTATTAAATCTGGAATGTTAAAGGCAGTATTAGCCTAAAGCCCATCCAGAGTACATTTTTCAATCCATCTAAATATTTAAGTAGCTAGATTTTCCTACAAAACTTCATTATGGTCTCTAGAGATTTCTTAATTATTTCAACAGGACTTATCACGCTAAACGAAACGAGTGATAAATACCTCGACGTATCGACCACATTGCAGTGGCCGGGCGAGGATTCAGCGTTTTTGCAGCTTTTTTAGGGTTTTTATCATTGGTGTCTTCGCAGGCATCATTAATAGGAGTGATGATGCCCAGTGTTGTTTTTTTATGAACAATTAAAACAACACCGATACGGAATTTAGCGTGATTAAAATTCTTGTGACTTGTCCTTCTGTTGTGCTATATAAACATGGGACGCTAATGACGTTTGACCGAGTGGTCAAATGCTCGAATATTTGCCCAGCCGTGGTCATTAGTAGACTCAACTACTCTACCACTACGTGGTCTACACGTGACCGCGGCCATTGTAATGTAACCGAAACGTCGAGGCAATTATTACTAGTTTAGTTAAGTTTGATAACAGGGATGTTATGGAGCTCCGTATCCGTAACCGAAACTATCGGATATCCGAAATAATAAACTATCCGTAACCGTAACCGAATCCGATATAAAATTTTCGGATAGTTTCGGACAGGGGTGGAGTCTAAATGCGACATGTTGTGAAAGGTTTTTGTTTTTACCGGCCGTGCCGACAACTGCTGTGCGCGTCTTCTGCATCTATTGTTCATTATTTTATTGCTAAATCCCGCCCGGAAAGGTCCGCCCGGATTGCTACCACCATCTTGCTCGCTAATCTTGCCGTGAAGCAGCACTGCTTGCACTGTTGTGTTTCGGCGTGGAGAGTAAGACAGCCGGTGAAATTACTAGCGCTTGAGGTATCCCATCTTAGGCCTCTAGGTTGGCAACGCACCTTCAGTCCCCCTGGTGTTGCAAGTGACTATGGACGGTGGTGATCTCTTACCATCAGGAGACCCTGCTCGTTTGCCATCCAGTCGCATAAAAAAAACACGAAAGTTTAAAGACAGAGATGGTGACCCTATTCGGTTGTAATTTGTAACTCCGTTAATAATATCTTGTCAGCATTCAATGTTTTAAGTAACATGGTTTGAGGATTGAAGAGATTGCAAAGTTTGCGGCTCTGAGTCAAATACCGATGTAATTTCTACAAGAACAAAAGCTTGTGTTTCCAAAGACTTGGGCTGTAGTGATTCTTGGTGGGATTTGAACTTGTAAGGAGATTCACTTGGAAATAAGATAATTAAAATACGGCGTGAAAGACGGACAAACACACACACACACACACTTTCGCCTTTATAATCCATACTAATATTATAAATGCAAAAGTTATTAAGTAAATCTTTTTTAGAATATAAGACAATGTTTGCATGCCAATGTACCTGGCTAGACATGTCATACATAGCGCATTTAGCACTATTTTATAAGACCATTTTACCATGACTAAAGCAAAATAAACTATTTCATGTCAAGTGTTTTTGTATGTCGGTGTGTTTGTCCGTCTTTCACGTCGTAACGGAGCGACGGATCGACGTGATTTTTGGCATAGAGATAGTTTATGGTCCCAAAAGTGACATAGGCTACTTTTTATCCCGGAAAAATGCACAGTTCCCGAGGGAACAGCGCGCGATAACCGAATACCACGTGCGAAAAAGCTAGTTATAAATAATTAAGATTATAAATAAATATCTGTCTAGGTATTTACTGGTGCATCGATTTGGAATGAAAGCAATGTATGGTTAAGTAAAGCATTACTGTTTTGAATTTCCACCATCACCAATAATTTAAGAGCATTTCTGGACTCAAAATGGCGTCCTGATAATGGACCGGGCGGCTAGATGATAAAAATTAGGTTAATTATCAATTTATGAGTCGCGCGCTCTAATGGATGACTAAGTCCCATTAATGTTCATTATTATTAAGGATATTCGCATTGTCTTTCCGCCTTTAGGCGTGGAGACTTTAGAAATAAATAGCTTTAGATACACCGGGAGATTCTGCAGCTATCTGTGCCTGTGTAAGTTTTCGGTTACAAAATACGTCTCGATCGCGTTCGCGTGAAAATTCGAACATCGCAAACGTTCCGTTAGAGGCGCTGTTCGTGTTTCCATACAAATTGAGATTTTAACGCGAACGCGATTGAGACGTATTTTGTAACCGAAAACTTACACTAAGAGCCGATAGCTGCAGAATCTTACACTAAGGGTACTGTTCTCCGGTATTGGTGAAGCGTGAGTGAAGCGTCTTAGTTTCAGTTTGTGCAAAATATCGCGATTCAAGTGTACATGCATCTTTCCAGACCTTCGAAGCAAGCCCTCTCATTCTGAGAGGAGACCTGTGCCCAGCAGTGGGAGTATATAGGCGGGGATCATGAAGAGTATATTTAGTGGATGTATGGTAGATAATATCCAGCTGATATCTGTAGTTCGCATTTTCAAGTCTGTTGCCCAAAATGTAGGTAAATGGTTTTATTTATTTATTTGAATTTAAAATTTAAGGGCTTCGTCATTGCAATCATGTTATTATTATCCATTGCAGTCGTTCCCTCATGACTGAGGATCGTGGTCATCAACGGGTGGTCTACATTTGGATAGGATTATTTGTTACCATTGGCTTCTGTCCATGGCAGCCCTGACGACGACGGAGCTAAACCTCGGGGCCTTAGAGTCCCTAATTTGATCGGTCCATCTGGTAGGAGATCTGCCCCAGGCTCATTTAACATTCGTATTCCCAACTACGATCAGCTTCTCTAGGCTCTCATCACCCCTTCTCACTATGTAGCCAAAATAATGATGAAATGATGTTATTATTATATTGTATTTCTAAATAAAGAAGATAAAATACTGTAATAACACCAAATCTCCTGAGTGCATTGTAAAATAAAATGATAAATGCAATTAATTTAATTCAAAATGGATCCCATGCTATTTTACAACACGCAACGTTTAAAAAATTACAGATAACAGATTTGAAAATTTGCGATACGTTTTCAATGGAAAAAAGACCTTATGTCTATATAGATAAAGTTGCTTGGCGCGTGGCATGCGCGTGCGCCGACTATTTGACGGACATGCGCCAGACACGGCTGTGTCGGCGTCATTCATGTGTGGTCCAAGCTAGAAGCATTAGACTTTCAATATTAAAACTTTAAATATGTTTCGTAGTTTATAAATTCATGTAGTTTTATATACATGTATAGTTAAAAGTGTGTAGTATGTTTTTATAGCGGTCAGTGGGTCACCGACGGTGCTGGCTGAAAATCAGCGCTGGGGCGTTCTCAACGTCTCAGCATCATGCTGAGCCAGTGTCCGATTTACAACCGCAATGACACATCTTACTACCTATCTATGTTGTCGCACTTAATAATATTGTTGTGTCTTGTGTAGGGTTGTCTATTGCTGTGTTATTTCTTTCTTTCTTTAATATTTGTTTTCTCTTTCATACATTTTTCGTAGATACACTTCATGGAAACCGATTACATTTGGTTTAATTGTATTTTTATCAGCCCTTCTTGAACCAATGGATCAAGAATTGAGCTAAATATTGTGGTAGTGGATAAAAACATCTCAAGAATTATTTGAGTTGATTTATTGCTTTATGTCAAAGTGTATAATGAAATGGCATAGGTGGGCCAATCAACTTTTTTACCGACACTTTTGGCGTCGTTACCAAAAGTCTCTGGCGTTACAAAAAAATCGTACTTCCAACTTCCAACAAGATATTCCACGGTTTAATAGGTTGAACTTACGTAGGATGGCATGTATTCATGTACACCATCTAATAAATTACAGATAAAACATGTTTACTTACAAAAGTCTGCAATTGTTTGAAAAATTTCGCGGACAGATTAGTGTCGGTAAAAAAGTTTATTGGCATAGGTATGTTTATAATATGCAAAACACTACTTTAAACTGAACAATTATCATCACTACGGGTCTTATAGTCTTCTATATACTGTATAAGCAAACCACAACTAATCTATCTTCTCAACTTTTAAAAGTTGAATTTACTACATTTTGATAGTCTCCACTCCCTCTTCCCGTAAACCGCCGCAGTTTGGTGAACGCAATGGATCGATCTCGCATTAATGTATTTTGGGAGGCAAGATTAATATTTTTTGGCACACACTCAAGTTTCTTTGCTAAGAGCGGCTCTGGGTTATAATTTTTACATTGGAATGTATGGATAATGTCTTTATGCGATTACTCTGATTACTCGGAGTTGTGCAGAATTTGAGTTGTCATCATCATCAAAGCATAGCAAACCATATTGTACTTTTTTCGATGGAGCAACTGCGACTTATCGCTTGATTCCACCAGACCAGATAGATAGATAGATAAAAAAATTGTTCCCACAACACATACTCGGCTTAGTAAATAACAAACAGTTGTAAAGTAACATAAAAATTATCATGATGATTCAAAAAATAACATGGAACTGTTCCACCACCACTAGCATTTTGACTTCTTGATATGGTCCAGCGCTAACGTTCTCCCTCCTTGGTTGAAATAATTTAAAACTGGTCTTTTGTCCCCAAAGTATTTGTATATTTGTAAAAAATACTATTGTGTTGAATAAGCGTCTTATATTCGTTCCTTTTTTTTAATCGACTGAATGGCAAACGAGCAAGTAGGTCTCCTGAAGGTAAAAGATCACCACCGCCCATAGACACCTGCAACACCAGGGGGATTTCAGATGCGTTGCCAACTTTGGCCTAAGATGGGATACCTCAAGTGCCTGTAATTTCACCGGCTGTCTTACTCTCCAAGCCGAATCACAACAGTATAAGCACTGCTGCTTCACGGCAGGATTAGGCAGTAAGTCCGGACGGACCTTGCACAAGGTTCTACCACCTGCAAAATGATATTTTCTAATATTCCATCTATTCTATTACCTCGAAATAAGAAGCAGAATTATTTTATGAATAATACAAATGTTTCTTCTCGCGTCTTGGATGTTTAATATGTAAGTACGTATTTAGCTATATAAGTATGTTAATCCGGTGCCTAGTACAAGCTTTGCTTAGTTTGGGACTAGGTCAATTGGTGTAAAGTGTCCCATGACCATGACCATGAAGTGTAATGATATAAATGAGCAAAATTAACGAGTGAAATTATAATTTGACATTTGCGTATGATTATGCAATTTAGCTCTATACTGTCGTAATTGTTGGCCGCTTGGCATTAGGCCAAATAATTTTGCCGTTGCTTATTTTATTTGCAGAAGAATATTTAAAACAAAAATAATATTTTAGACTACAATCACAATCTAGTACTCATCATCAACTGAGAGCATGATAGCTGAAGGGTCGTACTGATATCAAAGTCAAAGTCAAAATCTCTTTATTCAATTTAGGCTATGATAAGCACTTATGAACGTCATAAAATCTACCACCGGTTCGGAAAAAACCTCTGTTGAGAAGAATCCGGCAAGAAACTCAACGAGGTATTCTTTTTTTTTCTAAAAAACAGATTCACAATATTTAAATGATATCTATGTACTACATTACAAGTATTTAACAAAATTTTATTTTTAACACAGTAGGTTCACTATTTGAAGGGATCGCTAGTGCGGATCGGAATTATTTCCATCGAAACAAAATTAGGCGTTGAGCTCTACGTGTTTCATTATTCATCTTGATTGTGGAACTAACAACAGTTAGCGGCAAAAAGCTGTATTTGAAAAGATGCAACAACCCCTTTTACTCGTCTTTTACCTTTCTTCAACTTACTTATTCCAACTATAAACATTTCTTAGAAAATCCATCCTCAACTTTGCCTTTGTAGTCAACCAAAAGACCAACTAATGGCTAAGAATAATAGTTTCCTTCAAAGAATAAACTAAATTCCTTATCTCAAATATTTTCCGTTCGCCCAATTAAGTGGCATGGTTGCCTGCTCAAGCGTAAACGCTTGAAAGGGAACTGGTAACCCTAAATAGTTGTGATAAAAGTATTAGACGGAATTGAGAATATTGGTTTTAACGAAGATGATAAATATCATAATTACTTCTTCTCCTGATTATGTTTCATTTCATGGCCAGTTTAATGCTGCTGCCTTTTCAAGTCATGATCTAGTTTTTGCTTCCTAGATGATAAATGTTCTGCTATCAATTTAGTGAAAAATAATAATAACAGGGAAATACTGACCTGTATTTAGAACTTGTGATCAAAGTCGACACTTGTTGTAAAGATGAGTAGAGTATGCTGAGTGGGGCACGACCTCTTTAAGCTTTTCAAGACAACGCGTTTTTTATTTTTGTCTTATTTTAATATTATTCATTAGGTACTCTTAAACTCATACACAATATAATAATTTCGTTAATTTCCAATAGAGCTAAAAGCTAGTCTAACCAAGATAGAACCTATTTCAATAAGGAGGAAAAGACAAAAGAGATTTTTTTTTAATCCATACACGAAGTCCATAAAGAGCTCTCGAATCAAAGACAATCTAGAGGTAAACGGCAAAGGCGGATTGCATTTTATATTAAATTTCCCGCGGGACACTGACGTCATTATACAATGAAGCAAAAGCTTTGGAATGCGGGATAACGGCATTTCAAAGACGGGGAATTTAAAATTTCTTATAGCATCGACTTAGACTAAACAAATCAGTCAAACCATCATTTGTTCAGCAATTTTATTAGTTTTTAAATTAAACGTCTTCGATTTGAATATTGCAGGTTTTGGAAGGTCTGAAATTACAGTTTGGCCAATTGCATCAAGGAGAATTGAAGGAGGAGAGCTGGTGATGCGATGTCGAAGGTAAGGCCCAGGCTTAAGCAAGGACCCCCACAAAATGCTCACAAAATGCTCTGGCACACCACATTTATAATTAAACGGATTGGAACAAAAAAAGTGATTTTTCGTTGCTGTCTTCAGGACTCAAGGAACAAGTACGAAAATATTTGCATAGATTGCGTTTTTAGGATAGAGTTTTTATTACGTTGGTGACATTAAAATCCGAACTCAAACACGAAGAATCAAAGGCTAAACCTTCTGCAGAGCTTCACCATAAAAATTGGGGACTTTAGCTATCCTAGGGCACAAAAGGACTTCAAAAATGGGGTAGTCGGCAATTGGCAGTTACCTTGCAGTCGGAATGCAGCCTGTGCATACAGTCCTTTAGGGCATATCAGACCAAGCGTTCACTGTGGCCAAAATCGATCGGATAGATTTAATTTAGTTCAAGCAACCAAAGTAACTAGAAAAACTTAGATTACATGAGATATCTGTGACATTCTTGTTTATGCTTATATCGTGGGTGTGTTCGACAACTTTATGTCACGTTGGTGATTGATTAAATAATTAAATGAGCCAATCGCAAAGAAGACTGTGAGCAAGTATTTTGGATGGCGAACGGCCTTCGTCACTATTCGAAGGTTTAATTTAACAGACTGTAATGTCAAATAGGCCTCTCGACTCGACACTAATGCTATCTAGCGATAAGTATTTCGCCTGGATTCCATTTGTGGCATTCAAACATGACGGATGTAGACAATATCTAATTTTGCTATTTCTGTTTCTTTGGCCAGTTGAAGAATAATTTTGATAGTGTTTTATGCGGCGATTAACCTTAACAGTGAACTGTGATCACAAAATTCTATATTGCTCTCGTGTCTGATATTTTTAATGCGCAAGTTGTCTCCACGTGGTTTCTGGAATTTTACTGTCAAGTTACAAAAACTACAATCACCGTACAACGTGCCTCTCAAAGAGATTACTTAGATACTGGCGAAATTGACCTATTAATTAGGACAGAAAATCCATATTTTAAAAAAGAAGAAGAAAATATTTCGCCTGTCAAAAAACCTTCATTAACCTAAAAATAGGGCATTGGACGATACCATAACTAAAAATACAATCACGATCATACGTTATGTAATGTGTACTGAGCACGCTTCATTGGCGAAAAGCTTTTTTCGCCGCATAAAATCCCAGAAGCTTAAAAGCTTTATTTATTTATTGCAAAGCTTTTACATTTATCGCCGTATAAAAAGCTCGACGTTAACGTCCGTGTGATGTACGCTTTGGCAGGATGTTTGAAAGATAAACTTGATATTCTAAATAGTTCGTCTGAGAATTATCGGAAATAAGTAATCTTTGTTACAAAAATTAAGTGCTCTATCTCCTTAGAATAAGCACTATTTTTATGCCCTACTAGCTTATGCCCGCGACTTCGCGCGGTGGCGCCCTCTACCGGAATAAAAGGTATCCTATGTTGATTCTTGGGGTTCAAACTACCTATATACCAAATTTCATCAAAATCAGTCAGTTATTTCGACGTGAAAGCGTAACAGACAGATAGACAGACAGAGTTACTTTCGCATTTATAAAATTAGTAGGGATATTACAAGCGAAGCAGAGCATGAAAAATCTGATAAATTAAATTAGTCCTTTTCCACGTTCGAGCCCATTTCGTGCCATTATCGTTATCGTGAAGGTCCATTATAAACGTCAAAAAAAGGTCGTTACTTAAAATTTGTATAAACAAGTTTTTGATAAAAAAAAACATTTTTAATACAAGCTTTTAGAGCCGACTGTACTTTTTGTTGTCTGTACTTGCATTATAAACTACATTTGCATAACAAATTTCTAGTCGATGCCATTAACCTTTGAAGAGTTTCATCCTGCGGAGACGATCCTGGCCGGACTACCAGATTATTGTATTGTCACTCAATTTACATAAGTATACCAAATTTCAAGCTAATCAAACCACTGGAAGTTGGTCGAATTTAACTTGTAATATTTGATTAAAGACAGACAGACGGACACGGGACAGGTGAAACTAAATAAAAGTTTGTACAAACAAAGTTATTCCCAAGAAGCATTCTCTTGAGAATTGCATCTTCTAATTATATGTATAGACCTACATAGCTAGTCATAAACAAGTCACAGTGAATGACAATCAGTTAAAGTCAATCACAGACGTTTCAAATTTTACCTTTGCTTATTTTAAATATCGATAACGGTTAACTAACGGTTAACGGTTAAATACGAACGTAACAATTGGTTACAAAAAAAGTAAATTGAATCAGCTGAGCTAATACAAAACTCGAAACTCGAAGTTCGTGTCGTGCGGTCCCTCTGACTACACTATTCAATACGAGAGCGAGAGGGACGATACGATACGAACTTCGATTTTCGAATTTCGTGGTAGCCTTGCTATACAGACGATAGCTGCAGGGCTACTATGAAGCTTGAAATTCGTGACGTGCGGTCCCTCTGACGCTTACACTATTCAATACGAGAGCGAGAGGGACGGTACGATACGAACTTCGAGTTTCGTAGTAGCCCTGCAGCCTATATGCAGCGTGACGTCGATTTTGTGTCTGGTCTTGATCTACAGACAAACGGACAACTAAGTGACCCTATACGAGTTTCTATCTCATCATCATCATCATCCCAGCTCATTTACGTCCCACTGCTGGGCACAGGCCTCCTCTCAGAATGAAAGGGCTTGGGCCGTAGTTCCCACGCGGGCCCAGTACGGATTGGGAACTTCACACATACCAATGAATTACTGCACAGGTGTGCAGGTTTCCTCGCGATGTTTTCCTTCACCGTAAAGCTCGTGGTAAATTTGTAATTTCGCACATGATTTTCAAAAAATTCAGAGGTGCGGGCCGGGGTTTGAGCCCACGAACCTCTGCTTGAGAGGCGATAGGTCAATCCACTATGCCACCACGGTTATCTATCTCACGCAACCCTAAAAACCCCGCCCACTATGTCTAGCACTTGCTCATTCATCGTTACGTGAGTGAGTCAAATAAACACGACACCTCTAAAAAGCTCACAAACGCCGAAACCAAACAAATTATCACTATTTGTGAGTCCGTCATACAACGGACAAATGTTTGCCAAGCGTAACAATGTTTGTGAGTCCTTCTAAGGGCAATAGTAATGGTCTGACACCTCGTGTTTGGTCAAATGTTTGGACAACACTCGAGACTATTTTTATAACTTGTTGATGTAATGATCGAGTGGGATTTAGATGTTTACTGTCGAAGTTATATCAAGTAAGAAGACTAGATAGATAATGGTTGATATGGCAGACGTGAGTAGGAGCAACCCTCAGTAAGATTGGATCGAAAATATAAACTGAAATATAGATGCACAGAAAAACCAGAAAAATAAGACCAGCATTGGGAACCGTACCCAGGTCCTCGGCATTCCGTGACGCGTGCTATACCACCGCTAGACAACGGTACAGACACGAATTTCTCCTATGCACCACATATTTCAGCTTGTTTGTTTCTTATTTAGCCACTTAAGCAGCGACACTAGCGACATCTATGCCGTAGCCCTCATCGAGAAACTTTCGGTACTCCATCGGAACTAACGGTATAGCACGCGGCACGGAATGCCGATGATCTTGGTTCGATTCCCAGCCCTAGTCTTATTTTTCTGGTTTTTCTGTGCATCTATATTTCAGTTTGTATTTTCGATACGGGTTTTACGGGAAGTCCGTAAAAGTACCAAAAATTAGAAATTGAAATAAAAAATACAAAAAGATTCCAAAAACTAATCTTTTTGTTTTCAACATTAAAAAAAAACGTTAATCTCACAAATATTGATACATAAGTCGGCATCAAAAGTACCTGCACACTTTTAAACTTAGTTGTTAGCAACGTACGTTATTAATTTCTCGTACGTTAATAAATTGGTTGTCTGGAAGAGATCGCTTTTTAGCGATAAGACCGCCTATTGTCTACCTGATTTTTTTGTAATGTCTCTGTACTGTTTGTTGTTGTTGTTGTTGCTGTCCTATGGTACCCCAGTGGTACAAAGGGCCTTCGTGAGACGTCGCCATCCGCTTAAAAAGCGTACTGCTTTTGGTGACCAATAAAGAATATTGAATATTGAATATTGTACTTAATACCATACAAGTTTGGGAAACGTGCTAATACGACAAAGTAAATAAGTGATCCGTTACTTTTGATGCTGACTGTACGATATGCCTCTATGTAATAACTAACTGAATCCGATAGAGTTGCTCTTGCTCACGTTTTCAGAATCATCTGTAGCTTTAATGTCAATTTGACTAGGGATTTTGGGCGAAAGATATTCGAATGACGGCGTCATTGTAAAAAAACGGCCAAGAGCGTGTCGGACACGCCCAAAGTGGGGTTCCGTAGCCATTAAGAAAAAATTAAGACATATTTTTCTAAGGATTTCGTAATTTGTACGGAATATTCCAAGTTTAGGTATATTTTATACCTTAGGCTGCTATTACTCCTAAATTACTAATAACATTCAAGAAAACTTATAAGCTATAGTTTACCTTGTAAGTTTGATATACTTACTGCCATCCTAAATTTTTTTCAAATTTTTCCACCCTCACTTTACGTCTATAGGAGGTACTTACTCTAAAAAAAATTTTTAATACATATAATAAAAAAATAGTCGGCATAGTTTATATAATATTCGTGCAAAATTACAGCTTTCTAGCATTAATAGTCCCTGAGCAAAGCCGCGGACGGACAGACAGATAGACATGGCGAAACTATAAGGGTACTGTTTTTGCCATTTTGGCTACGGAACCCTAAAAACCAGAAAATATCTGGAGCCGGAAATCAAACCGGGGTCTACACAATACAATGACACTTTATTAAACACAACATAATAAGTAATAAGGAAAACACAAATCGCTTCAGAACAATCGCAACTGAACGGCATAAATTAAAGTAGATGCATTTAGTGCATAATAATTTATAGGCTGTCTCTAATCCAAGGTTCGACTTTACTCACATAACTGAGCTGGCCATGTTTACCGCATGCCAGATGAGTTTTGGGCCAAAATAACCACCGGCGAGCATAAGGCGACCTGGCAGACCTAGACGGCGATGGCGGGATGAACTAGACTTCTTCTTGAAGGACTGGCCTTTGTATGCAGGGGAGTGAGAGCAGTGGAAGTATTAGGGGGAAGCCTTTGCTCAGAAGTGGGACAAAATAAGCTAACAACAATAATAATAATAACAATAATAACAGAGCTACTTTTGATCTGCAAGTTTTTTAAAATACGATCCATGTTAATTTTATTAATGTGAAACCATGTTTTTTAATGTGAAACCAAGTTTTCTAGCGATGGTTTTTAGGTATGTTTATCAAAATTGGTTCAGCCGTTGAAGTGGCAAAGTTAGGTTATAAAGAAGCTGAAGTTTACATACGGATCCAGTTTTGACTGGTAACTTCACTCACATAGCATTAAATTGTTTCGTAGTATTCTAGTATTAGCACCAAGGATACTTATTTTTCAGTTGTATTTAAGACTAAAACAAACATAACAAAAAACATTAACAACAAAACAAACAAAACATTAACATTAGTTGTATAAAACATTATTATCTAAGAGCCTCCCCCATAGACCTTCAGTTGCCTCGGTCGGAATTTGCTCGCATAGACCGTGAACGACTAACTTAGGTTATAACTAAGTAACTAACATCACTATGGTGACACTTTTACTTATTACATTACCAGATTGTTTCCCGCTTGCCAGTGAAAACAATGATACCTGAAACAACAAAATAAAAGTTATTAGGTTTATTTATTTAGAGTAAAAGCGCCCCCTTTATCATTTCAAAGTTCAATATCTCAAAAACGGCTAAACCGACTTTGATGAAACATTATTATCTTAGAGCCTCTCCCATGGACCTCCAGTTGCATCGGTCGGAATTTGCTCGCATACACCGTGAACTTTAATCAGGTCATCCGTCCATGTCGTTTTCTCGCTTGCCGATCCGCGGTCTCCACTCGAGAACCTTTCGGCCCCAACAACCATCTGTTCTCCGTGCTAAGGCCTATCCATTGCCACTTCAACGAGCTAATTCGCTTGGCTACGTATCTCCTCATTTCTGATTCGTTCCCGTAGAGAAACCCCAAGCATAGCTCTCTCCATAGCTCGCTTACATTAAATAACAAAGAAGAAATTAAATTACAAAATAAATACTAAAATAATTATGCTAGTTCCTTAAAACTAAACTAAATCTAGAAATGACTCCCGCATAATTATCTTGTTTCGTTTTTAATCTATTGCCCGGCATTTTTGTTTGTTAATAAACTATGACACCCTATAGTTAGAATTCCTGATTTTGTTTTGTTGTTCTACCAACTCTACATGACTACATGTGTTCAGAAACACTATTCGTTTATGTGTAAAATGGAACTTACAATTTTCACAAACCGGATGAAACCAATTCAAACCAGTTTCCACCGGTAGTTTGGCCTAAACATGGGCTCACCCTTGACCCATTCCATTAAATCTAATAAACAAAATGGAGTCCTCGGTAATGGGAAGTTATTTGGGTCAGTCCATTTTTCGCACGCCACCTATTTTTAACGGAAATACGATTGTACTTTGAAACCTTGCAAGAGTACTTTTTCTGATAACTTTTACTCACTAGGGACACACGAAAGGCAATATTTAGGTATAACGTGGTATAACCTTCGGAGCTTTTTCCACGTGTTTGTTCGGGTATTGGTGCCATAATGACAGCTACATGCATCGACATCTGTTAGGCTGAATGTTTCTTACACCAAAACGGCGCACAAAATTTGTTCGAGCCGGGTTTGTGTTTGAACCTACGACCCTCTGCTCGCCACGGTTTAGAAGATAATAAATAGAACCGAAAAAAACAGTCCAGTAATGTTTTTGGAAATGAATTTACTGGAACGAATAGTCTATATACTCGTTACATTTAAATTACTTTTTGCATGGCATTTGCAAATTTGCGACAACTGAAGACCACCCGCAGACGGCCATGACAGTCAATGGTTTTTGGATAAAGGTCTCTACTCACTGCACCGTAACATACTATGACCGTAGTAGGAACGTGCCAGGCAAAAATATAATCATTTGTGAGGAAAATGCACGGAGCGTCAAAACGGTGCCGATTTGTAGTCCGTGTCGTGTTACGTTCCGTGCCTGATACGGTCATACTACGCCTACGGTATACCTTAACCTATATCCTCAGTCGCCTCTTATGACATCCACGGAAGAAATGGAGAGGTGTAATTTTAACCCGACACCACACGGGAGGTTGCAATAATAGGTGTAACTAATTACTGCATTAAAAGTAAATTGCACGTAAAAATATTAAGTACTTAAAAAGAGTACCTAAATGAGAACAAGAAACCTATAATTAGTCATTCGAACGTCTTAGCAGTGAGTGAGGAAGGAAAAATAAAAATCTTCGGTAAATACGTGAACGATAATAAAAGATTGTCGGAGTTATGGTTTTCCCGCAAAGTAACTATGAAGTAAGGATTACCTATTTACAGTATTTTTATGTTAACTCTATTTGCTAGTAAAATCATGTTTTACTTCAACCCTTTTCGCTTTGGTCCATGGGGTCCTGTGTCTTAGACCTTATAAAGAAATATCAAAAGCACACTACACTATAAGTTTAGTTTTAAGTTGAAGGGTCATACTGAAAACCAGCGCTGCGGCTTGCTGTAGCGCTGTCACCCATTTAGTTATGTCTCGACTGTTGAACTTTAAATTAGCTACTTAACAGAATTCTAGACCACTAGATTTATTTTCTTCCTTTTAGTTTTGGCAGTCGGGATTTTTTTAATTTAATGTGTTTGCAATGTTGAACGTTTGAAACTCAGAGTTGAGGGTTTTTCAACATTTGAAAGTGTAACTTCTTTATCTAAAAACTTGTTGTCCGTAGTCAAAATACCATATTGGGACTTATCACGCTATTTTTACACCAGTAATATTTACCTCGACGTTTAAAACTTGTTGTCCTTACATCTGTGTATAGTAAATGCTATCACAGTGCTACAATTTAGCAATGTCATAATCCTAATGCTTACCAAAGTTCCTCGATCCCCTCGATCGACGCCATCTTGTGAAATCGACCGAAAGCTATCGCGAATCAAATGGAACGTGGAATGGAATCTAACGATTCTATCCATCGACAAAATCTCCGATCAAAAACGAAGAAACTGGCGCCCAAAACACGAGCGGGCGCGATTCACTGATTTTAAAATTGATTGTGTGCTAAATTTTCAAAAGTTTTTAAATTCAAACTTAATTATATTCGTACCACTGGTATTTTATTGACTTTGATTGACTTAAAATCTTCCCAGTCAAATCGCTATCATCTCTCAGATGTAGAAGAGATATCAGTAAGAAAAAATATTGACAAAAATTTTTCATAACTATTTGAAGTAGTAGGGTAGTAGGGTAGATAGTATTTATTTAAAAAAGAAAAAGAAAGAAATGTATAATCATTAAAGTTAATAGTTTCGTTTAATCATTTCAGTAGTAAACTGAAAACTTTCCGTTACGTTTTAGAACATCTTCCTCTTACTAGTGACTTCTCTGGTCATGCGAAATACCGAAGGAAACTTTTTTACCATGAAGCAAGTAAATTTAAAGCACAGTGAAGGCTTTTTGCACTGTAGATTAAAGCGAGCTCCGTAAACGCTCGCTGTCACGTGTAAACTGAGCGTTTACGAAGAATGTCACTTCTTTTAAAGCCGCAAGGGGTTGCGCGCGCAAGCTCATAAACTAAATGCTAGCGCGCCCCATAAACTGGCCTTATTAGGGGAAAGCCTACACACCTTTATTGCAACGGGTCAGATCATCTGTTTATTTTAGTTTAAGGCCGTTTAGTCTTTATCGGTTGTTCTGACTTATTGGACGGGACTGGCCTAATACTAATACTTGATAGGGGCGATTATGGCCTAATAGAGCTATATGGCCGGCGCTCCCCTTACGCAAATGGTGAAGATGGAGGTTCTGTTATCGTAGGGTGGGGCGCTGATTTATCAAGCTTGAAAGAATTACGTAACGGACAGCGCCGTCTAAATTGGATTAGGTGGGTTGGTATAAATTTAGATGTTATAGAGGTCAGTTGGCATAATGTTTTGTTTTAATATTATGTAATCTTCATAGAAACCTTAATATGTTGAGAAAGCTATAATTGGAGTACACGTTCATAATAGTGTAAGAGATTGCGTAAATTTGTTTGTTTTTGCTTGTTTTCTGTTTAAGAAAATACCTATACCTAGGTATTTCGCGTATTGTGTAAAGCAACTTTGACATAGGTACTTAAATAAGAAAGAAAGAAAGAAAACATTTATTCATGATATGACATGACGTGATGTGGCATGGATAAGAATAATAATAAAAATAAAATAAGTCTTTTTCATGTGTGCCGTTGAACATGTACTTTGTTTGTTGACATATGTACATGTACTTTTTTTAATTTTGTCTAGGTAATTAAAAACTTGGTTTATCCAAGATCTCTGTACACGTAACATAAGATGATATGATATTTTACATAATTTACATAATAGACTTTCTTTGCACACCTTGTCAAATGTTAGGTACTTAAAACAGTTTCTCCTGATTTCGATAGTTGGTGTTCACTTACTTTGAAATAAATCAAGTAACCCAATTCCGTAATTTATTGTTTAGTTTATTGTGTGTCAAATGTTCCCACCACCTTCAAGATCTGCCTCTGCTCTGGCGCATGCCATCGATAAATATAAAAAAGCTCGAAATTTAAATTTGTGAGAGCAAGCACCAACAAACAGCATTCTAAAGGCAATAGCGGGTAGATATGATTGTCCGATTCAATATTTTTGGATTGGACAGATCAAGGGTGTTGCCCAATTTATTATTTAAAAAAAAACATGTTTTCGTTGTTAGTCAGTAAGTGTTACTAATTAAGATATAAGTCAACGGCTACTAAAATATTATGAATCTGTATGGTCTGAAATAAAGAAATTTTATTATTAAAACGATCCATAGACAAACGCTTCAAGTTTACAACCGGACCCGGAAGATGGCGGTGTATGCCGCGATGATTTAAGCTCCGTGTTATTCCCGACACTGGCAACCCGGTTAATATTTGATCAAGCAACACGCACATAAAGGGGAGTTTGAAATAGAATTCAGCTATAAATAAAACAATTGGTTTTGATGAAATGGAAATTTACGAAGGGAATAAAAAAGGCGTGTTTTACTACTTAGAGACACCTGTAAAGTCTGCTTGCTACTAACATTATGAATGAGAATGTTTATTAACACCCGACACAAAAAGAGGGAGATGATGATGTAAACTGCCAAAATTACTTATTAGTTGATATCTTGAACAAATAGGAACGCCACAGTGAACGACAACTCGCCACTTTTTTTTATTTTCAACTGGATGGCAAACGAGCAAGTGGATCTCCTGGTGGTGAGAGATCACCACCGCCCATAGACACCTGCAACACCGGGGGACCTTGTGCAAGGCCCGCCCGGATTGCTACCACCATCTTGCTCGCTAATCCTGCCGTGAAGCAGCAGTGCTTGCACTCTTGTGTTTCGGCGTGGAGAGTAAGACAGCTGGTGAAATTACTGGCACTTGAGGTATTCCAACTTGAGCCCTTAGGTTAGCAACGCATCTGCAATACCCCTGGTGTTGCAGATGTTTATAGGGTGGTGGTGATCTCTTACCACCAGTAGACCCACTTGCTCGTTTGCCTTCCGGTCGAATAAAAAAAAATTTTTTTTTTCAGCTATGTCGTATACGTATACAACCAGAGTTCTATTTTTACATAATCAATCATTACTCAAATGGAATTCCAGCCATTGCTTTTAAAAGCTTGAAGCTCATATTTCTAAACTTATAAATCAGTCAAAATATCAATGGCCACTTTAAACCAATACTTAAAACGTTTTCATGCTTCATAACCATTTTGAAATTTATACTTTATTATTTAGGCAGTAGGTTTTATTTCACCACCAGTAGTCTGGGATCGAAGGCGCGTCTCAAACAATCGTCGTTTATAAAAATAACTATAATGCTTCCGTCGTAGTGTAAGGGACAAGCGGTGGGCGGTGGATTTCTTGTAATACCGCGATACCGTCATCATCATCAGCTGGAAGACGTTTACTGCTGAACAAAGGCCTCCTTTAGAACGCCACAATAATATTTAGTACCTATAGGTGCAAGTTTTTAAAAGTATTCGGGACTGATTAAAAAACTTTTTTTTTTCTCCATACACAGACACTCCACCCTAACTTACATACAAGATGTACAAATAATGAAAGAAATAAAGAAGGAAAATTCATGTATTTGTTCATAACAACACAAGACATAACAATATTGAAGTAGGTAGATTAGAGGAAGGATAAAGTATCTCATTGCGTTTGCGAAACGGAAATATTATAATGTTAGTGTTAGTCCGAAATATTTCAATAGGTAAATAATTGACTTAGGTTCGAACTATAAACTGCAAATTGATTTTAGGTGAAATTAAATGAAATGAAATGAATTCCTTTCCTTTTGATGGTGTCTGCTTTAAAAATTCACAAAACGAGTAGAAAAATATTTATACTATGTGTGTTCAGTGAAAATAATCTTAAGTATTCCGAATTAAATTTAAGAAACAATGTAGGTACGTACGTAAATAAGTGAAAATTTTTCGAAGCAACCATTTCCATTTTTTTCCAGCGGAAATTATCTGTCTTTAACTCTACATAATATTTAAGCAAAGACACAATTGCTTATGGTTATCTAAAATGGCCACTTAATTTGAAAACAGATTTTTATAATTGATAGTATACTTTTCTAAATTCGAACAATCCTAGACGACTAAAGTTACGGGCAAAGACCTATTCAGTATGATTCAAAAATTAACATTCGAAAGGTGCTCTAAAAATGAACATAATTAAATTACCGCCTCATTACACTTCCCACTTCGCCAACAACTAAACTGACAAAACTGAACTCTAAAATATAGACAATAAAAACTATCTTCAACTGTCTATTCAAATTAATACCAATTAACACTACTGGCTTCGTTTTTCCAACTCATTTAATATTCGACCCTAATTCAATGCTGTAAAGTCGAAATGACTCCAACATTCTTGACAATTAGAAGCCAACGCTGCCACTTCTCTCCTACACTTGTGATTATTAGTTCATCAATTAGGACACTATCCACTTAGCTAGCAGACATTCAACATTGAATTTTATGTTTTTACCGGTAGGGTTCATTTCTAAAGACTAAATTTTAAAAAAGCGACAAAGTGTCAGTCTGTTTTGATGTAGTTTGTTTGTATTCTTGACCTTATTTGTGGTGTTAAATAAATAATATTTGTATTTGTATTTGTAAAAAACAAATGAAATAGAAATTAATTGGGTTAAAAATTGATGGTACCAAACTCGTAGCAATTTCACATCATCTCACTGTTACTGGGCTTGTAAATGTCCACGACAGTGCATAATGCACAAGTCAATTCTATATACTAAGTGTTTTAAATCACGCGGCCTATTTAGGGGTAGTTCTATGAGTGTTTCAACCGCTACCAGTTTCCCGTCGCATATATTAAAGAAATGAGTGACCGAAAGTAAGAAATTTTATTAATACCTAAGAATAATAATATTATGGGACATCTGACACCGGTTGACCTAGTCCCAAACTAAACAAAGCTTGTACTATGGATACTTTATTATTATTATATTATATTAAGGATTATTCGGGAATCAAACCCGGGACCTCATGCTTCATAGTCAGGTTCTCTAATGAATTGCAACTATCGAAAGCACATAGTATCGTTTTATAAAATCCATCCTTTCTACCTGACTCATTTCTTCAGTATAAGCTACTGGAAACGGAGAAATACCCATTACCCAGACAAGGGCGTTTGTAGTAAATAACACATAATTTGACATATCCAAAAATCTGTAGGGACCCTTCTGCGCGCGTGTCCAACTCGAACTTGGCTAGACGTAGATTTGAAAAACGCTCGTCGCTCATCCTTTGCGGCAAACCCATGATTATTAGTTCGATTATATCGATGAGTCATGCTCAATACCAGTAGCCGTATGTTTCCATTGTTACACACGGTACGTTGATCCAATCAGTGACGTCATAGAACGATATTGTGTAATGGAAATAGGTGCAGCAGGGCTACTATGAAACTCGAAACACGAAGTTCGTGTCGTGCGGTCCCTCAGACACTTATAGGTATTTAATACGAGAGCGAGAGGGACGGTACGATACGAACGAGTTTCGAGTTTCGTAGTAGCCCTGCTGTATTTGTGGCATTTAATATAAATATCATGAGTATTGCACAAAAAAGACAAAATAGTAGTTTTTTAACCCCCGACACAAGAAGAGTCACGTGGTGGCCTAGTGGTTTCCTATCGCTTCTCAAGCAAAGGATCGTGGGTTGAAACCCCGGCTCGCACCTCTGAGTTTTAAAAAAACATGTGCGAAATCAGATTTGAAATTTACCACTAGCTTTAAGCCCGCCTACACTCGCGCCGCGAAGTCGCTCCGTGAACCCGCGGCGTGAATTTACGCAGGGGTTCGCCCACAACTGTGTCCCTCCACACTCACGAAGCTTCGCAGTGTTGTTCGCAACTTCTAAATCCATCCCCCACAATGTCTTGTACGCTACTGCGATAAAACAGCGAGTGTAGCTGCGTTCGCATTCGTGCGCCGCGTACCCTTTGTCGCGGGCCAAAAAACCGCCACCGGACGGGAAACGCCGCGAACCGCGAGCGCGAAGGCGTGAACAACATCTACACTCGCGTTTCGCGCTTTTGCGGGCGTTCGCGGCGCAAGTGTACAGGCTTTACGATGAAGGAAAACATTGTGAGGCAACTCAGCAGGTATATAAACGCTCTTAAGACTCACTGATAGACTACTGATAAAACTTACAAGACCGCTCTTTTTGTCATCATCATCATCATCATCCCAGCCTCTATACGTCCCACTGCTGGGCCCAGGCCTCCTCTCACAATGAGAGGGCTTGGGCCATAGTTCCCACGCGGGCCCAATGCGGATTAAGTACTTCACACGCACCATTGAATTGCTTCGCAGATTTGTGCAGGTTTCCTCACGATGTTTTTCTTCACCGCAAAGCTCGTGGTAAATTTCAAATGAATTTCGAAAAACTTAGAGGTGCGAGCCGGGGTTTGAACCCACGGCACTCTGCTTGAGAGGCGATAGGTCAAACCACTAGGTCACCACGTCTTCCTACTTTTCAATACAAAGAATATATTTTTGCCTGATTCGTTCCCACTACGACCATGGTATGACACGCTGTAGTCGGGAGACTATAAACGACGATATGACGTGCTTTTCCAGCCAATACGTCACGTTTAGTAATACGGAAGACCTAAAACAGCCAATAGCGCCGCGCCTATTTCAGCCAATCGCGTCACTCCATTCGAAGGATGTCGCAAGGCCAGTGGCTATAACCATAGTTACGTACCTACTAATTAAACTAAAATAGACTAAAACATGTGGTAATTAAAAGGTAGGAATTAGTAGGTAGGGCCTTGTGCAAGGTCCGCCTGGATTGCTACCACTTGCTCGCTAATACTGCCGTGAAGCAGCAGTGCTTGTACTGTTGTGTTTTGGCGTGGAAGTAAGACAGCCGGTGAAATTACTGGCACTTGAGGTATCCCATCTTAGGCCATAGGTTGGCAATGCATCTGCAATACCCCTGGTGTTGCACATCTTTTTGGGCGGTGGTGATCTCTTACCATCAGGAGACCCACTTGCTCGCTTGCCATCAAGTCGATTAAAAAAAAATCTTCTCTTTGTGAGAGTGAAACAGCACCTAATAACATTATAATGAATTTAAAATAGTTCTTCATGCTACTTGAATAAATTAGAATAAGCTTTCTGCGAAGCTGTTCGAGCTTTTCCAAGCCTCTTGCACTCTACAATATTAAAATTGAAGTCAAAGGTAAGTTTCATTAAAATGTATGAAATATAAAATCCTTTCTTATTGGAAGGTACCTACGACTAAGAAGTGCGCTCTCACTAAAAAGTGAAGAAACTTATTTCAGAAAAACCGTGAAACGTCCTATACCTACCGCAGCTTAAACTTTGCCTAAAAGTTCATTGCCACGACTAGTACCATAAAAACTATAATGGTATAATTGTACAATTCAATAAAATCTAACAATTTTCACATTTAACACACCCCAACGTGGGCACTCTTGATTATATATGTCCCTGTTGTTGCAATTATCATCTATAAGGAATCAAAAAATTATAATAGTCACATCACAAAGCCAGCAGCCCGGTGTGCATATTAGTAAGCTGGAAGTGTCTACAGGATTGTTAGATTCTATTGAATTGGAGTATATCTCAAAAATGCGTCAAAACTGAGTATTAAGGTGAATGAACTTTTAGGCAGATTTAAATGGCGCGTGGTATAGTGAACTGAAGAGACATAGGATGATAGGACCTGTGATGCCATTCTCTGTTTTGATCAAAGAAATAGGGACGCCATCGCTTAAGAATGTTGTACCTACTGAGCTGGCAATGTTGCATTTTTGTTAGTTTTTCTCGATTATTCCTTAAAAACGTAATGTGCCAATTTTAATTAAAATCGAGCGTTCTAAAATCCCCTTCAGATTTTAGAAGGGGATTTTAGAAACCGGTGGGTGGAAAAATTTGAAAAAAATCAGGATGGTAGTAAATATATCAAATTTACAAGGAAAACTATAACGGTTAAGTTTTCTTGAGAATTATTAGTAGTATAAGAGTAAATGGCAGCCTAAGGTATAAAATATACCTAAACTTGGAATATTCCGTACAAAATACGAAATCCTTAGAAAAATATGTCAATTTTTTCGTGATGGCTACGGAACCCTATTTCTGGCGTGTCCGACACGCTCTTGGCCGATTCTTTAACAAAGTGTATCACTGATGTCTCCTGGGCTACGGTACAGAATAACAACACTAAAAAGTTGATTGACCCATAAGTAGTGAAACGAGTCCTTAGGCTCGTGTAACCTACTTTTCTAAAATTTACATATTACCTAATGCACAGTCGAACAAATTGAATCATGACATGACCCAGGTGGAACCTTTGTACTACTAATGTCATGTTGACATCTCATACTTTTGTCAAAGAAATCGTAGTGAAATTGATTATTAAAAGGTTCTATCCTGGGTCATGATTCAATTTGTTCAACTGTGCCATCAGGCAATTGGTCTATCAATTTTTAAACCCTATCAAATGAATATGTCGCTAAAGTCTAACTTTCAAGTTGACAGACACGTTTATTGGCATTATTGTTTTATGACATATAAACGATTATCAACTTTAGGGTAGACCACATATTTGGCTAATGGTGAACGATATGTGCCTGGTTTTAGAATAGGGCAAACCCCCCGTGGGTGTGGCAAAAGGCGACTTAGGTACCTAATGTGAGAGGCAGCGCTCTCTCTTCCCAACTACAGATTCCGGACTCCAGCGCCAGCGCCGGCTGTGAAAGGCAAAGGAAAATCACCACGTTATTTTTGCAAGAAAACAGCTAAGAAGGTTTACCCCTAATCCTTGGCTGACCCCCACGACAATTCTGTCTAGAGTAAAGCGACTTAGAAGAAAACGCGGTGCTTTCTTGAAATGTACGCTTTTACTATTCGTGTCACTATCCAATAAGTACACTTGCCATAAAAAAGTTCTTCATCATCGTCATCAACAGCCTATATATATCAGTTCACTGCTGGACATAGGCCTCCCCCAATAAGCACCATAGCGCCCTGTCCGAGGACGTCCTACACTACATTTGCCAAGACGCGGTCTCCACTCAAGAATCGTTTACTCCAGCGGTTATCGGTTCTTCGACAGATATAACCAGTCCATTGCCAATTCAACTTGCTACTTCTCTGAGCCATGTCGATGACTTTAGTTCTGTGTCGGATAGACTTGTTGCGGACTCTATCTTTCAGAGAAACTCCGAGCTCAGACCGTTTCATAGCTCGCTGAGCGACCATGAAGTGGTGGATTAGCCGTACTATGTGTGTCCACGTTTCAACTCCGTTTGTCATGACGGGTAGGACGTAAAAAGTTATTCCAAAAGGCATACTTACTATTGCAAAATGTACTACATTTAAAGGTCCGGCTACACTCTTACGTAGGTTTATATATATAGTTTTAACGCCAATTTTTGCGCAAATGTTTGCGCTTGCAAGTCGCTGCGTGTAGCCGGGCCTTAAGGCGCCTATTGGTTCGAAACATTATGGAAGAAGACGATACGTTTGCAAAGTGCGCTGTTTAAAAAAATATCTTGTCACTTTTTTAATCCTCCGCCGAGCCCTAAGGCTGTAATCACGAACAGCCATAAAGTCCGTTCGGAAACCGAGGCCCCGTTACTATGACGCAACGCTTGCAGACAACAAAGGGATTTGCATACGTTTCCGAACGCAACTGGGCCGCACGTCGCGTCTAGGGTTGCCAACTTGGAAAAACTATGAGGTGTAGTTTTTATAGTCAAATATACTACCAACAGGACTTATCACGCTAACACACGAGTAATGGGTCCAGATCGGCCCGCATACTTATTGGAAGTCCGAATGTAATGTTTGTCAGAACGATCGTTTGTCATAACTCTTTTTTCTCTGAATCTAATAGCTGTTCAGAATTGTTATAAAACAAACCTAACCTTACCTATAGTGTTCTATAGGATGACCACTTAAACATTTCAGAAATCTGTAAGGTGTCAGTGCGAAAAAAATTATGACAAACGACGATTTGGACAAAAATTACGG
Organism: Choristoneura rosaceana; assembly: GCA_037349165.1. Taxonomy (NCBI): domain Eukaryota; kingdom Metazoa; phylum Arthropoda; class Insecta; order Lepidoptera; family Tortricidae; genus Choristoneura; species Choristoneura rosaceana. Next base: position 9,340,245 of record JAZBNJ010000013.1, read on the forward strand.
TATGACTAGCGAACAGTATGCGAACTTTGGCGCTCTCACGAGTAATATTTAACTCGACGTTGTAGCAAATTTACAGTCTACTTGTCACCACGACGGCCACTGTAATGTTCCCGAAACGTTGAGGTAAATTTTACTCGTGTGTGTTAGCGTGATAAGTCCCGTTCGTGGTATTTTGATTATCCTCCTAACGCCCAGAGTCCTTTGTAAAGGACTTACATTAAAAAAAACTTATTCTAATTTTTAATCAAACTCTATCATTAATGACATAAAGTTTTATGTTCATAAATCGTAAATTTAACTTGTGCGTTAGGAGGCTATGAGTGAAAATCACGAATGTTTCAGAAAATCACGAGCCTTATGCCCAGCAATTGGATATATTTGGCCCAGTAATGTTTATGATCGATAACTATACAAAAGTACTCGTTCTTCTCTCGATTGACAGTGGCAACCCTGTCGTCGCATCGCACGTGTTCCTTTTTCAAATTGGAATCTTCTGTTCGGGAACCAAACGAAAATACACCTCAAAGCAATACAAGTAAGCGACTTTATAGTTCATTGAATGGGCGTCGTTATTGCAAATTTATGTTTACAGCTCGGAAATTGAAAGGTTTTCTATATTGTTGCTTAACGAGTTAGAATAAGGGTCTGGGGTGTGTTGCGTAAGCGTACGTGTATGTTTGTAAAGCGTGTCAAAGAATGGGTTGTTGTAGTGAATGGAGGCTTTAAACGTACAAATGAGCGTTATCTTTTCAATGTATGGCGTCGTACTGAATGAGGTTTGTATGTTTGTATGAAGATTAATATAGTATTTAATAGGTCAGATTAGTAAGTGGGTGGTCTAAAACTGTCGGTGTCCAGTTTGATGCTGTTTCATGGCAAGCATTTTGATAAGTAAATCATTTGCTGATTTGTTTGAAGTGAATGAAGACGTTATATTTCTTCACGAAAAACAGTTATTATTATCAGATAATGTATTTATAACAAAGTTCGCTCGGTGTGACACTTGAATTAAAAATTTTAGATTCTAAAGCGATGTGCGAGGAATGGGCGTTTTTTAAAAAAAAGTACCACTTCTTCTTTGAAAATTTGGAAAAATATGGTTTTTCCTACTCAGAATTAAGAGCACAATCGATTCTGATAGGTTAAAAAAATGTCCCTAAAAAAATGACAGTTTGGCGTCGTTTTTTTCATACACTCGGTATAGGCGCGACTAAACTGACTCATTAAATTTTGTATGAAAAACTGGGGACATTTTTTTAAATGATCGGAATCGATGGTTCTCTTGATTCTGAGTAGGAAAAGCCATGTTTTTTTTAATTAAAAAAAACCGTAAAGGGTAGGTACACTTTTTTTTTAAGCGCAGAATTTGTTTTTCATGGACCAATAGAAACGTTTCACTTACTTATATCCTTGTACAGCACAGCTCTTGCTACTACTTTGTCAGTTGTGCTGTGCGAGGATAGGAAAATTAAGTGTTTCTATTGGTCCATGATAATCTGCCCTATAAAAAGTTGGAAAACCCCCGATTTTGTCACTTCAAAGTTCAATATCTCACAAACGCCTGAACCGATTTTGATGAAACAAGCGTGTAAGAGCCATCGCTAGAAAACCTGATTTCAAAAAACTGCATTCGAATCGGTCTACCCGTTTATGAGCTACGGTGCCACAGACAGACACACATAGCGGTCAAACTTATAACACCCCTCTTTTTGCGTCCGGGGTTAAAAAACACATTCCTCGCAACCACATCCTCGCGCATATCTGGTGGAAACACAGCCTAAGCCTAAGTTCAGACCCTATAACCACGAAGTGCAAAACTCGAAGTTCGTATGTTGCCGTCCCGCTGACGCTTATGTCGTTTAATACGCGAGTGAAAGGGACGATGCGATACGAACTTCGAGTTTCGATTCTTAGTAGCCCCTCTACTATCTCATAGTGAAACAGGTGGTCACGTAAGCGTAATGTTTCATCCACCTCGACGTGCCGGCCATATCTTAGCGGCGGTCACGAGGAGACGTCCGCGTCGTGATCCACGGACGGTGCCATGTGACCCAACATTAAGGTAATTAAGTCCATTTTGTGTTATCAAAAGTACAGGGTTTTATATCTCGACTGCCTAGAGATTTTTATAAACTACTTTGTCATAGATTAATTTAACAGAAGGGTACTTAATGAGTTCATTTCGTTATGCATAGTCCAATTCTTTTTAAAATAGTTTTCAATTTTGAATCGGTTGGCTGCAAGCATTTAAAGCGACACTTAAAACAATGAAAAGCAAAGAAAAACCGCGGAACATTTTTTTTTCTATTTGAATTTATAAATAAATAAAGTGTATTTTAAAACTAATTATTATATTATGGATCCATTCCGATCATTGGCGATCCCTTACTTCGAATAACGAATTCACTGGGTTAAAAATTTAGTTTCGTTAAATACTTGTGATAGAAGTCATTAACACATTGTAGAAAAATAAAATACCTCGTTGAGTTTCTTGCTTGCTTCTCGAGTGAGGTTTTTTGGATCCGGGGGTAGATTTTTTTTTACATTCATAAATGCTTAATTGAGAGGAAGGAGAAAAGGGAGGCGTTTACCCTATAGAGGACTCCGTGTAGGCTATTTAAAAAAAGTGCTTGTTGTAGCCTAAATTAAATAAAGATATTTAGACTTCGACTTTGACTTTGATTTTGAATAGAAACCCCAGCGGCTGCTTAACGTGGCTTACTATTTGACAATCTCTGCCTGAACTCTAAACATATATATATGCCTATAACTAACATAGACCCAAAATCTATACACGTGTATTCTATTTTCGCTTATTGCGTCTCACGGGAGTCGAACCCCATCTCTTTGTTCGCGCGCGCCATTATGCCGCGTTGACATTTATGTGACACTTTACATCTGTATTCGTTGACATTTGACTCGGCAATGTTTTGTAGTTTGACATTATGTTTTAGTGTAACGATAATGTAAATCTATGTAATATTATTAAGCTTGTATTTTTTAATGTATTGACTGACATATATGACGATTGTAAGTTTACAAGTTAACAGTTATAACGATTTCGAGGAAAATATCTCGGGAAAATTCAATTTGTTGATTTTCGTAGGTATTTTATTACTTCTTAGCTTTTATACTAAATGAAATCAAAAGGATAGGTACCTACTCCATTTCAAATACACCAAGTTGACAATTGGTCGTCCGACACAAAAAAAGTTTATAAAAGAAGTGTCGGACAAACTAATCGGCGTCTCTGGCGACCAAAGAGCAGGCTTTTTCTTTGCCCAAAGACTGAGCCTCGCAGTGCAGCGGGGCAACGCGGCCAGCGTCTTGGGTCTAATCCAATGCCCCGCGCTGCGCTGCCTTTGGAAGAGGAAGCCCGTTTTAGTTAATTTATTTTAGGTATGTGTTTTTATTTTTATTTTTATGTGAAATAAATAATAAATAAGCCTTAGTATTCTGTGGCATCTATTTACAGAAACTAAATTTAGTTTTTAATTATAAATTTATCTTAGTGTTTTGTGTTTCGTACGGTGAGTGGGAAATCCGGAGACCCAACTACCCTCCCCCTTTTACTCCCCTCCCCCATTCCCCCCTCTTCTATCCCCTTCTCTTTAAACCAGCAACGCACCGGCAATGCTGTAGGTGTCCATGGGTGGTGGTGATCGCTTACCAATAAACACATCGTCAGGAGTCACTCAGTAATTTAAATACTGATTTGATTTCAAATGATATTTTTCTATATACATATTTTGGCAAATTATTACACTTAATTATGTACCTAGAAACAGCAAAAATATCATCGGACCGAAAGCATTTCTTTACTTTCAAAAACAATAAGAAAACGAAATAAATACCATAGTTAGTATCTAACAAGTACAAGTTTACAAACAAAAACAAAATGAAGTTCCAAATTGAACCGCAACAACAAACCGCCCACACAAACATAATAAATCGCGGTGAAAAATAACCTCAATATTATATTATCTAAGATTCCATTACTTGAGGCATTAAATAAAAGAAACGGCAAATATTTATCTTAGTTTATTTCCACTTCAAATCAAATTAGGTTCTCGTTTTTTGCAATACAAATTGAAACATTAAGCATTAAGAATTTACAAAGTAGTGACTAATCTGTTTTGCTGGTTACATAACTTCTTCTTTGATTGTTTTGTACGACAGTTGTTAACGTTTAAATTTCGATTACTTGAACACTGTTTTTTTAAAGTATCACGGGACTACTTAAGGCATTACGTCAGTCTTCCAAGCGACAATATTATCCAATCACGGTACTGGCCAAATTTTATAAATGTCAACATTTGTTCCAAGTTCAAACAAAGAAAGAATAAATCACAACAGTGCCAGCCTATCTCGAGCTCCCGCACCCCTCCCTCGCCTACAAATATTGGTCAAAACACAGGGAGTACAAAGACTTCCCACGGCTCAACTTAAATTAGTCCACCATGTCCTACATCTGGCTCCTACAAATTTCTTTTTCAACTAAAAAACGCTATGCAATTTGAATATAACTCTTAGAGCTTGCGCAATAAAGCCTTTGAAAGTATTTGGACGAGTTTTGAGAGCGAAAAGTTAAATTTGTTCTATTTTGTCTGGTTGCAACATGGAGTTTCAAAGACGTTACCATTTTGGGTATCGTAATGTTATTTAATTAGGCAAATGTTTTCTTTTGATTTACTGTTCTTTGTTCGTCGAGAGTAGCCTAGTTTCGAGAGAACTCTAGAAAATTAGGTGTTTGTTTCGTAAGTCTAAAATTAGGTATGAATTTATAATTATGAGGCTAGGAAACTGCTGATTCTAGAAATGTATAATTATAAGTTGTGCGTTGGGGCCATAATATTCTCGAACGTCTCCACGTGGATCGCCCAGCGTAGCGTAGGACGTTAATCAACGAGAAGATGGATGGATGACTTGGAAAGCCGCGGGTTCGGTACGTAAGCCGCTTCCAACCGAAGCAACTAGAGGTCAATTGGGGAGGCCTTTTGTTCAACAGTGGACGTCCTCCGACTGATATAATGATGATGATGATGGAGTGTTATTCATTGAAAAATAAAAAATCATGCTTATAGGGGTAAAAAATGGATTAAATGCATAGAAAATCGAAACCAATGAAGTTATAGACCTTAAATACACAAAAGGTGTCTTAAAATTCTTTCTGGATCATTGGGTTACTTTGAATTAACTATTTAAAGATTTTTTATAGGCTTTTTTGGTTCAAAAAAGTGGGGCCTTTGATGAGGCAGATGGCAATTCAATTGCAAGCGGTATAACTATATATACATGCTAGCTGCCATGTTAAAGTCTGGTAGTTAGTACTTTCTTTTGCAGTTAGAATGAAGCTTGTCTGTAGACTGTACACTGATCTTTCGGGTGTAAAATAATGAAAAAAAAAACAAAATTTAACTATAACGTAAAAAACTCTCAGCGCGGACAAACGCTATAGACTCATAATTTTCCTTCATTTTCTCTCCGCGCTGTTTGTTTTCTATTCTTATTGCTATTTAATATATACATGTATAGATAGGATAGTGCAAATTCAAAAGTTGCCAAGAACCGTGTATTTTAGACTAGTGGGTTTTCCCCATATTATATTTCGTGATTGTTTCTTTTGACATGATTTTACTTATTGACATAGACTACCACTAACATTGACATAATATGACTACCTATTATGTTTTCGTATGTTTGTAGGTAAAATTAATGTTTTTTATTTTATTTGGATATTTTATTTCATTCTAATTTTATTTTTGGCTATATTTCTTTGAATATTTAATATTTTGAGATTTTGTATGAAATGTAATGTATTTATTTATTTATTGTATAAGTGATGTACATAAAAATGAAGATGCTAAGTATAATTAGGTTAGTCCATGACGCCTTGTAAATGTAAAGGCACACAATAACAGTTAAAAGTATATTATAAATATGACATTAATGTGATAAAGAATACAAAATCTATTTTATTCGAAATTATGCTAAGTCATACACTAGTCATGCAATTTACTTATTGAATTTATTGATCTTATTTCATGTCGACAAGTTATTAAAGAATAAGATTATTAAAACCACAGGTAAATAATATAAAGTCAACGTGTATCTAAGTCAAAGTGAGAAATTATTAGATGACAATTATTCATTTTAAGTTTAATTTAATTTCAATCATTTTGAATGTAATTTCTCTAAGTAATAAAAATACATATATTTCACACGAAAACACAAGCTGAAACATGGATGCACAGAAAAATCAGAAAAATAGACCAGCTCTAAATGCAAGTTGAAATGTTGGTACTTATATAGGATAAATTCGTGTCTAGTCTCTTGTCCAGCGGTGGTGTAGGGAAATAGCACGCAGCACGGATTGCTGAGGACCTGGGTTCGATTCCCAGTGCTGGTCCATTTTTCTGGTTTTTCTGTGCATACGTGTTTTAGCTTGTGTTTTCGTGTGAAATATATAGACTTTCACGGAATGACCGTAAAAGTAACAAAAATTGGAGTTGTTAATAAAAAATACAAAAAGACTTCAAAAAGTAATCTTAATAATAAATCTATCTATCTACTCGTATTTGCCCAAAGGCTGATACCGGTATGGGATAGTGACCACTCTACACACTATTACATATTCTGTGACGCGGGCCCAATTCTTTAAATGCGGCGTGCCAATCATGATGATTGGGCCAAACCCCAAGAGGGAGTGCTCATACAATTTGCTGACGCTACTCGCTAGGGTCTTTGACCTCTAGTTTAGTGGCACTCCTGAAACTCGGTATTGTAGGTACTTGCATGAAATAAAAAGGGACATGACGTGTACAGTCAAATTCAAAAATAAGTTATCACTTTTGTACCTTGTCACTTTAACGTCATAATGTTTGCAAAGCCATACGAAACTGTGTAACGACTGAAGGTTCAGAAATGATAATGTCGTTGACTGTACCAGGATAGAACCTTTGTACTCTAATGTCATGTTGACACCCCATACTTTTGTCAAGGTATCGTAAGGACTCATTTATTTATAGTACTTGTGTTACGTCAATGTTACTCGTCAAGTTTGTAAATTTTACAATTTGAGTGAGTGAGTGAGTGACTGACTGACTGAATATGTTTGTTACTCCTTCACGCTGAAACGGCTGGACGGATTTGGATGAAATTTGGTATGTAGATAGTTGGAGAACTGGAATGAAGCATAGGCTAGTTTTTATTCCCGTATTCCCTCGGGATAGACTGAGCTTAGAGTCATAAAATTTGACATGATTGTTTTTAATGTGACGTCAATGAAAACCACGATTCAATTTTCGGGAATTCCCAAAGAAATTTTTAAAATATCTGAATTTCAATTAAGCTGCTGGATCTAATGATATACGTATGCGAAGCCGCGGTTAAACACTAGTAAAAAAAATAATTATATATTGGGCCATACATTTAATATTATTACCATGTAGTTTCTATCAGTAAACAGAGCCGGCTGCTAAAGTTAAAAGAAAATCAAGTACAATTTGTACATGTTAACAAACATCATCTTTCTAGCTTCCATCATCTCATCTTAAAAATCTCTGTAACTTACCTATGTTATACAAATAAGTAAATCATTCATTCATTCATTCATACATTCATCATCAAACTTTACTCAGCCAGAGCAGCCATTTTGCAGCCACATTATAGAGATCACACACAAGCCAGAATAGATACTTCATTTTTCATAGCACGAGCTTGAATGATCTAACGCAGTGATGTCAGTGCAAACACTATCGTTGCGCGGTATCTGGCAAATTCCTGAGGATTTACAGCTTGGATTATGGGATTTTACTATGTTTTAGTTTGGGCGCGTTGCGTAACTATGCTGCGATATGGTGTGAAAATGTTAAGGTTTTTGGATGAGTAGAATGAACTCTGAACAATACCTACTTTGCTCCCCCGTGACGTTACGATATCTACGTCTATTCACGCAACTTCTACTCCTCCACACCACGCCATAGTAAAAGAGAACAAAATAGTTCACTACGAACAAAAGTACATTGAGCGGCTTAAATGTGTGCGTGCCGGTCGGTGCTGTACGCACGCACCTGCCGCACGCACACACTGATAATTTAAGGAGGATTAAGTTTTCTTTAGTCAAGGCTGCGCTGGTTTTCTTTAGTCGTTTTGCGAGACGATTACGATTGCGTACGAGTACGCAAACGTAAAAGGTAACCATCTCACACTGTAAGAAATAACCACACACTACGCCGACCCGTTTGGAACTCAATCAGAGTCACAGAATATATATGTACTAACGGACAGGATGGCCACACTCCGCCCCGCACTGCTTCGAGTTACCCCACCCCTCAAACGCAGATTGCAGGAAAACCGCAGGAAAGCAGTCGGGTGCGCGACGCGATGTATGTCGGCCGCACGGCACTAAATTCAGGAGCAATAATTTTGCGAAATGGTAACGGTACCCTACTTCCTTTTGTAAATAAATAATGGTTGCTGAAATTATCGCGATTAATAAATGAAATAACTACCTACCTACCGAATAATTCGTTTAAGTTTGTAGTCATCTATTGTAATTGAAAATAATAATGCTTAAATACACAGACAGGCACATTTTAAATAGGTTTAGGTTTAAAAGAAATAGGTAAGATTAACGATTACATTTATTTGCACATCTAAGCCATAACTACATATAAGTACCTTTGAATGTCATAGTAGAACTTTTATTTATTGACTTGTATATATTAATCTTCGATGTATTAAATTTATCATTTTCTGCAGTGCAAATAAACTTGTATAAGATTTAAAGAACTACTTACTTACCAAAATACTTGGAGAAGGCTATCAGCATCTTGTTGATCCTGCAACAACAAAAGAAATACATTTCTACAGGAGTACCGACAACATACAGGAGAATAATCTCACATAAATATATAAATACATATATGATTGGTAGCTATTCAATTTAAACTTTTAATTTTAGGTAATGCGATTGTTTTATTTGTTGTTGTTTTTGTTATTGCAATTTTTTCCTCTTGCATTTTTTTGTTATTAGTCTAAAATTATTAATCTAAAATAATCAGTGCCGTTCTCTAACGTTCGTGCCGTTGCGGCGCTACTAGTAGTAGTTTTAAGTGAAAGGGTTATACTTAAAAGCCAGCGCTGTGGCTTGCTGTAGCAATACCCTGAGTATGGCCCTTTTTACATTTTCAAGCATCATTTTTATCTTATTTTCTTTCTTGGTGCCTAATATATAAGATAGTCTGTTTTTAGCTGTAATTTTATTCATTTTTGTTGTGCCGAATTTGGGTAGGTACACAAATTTATTTATTCTTTCTTTCTTTCTTTCTTTCAATAAACGTCAGATAAAAATTGTTAGACAAAGCAGAAGCTGATCATATCTTAACTTGAAATATCAATCCCTATTTTTATGAATGAGTATAGCTAGTTCTCTTACAAAACCTTTTATGTGTTTCATAAGCTTAAAATGTGATTATTCTACTCGCGGCCATGAGCCATTTAGGGGATGGCATGGGATATAAAAAGCTATTAAGAGGATACTAAAAAGAAACCCCTAGACAGGTGGGGCAAGGACAAGGGTCAAGGGGGAAAGGGGGGAGTATCTTTACCGCGAAATATCTGACTTGTTTTAAACGTCTGGCGATTTTTTAATTCTTTTCCCCTTTGACGACGGTTGCGAAAGCCAATTTTGTAACACTAATATTATTTGTTTGTTGCCAAGAACTTCGTCTGGGCACTTTGATAGCTTTAATTTTAAAAATATTCCAATTTTCTGGTATTAAAAGTATCCTAGTTTGGTTATTATTCGAGAGTTTTTTCGGTTTGATTTACGCGGGCATATTTTTGTGGACAAGGTAGAAGATTCTTTTAGTTTCCAGGTAATATATAGGTACTAGACTTACAGGACATCTAAAAACAATCCCGTTTGTCTATATCAGATAAAATAACGAAATTGGTTGAGTAGTTTAGGCGTGAATACGTAATAGACAGACCAATAACTGGTTACTTTCGCATTTTATAATATTAATTTATCTAAGTTGGCAACGCGTCTGCAATACCCCTGGTGTTGCAGATGTTTAAGGGCGCTGGTGATCTCTTACCCAAGACCCAATTGCTCGTTTGGCATCCAGTTAAAGAAAAGAAAAAAAATTTACTCTTTAACTTTTGCGTATTTTTGTTTAGATGACAGTAAAGTTCTTCTTATCCAAAATATCCCTGTCAAAACTGAAACGAATAAATCACTGATATCTTAATTCATATCCCATAAGTATTTGTTGCTCGCCACTCCATCTGCGAAAACTTTGTTTATCGGTATCCCGTGGGAACTGTGCATTTTTCCTGGATAAAACTATTCTATATCCTTCCCCGAAACTCAAACTATTTCTATACTACCATCATCTTCGTTTCAGCGGTTTAGACGTGAAAATGTAACAGACATATGAATAGACAAAGTTTTTTTTTTGACATTAAACTATGTTAAAATTTATTGAAATAAAAAACACACATGAAATAAAAAATATCCTCAAAATAATTTAACTAAACTTACCTACATAAAATAAAAATATAACCTAAAACAAAGCCTAAAACTAAAAATGACCTAAAGAGTACCTCTTAGGCAAGGTCCCGAAAATGCTGGCAGCGCTTCCTCTTTGAATAGCTAGGCTAATTCTTTGTCCGAGGAAGCTGCCAGCTCTTCGGTCACCTGTGACGTAATCTTTTTGAAATGTCTTTAAAAAGTTTTAAAGCACTAGGACACCACGGACCAAGGGTCTCGACACCGAATGGGACAAAGTTAGTTTTATCTATATTTGTTTGGACAGCTTAATAAAATGTAGAATAATTGGAAAGCTCGTGCGTGATCGGTATTTGTTTGTCGTCATGTCTCATCTCCAAACCGAAGCTGACATTTACGTAAATTCGTAACTGATTACGAATTCTATTTATTATTCGTGAAGCCGAGTTGTGACCCACTTCAGGGTTCCGTAATGAAGGACACCTGCTACGTTCTGTTGGAAATTATATAACTATGTTTAAAATAAAGGGGCTAGGTTGTCTTTAACCTCCGATTCTACGTTCGAAGTTTAAAAGTCCTTTTTGTAATAAGAAGGTTGCTACCTTGTTTATCATCATCATCCCAGCCTAAATTACCCAGTTTATGACATTATGTAATGTAAATAATCCAGTTTGTATGTATTTTGACGACCAGATGGTCTAGTAGTTAGAGAACCTGACTACGAAGCTTGAGGTCCCGGGTTCGATTCTCGTGTCGGGGCAGATATTTGTATGAAAAATACAAATATTTATCCTCGGGTCTTGGGTGTTTAATATGTATTTAAGTATGTATCTATCTATATAATTATGTTTAACCTTTGCTTAGTACCCATAACACAATCTTTGCTAAGCTTACTTTGGGACTAGGTCAATTGGTGTGAATTGTCCAGTGATATTTATGTTTATTAGGCCGTCGCTTTATGTTTTTGAAATAATCATGTACGTTAGGAAGAACACATGTGATTTTCCCACTAACGTCGATAAGCCAAAGGCTACTAGAAACACAGGGAAGCTTAAAGTTCCATCTTACAGACTGGCTAAAACCAAAAAGTCGTTTTTGGGAAGTTGTTATACCTAATAAAATTCCAAAAAATATTACTGAAGAAACTGATACAAAATTTAAATCTACTGTCAAAAAGACGTTAATATCTAAGGCTTATTATAAAGTCAACGATTATATCATGGACAGGGATATTTGGAAATAATTCCGATCCGCACTAGCGATCCCTTCAAATAGTGAACCTACTGTGTTAAAAATAAAATTGTTTTAAATACTTGTAATCGTATATAGATATCATTTATAAATATTATGAATCTGTTTTTAAAAAAAAATACCTCGTGAAGTTTCTTGCCAGATTCTTCTCAACAGAGGTTTTTTCCGAACCGGTGGTAGATTTTTTGACGTTCATAATAAAGAGATTTTGAAAATTGAATAAAGAGATTTTGACTTTGACTTTGACTTTTATTGTAACATATGTTGCAGTTACTAAAAAAGTCAACAAAAACCATTACAATTTATTCTAAACCTAAACACGGAGCTCGAACAACTCTGCTGTCAATTTCAGTCGATCCACCCCGGGTGCCGGACATAAATCCCCGGGTAAACTAACATGTCCCGGGGCTCTCGGGTATGTCCGGGAGCTTGTCGAACATGTCCGGGACTTTTTTTAGTGTTGCTAGTCACACGGAACTCAGTAGCGTACACCCTCTAGTTTTTATGGTGTAGCCAAAATGGCAAGAACGGAACCCTTATAGTTTTGCCATGTCCGTCTGTCCGTCCGCGACTTTGCTCAGGGATTGTCAATGCTAGAGAGCTGTAATTTTGCACGAATATATATGTAAACTTTACCGACAAAAATGGTACAATCAAAAATTCAAAAACATTTTTTTTGGAGTACCTCCCATAGACGTAAGGTGGGGGTGATTTTTTTTCTTATCCAACCTTGTAGTGTGGGGTATGGTTGCTAAAACGATTTTTCGATTCAGTGATTTGTTTCTAGCTTTTTTCTACAGCGCTACTTAAGCAGCAGCACTAGCGACATCTATGTTTCGCTCTCATCAAGACACATCACATTCTTTCGGAACTAACCGCTCACCCAGACAAGAGATGTCGCTACTAAGCAATCAAATTATGATTGGTTTTTTGGAGTCTTTTTGTATTTTTTATTTCAACTCCAAAGTAAATTTACGGGTATCCCGAGAAATTGTATCGAAAATACAAACTGAGATATGGATGCACAAAAAAAATTAGAATAATTGCCAAAAATGCATGTCACTGGTAATAAAAGCATAAACTATGGGTCACACAGATGCAAATAAGATATAGGTTTTAGTTTATCTCTTAAACTCCACGCTCGCGCTAAATCTTAGAACAAAAGGTGCTCTATATCACGATTGCAAACCGGTTTCGAACCGGAACGACGCGGCCACAGTAATACGCGAATAGACAGTGAACGATAGTTGGCGCTTGTGTGCTAAAGGAGCGACCACACCGCTGCTCAAAATACAGAGACGGTACGTAATTGCAGTGACGTGCCGTAAACGCCACGATTTTAACATAAAAAATAATTTATTTTCAGATAGTAAAATGCATAAATGATTAGTGAAGATGACATTTTTATACTTATGAACTACATCGAAATTACAAACTGAAACATAGATGCACAGAAAAACCAGTAAAAGAGACTAGCGCTGGGAATCGAACCCAGGTCCTCAGCATTCCGTGCTGGGTGATATACCGCTACACCACCACTGGACAGAAGTACAAACACAAATTTCTCCTATGCACCACATATCTTATCTCTTTTGTTTTTTCTTATTTAGCCACTTAATCCTGGGTTCGATTCCCAGCGCTGGTCTCTTTTTCTGGTTTTTCTGTGCATCAATGGTTCAGTTTGTAATTTCGAGAATGTGTTGCAAGGAATCTGAATTTTCATGAATCAATAGCATCGCTTCATTTATCTAGCCTCGATCCGCTCAGTTGTTTCCGCCATAGCGGTGCTATGAGAGAATAGGTAAACGAAGCGTTTCTATTGTTTCATGAAAAATACATTCCTCCCAACACATCCTCGCCCATCTTCGGTGGAAACGCAGCCTTACGGCACGTCACTGCGATTCCGTATTTTGGGCAGTGTGGTCGCTCCTTTACGCTTATATTTCACTGTCCCAAATTTGTACTTCATCATTACTGTCATCACGACCATAAATAATCCTACCAATATTATATACAGGCTGTTATATTATTCTGTTACATTTACATAGATGAGTCAGTATGAGTAAGATGACGTTTAACCTCCTAATTTTTGTTCGTAAAAGCGAGATAGCGGACGTTTTTAGCTATGTTTAAAACAAATTGGCTTAGCCTTTTTTGAGTTATTGAACTTTAAAATGATAATGTCGAACACACACAAATTACACAAACCCATCTATCACCACCACCACCACAACACACTGACGCGTTTCGAACTCAACCAGAGCTCACTTTCAGAGTGACACAACCGTACACCATGCTACCAGTTGTTAGACTAACAAACCAGAGGCACTGTTTTAATTTGCCAAACAAAACAAAAAACTACCCGCAAAATATTAATAAATTTTAACTGTGCTGTGTGTGTGCGTCAGTCTGTTGTGGTGGTGGTGATAGATGGGTTTGTGTAACTTGTGTATGTTCTTACAGTGTGGAAGTGGAGGAACTGCATGAACACTCATAATTTGCATAGACTTAGCTATCTTAATGTCGCGGGTGAGCAAAGAAATTATTTTAGTTCATTGGTATGGACCTCCGCAAAGTAACGCCTGATTCAATGAACTTGGTTTGACACGCTACCGCGTGTCTACATTATTTGAATTTTCAAAAGAATGCTACGAGAAAAGAAGTGGCCGTGGAAGTTGTAGTGCGGGAGGCCTATGTCCAATATTGGACGTCCAGCAAGAAATAAAGTGTGGAAAGAAATAAGTGTTTGTTTAATAATTGACACTACTAGAAGCTAACCTTGTTAGTACCTAGTGTTTCCAAGATGAGTGTGCGATCTTTTATTTACTCCAATAAAAGTTGATAATTTGATAGTTAATGAACGGAGCTTAGAATCATCATGAGTTGTTATTTTTATTAGTTAGAACTAGAAAATAGTTTTATTCCATACATCCATATACTACCCAATATTATAAATGCGAAAGTGTGTTCGTATGTCTGTGTGTAACGGAGCGACGGATCGACGTGATTTTTGGAATAGAGATAGTTAATGGGCCCGAGAGTGACGAAGGCTGCTTTTTATCCCGGAAAAATGCACAGTTCCCGAGGGAACAGCGTGCGATAACCGAATACCACGCGGGCGGTGCCGGGCAAAATCTAGTTGGTATACATATATTTGAATAAACTATAAGGTACAATAGCAGATACTAGAGCCATCTAGTCATCAATTATACCTAAGTATGCCTAAATATAAAAAGAAACTGATGCTAGTGATAAATTTTTTTTTTAACAGGAAACCGTAAAAAATAAGTGATAAATTGTGATTATTTACAACAATACTAATTGATTATTTATGATGTAAGTAATTAAATAACATCGTAGATCTGTTAAAAAAAATACATATATCGTTGAAATTCTTGTCGGATTCTTCTTAACAGAGGGTTTTCCGAACCGGTGGTACGAGTAGATTATAATGGTTAAAACTTACATGATTTTCACTCATAACACATTCTATATTATTTGGTTGTTTATTTGTATTCTGTCTGCCTATCCTGTATTGTTCATGTTGGCTAATAAATAAATCTTCTTCTTCAAAGTCAAAGTCAAAGTCAAAATCTCTTTATTAAATTTAGGCTATGATAAGCACTTATGAACGTCAAAAAATCTACCACCGGTTCGGAAAAAACCTCTGTTGAGAAGAATCCGGCAAGAAACTCTACGAGGTATTTTTTTTTTTAAACAGATTCACAATATTTACTTCTTCTTTTACTAACCTCTTCGATATATTGTACGGATTACTTAGTATATGTATAGGGTTTAGCTGGAAACCAGCGCTGTAGCTCAGGTTACAGGGCTACGGCACATGCTGAGCTGAGTTCTTTTGACATCACACTACAGCACAACGTCTCAAATTTTTCTCTCTTCTTCTATTTCTGTTTTTACTATGTTTTTCCTGTGATGAAGTGCATTTTTTATGGCAATAAATGTTGTGAGTTTGAGTTTGATAAAAAAAAACTCATCGTGTATTGTCATGGTCAAGCCATACGAGTATTTTAACAGTCTACATACCTACCTAAGTCTGCTTCGGAGAACATTTTAAATTGACTTCAATTTAAAATTAGGGCTGTGAACAATGTTTTGCTTTTGTATTTTCAAAATTATCTTTTCTTGACACAAGGTTACGACCCCTAAAGGGGCCGCAAACAATGTACGAAAGGGGTCCCAATCATAAATTTTAAACGTGTGCGAAAATTGAATTAGGTAAAAATGTAACGTTAGGGTTTTTGTAAAATAGCAATATTTTTTTCAGAGATTGTCTCACTCTAACGTTTAAATCCTCACTAAGGTTTTAAATGCGACAATGACTATGTCTATTAGTTTGTTTCGTGATTATAATATATATGATATATGTATGACGTTATTTCCGAAAGCGCTGGTAATAAAAAAAACCTGTAAAAGTGCCCATTGCGGCCTATTTACTGAATAAACGATATATGAATTTGTTTATTTGTTGTCATATAAAAATTACAAATCCAAATCCATGGACCCACTGATTCGTTTTCCATCCAGTCGAATAATAATAAAAAAATAGAAGAGCCATAATGTCCAGCAGTGGACAAATATATGCTGAGAAGAAGAGAAGAAAAATTACAATTGACCAATCGATTATTTTATTTGTTACATTCAGAAAATCATTTCTTACATCACTTTTAATTGTAAAAAAAAAAACTCAAACTAACAAAATATTAGACAAATATTTCAGATTTTGGTATAAAGCCATTTATTTTTGCACAATTTACAAAACAGACTTTTGAATTTACTAGCCCGTCAAAGTAAGTATACCATAAAAGTAAAAGCTAGGCCACGTCGCCACGAGCGTGTGGAAAAGGCTTTTTAGGATTAGGTCGTGTAAAGCCGGCTTTATAGGTTACGGGGGTCAACGCCCTTTTGGGACCGTGTGAACTAACCTACAGGGTTCCGTTTGGAACGGCTGCATAAAATAGTAATGAACCGCGTCTTCTCTGTATGTTTGTTTATTTTGTTACTAGAGTTTAACCGCGGTAGTTACAACTGAAATTCCGGGATTTTACAAAGTTCCCCCTGGGAGTTCCCGAAATTTATATCGTGGTCTGCTTTGGGGTTCAAGATTCCAAGCTCAGCGGTAGCATTTTAAATTTTTTATCCCTATCCCGTGGGAATATCGGGATAAAAAGTAGTCTAGATGTTATTCCAGATATCCTGCTATCTACGTACCAAATGTCATCTAAACGCGTGCATCCATTTTAGCTTGAAGGAGTAACAAACATACACACACACAAACTTTCGCATTTATAATATTAGTAGGATCAGCTGTTATGGTTACTTTATTAATAAGGTCCCATTGGATTTTAGTGTAGCATAGTATTAGGTGGTTACCTGTATAATGTAAGTTAAAATTTTAATTTTTAATACAATCTTCTTTTACAGACTGTACTTTTTTGTTGTAAAGGGCTGAACGAATTTGGATGCAATTTGATACGATAGCTCGACTTCTTGAAAAAAACAATAAGCTCTTTTTTTATTCCGATGTTAACAGGGGATTGGGATATAATTTCGAAAACTCAGCCGTTGGGTTTAGAGTAATTTTTGGCATTGTTGTCAATTTTGTCATACATAAATTAAATGAAAACCACATTGTAATTCTGGGGAATTACCACTAAAACTTACTAAAATATCTGAATTTCAATTTAACTGCCGAATTTAGTTCTTATTACGCGTGTAAAGCCGCGGGTAAAATTTAGTATCCAATAACCACTCACTTGCTTTTGGTAACTAGAGTTAGCTAACTCTCGTTAACAGCTGTTAACGCTCTTATTTTGTTATATTAATAGAGTTCAACTCCAAATTCGAAACAAGCGAGTGGTTAAAATGACTTGAGTTTCAAATCCTTCCTACTAATATTATAAATGTGAAAATTTGTGAGTGAGTGAGGATGTGAGTCAGTGACTATGTTTGTTACTTCTTCACGCTGAAACGGCTGGACGGATTTGGTGGAAATTTGGTAAAAAGTTAGTTTATAACCTGGATTAAAACGTAGGATACTTTTTATCCCAATATTCCCACGGGATAGGGATGAAATCTCTAAATAACAACCGCTGGGTTTAGAGTCATGAAATTTGGTATGTGTATAGCTGGACGTCTGGAATAACATATAGGCTTCTTTTTATCCCGATGTTCCCACGGGATAGGGATAAAACCTCGAAACAATAACCACTGGGCTTAGAGTCATGAAATTTGTCAAGACTGTTTTTAATGTAACGTCAATGAAAACCACGATTTAATTTTTGGGAATTCCCACGGGAATTTTCAAAAATCCCGGTATTCCAATTTAGCTGCTGGATCTAATGATTTACGAGCGCGAAGCCGCGGGTGAACACTAGTATAAAATAAATAATCAGCAGTGTGACATCCCTGCTGACAGGTGACAAGTGGCGGCCGCAAATATAAGTTTGTGATTTATTATTATTGTTATGCAAATAACTCTGATTTATGTCTGTCAGCACATCGCGGTAACTCAGGCTGCGATTACGTGTTGCTGTCTCGCTTACTCATCATATCCTCGTAAGAAACATCGCAGTTTGACACTTGTCAATAAAGAAAAGATGAAATTATTAGGTAAGTTTATTACGATTAGTCTTTGTATTGTATTGTATTTAAGTTTATTACGCTTAGCTCTACGGGGATTTATAGCTCTTACGTGTATTAAAATTCCCAGATTTTACAAAATTATCGCGGGAATTTCCAAAAGTAATGTCGTGGTTTTCATTAAAGTTGCATAAAAAACGGCCGTGACAAATTTCATCATCCCAGCCTATTTAAGTCCCACAGCTGCGAACAGGCCTCCTCTAAGAATGGGAGGGCTTGGGCCGTAGTTCCCACGCGGGCCCAGTGCTGATTGGGAACTTCACACGCACCATTGAATGGCTTCGCTTCAAAGCCCGTAGTAAATTTCAAATATAATTCCGCACATGGATTTCGAAAGATAGTTTATGTACTCGTATATGTAATCTTTTTGAGTCTTTTTTTACCCCCACTAGTCTACCCCCTCGTTAATTGCAATTACATTACTCGTCTCCTTCTAAGGCGCAAAATGACGTGACTTAGCAAGGATGTAGTGACGAAGAGTGAGTCAGACTTACACAATGTTATACGATCGTTTTTGTATGCTGTAGACATGTATCTCGGCTAATGAACGTCTAAGGTCGCGAGTTTGTAAATTTTTGCAAAAAAATATGTATCTATTTAATTGGTCAAGGTTATAACGCAGTGGTTATAGAAAGGTTAGGCGCTTAAATATGTAGGTAAAGTCAAAGTCAATATATCTTTATTCAATTTAGGCTATAACAAGCACTTATGAATGTCAAAAAATAAATTTAACACCGGTTCGGAAAAACCTTTGTTGAGGAGAATCCGGCAAGAAACTCGACGAGGTATAAAAGGGAAACTAAAAAAATAACAATAAATAATATTAGCAAAATAGAAAAAGAGAAGAATAATTTGGTCAAAACTTTTCTAGAGAATGCTCCTTTTTCTACAATCAGAAATATACAGACTAGATCTTCCTTTAAAAAAATAGCACATTCAGGAAATATCTAGTTTTAAATAACTTGTGTCACCTTTCAAACGACCTTGCCTAACCTTGAAGGTACAGTCAACCAAAAAACTCTTAAACAGTGACTCGACGTCGAGTAAAAAGGAAACGGATATAGCGGCATTCCTCCGAGAAAATGTCGTTCCTTGGGCGTAATTTTATTTATAGCCATTGACTATACAAAATTAGACATTTTTCAACGGTGTTCCAGTTTTACGAACAACCTAAATTAAACCTACTTCCGTTCAGTTAAAGTTTACGATTGCATGTCTTAAAATGTATATTGGGCCTTGGTGGAGTAAGAAAGCGATAAGTAAAATTAGTATGGCACCCGTTCCAAATTTGTATTTGGATTTGTTACGTTTTTTTGTTTACGTAAAGCAATATTTTCTCATTTTTGGATCTGGAAGTCTTTAGTTCGGATGGAACATCGAAGTACTTTGTTGGCTTTGTTTTTAATACCCGACGCAAAAAGAGGGGTGTTATAAGTATGGCCGCTATGTGTGTCTATCAGTCTGTCTATGGCACCATAGCTCTTAAATGAGTGGACCGATTTAAATGTTGATTTTTTTAATTGAAAGCAGGTTTTTTAGCAATGATTCTTAGATGTGTTTTATCAAAATCGGTTCAGCCATTTTTGAGATATTGAACTTTGAAGTGACAAAGTCGGGGGTTTTTCAACTTTTTGCTGGTTAAGTTATTATTTTTCTGTTAGAACTTAGAGTTTTAGAATTGGCATTTGCTGTACTTTTTATTACAGTACCTTTTAAAGTGTTTTTTCTTATTTTGGGAATAGGTCCATTGGTGTCAATTATCCCATGATATTTAATTATTTTATATTGTAGGTAAATGTTTGTCTTGAAAATAATAGGTCTTAACAGACTGCTTAACTAATTGCGCTAAAAAGCAAATAAGTCATTCATACAAAATCAAAACTGGTTGATTGTGTCCGTATGTTTGTAAAACCTAACGGTGATAACTCCAAATGTTTATTTATATAGGTATCCACGTACAGTCAGGATCAAAAGTAGCGGATAATTTTTTTACTCTGTCGCATTCACACATTGACAATCTCGCATGGCGTTTAGTAAAGTATATATAGATACTTTTGATGCTGACTGTAGTATAGTAAAAAGCACTGAGTTAGATAAATTAAAGAGACTTGAAATTTGAAAAGCAATGAACACTAATTAAATTATTCATTTACTTGACCTAATGTTCATTTCCATATACATACATACATAGTACAAGATGTCAGATAACCTTTGGCTTTTATACAGAAATTCGTCGAATTCTTATATCGTTTCCTGTTGCCAAAAATAATATGCTAGACAGCCTAAATATACGGTACATTAAATTCTAAGAAGTGATATTTTTTTGAGTATTTAAGGATATTGATTTCACTTGAATTTTGTTACAATTTTAAGGGTTGTGTAGCCGAAGGGTGACAAACAGAAGTAACTGTTAATGTCACTTCACTGTCAATCAGATAAACATACTCGTATTAGAAGAGCCGTAAATACACAGCAGAAATGTATACATAACGTGTATGTGAAATACTCCTACAACAGTTTTTTATTTAGTGTAAATGAAATGAAATGGTTTTTAAAAATGAAATGGTTTAAGTTTTGTAAATAGTTTAGTTTTAGTTTTATACAATAAAAATGCATTAATTTGTAATTTTTAGTTTAAGATGTGATATTTCAACTGTCTAAAATTAATAATTAAAAAAGAACCATAACAATATAGCTATGAGGATATTGTAACGGATAACTCACGTCTTAAATCGAGTTTAGCTCGACATGTTTCGGGCTATTTCGAAACCCTTCTTCTCAGCAACACGCGCGGTGTACTGCCGTTTCGCCAAATTATTTTTCGCCAAATTTCACTTCCCAAAAAACTTATCGCAATAGTTTCATTTCCCAAACGAATCTTTGGCATATTTACATTTCGCATTTTATTCATTTGGTCAAATTATCATTTGGCATAATTTTAGTTTGTCAAATTTTATTACGACAAACGTTTATTAAGCAAACGTTTTATATTGGCAAATATTGTATTCCAAAAAAATGTTTGTTCAAAATGACATTTCGCACAAACCAACCACAAAAACCAACTGCTACCAGAAAAGTAGCTTATGTCAGAACTGCGTCTTCCACAGAAACGAACTGCTATTAGAAAAGTAGATGAGGTTAGACGGCGTCCCCCACAGAAAACGGACTGCTACCAGAAAAGTAGGTTAGGTTAGGTTAGAACTGCGTCCCTCCACAGAAACGAACTGTTCCCAGAAAAGTAGGTTATTATGTCATGCGATATTTTGGGAAGAGTACATTTTGCCAAACGATACATTTTACCAAATATTACTTGGCAATATGAAACATGACTAAGTAATTATTTGCGAAACAATAATTTGCCAAATAAAAATTTATTAACTGTAAATTTGCGATAAGTTTTTTTGCCAAATGATTTTTTGCCAAATGATAATTTGGGTAAAATTTTTTGGGATGTGATACTTTGGGAAAAGTTTTTTGGCCATACATTAGTAATCCAACACGCGCACTACACATGTCGACCTAAACACGATTTAAGACGTGAGTTATCCGTTACAATATCATTTAATATGAGTGAGTCTCACGGTAGTTTCATGATCAGAATAACTATAAGGGTTCCGTTTTTGCCATTTTGGCTACGGAACCCTAAAAAGAAAAATAAACTAGAGATTTACTTTCTTTCTATACTCAAACTACTCTACTCCACAGCTAAATAACGAAGCACCAATTAAAACGCAATGAAAACTCACAGCGAAGCCAACAAGTTGATTAATATCGATCGCATACTATAAAGATATAAATGTACTATGTTATATATGTGTACCCTTGGAAGCGAAGCGGCAATCAGTTGGCACTTAGCGCTGCCATATGAAGTTACAGCTAGGGTGACCATGGTGCAGTAAAATTAGGCATAACAGAATTTTTTATACTCATAGTCAAAATACCACAAACGGGACTTATCACGCTAACACACACAAGTAATATTTACCTCGACGTTCTTCGAACTACCCGAACTTGATCACTTATAGTACCGGCACTCGTATCACGAACTACCCGCACTTGGTCATTTTTATTTGTTGCTGCCAGGCGGACTTGACACCCCACACTTCAGTCTATTCGTGACCACGGCCACTGCAACGTTGCCGAAAAGTCGAGGTAAATATTACTTGTGGGTGTTAGCGTGATAAGTCCCGTTTGTGGTATTTTGACTATGAGTGAGAATCACGAAAACTTAAAACGTTAGAAATTTTTATACTAATATTTGACCAAAAAAAAACTTGAAAAGGCAGATTAAAATTATACGAAAGAGACGACAAAAACGAATGAGTTCCTTAGCAAAGAAATGGTGGATGGATTTCAGAGTAAATAATGTAAATGTAACTTAAAGTGTGACTCATAAGAGTGCAATCATACCTCTCTGTTTGTTTTCCAACCATATTAAGTATTGTATAATCGAAAACATTCTAATAAAAATCCATATCCATACTAATATTATAAATGCGAAAGTGTGTTTGTATGTTTGTGTGTTTGTATGTTTGTCCCTCTTTCACGCCGTAACGGAGCGACGGATCGACGTGATTTTTGGCACAGAGATAGTTTATGGGCCCGAGAGTGACAGACTACTTTTTATACCGGAAAAATGCAGTTCCCGAGGGAACAGCGCGCGATATCCGAATACCACGCGGGCGGAGCCGCGGGCAAAAACTAGTCCATACATAAAACTAAAATAACAAAAAACGTAAATAATTTTGTTCATGAAACTACCGTGAGACTCACTCATATTAACTCAAATTACTCGATTTATGACGTGAGTTATCCGTTACAATATCATTTTATATATGTCGGAGCGTCGGAACACTGGCCACACCGGTGACTGTTGGAAAAGATGTTTATTTTAATTTAAGATCGAATTGTCAATAGTCAACTATGATGATTGTTTAATCACGTTCATTTAAATGCTTCTTTAATTATTATTGCTTTATCGAAACGTCAAGTGATGACAAGTCATGTCAGGTATCACTTGGGGGTGGTCTGTGTTTAGTTCATACTGAATCTGCGGGTAGATCGATATACGTCAGAATGACATTTAAGGTCGGTTATAAAACGGGAATGACAGTCTTGATCGAGGAGTCGCGCTGAGCACAAGTGTCTAACGTAATCTATTTGCATCGACTAAGTGTTTTGAGTTTAATTGCCAATTATTAGTGATTTTGTGTACTTAGTGCTTGTGCACCTAATAGCAGTCCTTATTTCTGAGATTGAAAGAGATTTGGAATATAGACCACGCAGTGTATGGGCATAAGCACAGAACTCTCCGCGTTTTGATAATTGCTTAACATCCTTCGTTACTTACGAACCGTGCAGTAGCTTCAATGTTAATTTAAGCCTTAATTAAATAAAGATTGGCTTTACAAGAGAAACACGAGTGTAATCATTTCTATCATATTGACCGACCTTGAAGAGGGCTAAAGATGGAGACCAGAACTCGGCTATGCTGAACATATATCCTGACACATCTGTGTACCTGTCTATCTATCTCTCTGTGGGATTATAATTCGACAGGTAAATAATGCTACCCACTTAAGAAAGAAAAGAAAAAAAATAGTATCGCTCTCTTTACCTGCCCACAACCCACCCATCGTTCTCCGATATATAAATAATTTAGTCTCCATCTTTCCAGTATTCATGCCCCCCCTACATTTACGTCAACACGTATATGAAGTGTCTGCAAGGGGATGCGTCGATTATCAGCTGAGTGATAAGACCCCTCTCCCCCCCCTCGTTTATTGAGCACACCCGTATGAAGTCCATTGGGTTAAAAATCAGGTCAATTGGTCGTTGGGCTTCACAGAGTTAGATGATATACGATCGGTTGCGAATGTGTTAACCTCGTAAAGCCCGAGATTGTTTTGGGACAAGAGTTTTTGAAATTAGACGCCGCAATATCTCTGTGTAATAGAGGAACCATTTGAATTCTGATCCACTGTGGAACATTCTCACAGTAAGTGTCATAATAAATTCCCTTGTCAAGCAATGCGATTTTAGTATGAGTTTTCTTACGAAAGGGTTCCACAGTGGCTCACGATTTAGTTGGTTCGAGTGTACCAGCGTATTTTAAGGATTTAAGGAGGAACTGCACTTTTATATTGCTTTTTGTGTGTTTGTTATTGTTAGACGTACGCACACGGAGACAAACCAACGGACAGACGAGCAGATGTATAGTGCATCGATATTAATAAGGTTCTGGACTCTAGTCCTTCGGGCACCTACCTAAGCAAAATGAAATTGAAAAATAACACATAAAAAAATGTGACATCTTAGAATTTAATGTATATTTTTGGAAACAGGAAATGTTAAAAAAATGTAGTATCGAATTTTTGAATAAAAGTCCATTTAAACGTATGGCTGTTGTATAGTTTAGGCCTTTTGGGACTGAGATGTTCCTTTTGAACAAAGTTCGATATAATGTTTTGGTCTAAGAATCACATTTTGGGTAGAAATTTTAATTTCAATCAGTGGTGCCATCTCTTGACGAATCCAAATGACTGAGAAAGAGACCGCTCGGGTATTAATTAAAATTAATGTCAGATGAAAGCAATACCAATGGCGATCCAGTGTCAGTACTCAATACCTGTTAACCGCGGGTAATAAATTACAGGGTGATTTTAATTTTCCGTGCCCCAAACCTTTTGCCCGGTAATCATAATTAAAATTGGAAATCAATAAAACATTTTCTGCTCATAATGAACCTTGAATTTATCGGTTTTTTTTAATTAAATGGTGCCCTTTATATTTTGAATGAGTAGGAGATTGGATTTCATCGGAGTGTATAAGATATAATCTAGGTTGGGATTTGTTTGAACCTGCTTATTCCCGTGGCTTGTGCTCGAAAAAATAACAGGTTGTTCCTGTGAGAATTTTGAAAAAATTAAGTAAACAAGTCAAGATTATGACTGTCGTATTTCAAATGTGTATTCAGTTTAGTTTAGTACGCCAATCAGGCATGATAATAATATATTCTTATAGAGGAGATTAAGTTTGTATCCTCATAAGCAAAATCAGTCTACTGAAACTTTTGTAAAAAAATGGGGTTCTGAGTTTAGCATCAGCCTCTTTGTGTACGTTTGTACTTTTATTTGTACCACAGCATTATAGTGTAATGACATAAAAACATGTCGAATACGTATGGAGCTTTTACTCTTCTAAAATCGGTTAAAAAATTAAAAATTTAAAAAACCCCCGACAAAAAAAAACAAAAATAAAAAAAAACGCCCGATAAAAAAGCCGCCAAAAAAAGACAACTAAAAAGTAAAAAATAATTATGCACTACCTAGCTGTTGCCCGCGACTTCATCTGCGAACAGTTCATTTATCCCTATCCCGCTGGGACTATGCTGATTTCCCGCAAAATTAGCCTAAGTTAATTTAGTATAAATACCTAGTAATATTTTTTTTATCTAAGCGTCGCCGGTGTCCGGGGACCGCGAAGGTTTAACAGGAAACTAAAGTACATATGTTGTATTTTTCAAAGTATTAACCTTAGCGGTCCCCCGACACCGACGACGCTTAGATAAAAAAAATATTACTAGGTATTTATACTAAATTAACTTAGGCTAATTTTGCGGGAAATCAGCATAGTCCCAGCGGGATAGGGATAAATGAACTGTTCGCAGATGAAGTCGCGGGCAACAGCTAGGTAGTGCATAATTATTTTTTACTTTTTAGTTGTCTTTTTTTGGCGGCTTTTTTATCGGGCGTTTTTTTTTATTTTTGTTTTTTTTTGTCGGGGGTTTTTTAAATTTTTAATTTAAGTTTTTTTTATTTCACGATTTTTAAACTTCGGCATATATTTTTTTTAAGTGCACTAGTGTGTTAAATATCCTGGCTGCAGCATCAGCTCATCGCGTTGCCACCATTGCATTGTATGTAGAATCAAATACTGATCAAAAGGAATCAATCACGACATGTCTGCTATTAGGTACTTTCTCAAGAGTATACTGGTATGCAGGATATCCTGGCTGCCGCATCAACTCGTCGTGTTGCCACCATTGCATTGTATGTAGAATCAATTACAGATCAAAACGAATCCAAACACGACATATGTGCTATCATTTTTTATAGTATACTATAGTGTGTTGGATATCCTGGCTGCAGCATCAGCTCATCCTGTTGCCACCATTGCATTGTATGTAGAATCAAATACTGATCGAAACGAATCCAAACACGACATATCTGCTATGGTTTTATCAAGATTGTACCGACTAGTGTTCTGGACATCCTGGCTGCAGCATCAGGCCGAAAATTTCATAATCTTGCATAGTCATACAGCATACATGGGTGTTTCAAATTTTAGGTCCTAAATATGTTTGAAAGTAAAGTAAATACCCATAAATGCGTCTAAGATTCCTACCGCAGCGAACTAAAGAGCTGATGATCTTGAAACGGCTGAACCGATTTTGATAAAACATGTCTAAGAACCATTGCTAGAAAACCAGCTTTCAAATAAAAAAAATCGCATTCAAATCGGTCCACCCGTTTAAGAGCTACGGTGCCACAGACAGACACACAGACAGACACACAGACAGACACACAGACAGACACACATAGCGGTCAAACTTATAACACCCCTTTTTTTGCGTCGGGGGTTAAAAACTATTTACAACTAAAAACCCTTCACGCAAAAACTTCCAAAGCACTCACAATTTAAGATACGGAAACCTTTTGATTATTGCATTTTGTCCGACCTAGATGTCGCTGTTATCAATGGCAACTTTGGGCCCCTTTCCGGCCGTCCTAATAGGGGACTATCTATTCATCTGTGTAAGGAAACTTGTAAGAAAGTGATACTAACTTACGGGGGAGACGGGGTATAAGAGGGGGCTTTTTTGGGTCCCACTGGGAGGAACACACTTTATATCCCGTAAAGATTTTTTTTATTTTTTTTTTAATTCGATGGTAAGTGTGTAGTTCTCTATCCGATCCAGGGCAGCGTGGGAACTACGACCCAAACCCTCTCATTCGAGGCTGGATCAGTTGTAGGCCGTTAATAGAGCGTGATGGTTCCCGTGGCTTTAGTTAAATTTTAATCAACGTCTCTGCGTACGGCAGATAAATAGTGGTATTTTAGATTCACCTGTTACTTTTATCACAACTGATATGACAGTAAAACAGATAGTGTTTGAACTTCGTACGCAAACAATTACATAAATTGAAATGATAAAAACCAAAGGTCGTAATGATAACGTAACCTTCTATAATTGAAATATGGGCTAACTAAAAATTGGTAATTTTACAAAGCAAACCTTCTTACTCCACGAAAATACTTTTTTTTAAAAAGCCAACCAACAAGCAATCGCTTTAATCCATACTAATAATTATAAATGCGAAAGTGTGTTTGTGTGTTTGTCCGTCTTTCACGCTGTAACGGAGCGACGGATCGACGTGATTTTTGGCATAGAGATAGTTTATGGGCCCGAGAGTGACATAGGCTACTTTTTTATCTGGGAAAAATGCACAGTTTCCGAGGAAACAGCGCGCGATAACCGAATACCACGCGGGCGGAGCCGCGGGCAAAAGCTAGTCGTTTATAATTACCAATACCATTGTTACGTCGCTGATACATAAACTCTATCATTTTTGAACTTTTTTTTTCAAAATACTCACAGGACTCTATAATATGCATTATAAATTTTACACAACGCGTAAATTTTACACGCTTTTCAAACTCTTACTTTATTAGACTATGTAAATACTTACAAAATTATAACATTTTTCAAACACATACATTTAAAAGTTTATACACGTTTTGAAGTCTACACACTTTTGTAATTTTACTCACATTTTAGACTCTGCATGCATTTTAACTTTACACATTTTCAACCTCTACTCACATTTTAACACGGAATAGCTGTAATTTTTTGACCAAGAATATACATAGTCTCAGGAATATTGTTAAAAATCCAAGTAATTATTTTCTTTAATTAAGATAGTAGCCTTAACCCAAGACAATATTTGTCTTCATCCAATACAATATAGCGTCCGGATATATACGAAATTTTACTATCAATGTCAAAGTCAAAGTCAAAATGTCTTTAGTTAATTTAGGCTATAACAAGCACTTATGAACGGCAAAAAAATCTACCACCGGTACTGTATTGACCAAGGGTAGTTGTCTTGATCTAAGACTTCCTTTTTTTCCGTGGACGTTGCCAACTCTACAAACTCTTCAAACTCTACATTTTAAAATCTATGTAAGTACACACATTATTAAAGTTAACACACTTTTCAAACTTTTTCCACGTTTTAAATTCACCAAAGAATCTCTCATTTTTTGCTGTCATCGTTCCGTGATGTCGCACTTCACAAAAAATTACAAAGTTGTTAAAGACTTCTTTCAACTATCGTCTACAGTCAACAGTTTCGTGCGCGAGCTCCCTGCGCAGGCGCAGCGCTGAGTCAGCGGGCATCTGCGAAGGGGGAGTGAAGGCGGGGGGGAGGTCAACAGCTGACGGGGTCAGGGAAGTCACCGAGACACACTTTTTGGGTGAATTTGACTTTAGGGGGCGGCTACGTTCTGTATAAATATGCTTTTGAGAGTGTTAGGGCTCCTTATCCAAAGATACACACACATAAATTTAGTTGTAAACCTGTAGAGGAATGTCCGAAACAAAATTGTAAGATTGACACTAGATTTTTCACATTTTGTATATGGCTCATTTAGATTAACTTCTATAAGGTAAGGTACCTTAGAAGATAACCTAAATGAGCCATACATGAGAAATAAGTTAGGTGTTAGGTAGTATAGGCTAGTTTCCTTTGTTTCTTTTGGTTTCGTGACCTACTGAAAATCAGCGTCATTTCTTTATGTTCTCCGACATATACCTACTGAGTGGTATCCTTTGGAAAAGGAAAGTTTACAGATTAGCCCGAAACATGTCGAGCTAAACTCGATTTAAGACGTGATTTATCCGAGTTAATATGTTTAATATCAAAGAAGTTCCCCAAGCAATAAACGTAGTGTATTCAATACGGATTGCTACTAATTTAATTTTTAACAACAAGGCACCTATATTTATTACAATTTTGGTTAAAAGACTGTAAATTAAAACAACTGAACACCGAAAACTGACCTGATTCTAATTAGAACGGTTATCCGAGTTCTTTAATTGCACACCTAATGTCTGTTTGTCTAGCTATTGCAGATTACCGCTATCGAGTCTGCAAACTGTGACTCAAGGACTGCAAACATACATACATTACGAAGCCGGTGGAGTACATTTTTGACTTAAACGAGTCATAACTGGTT
This sequence comes from Choristoneura rosaceana, assembly GCA_037349165.1. NCBI lineage: Eukaryota > Metazoa > Arthropoda > Insecta > Lepidoptera > Tortricidae > Choristoneura > Choristoneura rosaceana. The sequence continues at coordinate 9,369,976 of JAZBNJ010000013.1, forward strand.
GAACACTAAGAACTAATTTGAAACAGAAAAATTCGTTTTTAATAATGTAAACACACACACCACACGCACACACACAGACACACACATCATACGTGCGTCCAGATGTTCCGCTAAACGCTCCTTCTGAGTTTTTTTTGTCCGTCTTTATATGTATACGAAAATCCCCACTTATTTTCTTTTATTAAAAAATATATATCATGTATCTACACATTTCAGCTTTCTATCTTCTCGTATTATGGCTTTTGAGATATTAGACATTGGAATCCAAAGTAATTTTTGACGATGACGAATTTTTATGAGACACTTTCGTACATCGCCCGGAGAACGGATAATCGTTGGGGGACAAAAGTCCTTGAGTGGCGACCACGAACCGGAAGAGGAAGCGTTGGCAGGCCTCCCACGAGATGGACTGACGACATCGCGAGAGTTACAGGTAACCGGTGAATGCAAGGGACGAGTTGTCATCTATGGTGGCATACTAAGAGAGGCATTTGTTCAACAGTGGACGTTGATGATGATGATGAATAATATACTGGGTGACCTTAGCCTTTGAACAAATACGAATACTACTAGCAAGATATTTAAAACCATACTGCAAAGTATCGTAACAATAATCAGTCCAATATTTACGGGCAATTCCAGAAATAGTGGCACCGGCAGGTTAAAGTTTTTTGTCGAAAAAAAATGGGCCAGTTTTACCAATTGAGTTTGACAAATATTTTTTAAATATTTCAATTGGGGCATATTTGTAAAGGGCACCGCAAAATTCATAAAAATACGGAAATTGTGGCCTGTTGAAATTTTGGAGATACAGGTTAAAGTTACATTGCGCAGGTTAGTAGAGAAAAGATTACAGGTTAAAGTTAAATTTTACAGATTTTGTGCAAAAGAGTATGTATCAAGAGGCGAAGGGGTTGAATTATGCTTTGACATCGAAACGAACTCCTTATAGAACCGTAATTAGTAGCATGGAATAAGTAATTATGCACAATAAAGTGACTTCGAGTGACGCCGATGTCCTAAGGCAAGATGTTGCGGTTATTTTAAGAAAGGCCAGTTTACCGTAAAACATTGTCACTGCGGAAGAGCGTTTGGCTTTAAGTAATATTTGGAAGAACCAGGAGGTTTTTCGTACTTAAGCGAACAAGGGTAATGCCGCTGTTGTGATGGACTCTAATGATTACGAGAGTAAAATAATCAATTTGTTGGATGTCGATCAGGTCTATAAGCCAGTGTCGTACAAACCTACGGCCAGAATCACGCGCCGTATAAGGACTGTTGTCATACTAAAGGATGTGTTTGACGGTGATGATTTTGAGCCTTTACAAGCCGAAGAACGCGCAGCTGCCGAAGTTATATGGTTTGCCGAAGGTGCACAAGACGGGCGTGTCTTTAAGATCTAAGTATCGTAAGTCAAATGGCTTCTCCTAACTTGCAAAACACGTAGCATCGATGTTGTGGCCGCTTGTGGGGAAAACGTCATCTTATGTTAAGGATTCTCGCCATTTTGTAGAAATTCTCAGCAGCATTAAGTTGGAACCAGAAGACGACGTTGTGGTGAGTTTTGATGTGGCGTCGCTTTTCACCAGTGTTTCTCTTAAAGAATGCTATGAGATAATTCGGGGGAAGTTAGTCAATATCTGGATGGACAAGCGTGGAATGTGAAATTGTTGAAGCGGTACGTCGATGATGTTTTATGCGTTATGAAAGGTGGGAAACCTGAAGTGGAACAGTTTATTGCATATCTTAATTCCATTCATACAAAGATTAATTTTACTTATGAGTTGAAAGATGGGCATACATTAGCTTTCCTTGATGTAAAGGTAATAGCGAGAGCGGATGGTTCTTTGACATATACCGTTGATAGGAAGCCGACGCACATAGATAGGTTTCTGAATGCATCGTCTCACCACTATCCCAGACATCTCATCCTTTGCGAGTTCATTGCAAAATAGAGCATTTGATTTCTGTGACTGAGGACGAGTTGAAATATGTTCAGGAGGTAATAAAGTGTGACGGATATGTGGTGACTAAATGGCAGCCCAGAAGGAAACGTAGAACCAAACATCCTGATGTAGCTAGACAACCTGCATATATGTCTTACGAGTATGTGAAAGGAGTGACGGGGAGCCGTTGTAGGCAAGTATTCCATCAAGGTAGTGTACTGTAGGGATTAGGCTGTATACCGCTGGTAGGTGGTAAAAATAACCGCCTGGCAGGCTAGAATGAATGTATTTTGTATAATTATAGTATTTTTGTATTGTACAAAGTCGCGAGGCATATTAGGACACCTAAGGATGTCGATCCCTTCCAAACACCGGGTGTTTATAAGATTGATTGTAGTTGCGGAAGTTCCTATACCGGACAAACGAAAAGAACAATAACTGAGAGGGACAAGGAACATATTGCAGCTGTTAAAAATCGCCAAGTGAACAAGTTGGCATATCAACAACTTTAGGTACTAAGATACCCTAATAGTGAACTCGTAAATGCCACTCAAAATTATTTATTACTTTAACCTGCCAAGAGTCACTTTAACCTGTATATAGATTACAAGTGAAAGTGACACAGGTTACAGTGAAAAGTAGGTATACTAGACGATTACTTAAAAACCGTTAATAATATGAATGCCTCACTCTCAGTACAATCAGATATGAGTATATAGAACATTTTAATTAAATAAGTAAAAAATGTCCCATATGAATATCATCTAATAATCACGACAAGTTAAAGTAACAATACACGTTACAAACTCCAGATTCCTGCCTTCGATCACTTGTCACCACAAAACTATGTTCGTACAGCCGCGAATGCTCTGCTTGGCGATTAGATGGATACTGATGGAATGTTTTGCCGCAAATTATGGTCTACAAATGTTATTTCTGTGTGAGTGAGACGCTGTACTGTGAACACACAGGTAACAGTGAAAATATCGCTGGACAAATTTCGGGCGTGGATATTGTTATTTGAAAATGATATATAAAATCCGTGCAACATATTTTTGATAAAGTTATATTCCTGTTGTCATATAGCGCTATATTTTTTTAACATAAAATCGTATACGAATAAACTAAACAACTAAAACTCGAAGAGTGTCGCGTTTGGACAAGACAGGTTACAGTAAAAACTGGCACTATCTATTTTTTTTTATCAATTTGATAGATTGAAATTTAATAAAAATGCCTGGCCTTTGTGTATTCGATTGGTTTTTACCTGTGAACATTTTTATTTTTTCTGAAAACAATAAATTGAGCATAGTTTCTATTCAAAAACTAAATGACAGGTTAAGGTGCCACTATTTTTGGAATTGCCCTTACCTAAAAACTAACGGTTTTCAATGTATTACTTTGAACCAACCTGTGTATTTGGATGATATGATTTCATAGATTCTTTTCTTGTCTAAATAAGCAAATAACTATTTTAAGTTATTGCTGGGCATTTCTATCTACCGTTGTACCCTTTACTTTTTTGGATGTCCCCTTATATTTTTTGCGATTTATTCATAAGATATTGATTTTATCCAGTTAAATGTTGCTTTTCTGTAAAATATATAAAATTGTCCCATCCTTAATTAAGTTAAATTCAGAGTAAATAACTGGTTTCCTGCATAAATCTTGTTTTTAAATATGGTAAAATCGTCCCGCCATACTGTCCCCTTCTCAAAATTCCATGTTTCAAGGGCAATTTACGCATATTTTTCTATGGCGGTAACACTAAGTAATACATTTCTGGGATAGTTTAAACTATAAGCAATGCGTTTTTAATGAATAATAGCTTGTAAAACATCATTATTAGGGTAAAATTTAGATTAAAACGTTGTCCCCGCGTATTCACGATTTGGACATAGTCCAGGTTGGTTACGCAATTTTCGCAGTGAAAGCGAAATAATTTTTAACAACTTTTTAGGTAAGTTTTGATCCTAGCAATACTGTGACCATAGACAGAGCTTGTAACGTCGAATTAGATTTTAAATTAAGCCAGTTCGCGACTGTTTTGGCGAGCTGGAGTGTGGTCGGTCAGTTTATCCAATTTTTTGTCCGGTTGGTTTCACTGTTTATGCAGCTTAAACGTTAAGTAACTAGAATACTGTTTATATTGAATAAAACGGTGTTTCATGCTGTTATTTGTTGATTAAATACGTTAAAATTGCGGTTATTTTTGTATTGTTTTGAATAGATTTAATTCTGCTTCATAGAAATCGTTACGTCCGTTTGGTAACAATTTGTCGCGTAACGTATAACCGGACTTGCAAACGTAACCAAACAGATACGGTAAAGTCGCATGCACATTGAGCATAGTTAGTTTTTCCTGTGACTTTGTCTGTGCAGTTCATTTAAGGAGCTCTAAACTGTACGCGTATCAAAACTGATTAAGTAAACACCAAAAATTTCCTACTAAAAAGACAGCTAAGACTATGCTATGTAATAAGCTAGTATTTTATATAATAAAGATATTATACATAGGTATTTTGTATTAAGTGTATCGCCAACTGTGATTTTGAATAAATAAAGGCAATGTGATGCATAAATATAAATCTTAATGTTCATGTAAAGTATGTAAATTTAGGTTTCTGTATGTTTTATACATGTGGCATACCAAAGGTAGCTCTAGCATAATCTCATGATGACACGTTACCTGTATTGGTAGGGAGCGAAATACCTTCGTAGTCATAATTTTTTTTTTAATATGTTATGTTCTCTTGATAAACTAGATCATCATACATAATCAAAGCTCCTTGCTATTTATTGAGTATTTTGTGCAAGTTTATGACCATTATGATCTCGTCTTTATTTTGTCCGTTGAGTTACATGGGTGTCCATTTGGAGAATGTCCCCTTAATTTTTGAACTGTTTTTCTAGATTTTACAGAGTTTCGAAGCTTGATTGTTTATTATTTTGGATAATAACTATGTGTTGTTCTTAGTTCTACCTTTTTTTGTTTATCACATAATAGTAATATCGATGATTATTTAAATAATCCAAAGATTAGTTACGGTTTGGACCCAAGCCGTAACCAAACAGCCTGAATTTCCATTTTATGTGAAAAGTTTGCTTGAAATTGAGTGTTTTTTATTGTTTTTAGTTTATTTGATTATAATTCTGTTTAATAAAGGTAAAAATATTAAGTTTAGGTACGTCTTTTATTAACTACGAGCTGAATAATTTGTAACCAAACGGACCATCAAAAACCTCCTTCGTCGTATTAAAAAAATATTTTAACGTATTTATACTATAAATACAGCGAATCTCTTTAATTTTTAGTAAACTAGAATATATTTACTCTCAGAATTAGTTATAAGAATAGCAAAAACTTAAAATATTATTTGGCACTCATAAATTCAATTAGGGTACAACGGTAGATAGAATTGCCCTGCTACGTATCAATCTTATCCATGGTTTGATTATTTGTCCAGAGGCTATAAGGTCACCTTGTATAATCTGACGTCTCTGCGTGCGACAAATTCTAAAGTAATATTTCAGTAACCAAACGCATAATTAAAAGCTTAACGTTCTCTATACTGTATGGAAAAATGACGCGTTAATTTTGCCAGCCAGTATATCAGATTTAGCCGCACTACTGTATAAACCAATCCATCATGAGCTATCGATCCATACATCCGAGGCGTCCATTAAATTGATGGATTTTCGTTGCGACTGTACTTCGCCCACAAATGGCGCCTACGAGTCGCATCCCAGCAATAATTAAACTATGTAGGTCGCTCGCCCACTATGACCGATGGCCATTCTACCGAGACCCTCCCACACCCCCACTTAATTAAACAAATGCTTGGTAGAAGAGCATTGAATGGCTCAACGTATAATGGACGGCGCGTGACCTCAGCACAACGCTTCTGTTGTTCTTCAATTCAAAAAGCGAATACGAAGCGCGTTCTATTCGAATTTTGAACGTGAGAAGTTGAAACGATGTATTACATGCCAGTAACAAAAAGATATGTGGGTGGGCCCAAAACCGGCCAAGTGTGAGTCGGACTCGTGCACTTAGCATTTCGAACTTTGTAGCGTTCAGAGCATAGTTTTTGTTTTTTTTCTGGACACATCTATCACGTCTTTACTTTTATAAACCATTATTACAGGCCAGTATCATTCGCAATTACGTCTCTATCTTTTTCGAACTGGCATCTAAGAAAACTTCAGCAATCTCAAAATTCGAAACCATCCAGGCTGCAACTTTTCACAGACAATTTATTGCGATGGCTTTCTTTGGTAATTGTATAGAAACATAATATGCAGCGAAAAGGTTCCAAACAACGCTATTAAGTTCCAACTGGGCACAAAATGTAACACATTGTTATATTTTCTAAGCCATTAAATTAATAGTTAAGTTAAAGAGGAAAACCCTTTTTTAAACGTTAATGAGACTTATCACGATAAGAGGTTTCTTTAATTCGTTATCGCCGTAATTATGTGTGTTTCGTTCATACTTCACGAGCACAAAGCACCTATTACCGGAGTAGCCTGTAGCTTACGTTTGCTCTACATTTTTTCTGCCTCTTAGGGTCGTGGCAGCCTACTAGTAGTTGGCCAATCAGCGTAATCCATCTACCCCCTGTTTCAACGTTCATTGATTAATTTTATGTTACAGACTAGCTTTTGCCTGCGGCTTCGCCCGCGTGGAATTCGGTTATCGCGCGCTATTTTACCCCTTTAGAGGGAAATTTTATCCATTTCACCTATACATATAATTTTTAATTGTAATCGGGAACTTAGACACCTATTTTCATACTTCCAAGTCCAGAAAATAGAAAATTTCCATACAAACTTTACCCCCCATTTTACCCCTTTAGGGAAAAAATTTATCCATTTCACCTACACAAAGAAGAAAGAAAGAAAGAAAGAAAGAAAATACATTTATTCACAACACAAGACACAACAATAGCATTAGGTACAAAATAGACAACACATAGGAAATTATGCGTCATTGCGGTTGTGAATCGGACACTGGCTCAGCATAATGCTGAAGCGTTAATAATAAACACCCCAGCGCTGATTTTCAGCCAGCACCGTTGGTGACCCCCGGATCGCCACAAAAAATATACTACAGTTTTATTACTATATACATAAGACTACATATATAAATAATTTGTAAACTATGAAACATATTAAAATATTTTATGACTTTGAAAGACTTTAGTACATATACGTAATTATAATAACTATTATACACCCACTTGCCAAGTATACAACACCGTTAGGGGTAAAAGGAAACATGAAATTAACAATCGAAACAAAAAAGAAGTTTTGTGTAATAGTGCTGGAAGGAAGAGGAATTACAGCTTTTGAAATGCCAACAAATAGCCTTTAAGCTTTCGCCCAAAGGTGTACCTGCTGGTCACTCCGAGTATAGGAGGAGGGATGTCATTCCAGCACTTAGACGCCGCAAACCTGAAACTGCCTCGAAAAGCTGCCGTCCTGTGCGGCGGCACAATAGCCTTAAATCTGCGCACACTTTTTGACCATGTGATTTTTTCAAAAAGGTACGAAGGCGTCTTATGCCGCACTACACCGAACAAAAGGGTCGCAAGGTGCAAGCGCCTGCGAGCTTGCATTTTCAGAAGATCAGCAGCATTTAAGTACGGAGTGACATGGGACCGAGGAGGGACTTTGAAACAAAAACGAGCACATGCGTTTTGAACTCGTTGAATCAATCTCCTAGAACTACCAAGTATACAACCATCATAAACGACATCGCAATAGTTCAATCTAGACAATACGAGTGACTCACACAGTTGGACACGCAAATCCACACTGAGGTAGTCACGAACATTGTAAAGAATCCGAAGGCGATAGAAGCAGCTGCTAACTAACTGAGCTACATGGCTCTCGAAGCGTAACTCGCCATCCATAGTTAGCCCAAGATTTCTTGCTACATCTACCCTTTCTATTGATTCGCCCATGATAGCAACATCCTTGGTAGCCAGATTTTTCAAAGTATTACGAATCTGATGCTTAGATCCAAATATCAGATACTTGGACTTTCGGGGATTAAGAGCTAGACAGTTCCTTCTCGACCAAGAGAAAATGCGATCAAGGTCTGCATTAATGTTCTCCACGCCGTTGACTGCATCTGAAGGCATACTAGATGCATAAAGCTGCAGGTCATCGGCGTAAAGATGGTATTTACTGCTCTCTATACTAGAAACGATATCGGCGCTATAAAGTATAAAGAGCAGTGGACCCAAGATCGAACCTTGCGGCACTCCTCTGCTCAACGAACTAAGGGAGGACCGCAAAGCACCACCATGCATTCCCCGCAGCTCAACCGCTTGTGCTCGGTCGGACAAGTAACTGTCAAACCACTTAATCGCCGTAGCTTCAAAACCATAATATGACATCTTAGATAATAGCAAGGGCAAATTGATGCAAACAAAAGCCCTAGAAAAATCCAAAAGAACCAAAATGGTACTTTTACCAGCATCCCTCGCCTGTAAGATGTTATCGACTACATCGAGTAACGCAGTAGCAGTCGATCGACCCTTACGAAAACCCGACTGTAGTTCAGGCAAGATGCTGTTTTTCTCTAGGTACACAGATAATTTTTAATGGTAATCGAAAACTTATACACCTATTTTCATACTTCTAAGTCCAGAAATGAGAAAGTTCCATATAAGCTTCACCCCCCCATTTCACCCCCTTAGGGGATGAATTTCTAAAAATCCTTTCTTAGTGCTCACTTAAATCATAAAAGGAACCACTGTACCAAATTTCAAGTTTCTAGGCCCAGCGAAATGGGCTGTGCGTTGATATATAACCCAGTCAGGTTTGCCTTTTATATATATAGATATCTGTGATGCCGTCTCTGTTTGCTTTGTCCGAATAGACGGACGGCAAACAGAGATAACACAGACAGATATAACAGATAACTGTTAAATAAATTTTATCCATGAGCGATGTTGGTGAAACAGACCCTAAATGTAAAACATGGACACACCTTAACGCTTCCCTTGTCAAGGTCTGTCACATTTTTGACAGAAGAGAAAGCGCGTCGCCTTCTGTCGAAAGTGCTCTGAGCGAAAATCAACGTAAAAAAGACAATGGAATGAAATCACCGTCAGTCAGAATTGGAGTGAACGACTCTTTCATCCGAATGACAAATGTTTCTCGCGACTGTCATTTGTCACAATGTCGCGAGCGTGATTGGTTAAAAGTTAGAAATATTGTTTTTTTGTTTGTTTGGTGATTTTTAACTGAATCCTTTCACAGATTTGACAAATATGTATACTTAACATTATCATTCGATGATTATTTTCCACATCTAGATTTTTCTATACTGTGAAAATTAAAATAATGTTAAAATTTAACTTGACAAGAATCAAATTAATTCGATCAAAGAAAATAAAAACGAATCAAAACTAAGGAGCCTCGCTTTTCGCCGAAATTTTTTTGGCCGAATGGTCCGTTTCCCAACTGTTTCATTAGAGGAACAATTTTTTTCTATAATTATAAATTATTCAGGATATATTTCAGGACTGTCATGTAGAACCCTATACGTTAGGTCAGATTTTATAACAATTCTGAAGCACTTACAGTTAAAAAAAAATCGTTCACCCACATGAATCGGGAAATTAATTATTTGAGGAAAATATTTTTGGCAAAAATTTAGAAAACTAGTTTTGCAAAAAAAGCTACTTATCGAAATGTAATAACATGTTATCTTTACCAGAATCAGTTATTTTTTTATACTACTCCAAAAAGGAAGAGTTCTTCTCATATTTTCGTCTATTTGCCTTTTGTGCAATTTTTCAGGTAACTTTGTATCATGTTCTATCAGTATCTAAATCTTATAATTCGTTTTTGTTTAAACGCGTGAAATTAAATTTTAACAAACGAACTCAGATCTACTCTGACATGTAATTACTTTATTTCGAAGGTGATTATGTCATTTAAAATATTGTTATTTAATTATTATTGTTAATATGAAGCTTTGAGTTTAAATATTAATGGGAACGCATCTGAATATCGAATGTTAAAATATTGAATATATTAAAATATCGAATGGGTCATAATATCAAAAGGTTTATTTTCGGAAAACGTAAACTTCTCAGAATTAATTAAATCGGCATCGTATAGAACCGCTTAGGTTACGTTAGGTTAGATTTATAACAATGTAAAAAAAATAAAGTCTTAAGAAAAATACCTTTCGATATTATGATCTATTCGATATTTTAATACATTCGGTCTTTTGACATTCGATATTTAGATACTTACCCATATTAATATTATTGAGGAAACTCGCTTTAACGTAAAAACAACCCGCATCGAAAATGATCCATCCGTTTGAGTGCTACGATACCACAGAGCAGACAGACATTGGCGTCGAACTTAAAACTTATAACACCCCTCTTTTTGCGTCGGGGGTCAAAAATCGATAAAGGGAAGGACCCTTTTACTAAGCCTACCTCCAATTGTCTGCCTCTATTACTAAATCTCAGATATTACTTTAGTAACTTAAGTAGTGTGTGACATGTGAATTTGATTATCTGTGCTTTATGCTGTTTTATGCGAGTGTGTGTGTTTGTATGTTTGTGTGTTTGTCCGTCTTTCACGCCGTAACGGAGCGAAATCGACGTGATTTTTAGCATAAAGATAGTTTATGGGCCCGAGAGTGACATAGGCTACTTTTTATCCCGGAAAATGCACAGTTCTCGAGGGAACGGCGCGCGATAACCGAATACCACGCGGGCGGAGGCGCGGGCAAAAGCTAGTATAGACAATAATTAACAAATAGAAAGAAAAAAATTAATAAAAACAACCCATTTTCCATATTTTTTTACTTTATTTGTACTCGTAAGTAGTTTTAATGTAATTATGTGTTTTGTTATAATGGATTAGTAATTACTAGTCGTATATAAGTAGTGACAGTGTTGAGGTCACGCGCACATGAACATGTCATGTCATGTGATGACAGCGGAATTTTGACATTTACTAACTATTAGGAATTTTGACGCCATTAAAAAATAATTCGAAGGACGACTCCAATAAAAAAACGTTTTATTTTAGCCCCGAAAACCAGATTCATTTTCGATTTACTGTAAAATTAGATTTTTTGTTGCTTTAAAACAAATAAATAATTAGTTGATTGAGTTGAATAGCGAGTTACGACTTCATAAGTCTCTATAACTCTATGGGAGAATTGTGTTTTGACAGCTCATAAAAAGTACGTCAGTTGATTGGTAGTGTCAACATCCCTATTCCATTCATTCTCCTTTTATGCAATCAGTACTTAATCTGTGTGTGTAATCATCTAATCATTTACTTCAACTCTCGTGGCACTACCTAAATATATATCAGATTCGCCTTATTCTCTCTCGAATGAAATTCAGGGGTATTATGAGGATTTTCGTCGAGATTTTTGGTAAGATAATAAAATATGGGGAGACGGGAAATGGATGTCAATGCCACTAGATTTTCCTCCTTATAATAAATGAGGTTCGATTTTTCCGTTTTCAATGTCAAATGATCGTGGTCCGGTTTTAACGATTTGTGTTTTTAGCGAAGTGAAATGAAAAAGAAACGATTACAAGGTTAAAGGATACCTATTATAATATTTCTTTCTTGGCATACCTATTGCTGTCTTTTCTTTAAAAGAAGCAGTAGTGTGTTTTTAATGAAATGTTTCGCATTTTTCAATCAACAGCGAATCAAGTCAAAACAATATAATTTTAATTTGGACTTAATTCAACTTCTGGAACGCCTGAATTAAAATAGAGCATTATTTTGAGTTGAATTAAATTGACTTTCTAATGTGCCGCACGGATGCAGTTTTCTGGTATATGTTATCACGGAGCAGCATTACTGGTTTTAATTCATTTTCGTGTACTGTAAAATTTGCTAGTTAAATGTATGAGGTGGCTCTAGCTCTACGAATAAAAAATGTATTTCATTTTATTTTTTATGAATAATTTTTGACGCTGATTTTTATAATACTTAAGAAAAATTGCTTTCTGTTTGATTAGAAAAATATGCGAATTTATAGTAAAATACTTTTACAACAAATTCATTTTATAAAAGAGTCTTCAAAATCCGAATTCTGATTTGTAAAACTAACTACGTAAATCATATTTAGCTATACGTATTTTTCTTTTTCAAGAAAATAACTTGGTTGCAATATTTTATTTCGCCTAATATTGAATTAAGTTAGCGAGTAAAATATCTCAATAAAAGTTAATTCGACATTTAGACGCCTTTTAGCTATGCTCTATTTTGCTCTGAGCTCTACAACTCTGCAATATATATTACTAGCTGGTGCCCGCGGCTTCGCCCCCAATGTAGATTTTTTTATATTTTCTAAATCTTCTTTTATAAGAACTTTCTCTTGACAATAGCAAACTCAACAAAAAAGGAATTAGCGAAATCGGTTCAGCCTGATGCCGTGACCAAGGAAAATAAGGATTCATTTTTTAGAGTAAGATGACAGTTTTACATGAGCTGTAAAACGGCCAGCACCAAATAGGTACAAAATCCGCAGTGCTTACGACACATTTTTCTAGCTTTAGTTTTTTTTTAAAGACTTGTTTTATTCTTTTAAAATGCTTTTCTCAATCTTGGATGGGGAATAAACAAAGAGAAAGGTCAGTTTTATGGATCACTGGGCCAACATTGGACGATTGAAAGGTCAAAAAAGCGGAACAAAGAATCGCAACTTCTGTAACCTAACTCTTTTTGAGCTATTCCGAATTAACGAACAAAGACATGGAATTAAATGCACTTTTTCGCTTTTTTTCTAAGCCTTTAAGTGATATTAGAATCAGTTTTATAAGGTTTATATTGTCTTTAGTTTTTTCCGGTCGGGTTGGCGAAAAAAACGTTTTTTACGTGCCCATTCCCATGACGGCGTAAAAGAACTTGGCATACGGACGCTTATATATAAAGCTTTTTATCGGCCGCAGTTTAGATCATGAACGAGCTTTCTTGATATAAAATATATCGATTACATCAAAAAAACTGACTGAGATCATGAAAAAAAGCACGAAAGTTCCGCGCTAAGGGAAAGCTTTAGCCAATAAAAACTTACGTCTCAGATCCATGTTTGAGCTGGAGGAACAGAAAAAAAAAACACAAAACTGAAATTAAAAATCACTGGTCGCGTTAATTCTCGGACTAAAATATAAAATGGCGGGCACGCGACACGCTCTGCGCGAAGGCGGCAAGCTACTGATCTAATTTCAAAATGAACGTTGTACGCCTCTTGAAAGTGACGTAACCGGCGCCATTTTGCCCCGCGCCCCTCCCCAGCCGCGCCTAGCTTTCCGAAACGAAAACGCACTAGTATTTTCATTTAAAAATCAATCTAAAGCCTAGTTTAGAAATGCAAGAAAATTCGTGGAATACATTGCGAGGCGGTAATGCGTATCAAGTCAAGCGAGCGCCGCAATGTAACGCGTGTAGACATCGTATTTTATGCATCTGTATATTTGCCTATGCAAATGAAAATAAAACCTCTTGTTGCAGCATGGTAGCCTAACAGTTTGATCTTAATAACCTCTGAAGTAGAGGATGGTAGGCAGATTAAATATAGGGCTCACGCCTCTGACTTTTTTTTAATTCAGGGTGCAGACAGGGGATTTTTTTTTAAAAGAATGCACTTTAAATTGACATCGGGCATTTCAAAAAAAAGTTTTTTAGTTTCTTTAAAGACCAGCAACCATTGATGTATATGTACTTACTAGATTACGCCATCCGAACACTCATTGTGTTCCACTGCTTTGCACCTTGCACTGTGCAAAGGACTTTAGTATGACTTTGACATTCATGAGCGGCGGACGAACTAGTTTTTGATTGAGACTCCGAATATAGGCGTGAACCTGCACGTAAGTAACAATTCACTACTCAAGTAAGTAAAATTACATCTTGTACAAGTGATTAAGCAACTAATAATATTGTAATACCACAATAAAAAAATTTTTTTAAATAAGACCTAACGCATCGAAGGTTATAAAGTCGTTGACATTACGCCATCTTTCAATCATAGACTAAAACGTGCAGACGATCCCATTCAGAATTGGTTGTAGGTAAAAAATTGTGACTGAACATGCATGACAATTCGTTTAATTGCTTTATTTATACCTGTCATTCTTTTTCCATGTACAAATTTTTATGAACGTCAATATGTCACGCGATACGCATTTTAGTAACTGTTTCTGGATATATTTAAGAATAAAACAGTAATTTATTAGAACATGCTTTTTACTTCTCATTTGTCTACATGAATACATATATCTATATAGTGACAGTGACAGCGCGCCCAAAACACAGGTTACGTTCGGAAACAGTAACTAATAACATTCAAATCCCCTCCGGCATTCCGAAAATCTTTTTCGCTTTTAAAAAATCTGAAATTTCGTTGAGCAAGCATACATTGCTTCTAAAAAACAAAAAAAAATAATAATATAATATTACTCAGTACACCATTTTTGACTATTTTGGGGCTCCGGCAAATTTTAAATTTTCAATAAGGGGTTCCATTGCGATAAAGGCTTAAGAACCGTTGAATTACAGGTTTCAATCACATTTTTAGTGCTTCAGCTTTTTTTCAAAACCTCATTCACTATCTGCCTATTTATTAAGATAATTTCTTTCAATTGATTAAAAAAATGCAGTTAAAAAGTTTGTTTTTTTTTTCGAAAATATCTATTTTGCCAGATGCAAAATGATTACGTTTCGTAGGTAAAATAGCTGTGTCACGTCTGCGGTGTATAATCTATATAGCGTTGACGTCTTGTGACAGTCCGATATTTGAACATATTGTTGACATGAACGAGCGCATCTAGTAAGTACATATACATCAATGCCAGCAACAGACCAATGACTTTACTTGAGTTGTTGATTATTTCCCATCAGATAACCCGCTTGCCCGTTTGCGTCCCACTTATAATAATAAAGGAAATTGTTTCCAAAACCAAAACGACAACCGATTTCATCCATTTTTCTTTTAAGTTTTCAAATATGTACTTTGTGGAAAGTTCTTACGAAAAAAAAGTAGCGCTGAAAATGAACGACAACAATTGTTTTCAAATGTCACCTTAACATGTTAAATTACAATCGCAAGGATAACACTCCGTTTCCTCCAGAAAAGTGCGAAAATGTGTTTGGAAAATTCGTATTTTTCATGAACCAATAGAAACGCTACATTTATCTTGTAGCATTGCAAACCTTCGCGGTGCGCAACTAGCCGCTTACAGAAGAAACAAAGTCTAAATTCTAAATTATTATTGATACGCTTTTGTTTTTTCCGGTCATTGGCTCTATTATATGACAAGGCGTAAGCCGAAATTTGGTTTTCTTTAAAAAATAATATAAATTATTTACTCGGTGATAGCTATTTCACTGACTACTACTTGTAAAACATAAAAACATAAAAAAATACCTCAAACGTCTTTGATGGTGCGGGGTTTTTATGCAAGAAATTCCCACGGGAATTTTTTACGAAATCCCGGAATTTTCATTCAATTGCACAATAAATCCAAAGCAATTTTTTAATTCAATTGTGACACATTTTGTTGCTTTTTCTTTATTTATTTTTCTCCATTGTTCTTAATGTTTGTTTGTCACGAATATTTTTTTTTCTTTCTTTCTGTCTTAATTATTAATTTCATGATTTACACGTGCGAGGCCGCGGGTATAGGTTAGTCAGTAATATCATGTCAGCCGAAAGACGTCCACTGCTGGACATAGGCCTCCCCAAGGCTCTCCACTCGGACCGGTCTTGTGCTTTTCGCATCCACCGCGATCCCGCGATCTTAACCAGGTCGTCGCTTCATCTTGTTGGAGGCCTACCGACAGCTCGTCTCCCGGTCCGCGGACGCCATTCGAGAACCTTCTGCCTGTGTAAGTCTGTAATAGTGTAAACACAATTACTTTGTGTTAATAGCTGTCTAATATGTCGCTATTTCAATTAAGCTCAAATGAGCAATAAAGCTAAGTTTATATGTTGACTGCTGTTTAATCTAGTTAATGTATCGTTTACAGATACGGGCAGGTAGAGGTGTTAAATATATTACAGGTAAACATACGCAGAACATAGAGCCTCCTTTTTATGAAATGTTAATATATAAAGAGCTTCAGGAAATATTTTCTAAGTAATACGTGAGTTACGTACGGTAAATAAGAAGCTACCTAATACTCTGAGTTTCCCAAGCGATTGAGTCAGGAATGAGATCTGCAGAAGAACCAAAGTCGGGCGAATATTCAGCGTTTTGGCAGCGTTTTTTTTTTTCGTCGCTAGTGTCTTCAAAGATGTTATTAAAAGAGCTAATGCTCAGGGTTGTTTTTTTTATGAAATTTAAGACAATGCCGATGCTGAATTTAGCGTAATTAAAATTCTTGTGACTTGTCTTTCCGTTGTGCTATAGTAAACGTGGGACGCTAATGACGTTTGACCGCGCGGTCAAAACGCTCCAATATTCGTCATAACTCGGAGAGTTGTTAGAATGAAACGGTAGTGAACAGGCAAAAGTGCTCGTACAACCGACAATTCTCTTCATCTAAAATATGGTTCACCACCACCACTCTCGCGAGGACCACTCTGTCTACAGTGTAACGACTAGGACGAGGAGGAGGAAGATAAGGTCTGTGCTGCGTGCTGCATACAGCACAACATAACACTAATGTTCTTTATAGCACACTGCAAATTAGAAAGAAAGAAAGAAGACGTTTATTCACTAACACAGAAGACACACATATAAGTATATCAAAATTTATACAATAAATAAACAAAAGAAAAAAGAAATACACATAAAACACATACACAATTTTGTGTGTTGCCGCGAAAGTGAAACGGTCGCTGACTCAGCATTATGCTGAAGCGTTAGACGCCTGCAGTGCTGATTTTTTTAATTAGTACAAAATTTTTACATAGACACAAACTGCAGGGTAGACAATAGACGGGAATACAGTAAAACAACAATAGCAGTACAATAGACAATAAAACAAACAACAGCAGACAACAATACGATAGACAGTAGGGTATTCATAGTGGGGCATGAACCAGGAATGGTGCCTCAAAGCAGTCTTGCGAAAATTCTGCTTTCTTTGTTTCCAAAAGCGAGCAGCCACTTTTCCATTAATCGAGTACGTTAACCACATCTTACTAATTATTAATTAATTCAAATCATTCCAGCAAATGAACACAAACTAAACCAATCGTTAATTTAATTCCTTTATCCGAGGCTTGAAACTCTTAATAAGATTATGTAAACCGATTTAATACTTTTGCCGCCGCACTGTCGTCAATGGCCTTTTATAGTTCACGTTTATGTCTTACATCTTTAAATATTAGTATAGAATCAGTATTAGTATCAGTATCAGCATCATCAACAACATCAGTATTAGTAGCTTTAATAGTGTATTGTTTGTTTGTTTGTTTATACTCTTTATTGTACAAAAAGGAAATACAAAAATATCACACAAAAAGAAGTTGTGTTGTATTGTAAAACTTTATTTTTTTAATTCAGTTTTTTTACTTTCACCTGTCCCGTTGACTGTCTGTAATCAAATCTTGCAAGTTAAATTTGATTTCCAGTAGTCAGATTGACTTGAAATTTGGAATAAGTAGTTTGAGACCCTTGGACATAATTATAATTTTCCCGGGTACTGCCTTTTTGCAACGTAACGTTTGGCGACCTGTTTCATTTCGCAACTTTTCATTTCGCAAGCTCTAAAACTGTAAACATTTCAGGATTTATTTCAAGGAAATCGTGTTAATCCTTTAGATTAGGTTAGGTTAGTTTTATAAAAATCGTGAAATGTATACAGTTTCAAAAGGAAATGAAAAGTTGCGTCATGAAACAGGTTGCCAAAAGTTATTCGCCGAAGCATTAGTAAACAAATGTTGTAAACTAGTCCTTCCTTCTTTCTGTACAAAAGGTTGCCTGGAAGAGATCGCTCTTAAGCGATAAGGCCGCCTATTGCTTACCTTGTAATTTTTTCTCTTTGTATCTGTTTTCTGTATCGCTTACTATATCTGGTGTACAATAAAGAGGCTTTGTATTATTGTATTGTATTGTAAACCAATTTTTCCGCATAGTTGCGGGCTAAAGCCAAGCATTTAAATATTAGAAGGGTGCTAAGTTTAAATCGTGTCGTACCCGTCTCGTTGGATTATATTTAACAAAATCATTTAAGCAATATTCATTATTCTCGCGACACCTAATTGAAGGAGATGAGCCGGGTTCACTCATTTGAATATTTTGAATGAAATGTCAAATATCGAGGTCATGTCAATTTTGTAATAAAACATAACGGGTGTCGCCTGTAATATAAGCAAAAAATTAAAACATAGATCATACTCCTCAAACTGAACAACATTAGTTCAGCGAATTTTAAAAATAATTCGTTTTTTATTTTTTAATTACACTTTTAAGTTTCCTGTTTTCTGTAATTTTTTGCTAAATTTTGCAATAAAGAGTTATTGTATTGTATTGTAAGTTTATTCGCAAAGCAATGTAAAGCAAAATACTTGATGTTTCTAGCGTGACAGGAAGGTGACAGGCGACGTCAGTTGTGTTCTAGGATGGCGTACATTGATGGCAGTATTTAATTTGTATGAAAAAAGGAAAATTCAAAGACTCCATTATTATTAGGTAGGCCGCCTATTGCTTACCTCAGTAAGTCTCTGTGTATATACCTGTTTTCTGTAATTTTTTGCTATATGTTGGTGTGCAATAAAGAGTTATTGTATTGTATTGTATTTTTAAAAGTCGCTCAACTAATGTTGTTCAGTTTAACGAGGACGATCTATGTTTTAATTTTTTTCTCGTATTACAGGCCACACCCGGTATACACAATTAGGGATGTTGACGCCATTAAAAAATAATTCGAAGGCATGACTCCAGTAAAAAAACGCTTTATTTTAGCCCTCAAAACCAGATTAATTCTCGATTTACGCTATTTTTTTTTGCTTTGAAACTAGTTGCTATTTATTTTTGTTCCTTTGGAACTAATAAATAGTGGCGTGTTAAAGCTGTGGTGGCCTGGTAAAGCCGTGGTGGCCTGGTAAAGCCGTGGTGGCCTGGTAAAGCCGTGGTGGCCTAGGAAAGCCGTGGTGGCCTGGTAAAGCCGAGGTGGCCTGGTAAAGCCGTTGTGGCCTGGTAAAGCCGTGGTGGCCTAGAAAAACCGTGGTAGCTTGGTAAAGCCGTGGTAGCCTGGTAAAGCCGTGGTGGCCTGGTAAAGCCGTGGTAGCCTGGTAAAGGCGAGGTGGCCTGGTAAAGCCGAGGTGGCCTGGTAAAGCCGTGGTAGCCTGGTAAAGCCGAGGTGGCCTGGCAAAGCCGAGGTGGCCTGGTAAAGCCGTGGTAGCCTGGTAAAGCCGAGGTGGCCTGGTAAAGCCGAGGTGGCCTGGTAAAGCCGAGGTGGCCTGGTAAAGCCGTGGTGGCCTAGTGGTTTGACCTATCGCCTCTCAAGCAGAGGGTCATGGGTTCCAACCCCGGCTCGCACCTGTGAGTTTTTCGAAATTCATGTGCGGAATTATTTTTGAAATTTACCACGAGCTTTGGGCCCGCGTGGGAACTATGGCCCAAGCCATCTCATTCTGAGAGGAGGCCTCTGCCCGGCAGTGGGACGTATATAGGCTGGGATGATGATGATGATGACAGAAGTAAATACCTACTTTATAATACGAAGACACTGTTTGTACACCTCAACGATAAATAGAAAAATAGCAACCATACAAAAACCTCATACAAACATCAATGTCATACAAAAACGGCGAAACCGTGTCAAACACTAGTTCCTGTTGGGAAGAACCAATTTGTTTGCTGCACTAACTGGTCCGGCGTCGCTTGAGCCCTGAATCCCTAGTGGGTCTATACAAACCAGGGCTCTAGGCATAATGGACTGGGATAATGAGGATGGATGCCAGGATGATCTTGAAGTCACGTTGATAACTAGCAGGTTACAAAACGCTAGGAAAATGGTGGAAAATAGTATGGTTAAAGTTCAGTGTTATTAATAGTAGATAATAGAAATAGGAAGCCGTGGTGGCCTATTGGTTTCACCTATCCCTCTTGAGCAGAGGGATACAAACATACTAACACACACACTTTCGCATTTATAATAATAGTTAGGATGGCAGTGTTAATACATATATATCTAAGTAGAATTCCCCCAGAAAAGTACAAGAACATCCTATATTAAATATATTGACCCGGATAACTCACGTATTAAATCTAGTTTAGCTCGACATGTTTTGGGCTAATCCGTAGCCCTTCTTCCTCGGAGCAACGCGACTCGGCGGCTGCTGCACCACGCGCACTTGAGTCGCGTTGCTCCGAGGAAGAAGAGCTACGGATTATCCCGAAACATATCGACCTAAACGGCTAAACTCGATTTAAAACGTGAGTTATCCGGGTCAATATAATTTAATATGAGTGATTCTCACGGTAGTTTTATGTTTAAGAACATCCTATCTTGGAAAAACTGAATACAATCGAAACCATGGCAGATAAAATCGCGGGCAAGTTAACACATTTATAATTTACCAACCAGGCTGTTACTGGACGTAATGCAAACCCACATTATAGCGTCTTGGTAGGAGTCCAAAAGTCCATTTTATGGGGCCGGTGCCCTAGGGCTGTAAATATTTTTTAGCGTTCTAAGAACTCGACTGATATAGAACGCGGTACTTTGTAGCGGATTTCGTTGGTTTGCGGTCGCCGGGAAGTTTTAGAGTCGAAGAGGTTTCGGTTTAAAGTTTTTAAAGTGCGCTCTTGAAGATTTACTGTCATTCAGTACGAATATGGCAAGTCGTCCACATGAATTGACTGATTTTTGAAAAAAAGAAAGAAAGAAATATTTATTTAATTTAGTACAGTTCTCTTATTAGTAATATTTATTTTACCTTTATTAATAATTTTATTATTAATTTTGTTTAACCAACATAACATAATAACTAAAAAGTTTGATAATTGAATACATAATAGTTGTTTAATTTTGTGTAAAACACACACAGATACACACACACACACACACACACACACACACACACACACACACCCTATAATAATAATAATAAGTAAATTAAAACTAAAATTAATAATTATTGAATTACTTATTTATTTAATGATGTCAAACCACAAGGCCACCTATTTCATGTTATCGTCATCATCATGTCAGCCGAAAGACGTCCACTGCTGGACATAGGCCTCCCCCAAGGCTCTCCACTCAGACCGGTCTCGTGCTTTTCGCATCCACCGCGTCGCTCCATCTTGCTGGAGGCCTACCGACAGCTCGTCTCCCGGTCCGCGGACGTCATTCGAGAACCTTTTGACCCCATCAGCCATCAGTCCTGCGAGCAATGTGCCCCGCCCACTGTCACTTCAATTTCGCAATTTCATGTACTGTTTACAAATTACTTGACGTCACGAATAATCAGGATGTGCACACACTGTCGTACTTACATTTCAGGTTGACAATTATCGGACATATATCACCCTCATCCTGACGAGTTACCAATAAATATCGAACGTTTAACATTCCTTTCAGCATTTTCGGGCACAGTTTTCATACTGTCCATTAATATAATGCTTATTAAAACAAATTAAGAAGCTCATATTTCATAATTATTGATAAATTAATTGACGTACTGGATTGCGTACAAGGTATACGAGGTAGCGATTGTAACTAGAATGTACTCAGAATACAGTAAATCAGTAAAATTTTCCCCCTTAACTCTAATCTCCGGCAGGACTATCTGTGCCCTTAAAAGTTTTCGATTACAAAATAAAATACGTCTCGATCGCGTTCGCGTTAAAATCTCATTTATATATGAGAACACGAACAGTGCCTCTAGCGGAACGTTTGCGATGTTCATGTTTCCATACAAATTGTGATTCGAACGAGACGTTTTTTGTAGCCGAAAACTTACACTAAGGGTACTGACAAGATTATAGTTATGCACAGTCTTATAATTAATTCATTTAGATCTTCCTCCAAAAGGAAAGAATCATAAATACTAGTAACTGATTACTCCTCTCATCTACTCAAAGGTTGACTGGCAGAGATCCATTAAACGGACATTAAGGGTCCATTAAAGGGATAAGTCCGCCTTTGTACAAGCATCTGAAAGTTTGTCAATTGTATTTTGTTTTTTCTTCTGTACAATAAAGAGTTTACATACCGCACCTATAAAACTAAAGAGAAACAATTTTATAAATTCAGTTGCAAAATTAACTTTAAATAAAACACAATCTGGTAAAATTTTAAAATGAGAAAAAATCGAATCATTTGATTTTAGTTTTAAAGGGGAGATACATACATACAAGTTTTAATGAGCATTGATTTGTCCATACAATGCAATATTAACTGCAACAATCCTAAAATATTAAGAGTTCATTTTTGCAAGTGTATTGTTCCGAAATAACCAATAGATTCCAGCGTGACTATATGTATGTAAGTATAATAAAGAAAATATAAAAGAAATTCAAACTTTAATTTTCATTTCTAACGATGCATATTTTACTTTTGGAGCTTCGAGGTTCGATCCCATTTCATTATCTGGTTTTCTACCCGACTGCAAGGAGAGGTATTGTTAATTCAATATCTCTTTCACACGCTTATATCTCATCACTTAAACAGTATTGCAGCCAGCCAGTACTTAAAAGCACATGTGGGATATAGTGTAGTTAATTTATTTTGTGCATAGTCACCCCGTCAAATGAAAATATACCTTTATTTTTAAGTTAATATCATTTCTTTCATCATCATCATGTCAACCGAAAGACGTCCTCTGCTGGACATAGGCCTCCCCCAATGCTCTCCACTCAGACCGGTCTTGTGCTTTTCGCATCCACCGCGATCCCGCAATCTTAGCCAAGTCATCGCTCCATCTTGTTGGAGGCACCGACAGCTCGTCTCCCGGTCCTCGGACGCCATTCGAGAACCTTCTAAACCCCATCGGCCATCAGTCTTGCGTGCAATGTGCCCCGCCCTCTGCCATTTCAGTTTCGCAATTCTCCGGTTTCAGTTTGAAGTCAAAAGTCTTTGACCAGTGTGTGTTGCCAGTGATGACATACGGATCTGAGACGTGTGTGCTAACGATGGGCCTCATGAGGAAGCTCAAAGTCACTCAAAGGGCTATGGAGAGGGCTATGCCCGGGGTTTCTCTGCGGGATAGAATCAGAAATGATGATATCCGCAGTAGAACTAAGGTTACTGACATTTCTTTCATACTGTACTAAAAATAAAAAAAAACTCGGTAATATCCAAATTAAGTCTGTAAAGGTCAGGATTTTTAATGTCACGTGAAAGGTATGATATTTCAGTAAGGACTAGACTAGACTTTACTGCTTCGTTCGTGTAAACTATTACATCTGGCAGTTGAACTGAAATTTACGGTTTTACAATACAATACAATACAATACAATACAAATACTCTTTATTGTACACCAGAAATAGTAAGCGATACAGAAAACAGGTACACAGAGAAAATTACAAGGTAAGCAATCGCTTAAGAGCGATCTCTTCCAGGCAACCTTTTTACAGAAAGAAGGAAGGACTAGTTTACAGAACCAGCAGGATTTATTAAGCAGCAGGGTTTATTAAGTACCCGTGGGAATTCCAATATCTCAGATTCACAATATAGGTATATTTCATGTTTCTAAATGTAGTTAAAGAAAATTTTGGGATTTTTATCCCGTTGACGTGGGAATATCAGGATAAAAATTATATATTATTCCACGCTATACATTATTCCAGGCTATCTAAATACCAAATTTCATTTAAATCTTTGCAGCCGTTTCACTGTGAAGGATTAAGTAACAAACATACGCACTCAATTTTAGCAAACTTAGCATTTTTTAAATATATTTCGGATTGTGATTTTGGACAAACTTTAAACTCTCTTACCTGGCAACTACTACGAGTAGTATAACGGAACAACACAAATAAAGCAAGTAGAACAAATTCTCGTAGCTATCAACTAACATTAACCCATAAATGTATTTATTGAATCGTTTTTGTTGCGTTTTAGCAGCGACACTATGTTGAACAATAAACTTTTTACCGAGTAGTATCACGCACTGACAGCGGAAAGCGCGGGAACCGCCATTGTTGTTTTTTTAGTTTTAATTTCATTGGGTTCGAGGCCTGGATTTATACATGTCGGCTTCCTAAAAATATTAAATACTTTTACATTTCACGATTATCCTACGAATAAAGTTTTTAAAAAAAAAGCTAAAAACGATCATGGATTTTGAAAATAAATGAAATCGTTTTATTGCATGCGGGTATATGAATAAGGATATTCGTGTTTTGTTGTGTCATTTCATGGTCTACCTTTTTCATGGTGTACAATATTTATAAAATAAAAATATACGCAAGTAGGTATGTATTACAAAATTATGTAAAACAAAATTTAAATCATCAAAATATATTAAATAGAACACAGCCATTAAATAAAGACACAAAATAAATGAAACAAAATCAATTAAATGGCATTAGATAATAGCCAAAAAATAAAGTTAAATCAAATTTAACAAAAAAAAAATTTTTTTTTGATCTGCATACATATTAGAAACAAAAATAATACCGCAAGCACTTATTTTATAAATGTGAAAAGTTTGGGTATTGTTAGTCTATCACGCCAAAATCCTTAACTTGATAGAATTTGTTTTAAAATTGATAAACCACTTATTTGGCTGATGGTACCTATATTGTTCTAATAGTTGACTGTCGTAAATTGAAGAAACTATATTCCGTTGTTATTTTTAGCTTTTTAGAGTTTTTTTTAATATTTTTTTTAAACTATTTTTTTATAGCACGAATAAGTAGGTAATTTTTTTCTTACATTCTTCTTTCTTTCATAAGACTATCGCGTGTATCAGTAATGAGCATATCTAACGTCACGTAAACAGAGGACAATCGGCAACTTCTAAACAACTAACAATGAACAACTTGCGAAAAGGCCGGACTTTCTCAAGTCGCCTCCTGCTTGCGCTGTGCACTGTGGGCGCAGGAAAAATATACACTAACTTTTTATAAATGATAATTTTTATCCCGCCGAAATGGCAACAATTATAAATTCTTCATCATCATCATCATCATCAATTCAGCCCTAGGACATTCACTGTTGGACATAGGCCCATAAAAATTCTTACTAATGTTATAAAAGCAAAAATGAGTTTGTTTGTCGGTTCTGTATTCATGCCTTAACTGCTGAATTGTCTGCCACATTTTTTTTTAAATAATGTAACTTGGGAGGGGTCAGTAAAGAAAAATAATGTATTTTTTAGTACACTTTTGTGTAAAATTAATAGCTATAGGTACCTACTAAGAATAAAACGGCTAGGTAATTTACAAAAGTCATAAACACTGTTTTTCGGGAAGTCTTCGGAAATCACTCCTGAGGATGATCCTCCGCATAGATCGAAACACTTTGCCCATCAGAATTTTCTTTATGATTAGTTTCACAAACCACACCACATTACTCAAACAGTTACTCAGAAGTGCCACTTGACAACGTCATTGCAAAAAACATCAATAAAAAAACATAATTAGATTATAAAAAGCTACATATCGTCATCCTTTGCAACGTTTCCGGGTTCGTTTCCGTATTGCAAATACAGCCAAATATATATCGAACGTTCTTTCGACCTTCAACTGTATATGGAATACACTATCACAGTATAATTCCGTGTCGTGTCTGGCTGGCTACTCTGAAACTCAAAACACAAAGTTCGTGTCGTGCGGTCCCTCTGACACTTATACTATTTAATACGAGAGCGAGAGGGACCGCACGATACGAACTTCGAGTTTCGAATTCGGAGTAACCTTACTGGTTTTAAAATATGACGGACCCATCTCTTCCCGTGGGTATCGTAAAAGGCGACAAAGGGACCTGTAGGACTACTATGAGGTCCGAAAATCGAAGTTCGTGTCGTACACTCCCTCTCACTCTCGTATGAAATAACTAGGATCAGCAGGACGGTAAGATACGACGGTGACACAATACACACAACTTAGATTACTTTTATTGTGACGGTGAGGTCTGTTTGACGTTGCTTCCAATGAGGACTACCGTTTTCGTGCTCACCAATTGGCGCCACTGTAGACAAAAGTCCTGCCTGAAGTATAATGGTTGGTTTGTTATTACGGGAGTGAAAACAAGATTTACATTATAATCATATTTAATATCTTAAAATCGTCCTATAAAAATACCAATACATAGCTGCTTTTAATGGTGACTGTACATGCAGACTGTAACTATAGAGGAGCGGTGCCTCCTGACACAGGCTTTATCAAGCTTAAAAGGAGGCTCCAGCCATTAAACAATGTTATTTAGGTACAATTTGTTAATGAAAATAAAGTTTGTTTGTTTGTTTGTTTAAACTCTTTCATCATCATCATCATCATGTCAGCCGAAAGACGTCCACTGCTGGACATAGGCCTCCCCCACTCTCCACTCAGACCGGTCTTGTGCTTTTCGCATCCACCGCGATCCCGCGATCTTAGCCAGGTCGTCGCTCCATCTTGTTGGACGCCTACCGACAGAAACTCTTAAACTCTTTATTGTAGTACAAAAAGGAAATACAAAAATAACACACAAATGAATGATTTTGATTTTTTTGATTTTTGAGCAAGCATGCCATGCACTATTGTGTAGTCCTGTTTTATTGAGAAAAAAGGGAGGACTAAGCTTTCCGAAAGACAAAACTGTCTTTCACGCCGTAACGGAGCAACGGATCGACGTGATTTTTGGCATAGAGATAGTTTATGGGCCCGAGAGTGACAAAGACTACTTTTTATCCCGGAAAAATGCAGTGCCCGAGGGAACAGCGCGCGATAACCGAATACCACGC
The DNA here is from genome assembly GCA_037349165.1 of Choristoneura rosaceana. Lineage (NCBI taxonomy): Eukaryota > Metazoa > Arthropoda > Insecta > Lepidoptera > Tortricidae > Choristoneura > Choristoneura rosaceana. The sequence goes on from JAZBNJ010000013.1 coordinate 9,396,782, forward strand.
GGGCGGAGCCGAGGGCAAAAGCTAGTTATAAATAAACCCGCATAGCTCACCCAAAAACAGTGACATTTGAAGTTTCAAAGACCTCTCGCTACTCTAGCGCCTTTTAATGCGCAAGTTGTCTCCACGTGGTTTCTGGAATTTTACTATCAAGTTACAAAAACTACAATCACCGTAAAACGTTGCCTGTCGAAAGAGAATAGGTACTTAGACACTGTCGAAATTGTCCTATTAATTAGGACAGAAGCCATATGTTAAAAGAGAAGAAGAAGTACATTAGCGCCTCTAGCGGCGAATACAAACGCGATAGCTCTTTGGCTAGTTTAGTTATTTAACTAAAACTAATTCACGTCAAACGGACCTCCCGACTACTACACTATTAACTATCATACTACTTATTATCTAAGTATAATATTACTAGGATTAAGGATTATTTTTCACGCCAGTGCACCCGCTAACAAAAGATGTAAGAGTCCTGTTATTGGCCCGAGTCAAGGGGCACTATCAAAGTACCCTCGAAAAATTCAATTCTAACCCTCGGGAATGTCAATACTTTGACGACTCCTAAGGCTTTTTGGTAGGTGTTGACCCCTTTAAAGCTCCATTTGGAACCTGATGCAGTATTTTCTGATAAGTCCACGTTATTTTATCTAACAGATATCTGATTAGCGTTTTGTTTATGAATGAACAAAATAAAAGCTCTTTATAATTCTAAACCATAACTGGGTAACAATGTGTATATAAAAAATCGGGCAACGAGGGTATCACAAAAATTTGTAAGTACCTACCTATATATGAGGGGATCCTCTCGACTCTCATAATTTTTTAAGTCTTAATGTAATGTTTGTTACCTATAATTTTTGTTCATGAATTTTTAAATGGTCCTGCCTGTAGAACTTTATAGGTTAGGTTAGCTTTGTTTTATAAAATTATTGAAAATAAATGGATTCAGATACAAAAGAGTTATTACAAACACTACATTTTGACAAACATTACACTATGACTTTTAACAGTTATGCGAACCGATATAGACCCATCTATGAGTAATAAAGTGGTAGCAGAGCCTGGTTATAAGCAAAATGTACGCAGTAAGGAGACATTTTACATTGTAAATAAAATAAAGAGACCTACAAATTGAATATAAGTAGATAAATACCTAATACCTTAAGCTTCGCATAGATTTTTCTGTGTAGCACAGTTTTTTTTTTTTTTTTATTTCACTGGAAGGCAAACGAGCAAGTGGGTCTCCTGGTGGTAAGAGATCACCACCGCCCATAAACATCTGCAACACCAGGGGTATTGCAGATGCGTTGCCAACCTAGAGGCCTAAGTTGGAATACCTCAAGTGCCAGTTTGTGGCAATCTCGTGGCAATATAAATAGTTAACGCGTCCAAAACGTCAAACCAGAATAAAAAAACGTTCTAATATAACAAATCTCTTCCGACGCGCACCTTTTTTCTATCCCTTTAATGCCGTAATCCTTTCCATTGGTATATTTAATTATTTAGTCAAAAACTGCGTTAAAATATTACACGTCCATTTGCAACGACAACGCGGCTGTTTCTGACAGATGACGACCGCCATTTTGGAAATGTCGACAACTGGCCGCATAGAACGCGGAAACGAACCAAACGCACTTACTCCAATTTTAATAAATTGTATTATAGATCTTACATTCAAGTGAGTAAGGTTGGAAATAGTTCGAGCGGTTTCAGTTACGACGTTTTGTTTTTATATGGCGGAGTGGCGGTTTAGCAATGAAATGGCGATTGTACCTAGAATTGTCCTAAGTTACTGTACAATAATTAAACAATGTAAATAATACTGTGGATTTGTTTTGTATCTTGTTTTGAATTAAATTGTTTGTTGTTTAAATATTGTGCGACATTGATTTGGTCTTACTTTTGTAGTGACAGTAGGTGACAAGACCTTTGACTTTGTTAAGAGCATTGCCAACTTGTACGACAAAAATCGTGGCCGGGCGTTTTAAAAAAAAGTGTTATCGGTCCGTTTTTTGAAATTTTGGAATAAATAAATATGGTTTTTCCTACTCAGAATCAAGAGCACAATCGATTCCGATCGTTTAAAAAAGTGTCCCCAGTTTTTCATACAAAATTTTACGAGTCAGTTTTGTCACGCCCATACTAAGTGTATGAAAAAAATGTCGCGAAACTGACATTTTTTTTTTGGGACTTTTTTTTAACTATCGGGATCGATTGTGCTCTTGATTCTGAGTAGGAAAAACCATATTTGTTCCAAATTTTACAAAAGAAAAAGAGTACTTACACTTTTTTTTTAAAGCGCCCGGCCTCATTGTAATAGTTTATTAAATTATAAAATAATTGAGTAAACGAGGTGAAAGATGTTTTATTTGGACCAAACGAAGGTACTACTTGGTTTGGATAGATATTTAACTAAAATTTTAACAAACTTCAGCCTGCCAGATTTAGTTTAGGTATTCAAGGATTTTAAACAATAATACAAACTAGACCAGTGCATTTCAATACAGAAATGTAAATGTTTAGATAGTTTAATGGGGGCATTTCAATATTTAAGACACCGATAGACGTTGTTTTGTTTACCTGCTTTGTTTTCGTTAATCAATAATATGTATGTAAAAAACGACATCTTAAGCGACTAGGTACGTAGTATTTTATACACATACATACATACAATATGATAAATGTGAAAGTTTGTAAATATGTTTTCGTGTACGTCAGTGCGTTTGTATACAGTATCATTGTAATAATTAAAAAAAAACTTATTTTTGTCAATGAATGTTAAAAATAATTAAATTAATTTGTATTGCCATTTTACTAGTAAAACATATTAAACAAAAAACTTATATTTATATCCTATTTTCTTTCGAGATGTATACAAATTCCCCAGTTTCCGCCATTTTGCGGAGTGACGTCATCCGCCGATCTTTCGCTGATTTAACTCCAATTTTACACACCATTCGCAGTGTGTATTGAAACATGTAGAGCATAAACTGTTTAACACATTATACAAACCACTTGGCTTTAGCCTTGCCTATATTTTTTTACACTAAACCATCGACTAAACATCGACATCTATCATCTATCCGTAAGTGTACATAGATATCGATGCGCGGCTTCTTTCACGTCAACCGATTGGGCGGCAATTGCCACACTACAAGATTGGATGAGAAAAAAAAATCAACCCCACTTTACGTCTATGGGAGGTCATCATCATTAATTTAGGAGCTTAGCTCTTGTCTATGGGAGGTACCAACTCCAAAAAAATATTTTTTTTATTTTTTATTGTGCATTTTGTCGGCATAGTTAGTTGACATATACATATGTTACAGCTTTCTAGCATTGATAGAGTCTGAGAAAAGCCGCGGACAGACAGACAGACAGACATGGCCAAACTATAAGGGTTCCGTTTTTGCCATTTTGGCTCCGGAACCCTAAAAATATATAGGCATAGATACATGTCCACGACAATCATCACCAATGTCATAGCTATAGGGCATCCGCTGTTGGACATGGCTAGGCCTACCCCATGGATCTCCAGTTGTTTCAGTTGGAAGCAGCTTGCATCTGCCGCGAAGCCGCCCAGCTTCAACGACGTCAGACAATAGTAGATTGTACAACGAGAGCATAAAACGTTTTACCCAAGACGTTCTAGCCACCCTCGCCGTATGGATGTCGGCGGCCGATCGTAAAGTCCGCCAGATCATGAAATTCCTAGGCATAATCATGAAACGCCGCCATTTCATGGATTTAATGCTCGAGTTTTACACTCTGCTTTTCACTTCGATGGCGAGGAAATGAAATACTCGTAGCAACAGTGGAAACAATTAAAATTAAAAAATTAAACATGTAATATGTTTTTTTTTTAGTTTTAGTGATTTATTTTGATTGATTTTAAGTTTTATGTACCTAAATTAAATTAAAAATGTTAAATTTTAATTTATATAAAACTCAAAATAAATCAAATCATATTTTTTAATAAGTACAGTTTTAATTATTGAAAAATATGATTTGATTGATTTTGAGTTTTATATACCTAAAGTACATTTTTAATTTAGGTATATAAAACTCAAAATCAATCAAATCATATTTTTTAATAATTAAAAATGTACTTATTAAAAAATATGATTTGATTTATTTTGAGTTTTATATAAATTAAAATTTGATTAAAAAAGATATAGAAACTTCATTGTTTGTTTAATTTTATGCACTAGACGAAGATTTTATTTTATGCACTAGAGCATAAAAATTCATTTTATGTCACCTAGATCCAGCATAAAGACGAACTTTACGAGCATGAGAAGCGAAAACTAAATTGTTCTTCTAAAATCACAACTGATTTGAACCCAAAAGTAATCTCTTACATTGCAAAACATTTGCGAATATAAAATATACACCGCCCAAAATGCCTCAACAATTACCCCTCCCACTGCCCACTGGGGTCGTTAATCACGGGCGGGACAGTCTGCCTAATCAAGGACCAATTCCAGTGATATTACATATGGTTAAATTGCCGAGCGGAGAGGTGTGATGAGCACTTAGAGCACGCTTTAGGCACGATGACACTATACTAGTTGTGTTATAATTGTGAAAACTTTAGTGTGTGTGTGTGTTATTTTTTCAAGTCAAACGGCAGGATTTGGATGAATTTTGTCAATTCAAGATAGATCTTTGGAACAGTACACAGCCCACAGGCTATGCTCAAAAACTTTTTATTTTTCTAAAAAAGAAGCTTGTCTGTTCCACAGGTAGGTAACCTGGCTGGCTCTTTCCTCGGTCGACGTATTGGCATTGCCATTCAATGAGTACACCATTTTATTTATCTTATATATCGTAACGAATAAATGTTACTTAATATAAATACATCCTCTCGAAAGCACCATATTCGTTTTCTGTGTACATGGCATCTGCCCCAAATGTATATCAAACCCAGTAACTCAATCTTCGTAGTTACGTTGGAACTACCTACCAGTCTATCCGATAAAAAATATAAAACAGCGTAAAAAATCTTTTATTTCGATAACAGATTATGTGTAGGCAACAAAGGATGGTGTCTCCAATCGTCTAAAATCTATCTTTCTGTCTAACAATCCGACGAATATTTATAGAAACGGATCAAAACTGGGTGCGTTTTAAGTTTTAAACCTAAACGTCCTTTTTTGTCCCATATTTAACAGACAAGTAGAAACAATCACTTTCAAGTGGCATCTGATGACGTATTTTACAGACCCATTTGGGTCGTAAAGTGCGAGTATTATGTGTCCCAAAATACCGTGAGCCACTTGATTCGTATATAATAATTAGGGGCACGGCCGGCGCGCCCCGAGGTGCGGCGTTATTGTTACAGCGGCATTTAAAGGGTTAGCTTGTGTGACCTGATTTTTGAAGGTGGAATCGGGGAATTACAGTGTCTCATAGGGGTTAAAAGACTTGGAAAAGGAGACAACTATGCTAGGCATAGTTCTGCAAAAGGTTATGTTACTCTGCAGTTGGATGTTATAATAAGCCGTGATGATGATAATGATGATTAAGAAAATAGATAAGATAAGATTAAATAACTGCCAAAACTTAGCACTGCTCGATTTCGCATTTTGTAACCAAATTGTAGACACCAAAAATGGGTTTGGGAACAAAAATTCACCAAATTGTATGTATTGTCTACCCTGAATCTGTGTTTGTATTATAAGTTTTTTTTTGTACTACTTTATGGTGTCCAATAAAGAATATTTGTATTGTGTTGTATTGTAAATTCACCACCTGTTTAAATTTATTCCTCACTTCTCCATTCATTCCATTGTAAAGGTTGCCTGGAAGAGATCGTTCTGAAGCGACAAGGCCGCCTATTGCTTACCTCAGAAAGTCTCTGTGTATATACCTGTTTTCTGTAATTGTTTGCTATATGTTGGTGTGCAATAAAGAGTTATTGTATTGTATTGTAGGTAAGTATACTAGCTAAGATTTTACTATCATAATCGCCAATTAGAATACAGGACAACTAGGTCACGGAATAAAAAAGGAATAAAATTTAATTTCCTTTAATACCATCCTTTAACACTGGAGGACTCCAAAGGCTTTTATTTCCCCTTCCACAAGCATAAATCTACACAAAAACAAAGAACTTGAGATACTAAGGCGAATCCACACATCAATACCCTACTCAAACAGGTGTGAGTGTAATCGAAACTTTTTAACGCTGGCCGCGCCCTAGCGCGTCGGAGGCGTAAGAACAAAAGGCATAGAAGTGAAACTCCTTGTGTTTAGTCTAGCGCAACGGGCAAACCGGGTAAGATCACACGTAGGGTTGTCGACGCGATTTTGACCTATTATAAAATGAGAATGTTTGTGAAGAAGTCAGTCAATATTTTTTTCTAGTTAGTCTATAACTTTTGAACTGATTTAGATGATGGTATGAAAGTAAGGAGGAGACGGAGAAATTGTATTTTTTCTATAACGAGTAATCCTATAGTGTTGGGTAGCGCTATTGTGGTAAAAAAAAACCGGTCGAACGAACAAATAATTATTGGAGTAGACACATTAACTTATATAAGTATTAAGAAGTGTTCTATCAGACAATTTTTTAATTTTCATTAAATTTTTATGGAATAATCAAGAAAAACTCACAAAAATGCAACGTTGCCAGCTCAGCAGGTATAATAGTTATTTATGCAACTGTATCGTAATAAGGGTCCTTAAAAAACGAGTGTGGTTTTATGAAACGAGGCGTAGCCGAGTACGTGCTGGTGCCCCCGGAACTGTAATCATGAATGAAATCCCATTACGATACAGCCATGTTCATAATAGAATCCAATATCGTAATGAAGGTTTAACAGGAAACTAAAGTACATATGTTGTATTTTTCAAAGTATTAACCTTAGCGGTCCCCCGACACCGACGACGCTTAGATAAAAAAAATATTACTAGGTATTTAATACTAAATTAACTTAGGCTAATTTTGCGGGAAATCAGTATAGTCCCAGCGGGATAGGGATAAACGAATTGTTCGCAGATGAAGTCGCGGGCAACAACTAGGTAGTGCATAATTATTTTTTACTTTTTAGTTGTCTTTTTTTGGCGGACTTTTTTTCGGGAGTTTTTTTTTGTTTTTGCTGGCGTTTTTTTGTCGGGGGTTTTTTAAATTTTTAATTTAAGTTTTTTTTTATTTCACGATTTTTAAACTGACATATTTTTTTTAAGTGTACTAGTGTGTTGAATATCCTGACTGCAGCATCAGCTCATCGCGTTGCCACCATTGCATTATATGTAGAATCAAATACTGATCAAAGGGAATCAACCACGACATGTGTGCTATTATTTTTTCAAGAGTATACTGGTATGCTGGATATCCTGGCTGCAGCATCAACTCGTCGTGTTGCTACCACTGCATTGTATGTAGAATCAATTACTGATCAAAACGAATCCAAACACGACATATGTGCTATCATTTTTTATAGTGTACTAGTGTGCTGGATATCCTGGCTGCAGCATCAACTCGTCGTGTTGCTACCACTGCATTGTATGTAGAATCAATTACTGATCAAAACGAATCCAAACACGACATATGTGCTATCATTTTTTATAGTGTACTAGTGTGCTGGATATCCTGGCTGCAGCATCAGCTCATCCTGTTGCCACCATTGCATTGTATGTAGAATCAAATACTGATCGAAACGAATCCAAACACGACATATCTGCTATGGTTTTATCAAAAGTGTGCCGACTAGTGTTCTGGATATCCTGGCTGCAGCATCAGGCCGAAAATTACATAATCTTGCGTAGTTGTATAGCATACATCGGTGTTTCAAATTTTAGGTCCCAAATATGTTTGAAAGTAAAGTAAATACCCATTATGCGTCTAAGATTCCTACCGCAGCGAACAAAAGAGCTGATGATCTTGAAACGGCTAAACCGATTTTGATAAAACATGTCTAAGAACCATCGCTAGAAAACCAGCTTTCAAATAAAAAAAACCGCATTCAAATCGGTCCACCCGTTTAAGAGCTACGGTGCCACAGACAGACACACAGACAGACAGACACACAGACAGACACACAGACAGACACACATAGCGGTCAAACTTATAACACCCCTTTTTTTGCGTCGGGGGTTAAAAATAGGGGTCTTTAAAACACGAGTGTTGTTTTATGAAACGAGGCGTAGCCGAGTACGTGCGGGCGGCGCGGCGTGCTGGTGCCCCCAGAGCTGTAATCATGAATGAAATCCCATTACGATACATATTTCTGTATCGTAATGACCATTACGATACAGCCATGTTCATAATAGAGTCCAATATCGTAATGCTGGTCATTATCTATGGTTTTTGAAAGCATAATGGAGGATTTACTATGTGGGTGTAGATAAATTAAAGTGACGCTTCTGTGTACATTGTTGGTCTCTCGTCCGGCGCCGGTAGGAAACGGGCGCGGCGGGAAGTAGGAGCGACCTACATGCGATCAATTTATTGTACCAGTGGGTTAGTCACGATTTGCCATTTAAAAGCGCGGCACGACTGCGCGCGATAAAAAAAACCTGTTTATTTCAAAAACTTAGTAACAAAAAATAGGGGTCTTTAAAACACGAGTGTTGTTTTATGAAACTAGGCGTAGCCGAGTACGTGCGGGCGGCGCGGCGTACTGGTGCCCCCGGAGCTGTAATCGTGAATGAAATCCCATTACGATATATATTTCTGTATCGTAATGACCATTACGATACAGCCGTGTTCATATTAGAGTCCAATATCGTAATGCTGGTCTATCTATGGTTTTTGAAAGCATAGTGGAGGCTTTACTATATGGGTGTAGATAAATTAAAGTGACGCTTCTGTGTACATTATTGGTCTCTCGTCCGGCGCCGGTAGGAAACGGGCGCGGCGGGAAGTAGGAGCGACCTACATGCGATCAATTTATTGTACCAGTGGGTTAGCCACGATTTGCCATTTAAAAGCACGGCACGACTGCGCGCGATGTATCGTAATGACCATTACGATACAGCCGTGTTCATAATAGAATTCAATATCGTAATGCTCGTCATTATCTATGGTTTTTGAACGCATAATGGAGAATTTACTATATGGGTGTAGATAAACGCTCTTACACCCGTATTTAAAGAGAAGTAAAGGCCATTACTTGAGTAAAAGTAATTACTCGAGTACCTAACGATTTTTATTCTATAGTTGAGCTTTTGCTTAAAAATGTAACTGTCAAATGTTAGATTTCTTAGCCAAGTTATAGTCACCATTTTCTTTACTCATGCATTTACTTAGCAACAAGTAATGACTCGTTTAAAATACGGGTGTTAAAGTGCCGTATCTGTGTACATTGTTGGTCTCTCGTCCGGCGCCGGTAGGAAACGGGCGCGGCGGGAAGTAGGAGCGAACTACATGCGATCAATTTATTGTACCAGTGGGTTAGCCACGATTTGCCATTTAAAAGCGCGGCACGACTGCGCGCGATGTGTCGTAATGACCATTACGATACAGCCGTGTTCATATTAGAGTCCAATATCGTAATGCTGGTCATTATGGTTTTTGAACGCATAATGGAGGATTTACTATATGGGTGTAGATAAATTAAAGTGACGCTTCTGTGTACATTGTTGGTCTCTCGTCCGGCGCCGGTAGGAAACGGGCGCGGCGGGAAGTAGGAGCGAACTACATGCGATCAATTTATTGTACCAGTGGGTTAGCCACGATTTGCCATTTAAAAGCACGGCACGACTGCGCGCGATGTGTCGTAATGACCATTACGATACAGCCGTGTTCATATTAGAGTCCAATATCGTAATGCTGGTCATTATGGTTTTTGAACGCATAATGGAGGATTTACTATATGGGTGTAGATAAATTAAAGTGACGCTTCTGTGTACATCGTTGGTCTCTCGTCCGGCGCCGGTAGGAAACGGGCGCGGCGGGAAGTAGGAGCGACCTACATGCGATCAATTTATTGTACCAGTGGGTTAGCCACGATTCGCCATTTAAAAGCGCGGCACGACTGCGCGCGATAAAAAAAAAATTTGTTTATTTCAAAAACTTAGTAACAAAAAATAGGGGTCTTTAAAACACGAGTGTTGTATTATGAAACGAGGCGTAGCCGAGTGCGTGTTGGCGGCGCGACGTGCTGGTGCCCCCGGAGCCGTAATCATGAATGAAATCCCATTACGATACAGCTATGGTTTTTGAATGCATAATGGAGGATTTACTATATTATTTATTTATTTATTTATTCCAAGAAAAATTACAGCATTAGTTCAATAAGTGATTATGTATTACTAACAAAATGGATTGAAAAGTCTGAATAAATAATAATAATAATTATTATTATTATTATTACAATTAAAGACCAATGCGCTGTAAAATTAAAATTATACAAACAAAAATATTTAAAGAAAAAAACTATCTATAGTTAGGGATTTTTGAACGTCGTCGTCGTCGCTACCCTAAAACGACGGAACACCACACCCTCCGGCCAGAAGTCGGAGCGCAGGAACATCTGCTGGTGCTTGGCAGGCACTTGGAGTCTAAATGAGCTGAAATTATTATTACTATATGGGTGTAGATAAATTAAAGTGACGCTTCTGTGTACATTGTTGGTCTCTCGTCCGGCGCCGGTAGGAAACGGGCGCGGCGGGAAGTAGAGCGACCTACATGCGATCAATTTATTGTACCAGTGGGTTAGCCACGATTCGCCATTTAAAAGCGCGGCACGACTGCGCGCGATAAAAAAAATATCTGTTTATTTCAAAAACTTAGTAACAAAAAATCTTCCGCTTAGATAATTCAAATTATAACTCAAAATATAAAAAACAAAGTTTATGACTTATAGGGCTGTTTCACCACCCATTAATAAGTCAATGACAGAAGTAAATGACATAAATTGTTTGGTATCATATAGTACCTGACATGTTAGTTGGAAAGGTTGTTTAACAGCATTTTTTTTTAAATATTTACAATACAATACAATACAATACAAATACTCTTTATTGTACACCAGAAATAATAAGCGATACAGAAAACAGGTACACAGAGAAAATTACAAGGTAAGCAATAGGCGGCCTTATCGCTTAAGAGCGATCTCTTCCAGGCAACCTTTTTACAGAAAGAAGGAAGGACTAGTTTACAGCAGTTGTTTTGCAGTTTTGTTTTTCATTGAATCATCATGTGGAAGTCTATTCAAAGCGCGTGGTAAAGCGTGAGTCCACACTCTCTTACCATCATTGTTAGCTGAAGGTATTATGAATGTTGGGAGATATGACAGATTCCGTAGATTATCTGGTCTATGTCTTGGTCGATGCGATAGCGAGCGTTCTACAGAATGAACGAAATGGAGTGAACGGTCAAAGACTTTAATTCATGAGCCACTGTGGAACCATTTCAAAGTAAACGTCATAGATCATCATCCCAGCCTATATACGTCCCACAGCTGGCCACAGGCGTCCTCTCAGAATGAGAGGGCTTGGGCCGTAGTTCCCATGCATCATTGAATTGCTTCGCCGGTTTGTACAGGTTTCCTCATGATGCTTTTCTTCACCGTAAAGCTCGTGATAAATTTCAAATGTAATTCGGCGCTTGAATTTCGAGAAACTCAGAGGTGCGAGCCGAGGTTTGAACCCACGACCCTCTGCTTGAGAGGCGATAGGTCAAACCACTAGGCCACCACGGCTTAATCATAGATACATCGCGTTAATGAACAATGATGTGCAGGTGGTAGGACCTTGTGCAAGGTCCGCCCGGATTGCTACCAACATCTTGCTCACTAATCCTGCCGTGAAGCAGCAGTGCTTGCACTGTTGTGTTTCGACGTGGGTGGAGAGTAAGACAGCTGGTTAGGCCTCTAGGTTGGCAACGCATCTGCAATCCCCCTGGTGTTGCAGGTGTTTATGGGCGGTGGTGATCTCTTACCATCAGGTGACTTGCTCGTTTGCCATCCAGTCGAATAATAAAAAAAAAACATGGAAAATCGTAATGATTTTCATTTGAAAAGGTTCCTTGGTGGCTCATGAACAATAGTACTTAACCGTACAAGCCAACTGTAAATATTTGAGTGTAGACGGACTTACGTCGACACGGATAACTGACCAATAGGGTATATACAACTAGCTTTTGCCCGCGGCTCCGCCCGCGAGGAATCCGGTTATCGCGCGCTGTTCCCTCGGGCACTGCATTTTTTCGGGATAAAAAGTAGCCTATGTCACTCTCTGGCCCATAACTATCTCTTTGCAAAAAATAACGTCGATTCGTCGCTCCGTTTCGACGTGAAAGATGGACAAACATACAAACGTACAAACACACACATTTTCGCATTTATAATATAAGTATGGATAAAAATAATAAAGTCATAACTATAGTCACGCGACGAGGCACATTATTATGTAAATTTCATATTTTTACAACTTTTCGCGATTCATTCGTCGTCCATAATTTACTATTATTAATGAGACAGAGATCGACACACCTTTCTGTTTCATGACAGAGCTTTTAAATATACATTAATCATTCTTGTACTAGCTTTTTGCCTTTAAAATTCAAGCTATATAGGGAAAACCATACAATAACTGGCCACGGTACAGTAATTGCCCACTTGAAATAAATAAAAAAAATTACAAAGAAAAGTGGTGATAAATCATAACAAATATCGTGCTAATTATAATAATCTAGTCACTTTTATCATTAACTTATTTGTATTATTGTTGTTTCATATAAAAAAAAAACAAATGGCCAATTACTGTAACGTGGCCCATTACTGTATGTTTACCCTATGTTACAAAGTCCTTAAATTCACGGGCTCGTTCTAGAACAATTAAAATCGGCTAAGTGCGTGTCGGGACATGCGCAGCGTAGGGTTCTGTACTAAACTATTATTAAAGAAAAAAACTTTTATTCGTGCTATTATGTCTTTTTTTATTTTACACATCAATAGTTCAGCTTGTAGAGGCATTTCATCACTACTTTAAAAAAAACTCGTACCTCAAGATAGATAATTTTTCTAAGTGAGCTTTGTGAACATTAAATCAAGGTTAAATTTTGTTGACATATTGATTTTAGATACGAGGTTTTTTCAAAGTAGTGACGATTTGACTCCAACAAAAATTAACACTTTACTTAAAAACTAGGCTACCACGACGGCATATCAAATAATCCATACTATACTATACTATATACTATCCATACTAATATTATAAATGCGAAAGTGTGTTTGTGTGTTTGTCCGTCTTTCACGCCCTAACGGAGCGACGGATCGACGTAATTTTTGGCATACAAATAGTTTATGGGCCTGAGAGTGACATAGGCTACTTTTTATCCCAGAAAAATGTACAGTTCCCGAGGGAACAGCGCGCGATAACCGAATACCATGCGGGCGGAGCCGCCGGCAGAAGCTATCTTATATAATTATACACATCAATAATTAAAAACCCCATACTTCACTGACGCCATTTGGGTTTGTGTAATTTGTGTGTATCCTTACCTACTGTGTGGTGGTGGAGCAGCTACGTGAACACACATTTGTTGCATAGACGTACGTAGCTATTACAAGGTCGCAGATGAGTAAAGTAATTGTTTTTAGTTCATTCGTCAATATTTTCTTACTCGTGCTAATACTGCGAGTGATATTTCCCTTCTCTTTCCATCACAACGTTTGTGCGTGTCCACCTCTAATTGATTACATTAACTATCGGCTAAACCAAACCTTCAAAACAAGCCAGCGATAAACCGCCCTCATGTTTGTATTCTTCCCTCAATTAATTAAATTGTTTAGTCCCTTTTACGGCCATTTTATAGTTGTCGCAGACGCCATTTTGATCAGCCATGTTGGTTTAGGTGAAATGACTTAAGTCGGATAATGGGTCGCAGTTTGCTTTCCGTTTTATGACGAAACTGTCTTTTTCTGCAGGTAAGTGTAGGCTTGTTGACAGAATAAGAAGGCTTGGGCTGCAGTTATCACTTATAAGTGGGTAGTATCTGGGGAACCGAGCTTTGCTCGGAATTTATTTGTTAAATCGTGTTGATAAGCTTTAAAGGAAAACTTAAACTAAATACATATATTAATAAAAAGAAAACCAGCCAAGAGCGTATCGGACACGCCCAAAATAGGGTTCCGTAGTCATTACGAAAAAATTAAGCAATATTTTTCTAAGGATTTCGTATTTTGTACGGCATATTCCAAGTTTAGGTATATTTTATACCGGGGTATGATTTTGTCCCAGTCGCGGTGGAGACGGCAGGACCATGGTGCTCCGAAGCGAAAACGTTCGTGAGGGCTTTGGGGGTGCGAATGCGCGAAAGGGGTTGCGATCCTAGATCGGGCTCGTACCTGGTTCAACGGATATCATTGGCAATACAGCGCGGTAATGCGGCGGGTATTTTCGGTACTTTTGGACCGGGTGCGGGTCGGGCTGGGTTTAGACTTGCGCAATAAGGGGAAGCGTTTTTGGCGGAGCCAGTTGTGGGTAGATCTGTATTAATTTCTTGTTTATAGCTTAAGTTACCTGACGAAACTTTTTGTGGATTTTTTTTTTTTGTGGATTTAATTTTGACATATATAGTAAAGTAGTTCCTATTTTTTATACCTTAGGCTGCTATTTACTCTTAAACTACTAATAATTATCCAGCAAATGTAACAGTTATAGTTTTCCCTGTAAGTTATACCACCTACCCGTTTAGATTTTAGAGGGGGCGGGGCGCTCAATTTTAATGAAAATGAACACTTTAAAGTTGAATATTTTTCAAATACATCTCTAAATCGAAAAACCGTTTGAGCAACCCGCTAATGGTTTTGAAAGACCTATCCAACGACACCCCATACTAAGGTTGCATGGGAAAAAAAATCACCCCCACTTTACGTCTATGGGAGACCTGGTACCTTAAAAAAATTATTTTGAATTTTTTATTGTACCATTTTGTCGGCATAGTTTGCATATATATATATTCGTGCAAAATTACAGCTTTCTAGCATTGATAGTCCCTGAGCAAAGCCGCGGACGGAAGGGCAAACAGACAGACAGAAAACAGACAATGACATGGCCAAACTATAAGGGTTCCGTTTTTGTCATTTTGGCTACGGAACTCTAAAAATCTGGTCGGGTAGAAACTAAGTCTCGATTTGAACGGAGCGACGGATCGACGTGATTTTTGGCGTAGAGATAGTTTATGGGCCCGAGAGTGACATAGGCTACTTTTTATCCCGGAAAAATGCACACTTCCCGAGGGAACAGCGCGCGATAACCGAATACCACGCGGGCGGAGCCGCGGGCAAAAGCTAGTCTATGAATAAAAATAAAGAGTACAGTGAAGTTGATTTATTTTTGAATCATAATCTCAGAAATGACACATTTCTTTGATACAGACTTAGCTTGAAAAATTAACGTATTGAAGACTTTTTAGCCAAATTATGACTGAGATTTTTATCTCACGTGACGATACAAACAAAAAAAAAACTTCATCATCATCAGCCTATATTCGTCCACTGCTGGACATAGGCCTCTCCCATGGCACGCCACTGAGCACGATCCTCGGCCTCTCTCATCCAGCTCTTGCCAGCCACCCTGCGAAGATCATCGCACCACCGAGTCTGAGGGCGTCCTACGCTACGTTTGCCGATCCGTGGTCTCCACTCAAGAACTCGTCTACCCCAACGGTTATCGGTTCTTCGGGTTACATGACCAGCCCATTGCCACTTCAGCGTGCTAATGCGGTGGGCTGTGTCGATAACTTTGGTTCTCTGTTGGATCACTTCGTTACGAATTCGATCTTTCAGAGAAACTCCGAGCATAGCCCTATCCATAGCGAGTTGAGCAACTTTAAATTTGTGGACCAGCCCTACCGTGAGCGTCCATGTTTCGGCACCGTATGTCATGACGGGTAAGACGCACTGATTGAAGACTTTCGTCTTCAGACTCTGTGGAATTGGCGATGTGAAGACTTGACGCAGTTTCCCATATGCTGCCCATCCCAACTGTATTCTTCTGTTGGCCTCTTTCTCGAAGTTGTTTTTACCTAGCTGCATAGTCTGCCCGAGGAAAAAAAAACTTAAACAGATTCAAATAACTTAAACAGAACTTAAACAAAACTTAAACAGATTCAAATAACACCTAAACTCAATGTCAACCCTTTAGCGTTAAAACCAACAAAATGTCGTAAAATATTGATGGTTCCGCTAAAAGCCGCACACGCCAAACAAAACAGTTCCGAAGCGACAAAGTCCCATCATCCATCATTCCTCCGCCTCGACAGAAAAAAATAAAACAACATGATAGTCATTAGCGATAATTAAAGTACGCCCGCCACAAAACAGTATACGCCCTGGCACACAACAAACAACCTTAGTCTCTCGCCAAAAGATAAACAACGCTTCATATTTAAATTTGCGTTACTCGCTGACAGATCTTTCGTCGCCCCTGATTGGTTGACGTTTGCCGCCAAAAAGAACGTTCGAAAGACAAGTGACAGCTGTCAGATTTACCGCGCTATAGTTTGTTAGGTGACATGTTTGAAAAACAAATGAATGAGGTGCGAATGAATGGGATGAGCTTTGTTTGCGGTGAATGGGACGAGTGAATGAACCCTGAAAGGATCTTGATTACTAAAGCTTACGCCGTAAGATTTTAAGCCCGAGTGTTTCCAACATTCAGGCCCGTCGTTCATTTACGCGTTACAAAAGCGCGACAATGGGAATGCTACGACAATATAAAGCCTGATTTGACACTTGCCTGTCTGACTTATTTATTATTTACTACAACAACAATTAAAAAGTATCAAATAATCATAAAATTGTCAAAAGTATCACAACTTTTCTCATTTTATGATTACCTAAAGCTAGAACCATTGTAGCAAACCTAATGACATCGATTCTAACTATATTCATCTATAGTGACGCTGTCAAAAGATCAGCAGGGCTACTACGAAACTCGAAGTTCGTGTAGTGCGGTCCCTCTGACACTTATGCTATTTAATATGAGAGCGAGAGGGACGGTACGATACGAACTTCGAGTTTCGAGTTTCGTAGTAGCCCTGCAGAGTTTTAAAAGATTTTCTTTTGCTCTAAGTGTGATATGTATCACATGGCCATGGTCTTCGGTTGAGGAATGGCAAAGAAAAATTTGATTGATTGTTTTAATTTTTTTTTGTGCTTAGGTACTCGAGAAAATGTATAGTTCTCGAATGATAGCGCGATAATTACCTTATCTAACCTATACCCTAACCTATGGTTCCATCTACATGATGGTCTTGAAATAAATTCTGAATAATTCACCAAAAATAATACATAATAAATAAATAAATATCACGGGACAATTCACACCAATTGACCTTAGCCCCAAAGTAAGCTTAGTAAAGCTTGTGTTATGGGTACTAAGCAACGGATAAACATAATTATATAAATAGATACATACTTAAATACATATCAAACACCCAAGACCCGAGAACAAACATTCGTATTTTTCATACAAATATCTGCCCCGACACGGGAATCGAACCCACCTACCAACCCATCGACCTCAAGCTTCGTAGTCAGGTTATCTAACCACTAGGCCATCTGGTCGTCTAAAAATAAATCGGCACAATGGAAAGATACTTTGTAATTCATCTAGCCTGTGGTTGATTGCCTGAAACACAGGGAATCCTAGTTCAGGCATACGTTTATAAGTCCTATTATATCCTATTGTATATATTAAAAAATAATTAATAATTATTAATAATGTTATATGAATAAAATATTTGAATTTGATTTGATTCAATATTGTCGAAAAATCTATTTGAAAATCATCGTCGGCGATATCTTCATCTTCTGAGGAGACAATTATTTGTAATAGTCCTTCGATATCCCTGTCTTTCAGCGGTCGAGGCAGATAAACAGAAAGCCTCATCAATAATACCTCCCGACACATCTGAATGCGTATCGGACAATGATCGTATATGGACCACATAATTCAAATAATCATTACAAGTACAAAAACATTTGTTATGAAACATAAAATGCATTCCGAGAACGTGGAAACTCTCAAATAGGTACTATATGCTTAATTAAAAACAACAAACATTACTCACAGGATTTTTTTTCCACATTTTCGGCAATTAAATGCACAGTGCAGTACAAAAATAGTCCTTGTTTGCAAAAAGTTTCAAATAGCGAAACTTTTTTTTTTAATTTTCTCGTGTGTGGTCCGTTACACGCAAATACTGATCAATCACTAGAAATATTTGATGTCTATGACTGTTTGACATAATTGTGGTCCTCAGGAACACATTATTTGATAAAAAAATGGTCCTATACATATAGTAGTACATTGCCTGGTTAAGGGTTAAATTATTTAAGAGAAAATTTTTGTTCCATGGATATTCCTTATTGCCAAATTCGTCTGACGTTAGACGAAAATTATACCACACCGTCACACTTTCTTTCCAAAAAACGCAACCAATACAGGAAATTTCAAAACAATAAGATAATTCAACAACAATGGCCGAACGAAATTGAAAGTAACAAAATGGCGTCCCCAGCTGTTTGACAAATAGCCCATGACGTAATACTAGCCAGCTACTAACTTACACGTGCAGTTGACTTTGTGAATTTCAGAGCTCGTTGCTCACGAACGAACGGCAAACTTAACTTGGTAAAAGAGTAATTCGTTTAACAAAAGGACAAATAGTAATTAAATGTGGAAGTACGTTGCGTGATCTCGTTTGTATGAGGGTTCCGGGAATCAAGGAATGTTTGGAATTTTTATTGTCAAGTAAATTCGTGGTTTTTGATAAGCTTGATAAAGTAATTAATTACATTTTTATCAAAATGGCGGGTTCTTTCGGAAGCCTTAACCAGTTTTGTTAAAAGCTTTTCATTTGTAACAAAAATCCACGATTAATTTGATGCTTTCTTTTTGTAGGTATAGAATAGTCATACACAAAATTTTTTTTTAAGCAGCCAGTAGGTATAGTGTCCCACTGCTGAGCAAAGGCCTCCTCTCTTGACCTCCACAGCTTTCGTTCTGACGCAATGTCAGTACATAGTGTGTATAGTATATATGTGTATGTCAATTACATAGTACTACTATTTTTTCAATTTCTTTTTTTTTGTTACTGGACTTGGGCTTTAGTATTGCCCTTAGCCATTTTCAAGTTATTAATTTGACGCGGGATAGGAGTACTTTGGTAGACGGAATTTGGAATATAGTTTTTTTTTTTTTTAATGGGACTCTTGACACCAATTGACCTAGTCTCAAACTAAGCAAAGCTTGTACTATGGACACTAGGCAACGGATAAACATACTTATATAGATAAATACATACTTAAATCTACTTACTCACTTACTCTTTACTTTCTTACTTATTTTTTCTTTCTTTCTTTCTTTAAATACATATCAAACATCCGAGACCCGAGAACAAACATTTATATTATTCATACAAATATCTGCCCCGGCCGGAATTCGAACCCGAGATCTCAAGCTTCGTAGTCAGGTTCTCTAACCACTCGGCTATCCGGTCGTCAAATTGAATCTCTCTTCTTCTTCTTTAGCCGTTCTCAACCTCTAACTAAGGTGTTGGCCTTCTTCAGCTTATACCATCTGTTTCGGTCTTGAACAGTTTCCAATCACTTTGTTCCCATCAGTCTTTTGATATCGTCGTGCCAAGGCTTCTCTGGTCTACCTCTCGGGCGTCTCCTTATTGAATCTATCTTGGCTGATTAAGTTACAGTTTTAATCTAGTTCTGCCACACCAACGCTTATTTCATTAATTTGGTCAGTATTTATGTGTAGGGCTTCATTTGTTTTTTTATCTGTAGAGAATTGACAAGCTGTCACTAGCTCTGCTAGTGTCAGTCTATTAGCTTAGGCTTTCACGCATGAATTTCAAGAAACTCAGATATATCACAGATGTACACATAATAGTAATTGTAATTTTCTCTGTGTACCTGTTTTCTGTATCGCTTATTATTTCTGGTGTACAATAAAGTGTATTTGTATTGTATTGTATTGTTGTAGCGGCCATGGTAACGGCGGGGCAGGGGGTGCTAAAGTTAATCTCCGGCAGAGACCCGGCTATCGCGGGATCGCGGTGGATGCGAAAAGCACAAGACCGGTCTGAGTGGAGAGCCTTGGGGGAGGCCTATGTCCAGCAGTGGACGTCTTTCGGCTGACATGATGATGATGATGACACATAATATGCGAGCACGCGTTTTAAACCATGGTTCTCTGCTCGAGAGTCAAACCACTAGGCCACCACGGCTTTTGAACAGCGACTGTATGAAATAATAATTAAACAATCCTAAAAATCATTTACAGGCTGGGTGTTCAAACTAACCCCTCCACTACTGAAATATTCTAGATTAACATTGCATATCCGCATTTTTGCTGCGTAAATCTGACATTTAAACTTGACAACTTTGTCATTTGTCAGATTTTGAATTTACGCCGCGCGGAATTTACGCCCTAAAGAGGGGATCCTGTCACGCGTTCGATTGTAATTAGAAACTAAGCGATCGAGACACGAAGCGTCAGTGTGGGGTGGCCATGCTTCAGGAAGAAATGCAGACAATCTTGATTATTAAACAATTTTTTTTTCATAACAAGTCTTTCAATAACTCCAGTCGTTTTGCAGCAGCCGCCGAGTCACGGTGCTCCGAGGAAGAAGAGCTACGGATTAGTCCGAAACATGTGGAGCTAAAGTCGATTTAAGACATGAGTTATCCGGGAAAATATATTTAATATAACTCCAGTCGTTCATCAGTGATACACACGGAGTCGCCAGTGCCCATATGTGGCGGACTTGGTTGCCATCACTCACAGGATTAATCAGCATAATATTCGTTTGTCTACTATTGTACTTTTCGGATAGGATGGGTACGGTGACACTTGCGTTTTTTCCATTCCACGTCATGAACATTTCAGGCCAATAATTTGTAAATTAATATACTTGAATCCCGAAAGAACAAAAAAAATATCTCTATAGCTTAAAAGATTTCGTAATAATAAATAAAAAAATCACTTAAAAATATTTTATTATGTTTTAAAACTAAAAAGATAGATTTTAATCTCGTCAACTTTCGTCGCGTAAAACGGAACTCTATTTGAATAGAACTTACTTTGCTCGACCGAATCGATTCCACAATCTTGTCAAATCGTTTGACTCGCATCATCTGTCAATTAGTACGAGAGCGAAGGTCCTCAAATGCGTCTTTGTATCGAGTGTTTCGTATTGTTTGAAGTTTTGAACTGTTACTTTGTTATTAAATTTTGGATTCGATTTGTGGCATTCAAACATGGCGGGTGTGGGCTGTGTATAATTCTGCTATTTCTGTTTCTTTGGCTGGTTGAAGTATAATTTTGATAGTGTTTTATGCGGCGATTAACCTTAACAGTGAACAGTGATCACAAAATTTTATACTGCTCTCGGGTCTGACATTTTTTAATGCGCAAGTCGTTTCCACGTGGTTTCTGGAATTTTACTATCAAGTTGCAGAAACTTCAATCACCGTACAACGTTGCCTCTCGAAAGAGAATACATGGACACTGGCGAAATTGTCTTATCAATTAGGACAGAAGCCATATTTTAAAGAAGAATTAGAGATTAGAAGAATTAAATTTTGTTATTACAGTTTTTGTTAATTTTTTTACCGTTATTAGTTACTTAAACAATTACTTTGTTAACCTGCGACCTAGTAATTGTTTTAGTTCATTGAAAACTAGGTTGGTTTCACTAGGCATCTTAAAAAGGTGAGTTTTTGAAATTAATCATTACCTAGTTTATTTCAGTGGGTAACATTTAAAAAAATATTTTGCTGTATATGATCATTTTTAGTACATGCACTAATATGAAGAAAGAAATATAGTAAATTCGATATGCTGAGCGCTAGTCTTTCCGCAGCATTGGGATACTAGGAACAATTGGACGCCATTCTCAAGGACTCTTGTGGGTTACAGACGGTACAGGATTGTCCTTACCAAACCCATAGCCACCGTGGCCCCACTAATCAAGAAACCGAACATTTCTGACGAATATTAATTCGTCAGAGTTGTTCCTGAGTTGTGATTGCGTGTCTAATGGCGGCCGGCCGCGTCCGGCGTTTGTTGCCGCTCACCGCGCCAGCTATGGCCTAAGACACAGGCTTGGGAACATTACAAAAATCGCTCAAACCTTTTTTTAGGGTTTCGTAGCCAAAATGGCAAAAACGGAACTCTTATAGCTTCGCGATGGCTGTCTGTCCGTCAGCGGCTTTTGCTCAGACTATCAGTGCTAGAAAGCTTTAATTGCACAGATATGTTACCTATGTAGCAACTATGCCGACAAAACGGTAAAATAAAAATTAAGAGTACTTATTATAAATTGGACTGCCAAATTAAAATGGGACTGGGCGGGACAAGTTTGCCGCATGCATCCGGATTGCTGGCCCAAAGTAATCACCGATTAGGTTCCATGCGACGGGCACCGGAGCAGAGGCAGACCTAGGAGGAGATGGCGGGACGACTTGGACCGATTCCAGTCAGATTGGCAAGAGCTGGCCATGGCCAAGAGTAGAGACGAGTGGAATAAGAAAGGGGAGGCTTTTGCCCTGCAGTGGGACACATAATAAGCTATTAAAAAATATATAAATTGGGGGTGATTTTTTAACTACTTCAGCCATCCTTGTTCTTTCGCTGTCACATATCAAGATACTACAATACTAACACGCCAAAACACAGTTCACGGTCGCAGTCTCTTTGTGACGTCATATCTCTCTTAACATGACGTCAATCATCTACAAGAGCTTTCGGCAGGCTCTTTTCTCGTTATAATTTTATCGAAAGACGCAATATTTTGCTTCTAACCCATCCCCCGTATCATCCTTACTCTCTTTTTGTCGTTTTTCAATAATGAGCTACACGTCCATACATACTAATCTTAACGCATCTGTAGGGCTAGTACGAAATTCGAAAATCGAAGTTGGTATCGTACCGTCACTCTCACTCTCGTATTAAATGCTATAAGCGTCGGAAGGACAGTACGATACGAACTTCGATCGAATTTCGTAGTAGCCCTGCTGACTTTGAAAGTTCGTTATAAGTTCGAAAAGAGCGAAATAAATACGTTAGCGTTTTATGTTACGTTTTTTGGAGTTTGTGACCTTTAAGTCTGTGTGATTGAGTGGAGAAGGAAAACACATACCAACAGTAGAGAGTATAAATATTTAGACAGCCATAGCATCTAATATAATTATGTATACGTCAACTTCATAGTTATTGGCAGAAAAGTCTCGAGATATTTTTGACGTCTTGATAAAGTACACTCTATATGCCCTTGACTGTTCATTTGTCATACAGACGGGGTGATAGTCTTTACCGACCCGGATAACACCGACATGGAAATACCGGCCCTGTTTTTCGTGTACACGTCCATAGAAGCTCCTGTCAGTTTCTATGGGCGTGTACACAAAAAACAAGGCCGGTATTTCCATGTCGGTGTTATCCGGGTCGGTAAAGACTTACATCCATACAGACGTAGCTATTTTCTTGTAGTAGCGGAGCAGCGTAGTCGTGTCCATTGATATATTTTCTAACCGCTCCCGCCGCATCCTATAACTCAAAGCCCCACCATTCAGAGCAATTGTGACAATCGATTTAAAACCCTGTTGCCTTGTAATAGGATTGGTCACGGTTCGTTATAAATGAATAATGAATGTTACAGTACCGAAGTATGCCGATTGAGCAATTAATTCTATATTTCTTTGAGATTCATTGAAATGAAAAATCTTTCTGAGTTTCATTCGTATATATATTTTTAATACAAGACTCTTTCAATACAAGATGGTGGAAATTGATTGAAGTCTAATATATAAAGTAGCTATGTAGGTGAAGAAGACGACTATAGGTCCACTCCTGCTGGCTCGTGCTGAGGCACCGACTTCAGTTTCGTCCCAGCCCACATACGTCCCACTGCTGGGCACAGGCCTCCACTGAGAATGAGAGG
Source organism: Choristoneura rosaceana (assembly GCA_037349165.1). Classification (NCBI taxonomy): domain Eukaryota; kingdom Metazoa; phylum Arthropoda; class Insecta; order Lepidoptera; family Tortricidae; genus Choristoneura; species Choristoneura rosaceana. The sequence continues at coordinate 9,420,702 of JAZBNJ010000013.1, forward strand.
GCTTGGGCCATAGTTCCCACTTCAGACTGGTAGAAAATTATTTTCATGGTTTTTTGTAGTCGGTTCAATTTTTTGTTATATTTTTTTTTTCTGAACTTCTTTGACCACTTCTTGGTCATGATGACTGGTGATTGGTGATGATGAACATTCTGATGGTCCGAACATGATCGTCTCCGAAGAACGTGTTCCGTTCAACGGTTTATTATTCCTTCATATATTTACACTAGCTTTTGCCCACGTCTTCACCCGCGTGGAATTTGATTATTTAATTTAATTTATTTATAAAAAGTAACCAAAGTTATCTCTCGGACCCATAAACTATCTGTATGCCAAAAATCACGTCGATCCATTGCTCCCTTTCAACATGAAAGACGGACAAACATACAAACGCACAAACATACAAACACACAAACTTTCGCATTATAATATTAGTATCCATCCATCCCAGCCTATATACGTCCCACTGCTGGGCACAGGCCTCCTCTCAGAGCTTGGGCCATATTTCTCACGCGGGCCCAGTGCGGATTAAAATGAAAATTTATTATGAAAACAGATACAACATAGGATAGATACAATAGATCAACAAAGTAGGATAGGAAGGTAGAACCGTCAAGAAAATATGCACTCAGCAAAACATACGTATATATTTAAAATTTAATTTTTCCTATTATTACTCATCCAATTTCTTCAATTCCATCAAAGCAGTGTCGAAAAACCACTGTCATTCACTACACTGCAGCGTTTTCAGCTTTTGTCACTGTCTACCAACAGGGCTTGGCGTAAGTGCGTCCCACTCGCTCAGTTTCCTATCGAAAATGACACCGAAACTCGGGCGATGTCAATCAAAAAGGGGCTTAAAAGGGTGTGTCGATTAGCGCTGTCGAAAATGCGAAACGATTCATGCGAAAATGTTCAATAATAATAAATATCTTGTACTTATTTGCAAATAATGTAATAAATATTTGTTATAAGAAAATAATGACACACGATAATGGCTAAAAAAGCAAAAAGATAAACTATAAAACTGACGATTATTGCAATACAGAACCCTGCTTGACTGATCTTCTTCTTATTATAATGCGTTGTTTAATAAGGATCTCTGATTTGTATTAATTAAAACTTTTGATTTAAAAATCTGATCATTTCATAAATCTAATACAAGCTCAAAAATCATAATATTTTCATTTTGTAAATAAGCACTTCTTTAAAGTGGCAGCAATTTTTTTAATTCATATTTTTTCGAGGCCCCGCCAACCCCCAGGTCAAGTCGCCACGAGTGATGACCCCGCGCGTAACGATCTGTCCGTCTCCCTCCCACCCACGCCACAGACTAAACACAGAAACGTAGACTGTCAGCTATTTGAATTCGTCTTTTTAAAACGATAAAGATTTAGGTGCGCTAAGTTTGAAAAAACATCCAAATTTGGACGGGTTAGCATAACTTTTTTTTAACAGTTCCTTTAAGCTCTAACCAAGGGTCTTCTTTCGGTTTGATCATCATCATCATTATGTCAGCCGAAAGACGTCCACTGCTGGACATAGGCCTCCCCCAAGGCTCTCCACTCAGACCGGTCTTGTGCTTTTCGTATCAGGTTGTCGCTCCATCTTGTTGTAGGCCTACCAACAGCTCGTCGCCCGGTCCGCGGACGCCATTCGAGAACCTTCTGACCCCTTCGGCCATCAGTCCTGCGAGCAATGTGCCCCACCCACAGGCACTTCAAAGAAAGAACGATGGAATACGATTAAGCATTACATATGAAGGGTCCACGGAAAGAACATGTCTAGTCACCTAAGCAACTTTTTGAGTTATAGCGGTTTGAAAGTAAAAAAAAAATACATTTTATAATGCTTTCAGATTATTTAATTCAATGTTAAGTCATAGTACTTTGTGAGCTCTACATTTCGAGATTAAAACTCGATTAAAAAAAGTGACTAGACATGTTCTTTCCGTGGACCCTTCAAATGTACCTACTCAAATGTCCTGTCTGTTATATTCTCCATTAGTCTTTGGCCTGTTGCCTCTCCGCCCCTCCCCTGACAGCCTGTCAGCTGTCGGAGGTTGAATGTGCGCAATTTAGTTTTTAGTCCGTTGCAGTTTGCTGATCTCATTATGGATAAGTTATAGTTTGTTCTAGATATGGTAGATCTGGATGAAATTTGGTAACTAGGTCTTGGTGGTAGGTACCTACAAAAAAAACATACCTCGTTGAGTTTCTTGCCGGATTCTTTTCAACAGAGGTTTTTTCCGAACCGGTGGTAGAATTTTTGATGCTCATATTAAGTGCTTGTTGTAGCCTAAACTGAATAAAGATATTTTGACTTTGACTTTGACTTTGACATAAGTAGGTTATACATTTAGAGTTCGGCACCCGAAGGGTGCTAAACGGAACTTTTTTAATGACGTCAAACAAAGATCTCCTCTACCACAAGCAAATAAAAAAAAGATGCTAAAACACCTGCCTGTCGTTTGTAAATAAAAACAACCGTAAAAAAACTTTGATAAAATACTTAAGTATCTAAAGACATGGCACCTACTAAATTAATATAAAAAATACATAGACTGCTAAAATTATCACTCTTCTTTTTGGTATTGCCGTAGTCGGGTAAAAAAGGCCCCCGTGGCACTTAAGTTCCTATGAACTTCCAACATCCACATGGCGACCATCTTTTACCTTTTTTTTTAATTATGTTTGCTTCTCTATTTTATATAATAAATAGTTTACATATTTAATTAATTTTCATTTAATTTCGGTCAGTTTGATTTCATTCATCGAGTATTAGTATTTTTTTTTATTTTTTTCTTTTATTAAGAAAATATATTTATTGGTACAAATATGAAATAATGAAATAAAAGATATCCTAAAAATAACTTAACTAAAATACTAAATAAGTATTACAAACTAAATTAAAACTATTTTAAAAACTAAACTATATCTAAAAAAGGCCCCTGCGGCATTGTGCCGAAAATGCTAGTTTACATACATAGCTCTGTGGAATTTAGGAACGCCTCATAGCATTAAAGTTACAGCTCCTTTCCTACCTTCCGAGTTATGTAAACACTACCCATCCATCATGGACGTCGGAGGAAATGTTCTGCTAAATGCCTTCCTTCCACCCAGTGACTCGCGCCTATCAAAAACTTGTTAATATCCTATTGCCGCTATATGTGTTTCGTGGATAACTGACAGTGCTATTTGAGGGTTGCGTCATAGAAATATAGGGTAAACTATTGTTTCAGGGTTTTGCGGGGCCCATATCACTTTTATACCCAACTACCCGAAAGAGGGTTATGTTTTTGAGCGTATGTATATGTCTTCTCTGCAGTCTAAACGGCTGGACGAATTTTTTTAATGTTTTGCAACTAACATTGCCGACCATTCATTTTGCAACTATTTAATATTTTTGAAACTGCAATTTTTGTGTAACATTTTTGTGTTTCCTTTTTTTACAATAAAGAGTGTAAACAAACAAACAATATCTCAGAATTTCTATGAAAGTAACATAACCTTAAACTAAAGGTTGCGAAATGAGAAATTGCGACTGCTTTCCTGCGGTTTTTCTGCAATCTGCGCTTGAGGGGTGGGGTAACTCGAACCGATGCGGGGCGAAGCGTGGGCATTCTGTACGTTAGTACTATTATATATTCTGTGGTAATAGTTACTGCTTTTTAAACGTATTTCAATAAAAAGATTCGTCAAGATTGTTTAAGTACTCTTTTTGTAATGCAAAAAAAATTACGTATAGACTCTCTTTTTATTTTTTTTAAGGTAAGTACTTTATTTTCAAATCCAACTGGCAGACTAAATCAAGAAACTAGCCAATTATTTACAAGGAAACCCCTTGATTTTTATACACATTAGCCTCTTCGTAAACAATCGTTGTTTGTCTTTTTCTTTTCGTAACGGAGCGATGAATTGGCGTGATTCGCCCCGAGTAGGTGGCCGGAAAGTAACATGATTAGGCCACTTTTTATCCCGGAAAACGGATAGCCCCCTTGGGATAAGGATAAACGAATTGTGCCGAACTAAGTCAGCTAGCAAGCAACAGCTATGACGGCTTAAAGCAGCGTTTCCACCAGAGATGTGCGAGGATGTTTTGCGAGGAATAAATTGGTCATGACATGAACTAGTAGTCGCTTCATTTACTTATCCTCGCTCAGCACAGCTCTGGTGGATAGAGTTGAGTGGAGCAGTTCATAAGGAACACATTCCTCGCAACACTTCCTTACCACCATCTTGCTCGCTGATCCTAGCGTGAAGCAGTGCTTGCACTGTTCTGTTTCGGCGTGGAGAGTAAGACAGCCGGTGAAATTACTGGCACTTGAGGTATCCCATCTTAGGCCTCTAGGTTGGCAACGCATCTGCAATCCCCCTGGTGTTGCAGGTGTCTATGGGTGGTGTTGATCTCTCACCATCAGGAGACCCACTTGCTCGTTTGCCATCCAGTCGAATAAAAAAAAGGGCAAGGGCGGATGGCACCGTTGTGGGCAAAACGGGCATGCCCACAGCCCTAATAGGATTGTGACGACACATTTTTACGGTCTTTGAAATCGATAGGCTAATGTCTTAAGACGCATCCATTCCTAACAATGCCGTAGGTGTCCATGGGCGGCGGTGATCACTATGTTTGCCAGCTATTTGAAATAAAAAAAAAATACTTTTATTTTTATTTTTATTCCTATCTTTACTTCTACGAGTATAGGCCCATTTGTACAAGATTTAAAGACAAAGGGTCCTAAAGCTGCCTATCACAGTCCGTACCTACCTACTGCGTTTATCGTGTCACAGCGCCTGCGACCCTGGCCCTTACGAAGCGCAAAATTCCAATTTCGTATCTTGCCGTCCCGCGTACGCTTATATTAATTAACACGAGAGTGAGAGGGACGACGATACGAACTCCGATTTTCCAATTTCGTAGTAGCCTGTTTGCCTCGGCTATCCTAATTGACCCCTGACCTTATAATGACATGCTAAGTGCAGTAATGCTGGCTTCCCACGCATCAGCTGTTCGAACAATTGCAAGACTTGAGGACTAATCTATAAGCTCTTATACCTTAGTGCCTTGGGTAACGGTGTTTTTAAAAACCTTTATTTAATTTCTCCGGTCCCGCTGTTTGTCTGTCTGTAGTCAAATCTTGCAAGTTAAATTCGACCAACTTCCAGTAGTCGGATTGACTTGAAATTTGGCATACTTATATCGATCACGTCATCATCATCATCACCTCTGTTTGAGAGGCGATAGGGCAAACAACTAGGCCACCACGGCTTCTAGATCACGTGACAATACAATAATCTAGTAGTGACATCCTGGTAGTCCAGCCAGGATCGTCTTTGCAGGACGGAACTCTTCAACGGTTAGCATCGACTTGAAATTTGGTATGCAAATGTAGTTTGGGAGACAATCCAAGTACAGTCAGCAAAAAAGCTTGTATTAATTTTTTTTTTAATTAGGTTATTTTAAAACAATAACAAAATACAAAATAGTAGCACAGAAAACAGAGTTTTACAACAGTATGACTATGCGTCAGTGACCAAACTAGGTTGAGCCTATGTCTTGGCCAACTGCGAGTGCGGTTGACAGTAAAAATTGACTAATGAGGAGACAATAATTATTAAATAAAAGTTACACAAAGATTATACAAAGATTACACAAAGAAAATAACACAAAGAACTATAGATAAAAAACAAGTAAATAACCTGTTGTATGTATATTCGGAGTTCCTCTGCGCGATTTAATCCGGAATACGGATTTTTGCCGAAAATCACCGAAGTCATCGACGTAGCTCAAAAAATGTGGAAGTTAAAGTGGCAATGGGCGGTTCACATCGCTAGAAGAACAGAATAAGCGTTAGGGGAGAAAAGTCCTCGAGTGGCGACCACGATCAGGAAGAAGAAGCATACAAGTCTCCCACTAGATGGTCTGTGAGGAGTTTTTTTTTTGACTGGATGGCAAACCAGCACGATCTCCTGATGGTAAGAAATCACCACCGCCCATAAGCATCTGCAACACCAGGAATATTGCAGATGCGTTGCCAACCTAGACGCCTAAGATGGGATACCTCAAGTACCAGTAGTTTCACCGGCTGTCTTACTCTCCACGCCGAAACACAATAGTGCAAGCACTGTTGCTTTACTGCTGGATTAGCGAGCAAGATGGTGGTAGCAATCCGGGCGGACCTTGCACAAGGTCCTACCACCTGCAAAAGTTGTGGGCAATTGAGGGATGCAAATGGCGAGATGTAATTCAATCATGATGAAGATTTTGCTTATTACGGAGTGGTTATGCTTCACAACATAGGTACTATTGACTCGCACCCTCTATAGCCATTGGACTGGAAAACTCCAGAAAATCTCCAAGCAAAAGTACTAAGTATTCATATTACATATTACGAACTTCCATCGTATTCATCCGACATCGAGAACATAATATGAAAGTACGTCGCGCCACCAACGTTCTCCTACAAATTTATGGGCACTCGGCGACACGAGCCAGTTGCGTCGCTGGGTGTACCACGCACACTGGCGCAGTCGGTTCGATATCGTGACCTGTTGCACGTTACGCACACAAGGCTAAAGTTTATGCACACTGACGTAAATAGGGTGGTTCCGCTTAGCACTAACTTTTTACGTCATCCAGCAAGGCTACCACGAAATTCGAAAATCGAAGTTCGCATCGTACCGTCCCGCCTACGCTTATGTTATTTAATACGAGAGTGAGAGAGACGGTACGATAAGAAACTTCGAATTTCGTGTTTCGGAGTAGCCCTCCTGGCCTACTTAATTATGCTTCGCAGCGTTTCATGCCATTTCATGTCTTTTCATGGACATAGTTATTCGTCAGTGGAAATGAGTTTACGGGTTTTTTATGCGTTTTTTAAATTAGATCGAGATCTACAAAGTTCTGGATGCAAATTAGTGGCAATTAAATTGAAGTAGGGGGATTAAACTCAATTTCCTGTAGCTATTTAGGGTTTCATACGTCAAAAGAAAGAACCTTTAGGGAGCACTATAGTGTTAATTGTGTAGTATATGGCTACTTAAAAATGTCAATGTTCAACCTTTGACAGAAACAACATTGTGAATCTGTTTTTTTTTTTAAGAAAATAACCTCGTCGAGTTTCTTGCCGGATTCTTCTCAACAGAGGTTTTTTCCGAACCGGTGGTAGATTTTTTTTGACATAATAAGTGCTCATAAGTTCATGACTTTGAATACTATAATTTCACCCATGTATTGCTTGGTAAGCGCCTCATCAATGTCTATAAATGGGTGTACTGCCGTTCCGGAAAAATATTTTTCGCTAAATTTCACTTCCCAAAAAACTTATCGCAGTAGTTTCATTTCCCAAACGAATCTTTAGCTTATTTATTTCTCATTTTATTCATTTGGTTAATTATAATTTCGCATAATTTTATTTTGCCAAATTTTATTACGACAAAGGTTTATTAAGCAAACGTTTTCTTTTGGCTAATATTGTATTCGAAAAAAAATGTGTGTTCAAAATGACATTTCGTACAAACCAACCACAGAAACCAACTGCTACCAGAAAAGTAGGTTAGATTAGGTTAGAAGTGCGTCTTCCACAGAAACGAACTGTTATCAGAAAAATAGATGCGGTTAGACTGCGTCCCCCCCAGAAACTAACTGCTACCAGAAAAATAGGTTAGGTTAGAACTGCGCCCCTCACAGAAACAAACTGCTCCCAGAAAAGTAGGTTATTATGTCATGCGATATTTTGGGAAGAGTACGTTATTCCAAACGATACATTTAACTAAATAATACTTGGTAATATGAAACTGACTAAGTACATAAATATTTGTGAAACGATAATTAGCCAAAAAAAATTATTAACTGTAAAATTGCGATAAGTTTTTTTTGGCAAATTATTTTTTGCCAAATGATAATTTGAGTTAATTATTTTGGCATGTGATACTTTGGAAAAATTCCTATATATAAACATACATTATTAATAAAATCGGATATATTACTACGGACAACTGGTGTATCATTCCACACCCTCGTAATACCGCCGATCCCTTTATATGGCGACCCTGCCTACTTTAAGCTTACCATGGAACTGAAGAAAGAAATATATTCAAAGAAAGATGAAATGAATGAAGAATAAGATAACGAAGCACTGAAACCATTCTACATCGATTTATGCCAACTGAGGAAAAAGAAGGTTTTGAAGCTTAAACAAATTAAGCTGAAGAATAATAACAGCATTGAAGAATCGAAAAATGCAGAAATTATTAAGCAGTCAATAAGTCCAAAGAAGGAACCAAGAAGGGTTACAATTTGTCTATCCTACCCGATGGACAGTAGTTATTCGATTTATTTTTATTTATTTGCTAGCTTTTGCCCGCGGCTCCGCCCGCGTGGTATTCGGTTATCGCGCGCTGTTCCCTCGGGAACTGTGCATTTTTCCGGGATAAAAAGTAGCCTATGTTACTCTCGGACCCATAAACTGTTTCTATGCCAAAAATTATGTCGATCCGTCGCTCCGTTACGGCGTGAAAGCGTAACAAACAAACAAACGAAACTCACTTTCCCCTTTATAATAGTAAGGAAGTATTCAAGAAACCAACCAGCCTTAATTAGCAGCAATTGTACTTAACTAAGATATGATGAGCAAAGAAATTATTTTAGTTCATTAAGATGTTAATGTCAGAAGCTTTTAAAAGAAATGGAACATAATTGACTATCACCGAAACAACAAAATTCTAAGTTTAAAAAAATACATAGAAAAATTAGTGTTTATATTATAAGTTTTTTGTACTGATTTATGGTGTGCAATAAAGGATGTTCAAGTATTTGAATTTGTAAAAATGGTTCTCTATCGTTTGCCCGAATTTCATATGCCCGAATGTATCATTTTCTAGATTTTTTTATAATAATTATTTGAATTACACAGTCTCTTGACTCAGTCTCGCACTTTACTAGTAATTTGTTAATCTGCCGCTTTACGATCCAACATTAAGCTTTAATTATCGTATGTAACTAGCTGCAAACTAAACGTATTATTTTCTACGTTTAACGCTGGTATATTGTGGGCTCCATAATCAGACTATAGCAAATATAATAATATTCTTTCGTTGTCCCCAAACACGTACTTTGCCTAGGGTTGCCATACGCACAAATTTGTCCAGACATGTGCGGTGCTTTGGTTTTTCACCCAGGCTTGAACCGGTTTTTTAATTCGTCCACATTTTTGTTCGAGAGTTGTCAAAAACTGATAAAATGCTAAATTAAAAATTCATGTCCAGGTATATTACTTTAAGTTTGGTAAAGTTTAGCTTAGATATTTTTTTAATGCATTCACAAACGACGGAGAACCATTGGATACACGGAGTAAAATACAGTGAGAAGGAAAACGTTTAAAAAACATCGAATAAAACCTTTTTTTTTATTCGACTGGAAGATAAACGAGCAAGTGGGTCTCCTGGTGGTAAGAGATCACCACCGCCCATAAACTTCTGCAACACCAGGGGTTACAGATGCGTTGACAACCTAGAGGCCTAAGTTGGAATACCTCAAGTGCCAGTAATTTCACCGGCTGTCTTACTCTCCGCGCCGAAACATAACAGTGCAAGCACTGCTGATTCACGGCAGGATTAGCGAGCAAGATGGTGATAGCAATCCGGGCGCACCTTGTACAACCTACCACTTGCAAACACGGTTTTTTAATTCAATTAACAACTTCAACTTTTTCACTTCACGCCTGGACGGACTTTTAAAATATTTTAACACCACTGTAATGACTCACATTCAATCAGTAAACGTTTCATTCATTCATTCATTCAGAATTATTCCAGCAAATCGAAACTGGGTTTGAGAACACGCCGAATGTGGCAACATTTGCGCCCCGTAACGAATGGAATGTTATTATTGAAATGGACCGCGCGTGTACGTGAACGGACTACCCCGGGAGGCAGGCGGAACGCGCCTTTTTACCCGACTTCCTGAAGGAGGGTTATGATTTTTAAACGTACCTAAATATATATGTAAGTATTAGCTTATGCTCGCAACTTCGTCTGCGCGGATCTAGATTATCGCGCGGTGGCGCCCTCTACCTGAATATAAAGTGTGCTATGTTGATCCTTGGGGTTCAAACTACTTATATACCAAATTTCATCAAAATCGGTTCAGAGATTTTGGCGTGCAAGCGTAACAGACAGACAGACAGACAGAGTTACTTTCGTTATTAGTAGGGATGATTTCTTTGGTCATCTCTGTAACCATTTCTCTAACCTAACCTAACCTAACCTATAGAGTCCTGAAGACCATTTAAAAAAAATATGAAAAGTAGGTACGGTTTCAGCGGATAGAAAATTATGACTAACAATAATTATGACAAACATTAAAAAAAACAAATATCATGGTACACTTTACACCAATTGACGTAGTCGCAAACTAAGCAAAGCTTGTACTATGGATGCTTGCACTAAGATGGGATACCTCAAGTGCCAGTAATTTCACCGGCTGTCTTACTCTCCACGCCGAAACACAACAGTGCAAGCACTGTTGCTTCACGACAGGGTTGGCGAGCAAGATGGTGATAGCAGTCCGGGCGGACCTTGCACAAGGTCCTACCACCTGCATAAACCTTAGACTTTCTTTTCCTTTTATCTGTTTATTAGAAGTATTTTAAGAAACAGTCGGGTTTCTGATTTATTTAATTTTTTTTGCGAATTGAGTATTGCCCTGGAGACAAAAAAGTGGATTTATTATTTTTTAATTAAGTCCTTCGACATTGAATATATTTAATTGGTCTTTCTTCAAGGAATATAAATGAGAGTTTTTTTTTATTGTGAGAGGGAGGCAAACGAGCAAGCGGGTCATCTGTTGGAAAACGATCACCACCGCCCATCACCAACACCAACTAAAGGAGAGTCATTCAAATCGCTAGTTTTCTGCATAATCCAAAATGTAGAGCTACACCAATATACCTATGGAACTACAATAAACATAAAACACTAAGGGAATTTTAAATTAAGTGTGAGTTTTCTTGTTTTTTTAACAAGATTAAATATTTAAACAAGATATTTTTTTATTTATGACATTCTGCAAGAACCCCTCTGCAGGTAAAGACCTCCTACAAGGTATGCTATATTAATAGGATAGGTAATAATAAAAAAAAAAGTTTTGCTAAGTCAGCAATTATATGGCGGATGTAGAGTTAATGTGCCTTCGGGACATCCCCTTGCATGTCATTTAATACATGCATGTATTTAGTTTTAAGGATTTAGATTAAGAACAGCGTTAGGGAGCTAATTTTTTCTGCGAACAAACTGACATGCAGTTTGGCAGGTAATTGCTTTAAAAAATGTATTCTGTTTTTTTTTACATGATTTTAACTCCACACTCATAATTATAATTTAACCTCCTATTTCATCATCCATTGATTAATTTTATTTGACGAATAAATGTCATGCCGTCTCTGTTTGTTTTGTTCGAATAGACGAAGACGGCATCACATTCCTCCGTCAAATAAAATTAATCAATGGGTATTGAAACAGCCCTTTAACCAATTAGAAAACAAATACAATAATCTAACTTAAAATAAAAAAAGCCTGTTTTAGTCTCTGAGGATTTCAGTATAATTTTATTACCACCAATTTTATTATTTTTAGTAATTCAGTGCAGTATACATACTGACCTAAATTTAGACAACTGCCTTCCCTTGTTCCCAAAATAAACCTCTTCAAAGGGTGATATGTATCTGAAAGCCATTTGAGGATGACCTCTTCCGCTAGGCCGCGACCTTTACGATGTTTGAAGGTTAGAGGTCATAAATTATTGGTTTTGAATACAGTCCTTGGATTATCCGGAACAAGTTGAAGATTATTGGTATTCTCCGTGTTATAATGGGCAGTCAAAGTACAAAGCAGTGTGGTACAATCCAGGTCAAATTATCTTTGATAATTTTATATAAAAGTTACCTTCATGCCGCAGTGTTCAAATATCCTTGACGTCGATTGTACAAGTTTAATTTGTCGTTACAGACTAAACTTAATGTAATAAAATGCAAGTGGTGCATTAACAGAAAATTAAAAAGCGACTAAAACACATCTACACAATAAGTACACGTATAATACACGTCTAACATAAATATAGGCAATGGGATAAACAGTCACTAAATATATAAACTAGGATAAAACTAATTATTAACACGATGACAGATAGTGCTCCTTAAGGATAAATTTAAAGAGTGACAGATAGTTTGCCCGTCGTAAGTCAATCGGTAATTAATTCCACAACCGAATAGCCTGGACAGTATAAGAATAGACATAGAATTTAAATATTAGATTATAAAATAAATAAAGTAGGGTAAATACCATTTTCCAACCGCTTCTAGTTTGTACAGATATCATAATAATGTCTTGAAGGCATCTTCATATCATGGAAAATACCACGAGCAAGTGGCGGAGGCCGGAATTATTTTTTGTGCTATTTTCGATATTTTCCAGCCGCTTTCTGTAGCGTGGAGTGCGCCGCCCCGCGTTACTATACCGGTTAAGGGGAACGTATGGTTTAAGAACTACGAATAAATATTGTCTGGAAACGTAACTAAGCCCGAAAAACCACTCCGCGGAATGTCTACCGCGACGGGCGGGGTTTAAAATATCTACCGTGCGTCGCGCCAGTTCGGCCGTAAAACTTGAGTCGTTCAGCTCCGTGGAAAATAGAAGAAATTCTTTTACCACACCTACAGCGCAAATACACAGAGGGGCTACTACGAAAATCCAGTATTCACACCTTAGGGTAATTTACCCTAAATTTAGGGTATTTTTACGCGTTTAGGGTATTTTTTGGGGTAGAAAATTATTTGGGTAATTTTTTAGGGTAAAAATTTTCGAATAAAAAGGAAGGTTTCAAGAAAAAAATTACTGCTTATGACATAGAAGCCAAGACTATTATGGATGCATTCCAAGAGTGTTTCAAAAGGGTGTAGTATTTTAACTATTGGTTTATCAATAAATCGCATTTATTTGCTTCGTTTTTATTTAAAAAAGGGTTAGGGTAAAAAATAAATAAAAGTGCCTAATTTAGGGTAATTTTGCGAAACGAAGAAGAAAATATTTGAGGTGAAAAACACTGCTTTACGGGCTCTAGTTAGAAATGAGGAGTTCGTAGAAGAATTTGGGTCTGACGTAGCCACGTTTTGATTTTGTATTTAATTTAATAAATTTGATTTTACATTGACGAATTGTTTCTACTCGTATTTTTTAAAGTAGACATCAATCATCAAAATTTTTATCAATTTCAATTTATTTTCCTTGATTTTTATGTTAATTATTGTTAGGTATTATTTCTCGTCTGGTTGTTTTCACTTTGACTTCTGTTTATATTTTAAACGATCATCAGCTTTACGTGCCCCAATCACAACCACAGCTATATCCATAACATAAAAAATGAAAGAAAAAAACACCCTACCCTTAACGTCGATCTCAAAATAGCCGCGTTTGATCGCCAGCAGGCGCACGCGTCGATCCAGCCTATCGATCGATTGATTTATATATACTTCCTCTCCCCCCGAACCAAAAGGTCATAAGTCCACACCCCGTAAAACTAAGATCAACTCTACCGCCTAAAAACAAGGTTTACTTTTACTGTGGCTTATTTTTTTATCTGCCTTTTTGGAGGGTAGTTTATGATTTTTACTAGAGTGGCAAGCTTCACAGGTATAGTGCGTTCCATATGGTATGGCGTTACTACTTTGACAAGAGCGTGTTAGCATTTCTAAAAAATATTCTTATCTGTCTAATGTGTTTTCAAAAAACTTCTTCTAAATCGCTCCGCTCAATACTCTAATTTATCATCTACATCTGTATCGTACCATCCCTCTCACTCTCATCCATACTTAATATTATAAATGCGAAAGTGTGTTTGTGTATTTGTCCGTCTTTCACGCCGTAACGGAGCGACGGATCGACGTGGTTTTTGGCATAGAGATAGTTTATGGGCCCGAGAGTGTCATAGGCTACTTTTTATCTCGGAAAAATGCAATATAAGCGGAATAAGCGGGACGGCAAGATACGAAGTTCAAATTTGCGCTTCGTACTACTTCGTAGTAAAGGGCCTGTTTATTCAAAAGACATTACGAAATTCAAAGCTATAATTCGCGCGGTTAGATATAGTTTTTGGGAAATGGAACTAAAAAATGTAGAGTTACAAAATTAAAGCATCACAATAAAATAATAATGGGTATAAAGTAGTCTAGTAAAAGCATTTTTATATTATCCGACCCGATCGGATGCCGATAACGATATCGGGGTAAGTAAGATGTATGAAATATGTACTTGTCTTTCAGATTATCCGATCCGATATGTACCGGACGCCGATACGATATCTGAGCAAAAATGTATGAAACGATACTCTGAAAACGGTCTGAAACGGCCGTGGCGAGAATCAGTCCGATTTGGCAGGTAAACATGCAGTTGCCAACAATTGCAATTGTTGCAGCATATGCTGACATGCTGAGACTGTGGACCCATTGTCTCAACTTTTTATTTTTCTCCCACTTTTTTTTTAATCTTTTAACATTGTGTAAATTTAAGTTGTGGCAATAAATGTTTTTTTTTATTGAAATACAAGCAAAGGTTTGTTAGGTTGTTAGTTGTTTGTTACTTGGTTAGGTTATTAGTCGTGATAGCTTTAATAATACAATAGTCCTTCCTTCTTTCTGTAAAAAGGTTGACTGGGAGAGATCGCTCTTAAGCGATAAAGCCGCCTATTGCTTACCTTGTAATTTTCTCTGTGTACCTGTGTTTTCTGTCTTACTATTTCTGACGTAAAATAAAGAGTATTTATATTTGTATTTGCCATGGTATTTGTTCAATTTTTTGTCTAATATTATCTGGAACGAAGGAATGATCTATATGGTGTGATTTAGAGGTTAAGCAATCCGGCGCAGACGCCAGACGCGCAGACTCCGCGCATGCGCGCCCCGAATAGATCAGTGCCTTCTAATTAATCTCTGGTGCTTTATGGCTTGGGAAATATGGGACGGCGGCATGTACCTATGTATATATCATCATCAGCCGGAAGACGTCCACTGCTGGACTAAGGCCTCCCCCATAGAACGCCACCCACATTGAACGACAACTCGCCACTTGCATTCGCGCAACTCTCACTATGTCGTCAGTCCACCCGGTGGGAGGCCTGCCAACGCTTCGTCTTCCGGTTCGTGGTCGCCACTCGAGGACTTTTCTTCTCCAACGGTTATCTGTTCTTCGAGCGATGTGGCCCGTCCATTGCCACTTCAATTTGCATATTTTTCCAGCTATGTCAGTGACTTTAGTTCTTCGACGAATTTCCGTATTCCGGAATCTATCGCGCAAAGAAACTCCAAGCATAGCTCTCTCCATAGCGCGTATATATGTAAACTCTTTATTGTACAAAAAAAAACAATTGACAATATTTGAGCTACCTGTAGGTCAAAGGTGGACTTATGCCTTTAAGGGATCTCTGCCAGTCAACTTTCTCCCATCTATTTAAATCAAAGCAGTCAGTTAAGGGCCGAGAAAGAGTAGGTTTTAGAGTCAATACGGAAACCTAAAAATAGGAGAAACTACAATACAGCGGTTTGTTGGTGAATTTATTTTTGGTATAAGTATTGTAATAATAACGGTCTTACTTACGTGACGGCCGGATGGCTAAGTGGTGAGAGAACCTGACTAAAAAGCTTGAGGTCCCGGGTTCGATTCCCGGCCGGGGTATATATTTGTTTAAATAATTCGAATATTTGTTCTCGGGTCTTGGATGCTTACTATGTAGTTATTTGAGTGTATTTATTATTTATTTAACCTAGAGGCCTAAGACGGGATACCTCAAGTGCCAATAATTTCACAGGCTGTTTTACTCTCCACGCCGAAACACAACAGTGCAAGCACTGCTATTTCACGGCAGGATTAGCGAGCAAGATGGTGGTTAATCTGGGCGGACCTTGCACTAGGTCCTACCACCTACAACGAAATGCCTGTTTAATGAAATGCGTGTTTAATGAAATATTATCTATCCAAATGTATGATTAATTTTCGTCTCACATTGGAAAAAGTTAACGGAAATTAAAACTACCTACGTGCTAATGCAGTTTTAACGGCGTGCAACTTTTTTGTCTTCAAGTATTAGTATACATACAATGCAATACAATAGCTCTTTATTGCACACCAATACAGTAAGCAGTATAAAAAACACAGGTAAACCCCCTTGCAAAAAAATAGGGCACCTATGGTTTTTCAGATTTTTAGGCATTGAAGCTTAGAAAGTAAGCTTTCATGCCCATAAAATACAAAAACCATAGGTGCCCGTTTTTTTCGCAAGGGGGTTTACATAGAGATAGTGTCAATTCAACCTTTAGATCTATAGCGAAGCTGCTGGTTTAGTTTAGTATACGAGTAAGTATAATAAAACTGTATGAAAAGCTCTACATAACGACCCAAAGCTGGCATTCGTATTGAGTTGACGGATTGCATTTATCCGCAATGCGCCCGCCGCGGCGCGCCAACAAATAACACAACTTATAGCAAAACGAAACGGCCTTATATCAACCAAGCACTGCGGTAAGCTGTTACTGAACTATGTATAAGGACAAGGATTTTATCATGAGCCACAATGGAACCATTTCACAGTAAACGTCATAGTGACATCGCGTTAATTAACAAGGAAAGTCGTAATGTGCCCGTATGGTGTCGGGTTAGAATTACAAATTTTTAGTGTTTCGGAGCCAAAATGGCAAAAACGGAACCCTTATAGTTTCGCCATGTCTGTCTGTCTGTCCGTCCGCGGCACTTCTCAGGGACTATCAATGCTAGAAAGCTGTAATTTTGCACGGATATTATATGTAAACTATGCTGACAAAACGGTACAATAAGAAAAAAAAATTTAGGGTAGGTACCTCCCATAGACGTAAAGTGGGGGTGATTTTTTTTCTCATCTAACTCTATAGTGTGGGATAACGTTGGATAGGTCTTTTAAAACCATTTGGGGGTTGCCAAGACAATTTTTCGATTCAGTGTGTTCACACTACAAGGTTAGATGACAAAAAAAAATCATTTATTGAATCAGGCGTTACTTTGCGGAGGTCCATATCAATGAACTAAAATAATTTCTTTGCTCACCCGCGACCTTAAGAAAAAAAAATCACACCCACTTTACGTCTATGGGAGGCAATATATTTTTTTTTTTTTTAATTTTTTGTTATATTGTTTGTCGGTATAGTTTATATTCGTGCAAAATTACATCTTTCTAGCATTGATAGTCTCTGAGCAAAGCCGCGAACGCACAGACAGAGAGACAGACATGGTGAAACTATAAGGGCTCCGTTTTCTCCATTTTGGCTACGGAACCCTAAAAATGGGAATAAGAATTTTATGAGAGTCAATATGGACACTTCACGATGTCCCTCACCGTGACGCTAGAGACAAATTTCAAATGTAATTTCACACATGAATTTCTAAAAACTCGGGATTTGAACCCAGGATCCTCTGGTCAGGTCAAACTACTAAGCCCCCACGGCCACCAAGCACAAGTTACTACAAGCTACGATATACAAAACTTTAAACGCTACTAGCGTTTACCCGCGGCTTCGCACGCGTTATTAGTCCAAATTTTTATTCCTATCCCATGGGAACATCGAGATAAAAAGCAGCCTGTATTATTCCAGACGTCCAGCTACCTAAATTATATACCAAATTTCATGACTCTAAGCCCAGCGGTTATTATTTCAAAATTTTATCAAAAGTAGCCTGTTTTTTATTGCAAACGTCCAGTTACACATACCAAATTTCGTGACTCTAAGCCCAGCGGTTGTTATTTAGAGATTGTATCCCTATCCCGTGGGAATATAAGGATGAAAAGTATCCCATGTTTTAATGCAGGTTATAAACTAAGTTTTTGCCAAATTTCATCCAAATCCGTCCAGCCGTTTTAGCGTGAAGAAGTAACAAACATACTTACTCACTCACATCCTCACTCACTCACAAACTTTCACATAGGATAGTAGGACTAGGATAAGGTTTAGAAATAGCTGTAGGGCTAGAGAGTGGAATGCCCCACTAAACTTGGTTCCAGTCGCGATTAAACCTAGGCTAAAATAGCCACAATGTAAACGTTATATTACGAGTATAACAACGAACGAGCGAAATAGCAACGTAACAAAAGAGCACAACGTCACTATTCGTAAAATTGAATTCAGCCATTTTGAAAAGCGTAACGCGTATTGCAATGTGCACCTTAGTATTTACGTGGCACGGTTGATTGTGGCTTGCAGATAGGGAAAAGGCTTAGAAGCGTTTCAACCGCCGTATCTTGTGTTACAAAAAATTACGAATTATATCAGAAATGTTGAAATTCCGAGAGTTAAAAACTCCCTTGAGTATATCCAGAAATTACATCGTGTCAGGACTGATGGCCGATGGGGTCAAAAGGTTCACGAATGGCCGTGGACCGGGAGACGAGCTGTCGGTAGGCCTCCAACAAGATGGAGCGACGACCTGGCTAAGATCGCGGGATCGCGGTGGATGCGAAAAGCACAAGACCGGTCTGAGTGGAAAGCCTTAGGGGAGGTCTATGTCCAGCAGTGGACGTCTTTCGGCTGACATGATGATGATGACATCGTGTCCTTAATTTTCGCTGTACTCGTGACTCTTAGAAATTTTTGGTGACTTTTTTGCGTCAGTAATAAAACAAGCCGTGGTGACCTAGTAGTTTGACGTATCACCTCTGAAGCAGAGGATCGTGGATTCAAATCCCAGCTCGCACCGAAATTCATGTGCGAAATTTCATTTGAAATTTACCACGAGCTTTACGGTGAAAGAAAACATCGTGAGGAAACCTGCACCATCCGCACTGGGCCCGGGTGGAAACTACATCCCAAGCCCTCTCATTCTAAGAGGAGCCCTATGCCTCGCAGTAGGACATATACAGACTGGAATGATGAGTATGGAGAGCAAAGGTATAAAATTTAATGAATATAGATATGGCACAGAATAAAAATTACAATTTTTATGTCAAATTTAGGAAATAAAAACAATATATTCGAATAAATAATAAAATAAATAAAATTTTAATGTAATACAAGGTTAAAAAATGTGAAATATACATATTAATTCGTACTGAGCAGTGGGTCCGCAACCCGGTCGCGGTCGTGTGTCGCGGTCGCGAGTCACGATCGTGAGTCGCGTTCGTCAATATCAAAATGCTTTCACATATAACAGGGTGACGGAAAACACTCCGTTAAAAAATGGCAGTCAAAATGACAATGGCAGTCTTTCAGTCCAATTCCAATTGCGACCGGTTAGTCGTACCATACTACGTGTACTTACCTACTCGCCAAACCCCCGACTTTCGCCAAAAAGTCAAACAAAAAAGCGGAACTTTTTCTAAAATTAATAGAGCATTTTAGTGGGGTACAATGGATCAGACACGCGGACAGGGGTCAGTGCCCGGGTCACAGGTCGGTGACCCCTGGCGCTCCATTGTTTCATACTATAGTTTTTTTAGGAATGTAAATGTGGTTAGCCTACTTTAGAAACGGGAGGTTGGCACGAAACACTGGGATTAATTGGTGTCCGAGTTTGTCCGATGGGATACGGTTACAAATTGGACAAAAAAAAACATTGTATACTCAAGTCCAGAATTAGGCGAACTAGATTGACAGCTGAAAATGTTGCCAGACATAAAAAAAATCATAGGAATATATCGATATAAATATGTCGATATAACCTTGTGCAGACGCGGAATCAAAATGTTTGTCACCTTTGTGCTTTATTTCCATAGCTTTAGGCTTTAAAACGGTATAAAGGATAACACAATAAAAAATAAATCAACGAAATAAGAAAAAAATCACAATAACGCGAGAAACCGAGTATAAAACCTCAGCAAAACAAAATGGCGAATTTTCCAAATCTTTCAAATAAAACACTTTTTTTTTATTCGACTGGATGGCAAACGAGCATGTGGGCCTCCTGATGGTAAGAGATCACCATCGTCCACAGACACCTGCAACACAAGGGGTATTGCAGATGCCAAAAAAAAGAAGAAAAAAAAGATTTAAGTATTTTATTATTATTTTCATATTAAGTTTTTTTTAATATCGATATTACAGCACTGGTGATACTGTGGCAACATTGTGTGCAATGAATTGTCAAGTTGGTTTGCCTAATTGACAAGATTTCATATTTTCAACACCTGTAATTTACTACAGGAATCGAAAGAGTTTTGCCTCCTGAACATGGCAATATATTTATTATGATTTATTTCTCCATATTTAAAAAAATACAAAAAAATTTAAAAAATGTATCTGAATTTGCCAATACTACGACAGAATAGATATGTTTCCTTTGCCTTTTTCACCAGAAAAAGGAGCTGTCATAATTTTGACAACGTCTACTTCAGATTTACGCATGATTTACATGATCTTTTTTTTAATAGAGACTAGACAAAAGTAATGGATCTATTATATCGTAGTTTTGGAGTTAAGCCCTTTTAGAATAAGCACATCTTAAAAAATTTTTAATAAATTAATTAATAATCGTAGCGAAATTTAAAAAATACCAGCGTCTTTCTATTTCCAAACAGAATACAGAGAACGAATCAAATTATAGTCTTAGAAATATGAAATCTTGTAAATTCTGGACCCGAGTAGAATATCTCTGCAGTGGCGGGTTAACCCCCTACCACAAAGTAGATAATATGTCGCATGTGCGACAATCTTTATACAAATACTAGCTTTTTCCCGCGGCTTCGCCCGAGTAGAATTCGGTTATCGCACGCTGTTTCTTATAAAAACTTTCCTTCTCCAGGATTCGAACTGTGTCGCTGGTTGTTACAATTTCATCTAAATCGGTTCCGCGGTTTACACGTGAAAAGGTAGCAAACAGACTTACAAACTATCTAAATGTGGCATTACAGCTGAGTCAAAACCTTTATTTCTTATATGAAATTTATGAATTTATAAAATAAAATGAAAACATCAAATTTGTGTAGGGATATTGAGTATCCCAAAACTTTTTTGATGTGTGTAGTTTTGTAGCGTAGCTGTCATATCGTCGCAAAACAGCAAAAAGAAAGAAAGAAGACATTTATTCACTAACACAGAAGACACACATAAATATATAGCAAAATTTACAGAAATAAACCAAAAAAAAAAAAAAAAACACATTAAATGGAGCGACGACCTGGTTAAGATCGCGGGAACACGGTGAATGCGAAAAGCACAAGACCGGTCTGAGTGGAGAGAATTAGGCCTATGTCCAGCAGTGGACGTCTTTCGGCTGACATGATGATGATAATGATGACACATGAAACATATACACAATTTTGTTCGTCCCCGCGAAATTGAAACGGTCGCTGACTCAGCATTATGCTGAAGCGTTAGACGCCTGCAGCGGTAATTTTCTGCCAGAACCGGCATAGCACATCACATCTCTGGTTGAAAGACACCTTTAGTAGGATTATACTAATTAATATCAGTATAAATACTGGCCGGTGGACAGATACGATCCTAACTCAGTAAGCGGATCCCAGGCATCGCAAATTAATTTGAAATTCAAATACAATGTTATTGTTGTAAAGTTTCGGGTTGTAATGGTGGGAACACGGAATCACCTTCGAGAAGTTTCGATTGGTTATTTTGGAAGTTTGGTTTCTCACCCTGGCCTTCATAGCGGGTTATCTATCTTCTGTTTTACATCAAAATAAATATCTATTTCCCTTGGTCAACGTGACCCCTGGCCGCGGTACTGCAGTACCGCGAGACCCCCTTAGAGGCCGAGTAGGACGTGCGACTGTGTGAGTGCGTTCGTTTCGATCATTTGTTCGTAGCTTCCATACTGCTTTAATTTATATACTCGTATATACTGTGACGTAATCCTACTCAGGCGCAGATCCAGCCCTCAAAAAAGATTGTGGTCACAGTCACCCGAAAATTGGACAAGAGCGAGTCGGAGTTTTTTTTTCATTCGACTGTAAGGCAAACGAGCAAGTGGGGGGTAAGAGATCACCACCGCCCATAAACATCTGCAACACCAGGGGTATTGCAGATGTGTTGACAACCTAGAGGCCTAAGTTGGAATACCTCAAGTGCCAGAAATTTCACCGGCTGTCTTACTCTCCACGCCGAAACACAACAGTGCAAGCGCTGCCGCTTCTGGTAGCAATCCGGGCGGACCTTGCACAAGGTCCTACCACCTGCAAGTATGCACTCGCCTATGAACAATCTGACTCATGGACGACTTTTAATTGATTATGTCCTTTTTTCCGTGCATTAAGACATTGGCCGTGAAAGGGTGTCTTCATAATCCTATTAGGGTTGTGGCCATGCCCATCGTGGCCACAACGGTGGATCCGCCCTTGATCCTACTAAGTGCCATCCACGAATACGCGTGATTTTGTAAAAATTAGACATTAATGACATTGTAATAAGAACCACGGCACGCGTCATCGTGAATGACTCTACCTAGGAGTATACCGGATGATACCGGGTGGGGCCTGTAATATAAGCAAAAAATTAAAACATAGATCATACTCCTCAAACTGAACAACATTAGTTCAGCGAATTTTAAAAATAATTAGGTTTTTATTTTTTATTACACTTTTAAGTTTATTCGCAGAAGCAATGTAAAGCAAAATGCTTGATGTTTGTAGCGTGACAGGCGACGTCAGTAGTGTTCTAGGATGGCGTACATTGATGGCCGTATTTAATTTGTACGAAAAAAGGAAAATACAAAGACTCCATTATTTTTAAAAGTCGCTCAACTAATGTTGTTCAGTTTAACGAGGACGATCTATGTTTTAATTTTTTGCTCGTATTACTACAGGCCACACCCGGTATGATAAATGTGAAAGTTTGTGAAGATGTTTGGGTGTTTAGCTGTTCGTTATTCAATCACATCTGAACTGCTGAACCGACTTAGATGAAATTTAGTGTACAGATAGTTTAAGTGCCTGGGGAGGATATAGGATAGTGTTTATCCCGGAAAACTTCATAGTTCTCGCAGGATAGTGACAAACGAATACTACACGGACGACGGCAGTTATTTCGAGATTTTTACCCTGTCTCGTGGGAATATCGGGATAAAAAGTAGCCTAGGTATTCCAGATGTCCAGCTATCTAAATAAATAAAATAAAAAAAAAAATTATTTATTATTTACAATATAAGTTCGCCTTTGTACATCTTATTATCCTGTGTTCTGTTATTTTCATGTGTTTTTATATACAATAAAGAGTTTTACAATACAATAAGTGGGAAGTGGGATATTGCAAACATTTTTCTAAGGAGTGTGTCACTGATTTCTCCTGAGTTACAGAACAGAATACCCAGAGATATCCACTACCAACATTTTAAATGTCACTATTCTGAGTATGGCGGTTAATCTTTCGAACTTATCACACATCAATCTCGCGAGCCGTCCATCGAAGCAACGTAACGTTATATTTAAATGGCCTCGGTTGCCAGTTAAATTTGGATGGTTTACGATCTCGTAAAACGTTGGCGAAAGGGCGCTAACGCCGCCATCTTGTGCTGACGTATAGTACAGTCAGCAGCAGAAATGAAAAGAAAAAAAGAAAAGAAAAGAAAATTTTACTTTGGCTCCATAAGTACCACCTAAGACTAAGATTAAAACTAGCACTATACGAGTAACTATATTAAATACATAGTGACACGACAGGACACCAAAAAGGGTCTCCACTCAGCATGTGTTTACGCACATTATGTGCAGCAACGCTGGTTGCAAATGGAGCGGTTGTGCTCAAAATGATCTACACGACTCTACTGCCGAGGTAATGAGAGTCATCATCATCATCATCAGCCTATATACGTCCCACTGCTGGGCACAGGCTTCTCTCAGAATGAGAGGATTTGGGCCGTAGTTCCTACGCGGGCCCAGTGCGGATTGGGAACTTCACATGCACCATTGAATTGCTTCGCAGGCAGGTTTCCTCACGATGTTTTCCTTCACCGCAAAGCTCGTGGTAAATTTCAAATGTAATTCCGCACATGAATTTCGAAAATTTCAGAGGTGCGAGCCGGGGTTTGAACCCACGAGCCTCTGCTTGAGAGGCGATAGGTCAAACCACTAGGCCACTATGGCTCACATTACATTTGAAATTTATCACGGGCTTTGCGGTGAAGGAAAACATCGTGAGGAAACCTGCACAAGCCTGCGAAGCAATTCAATGGCGTGTCCAATCCGCACTGGGCCCGCGTGGGAACTATGGCCCAAAGCCCTCTCATTCTGAGTGGAGGCCTGTGCCCAGCGGTGGGACGTATATAGGCTGGGACGATCAGTAGATCACAGTATCTATTGTCAGCCTTCACCGTTATAAAACTACGTACGTACCTAAGGGTCTTTAACTAACTTTCAACTGTTTCGAACCTTTACACCAGTTGGCACTTATTATACATATAGGTACTGTGGGGACTGTAACTGGTAGAGCTATGGTATAGGGGATCTACGCGCGTGATGCTAAACTCAGTTCAAATGAAAGGATGTTTCTTCAATACTTGCTTCATATATTCATAGATTTAAAACTTATAGATATACTTTACAAACATAGGTCAAGCCTCTCAGGCTGTCGGGAGCAATCTGTGCTCCGGCATGTATACCGCTGTCAATCTGTTTTTTAAATTGAATTCCAGAATTATAAAATAAAAAAATACTATAATTATACAAAATACATTCAGTCTAGCCTGCCAGGCGGTCATTTTTACCACCTGCCAGCGGTATACAGCCTAATCCCTACAGTACCTACGAGCCTTTCCCATCCGAGATCCGATCAATGGCCGAAAATCCAAAAGATCCTTTTATACGAGGGCGACACTGAAAGTTTTTAGAACTGGCCACTTGTAAACAATATAATAAAAAAGTAAGTTTAAATTTTGAAAATGGAACTCTTTGCCAATATTATTGAGTATGTATTTCATTCATTTGTCATTAGTTTTACGATTTGGCGGCAAATTGAAAATTGTCTGTGTCACGTCAACATGAATTTAACTCGCGAAAATTTTCGTGCAATGATTTTTTATGACTTTCGATGTCATTTAAGTCAACAAGAAAGCTATGATAGACTTCGATTGGCCTTTCATGATGAAGCTCCGTCTCGTGCGACCATTTACAACTGGTTTAACACGTTCGCGTGACCACCGTCTATAGCCGACAAATAGGGTACTATGCGTTGTGGTACATCGTCTAATCACGTCAGACTTTATAAAAATGTTAAAGGAACTACGTGGTCGGACGCTCGCTGTCCATAATAAATTGCAGTAGTTCCATCCTTGCGCCGTATCACATTAAATTACCAAAAATCATGCGCCACATCGTATAACATTTTTAGACTCCAAAAGAGGCGACGCATACACTCTTAAATGTGACTACTCACAGACGCACAACGTCGATAGACGCTGTATTTTGTTCCCGCGTCCATACATTCAGTTATCCTGTTCACGTGACAGAGGACGCGCTCGCCCTGGTCGCGGCAGATTGATTCAGGAACGAATTTGTCCACACATCGTTAGTATTATTTCAATATTTTTGTATGAAAAACAGTATATTTTTGTTATATGTTACATTCTTAGTATTATAAACTTTTACTCGGATGGGTTCTAGGGAATTTAGATGCTATGGTTCTAACTCAATTACCGACTTATTTCTCACGTCTAAACGAGTAATTGCTTGGAGTATCTGTGGGTAGTTCTTGCTGTAATCATATTATGAATAATACTGCTAGGTATTATTATCCTCGATCGATTTGAGAGCTTTTTCTTTTTTTAGATTGATAAAAAACTACGAGCATGAAAAAATGCTTCTATGCAAGTCTTCGAGGAAGTCCAATCATCTCGAGAAACATTACCTGACCCCTATAGTGATGACGGGTAGTTTTAGCTTAGATACAGACTACAACCCAAGAGGAGACGAAGGTTCCAGCGTGAGCAGCGTTGGTAATAACTCCGTAGGAGCACCAATCACAGCAACAACTTTCCAGCAAGTCAGCCACAAACTACCAAAGCAGCAAAAACTCTGACTCAGCTAGAATGTCATAGTTGAGACTGTATATGCATCTTCCAGTTCGGACAGTATTTTTGACACTCTTTTGGCGCTGAAGCCGAACTAAATATCAAAATAAACAACAGCCCAAGAAGCCAAGGCATGAAGTGCTCGGTAAGTGTGAGGATGAGCTAACTAATATCGGTATCATCTGATATTTTAGATTGAGTCTTAGGAAATGACTTTACTTCAGAGTCTATCTCACTACCACAAGACCCAGCTGATCTGCAACCAGACATAGATTTCGAAAAAGCTCTTACAGAATAACTTTGCTACCTGAACAGGAATCAAACTCTGAAAATACCCTAACAGCTTCATTCTTATTCCCTGAACAAGAACAAGTTCCAAAATTATTGATAGTGAGGTTTCACATTGAACACCACCATATACTGGAAATATAGAAGGTAGCTCTATATATTTTTATTATCGGTCATTCTAACCATCTTCTTTTACTAGATACTGCAGAATCATACGCACCCTGAAATGATGGAAACAGATCAAGGATCTCGACAGGCACAAGCTCCGGCGGAAGGACCGAGCTCAATTTCTCTTTATATTTCATTAATACAAGAAAAATTGGCTAAGCTACAATTACAACATACATCTCGTAGTATCAGTTCGTTACCGTTCATTACCGGTTGATGAGAGCATGATGCTACAGCTAGATACTGTAGCATCATGCTCTCAGTAACCGATAAAAGAAGATGTCTAGGATGATCTCTCGATGATAAAAATTAGAGAGCTGGTTACCCTCTTTATTTCTAGGATATGGTGGTGTTGGATGTGAAACCTCACTATCATCTATCATTTCCGAGCTGGTTTCTTGTTCAAGGAGTAAAAATGACGTTGTTAGGGTATTTTCAGTTTGATTCCTGTTCAGGTAGCAAAGTTATTGTGTAAGAGCTTTTTCCAAATCTATGTTGCAGTTTAGTCGGGTCTTGTGGTAGTGAGATAATCTTTGAGGTAAAGTCATTTCCTTATTAGACTCTAACTTCAATCTCAGATAATACCGATATAGTTAGTGTATCATCATCACACTTACTGAGCACGTAATGCCTTGGCCTTGTCTTCTTGGGTTATTGTTTATTTTAATATTTGTTAGGCTTCAGTGCCAAACGAGTTTCAAAAGTACTGTCCGAACTGAAAGATGCATATATATAACATTAGCCGAGTCAGAGTCTTCGCTGCTTTGGTAGTTTGTGGCCGACTTTCTGGAAAGACGTTGCTGTGATTGGTGCACGTACCTACGGAGATATTACTAACACTGCTCGCGCTGGAACCTTCGTCTCCTCCTGGGCTGTAGTCTGCATCTGATCCAAACTACCCGTCATCAATATAGGGTCATGTAATGTTTCTCGTGATGATTGAACTTCCTCAAAGACATGCATAGAAGCAATTATTAGGTGCTTGTAGTTTTTTATCCATCTCAAACAAGAAAAAGCCATTTTCCAGTTTGATATAGCTGCCGTAATGTGACGTTGATATATTCTTATTTTATAATGTAGCGTGATATTGTGACACAACGTCATTTAACGGTTCGATCGTGTTGCCGTAATATGACGTTGCTTTATTCTTTTAGTATAACGTTACATCACATTGTGACACAACGTCAATTGACGTCTCGATCATGTTGCCGTAATATGACGTTGCTACGATATTGTAGTATTTTGTTACATCACTGTGTGACACAACGTCACTTGACGACTCGATAATATTGTCGTGATATGACGTTGTTACGAATAATGTATAACACAATATCAGTTGTACGGTAGAACGTCTATAAACGGTGACGGTTAATTCCGCATGCGCCGTAACGCTAATTATTTCTGTATAAAGTCAAAGCTCAACTTGTAATGACGTGACGTCTCACTGTATGGAAAAAGTTGTGCGAAATCGCATTGACCGAAAATTTTGGGCGTACGCGCGAACGTGTTAATGAGTTTAAACGTGGTCGCACTAATCTCACCGACGATCTGCGTGAGGGACGGCCTTCTACGGCGACGACTGAAAATAACATCAGTGTTGTGCAGCGTATGATAGAGACTGACAAAAGAGTGACGTATCAGCAGATTCGGACAAGCTTAGGCATCGGTATGAGTCAAGTGCATAAAATCCTCCATGAACATTTAGCGGTCAGGAAGCTTTGTGCGAGGTGGATACCTCATAATTTGACCGAGGCCCAAAAACTCCGTCGGGTTGATTGGTGCCGTGAAATGATTGAAAAATTTAACGGAGGTGACTCAAATGCTGTTTTCGACATACTTACGGGTGCCGAAAGCTGGGTTTACTGTTATGATCCAGAAACCAAGAGACAGTCTGCTCAATGGGTGTTTCCTTTCGAGGAGTTGCCAACTAAAGTGAAGAGAGGTCGAAGCGTGGGAAAAAAGATGGTGGCCTCGTTCTTCGGAAGGACAGGTCACTATGCGACAATTGCTTTAGAGGATCAAAAAACAGTTACTGCAGAGTGGTACACTAACAATTGTTTGCCACTTGTATTGGAAAAAGTTCGGGAGAAGCGACCTCGAAGTAGGATCCTTCTTCACCACGACAACGCCTCGTCGCACACCGCCAGGCGAACAATCGACTATTTAGTGACGTCAAACGTGGAATTACTGGGTCACCCGCCGTATAGCCCCGACCTCGCACCTTGCGATTTTTATTTATTCCCGAAAATAAAAGAAAAACTTCGAGGATAACTTTTTATGAACACCGAGGAAGCAGTGGGTGCGTTTCAAAAGGCCGTCGAAGAGACCCCTAAGGACGACTGGGCTAAGTGCTTTTCTCAGTGGTTCCATCGGATGCAGCGGTGTATTGATGTGAATGGACACTATTTTGAAAAGATATAATAAAACTAATAACTTGCTAGTTTGCTCAGTTTTTGATTTTCTAAGAACTTTCAGTTTGACCCTCGTACCATCAAAAGATTATGCCCAAGTGACGTTAACAATGTCCCTATTATGCTAAACCTCCCAATAATAAATAGCTGTGCAAAACAATAAGAAAAGATTCCTGGGGTGGGCAGTAGAGCGGAGCGTACGAAATATCACGGCATTTCGACGCCATTTTGACATTTCGGCGGCCATCTTGCAGCAAAGGGGACGTGTTGAATAGAACTGGCATTTTTGAAAAATGGTTAACATTAAGGGTGAAAATGTTAAGTGCTCGGATTAAGGTTATGTTGTGATTGGGCAGTGTTTTTAAAGGTCTTTCGCTAGGTGATGATTAATAAGGATGAGACACACATCCGAGCTAATATATGTTCCACTGTTGGCACAGGGAACGTATCAAAATATATAAGTTTAAAACGAATAATGGACGAAATATATCGCACACCTGGATCAAAAGCGTATCAACTCAAATAATACACCATTTTAAGCTTTATTAACTTTCTGAAAGATTTAATTTAAAATGGTGTATCATTTTGAGTTGATACGCTTTATATTTTTTTTTTTTTATTTAGGTGTGCGATATAATGGTCATTACATATACTAAATTTTTTTATGAAGCTATTGATTAAAAGGACTTTTTAAATCGTGTAATTTACAGATTGGTTTAGGTTAGGTTAGGTTTATTTTATGAAAATCTTGTAAAGTTGAGAATTACCAAGAAAATTGCATTATACCAAATGACCATTATGTATTTCGTCCATTATTATTTTTAAACTTTATATATTTTGATACTTACCCGTTGGCACAGTCCTCGTCACTAATTCGAGGGCTTCGACCGTAGTTCCCACGTGCGGATTGTGAATTTCTCACACTTTGACTTCGCAGGTTTATGCAGGTTTCCTTATGATGTTATCCTTCTCTGTAAAGGTCGTGATAAATTTCAAATGTATCGCAGATGTATTTCGAAAAACTGAAGTATGAGCCCGGATTTGAGCCCACGATCTGCTTGAGAGCAAACCACTAGGCCAACACAAGTTTTTTAAAATGTTGAACTCGCATAGAAAAGCTTTCGTAGGTATACTGAAATATTTTAATACTTAGGAGCTGTTTCATCATCCATTGACTAGCGTTAACTGACTGTTAAATGTGATGCCGTCTCCGTCTATATTCGAACAAAACAAATAGAGACAGCATATTATTATTATTATAACCTTTAACCGTCAGTTAACACTAATCAATGGATGGTGAACCAACCCCTAAATAGTGTAAATTAAGATTGCTTTTGGAGTCTTCGTATTTTTTTATTTCAACTCCTGGTTACTTTTACGGTCATCCCGTAAAATCCACATCCAAAATACAAACTGAAACATAGATGCACAGAGAAACCAGAAAAGAATACATAGCGACATCTCTTGTCCGGGTGAGTGGTTAGTTCCGATGGAGTGCCGAAAGTTTCTTGATGAAGACTAAAAGCATAGACGTCGCTAGTGTCGCCGCTTAAGTGACTAAATGAAAAACAAACAAGCTGAGATATGTGGTGCATAGGAGAAATTTATGTCTGTACTCCTGTCCAGTGGTGGTGCAGCGTAATAGCACGCAGTACGGTATGCTGAGGACCTGGGTTCGATTCCCAGCGCAGGTGTCTTTTCAGGTTTTCTCGTGCATCTTTTTTTTTATTAGACTGGAAGGCTAACGAGCAAGTGGGTCTCCTGGTGGTAAGAGATCACCACCCATAAACATATGCAATACCAAGGGTATTGCAGATGCGTTGCCAACCTAGAGGCCTAAGTTGCAATACCTCAAGTGCCAGTGCTATGTTTTAGTCTGTATTTTCGACTAAACAGTGTTCCGTCTCTTTCTGGCTACAGAACTCTAAAACCCGTCCAGCTCCAGCCAGTCCCTCCAACGATTAGCATACATAACACATAACCATAGCATCCATACATACATCAGCATAATAAGCGGGTTGCTGAATAATTTCTGCACTCCTTTGTTGTATTCATGGGAGAAATGGTGTCGGGAAATAAATTAAATTAATTCTAATACACAATTGTAATTCGTGACGATATTCGCCGTCAATTTATATAATACTAGCTTATGCCCGCGACTTTGTCTGCGCGTATCTAGGTTATCGCGCGGTGGCGCCCTCTACCAGAATAAAAAGTATCTTATGTTGATCCTTGGGGTTCAAACTACCTACATACCAAATTTCATCAAAATCGGTTCAGTGGTTTCGACGTGAAAGAGTAACAGACAGACAGACAGACAGAGTTACTTTCGCATTTATAATATTAGTAGGGACTAGCTTTTGCCCGCGGCTTCGCCCGCGCGCTGTTCCCTCGGGAACTGTGCATTTTCCGGGATAAAAAGTAGCCTATGTCACTCTCGGGCCCATAAAACTTTCTCTATGCCAAAAATCACGTCGATCCGTCGCACCGTTACGGCGTGAAAGATGGACAAACACAAACATACAAACACACTTTCGCGTTTATAACATTAGTATGGATACAAAGAGAACTGAACAAGAACTCTGAGCTCTTCAGTCATCATCTTGGCCTATATACTTCCCACTGCAGCACAGGACTCCTGTCAGAATAAGAGGGTCTATGATTATATAGTTATGTATTTTTTTCCTCTAACAGGAAGTAATAGCAATAAAATGGCATGAACTTGTGCTTGTCTAAATGATCTGTAAGAGACGTCCAAAAACGGCTAGACAGAAAAATCACAATTTTTTTTCCGGAGTGCGAGCTGGTAAAAATTCAATTTTGCCAAAAATTTCACTTATGGTTTTTCTCCTTAAGGCGGCAGACTTTACCTACTAAATTCTTTTTTCCGTTTTTGTAATTTTTTGAAATTACCCAAGTGTGTTTCATTTAAGTTTAAGCTATATTAAATAAAAAACCTTTTGATATTATGACCCATTCGATATTTTAATATATTCGATATTTTAACATTCGATATTCAGATGCGTACCTTCTTTTATGTATTGGGGAGCAAAGTCGCGGGCACAAGCTAGTTACCTCCTAGAGCACACTTAAACAGCATTCGTCAGAAATTCTCAAACACTTAAAATTAATAACACTTAAGAGCTCTATCTCTAGAGTCTCTTGACTCGAGATTTAAACAAGCTGACTCAATCGCTACGACTGACAGACTGATAGACATGCAAATATTTTACAGATGATTCATATTTACTTTGTCTATGTGTATAGCGCTTAGTCCTAATTGAAGTCTGTATACATTGTATGAACGCCACATTTTTTTTAGCTGATAAATGAACTAACCTAAATTAAAAAAATAATGCTCATACATAAATAACTAAACCAAACGAATGATCAGGTTGCCTGAAAAAGATTGCTCTTAAGCAATAAGGCTGCCTATTCCTTACCTTGTAATTTTCTCTGTGTGTACAGTGAGCATCAAAAGTAAAGTACAATTCAATAGAATCTAACAATTTTCTACACATTTAACACACCCCAACGTGGGCACGCTTGATTATATATGTCCCTGTTGTTGCAATTATCACCTATAAGGAATCAAAAAAGAATAATAGTCACATCACAAAGCCTTAGGCAGCCCGGTGTTCATATTAGTAGGCTGGAAGTGTCTACAGGATTGTTAGATTCTATTGAATTGGAGTATAGTTGGATAGTTTTGTACTTTGTTGTTTTACAGCCACGTACTTGACGCCACACAAGATTGACAAAAGTGTGTTTTTTTTATTCGTCTGGATGGCAAACGACAATTGGGTCTCCTGATGGTAAGAGATCACCACTGCCCATTGACACCTGCAACACCAGGGGATTGCAGACCTAGAGGCCTAAGATAGAATACCCCAAGTGCCAGTAATTTCACCGGCTGTCTTACACTCCACGTAGAAACACAACAGTGCAAGCACTGCTGCTTCACGGCAGGATTAGCAAGCAAGATGGTGGTAGCAATCCGGGCGGACCTTGCACAAGGTCCTACCACCTGCAATACAATACAAACTTACCTACATTAGAACGTTGCAAGTAAAATAAAACTTACAAAAACTTCTAATAAATAAAGGATAAGTTCGCCTTTGTACATCTTATTATCCTGTGTTCTGTTATTATCATGTGTTTTTATGTACAATAAAGAGTTTTACAATACAATACAATACAATACTTCTTATAACGATCTGTCTGTTTGTCTGTTCATTCAAGATCAAACTAATAAATGAATGAACTTAAACATGATATCCTCAAGAAATCAAAGGGACGCGCGAGCGCATGAAGCACTTATGACCGGAGATCACCATCTTCAACCCATCACCGTCATCAACAACACCTCCGCTCTGCCGAAAATAATCAACAAAGACCGCTTTGATCGTCAAAAATGTTCAGTCAGGTATACTCGTGTGAGCCGTGGTGGCCTAGTGGTTTGACCTATCGCCTCTCAAGCAGAGGGTCGTCGGCTCAAACCCCAGCTCGCACCTCTGAGTTTTTCGAAATTCACGTGCGGAATTACATTTGAAATTTACTACGAGCTTTGCGGAGAAGGAAAACATCGTGAGGAAACCTGCACAATCTACGAAGCAATTCAATGGTGCGTATGAAGTTCCCAATCCGCACTTATTTTTAATCATGCCCTACACAATTTAAGTATGAAGTAGAAAGATAAGCTAAACCCTCAGCCACATTTTTTTCTGTTCATTCAAAATAATAATAATAATAAATACTTAAGTTATTCCATGGTTCATAAATTTTGCTAATTACTTTAGGATCCCACTGTATAATAAAACTCATTTGATGACGAGATTGCGCTGAGTTTACCACGTTGATCGGCGTCCTTACTCGGTATGGGTACTGGCAGAATACCAGCGCTGCGGCTTACCGCAGCACAATGCTGAGTCAGCGCCTGTTCTTCAGTGCATCACATGGCTTCTCATTTATGAGTCTGACCTGTCTAATTGTTACCTAATTTATGTTTTTATTTGTTATTGTAAGTACCTTGTTTAAGGCATAATTTTAAGTGCTGAATTGTTAGTTTTATTACTCTTTAGTTATTAAGCCATGTCTTTGTTTTGAAGAATAAAGATTATATCTATATATCTATCTATCTATCTAAAGACAGCTCCTGTCGTTTAGTGCTACGCTGCGTGATTTTCGGCGTTCTTGCGTGCGCGCAGCGCAGATGTGAAGCTCGACGCGACGCGCGCGCCGGCCCTCCGACACACAGGGTGTTTATATTTCACACGAAAACACAAGCTGAAACATGGGGGCGTTTTAAAAAAAGTGTACCCTTTACTAAATAATTAATTAATTTTAATTTATACTGTTCGATGTTTTTTTTTAATTTCCTTCAATGTAATGTATTTTTATGTGTATCGAATATGTATAAATAAATGTTTCTCTCTCTCTCTCTCTCTCTCTCTTTAGGTTTTTTTTTTAATTTTAGAAAGAAAGAAAGAAAGAAAATACATTTATTCACAACACAAGATACAACAATAGCATTAAGTACAAATAGACATCACATAGGAAATTATGCGTCATTGCGGTTGTGAATCGGACACTGGCTCAGCATAATCGAATCGAAGCGTTAATAATAAACACCCCAGCGCTGATTTTCGCCCAGCACCGTTGGTGACCCTCGGACCGCTACAAAGATAAAAATATGATTTTTCCTACTCAGAATCAAGAGCACGATCCATTCCGATCGTTTAAAAAAATGTCCCCAGTTTTTCATACAAATTTTTATGAGTTAGTTTTGTCACGCCCATACTAATTGTATGAAAATAACGTTGCAAAACTGAAATTTTTTTGGGGACATTTTTTTAAACTATCGATTTATTCTATCGATTTATTGATTCTGAGTAGGAAAAACCATATGTTTTCCAAAATTAAAAAAAAAGATATGGTAGGTACACTTTTTTTTGAAAACGCCCATGCACAAAAAAACCAGAAAAATAGACCAGTGCTGGGAATCGAACCCAGGTCTTCAGCAATCCATACTGCGTGCTATTCCCCTACACCACCGCTGGACAGGAGACTAGACACGAATTTCTCCTACGCACCAACATTTCAACTTGCATTCTTTTCAATAGTCACTTTAGCAGCGACACTAACGCCATCTATGTTGTTAGTTTCTCATCGAGATACATCAAACATTCCCCTCGGAACTGTCCGCTCACCAGGGACAAGAGATGTCGCTATTAAGCAATCAAATTAAGATTACTTTTTGGAGTCCAAAAAGTAATTTTACATAGGGTGTTGTTCACTTTACCTTGAACATTTATTTATGACAGATTTAAAAATAAGTTTGTGTTAAAATGTAATTCTTACTACAAGCTTTTTTACAAGTTTTTATTTAGTTTCACCTGTCCTGTTGTCTGTCTGTAATCAAATCTTACAAGTTAAATTTGACCAACTTCCAGGTAGTCAGATTGACTTGAAATTTGAAATACTTACTTATCTAAATTGTGTGACAATACAATAATCTGGTAGTGACATCCTGGTAATCCGGTCAGGATCTTCTCCACAGGACGGAACTCTTCAACGATTAACGGCATTGACTAGAAATTTGTCATGGAAATGTAGTTTGGGTGAGAATAGGTACAAGTACAGTCAGAAAAAAAACTTGTATTAAAAATGAAATTGCATTGTCATCCAG
The DNA here is from genome assembly GCA_037349165.1 of Choristoneura rosaceana. Classification (NCBI taxonomy): domain Eukaryota; kingdom Metazoa; phylum Arthropoda; class Insecta; order Lepidoptera; family Tortricidae; genus Choristoneura; species Choristoneura rosaceana. Next base: position 9,456,275 of record JAZBNJ010000013.1, read on the forward strand.
CTTACATAGGTACAATGAAAAGATACATGTGTAAAACTACACGAGGTTTACGATGCAAGAAACGTCGTGAGGAAAAACAGTCATTGTGAATCACAATTTTTCGATTGAATACAAATAGAACTGTAGCAAACCAGACCACCCTGTAGCTTAGTTTTATTTTTACTCGCTGATTGCTGGCTCTTTTGTTCTTTGATGTGCGTAACACATGGCCTTACGGCTAAAAACAAACGGTTTATAAATCGTAGCTAATTTACGGATAACCGGCGGCCGGCGTAGGCGCAGCTATTACATTCATCCCATCTCACGTCCCACTGCTGGGCAGTGGGCACAGGCTTGTCAAAATGAAACGTCATGGCCTGTAGTTCCTAGGCGGGCTCAGAGTAGATTGGAATAGAAATATAAATTTTTATTCGCATTCCGCAAATTACATAAAACACAACATAAACAAGTATTCCATCCCACTGCTGGAACAAGCCTCCTCTCAGAACCAGAGGGCTTGGGCCATTCCCACGCGGGCCCAGTGCGGATTGGAAACTTCACATGCACCACTGAATTGCTTCGCAGGTATGTGCAGGTTTCCTCGCTATGTTTTCCTTCACCGCAAAGCTCGTGGTAAATTTGAAATGTAATTCCGCATATTTAGAACTCCGACCCCACACAGAACTGACACCCTAACGCACACCACACAGTGTGTTAGGCCAAACGAGATTATGCGATATGAGTCTTACAAACTAGTTTATGCGTTGAGTTTCGGCGATATAATTATTATGCCAAACGATACTTTGCGGAACGAAATTATGCCAAAAATAATTTCTGGATACAGTAGGGGTGTTATAGGTAGTTATGTAAGCGTGTGTGTGTGGATTTTGTATGATTGTGTAGGTTTCTTTATGTCGGCAAAAGAATTCTCATAAATACCCACGATTGAAAGCGTCTCAGAAGATTAAATTCTATCTTCAACAAAAACTCAAGGAATTAAAAATGGATTCACAAACCAACAATGGCTGGATCTTAATCCAAAATTGGTAGGTATTATTCCAACAGCTTTGGAGTAAACTTTCTGAACGCCGTCCGACAAAGAACGGTGATAACTGAATATTCATTTGTAGGTACTTTAATGGGCGAGGGAATCCGGCTGTCCTACAAAACTGAGGACAAAGTGTGCGAGAGAGAAGGAAGCATTTATCCATTCCATACTAATATTATAAATGCGAAAGTGTGTTTGTCTGTTTTTATGTTTGTCCGTCTTTCACGCCGTAACGGAGCGACGGATCGACGTGATTTTTGGCATAGAGATAGTTTATGGGACCGAGAGTGACATAGGCTACTTTTTATCCCGGAAAAATGCACAGTTCCCGAGGGAACAGCGCGCGATAACCGAATACCACGCAGGCGGAGCCGCGGGCAAAAGCTAGTTTATTTTTATATGACAGGGGGAAAGGAGCAGAGGGTCATTTGATGGAAAGCAATCACCACTGCTCGTGGTTGCCGGTCCATTAAGAAAATAGTAAATTCGTTTTTTGAAGGTCCCAAGTTTTACTGGTCCGGAAATATTGGCAAAAAGTTCCGCAAGAAACGAACTGTAGAAGAAAGAAAAAAAAGAAGACATTTATTCACATTTACCATGACATTAATAGGTAGGTACTTACGACAAAATTAAAAAGAAAAAAATAAACAACACAAATAAAACAAAAAATTACAAATATGAACTTGCACACACGGTGAAAACTTGAACGCTTAAGAGCGTTTATAGGTGCTGAGCTGCTAGTTGCATTTTTGTTAGTTTTCTCGATTATTCCATAAAAATTTTTTGAAAATTAAAAATGTAGTCTGATAGAACTCTTCTTAACATATAAGTTAATGTATCTACCCCAAAAATTATTCCTTGTAGTCTTTTTTTAAAAACCGTTATTATAATCTTTATACATTAATTCGTTTTTAAAGAATATAAAAGTCTATCACGAATAATTATTAGAGTAGACACATTGACTTATATTTAAAGAGAGTTCTATCAGAGCACATTTTCAATTTTTTTTTAATTTTAAATATGAATGGAGCGATAAAGGAACTCAACAACGGGAAATAAATCACACAAACAGTAACTACATAAGTAGGAATAGTAGATTGATAACCAAGGGTGGAAAGTGACCCATTTCACCCAAGATATTTCTGGCGCTCGAACGAAGTGAGAGCGCCAATAGTTCGAGGGGAAATGGGTTAGGTATTTCACCCGAGTTAGACATTCTACTTTTCATTTCAACTGTGAGGAAACTAAAATACTACAAAAAAACGAGAATAATAATAAATTGAATTTACTTATACCTATCCAACCTCCAACGGTACCTTTTCGACTGGCCACTTGCCATGGCGGATTATAAAAAAAAATCGAGTTGGTCACGACGTGCATCTAGATGGCCATGCCGAAACGTGAAAAAAAAAATGTCATTGACCTAACTCAATTATCTTCGATGTCGTGGCTAGCCGAAAAATTAAAAAAAAATTACTTTCCACCCTAGAGGAGAAAACGCAATTTTCCACCCGGCTATCTACCCATGAAAATTAAACTTTCCGAACAGGAGAGATGAAAAAATACAATGACATTGTAAGAAGAAAAACATAAAATAATAAATGCCTACTGTGAAAAGTTCAAACAGATGGATCTAGGCGGAACGGACAAAAAATTAGCCGTAGTAGGGTCCTTCAGGCACTGATCTAGTACAACCCGTATTTTGATACAAAATTTTATAAAATTAGCTATGAATTAAATCCTAACCTCAAAAAAAAGAAAGAAAAGAAAGAAAACATTTATTCGTGACAAAAAAATAAAATACCTAAATAAAAAACAAAAAAAAACAAAAAAAAATAGTTCCTACACAGTTCCAGTTCCAGTTCCAGTTCCTATAGTTAACATAGTTCCTATTTTTTATTCCTATCCTTTTCATAATTGTATGAGCAAGCGTCCGTTGTGCACTGTAGCTTTAAAAAGGGGGATAGTAGGTATGTCTGTTTGCCTGTGATAACCTACTTAGAGTGTGTTTAGGATTAGCCGGCCATTATGACGTCACCATTCTGCTTCACGGTTACTTTGACGTTTTGTTCTTTAAAGGAATTGGATTTTAACAAAATAGGCTATTCACAAAAAAAGCCGTGATGGCCTAGTGGTTTGACTTATCGCCTCTCAAGCAGAGTGTCGTGGGTTCAAACCCCGGCTTGCACCTCTGAGTTTTTCGAAATTCATGTGCAGAATTACATTTGAAATTTACCACGAGCTTTGCGGTGAAGGAAAACATCGTGAGGAAACTTGCACCAACCTGCGAAGCAATTCAATGGTGCGTGTGAAGTTCATAATCCGCACTGGGCCCGCGTGGGAATTATGGCCCGAGCCCTCTTGTTCTGAGAGGCCTGTGTCCAGCAGTGCGACGTATACGGGCTGGGATGATGATGAATGTAATACAATTTGCACGATTTTTCTTGTATGTATGTGTGTATGTATGTAAACTCTTTATAGTACAAAATAAGTAAAACACAATTGACAAAAAACAAATATGTACAAAGGCGAACTTATTCCTTTAAGGGATCTCTTGTAAGTCTAAACTCGTCTTAGCACCTGCCTGGAGAAATATCTCTTTATTGTGTTCCCAAACTCTAAAACTTGACACAAGAATGCTCATAACTAACTCATTAACACTAGTATTAACGCAGCCCAAGTGTGGGCAGTGGGCAGTGACTAAGCGGCCTCCAACAGGTGTTTAGCAGATGCATTGTTTACGGTAGCGTCAGCAAAAACGTGCCCAGCATAAACTTGGGTATTTTGAATCATTTAGTCATACACTCATGTGTTACAGTGTAAATAGAACTAAGTATTTCTATTATACCTACTCATGAATTGAAACTAGAGCAAAAAAGCGGCTCAGAGCGAGTTGGAGTAGCCCATGAAGGGTTCCGTAGCAAGTAAAATAATATAAAAGTTCTTGTAGTTCGTTTTAACTTTGATCGGGGTTTATATTTGAGTTGATTGAATGAAAGGTAAATTGTGGTTTACGATTTATGACGTATAAAAAAAAACTACTTACTAGATCTCGTTCAAACCAATTTTCGGTGGAAGTTTGCATGGTAATATGGTGAAAGTCTTACGAGATGATCACCTTTTACATTCGCGTACTCGTGCTTACGTATTTTTCGTATGAGGTATAGCTGTAAATTAGTATTATATAAGTGTAGTGTGATAGTTTCGTGCAAGGACACATCAAAATAATAGATACCTACCTACCTATAAACAATATAGTTATAGTATTATGTGTACGAAACATGAGTAGTATGTACAGAGTCGCCATCACCACTTTAGCGGATTTATAAATAATATTTTTAAATTAGTATAATAATAATAATAGAGCGGCAAAAGAATCTTGTTTCTCTAGACACAGATATTAGACAATTTTGAGTTAAGTTTCATACTAAAAGTAGGTAATTAATTAATCTAAAATAGACATCGACTACCCTAAGCGTCCGCTCTGGAGTAGACAGTTAAGTCTCAGGATCGGAGTGGGCTTACTGTTCTATTTTACTATGGTGTTAGTCTGGCCTGCTGTGAGACTGCGTCTTCGTCTTTGATGTCTTCGAAGGCAGCGTTTGTGTCCATTGTTGGGGCCACCAATGTGGGGGGAGGCTCCGACGCAATTTAACTTAATCCGTACTGAGTTAAGCAACACGAGCAAAACCGCATCCTTAAGCTTGTGTCTTACTAAAAGAGAAACCAGGCCACATTTAATTTATGTGCAAGTAAAGCTAAATTAATTGACTGTATTATCCGTTTCTATTACAAATATCAATTAATATTATCACGAAATGTAAGCGGGTTTTGCATATAATAGGATAATAAAGTAACCAAGCCTCGTTTCAAATTTTTGTCTGAGTGAATAATGTCATTAAAATCCAGTCAAGTGCGAGTGTCACTGTAAAATTGTTAATTAAAGATAATCGTCTGTCATTATTAAAGTAGTCTGTCAGTAGATAATAATATGGAGGTCTCCTTAATGTTTTTTTTAATTTATTTTTTTATTTTGTTATTATGACGGCCACATTAATGTTTTTTTTGTACTTTATTAACCCTTATAATGTTAAGTTTGACGCGAATATCTGTATTTCTGTATGTGGCATCGTAGCTCTTAAAAAAGCCGTTGGACGGATTTCAATGCAATATTTTTGCGTGAATGCGAGTTTCCTTGAGTCCTTTTATGTCTATGTTTGATAAAATCGGTATTTGAGATTATGGAACTTTGAAATGACAATTTCAGAGGATTTTCAAGTTTATATCGGATGTCAATGCTTAACCACGGCAATTGGACATGTGCGGCGTATTTAAAAAACAAACAGAAGGCAAATATGCAACATTTCTGACACTCGCGCGATCACAATCTAATGACAGTTTTTGTATGCGAAAACTTTCATTTGAGTGTGATCGCGAGTGTCAGAAACGTTATGCAATAGATCCTCAGGTTTAGTAGACCCACCCTTAGCATCTCGTCCGCCTATCACTCACTCCGGTTCTGTTTTCGGTTCCGATTCCGTTTCTGATTCCGATAAACTAAATTGAAAACATCTGGTTGCGCTTTCAGTTCCGATGAAACCACATCCGTTACATCCTTGATTTCAACAATAAGGTAAAAGTATGAGTGTTCGTCATTGTCCCAGTAGTTGGCATCTTTAATCTTATGTCATTAGCAGAGATGACAGCAGGGTCTCGCACGTGTTTACCTTTTATGTCACACGAGAGTTGAAATAATTATTTTTAATCCATACTTAATATTATAAATGCGAAAGTGTGTGTGTTTGTGTGTATGTTTGTTCGTCTTTCATGTCGAAACGGAGCGGCAGATCGACGTGATTTTTGGCATAGAGATAGTTTATGGACCCGAGAGTGACATAGGCTATTTTTTATCCCGAAAAAAATACACAGTTCCCGAGGGATCAGCCCGTGATAACCGAATACCACGTGTGCGAAGCCACGGACAAAAGCTAGTTTGCTTATAAAAGTAGTAAAATTATTGTAATGTCTCAGCTTTTCGCGCTAACGGTGCATATTGCATAAAATGTATACATATACAACGACGTAGATTAGATACAGTAATCTGTAGTCCTGATTAAAACGGCCTTGCTGTCCGTCTGTGCGTACAATCACAATTAACTCTTTGTTCCACCGCTATTGTCGCTAAGTTGTTCGGCTTAGCTTCTACGCTCTCAGCTAAATTGCGGTCATACGTACATAAAGAAAGAAAATTTATTAGCAACAACACAAGACACAAAAGTATTACACGTAAAATATTTTTATTTACATATAAACAAATAAATACATGTTGACGAGTCTTTTCAACTCGAATATTTCTCTAAAATAAGTAAGTGTAGTGTACCTAAGTTATTTAAGTATCTAAAACTCAGAAAGTTCAGCAGTCAGTACCTAAAATCGTGACCAGCTCAATACATGTTAATACTAAACTAAGTTAAAATTATAACTAAAGGTAAAATAAAAGTAACTAATAACTAAAGTATAACCTAGAAAAAAATTGTAAATGGAACCCCCCGCGGCATAGACCAAAGATGCTGGCAGCATTTCCTCGCTGTATAGCTATGCTGAAACGTGCGAGGAAACTGCCAGCTCTTCTGTTCTTTATTAATAATTATTTTAATGGGATTTCAATACCGGGAATACCGTTTAAAATGAACGTCATCATCATCCCAGCCTATATACGTCCCACTACTAGGCACAGGCAATGAGAGGGCTTGGGCCAGAGTTCCCACGCGAGCCCAGTGTGGATTGGGAACGTCATACGCACCATTGAATTGCTTCGCAGGTTTGTGCAGGTTTCCTCACGATGTTTTCCTTCACCGCAAAGCTCGTGGTAAATTTCAAATATAATTCCGCACATTAATTTCGAAAAATCAGAGGTGCATGCCGATGTTTGAACCCACGACGCTGCTACACACGTAAAGTACAATTCAATGGAATCTGTCAATTTTCTACACATTTAACACACCCTAACGTGGGCACGCCTGATTATATATGTCCCTGTTCTAGCAATTATTATCTAAAAGGAATCAAAAAAGAATAATAGTCACATCACAAAGCCTTAGGCAGCCCGGTGTTCATATTAGTAGGCTGGAAGTGTCTACAGGATTGCCAGATTCTATTTAATTGGAGTATACGCACACGCACGACGTAGTTATCAAATAAGTACTATATTTGCCCGCGACTTCGTCCTTTTGGTTATCACTCGCGGTTCACTCGGGAACTGTGCATTTTTTGGGATAAAAAGTAGCCTATGTTACCCTCGAGACCATAAACTATCTTTATGCCGAAAACCACGTCCATTTTGACCTGACAGACGGATAAACATACAACCACACGCACACGCACACACGCACACACACACACACACACACACACACACACACACACACACACACACACACACACACACACACACACACACACATGTTGCTATTACGTTCATGGCAAGATGATCATGATACGGTGGAATGTATAGACCTTAAGAGGCAACGACCTTTCGATTCCTTTGAATCCGAGTGTACATGCGAGCGTCAGATGCAGGAAGCACACGTGGCAGACTGTACAGTAATTGAGTGACGAGTGTACGGGAAGCACAATCGCAGGCTTTGTTTACGTTATGGTGCTAGCAGGGGTATGCAACCTTTGGAAATTTAAATAAATGTGTTTTATATTAAGTTTATATTTAAATACTAGCTTATGCCCGCGACTTCGTCTGTGCGGACCTAGGTTATCGCGCAGTGGCGCCCTCTACCGGAATAAAAAGTATCTTATGTTGATCCTTGGGGTTCAAACTACCTATATATCGAATTTCATCAAAATCGGTTCAGTGGTTTCGACGTGAAAGCGTAACAGACAGACAGACAGAGTTACTTTCGCATTTATAATATTAGTAGGGTTAAAGATACGCCACGTGAGTTTCATTGGTAAAATTAAAAAAAAAATTTATTTTCTTTTGATTAGTAAAGACTTTCATTAAAATCAAAACAAATGCGAAATAATTCTTATCACTAATATCGGAAATTAAATAGTACTTAACTCATGTTTGTTTAGTCAAACGTCTTATTTCTTTTTATTCTAAGTAATCGTTCGAAATGTTCCCCCTGTGGGATAAATTCACCTTTATACATCTGTTTCTGACCGTAATCTGTGCGAAAAAGAGTTATACACATATAAATATATAATTCAGTTCAATTTGTTCATAATAATAATCATTTTAGTCAGCTTTTTATAGTATAATATGTTTCTTTCAGTTGGTAGTTTCGAACAAATCGATCGAAGCGAACACACTCACACAGACGCACGCTCTGCACGGCCTCTAAGGGGGTCTCACGGCACTGCAGTAGCTTCCATACTGCTTTAGCTTATATATATATATATATATATATATATATATATATATATATACTGTGCTGCAGACGAAAAGTAGCAGCACATTAAATACGATAACACAACGATAGTAGTGCCATGTACCGGGTTAAATTGTGTTTTTATCCAGGAGAATATTAAAAAAAATGCCTAAGCAAAATTTCATCTGAATCGGTCCAGCCGTTCAGTAGGTGACAAAACATGTACAGAAAAATTATATATATACTGTGTCTGCAGGCTCCGCTAGTATAATTATAAAATGTTCAGGTTCCCTACCTCTGTCCGATGTTTACACAGCACAGATGCGCCGCACGTGCCGTGCTATCGCCGCATCTACACATTGTATGTTAATCTAATTAAGGCAAGGAATTTTTACTATTTATAGAAGGTTTTTATATTAGAGCATTATCGCAACCGGAGGTGTCAAAGAAGCCTGCCTTTTGTCGGTAGATAATAATAATAATATAATAATAGCCAGGGTCTCCACTCCAAAACGCGCTTACTCCACCGTTCGTCGTGTCATCGGCACACGTGGCTGGCCCAAGCCCATTTCAGCTTCGCGACTCTATGTCCCACATCGACCACTCTCGTGCGTTTTCTCTCGTGCGTTCCGGACTCGATCGCGTAGCGTTATGCCGAGCATGACTCGCTCCATGTTACGCTGCGTCACTTTTAACTCATGGATTATCCCAGCAGTCAACGTCCATGTCTCACAAGCATACGTCATAGCTGGTAGCACGTACTGATCGAACACCTTCGTTTTCAAGGATTGGGGAATTTTGGACTTCAGCACATAGCTCAGCTTTCCGAAGACTGTCCATCCTAACTGTTTTCTTCTTTTTATTTCAGCCATCATCGAGTCCCGGCCCAACTTTATCCCAAAAACTTTATTAAAAAGGTCTGTGAAGCTCCTATCTTTGGAAATTATATCAAAAGTTGTTATACCGATTTCGCTAACAAATCACATAACAACCTGATTAAGAAAAAACAAATAGTATTGATATTTTGAATGAGATAATACCGCTCTTTCACACTCATCTGATTAACAGATTTTATTCTAGAAGTATATAATTGTTGATTAGATTATATTTATAATTTGGATGCAAGTGACGAGTTGTCGGTTCATTGTAGCATTCTAAAGAGGCCTTTGTTGAATGGTTGACGTCTCCCGACTGATGATGATAATGGTATAGATTAAAAAACGTGGCAGCTCCGGTTGGTTTCATGTTCTCGGATATTTTACAGAGGGTTTTCTAATTAGGCGTGTTGATGGTTTTTTTTTTGGGGTGTTAATGTGTATTTCCTTTTTTGAGGAATTTATGAAATTTGTGAAATCATAACCGAAATTAGCATATCAGTTTTAATATAGTATTAACAACAAAGTTCCCGTGGGAGTTCCGAAAATTTACATCGTGGTGTTCATTTATGTTGCATGACAAACATCCATGAAAAACATTGTGTATCTAGATTTAGCGGTAAAAAATTGGGATTAACACGAATCCCGTGCCAATATCTTTTTTTTTATTCGACTGGAAGGCGAACGAGCAAGTGACTCTTCTGGTGGTAAGAGAACACCACCGCCCGTAAACATCTGCAACATCACGGGTATTGTAGATGCGTTGCCAACCTAGAGGTCTAAGATGGAGTACCTCAAGTGCCAGTAATTTCACCGGCTGTCTTACTCTCCACGCCGAAACACAACAGTGCAAGCACTGCTGCTTCACGGCAGGATTAGCGAGCAAGATCGTGATGATCCTATGTTTTATCCAGACGTCAAACTATCTTAAAACTAAATTTCAGCCAAATCCCTCCCGCCGGTAGCGGCGGCTGATTGCGGTTTTACTTTCCCAGGCATTCATTTACATTCAAAATTTACCACGAGCTTTACGGTGAAGGAAAACATCGTGAAGAAACCTGCACATAGTAATTCAATTTTTCGTGTGAAGTTCCCAAAGCGCACTGGGCCCGCGTGGCAACTACCGCTGAAGCCGCTGAAGTGAGATGAGGCCTGTGCCAAACAGACTAATATAGGCTTGGATGGTGATGATGATGATGTTTTATAATACTAAAAACTTTCTTTTACAAACCTAGACTAAGTGATTTATTATTTCATTCTTTAAAATCAAGATACATTTTCTTTTGTATAAAATCTAGGTTGTGCGAAAGAATAAGGATCGCCAGAAGCGCAACTCGGACCACCTTTCAAAGAGTATCATCCAAAAGGTGGTATAGTTATCTCGGTCTATAATTTTTCCCACTGCTGGGCACAGACCTCTCATAATGAGAGGCCTTGAGGTTAATAGTAATAATTGATGTCTGTCACAAAGATAATAAAGAGGTAGAAACTTCACTGATATTCACATGAACGAGACACACCTAAAGCACAGTATATACGAGTATATAAGCTAAAGCAGTATGGAAGCTACGAACAAATCGATCGAAACGAACACACTCACACAGATGCGCGCTCTACACGGCCTCTAAGGGGGTCTCGCGGTACTGCAGTCGCTGTTCAACGCGTGTTCGTTTCGATGGATTTGTTCGTGCAGGTGATAGGACCTTGTGCAAGGTCCGCCCGGATTGCTACCATCATCTTGCTCGTTAATCCTGCCGTGAAGCAGCAGTGCTCGCACTGTTGTGTTTCGGCGTGGAGAGTAAGACAGCCGGTGAAATTACTGGCACTTGAGGTATCCCATCTTAGGCCTCTAGGTTGGCAACGCATCCGCAATTCCCCTGGTGTTGCAGATGTTTATGGGCGGTGGTTTTTTTTTTTTTTTTAATACGACTTGAAGGCAAACGAGCAAGTGGGTTTCCTGGTGGTAAGAGATCACCACCGCCCATAAACATGTGCAACACCGGGGGTGGTGATCTCTTATCATCAGGAGACTCACTTGATCATTTGCCATCAAGTCGAATAAAAAAAAAAGGCTTCCCTACTGCCTTAGGTTTGTGCCTGAAGTCCCACAAGCATAGAACGGTCGCTTCTAACAGTCTTTAGCCTTTGACGGTATCCTAAAGATCTGGATCTAGTGCAACAGCATTATTAGACTCTATTCAGCCATCGATCTGCTCCGGACAAACGTCCGCTACAGCCTTTTGTCTGAAACTAGGCTGCTAGTGATGGGAGAGCGGTTTCGGTTAAAACTGGGCCGAGGATCATTTCGGCGTAACTTTGTTTATGTTGATGACTTTGTTCAGAATGAGGACGTTTTTAATTTTTAACCTCCGACGCAAAAAGAGGGGTGTTATAAGTTTGACTGCTATGTGTGTCTGTGTGTCTGTCTGTGGCACCGTAGCCCTTAATCGGGTGGACTGATTTGAATGCGGTTTTTTTTTCATTTGATAGCAGGTTTTCTAGCGATGGTTCTTAGACATGTTACATAAAATCAGTTCAGCCGTTTTTGAGATATTGAACTTTAAAGTGACAAAGTCGGGGGTTTTCCAACTTTTTGTTGGTTAGGTTAGGTTATAATAGTAGCTATGGCTTAGGCTCCGTCTGCGAAGGATTTGTTTACTACGATCCCGCGGAGACTGTACTACTTTCAGTGATTATAATTATAAATATCACTAGATACTTGACACCAAACCAATATCTGCTGGGTTTTTCTATCTAGATATGATTTGGGTACCTGCGAGTGTATCGCCTATTGCATAGCCGACAACGCACCCGTAGTCCCTAATAATGCTGTAGGTGTCCATGGGCGGCGGTGATAACCTACCATCAGGTGACCCGCCTTTGCCAGCTGTTCGATAAAAAAAGGAAGCAAAGCGTGTTTTGTTAGGCAACGGATAAACACCTAATAAGGACCTACTAGGTGAGCACGCCAAAGTTCACATAATTTTCGCAAGTCATACTGTAATGTTTATTCGAATTATTGTGTGTCATAATTTTTTCTCCACTGAAACCGTAAAAAAATTTAACTGGTTATACTATAGGAAACTACCTACTTACAGTTTTCTATAGTATAACCTGGAACCTTTTAGATTACTTTGTTTTTTAGCATTTCTGTAAATTTCTGGATTCAGAGAAAAAAGAGTTTTGCCGAACAATACATTTGAACTTTCAATAATTACACGAGCCGATATGGACCCCAGACGGTACAGTACATCTCAGAAACTGAAATATTCCATTTTATTATCACATCACTCGAAATGTCACCCTTTGAATTGCAATACCTCTTATATGATGTTTACATAAATTATCACCCTTTAAAATATGACATGTAATGAACTGCATAATAATAATAATAGTTGTAAAATTAATTATATCTACGTATCTAATAAATTTATTTTATTGTTTTTAAAGTCGCGCAATAAATTAGTCTTCTAGTTTACTAATTATTTATTTATTTATGTAGTCTTATGTAGTTAATGGTGTGTCTAGTGTGTCTTTATAACGCTCAGAGGGTTGCCTACGGTGCTGGCTGAAAATCAGCGCTGGGGTGTTTTTTAACTCTTCAGCATTATGCTGAGCCAGTGTCCGATTCACAATCGCAATGACACATACCTTTGTGTTGTTTATTTGTACCAAATAGTATTGTTGTCTTGTGTTGTGAATAAATTAGGCCTCTAGGTTGGCAACGCATCTGCAATACCCCTGGTGTTGCAGATGTTTATGGGCGGTGGTGATCTCTTACCACCAGGAGACCCACTTGCTCGTTTGCCTTCCAGTCGAATAAAAAAAAAAAAAAAAAAAAAAAGTATTTTCTTTCTTTCTTTCTTACTTTTACGGTCATTCCGTTAAACCTAAATTGAAAATACAAACTGAAATATGTGTTTCTTATTTAGCAACTCAAGCAGTGCCGCTAGCGACATCTATGCCGTAGCCCTCATCGTGAAACCTTCGGCACTACATTGGAACCAACCACTCACCCGGACAAGAGATATCGTTAGTAATCAAATGACTTAAGATTGTTTTTTTGGAATCATTTGTATTTTTTTGTTTCTTTTTGTGGCTAAATAAGAAACAAACAAGCTAAGATATATGGTGCATAGGGGAAATTCGTGTCTGTACCGTTGTCCAGCGGTGGTGTAGCGGCATGGAATGCCGAGGGCCTGGGTTCGATTTCCAGTGCTGGTCTTATTTTTCTGGTTTATCTATGCATCTATATTTCAGTTTGTATTTTCAATATAAACCTCGTGTCAGGCTGAGAGGGCTTTGACCGTTGTTCCCACGCAGGCCTAGAGCGGATTGGAAACTACACATACTTTGCCGGTTGCAGGATTCCGCAGTGTGATTTGTCTGGGTAATCCGGTTGATGACCGAGGCAAAATGTCACTAAGTTTTTAACAGTTTGGCTATTGAACCCTAAAAAGTGAGAATTTAAATGAATACGTATGTATAGCTAGATAACCTGCCTCCCCAGGTAACCCACATATTATATTCCGCCTCAATTGATTTCCACCCCCACTGTGAGGAATGCCCCCCCTCCCCCTTGCGAGCATTTCAAAAACTCATTTCGTACAAGACAACTGTACCTAATTGATTTAAGTGGAATTGTTTCGAAGCAACATTATTGTTGTTTATAAATGTACGTGTGTGTGTGTGTGTGTGTGTGTGATAGGTGTCGTGTAAGTGAGTGCAGTAATAACACGACAGTGTTAAGCGAGCTACTAATTCATAATTTAGCCGTACATAAGTAATACAAAGCTATACTATGCTATGCTGTTGTTTCTCTACGGAATCGAATCAGAAATAGAAGATACGTTTCTACGTATCTTATCTACAAGGGTCACCGACATAGCCAAGCAAATTAGCTCGTTGAAGTGGCCGTTATTAGAACCTTTAGGTGGTTTTTTAATTAAAAAAAGCTTATTATTCAGTTAGCGTATACATAGATGATAACTGTAATTTAATTCGATAAGCATGTTAGTTATAAGAAATATCTATACGCCCTGAGGCAGAACATTAGCTGAACTTATTTTATATAATGTAACCATCATCCAGCATTGTTGTTATGTGCATGCCTATTGTTCACAAATCAATTATTTGATTGATTAATTGGTTGGTTATCATTGGTTGAGAATCATAGAGAACCTTCATGACAACTTTCTTGGAAAATAATGTATTTATCTAGAGCTCTTCCACCTTGCCTTGGTGCCTTCGACGCCGCAGAGCTGGAGTCCAGGGTTCAGAGTTGGCAATAGAGAGCGCGCTGCCCACTCGCCTTTTACGACACCCATGAGTGGATATGAGTCCGTTATATATATATACTAGCTTTTGCCCGCAACTTCGTCAGCGTGGAGTTAGGTTGCCTGACAGCTGCCATCGATTTTATAGCTTGCATTTCAAAGAAAGAAAGAAAATACATTTATTTAACGCCATAAAACAAACATAGGAATAAACATAGAACAAATAAAGACATACATGACGCTAAATAGGTCGCTCAGCATAATGCCACGGCAAGCCGTGGCGCTGATTTTCAGTGAGGACCTTACTTATTTCCTTACTTATTTTTACTTATTTCTTTATAGTGAGATCTATGTAGGATAATAAAGTAGTATCACCGAATTACCAAACTACTAAAATATCAAATGTAAATTCGCGCATGAAATACCGTAGGCTAAACCACTAGACTTCCGCGTTTTTCATATTGTTACGGCGGTGGGTTAGGTGGAAACTTTAATCGTGCTTTTCGACCCATTGGAGGCGTTTTCAGCAGGCTGGAATACTGTTTCAGGCCGTTTCAGAGGACGCTCTATCACATATTAGTTTATCAAAATTTCACCCAAGTTACCGTCGTTTTCAGGCGCCTGAAACATGTTTTCAGTCCGTTTCAGGCCACCCTCTATCCGATGACGCCATAACCTGAAAACCCGTTTTCAGGCGTTTTCAGGACCCCTTATGGGCCTTTGAACTACATTTCAGTATATGGCGAAATTTTCAATAGGAGTGAAAGAGATAGCACGATTAGAAAGAGACAGCTATACTGAGAACATTCGAGAAGGTGTGTGACAAGGATAGCCTATATGTGTGAGAGAAACAGACTGATGATCCTGTTTCCGGAACATTCTAGTAACTGTGTGAGAGAGATAGCACATGAAAGAGACAGACACTCTACTCGTTTCAGGAACATTCGAGATGTAGGTATGACGTCCTAGCTGGACTGTTCTCGAACTTTGTGGACCGATTCACCGGGGGTATATAAGCCGGGCGAGGTTGCGGCGGAGACAGTTTTCGAATGCGATACCGAGTGATAAACATCGAAGAGAATCAAAGCGACTTGTAAGTGAGTTTTTGAGTGCGAAATTACTGTGAACTGTTTTTAAGTGTTTTGTAAATTTAAGTAACAGTGTGAAAATAAATCCTACTCTTATTCATCGGCGTTAAAAGTGCTTTTCAATCAAGAACCCACCCCACGAACGTAACATTTGGTGTCAGAAGTGGGATTGAAAATGCCGCTTACTCCGCGAGAAGAAGAGAAGGAGAGGATGCAGACCCGAAGCCGCGCCGCAGCTGGGGACCCTACAGACACCGCCGCAGCGTCAGATACAGCGGCGGCAGTATCCCCAAAGCCGGAAATAGACGTCAACGCGATTCTGGTCCTCCTGAAAGAACAAGCTAGAAGGCAGGAGGAACATGCTAGAAAGCAGGACGAACAAGCTAGGATTCTACAGGAGGAACAAAAGAACCAGTTCGAACTCCTCCGTGAGGTACACAACGCAATCGCAGAATGGAAAAAGGAGATGGCTGAGGTCCAGGATAAAATTGTGGCAGTTGACATTAAAGTCGAAAATCACGAACAGCGCCTCAACGGTATCAACGAAAAGGTAGAAGGCCACGAGAATCGCCTCCAGAAGTTGGAAATTAAAGTGGCCAACGGCACCACCAGTTTATCGGGTGCACCAGCCACAGGAGGTGAAAAGTTAAAGTTACCACCATTTGATGGTACCTCTTCATGGGCCGCATACAAGCACCAATTCGAGTTGGTTGCGGAAACAAATGGCTGGAGCAAGGATTATGCAAAAACGGCACTGAGTTTGGCGCTACGGGACGAAGCTCTCAGTATCTTGGAAACGTTGGGAAAGGATAAGACATATGACCGTCTCCTTGAAGCTTTAGAAGCACGCTTCGGTGACAGTCATCTAGAGCACGTCTACAGAGCTCAACTGAAGGATAGGACCCAGGGTCGTAATGAGTCATTACAAAAGTGGGCCCTAGAAATAGAGAAACTGGTCCAAAAAGCATACCGAGATTCATCCTCTTTTACGGATGGAATGCTAGTGCAGACATTCATAGATGGGATTCGAGACTTTGAAGTGAGGGCTGCTGTACGACTGGGTCACCATGGGAGTTTGAAGGATGCGCTTGCCCATGCTCTCGAGGTGGAAGCTGTACGCCAAGACCCAACAAGATCCTTCAGGGTACGCGAAGTCACTGCCAGGGAGCCGATTGCTCCACCTCGAGAAACGGGACCTCGATGTTACAACTGCGGAGAACGAGGACACATGCAATTTGGCTGCCCGAAAAGACATTGGAGGCGACGAGACTCGGACCAAATGGACAGGCCAGCAAGCTCTGGTAATCCAGAACGGCAGCAGCAGGGAAACGAGTAAAAGCCAGGACTATGGGACGAGTGCTGGCTGGTGGTCAAAATGTCCCAGTTATGATCTCCCGAAGGCCTTGTCCGGATGACTGCAAACACTGTTTAAGACAAGAGGATAAGGACTGCGTGAAGATGTTGAGGACCGACACTGTTAGCGAGGAATGGAGTGACGCTGTCATGCAAGAAGCTCAACAGGAAGATCGTGACATAAAACCCATTTACGACTGGATTAACGGTGGAATGCCCAAACCAAAGTGGTGTGAAGTAGCTCCGATGAGTACAGTGACCAAGAGCTACTGGGCGCAATGGGAAAGTCTGATTATGCACAATGGCGTACTGTGTAGGAAATGGGAGTCAGCGAACGGAAAGGATGCTCACCTTCAAGTGGTCGTACCAAGGAAGAGAGTTAGCGATGTTTTAAGATCGTTTCATGATGGCATTTCCGGCGGGCATCTAGGAGTAAAAAGGACTCTGATGAAGATTCGACAACGATTTTACTGGATACACTGTCGGGAAGATGTGGAAGACTGGTGTAGGAAGTGTACTAGCTGCTCGTCGGTCAAGGGGCCACATACACGCAGTAGAGGTGCGCTTAAAGTTTATAATGTGGGGGCACCTTGGGAAAGAATTGCTTTGGACGTCGCAGGGCCGTTCCCGATCTCTGACCGCGGAAACAAGTACATCCTTGTGGTCATGGACTATTTCACCAAATGGCCTGAAGTGTTTGCCATTCCAAATCAAGAGGCAGTCACGGTAGCGGAAACGGTAGTGGCTGAAGTATTTTGTCGGTATGGAGTACCTCTTGAGATCCACAGCGATCAGGGAAGAAACTTTGAATCTCTGGTGTTTCAGGAGACTTGCCGAGTCATGGGAATTCATAAAACTCGGACTACGTCCTATCATCCACAGTCAGACGGGATGGTCGAGAGGTTCAATCAGACTCTGGAACGACATTTGGCCAAAGTAGTTGACAGCCATCAAAAAGATTGGGACAGGCATATTCCACTCTTTTTAATGTCGTATCGGACCGCAGTTCACGAAAGCACGGCCGTGACACCTGCGTGTGCTAATTTTGGAAGAGAACTGCGGTTACCTGCGGATCTACTGACAGGACGACCTCCAGATGCACCAAAGACGATTTCAGAATATGCAAGTGAACTGCGAAACCGGATTGATAGTGTTCACGATCATGTTCGTGAACACGGACTGCAGGCCAGCGAAAAGATGAAGACCAGATATGACCGGAAGTCTAACCAGACGAGATTTGAGGAAGGATCGTTGGTGTGGCTACATAACCCTATGCGAAAAAAAGGGAAGTCCCCGAAATTATCACCGAGTTGGGAAGGGCCGTACAAAGTAGTCACTAGGATCAACGATGTCACATACCGAATACAGCGTAACGCGCGTAGCCCCTGTAAGATTGTTCATGTTGATCGATTGGCCAAATACCATGGATCTAATGATGCTCGGGACGAGCATGTCTTAGGAGGGGGCAGTGTTACGGCGGTGGGTTAGGTGGAAACTTTAATCGTGCTTTTCGACCCATTGGAGGCGTTTTCAGCAGGCTGGAATACTGTTTCAGGCCGTTTCAGAGGACGCTCTATCACATATTAGTTTATCAAAATTTCACCCAAGTTACCGTCGTTTTCAGGCGCCTGAAACATGTTTTCAGTCCGTTTCAGGCCACCCTCTATCCGATGACGCCATAACCTGAAAACCCGTTT
This sequence comes from Choristoneura rosaceana, assembly GCA_037349165.1. Lineage (NCBI taxonomy): Eukaryota > Metazoa > Arthropoda > Insecta > Lepidoptera > Tortricidae > Choristoneura > Choristoneura rosaceana. The sequence goes on from JAZBNJ010000013.1 coordinate 9,474,976, forward strand.
TCAGGCGTTTTCAGGACCCCTTATGGGCCTTTGAACTACATTTCAGTATATGGCGAAATTTTCAATAGGAGTGAAAGAGATAGCACGATTAGAAAGAGACAGCTATACTGAGAACATTCGAGAAGGTGTGTGACAAGGATAGCCTATATGTGTGAGAGAAACAGACTGATGATCCTGTTTCCGGAACATTCTAGTAACTGTGTGAGAGAGATAGCACATGAAAGAGACAGACACTCTACTCGTTTCAGGAACATTCGAGATGTAGGTATGACGTCCTAGCTGGACTGTTCTCGAACTTTGTGGACCGATTCACCGGGGGTATATAAGCCGGGCGAGGTTGCGGCGGAGACAGTTTTCGAATGCGATACCGAGTGATAAACATCGAAGAGAATCAAAGCGACTTGTAAGTGAGTTTTTGAGTGCGAAATTACTGTGAACTGTTTTTAAGTGTTTTGTAAATTTAAGTAACAGTGTGAAAATAAATCCTACTCTTATTCATCGGCGTTAAAAGTGCTTTTCAATCAAGAACCCACCCCACGAACGTAACAATATTTATTAATGTGCAATTGAACTACTCACGGTGGATGCAGGCCGCTGCCAACCGAAGCAACTGGAGGTCTATGGGGGAGGCCTATGTCCAGCAGTGGACGTCCTACGGCTGAGATGATGATGATGAATTGAACTACTTAGTTGGACCGTGACCGACATAAACGCGGCAAAACCCATGACAACATCGACAACAAACGTGGTTGCTTGGGAAGTTAATATTTGAAGAGTATCGACGTTGGGGAGGTTGTAGCAGCTGAGACTTACAGGTTAATCAGTGTAAATAAAGCTAAATGGGCGTTTTCAAAAAAAAAGTGTAACCTTTCCGTTTTTTGAAATTTTGGAAATGAAGAATCAAGAGCACAATCGATTCCGATCGTCGCCAATTTTTGTCAAAATGTCGCCAGTTTTTCATACAAATTTTTATGAGTCAGTTTTATCACGCCCATACTGAGTATATGAAAAGAAACGTCGCAAAACTGACATATTTTTTGAGGACGTTTTTTTAAACTATTGTAATCGATTGTGCTCTTGATTCTGAGTAGGAAAAACGATATTTTTCCATAATTAAAAAAAAATAAAGGGTACACTTATTTTTTGAAAACGCCCAAATACAGCAAGCATTTTTAATATAGGTACTAAATAAATAAATATCATGGGACTTTCAAAATAATATGTTTTATTAAGTAGAAAAATAATTATATTTTGTTTCTTAATTCAATAAATTACACGCTGAAGTGTGTATTAAGATTTAAGAAAAATTAAGATTAAAAAAAATTACACGTAGTGTACTTATCAAAATAATTTATGATCTATTAAATATTTAACTTTGAAATACTTAACAGTGGCTTGACTTCTCAACTTTTCCAAGCTGTTTTATTTCAAACCTTTAGAAATTTTCCAAACAAATTACCTTATCTCCAGTACCGACGAGATAGCTGGCAACCCTGGCCACGCTCAAACGTCAAAATCGACACAGCTGTTAAAACAGCTTAATTTAAAAATTAATTAATTAATTATAATATTTAGTGTAATAAGCAATAAAAACCGTGTAATATTTAACAATAAGTGTTCGCGTAAAAAAGTATAATCGTACAACCTGTACATCGCAAAGTAAAATCTCGGCGGCGGAGTAACGTCAGTGCAACGGACAAAGTTCAAATATGCGACGTTAAAAAGGGAAGTATTGTCTTCTATAAACCTAAATAAATAATATTAGGGTGTTAAATACTTATGAAATTAAATGCTTAAATTCATTAGCTCCTGATTAGTGTACGCATTGTTGAAAATCTGACAGTAATTTCTAACCTCGTACCTACTTCTGTTACGAACCGGTCAGCTGTTCACGCTAGCTATAAATACTGTCTTTATTACCTCTTTTCCACTGTTTCTTCATACAACTAAGATACTTCGTACTACCTGGTCTTGCTTACGTTCTCTCTTGTTCTCCTCACAACTACTTCGTATCTCACTTATTAACCACCTCACTTCACTGCTTTTTATGCTTGGTATATAGTTGCGTTGCGGTTAGTTTCAGGTGCGGTGGAGTCACTGTGGGTTACCTGAGCTCAAAATGTCCAGCTCAGTGTTGACTCGCAAGGCCACTGCACGTGAACTCGATATCAAACTGAACGCAGCCCTTAAAGAACTCAAGCAGTCTAAGGCGACGTGTGAGCAGCTACTTCGGGAACGTGACGATAGCGAATACGAGGTGCAGCAGATAGTGTCAAAGAACACCGAACTCAAACGCGAACTAGCCGACCTGGATGTGATGTACACAGATGTTGAAGAACAACGCGACCGACTGCTGGAGACAGTTTCCAAATTACAACAGTGCTGTGACGTTCACGAGCAAACACTTCAACGAGTAGATGAGCTTGAGTATGAGCTCGCCGCCTCCCACGAATTTGTTCGCCAACTACAGGAACAGATTGAACGCCAAGAAGCCGAGAACACCCAACGGCTATATGACGAAATAATGCCAGCACCAAACGTCTCCTCAACACGACCGGTAATAGGTTCTTCCAGGTCACCGGTTGTAATAGATTTGACCAAGGACACTTCTTTTGAGTCTAGACCAGTGCATTTTCAAAGTCATAATAAATTTAAAAAATATCTCAAGTTAAACAGGTTCATAAGAAGATCAAAAAGACTATATAAACAACATCTCAGTGTTCATAAAAATACAATTTTATATAAAAATCGTGTAAGTATCTTAAACGAGCTAAAAACATGTAATGAAAAATTACAACACAGTAGGTACGCTTATGTCACAGACACGTCCGGGCTGCGGGAAGAAATAAACCGATTAGAATGTTCCCTAAGGGACTTGACTAGCAAATACGAATTATGTCAAAATCAAATTAGTGAACACATTTTGGCCGCGACCGAGCTTGTTGATTTATGTACATTTAACGAAAAGCGCGTCAATTCTTTGTTAGCGCGCGACTGCGCATTGCAAACTGAACTACGTAATGATAATCAGTCCGTGTTACCCACCCGCAGCGCGGAATTCTGTGACATACCTACAGTTAATGATGGAAATATCTGTAAGAATGTTAATAAAACCCTAGTATTTTCTGATAGGATAGGAAAGGGATTGGGCAAATTATTATATAATAATATATCAAACAGCTGTGTCATAAATAACTGTATGCCTAATGCCTTATTCAAACAAATAATTGAAAAAATTATGCTCACTCAGGTGACTAAGCAGTCAACCATTGTTTTAATGTTAAGTGACGGGTCCGACGTTAGGTATTCGGACATAAAAACTGGGTTCGATTCCCTATCAAAACTAGGTGTTAAAAACATTATTATAGGTGCGTTTCCCTATTCTGCTTCTCTAAACAAATCCAACAATAATTTATATCGTTTAAACAAATTATTGTTTAAGATGACGAGCCGTCATAGTGACGTTTTATTTTTTGACACTAATAATGTTATTAGTGACTACCGACTGACCCCCGACAAGCTTGCTAAATCCTTAGCATGTTTTATTAATTCCGTATTCGGAAATCACTCCCCCTCCCCCAGCCCCGTTAGGACGACACATTCAAGCGCGAATGTGTCTTTAAACTACCTACACCGACAATAGAGAAGCAAAGTAGTCTATCATTCCTACATCAAAATATAAATCGCTTCACTGGCAAAATATTAGATTTAGAATTACTCTGTGAAAAGTTAAACTTAGATATTATCTGCTTAACAGAAACCTGGCTAAAAAAAGATTCAATGCAATTTAATGTAAATAATTATGCAATAGCTAGCGCCTTCTGCAGAGAATCTGCAGCAGGTGGCGGGTCTATCATATTAGTGAAAAATGGTTTAAAGTTCAAAGAACGCAAAGACCTGTCCAGCCTTTCTGTTGAACGTGTATGCGAGATCGCTTCTGCGGAAACGGAACAGTATTTAATTTTATGTATATATAGACCACCAAACTCGAATATTACTTTGTTTATAAATACTATGGAAGATGTTCTAAGGAAATCAGTAAAACGTAATAAAGCGCTGGTGGTTTGCGGGGACTTTAATATCGATATTTTATCACAATCCGTTGAAAAAGACCAGTTTATTTCTGTTTTAAAATCTTTTAATTTAAATTTCTTATTTAATGAACCCACCAGAGTCACAACCACTTCGACCACATGTATAGACAACATTTGCTTAACTTGTAAGTATTTAGAAAAAGCTGTAATCAGTGGAGTACGGTCGGATCACAAAGCTCAAACAGTGAAGTTACCTCGGGCTAGGGGCGGTGTTAATCAAACCATAGAAATTAGGCCGTTGAACAAACAAAGACTTGACCGTCTCAAAACAAACATCGCGCAAAAAGTAAACAATTTAAAAGTATGCACTAAAAACCCAAACGAAAATTTCAAAATATTGTTAAATACTGTATGCGAAGAATACGATAAAACGTGTAGTAAAAAACGTATTAAAATAGGAAACAAACTGTCATTCAATGAATGGGCTACGCCTGGAATACGTAGGAGTAGGGACGTCTTATATGATCTTTATGATAAGAAATCATGTACTACTGATGAACGTTTCCACCAGTATGTTAGGGATTATTCAAAATTATTCAAAATTATATGTAATAAAGTAAAAGCAGCCCATGTAACTAATAAAATTAAGTCCTCTAATGATAAAATTAAAACAGTTTGGAAAATTATAAATACTGAAACCGGTCGACGTAAGAACGCGGAATCCTCTATATCACTAAAGATTAACAACGTATTAGAAACGGACGCGGTTAAAGTAGCTAACGAGTTTAATACCTACTTCTCTAAAATCCCCATCGAAACGACAAAATGTCTCGCGTCTTCCTCAAAGCTAGCTGAATCGCTCTTAAAAGAAAATGTATCTATTCCAAACATAAGTAACTTTAAATTCACGCATGTCTCTCCCGGTGACATCATTAGGACTTTTAAATTATTGAAAGTAAAAAAAACGGAAGACTTGTGGGGCGTCTCAGTTAAGGTTCTACAGTCTATTTTAGATGTCGTTGCTCCAACTTTAGCTTTTATTTTCAATAGCTGCATAGATGAAGGTGTATTTCCAGATTTGATGAAATATAGTAAAGTAGTTCCTATTTTTAAATCAGGTGATAAAGATAATCCCTCTGATTATCGTCCGGTGTCCATCCTATCAGCGTTTAGCAAAATATTCGAAAAAATAATGCTGACGCAAATGATCTCGCATTTTAATACTCATAAAATTATGCATCCACAGCAGTTCGGATTCACAAAAGGCAGGTCTACTACAGACGCGGGTCATAGTTTAGTTAAATTCATTTTGCAAGCTTGGGAGGAATCACATGACGCTATAGGTGTATTCTGCGACCTCTCGAAAGCTTTTGATTGTGTGGATCATGATACTTTAATTTGTAAGTTAAATTTTTATGGCATTCGTGGCCTCGCTTTAGAACTCATTAAATCTTACCTCACACAAAGAAAGCAAAAGGTAGCGATTAACGGAGCGGTATCGGAAGAATCTGTGGTCGAAATGGGAGTGCCTCAAGGATCCATTCTTGCCCCATTCCTGTATCTTATTTATGTAAATGACCTAACTTATATGGTAAGCCAAAAGTCGGGTATCGTTATGTTTGCTGACGACACGTCTTTACTGTTCAAGGTTAGTAGAGAAGATACCGACTTCACTGAACCCAATGAAACCCTGTCCGTGATATCCGCATGGTTCGCTGCCAATAATTTGTTACTAAATCCTAAGAAAACCAAATGTATTAAATTCTCATTGATAAATTCATCTAACTCGAATTCAATTTCTAATATAAAGTTAAATGGGCAAACTATTGAATTTGTAAAATCAACAGTATTTTTAGGAATAACACTCGATTCTAAACTGCAGTGGGGACCTCATGTCACTGCAATCGCGGGTAGATTGAGCTCTGCTGCTTTTGCAGTTTGGAAAATACGGCAGCTAACCGATGTGGCGACGGCACGGTTGGTGTATTTTGCGTACTTTAATAGCATTATGTCGTACGGGCTTATTTTATGGGGATCTGCTGCAGGCATCGAATCAATTTTTATCTTGCAAAAGAGAGCAGTTAGAGCAATTTATAATTTGAAGACGCGTGAATCTTTAAGATCATTTTTTAAGGAAACTGGTATCCTAACCCTGCCGTCGCTTTATGTTTTTGAAATAATCATGTACGTTAGGAAGAACATATGTGATTTTCCCACTAACGTCGATAAGCCAAAGGCTACTAGAAACACAGGGAAGCTTAAAGTACCATCTTACAGACTGGCTAAAACCAAAAAGTCGTTTTTGGGAAGTTGCATACGTTTTTATAATAAAATTCCAAAAAATATTACTGAAGAAACTGATACAAAATTTAAATCTACTGTCAAAAAGACATTAATATCTAAGGCTTATTATAAAGTAAACGATTATATCATGGACAGGGATATTTGGAAATAATTCCGATCCGCACTAGCGATCCCTTCAAATAGTGAACCTACTGTGTTAAAAATAAAATTGTGTTAAATACTTGTAATGTATAGTACATAGATGTCATTTATAAATATTGTGAATCTGTTTTAAAAAAAAAAAAATACCTCGTTGAGTTTCTTGCCGGATTCTTCTCAACAGAGGTTTTTTTCCGAACCGGTGGTAGATTAAAAAAATGACGTGTAAAAGTGCCCATTGCGGCCTATTTGCTGAATAAATGATTTGACTTTGACTTTGACTTTGACTACCGTCATAGTAGTCAGGGAGCTGTGTGTCAAAATTTCTGTATGTAGTTCTTACCATTTTTAGGGTTCCGTACCCAAAGGGTAGCGGTAGGTAGGTATAGCACGCAGCACGGAATGCTTAGGACCTGGGTTCGATTCCCAGCGCTGGTCTCTTTTTCTTTTTTTTTCTGTGTATCTGCATTTCAGATTGTATTTCGAATTAGATATTGGCTTTAATCTAGCTGGAGGGCAATCCCTATTTATAAATAAATCATCTCCCGATAATGGCAGCCAGCTCCCTGTCTAAATATACGATACAATTTATGAAAGATAATAAGAAACGCAGGCGTACGAATGCAATAAATTTGTCCGGCGATGGATCCTATAAGCAATATGGATGGCGAATACGTGTTACAGCGTCATATTTCGAGAGAAACCTTGTATTAACTTACATTGCGGCGTTTGCTCAATCAGTAGCGATTTCTAGCGCGGCTGCCACGCAGTGTATTTGATACCTGAACAAATTATCGTAATTTTGGCTCATGCCTAAAATATGCGTTTTCTTAAAACGTATTTTTACCAAATTGTCTGTTTCCTATAATGTCAGCACGTCTTTTGCACAATACCAGCTTCTTATGTAAGTACCTATGTCTTCAAAACGTATTTCTTTTTTGTATAATGTTTTTCAGAAAGTGCTACCAAAATATATGCAAATTCAAAATACTTAGGTTTTTCTTGTACTGCTTTATGGTGTGCAATAAAGAATATTTGTATTTGTATTTGTATTTGTACTTATCCACTTTCTTACAATCATCATGTCAGCCGAAAGACGTCCACTGCTGGACATAGGCCTCCCCAACTCCACTCAGTTTGAAACGCGTCAGTGTTGTGTGGTGGTGGCGATAGTTGTGTTTTAGGGGTCCATATCGGGTCGCATATTATTGAAAGTCCGAATGTAACGTTTGTCAGAATGATCGTTTGTCATAACTCTTTGTTCTTCGAATACAATAAAAAAATATACATATATTTTATTTCCTTTTACAAGTAGGTTTATAAATGATAGTTTCCTGCTTTGACAGTTCCCTTTAGGCTTACAGTGCCTGTGTTGGGACGTCCCGCTAATAATTAATCATCATCATCATCTCAGCCTATATACGTCCCACTGCTGGGCACAGGCCTCCTCTCGGAATAATTAATAATAATAATAATTAGTAATTGTTCAGAATTGTAAAACAAACCTAACCTATATTTTTCTATAGCACGACAATTTAAAAATTTCAGAAAACTGTAAGGTTTCAGTGGAAAAAAAATATGACAAACGACGATTCAGACAAAAAATACGGTATGACTAGCGAAGAGTATGCAAACTTTGGCTCTCCCAAATTGTTTTATTATATATGGCAATAAAAAAGTAAAAATAAAAATCACATAACATAAATTAGCTAAAACGGGCTTCCTCTTCCAAAGGCAGCGCAGCGCGGGGCATTGTACCCAAGACGCTGGCGGCGTTGCCCCGCTGCACTGCGAGGCTCAGTCTTTGACATTGTTTTTATTTCATCAATGATTTTGCTATTAATATTATTATTATTTTATTATTATTATTATTAGCCCGTTTTGTCCCACTGCTGAGCAAAGGCCTCCCCCGATACTTCCACTGCTCTCTGTCCCCTGCATACAAGGGCCAGTCCTTCAAGAAGAATTAATATATCATTTATTTTAATAATAAACCAGCCATCCTAACGATAATTAAGTCAATCTGTATCACGATCCCGCAAGACTCGAACCCCAAGAAACCCATTTTCCCGCTAAGCTACTAGAGACGGGATAATCCATTGTGCTGACCCACTTGTTGCGCTCGCGGCTGCGACCCGAATAAGAAGTAGGTCGAGCATGACTGCGGTGGGGGGATACCTTTACATTGACTGGAGTACTGTGAAAGTTTTTTTGTCATAAATTAATTCCATCCAAAGAGTTTTGAAGAAAGAAAATTCCTCAGTGCCTTCGTTCCATTCTCCATACAAACGTAGTCTCGGTCTCATTTGAAAACTAGGCAACAGAAATAGGTGAAATTTTGTAAGTATGGACTAGACGTAATTATCTATGCCTGTGGTTTTTCAGATTTCGATATATAAATGTGTAATATCAGAATTGCAGGAGCTCCAAAAAAAGATGTAAACTTTGCACGAGAATTACAGACTATTAAAGCATTTTTACAAAAATCGAAAAAACCACAGGCATTGAAAATATAATGAAGATCTTAATTGTAAAATATCATTCATTTTTGTGCTATACTTTTCGTATAATATCAGGACAACGAAACCCAAAATTCAACCGCCCAAATCTTGAAAAGCCTACAGCTATCTCGATATACATTACCTAGCGGGAATCGGAAAAGCGGGGGGAATGTGCATGGGGGGGACGGCCGCGAGCGCTTATGTCACGAGCGATAAAGACAGTAATATCCCAAACGAATACTTAACGCGGCCGCGCGGCCGGCAGGGAAACTTCTCTTAAGACAAAAGTTTTTAACCAATGTGTGTTGCTAGTGATGACTTCTTATAAATAGGCTCAGAATTGCTCAGAAAGCTATGGAGAGAGCTATGCTTGGGTTTTCTCTACGGGATCGAATCAGAAATGAGGAGATAGGTTAGAAGAACAAGGGTCACCGACATAGCCAAGCGAATTACCTCGTTGAAGTGGCAATGGGCAAGCCATATAGCACGAAGAACAGATGGCCATTGGGGCCGAAAAGTTCTCGAGTGAAGACCGCGGATCGGCAAGCACAGCGTGGGACGTCCACCAACGAGATGCACGGATGACCTGGTTAAAGCCGCGGGTTCACGGTGGATGCAGGCCGCTGCCAAGCGAAGCAACTGGAGGTCTATCGGGGAGGCCTATGTCCAACAGTGGACGTCCTACGGCTGAGATGATGATGATGATTAGTGGTATTATATTTCTTAGTATTTACCAAAATTCCGTGCCCCCTATTCTCTTTTGGGTACTATTAATATTAAGCTGATTGAATGATTCACCATCTGACGAACAAATGACACAACTTTAGTAACATGACCCTGTTCTACAGTAGTGTTGCCGATCGTTGGTCCACTATCGATTTTTTATCGAAATTGTATTTTATCGATATTTTTTATCTAAGTATGTTTTTGAAATTATTATGTATGTTAGGAAGAACATATGTGATTTTCCCACTAACGTCGAAAAGCCAAAGGCTACTTGAAACATAGGGAAGCTTATAGTTCTATCTTACAGACTGGGTAAAGCCAAAAAGTCATTTCTGGGAAATTGCATAGGTTTTTATAAATAAAAATAAAATTCCAAAATATTACCAATGAAAAGGATGCAAAATTCAGATCTATTGTCAAAAAGACATTAATATCTAAGTCTTATTATAAAGTTAGTTATTATAAATCATGCATAGGGATATTTGGAAATAATTCCGATCCGCATAGCGATCCCTTCGAATAGCGAACCTACTGTGTTAAAAATAAAGTTGTGTTAAATACTTGTGACGTACAGATATCATTTAATAATATGTAAATCTGTTTAAAAAAATATACCTATATCTCGTTGAGTCTCTTGCCAGATTCTTCTCAACAGAAGTTTTTCCGAACCGGTGGTAGATTTTGACATTCATAAGCGCTTGTTGTAGCCTAAATTGAATAGCGATATTTTGACTTTGACTTTTTGACTTTGATCGATAGGCCTATTGAAACTATCGATTAGTCGGCATCACTAAGCTATAGGTCCTTATGGATTAAAACATGGCATTCCAAGGTCAAACTACAGCGTGATACTTGGCGGTTATACTACTTTTGTAATTTGTGGCAAATTTTCGTAAGCGCCATGTGCGTAGAGTACAATTTGGCGTGTGCCATTATGACTGGAGCTCAAACAGGCAATTCATTGTTCTAATTTCAAACAAAGGGGATCAGTGTCAAAAAACAATTACGTCTAGACGATAAATGTCACTTTAGGGATGTGCAAAACAATCGATTCAGTTAAATATAAATAGATTTTTATATAAAAAAACAGCGGTAGACACATTTGCTGAATGAAGTTTAAATTTTATCAACTTAAATGAAAAAGCCATTTTTGGAGTATGAAAGCGACCAAACTTTCAGAAGAGTTGGTTGAGTTAAGAGCACCTTGGTACAGTTTTTAGCACATTTGTTGCATACAACCTGTGGTTCAATTCGTGTCCACCAGACTATAACTTTTTTCGTTAAAAAATCCTTTGAAAATGATTTAAAAAGAGCAATATTCATGTAGGATATCCTATCCATACCTACGCCGCGAGGACTTTTTTTATTTAATTTTGTATTAATTTTTAAGTAAGTAGCGTTATTTAGTTCTTAGAGTAAATAAGTTTTATTATTACTTTTTGTGGCGGAAAAAGAGAAGGCCTTTGCCCACCAGTGAACAGTATATATATATATATGAGCTAAAGCAGTATGGAAGCTACGAACAATCGATCGAAACGAACACACTCACATAGACGTGCGCTCTACACGGCCTCTAAGGGAGTACTGCAATACCGCGAGACCCCCTTACAGTACCCTTAGTCACATCGCAAACGTTCCGCTAGAGGCGCTGTTCGTGTTTCCATATAAATTGAGATTTTAACGCGAACGCGATCGAGACGTATTTTGTAACCGAAAACTTACACTAAGGGTACAGGTCGTGTAGAGCGCGCGTCTTTGTGAGTGTGTTCGTTTCGATTGATTGTTCGTAGCTTCTATACTTCTTTAGCTTATATATGTATATACTGTGACCAGTAAGACACTTTAACGAGCTAAGAAAAAAATATTACTTTGCTCTTAAGTTACATTATTTTAGTAGTTTATGTTAATGTCACATCCCTACTTGCGTAACATGCGTAATAGCGTAAGAGACGTTATGATTTATGTAGTTTATGCAATTATGCAAAAGTGATTTAGTGAGTCGTAAGTAACTGTGATTTTCCAAATTGTACGCTGTTCTAAAAGTACGAGGGATCGTTTTTGTTTGACTCGGCAATTTAACATGGAATTTTGTCAAGTGCTAAGACAGTAGGTATAATTTAGTGGAGCGATTTAATTACCTAATTTATTTTATTTCATTTCGTTGCTCTTTAACTTCTTGTGTTCTCCTGGGTGCCCGTTTCCTTATTCTATATCTATCTCGATATATACTATATCAATCAACGATATTTTCTATCGCGAGAAAATATCACATTATATCTTTGGAAAGGCTTTGAGGCTTCTTGGAGAGGCTCGGAGTCACGCACCGAGCTATCGAGATAGCTATACCTAAGGTTTCCTTGCTCAATAGAATCTGAAAAACTGAAATTCGCCGAAGAACTAAAGTCACATGCTCAGCTCGAAGAATTATGCAAGTTGAAGTGGCAATGGGCTGGCCACATCGTTCGATGAACAGGACGCTGTTATGCAATAATCGAGGGTATACTGGCAAAACAGAATAAGTACAAAATAAATAAAAAATTACAATACAATACAATAACTCTTTATTGCGCACCAAAATATAGCAAAAAATACATACATACGTACATACAAACAAAAACAAATAACATACAAACAAATAAATAAAAAAAAACTACATACATACAAACAAATAAAAATAAAATAAAAAATCCGAGCAAATAAAAAATAATTGACAGAAAAAAAAATTGAAATTAAAATTAATGAAATAAATGAATGATATTAATTTTTTATTTTTTATTTTGGCATTGGAATTGGCATTTTAGATTGAAATTGGCAGATATAAATTACATACATACTTAGTCAATTTTTCTGCTTTATTTATCTATCAAAACCGTATGAGTAAATAAATATTGTGCATTTATTAGTCGTAATGTGTTAAATCCTGATTAATTCTGCAATACAATGTCAACCCTTAGAAAAGAATTTTAACAGTTGACATTAAATTGTATTGCAAAATGACAGTGAATTGACTCAGTAGATATTGCAAGACAGCGTCTTATAACCGTTGGGGGAGAAAAGTCCCCGAGACGCACCCACGAACTCCCACCAGGTGGACTGAAGATATAACAAGAGTTGCGGGCAATCGGAGTATGCAAGTGGCGAGTTATCTTTCATTGAAGCGTTTTAAGTTAGAGGCCATTGTTCAATAGTGATCCTATTCCCGCTGATGATGATATTTGTAACATTACAAAGTACAGGCGTAATTTTTATAAGTACGTTACGCCCTTTGGGGTAGCGTTACGTCATTAGTGTCAGTTGGGTGTGACGTCACCGGCGGAATGAGCTCCCATTCGAATTGGGGCGCGGCGGAAAAGTCTAGCTGTGTCGTGTCAGTAGCACCGTGTTACTAACTATAAATTTATTATTTTAAAATGTAATTAAATGGAAAGGAAGAATTGCGAAACTGAAGTGGCAGTGAGCGGGGCACATTGCTCGCAGGACTGACGACCGTTGGGTTCAGAAGGTTCTCGAATGGCGTCCGCGGACCGGGAGACGAGCTGTGTCGGTAAGCCTCCAACATTGACTTATATTCTACCGATACGTTAGTACATATATATTATATGGCCTCCAACAAGATGGAGCGACGACCTGGTTAAGATCGCGGGATCGCGGTGGATGCGAAAAGCACGAGACCGGTCTGAGTGGAGAGCCTTGGGGGAGGCCTATGTCCAGCAGTGGACGTCTTTCGGCTGACATGATGATGATGATGATGATGAATTAAATGGAAACTTATTGCGTATGAATTACGGTTTAGATTGAAGTTACGTACGTAGACTCGCACTTGGTCTATTTTTTTTTGGCGCGCCATGAAACTTTAATGAGCGAAAAGTGTGCCGTTAAAACCAAAAGGTTGAAATGAAAACGTCTTTACCTACTAATATAACAATACAAAACTTTATATTTAAATGAAATACAGATAGTATGTGTCTCGGGGAAGGACATGGGATAGTTTTTATCTCGGAAAATGCATATTTCCCGTAGGAGCGGATAACATTTTGAAACCGAACTTAATCGTTACTTAAGCCACAGTTAACGCTATATCACTCACCGGCCCCGGGATGAGCGGAGCCGTGGAAAATGTCATTTGTGTGCGTAATCCCGTGTACGTGCACGATTATGCATCGATGTGTGCGTAGAACGTACTTTATGTATGGATTAAATAATAGTTTTGGCTGTGTGGGTAGATGTAATAATGATTTTAGATACGGTTGTAGTAGTAGATGTACCTACAACAAAAGCATGAAATTACCCATTTTTGCCCGAGGCGTTCGTATAGCCACCCGAGCCCGTACGGCGAGGGTAGATAGACGAATCGAGGGGAAAATGGGCTTAATGCTCGAATTTTACACTCTGCTTTTCACTTCGATGGCGAGGACTTGAAATAACAACAGTGGAAACAATTGTTCACTTACTATTTACGTACCTTTTATTCGACAATGTTCGCGGAGGCGCACACGGATTGCTTTTTTACCATCATGAGGAAACGATGTGCGTTTCTTCTCAACCGCACTGCCGTGCTCGAACTAAAAGACGGCTAAGTGACATTTTGGCCAAAATTGACTTTTTGATACAGATCGAAAGAGAAAAAAAAGCCGCATCGGTGAGTCTAAGCCATCTCAATTTTGGCCAAATGTCACTTAGCCGTGTTTTAGTTCGAGCACGGCAGCGCAGTCTGGGCAGCGCGAATAGCATCCTGGGCATGTTAGCCCACCGCTGGGACTCACCGCTGCTGCAACGTTACAAGCAGCTACACGCGCCTGTACTGCCGATGTCCAGACGTCTTTAGTCTTTAGTTTCTTCATTTAAGTTAAGCTAGTGTAATTAATTATAAATACTAACCATAGCGATAAGATTTGTAAATACTAACACTATGGATTCAAAGTCCGCAATAAATTATTTGTATTTACGTATATTTGTATTATAATTATAAATTTTAGTATTATTGGTAAAAACCAATAACACTAAAAGTTAGTAAAAGTTTTACATTAATTAAAAATTATTAAAAAATATACAGTGTAGAAACTTCTATGTTGCCCGCGTGGGACCTATGGTCCAAGCCCTCTTGTTCTGAGAGGAGGCCTGTGCCCAGCAATGGGACGTATAGGCTGGGGATGAAGTTGGTTTGGTTATTTACCCCATCTAGCGAAGTCTGCATCTATCGGAGTGGTCTAAGAGGCTTGAGTGGATCCAGTACAGATCGCCTGATGTGCCCATCTATTGCTCTAAACTCTTTCCAGTTTCACAAATGTACTGAGCTAGGGAAGTTCATTTTTAGGTATTAAATGATATTGTAACGGGTAAGTCACGTCTTAAATCGAGTTTAACTCGACATGTCTGTAGTGCGCGTGTTGCGGCAGCCGCCGGGTCGCGTGCTCCTTTGAAGAAGGGCTACGAAATAGCCCGAAACAGTCAAGCTAAACTCGATTTAAGACGTGATTTATCCGTTAAACTCAGCATCGGTGTTGAACCAATGACAAAAAAAACGCTGATAAAAATCATGACGCCCTATCATGATTTTTATCAGTACATTTAATTTTTTCATATGGCAATCCTGCTTCCAGTTCAATACATTCAAATGATCCCCATTAGTATTGATTGACGTCAGTGCACAGTACACCTGAGTCAATAGAGGGTTGATATCGGATTTCATTGAAAATTCATACACTTTGTCTGTCATTGTAAAAATAATATAATTCTTACCAGCTGTTGCTCGCGACTACGTCTGCATAAAATGTAGTTTTTCAGGGGAAACGATACCATCAGCAAAATCGGATCAGCGGTTTAAGTGTAGAGGCAACAGACAGAGTTACTTTTTGCATCAATTGGTAGAGTCATTCACGATGACGCGTGTCATGGTTCTTATTAGTATTATTACACACACACACACACACACACACACACACACACACACACACACACACACGCAC
Source organism: Choristoneura rosaceana (assembly GCA_037349165.1). Taxonomy (NCBI): domain Eukaryota; kingdom Metazoa; phylum Arthropoda; class Insecta; order Lepidoptera; family Tortricidae; genus Choristoneura; species Choristoneura rosaceana. The sequence goes on from JAZBNJ010000013.1 coordinate 9,490,645, forward strand.
ACACACAAACATCACGCCTGTATTCCCAAATGGGGTAGGCAGAGCACACGAAACGTTACCGCTTCGGAGCCACTTTTAGCAATTTTAGGTTTTAAGTTTGACGAAAACGGTACAATAGTGACAGGTTGCTAGCCTGTCGCCTACGGTATACCTTAACCTATATCCTCAGTCGCCTCTTACGACATCCACAGAAGAAATGGGGAGGTGTAATTGTATCCCGGACCCCACACGGTTTCTTATTACAATGTCATTAATGGCTAATTTTGACAAAATCACTCGGCTTCGTGGATGGCACTAGATATAACATTGATACAGCCGCAAACTGGGCGCCATCGAAGCTGGGCGCTTGTCACGAATTGTAATTTTTTTTTCGAATTAATAACTATCCCATGCTAAGATCCCATGTCCTTCCCTGGGACTCTAACTATCTGTATGGTTTAGACGTGAAAAAGACTTACTTACAAACTTTCACATTTAGTTGGATATAGGATTATCTTCACCTCCGTTTTGAAGGCGGGGGCGCTCTAGTTAATTGGTAGCGGGCGGAAGACTCTTGACCTGGCTTTGTGTGAATTCAGAGTGTCAGGTACCTAACGTACAGGCCAGTGGCGTGGCACCGTCGCAAATCGATTTCCACTGACTTGGTAGCTTTGTAAGTCTGGAAAAACACTTGTTTACTGAGAGCAAGATGTTGCGTACTACCTATTATCACAGAATAATAGTACTAGTAGTAACGTACAGAATGGCCACGCTCCGCCCCGCACCGGTTCGAGTTACCCCACCCCTCAAGCGCAGATTGCAGGAAAACCGCAGGAAAGCAGTCGGAAGCGCAACGCGATGTATTGTTTCTCAGGCACATCGTGATATGCCTGGATCACTTTTAGGCGCCATTTCATGATGTACCTAGGAATTTCGTGATCTGGCGGATCTTACGATCGGCCGTCGACATATACAACACTGGAGGTTTAGCGCCGAACATCCGTATGAAACAAGAAATTAGATCTTTATTACCTACGTCACGAACATATTCCATCTCTTTCTTTAGTTAGGTTAAGAAAGAGATGCAAGGCATTCGTGAAATGTGAAAGAAAGAGAGTGAGAGATGGAATATATAAATAAGTAATAAAGGTCAAACTTTTTCGTTCTCCAGTTTTGTATATACCTAAGCTTCTTGGTCGTGACCACCGCCGCGTGAACTCGATTTTTTTTATAGTCGGCCGTGACAAGTGACCAGTCGAAAAGGTGTCGTTGGAGGTTGGATATAAATAAATTCAATTTATTATCATTGTAATTTTTTGTAGTCTTTTACTTTCCTCACAGTCGAAATGAAAAGTAGTGTCTAACTCGGGTGAAATGAGTCACTTTCCACCCTCGGTTTTCAATCTACTATTTGATACTTAATTGATTCTTTCAGCGTGCCGTCCCTCTTCAAACTATCGCTTGTGAAAGAGACACTCAAACCTCAAATCGCACGGTTAGCCACATAGCAACTGCGTACGGAGACTTAAGACGATAAGTGCCGTCACGCCTCTAAAATCGACTCTTGTTTAAAAATTTAAATAAAACGACAAATCAAAAATATACAATTTTATTATCATATCATATATCACATTAGTCAGATAGGAAAAAATACTGAAGTGCTCATAATCGTACCGTTGAAAACCATTTAGGTACAATCATATAAACCCCCTTGCAAAAAAACGGGCACCTATGGTTTTTCAGATTTTTAAGCATTGAAGCTTAGAAAGTAAGCTTTCATGCACATAAAATACAAAAACCATAGGTGTCCGTTTTTTTTGCAAGGGGGTTATTTATTTCTCGAACTTTAGAGATCAAACTAAATTAAACTAAAAGACTGTACAAATTGACAATAAACATTTATGGCCGCTTAATGACCCCAGAAAACGAGATTATTTTTTAACCACCGACGCAAAAAGAGGGGGTGTTATATGTTTGACCGCTATGTGCGTCTGTGGCACCGTAGCTCTTAAACAGATGGACCGAATTGAATGCGATTTTTTTTTTATTTGAAGCAGGTTCAAAATCGATTCAGCCGTTTTTGAGATATTGAACTTTGAAGTGACAATGCCGGGGGTTATCCAACTTTTTCTTGGTTAGGTTAGGTTATCAATAAGAGTCTCTTTTTTTTAGGAGAAATGTCGCTAGATGTCGTTAGTATCGTGAGGTCCGTTTGACGTTACGATCTTGCTTGCGATTGCCTCATCTAGTTATTGCAAGCGATACTAGGGCAAAAAAGTATACCTTTTAATTTTTTTTTATTCTGGAAAAAATATGGTTTTTCCTATTCAGAATCAAGAGCACAATCGATTCCGATAGTTTAAAAAAATGTCGCCAAAAAAATTACAGTTTTGCGACGTTTTTTTTCAAACATTCAGTATGGGCGTGACAAAACTGACTCATACAATTTTGTATGAAAAACTGAGGATATTTTTTTAAACGATCGGAATCGGAATCGGATAGAACTTTAAAAGTGAAATAAGATTTTCTGCATTTTTATGGAATATGTTATATTTATAAAGTTAAGTATTACCATGCTTGAATGGCCCCATGATAAGTAAATAAGTATTTATAGAACTAGCATACAGTGAAAATAAAATGACTATGCAAATGACCAATAAATACTGTACCTATTGAGAAATTATTACCAATTAATAGCAATTTTTAATATTTATGGTAAATACTTCTCTTCAAAGCCAAATATAGTATACTTGAATACCTGATTAATATTTTAACAAAAATAGTTTATGTTTATAATTTTTTTTCAAGTATAGATCTATATTGTTTATATTGTTCTACGTGATTTGAGGAACTATTTATTTACCTCCAGTTATAGATAAATTTACTATTACTATATTTTTGAAGATATTACATTTTATAGTTAGAAAGCATATTAAAAATTATTTTAAAATGTAAAACAGCTGTAAGTTCGATTCACACCAAATAATTTGCATCTCTAATCAAAGTTCTCATAGCTAAGGCTACTAATAGGGGATAGGGGAGTAATTAAGGGTTAGGTTTTTAGGTGTCTAGAACACACAACCACCCGGATACCGGCGCTGTGTCGCTTGGGGCTAATTTCAGAAACGTAAACTAATTCGCTAAATTTTATTCAGATTAGGGAATATGCAAGCATTGTTTTATAATCTGTATTGTTTTAAATATAAATTATAGGTATCTTAATAAATAAGAAAACGTAATGTTATAGATTGTCAATTAGACTTGTTCCAGATTCAGTATTTATTTAACTGCAAAATTTCATACAATATATATGTTTTATTGTAACTACTAAGTATAACGTTATAATGACTCGACGACCACGGAAAATTCCAAATTACGTTTTTTCTACAAAGCGATTAAATTTAAACTTCATTCGTTACCTAGCTTCTTTATTTTTTATCGATTATGCTCTTGATTCCGAGTATATTTTTATTTATAAACCATATTTTTTTGAAAATTTCAAAAAAACGGAAAGGGAACAATTTTTTCTGAAAACGCCCACTAACGCCATCTTGCTATATTTCGCCTGTCTTTTAGCCGTCATTGAGTTGGGCTTTAAGTGAAGTCACACGGTATCGTTGTACAAAATCTATGGGGAACTGCGTTTGAGCAGCATAAAAGAAATGCCAATTGGTCTGTCAGTTACGCAGAAAGTGACGTATTTATTTCATTTTGTATAAACTTTACTGTCAAATTGTACGACATCTTTGTACGTCGAGGTAATTGACATGTTGTTTTATTATTTCTTCTATTTTTTGGTTCCAATACAAGCACCAGACTTAATCGTACATACATACAATAATTACAGTTTTATTACTTAACAATGTATTAAAGAAGCATTTGTTACTCAGCTGGCAGTAGATCGTTTTCATATCGTCACTACTTTGAAAAAATCACGTTTCTAAAATCAATATGTCAACAAAATTGAACCTTGAAATAATGTCTATAAAGTTCATTCAGAAAAATTATCTATTTTGAGGTACGAGATTATTTACAAGTAGTGACGATATTTAAGGTCACAGCCCATTAGATCCACCCGTCACCTGATCAGCACCGCCTCGCCGCGAGTCGTTATAGAGATGCAACGGATATCCGGCCAGTATCCGGTATCCACCCTATCCGGCCACTATTTTACTATTCGGCCGAATACCGGATAGTTTGTTTGTTTGTTTGTTTGTTTAAACTCTTTATTGTACAAAAAGGATAGTTGCATACTATCCGACCGTATATTAAAAAACTTATAGTTATGATTAAAAACTGGTATTTATTTATGAATTTATCAATTATCGGCACGAGTTTATTATTCTAAGGGGCTGTTTCACCACCAATTGATTAATTTTTAACTGACGGATAAATGTGATGCCGTCTCGCGTCTATTCAAACACAGCAAATTGAAATGACATATTTATCCCTCAGTCGAAACTAATCAATGGGTGGCGAAACAATCCCTAAGTTAATTAATTATACTCCTGTACGGAGTGTCATGCGCATGTTCGAATTAGCTTAATTTAATTGTATGTAAAAGTATGCCCAATATCCGGCTATCCGGCCAACGGTCCCGCCGAATATCCAGTATCCGGTATCCAGCCAAACCACTATCCGTTTCATTTCTAGTCGTTAGTATTATTTATATGGATTTGTATGGGCATGCGCTCATTACATCAACTCTGTAGCCCGTAGCGTCACCGGATCGCCTCGCTCGCTCGTGTCCACGCGCGGACGACGAGTGGACCACTCGGTGCTAGCTCGCTGCTCGTACGCTTGCCTTATGTGAACCGCGCGCGTTCGGCGCTGCGTTCCCCACCCTTGTTTCATAATAAACTATTTACAAATTCGTGGACCACGCGACGTCCACTCGTTGACCATGCGAGATCCACTCGTTGTTAACGTGGCGACCTGTCCACGAGTGGGCGCCGAAAGTCGAGGTGATCAGGTGCCGGGTGAGTCTAATGAGCTGTGACCATTACTTTCATAATGAATTCTCTTATAAAGCAATGCGACGTAATTTTTTTTTTCTGAGAAAAGTTTCCACAGTGGCTCACGATTCACTTGATTCAGTACTACAAGAGCGGTGGTTATAAAGATACAGCCGTCTCGTTCTTTCGTCAACGTAAGAAAGAGATGAATGTATTTTAGTGACGGCCGCGAAAGTATACTATTTAAGTGAGCTACAAAGTGAATCAGTATTAATTTTTTTAATGATAAAAAACATGACCAGGTCTTGGAAATTAATTTTGATTCCATTTTATCTGTTTACTACCACAGTCTCTTTCATAAGAACATTGTATACACTTACATACTAGGATCTACTCATCCGAAAATAAATGATTTGAATTTGATAGGTAGATGATCGATAGTTCATGATAGGTAGTTGAGTATTTCTCAAAAAGTTGTACCGTCATGAAATTGACAAGAAATCAGTTTTGCCAAGAAATTATTAACCTTAACGAGATCATAAAACAAACTACATAAAACATCCAAAATTTCTTGACGTCAGGAAAACGTCACGAAATCTTATGAGGAAAAAAATCTTAATTTTGTAACTACATCAAAACTTTGTATTGGATCCAACAACAAAGATGAATAAGTCATAAGACTTTTTATCACTTTTACCACAAGGTTTTGTATATATTTAAAAACAATATTACTTATTTTTTGTGGTGAAATAGCGTCATGATTTTTTTTTTATAAGTGGACAACTGAAAAATTTAAAAATTGACAACTTTTTAAGAAATAGTCAGTTGGGCGCAACTGTTAGTTTCGTCGGGTACTCGCGACCAGTTCCCAATTTCACGAAAGTACAAATTACAATATCCAAGCGGTAGTCTTTGTTTAACAGTATGCATTGAAAAGAGACTACCGCTGGTCAAATGTAACTTGTAGCTTCGTGAATAGGGCCCAGAGCGGTTATTTAAATAACCCGAAACATGTCGAACTAAACTCGATTTAAATGGTGAGTTATTCAAGTTTAATTAATAAAAAAAAACTTCTAGAATCACTTCTGAAAGCGAAAAATTCTCTTCACGATGTTGCGAGATTATAAATGAAAGAAACTCGCTCAATGCTTAAAATTCGATAATGTACAAAATTATTAACTAACGCTTCCACGACTAACAGTAAAAAAATGATCTTTTATTTATTTATCTAATTAATTTAATAAGATTAACTATTAATATTAATTGATATGCAATTTGCCTAACGAATTTTGAAGTCGTTTCCTTATATTAATGATTATAAATAACTATGCTATATAAAACAACGCATTCACTGCCTCGAACGCATATAGCGTGTATTTTTGATACTACCTCAAACTGTAACCAAGATTTAAGTGCTGTGAACTGATATCAAAACAAATTGTTAATTTAGAATTAACTACCAGCGCGAAATTAATTTTTGAAATATTTTCGAGCTGCAATGTAATGCGTACAATAATTTGATACGAGAGAGAAGCGTTCTGTGACAGCTGTCACGTCAACTAGTGGGACGTTTTGAATAAAAACATAGTATCGCGTAGTGATACATTGCGTGCTAATTAATTCTGTAAGGAAAATAACGAGTCTAATTTTTTTACTTAAACATAATGTCGATGGAGGACAAAAGGAAACGTCTTCTTATTTTCCGATGTATAATTAACGTCTGCTTAGCGTCTGTTGTTTGATCATTAGTTAAACTAACTAATAGTTAAAATGTATGGCAAAAATAACAATAGTTAACACATTTCAACGGAAATTTAACTATAGTAACTTTGACTACATTACTGATCAAACAACGGGCCCATAGTTGGTATATGGGTTCACAATAAATAATTATACACAAAATTATGGCTCGGGGAAACGCCCGCGCATCCGTTCAGTGTTGCTAGCCGAGAGAGCGAGAGATATCGAGCGAGCGAGAAGGCACAGGTTGCGTTCGGAAACCAAAATAAAGTTCGTGCTACAATAATAAACTGTTATTATTAGGGCCTTCACTAACTGCCCTTAAAGTTTGAGGTAGTATCAAAAATATGCGTTCAGTGGAAATCTACTGACCTCATCGCATTTACTCTTTCATTTAAGCTACTCTTTTCCACGTTAGTTGGCAGTGAAGGCGCCATTGCGAAATCCTGTCATGAAAATACGCATTAAACTCGCTGAGAATAAAAATATGGGTAAACATCTGTGTTAGTATACTGTAAGGCGTACTTAAATAATATTTAGCACCCTTTTACATCTTAATTGGTAGATTTAAATAACGATATTCACTTTAAGAGCCTTAGGGCCTCAGAGCGGGTACGTATCTGAATATCGAATACATTAAAATATCGAATGAGTCATAATATCGAATGGGTTTATTTTCTGAACCCGACACTTTTCAGGAATGATTAAAACGGCATCTTATAGAACCCCTTAGGTTAGGTTAGGTTAGATTTATAATAATCTGAAAAAAATACAGTCTTAACAAAAATACCTTTTCGATATTATGACCCATTCGAGATTTTAATACTTTCGGTATTTTAACATGTGATATTCAGATTCATAACCCTTAGAGCGGGGGGGAGGGGAAAAATGGTGATAGATTCCTGGATAAAATAAATCTATTTAGGGGCTGTTTCACAGACCATTGGTTTATTTTATTTGACGGATAAATGTGATGCCGTCTCCGTCTACTCGAACAAAACAAATAGAGACGGCATCACACTTATCCGTCAGATAAATTTAATCAATCGATGGTGAAACAGGGAGGTTAGTCCAGTTAAGTATCAGATAATATTAGACACATATTTTTTGACACTCAAACAAGTCAAAATTGAAGAGTGGGGAGCTGTGATGTCACTCTATAGTAAGGTGTATGTAGGTGCGTCACATGGAACTTCAAATGGTTCTAACTAATGTTTAAAAATCCATACTAATATTATAAATGCGAAAGTGTGTATTTGTCGGTATGTTTGTCCGTCGTTCACGTCGAAACGGAGCGAAGGATCGGCGTGTTTTTTGGCATAGAGATAGTTGATAGGCCAGAGTGACATAGGCTACTTTTATCCCGGAAAAATGCACAGTTCCCGAGGGAACAGCGCTCGCGCGCGATAACCGAATCCCAAGCGGGCGAAGCCGTGGGCAAAAGTTAGTAAATAATAATAGTTTATTTCGGACATAATCCATAGCATTACATTTTTTTCTTTAATTGAAAAATGAAAACTGAGTGTCGAATATTTTTAGAAAATGTCACGGGACTAATTATTATATTTTAGGAACCTAGCCTATCCCCCCCTCCCCTCCTTAGCTCCTTTCCCTGTGTACATTATAATTTATGTTATCATTATTATATTCTGTATCATCAATCTCAAGGGTCCAATATTATAGTCAAATTAAGAATTATTACCTATTGGATAAAAGAGTCAGAGAATAAAATAAGTCATAACAGCTTAAATGTGTCAAAAATACAGTAAAATAGTCAAAAAAAAAATCAGTTTAACACGTTACAAATAATAAATATTAAACAATCTCTCTTTATGTCTTTAACCGCAATAGGGATGTTGACACCATCAATCAACTGACGTACTTTTTATGAGTTGTCAAAACAAAATTCTCCCATAGAGTTTTAATGTCAATAGCAATTTATGACGTCATAACTCGCTATTTGTTCGCCAACTCAATCGACTAACTATTTATTTGTTTTAAAGCAAAAAAAAATAAATTTTATAGAAAATCGAAAATTAATCTGGTTTTCTGGGCTAAAATAAAACGTTTTTTTACTGGAGTTGTGCCTTGGAATTATTTTTTAATGGCGTCAACATCCCTTTTGTTAACAATCACTAAAATACAAGGTAAGCAAAATCTGTACTCCTAAAGAAAAGATCTAGCTAGGCAAAGACCTAGGAGTCCTGCCTATTATGAGGTCGGGCATTATTGTCTTACATGCCACTTCGTAAATTACCGGGCGTACATTAAGTAAAAAAAGTACTTTTCTAACCTCTATCTTCCATTTTGAACATGAAACTGCCGTGAGACTCACTCATATTAAATGATATTTTAACGGATAACTCACGCCTTAAATCGAGTTTAGCTCGACATGTTTCAGGCTATTTCGCAGCCCTTCTTCAAAGGAGCACGCGGCCCGGCTGCCGCAACACGCGCACACCCGGAATAACCCGAATAATATGGAGCTAAACTCGATTTAAGAAGCGAGTTATCCGTTACAGTATCATTTAATATGTTCTTTCTTTCATTGCTCTGGCACATTTAGAAGGCATAAGCGGTTAAAGGGTTAAAATGGGAGTAATGGCGATGATTAAATAAATTATAGCTAATTATAGAGCTGTGGAAGTCACAGGTTTGAGGCCCCTTACGAGTATAGTGGGAGAGAGATCCTTCGTGAATTCGTCTAGTATCTGAAAGAGAAAAAAACTTTATTAAAATAACTTATTCTTAGTCGCGCGCGCGCACAGCTCACACGCTCGCGCTGTCGCACATCCCCTGTTCGGCGTAGAGCGTGGGAGTGTCACAATAATACATTATGTCTTAAGGGCGGTAAATAAGGAATTACGAACGAGACCCTAGTAGAAAATACCGTGCGACGGTGCGACACATGGAATAACTTGCCAAGCTATAATTTTGATCATGAAACTACCGTGAGACTCACTCACATTAAATGATATTGTAAGGGATAACTCACGTCTTAAAACGAGTTTAGCTCGACATGTTTCGGGTTATTTCAAAACTCTTCATCACTGGAGCACGCGACTCGGCGGCTGCGGCAGTGATGAAGGGTTTCGAAATAACCCGAAACAAGTCGAGCTAAACTCGATTTACACTCCAATTCAATAGAACCTGACAATCCTGTAGACACTACCAGCCTACTAATATGAACACCGGGCTGCCTAAGGCTTTGTGATGTAACTATTATTATTTTTTGATTCCTTTTAGATGATAATTGCAACAACAGGGACATATATAATCTAGCGTGCCCACATTAGGGTGTGTTACATGTGTAGAAAATTGTCAGATTCTATTGAATTGTACTTTAAGACGTGAGTTATCCGTTACAATGTCATTTAATATAAGCTATAATTTCATTATTCACACACACACACACACACACACACAAACATCACGCCTGTATTCCCAAATGGGGTAGGCAGAGCACACGAAACGTTACCGCTTCGGAGCCACTTTTAGCAATTTTAGGTTTAAAGTTTGATAAAAACGTTACAATAGTGACAGGTTGCTAGCCTGCCGCCTACGGTATACCTTAACCCATATCCTCAGTCGCCTCTTACGACATCCACGGAAGAAATGGAGAGGTGTCATTCTAACCCGACACCACACGGGGTATTCACACCGTAAAAATGGAAAAGAAAAGCCATGTTACCTGAAGGTATGTTTCGCACACAGCTTTGTCCGCGTCTGTCAGTCGCGCGGTCAGCTTGGGCGGCTCGGGCAACTGCACGAATGTGACAGCGGTCTCGGCTCCGCTCCGGCTCTTGATTATCTGGTTAACTCTAAAAAAAAATATAGTTTAAAAAACTAAAAAAACACGCTTTTAAAAGTAATTGAACTAAAAAGTCAAAAATAAAACTGTAATAATCAATTGAAAAATTCATATTATTGTACAAAAAGCGTGGGGTGCTTGTCATAATAACTACGGATATAATAAACTATCGATAAAATATTTGCAACAATCAAAATCAAGCCCCACACGCTTTTTGTACAATAATATGAATTTTTCAATTGATTATTACAGTTTTATTTTTGACTTTTTAGTTCAATTACTTTTAAAAGCGTGTGTTTTAGTTTTTTAAACTATAATTTATTTTATACTTTTTAGTTTGAATGGGAAACTGTTATGAAATTATTGCATTGTCATCGGTCCTTGATACGTATGCAAAGTTTCAAATTAATCAGACTTCTAGAAATGGGTCAAAATTATGCTCAAAAAGATTCCGTTACATACATACAACCCAAGCTAATAAAAGCGTGTTAAAAACAAGTTAGAGCTACTTATAGAAATATGTCGTCGGTAATAATAATAATAGATTTTTATTCCCAAACATAAGGTTACAAGAGGTGACTAAGTTCGGTGTGCCTTTTGGCTTAGGCCTCCTTCAATTCCTTCCAATTATTACAAATAAAAGATCTGAGTGAAGAGGCATTTGGTCGCCGGGTGAAAAGCCTTTTGATGGATAACCCTCTGTACTCTGTAAGTGAGTTTTCGGACATAATCTTTTCTTGACATTATTTTAATATTGGTAAATGTGTTTTGACTAAGTAAATTTATTTTGTTATGACGATCCCTATTTGAGATATTTATAGTTATTTTTTTGTATTTTTCATTGACATAATTTAATAATTTCATTTTTTGACAACTTCCCCATGTGGACAAATTTAATTTATTTTGACATTGTATTTTATTGATTATTTTTTATCTTTGTTTATTTTTATAAGTTTTGACGATCTCAGCATAAAATTCTAATATAATTTGACATTAATGTATTTATATAATGTAAATTGTTATGTTGAGTGAATAAATAAACTAAACTAAACTATTGATCCTGTCCCTTGCTATTCTCAGCCAGAATGGTCCCGCTGTCTGTTCCAAGTCATCTTCCCATCTCCTGACTTGACGACCCCTACCTCTTTTACCGTCTCTTGGTTGCCAGAGGGTGACTTGCTTGCTCCATTTGTTAATGGATTGGCATAGCAAATGTCCAGCCCGTCTCCATTTTTTGGACGTCTATCCGGATAAGAATGGCTGTGAGTTTTGTTCTTATTCTCATGTCTACGTTCCTGACTGTCTTTGATTTTCAATCCTAGCTTGCTTCTTTCCATGGCACGTTGGCATATTGTTAGCCTTTCCCTGTGGTGAAGTGTTGTTGACCAAGTTTCACAGTCATAAGTAAGAACTGGCAGAATGTCGTCCGGATAAATGAGCCAATCAACTATTTAGTGTACCTATGGAAATTTAGCGAGCCATCAGGAGTGATTGAAGCCCAATATAAAGTGCGTAGGTGAGGTATACCACGCGCCATATAAATCTGCCTAAAAGTTCATTACTTAGTACTCAGTTTTGACGCATTTTTTAAATACATTTTTTATGCGACGTCTTTACGTTACTCTCGGATTGTGTTCGAATCACTTAACGGTATAGTGCCTATTAAATTATTGGAATTATACCTTTACTAGCTTTTGTATTTATGTATTCCGTTATCGCGCGCTGTTCCCTCGGGAACTGTGCATTTTTCCGGGATAAAAAGTAGCCTATGTCACTCTCGGGTCCATAAACTATATCTATGCCAAAAATCACGTCGATCCGTCGCTTCGTTACGGCGTGAAAGAGGGACAAACATACAAACACACAAACACACTATCGCATTTATAATATTAGTATGGAGGATAGTTTTTGTGGTGCTAGTCGTGACAATGAACTTTAATGCTAAGTTAGGCGGCGGAAGGTATAGATGACTAATAGGTCCACTCTTGCTGGCTCGTTTTGAGGCACCGACCAACTTTAGACTGGTAGAAAATTATTATCATGGTTTTTTGTAGTCGTTTCAATTTTTTTTTTTTTTTTTGTAGACTGAATTCCTAGAACTAGTCATTGTAATAGGAACTTACTTTTGTAAATAATTAATAGGCACCCTTTGGAACAGGCTGTTTTCATCCGTGCTGTCGGTGGACCACCTGCCGGTGTCTTCTAGGGCGGGCCATTCTGACACCTGTCAACATCAAAATATGATCATTATTCAAATGTATAATTATAATTATTCATTGTTTGTTATCGCGGGGTCGCGGTAGATGCGAAAAGCGCAAGACCGGTCTGAGTGGAGAGCCTTGGGGGAGGCCTATGTCCAGCAGTGGACGTCTTTCGGCTGACATGATGATGACGATGTGAGATGCAAATGGCTTTGTCAGATGCCGGCTCTGAGAGCCAACAATTGACTTGGCCATTGTGCATAGGGCCCAAACCCCCAAGGACCCTTCTCCTCAAGTCTGAGTTCCGAGCACATTCCAACAACAAATGGAACAAGTCATCTACCCTCTGGCATTATGTTAACTTAAATTATTTAAAAGAAAATATCTGTTCCATGCCCTTATAGCCTTACGGCACCGTGGGCCCCATGAGCACGCTACTCACGACGTGGACGGTGGCGTTGATCCTCAGCAGCCTCAGCAGCTGGTCCAGACGCTCCTCGACGGGCCGGCCGGGCGCCAGGCTCAGCACGCTCGGCTCCAGGGCTGTCGTCGCCCAGCGGCACTGTGGGCCCCATGACCACGCTACTCACGACGTGGACGGTGGCGTTGATCCTCAGCAGCCTCAGCAGCTGGTCCAGACGCTCCTCGACGGGCCGGCCGGGCGCCAGGCTCAGCACGCTCGGCTCCAGGGCTGTGTCGTCGCCGAGCGGCAGCGTCCTACCCGCTTCTGGAATACATGAAAAATAGAAGAATATTAAAACAAAGCATAGGATTGTTTTACTAGTACACTAACTGGCTGGCTCACTGAGTGTCTCACTAATTTGACTAAACTGACTGACTAACTCGCTGACTCACTCAACTCACTGAGTCCCAAACTCACTGGCTGACTAACTCGCTGACTCACTTAACCCACTGAGTCCCAAACTCACTGACTAACTCGCTGACTCACTCAACTCACTGAGTCCCAAACTCACTGGCTGACTAACTCGCTGACTCACTTAACCCACTGAGTCCCAAACTCACTGGCTGACTAACTCGCTGACTCACTTAACCCACTGAGTCCCATACTCACTGGCTGACTAACTCGCTGGCTCACTTAACCCACTGAGTCCCATACTCACTGGCTGACTAACTCGCTGGCTCACTTAACCCACTGAGTCCCAAACTCACTGGCTGACTAACTCGCTGACTCACTTAACCCACTCAGTCCGAAACTCACTGACTGACTAACTCGCTGACTCACTTAACCCACTGAGTCCCAAACTCACTGGCTGACTAACTCGCTGGCTCACTTAACCCACTGAGTCCCATACTCACTGGCTGACTAACTCGCTGGCTCACTTAACCCACTGAGTCCCAAACTCACTGGCTGACTAACTCGCTGACTCACTTAACCCACTCAGTCCGAAACTCACTGACTGACTAACTCGCTGACTCACTTAACCCACTGAGTCCCAAACTCACTGGCTGACTAACTCGCTGGCTCACTTAACCCACTGAGTCCCATACTCACTGGCTGACTAACTCGCTGGCTCACTTAACCCACTGAGTCACAAACTCACTGGCTGACTCACTTAGCCCACTGAGTCCCAAACTCACTAACTGACTGTCTCACTAACTCACCAGTGACCCCCTGCGGCGGCTCGGGCTTGCAGAACACGCGCAGGCGCAGATGCCGCCAGCCGCGGGCGGAGCGCACGACCGCGCTCAGTTGCAGCGCGAAGTGAGCGCGCACCGTGAACGCGCCGTGCCGCGGCGATAAGGGCTCCACCAGCCACACGTCTATGTATTTCAGGGTGGGGGATTTGCTGGAGAAAAGAATATCTTGACTTTTTGGGATGTCGTTAAGTGTTAAATACTCGTGATGTATAATATAGATATCACTAGCTTTTGCCCGCGGCTCCGCCCGCGTAGTATTCGGTTATCGCGCGCTGTTCCCTTGGGAACTGTGCATTTTTCCGGGTTAAAAAGTAGCCTATGTCACTCTCGGGACCATAAACTATCTCTATACCAAAAATCACGTCGATCCGTCGTTCCGTTACGGCGTGAAAGACGGACAAACATACAGACAAACATACTTTCGCATTTATAATGTTAGTATGAATTTATAAATATTGTGAATCTGTTTTAAAAAAAAATACTTCGTTGAGTTTCTTGCCGGATTCCTCTCAACAGAGGTTTTTTCCGAACCGGTGGTAGATTTTTTTTTGACGTTCATAAGTGCTTGTTATAGCCTAAATTGAATAAATATATTTTTGACTTTGACTTTGAATTTGACTCTTAAAAGTAACAAATTTGGAGTAGAACTAAAAAATACAAAAAAGACTCCAAAAACACAATCATAATATCGATAAATACTCGTAGTGTCACCCGGGGCGGCAATAAGTTACACACGGTGTCTTATTACACGTGCGGCGCAATACTAAAATGTTGTGTTAGTGATGTTTTGTTATGTATTGTTTGTAGTTGTCCTTCTGTATGTCTTAACTAACACTAGCATAAGTTTCATTCAATTGACAAGATTTCAGATTTCTAAGACTATAATTTGATTCGTTCTCTGTATTCTGCTTGGAAATAGAAAGCCGCTGATATTTTTAAAATTTCGCTACGATTATTAATTAATTTATTAATTACAGATTTTTTAAGATGTGCTTATTCTAAAAGGGCTTAACGCCAACACTACGATATAATAGATCCATTACTTTTGTCTAGTCTCTATTAAAAAAAAGATCACGTAAATCATACGTAAATCTGAAGTAGACGTTGTCAAAAGTATGACAGCTCCTTTTTCTGGTGAAGAAGACAAAGGAAACATATCTATTCTGTCGTAGTATTGGCAAATACAGATACATTTTTTATTTTTTTTGTATTTTTTTTTTAATATTGAGAAATAAATTATAATAAATATTTTCCCATGTTCAGGAGGCAAAACTCTTTCGATTCCTGTAGTAATTTACAGGTGTTGAAAAATTGAAATCTTGTCAATTGTATTACTAACTAACTCAATGGTCCAAATATTTCACACGAAAACACAAGCCAGAAAAATAGACCAGCGCTGGGAATCGAACCCAGGTCCTCAGCATTCCGTGCTGCGTGCTATTCCCCTACACCACCGCTGGACAGGACGCAGCACGGAATGCTGAGGACCTGGGTTCGATTCCCAGCGCAGGTCTATTTTTCTGGTTTTTCTGTGCATCCATGTTTCGGCTTGTGTTTTCATGTGAAATATATAGACTTTCACGGGATGACCGTAAAAGAAACAAAAATTTGGAGCTGAAATAAAAAATACAAAAAGACTCCAAATAGTAATCAATGGTCCAAGTTGGTCGAAAAATAAATTATTATTACCGTTCAACCGCAGCCATATCCAGTTTATGGTAGTGCCGGCACAGACACACGTTCTTGCCCACGCTGAGCACGTCAGCGACGACCCGCACGTACTCGGGCGCGGCGAGGGCGGGCGCGCCGCGCCGCAGCGGGAACACGTCGCCGCCTTCCACGTCGAACTCGGTCGTGAAGTACGGCGAGTTCGGGCTAGGGCGGAAACAATAGGTTTTTTTTTTTTTTAAGTAGCCTGTGTAGTGTCCCACTGCTGGGCAAAGGCCTCCCCTCTTGACCTCCACAACTCTCGTTCTGACGCAATGTCAGGCCAATAACAATAGGTTATAGCACAAAAAACAAATTATAGTCAAAATACCATAACGGGACTTATCACGTTATTTTTACAGGTTATATTTACCTCGACGCTTCGGCAACGTTTCAGTTGCCGTGGTCACGGGTAGATTGAAGTGTGGGGTGTCAAGTCCGCCTAGCAGCGCGGGTTCTTCGAACTACCCGCACTTGGTCATTTTTATTTGTCACCCCAACACACCGACACACAACACTAACAACGTCTGATCGTCCCTCCGAACATTCATCCCGACGCCGACACTTATTAATAACAAGATTCCACGAAGATGAAAGCTTATACCCATCGTCCCGGTTGAAATTGTTATGCTTTTTTATTTCAACTGCTTCACGTTGCGTGATAAGTCCCGTTATGGTATTTTGACTATGAGTGAGAATCACGAAAGTTTAAAAATGTTATAAAACACAGATTGTTCAGAAGCACGCACACACATAACACACAACAGGATGTATGTCCAAAAGCAGCTTACTTTGATTGCGCTTTTTTTTCTTTATAGTTTTTTTTTCCTGCTCTTACGGTTACACAAATGCTATTTTGGTCTTGTTTTTTGGCTTATCCAATATTAGAACGTGAAAAGCGCTGCGACCGGCCTTCCTCACAAGGACCAGTCTGAAAACCAGCGTCGGGCAATCAAGTCCAGCATATGCTGAGACTGTGGACCCATTGTCCCAACTTTTTATTTTTCTCCCACTCTTTTTTTAATCTTTTTAACAATGTGTAAATTTAAGTTGTGGCAATAAAGAACTTTTTTTTAAGTCAATCACCTGTATGTTCTTACCAGTATCTTCTGTTCATACCTACGCTCGGCGGTCGCTCTAAGGTTGTCAACTATGGCTTATGCACCAAAAAACATATGAAGGCTTTTCTCTGGCTGTATGTTCTCATGACAAAGCAGATACTTACTCCCTGAAGAAGTCCCTGGGCGGCGCGTTATCCCGGAACCCGAGGAGCACAGTGTCCGGCTTCATGGCGCCCAGACCGGACAGACGCGTCAGGTGCGCCGCGCCGCTCCGGACAGACTCCGCTAGACACAGCTCCACGAAAGCTTTCACCTATACAATTGTAGATTGTACAACAAGAGCATAAAACGAGCCATTTTACCCGAGACGTTCATATTACCGGTACGACGAGGGTGGATAGACACGTCGAGGGAAAAATGGGTTTAATGCTCGAGCTTTACACTCAGCTTTTCACTTCGATGGCGAGGAAATGAAATAGTCACAGTGGAAACAATGATTCACTTACTATGTACCTACCTTTTATTTTTTTAAGCATTATTATAATAATTCCACTATTTTAATTTTACTCATTTATTATGATTGTTTTGATTGATTTTTGGTTTAAATAAAATTAGAAATTATTTGAAAAAATATGTAGAAACTTTTTTGTTTGTGGCTGTTGACACCTGATTACCTTGATTTTAGACGAAGATTTTATTTTATGCACTAGTGCATAAAAAGTCATTTTATGTCGCCTAGATACAGCATAAACATGAACTATACGAGCATGAGAAGTGAAAATAAATATTTTATTGCAATATTAGCCTTCTACGCACTTTGACATGACCCACCATAATAACCAATGCCCTGAGCACGCGAGCTCACCTTAAGATGGTCGATCAGCTTGAGCCAGTACTTGTGCTCGTCGGCCAACGGGTCCCCGCTGCCGTCCAGCTCGCCCACCCTCACGTGGCCCACCACGAACAGACCGCCCTGGAAGTACAAACCAATTAAATCATAACCAGTACCAACTGGAACTTCATTAAAGGTCGTATAGGATTGGTGGCATTCGAACATGGCGGATGTAGACAATACTTAATTTTGCTATTTCTGTTTCTTTGGCTAGCTGAAATAATAGTTTCTCATTGAAATATTGACGTTGTATTACAAATAATAGACCGGAAAGTATCACCCTGCCGGCGCGCGGTCACTCTAGAGGCCTGCAAAGAGATTTCATACAACTTTCCCGGTCGATGGCCGACAATGCGACCTTCTTTTGTTTCAACACGACTTTCTTTTTTTTTATTTCATTTTATTTCATGTCATATTTGAGAAAAGCACGCCTTAGCCGGTTCGTGGGGTTGCCAGCCTCGTATGCCTATCCGACCTCGCTACGCTCAACCATCTATATCTGCTTGACCGGCCACCCCCTACTTCCCGGCCTCTACAGTAATCTACTATTTTTTTTCCTAGCCTACAATAGTGTCCCACTGCTAGGCAAAGGCCTTATTATTTTAGTACCTTTATTTTAGTTTAAAGGTACTAAAATAATAAGCCTTAATAGGCCTTTGCGGTGGATGCGAAAATCACAAGACCGGTGTGAGTGGAGAGCCTTGGGGGAGGCCTATGTCCAGCAGTGGAGCCTTTCGGCTGACATGATGATGATTTTAGTTTACCTTTTTTTGGTCGTTAACGAAGTCTATGAGCGGCGCCTGCTGCCTGGGACACGCGATCAGCAGCAGCATCTGCGGCCGCCAGAACTTGACGTGCTCCCGACGAGGGTCCAGCAGCAACAGGTATTTGCGGACCTGGGTGAAACACACCGTCAATGAAAGAGCAATGGAGAGAGGGGATTGGGAGTTGTTCTGTGAATGGAATCAGAAATGAGGAGATCGAAGAAGTAAAGCCATAGCTTGACGTAATCGCGCCGAGGATCCAGAAGCAATAGGTATTTTCGGACCTGCACAAACATTTTCGATCATGAAACTACCTTGAGACTCACTCATATTAACAGTCGCGCGGGCAGAGCGGTGGCGCGTAGTGCGCGTGTTGCGGCAGCCGCCGAGTCGCGTGCTCCAGTGATGAAAGGTTTCGAAATAACCCCAAACATGTCGAGCTAAACTCGATTTAAGACGTGAGTTATCCGTTACAATATCATTTAATATGCACAAACATACTGTCAATGAGAGAGAAGGGAGAGAGGCTTGGGAGTTGCAGGCTCTGTGAAATAGAATCGGAAATGAGGAGATCCACAGAAGAAGTAAAGTAAATGTCTTGTCCGATATGGGTAAAGAGTATCCCCCACCTGGTGGAAGATGAGCGCCTGCGAGAGGCTGCCCCAGCTGGGCTGGCGGCGGGTACAGCGCGTGCAGCGCGCCTGTAAGAGTGTCCCCCCACCTGGTGGAAGATGAGCGCCTGCGAGAGGCTGCCCCAGCTGGGCTGGCGGCGGGTACAGCGCGTGCAGTGCGCCTGTAAGAGTGTCCCCCCACCTGGTGGAAGATGAGCGCCTGCGAGAGGCTGCCCCAGCTGGGCTGGCGGCGGGTACAGCGCGTGCAGCGCGCCTGTAAGAGTGTCCCCCCACCTGGTGGAAGATGAGCGCCTGCGAGAGGCTGCCCCAGCTGGGCTGGCGGCGGGTACAGCGCGTGCAGCGCGCCTGTAAGAGTGTCCCCCCACCTGGTGGAAGATGAGCGCCTGCGAGAGGCTGCCCCAGCTGGGCTGGCGGCGGGTACAGCGCGTGCAGCGCGCCTGTAAGAGTGTCCCCCACCTGGTGGAAGATGAGCGCCTGCGAGAGGCTGCCCCAGCTGGGCTGGCGGCGGGTACAGCGCGTGCAGCGCGCCTGTAAGAGTGTCCCCCACCTGGTGGAAGATGAGCGCCTGCGAGAGGCTGCCCCAGCTGGGCTGGCGGCGGGTACAGCGCGTGCAGCGCGCCTGTAAGAGTGTCCCCCACCTGGTGGAAGATGAGCGCCTGCGAGAGGCTGCCCCAGCTGGGCTGGCGGCGGGTACAGCGCGTGAAGCGCGCCTGTAAGTGTCCCCCACCTGGTGGAAGATGAGCGCCTGCGAGAGGCTGCCCCAGCTGGGCTGGCGGCGGGTACAGCGCGTGCAGCGCGCCTGTAAGAGTGTCCCCCACCTGGTGGAAGATGAGCGCCTGCGAGAGGCTGCCCCAGCTGGGCTGGCGGCGGGTACAGCGCGTGCAGCGCGCCTGTAAGAGTGTCCCCCACCTGGTGGAAGATGAGCGCCTGCGAGAGGCTGCCCCAGCTGGGCTGGCGGCGGGTACAGCGCGTGCAGCGCGCCTGTAAGAGTGTCCCCCACCTGGTGGAAGATGAGCGCCTGCGAGAGGCTGCCCCAGCTGGGCTGGCGGCGGGTACAGCGCGTGAAGCGCGCCTGTAAGTGTCCCCCACCTGGTGGAAGATGAGCGCCTGCGAGAGGCTGCCCCAGCTGGGCTGGCGGCGGGTACAGCGCGTGCAGCGCGCCTGTAAGAGTGTCCCCCACCTGGTGGAAGATGAGCGCCTGCGAGAGGCTGCCCCAGCTGGGCTGGCGGCGGGTACAGCGCGTGCAGCGCGCCTGTAAGAGTGTCCCCCCACCTGGTGGAAGATGAGCGCCTGCGAGAGGCTGCCCCAGCTGGGCTGGCGGCGGGTACAGCGCGTGCAGCGCGCCTGTAAGAGTGTCCCCCCACCTGGTGGAAGATGAGCGCCTGCGAGAGGCTGCCCCAGCTGGGCTGGCGGCGGGTACAGCGCGTGCAGTGCGCCTGTAAGAGTGTCCCCCCACCTGGTGGAAGATGAGCGCCTGCGAGAGGCTGCCCCAGCTGGGCTGGCGGCGGGTACAGCGCGTGCAGCGCGCCTGTAAGAGTGTCCCCCCACCTGGTGGAAGATGAGCGCCTGCGAGAGGCTGCCCCAGCTGGGCTGGCGGCGGGTACAGCGCGTGCAGCGCGCCTGTAAGAGTGTCCCCCCACCTGGTGGAAGATGAGCGCCTGCGAGAGGCTGCCCCAGCTGGGCTGGCGGCGGGTACAGCGCGTGCAGCGCGCCTGTAAGAGTGTCCCCCACCTGGTGGAAGATGAGCGCCTGCGAGAGGCTGCCCCAGCTGGGCTGGCGGCGGGTACAGCGCGTGAAGCGCGCCTGTAAGTGTCCCCCACCTGGTGGAAGATGAGCGCCTGCGAGAGGCTGCCCCAGCTGGGCTGGCGGCGGGTACAGCGCGTGCAGCGCGCCTGTAAGAGTGTCCCCCACCTGGTGGAAGATGAGCGCCTGCGAGAGGCTGCCCCAGCTGGGCTGGCGGCGGGTACAGCGCGTGCAGCGCGCCTGTAAGAGTGTCCCCCACCTGGTGGAAGATGAGCGCCTGCGAGAGGCTGCCCCAGCTGGGCTGGCGGCGGGTACAGCGCGTGAAGCGCGCCTGTAAGTGTCCCCCACCTGGTGGAAGATGAGCGCCTGCGAGAGGCTGCCCCAGCTGGGCTGGCGGCGGGTACAGCGCGTGCAGCGCGCCTGTAAGAGTGTCCCCCACCTGGTGGAAGATGAGCGCCTGCGAGAGGCTGCCCCAGCTGGGCTGGCGGCGGGTACAGCGCGTGCAGCGCGCCTGTAAGAGTGTCCCCCCACCTGGTGGAAGATGAGCGCCTGCGAGAGGCTGCCCCAGCTGGGCTGGCGGCGGGTACAGCGCGTGCAGCGCGCCTGTAAGAGTGTCCCCCCACCTGGTGGAAGATGAGCGCCTGCGAGAGGCTGCCCCAGCTGGGCTGGCGGCGGGTACAGCGCGTGCAGCGCGCCTGTAAGAGTGTCCCCCACCTGGTGGAAGATGAGCGCCTGCGAGAGGCTGCCCCAGCTGGGCTGGCGGCGGGTACAGCGCGTGAAGCGCGCCTGTAAGTGTCCCCCACCTGGTGGAAGATGAGCGCCTGCGAGAGGCTGCCCCAGCTGGGCTGGCGGCGGGTACAGCGCGTGCAGCGCGCCTGTAAGAGTGTCCCCCACCTGGTGGAAGATGAGCGCCTGCGAGAGGCTGCCCCAGCTGGGCTGGCGGCGGGTACAGCGCGTGCAGCGCGCCTGTAAGAGTGTCCCCCACCTGGTGGAAGATGAGCGCCTGCGAGAGGCTGCCCCAGCTGGGCTGGCGGCGGGTACAGCGCGTGAAGCGCGCCTGTAAGTGTCCCCCACCTGGTGGAAGATGAGCGCCTGCGAGAGGCTGCCCCAGCTGGGCTGGCGGCGGGTACAGCGCGTGCAGCGCGCCTGTAAGAGTGTCCCCCACCTGGTGGAAGATGAGCGCCTGCGAGAGGCTGCCCCAGCTGGGCTGGCGGCGGGTACAGCGCGTGAAGCGCGCCTGTAAGTGTCCCCCACCTGGTGGAAGATGAGCGCCTGCGAGAGGCTGCCCCAGCTGGGCTGGCGGCGGGTACAGCGCGTGCAGCGCGCCTGTAAGAGTGTCCCCCACCTGGTGGAAGATGAGCGCCTGCGAGAGGCTGCCCCAGCTGGGCTGGCGGCGGGTACAGCGCGTGCAGCGCGCCTGTAAGAGTGTCCCCCACCTGGTGGAAGATGAGCGCCTGCGAGAGGCTGCCCCAGCTGGGCTGGCGGCGGGTACAGCGCGTGAAGCGCGCCTGTAAGTGTCCCCCACCTGGTGGAAGATGAGCGCCTGCGAGAGGCTGCCCCAGCTGGGCTGGCGGCGGGTACAGCGCGTGCAGCGCGCCTGTAAGAGTGTCCCCCACCTGGTGGAAGATGAGCGCCTGCGAGAGGCTGCCCCAGCTGGGCTGGCGGCGGGTACAGCGCGTGCAGCGCGCCTGTAAGAGTGTCCCCCACCTGGTGGAAGATGAGCGCCTGCGAGAGGCTGCCCCAGCTGGGCTGGCGGCGGGTACAGCGCGTGAAGCGCGCCTGTAAGTGTCCCCCACCTGGTGGAAGATGAGCGCCTGCGAGAGGCTGCCCCAGCTGGGCTGGCGGCGGGTACAGCGCGTGCAGCGCGCCTGTAAGAGTGTCCCCCACCTGGTGGAAGATGAGCGCCTGCGAGAGGCTGCCCCAGCTGGGCTGGCGGCGGGTACAGCGCGTGCAGCGCGCCTGTAAGAGTGTCCCCCACCTGGTGGAAGATGAGCGCCTGCGAGAGGCTGCCCCAGCTGGGCTGGCGGCGGGTACAGCGCGTGCAGCGCGCCTGTAAGAGTGTCCCCCACCTGGTGGAAGATGAGCGCCTGCGAGAGGCTGCCCCAGCTGGGCTGGCGGCGGGTACAGCGCGTGAAGCGCGCCTGTAAGTGTCCCCCACCTGGTGGAAGATGAGCGCCTGCGAGAGGCTGCCCCAGCTGGGCTGGCGGCGGGTACAGCGCGTGCAGCGCGCCTGTAAGAGTGTCCCCCACCTGGTGGAAGATGAGCGCCTGCGAGAGGCTGCCCCAGCTGGGCTGGCGGCGGGTACAGCGCGTGAAGCGCGCCTGTAAGTGTCCCCCACCTGGTGGAAGATGAGCGCCTGCGAGAGGCTGCCCCAGCTGGGCTGGCGGCGGGTACAGCGCGTGCAGCGCGCCTGTAAGAGTGTCCCCCACCTGGTGGAAGATGAGCGCCTGCGAGAGGCTGCCCCAGCTGGGCTGGCGGCGGGTACAGCGCGTGAAGCGCGCCTGTAAGTGTCCCCCACCTGGTGGAAGATGAGCGCCTGCGAGAGGCTGCCCCAGCTGGGCTGGCGGCGGGTACAGCGCGTGCAGCGCGCCTGTAAGAGTGTCCCCCACCTGGTGGAAGATGAGCGCCTGCGAGAGGCTGCCCCAGCTGGGCTGGCGGCGGGTACAGCGCGTGCAGCGCGCCTGTAAGAGTGTCCCCCACCTGGTGGAAGATGAGCGCCTGCGAGAGGCTGCCCCAGCTGGGCTGGCGGCGGGTACAGCGCGTGCAGCGCGCCTGTAAGAGTGTCCCCCACCTGGTGGAAGATGAGCGCCTGCGAGAGGCTGCCCCAGCTGGGCTGGCGGCGGGTACAGCGCGTGCAGCGCGCCTGTAAGAGTGTCCCCCACCTGGTGGAAGATGAGCGCCTGCGAGAGGCTGCCCCAGCTGGGCTGGCGGCGGGTACAGCGCGTGCAGCGCGCCTGTAAGAGTGTCCCCCACCTGGTGGAAGATGAGCGCCTGCGAGAGGCTGCCCCAGCTGGGCTGGCGGCGGGTACAGCGCGTGCAGCGCGCCTGTAAGAGTGTCCCCCACCTGGTGGAAGATGAGCGCCTGCGAGAGGCTGCCCCAGCTGGGCTGGCGGCGGGTACAGCGCGTGCAGCGCGCCTGTAAGAGTGTCCCCCACCTGGTGGAAGATGAGCGCCTGCGAGAGGCTGCCCCAGCTGGGCTGGCGGCGGGTACAGCGCGTGCAGCGCGCCTGTAAGAGTGTCCCCCACCTGGTGGAAGATGAGCGCCTGCGAGAGGCTGCCCCAGCTGGGCTGGCGGCGGGTACAGCGCGTGCAGCGCGCCTGTAAGAGTGTCCCCCACCTGGTGGAAGATGAGCGCCTGCGAGAGGCTGCCCCAGCTGGGCTGGCGGCGGGTACAGCGCGTGCAGCGCGCCTGTAAGAGTGTCCCCCACCTGGTGGAAGATGAGCGCCTGCGAGAGGCTGCCCCAGCTGGGCTGGCGGCGGGTACAGCGCGTGCAGCGCGCCTGTAAGAGTGTCCCCCACCTGGTGGAAGATGAGCGCCTGCGAGAGGCTGCCCCAGCTGGGCTGGCGGCGGGTACAGCGCGTGCAGCGCGCCTGTAAGAGTGTCCCCCACCTGGTGGAAGATGAGCGCCTGCGAGAGGCTGCCCCAGCTGGGCTGGCGGCGGGTACAGCGCGTGCAGCGCGCCTGTAAGAGTGTCCCCCACCTGGTGGAAGATGAGCGCCTGCGAGAGGCTGCCCCAGCTGGGCTGGCGGCGGGTACAGCGCGTGCAGCGCGCCTGTAAGAGTGTCCCCCACCTGGTGGAAGATGAGCGCCTGCGAGAGGCTGCCCCAGCTGGGCTGGCGGCGGGTACAGCGCGTGCAGCGCGCCTGTAAGAGTGTCCCCCACCTGGTGGAAGATGAGCGCCTGCGAGAGGCTGCCCCAGCTGGGCTGGCGGCGGGTACAGCGCGTGCAGCGCGCCTGTAAGAGTGTCCCCCACCTGGTGGAAGATGAGCGCCTGCGAGAGGCTGCCCCAGCTGGGCTGGCGGCGGGTACAGCGCGTGCAGCGCGCCTGTAAGAGTGTCCCCCACCTGGTGGAAGATGAGCGCCTGCGAGAGGCTGCCCCAGCTGGGCTGGCGGCGGGTACAGCGCGTGCAGCGCGCCTGTAAGAGTGTCCCCCACCTGGTGGAAGATGAGCGCCTGCGAGAGGCTGCCCCAGCTGGGCTGCGCGGCGGCGGGCGACAGCGCGTGCAGCGCGCCCACGAGCAGCGCGCAGGCGAGCGCGGCGCCGCACGCGTGCGCGGGCCGCAGCGCGAACATCACGCCCGCGCAGCCCGCCAGCCCCGCCAGGCACGTCGCCCACGAGAACTGCTTGAACGACGGCCTGCGAACAACGGTATTTGGTAATTTTCCTTTATATCCCAACATCATCGTCAGCCAGAGCGTGCTTGGGATGACCGAGTGCACATAGGCCGTATAGTCGTCCCGGGTACCGCTGGAGGGATCAGGTCCTGAAAGACCTTTTGGACCTCGGGGTCAAAGGCTGGCTGACAGACGATGAGGACATCAGTCCACCTAGTGGGAGGCCTACCAACGCTTCATCTTCACCACTTTCTCCTTCACCTGACCAAAATAACTCAATCTTGGCCTCCTCTGCCTCGTCTTCCTTCTATTTTTCCTTCCTTCTTCTTCTCTTCTTCCGGTGCCCTCTCCTATCGGAGGTCGGCGATTACAAGGGCTATCCTTACCTTAGAGACTCCCTCTCTAAAGAGGGATCTGGTACTCATTCCGACCCATTCTCTAAGGTTCCTTAACCAGGAGGTACGTCTTTTTCCTTCCAGCAGTTTTAAAAACGTCGTGATGTACCTGAGCCAATCAACTTTTTTACCGACACTAATCTGTCCGCGACATTTTCCAAACAATTGCAGATTTTTGTAAGTTTGTAAACATATTTATTCTGTAATTTAATAGATTGTGTACTTGAATACATGCCATCCTACCTACGTTCTACATATTAAACCATGAAATATTTTATTGGAAGTACGATTTTTTGGTAACGCCAGAGACAATTTAAACGCAGGAGACGCCCAAAGTGTCGGTAAAATAGTTGACTGGCCCACCTATCACAAGGAAGTAAGGAACTTTTTAAGTCTCACCTAAAATTAGGAGCTCCAGCGAGATCCAGCCCGAGACACGCCAGGTTGATAGCGAAGTAGCTGGTCAGGAACAGCACGGAGTTGATCTGGGCGATGGCGTTCAGGGAGCCGGTTATGATGCCCACTTGCACCAGCAGCCAGGACGCTATGACCGCGAGGACCGGGTTGCCGGAGCGGGAGACCATGGGTCGGAGGAGGAAGCCTGCGGGAGGAGTATGATTGTAGTTATTTATGCAACTGTATCGTAATAGGGGTCTTTAAAACACGAGTGTGGTTTTATGAAACGAGGCGTAGCCAAGTTTCAGGGTCACATGAGTGTTTTAAGGCCTAAAACAATATTGTATCTACATCCATACATATATTAAAATCCAAATATATTTTTTTTCTCTGTGTATTTGTTATCTGTATCACTTACTATTTCTGGTGTACAATAAAGAGTCTTTGTATTGTATTGTATTTTATTGTAAATCCTCTATCATGTGTTCCCCGAACCATTGAGAATGACCTGCATGAACTTTAACTAAGTAGATATGTCTGCCCCACGACCCGCGCCTGCGCACCGCCCCATCGCTCTAATGATGTATGAAATCTCATTACGATACAGATATTAGTATCGTAATGACCATTACGATACTGCCGTGTTCATAATAGAATCCAATGTCGTAATGCTGGTCATTGTCTATGGTTTTTGAACGCATGATGGAGGATTTACTGTATGGGTGTAGATAAAAGCTACCGTCTGAGGAAGATTTTCATTTACTTACTACACACTTTTTTGTAAAGGATGAGGAAGTTTTTACCGTAAATATTGTCCTTGGCCAATGCTTCTAGAACTCTCGACGCTCCGATCAAATTTGACAATCCAGCCGAAAAAGTAGCCATCAACATACCTGAACAAAAATTCAAAATAAGAATGCGCAATATTAGCAAATGTAAACGCCATTTTACTAGAGAAGTTTAATATCTACACGAGCAGTAAGCGAGGGTTGATAGTTAAATCGAGGGTAAAGTGGATTTTTTTAAAGTGGATAAACATTCTTTTGTTTTTGATTTCGAGTAGCATTGCAGGTACGAGTCTCCTGTTGGTCATGTACCTTTGTAATTTTTTATTTTAAACTAGCTTTTGCCCGCGGCTCCGCCCGCGTGGTATTCGCTTATCGCGCGTTGTTCCCTCGGGAACTGTGCATTTTTCCGGGATAAAAAGTAGCCCATGTCACTCTCGGGACCATAAACTATCTCTATGCCAAAAATCACAACGATCCGTCGCTCCGTTACGGCGTGAAAGCGTATCAAACAAACAAACTCACTTTCCCCTTTATAATAAGGATCAGGATAAGGATTTTATTTCTTACTGTAGACTAGTATTTTCGTATTTACTAACTTTTGGACGACTTTTTGTCTTAATTTTTGAATTAATAAATAAATAAAATAAATTTTATTAGAATTACTATTTGTCTACAATTCATTCAGTAACGTGACTATTTAAAAAGATATAACAAGAAAAATAATGAACTCAATAATCAAATTCTAGCAAAAACAATACTTATGTCATCGTGAACTTACCAACAGCAATAAAAGGCGACCACACATTTATAGGCAAGAGATAAACGTAGTTGTTCCGCAACAGTTCTCCAGTACAAGTGGCTGCGGTCAGCACGCTCAGTATCACGTACGATATTGCGGTAAACAGGAGAGCGGCCAGCGTGCCACGGGGTATACTGCTGGCTGGGTTCTTTAGTTCCCCTGAAAAAGTGATCTTTAGTCAATGTTCCTAGGCATCAGGAATTTTTACAATAGTCAGCTATGGGTTCCCGTATGTGACCTGGTGAGACATTAGCAGAACCAACCCTGCCAGGTTCAGTTCTACCAGTACCAGTACTAGTGACATAGTAAAAGAGAACAAGTAGGTCCACTCCGACCCTTTCGGAGATTTAACTGCCTACTCCGGCGCGGACGCTTAGGGTTGTCGACGTCTACAGCTCCAGTAGAAACAGAAGAACACAGCGAGGATAAGCAAAAGAAGTGTTTCTATTGGTTCATGAAAAGCACATACCTCGCAGATCCCTGGTGAAAGCGCAACCTAACTATTCACAGATTCATCAAGCTAAAATACACACAAAAAAAAATACCATATCAATTGTTACTCTGTGGAATGAAAGATCTAAGGAATAGTTTTCTACGAAACAAAAATCGGCAAATTGTTTCGAGCATGTCATCTACATACCACTCATGTTTGCTCCGGCCATGACTCCCGTAACTCCAGTGAACAGTACCCCGAAGACCGAAGCGAAATCGACCATGTCCCCGTTGGCAGTGGAGTAGTCCCTCCCGTACTGGGGGTACAGGTTCGATGTCAATGTCGCGCTGCTTAGACCCGTGTAGTTAAAGGCAGAATTGTTGGCTAGGTGGTTTGTATCGGGGCTCTCGAACTAGAAAATAAACAAGTTTTTGGTCATAATCATAAGAATTATTAAAAAAAATCTCTCCTTGGTGGTATATATTAGAGTTGCCACGAATAGTGATTTGGCCGAATACCGAATACCGAATATTCGGCGACGCCGTCGGCCGAAGCGCCGAATATTCGGCCGCCGAATGTTCGGCTCAAAATACATGCTTGTCGAGGGCGTAAACAAGAATAAGACAAGTCGCAACCTACCCACCAACCAAGTCGAGATTTGCTAAAGTTTATCTTTCGTCTCCCGGGAGTAGCGTATATATGTAGTGAACGGCTATTTTCCGAAGCTGGTATCATTTACGACGAAAAGCGTAATCGTATGCTGCCAACAAATGCTGAAAGCTTGTTTTTATTCATCACAACTTACCACTGATTAATTTTACTTACTAAAGTATTGTAATTTATTTATGAAAACATATAATCTTGAGTAATATGACGTGTCTTTTTTCATTATTTGGTATTCGGTATTCGGCCAATTAGTTCACAATATTCGGCCGAATACCGAATATCAAAAAAAGTGACTGAATAGGCCGAATACCGAATAGCAGCCGAATATTCGTGGCATCTCTAGTATATATGTGGTTGTTATATTTGGACTGTGTGGTGTGTCGCGTAGTTCTGTATCGGAAGCCAACCTAATCCACGTAATATCAGCGTCGAGCCACCTTTAGTGACCCGACAAGTGCTGAGTGGACTCCTTTTTCGCATTTGTATTTTATTTTTCATTTATTTATATTTTCTTTTCATCTTAGCATGAACATGTTTGTACCTGATGCTTACTTAAGCGAAATAAAGATTTCTTATTCTTTTTCTCTTGTCTCTGTCTCTCTGCTTGTCATCCAAACTTCATATCCGAATCAAATGTCAAGTCGATATACTCGCACAGTCAACAGTATAGGTGAAAAACTTAAGTAAAGGACCTGTTGTATGTAGTAGTAACTTGTCCATATAAACAAATTGACGTTCCAAATTCACAAAATGACTTAAGCTCCATATCAATTCTGTGCACCACTACATACATACAACAGGTGACTTACTTAAGTTTTTCACCTATAATAGGGTGTGTTAGGCTGCTCAAAATGATCTACTGCCAAGGTAATAAGAGAGTATTCAGATCATTTTGAGAAGCACGGCCGCTTATCCAGTTCTGCTAATGACTGTACATTAACTGTTGAAGAGTTCCGTCCTGCAGACGATTCAGACCAGGCGACCAGAATTTCACTGTCTGATTGTATTGTAATTTACATAAAGAACCCCAAATTTCAACTTCAGATACCAACAAGTAGTCGAAATATGACTGGCCAATTTTTAAGGGACCACTGACATTTTATTTACTTATATAACCATACATATATTTTATGAATGTTCCTTTTTTCATACAAATGAGCAAAGAAATTTATTTACACATATTCGATACACAAAAAAATACATTAAATGGAAAAAATAACATCTTATCAACTAACTAAAACTATATATAAACTAAACTAATATTACAAAATAAAAATATCATCCAAATTTTCCGCCTCAGGCATTGACCCCAAGACGCTGGCAGCATTTATATTTTATTATTTTAATTAAATAAAAACGTGTAAAAATAGTTATTATTACGAGTAGTACATGATTGTTGCTGACAGGACTTCTTGCATTATATTATAATTGGACCCTTTCAAGTATCAAATTTCAAGACAGTTCGACAGTAAAATTTTATTATTGTTATAATGGCCAAATTCACAGGAAAGCTTTACAATAACAAATTTTATTTAATTCTGCACGCTACACAAAACATAGCTATATTATATACCAGTGCCAGTCATATTGGTATCCATCAATGACTCCACACTTCGGCAGTCTATGGGAAGCAGTGGTAAAATCTACAAAGTACCAGGCCCACATAAATTACAAGGAACTCACCGCGCCCGGAGGAGTTATGAAGAAGCTCAGCAAGGCACTACTCAGACACACCAACATGGTCACCCATATAGCCAGGCTGGTGCGGGCGAAGAGAGAAGCCCCCGCCAAGGAGACTCCGACCCCTATAGCGTTCAGTATGGAGCGGTAGAGGAAGCGGTACCAGTAACCATCTGGGAGGCCTGGCTGCCCTGTGGCTATGAGGTACCCTGAAAAGAATAATTGGGTAAATTTTTGACACTGTTAAGTTTCATAGCATAACTTTTGTTTTTCATGTCCTGTCAATCGTTCAAAGGTCAACTAGAAGATGTCGCTTCAAGTTCAACTTCAAGCCAACTGTTACCACAACCACCACAACACTAGACGCGTTTCGAAATCAAACAGAGTTCATCCTCAGAGCATAACCGTTCACCATGCTCATGCTCTGGGGATGTACTCTGATTGAACTCGAAACGCGACAGTGTAGTTTGGTGGTGGGGGATAGTTAGACTAGTGTGATTTGTGTGTGTGTTCACAAGGTCGCGGGTGAGCAAAGTAAATGTTTTTCCTTCCTCCTTCCCTTAATTTAAGAGTTGTACTCTTGTCGGTGGAGTATCTTCCACACATCCCTCCTTTGAGCCATGTTTTTGACCTCTTCATACGACGCGACGCCGACTTTCTCCTTTATCTGATCGATATAGCTGCGCCTAGGTCGACTTCTTTCTCTCTTCCTCTAGATCTTTCCTTCCACAATTGTTTTGAAGAAGTCGTCGTGTCGTATCAAATGCCCGATCATATTCCCACGTCTAGCATCTATAGTTTTCAGGATTGTTCTCCGTTCTTCAACCATTCCTAAGACTTCCTCATTGGGCTCTTCAAATGTTTATAGTCAGTAAAAATACTGTAGAAAATAACTCACCTTGTGGTCCGAAGTTTTCCACCAGCGCTTCAGTGCACGCGGATATGCAGAGGGCGCTAGAGACGACGTTGGCAAAGAAGAAGAGAGTGCCTATAGCACCCCCAAACTCAGGGCCGAGGGTCCGGCTTATCATGACTGAGACGCGTTTAGGAAAATATAAAACAGCAAATAACGAGGTATAAGTAGTCTCTTAATAGTAGATTGTCGTGGCATGGAAGTAGGCAATTGCTGGTTGAATATGAGTTTTAAACGGACGATATTGCGAGACTAATATAGAGCTATTCTTTTTATTTATTTATTTAGTGAGAAACAAACAGTCATATATGAACATGAATTTGAAGACAAAGAAATATAAACAGACCTATAGTTCCCTTAATGAGTCATATAAGAAAACGTGACAAACACACAAAATTGCTTTATTTTAGATACCTATCCTTATCACTATTGTGAGTGTTAACCTACTCTCCAAGGTCTATTTGAAAGGCTTTTTTCAGAAATGCACACGTAAAATTTTTCATTTCTCAATAATGGTGAAGAATGTCTAAATTAGAATGAACTTTTTCACAAAATATATTATGACATTTTAATTTTATTCCAATATTTTTTATGCTTTCCGGGAGTCTTGCGTGTGAATTTTATAACTGTTAATTTATTTATGAGTATGTTGTTATTTATCTACCTGTCTATTTGGATTTGTTGTGTCTGTGTATTGTATAAATGGTTATGTATAGCTTATCATCAAAATTAGCGTAATAATCGTATTAATGATGACATTGATTTATGATTAAGATTTTAAATCATTAATTTTATCGACTCAAGTTTCGACACTTTCACTCTTTAGCCTGCGATATTGACAGCTGTCACCCGCACCATGCTAGAATGAAAGCACTGTAAGTATAATTTTTCTTTTTCATGAAACTAACTTCGTAAACCCCCATATCTTACAACCTTTTACCCTGTTACAACGCAAGGCGTGATCTTGCTAGCTAGCGGAGAATCAAGGTTTCTTTTTAGTTTTACAAAAGTATTATCATCATGTTCTCAGCCACTACTGCGCACAGTCCCCCTCCCAGATCGAGAGGACTTGGACCTTAGTTCACACGCGGGCCCAGCGCGGTTTGTAAACTTCGCATGCTCCATTAAATGATCCAATCAACTTTTTTACCGACACTAATCTGTCCGCGACATTTTTCAAACATTTGCAGATTTTTATAAGTAAACATTTTTTATCTGTAATATAATAGATGGTGTACATGAATACATGTCATCCTACGTAAGTTCAACCTATTATACCGCGAAATAAATTGTTGGAATTACGATTTATTTTGTAACGCCAGGGACAATTGTGGTAACGCAGGAGACGCCCAAAGTGTCGGTAAAATAGTTGATTGGCCCAAATACGTTTCAAACATAACCCTCCTGACTGTCCGAAAGTCGGGTAAAAGCTGTACTCAAAAGGATACAGTACACCCCTCCCCCTTCTACCGCCCCGTTGGTCGATATGGCGCATATCGAAGTCACCGTGAACACCACTATTAGATATGCCAGCCCGAACTGTGCCAGGGTTACCAGAAGACCAGCGTTGCCCACAAGATATCCTGGAACACAGAAAATTTAGTAAATTAACCATATTTATAGAAATAGAAATATGTATTCGCTCTCGCTAAAAAAAAAAATATGATAATAAAAAAATAAAAATAAAAAACTATTCTATTCTATTCTATTCGCTCTTCGCGAAATACGAAAAACATAATAAAAAAATTAAGACAATTT
Source organism: Choristoneura rosaceana (assembly GCA_037349165.1). Lineage (NCBI taxonomy): Eukaryota > Metazoa > Arthropoda > Insecta > Lepidoptera > Tortricidae > Choristoneura > Choristoneura rosaceana. Next base: position 9,523,953 of record JAZBNJ010000013.1, read on the forward strand.
GTAGCATAGGGCTACTACAAAATTCGAATATCTTTTTGCACACATGGGATCAATGGGGACTGTACGTTACATTGGGCAGATATAATTAGTAATATGTGCATTAAAACCTCCTGCACATATCAAAAACATACTGGCTGAATGAACTTTCCGCTTTCTCCCGCACGGCGGCGCCACCAGTCAGTTGCGCAAAATTGACAGCTCGAAATGAATGCCGGCCGGCGCGCGCTCTTTTAAATTATTCATAAAAAACTCTGAAAGTGCTGTGATTGTGTCTTAAATGTGTCCCTGGGACTGAGGAATAGAGCCAGAACAAACTGTAAGTGAAACCTATATCTTGCCCAATTCGGTTTTGCTAATTATTTTCAATATTCAAATGTCGTAGTTCAAACATTTTGGTCAATCGAACCGCATCCTCAGTTTGCAAACTAAATACACATTCATACACATAAAACACACATTTCACGCAGTTTTAAGGTAACAGGCTTATTTCTAATCTAAGTTATTTACCTAGAATAATACGTATAAAATAAACGTTTTCAATTTTCGTTCTTTGCAACGCGTCGCGCGCGTCTTTTGTTTTTTAATTCGAAATGGACGAAAAAGAATTCGATGTCGAACAACTTATCAACAAAAAAGAACTGCTTTTTATACGATGTCAAACGTTATTTGAACTATCCAAATCAACTCCACCAGAGCGTTTAACCGAATTTAATTTGCGACTTAAAGAACTTCATTCGACTCGGGAATGTTTCGAACAATGCATATTCGAGTTAAATTCTTATAATAAGAAACAAAACCCGAAATTTAAACCAAATTATCAAGAAATTCAAACCTTTGACGACATGTATTTCCGTATTCTGAGTGTAGCGGAGGCTAATAGCGACACTTGGCAATCGTGTGACGGCAGCGGTAGCGGACCTTCGTCGCGCTCCGCGGGCCGCGGCCCGGGCGCTGCCGGGCCAGACTCGCGGTCGGCTAAGCCGCGGCTGCCTAAACTAGAATTGTTCCATTTCGATAGCAAATTAGAAAACTGGCAAACATTCTATGACACGTTTACGAGTTTAATTCATAACAACAATGATATTACGAACATTGAGAAGTTTTATTACCTGCTCTCCGTAGTCAGCGGTTCGGCATTGACTGTGGTCAAAGGGATGCCAGTGACGGCCGATAATTATCCGATAGTTTGGGCTTTGCTAGTCAAAAAATTTGAGAACACTCGTGCCTTAGCTACGAGCTATTTAGATCGGCTGTTTCAATTTAAGCCTTTGTCAACTGAGTCGGCTACTGGTCTAAATACATTTTTACAAACGTATCAAGAGTGTGTTAAAGCATTGAAACTTTTGAAAATCAATAACCTATCGAGTTTCATCCTGTTTTATATGGGATTGCGAAATTTAGACCCCGTCACTAGGCGCGAATTCGAACAATCAGTAGATCAAACCGATATACCTACTTACGAACAGCTGATTAATTTCGTAGAGAAACAGGCGCGTGTTTTGGAAATGTCGGAGGTTAAAATTAGTACATCAAAAATTCAGTTTACGCCTAAGAGTGTCCCTAACACCTCTGCAAAGCCGAATTGTGTTCGAAAAAATAATAATAATGCTGCTAATTACAGTAGTGCACCGAAGCAGTTCCAAAAGCCGTGCTTGTCAGCTGTGAGTAAGAATAATAGCGAACGATCAAATAGATGTCTATTTTGCGACAAACCGCATTCAACTTATCGATGTTTCGAGTTTTTTGATTTAACACCGGTGCAGCGTCTTGACAAAGTGAAACAGCTTCAATTATGCGAAAATTGCTTTCGTCAGCATTCGTTGTCCGAGTGTACGTCAAAAGTGCGTTGTGTGCTGTGTAAACAACCGCACCATCACAGTATTCACTTAGATACAGTTCCAACTGTTCAAAATTCATCAATTAATCAAAACGGTTCAAATAGTCAAAACATTTCAAGTATTCAAAACGTTTCAAATGGTCAAAATCAAAGTCAAAGGTCAATGCCAAACGTCGGCTTGACTTGTTCGTCAAATTCAACCGTGCTGTTAGGCACTGCCATGGTGCACGTCGCAGATCGATGGGGAACTTACCACGCCGTACGTGCAGTCATTGACAGCGGTGCCATGTCCGGTTATATGACAAAAGAGTGTGCCCAGCGCCTGGGTTTGTCTCGACGCAAGTGTCAGTTTGAACCCATGGGTCTGGGAGGTGCGCCAGTGCAAGATTTCGGTCTGGTTACATGTTCAATTAAACCACGAAACTCATTTGGTCCGGTGCTTAGCACTGATACTGTTGTCGTAAGTAATATAACTAGCAACTTACCTACAGTAACCTTATCAAACAAAGTTATCAATAATTTCAAAAATCTAGAGTTAGCTGACCCGAACTACTTTTCGGCGGCTCCAGTTGACTTGTTGATCGCAGGTGACTTATTTCCCTACATTTATGACGGTCAAAATATACTACCACGTGACCCGGGTTTGCCCGTCGCGATGCATTCCATATTCGGATATGTCATTACTGGTCAGACAGTACTGAGTGACGATTGTGAGTCAAATACAGCCTCGCTCAACTTGTTCTCTGCTAATAAAACTAGTAGTATCGATAAAATCATGAACTCTTTCTGGGAGACTGAAAACGTGCCGTATGACGTCACTAAAAAACCAGAAGATTTGTATGTCGAACAATTGTTCCAAAACGAACACAGTCGCGATACTACGGGACGTTATACAGTGAAGTACCCGTTCAAACCCAGTTTTGATCTCGGCGATTCGACTCCACAAGCGTTACGTCGTTTCAACAATTTAGAAACAAAGCTGAATCGTCTTCCGGAACTTAAGGAAGAATATAATAAATTCATGTCCGAATATGAAAGCCTTGGTCACATGACTTGCGTAGGTGATTTTGGTACTGTGGATTCTAAGTACATAATTCCTCACTTTTGTATTCTCCGACCGTCAAGTACCACGACAAAACTCCGAGTAGTTTTTGACGCCTCATGCAAAACGACAAATAATAATTCTTTAAATTCAGTCGTTTACGCCGGTCCTAAGCTTCAAGCAGATATTAATGAGATTTTAATAAATTTTCGTATACATGAAATTTGCTTGTCAAGTGACATTTGTAAAATGTTTCGAATGACCTTGATCGAAAAATCTCAACGCAATTACCAACACATCTTGTGGAGGTTTCAACCTGATCAACCTTTAAAGGTGTATGAGTTAAACACGATCACATACGGCGTTGCTAGCAGTCCGTACCTAGCGATCCGAGTCCTGCATCAACTGGCTGACGACGACTGCGAGAAGTATCCTTTAGCGAGCAAGGTTCTAAAAAAGGGTTTCTTCGTCGATGACCTTCTGTGGTCAGTGAGCAGCTATGATGAAGCAGCTAGGCTACAGGATGAACTGTTAGAGTTGCTGAGTGGAGGAGGATTTCTGCTTCGTAAGTGGGCCAGCAACTGTCCCCAGGTACTGGCTCGGGTTCCAGCTGATCACCGCGAAACGCCCATTGCATTCGAGGATGACAAGGACCTATCCATAAAAGTTTTAGGTCTGCAGTGGCGACCCGCCGAAGATGTGTTTTCCTTCGTATTCCATCCACTTCCAGCTTCACAGGCGATCACCAAGCGTAGTGTTTTGTCACAGATTGGTCGTCAGTATGATCCCTTAGGTTTCGTGGCTCCTTGCATATTCTACGCGAAATGCTTCATGCAGAAACTCTGGCTCCAACAGCTGGGTTGGGATGAGCGGCTGCCTCCGGAACTGGAAAAGGAGTGGCTCACCTACATGTCAGAGCTCCCGCTGTTGTCGAATTTTAGCCACGAGCGCCAGGTTACTGTCAAACAGCACAGCTACTACCAGATACTAGGATTCTGCGATGCTTCAGTTCAAGGAATAGCTGCGGTCATCTATTTGCGTAGTTTTAACAATCAAGGTAATTCGAAGGTCAGTCTAGTCATTGCAAAATCCAAGGTTGCACCCTTGAAGACAGTGACCATTCCACGTCTCGAGCTAATGGCTGCGCATTTGTTAGTCAAGTTAGTCAAATATACGAAGTCAATATTGTCTGAACGAATTCCTGTTCATGAAATACTCTTGTTTACCGATTCCTCTGTGGTGCTGAGTTGGTTGAATACACCCAGTTATAATCTCAAAACCTTTGTGGCTTCGCGTGTTTCCAAAATTTTGGAGACCGTGCAAAGCGATTGTTGGTTTCACGTGAGCGGCGCGTCCAACCCCGCTGACGTGTGCTCGCGCGGAGCGCTACCTTCCGTGCTGTTATCGACAGCGGAGTGGCTCGGAGGACCGAGCTGGCTAGACGCACCAAGAGAGAATTGGCCAGTAAAATCAATTGATCAATTTAAATCGGCAAATGTGCCAGAACTCAAAATTCCATGCGCGACTTTGGCTCAAACTAGCGTGCAAAACACAACACGTGACTCAAATCTTGTTTATGATTTAACTGAAAAATATTCGAGTTTTAGCAAACTTCAAAAGGTCTTAGCTCGTTGTTTTCAGTTTATCAACAATTGTAGATCGACGAAGTCTAATAGGAACACGGGTCCTTCGTCTCTATCAGATTTAAAGAACGCACACGATGTGCTCATCAAATCAGTTCAGCGAGAGCATTTTGCAGCTGATCTCGAAGCAATTTCAAACGGTTACAGCTGTAGTTCATCACTCAAAAGGTTAGCACCTTATGTCGACCCCCTCGGTTTTCTCAGGGTGGGGGGTAGGTTGTCTCTCGCCGAACTACCGTATCAAAAGAAGTATCCATTATTGCTTCCCAAAAAGTGCAACTTTACAAATATTCTTATCGACTATTTTCATAAAATTTATTTACATATCGGTCCGCGTACATTGCACAGTGTAATCAGTCAGAAATACTGGATTATTTCCGGAAAATGCGTTGTAAGATCTCGTTTTAGGAAATGTATTAGGTGTTTTAAAGTCAATCCTTCACACATACAGCCTATCATGGGCAACTTACCGAAATTCCGCATTGAAGGTATCCATGCTTTTCACACTGTCGGTGTTGACATAGGCGGTCCCTTCTATACGAAAGAGAGTAACAGACGTAATGCGAAAATATCAAAGTCCTATCTTTTAATTTTCGTCTGCTTTTCAACTCGCGCGGTGCACACTGAGGTTCTCAGTGCACTTTCAACTGAATGTTTTTTCGCAGCTTTCGATCGTTTCACTGCTAGACGTGGTTTATGTCAAACCGTTGTATCCGACAACGGAAAAAACTTCGTGTCCGCTGGTAGGCAACTCGCGGAAATCACTAACTTTTTTAACCAAAGTACTGAAGATGTTTTAACCGGTTTCAATAATCGTAGTGTTAAATGGACTTACAATCCGCCTACTGGAAGCCATTTCGGTGGGATGTATGAAAGTGCCATAAAAGGGGCCAAGCTCCTTCTAAAGCGCGTCGTGGGTACGCGATCGCTGTCGTTCGAAGAGTTAAGCACTCTCTTTGCTCGTGTCGAAGCAGTGCTGAACTCTCGCCCCTTAACAAGTGCGTCGAGCGACCCGTCCGAGTTCGAGGCGCTCACGCCCGGCCATTTCTTAGTCGGTCGTTCTCTATTAGCCGTTCCAGAGTATGATCTCTTAGACGAACCAACTTACGGACTAACTCGCTGGCAGCTAGTACAACAAAGTTCCCAACAATTTTGGAAATTGTGGCGAAATGATTATCTGCACACGCTGCAGCAGCGACAAAAATGGCATAGGAATAGTCGTAATATTCAAGTTGGCGAACTCGTTCTTATTCATGCTGACGCTCCTCCGCTTCAATGGCCTCTCGGTCGCGTGACGGAACTTTATCCAGGAGCTGATGGAGTTGTACGGGTGGTAAAAGTAAAAACCCAGAATGGCGAATACACGCGACCCGTTGTAAAGCTTAGTCCACTTCCCATGGAATTGGATTCAGCATAATTTTTATTTTTCTTTGTTTCTTTGCATGAATTTGACGCAAGAAGGTGTCAAATTTATGACAATTTTAGGTTCGAAATAAGTCATTTATTTTACTCAATTTACAGCTACACGTGTTTAGTTCACTAAGTCAACAAATACTTACACTATACAGTCCACTTACCTTATTCAATACCATCCCTGGTTTGGTTTGTAAACTGGGGAATCTGGGGTAGATTCCCGGTGGGGGGTTTATGTACGTTACATTGGGCAGATATAATTAGTAATATGTGCATTAAAACCTCCTGCACATATCAAAAACATACTGGCTGAATGAACTTTCCGCTTTCTCCCGCACGGCGGCGCCACCAGTCAGTTGCGCAAAATTGACAGCTCGAAATGAATGCCGGCCGGCGCGCGCTCTTTTAAATTATTCATAAAAAACTCTGAAAGTGCTGTGATTGTGTCTTAAATGTGTCCCTGGGACTGAGGAATAGAGCCAGAACAAACTGTAAGTGAAACCTATATCTTGCCCAATTCGGTTTTGCTAATTATTTTCAATATTCAAATGTCGTAGTTCAAACAGGGACTTTTAACACTTTATTCCTAATGGTGTACCCAAGGTCTCATTCGGCTTTGTCGATATTGAGCGGAGTAGAAGTTGCTCATATAATCTCGTATGTCAAGATGTTTCGGCAGAAACAGCCTTGGCAGACTTATATATTCCGTAAATGGGGGTTCATACCTACCTACTGAATTTGGTTTCATGCTGGTATCAGATGGGTATATTTAGGGGTCCTGATGGTCACCTTTGAGAGCGTCTGCCGAGCCTTCCGGTAAAAAAAATACTGACATATTTCTCTTTTCTATATCTATCAGTAAATTCCTAACTGATGCCATGACTATTATTTCAGTACCAAATGGGTTAAATGCCCCTTTTTTCGCACCGGAAGTGACTATTTTTTTGGTACTTTCGGCAAGTTTCACCGCGACAGACTATTAAATTCGGACTTAGCATCAGTTTTATAGGAATCTAACCACTTAGCCATCCGGTCGTCAAACTTAGTTACTTTAAACCGCGATAGCGCGAGTGCGAATTCGGTTCCTTCCCTGTTTGTTACCTACCTACTGGATTTTACGCTGGCGCTGTGCCAACAATCAGTGTTTATACATTCTGAATCATTGTCATTGAATGTTATCGACTGTAACTGTAGCACATGTTCAAGTCGAGTACATTCTTGCGTCAAGAGTCTGATTACATGATGACTGTTTGGACATGTTTGTTGTGATAATATAAATGAATTTACATAATGAATGTTTAAAGTTGAATCTTTGGGTAAAAAACGGACTTGATTAATCTTATTTATACTCATGTGTTGTATGCATTATACTTGTAAATAGTTTCTCTAACTTTCTCTTTAAAAAAAAATATTGAATAAACGAATGAAAAAAGTTTATTCAACACACACATAATAGTTACAAGAATAGTTGAAATACAAAATTCCTACTAATATTGTAAATGCGAAAGTAACTCGGTTTGTCTGTCTGTCTGTTCTTTCAAGTTGAAACCACTGAACCGATTTTGATGAAATTTGGTATACAGGTAGTTTGAGCCTCAAGGATCAACATAGGATACCTTTTATACCGCGCGATAACCTAGATCCGCGCAGACAAGTCGCGGGCATAAGCTAGTATGAAATAAAATAATATATAATTTTATATGTGTGGTGAAATGGTCCCACCTCAGCATAAATACGGACTCCTGGGATGGAGTCAGCGCTGGTCTTCCGGCGGGACCATAAAGTAGGTAAAGTAAATAAAGTAAGTAGGCAGTAAGTTAAATAAATAAAAATCTATCAGGTTTTCAGATAAGGTAGGAACTCACCCATTCGGATGAAGATAAGCGCGCTGAACATGGACAGCACGACGGGACAAAACACGCCGGCGAAGGTGCCCACCTTCTTAACGCTGGGCCTTTCAGCCCGGAACTCCCCGAACTCCACATAACCTGGAAACAAAATGCATCCTTTAGCACTCACTACTTTATAAATGCATATAACTTCACTTAACGTGCGATCTGAGTGCCTGCTCAAGTTTGTATAGCGTGTGATGTGACGCGTAGAGAACTTACGGCGCTTATGTAACACATAATCATCATCATCATCATACCAGCCGTAGGACGTCCACTGTTGGAGCCTTCCCCCATAGACCTCCAGTTGCTTCGGTTGGAAGCGCCCTACATCCAGTGAGCCTGCGGCGTTAACCTGGTCATCCGTCCATCTCGTTGGTGGCCGTTCTACGCTATATCACACACGTAAAATCAAAAACGTTTACTGTGTAAGTAGGCCGCAATAGGCTCTTTTGCATCATCATCATCATCATCATGTCAGCCGAAAGACGTCCACTGCTGGACATAGGCCTCCCCCAAGGCTCTCCACTCAGACCGGTCTTGTGCTTTTCGCATCCACCGCGATCCCGCGATCTTAACCAGGTCGTCGCTCCATCTTGTTGGAGGTGGGCTCTTTTGCATATCACTGTTTTATACCAGCGCTTTAAGACCATCATTTCATTACCAAGAATGCGTCGCAAGAAACTTACCTACTAGTTTTTTTTTTTTTTTCAAATCTAAAATTACATTTTCTTCTCACTATTCGAACTAACGAAACAAAGTAAATTAGAATTTCTGTCTGTCCGTCATTACCTTTTCACATTTAAACCGCCGCTGCGCTGAACCGATTGAGATAAAATTTGGTATGGAGATACTTTGAGACCCTGGGAAGGATATGGGATAGTGTTTATCCTGAAAAATTGCGTAGTTCCTGCGGGATAGCGATAAACGAATCTTCGGCAAAGTCGCGAGCAAAAGCTAACATTATAAAAACGAGGCCGGTTAGAAAATGCTATAAAGACGATGTAAATAGATATTTCCCACAAGGTCGTTGTGTTACAAAATGTTTAGGAGTTTCAATTAAAATAAGGCTGTTTCAGACATATTTGATATCGAAGCATTAATAAGGATCAGTTTACTATTATGAATCCGAAAGTCTGTCTGTCTATCGCCCCTTTAAACCGTGGAACCGATGTATATGAAATTTGGTATTGAGATAATTTGAGACCCTCGGTGGGTGAATATTCGAGCGATTCAACCGGATATAAATAACTAATAAATAAATCATAATACTATATCGATACCGGAAATCTCAAATGGCGTAAAGGACAAAAATGCGAAAATGAGTTTTAAGTACCATCGTATACAGCTTTTTTTTCTCTATCGAATGGTATATTCGAAGCAACGCTACGATTAAAAAATTGACCTTTACCGCTTTCATTTTGGACAACTTATTCAAGATTATTTATGAAAAAAATGATTTAAAGGACATTTTATAAACTTTGCTTGGACGTAAACCTTTATTTACATAGTGTATCTGGGTGTAAAGAGATTTCTCTGTTTTGATGTCCTTTACTACCTAGTTTACTTTTGACGTAATTTATATGCTACTTACGTGTGTCCATTAAGACCTCAAAGACTGTTACAACTCATAAAAAATATGGGAGTAAATAATTAAAATGACTAAAATGATGTCCTTAAATGACTTTACAACCCAAGCTAATATGGGAATAAATAATTAAAATGACTAAAATTATGTCCTAAAATGACTTTACAACCCAAGTTTTGTTGCTACTTTGATGATTTTACTCGTAGTTCATATTAGATACTGTGTGAGACAGAGTACGCTATATATAAATTATAACGTAATAATAGATCGCAATAATATATCAGAGACATCATACGACGTGTAGCGGTGTACGTAGGGCACGAGCGGGGAGCGTGGCGGCGCGGGGTAAGGGCTAGCTAAGCGAACAAACGTAAACAAACAGGTTCATACCGTCCACCTGCGCCGCCGCCGCTCCGCGCGATTTTTTTATGCAGTTTTGCTGTGTTTTTTACGTTATTCTGTGGCTGTTACTAAGTTAACTTTGTGACAAGTAGTCTACACAATGCCGAACCAAAAAAATCTACTAACTACTTATGTGCGATTTTAAAAGTTTTCTTAAGATTTGATTAAGTATTAATTATATTTGAGACGGTCACCTTAAGTATGTCATCCAAAAGTTTACTTTGATTATAATTTTAGTTCATCTAAAATACTTGTATATTAAACAACAAGAGAATAGCGAATAACAGAGCTAAATACAATTTTTTAAGTAGAAGGAGACATTGATAAAATACTTAAATATTTCATGATAATGGAAAAAATATTATTATAACTGAAATACTTACTGATATAAAAAGAAGAAATTAAAATTAAGAGATCGATACCTCTTGTACTTAAGTTTCTATTTAATATTAAAGGTCTTGTTTATTTAGTTGTTTGAAAAAATTATAAGATGTTGATTTTTGACTGATAATTATGCTACAAAAATATTTTTGATGCAGGTATAATGGTCTGTTTTTGCTAAACCATACACACAATTTTGTAAATTATTTTCTTACCTATTGAATTTTTCATTATTTTCATTACTCACTATGTTGTTGTAAAGATTCGCTACAGTGTTTCATATTTGATTATGAATAGATTACTTATTATATTAAGTTTTGTTTTTAAAATGCATGTAAATAGGTGGTTAAATTAAACTAAATACTTATACTATTTTCCAAGTGGAAAAAAAAATTAATAATTATATCTTTTATGGCGGAAAAATTATAATTAGAACTAAAGTACTTGTAAAAATAAAGCAAACTAAAGTTAAACTACCTACAAAGTGTCATATAGATGTTACTTTTCCATTTTGAAAGGGGTTAAAGAAAGAAAGAAAGAAAATACATTTATTTAACGCCATAAATAAAAACAGAACAAATACAAGACATAGGTACATGACGCTAAACAGGTCCCCACTCAGCATAATGCCACGGCAAGCCGTGACGCTGATATTCAGTGAGAAACTTATCTAGAAACTAACTTAAAACTAAACTAAACTTAAAATAAAAAAAAATAAAAAAATGTCGTGTCGTGCAACACGGCCCTACGTGTTTAGATATTTTACTTAAGAAACTTTATAATAAATATTGATTATTAACTACAAAACTAAAATTTGATGTGTGATTACAGGTATAAGGCCTATTTTTGGTAAACTAAAAAACAGTTTTGCACTTAGAATAATAAAAATCTTACAGTAATGAATAAAAGTGTTGCATTTTTTCCATGAATTACAACCCATTTTAATTATTTCAATCTAAATTTGTGACATTTCATGTTCTTTATACCCCGTTTTCTGTCGTTTTCCTTCTCTTACGACAGTAATAATGCCCTTTTATTTTGCTAAAGGGACCTGTACGACTGAAGGTTATATTTTGAAAGTCACGTTATCAACAGGCGTAAAGAACACAACATCTAAAATTGGGGGTAGTAAAAGACATTATCTCCGTAAATATGCTTTTTCCAATAAAAATTATAATGCTATCTGATAGAAGAGATAAAAAAAACTATAATCTCCCTTAACATTATTTTTATGCAATAATAAACAGATGAGTTATAATTTTTTTTTCAAAAAAGTGAACGTTTTTTGCTTGTACTGTAAAGTCTTAAAATGTCCTTTACGCCAATTGAGATTTCCGGTATCGATATATTATAATAAATGTATTTTCTTTCTTTCTTTCTTTCTTTCTATGTAGTTAGTGTTTAGTTTTGTAACTAAGGTGCATACATCCCTGTATTATCAATATTATTTTTATTGTGATTTTTCCTTTAATTGTATACTGTATTTTTTAAGTATTTTATTTGTAATTATTTTATTATGAAAAAATGACTTTCTGCCAAGTTTCTTGCGGCGCATTCTTCTTGGCAATGATGGTCTTTTCGAACGCGCTGGTAGTTTAAAAAAGTGACGTGTAAAATTGCAAATTGCGGCCTATTTACCGAATAAACTATTTGAATTTGGTCAGTTAATGTCATTACCATCCCACGTTTATTAGTACAAGCACAACAGTAGGAAAACTTGCAAAAACGTTGATCACGCTAATTAGATTTAATTAAATTAGGATCGGTATTGTTGACGTGTAGCGTATGTGTATGGAACCCTAATATTAAAAGTTAATAATCTGACGACCAGGTGCCCTAGTGGTTAGAGAACCTGACTATGAAGCTTGAAGTTCTGGGTTCGATTCCCGTGTCGGGGCAGATATTTGTAAGAAAAATACGAACGTTTGTTCTTGGGTCTTGGGTGTTTAATATGCATTTAAGTATGTATGTATCTATATAATTATATTTATCCGTTGCTTAGTACCCACAACAGAAGCTTTGCTAAGCTTACTTTGGGAGTAGGTCAATTGGTGTGAATTGTCCCATGATATTATATATATAAGTATAAGTATATTATATAATAATATTTACCATGTTCACTACTTTTCTGAATCATTTTTTTACACTATTATCACAAAAACACTAAAATATAACAGTATAAGTATATTACATTGTCCGACATTAAATATACTTCCAACTAACCACTTGGAGACTAAAAAATTATAACACTAAAAAGTTATAAATCAATCCTTTTTTTAGGTAGGTAAATCCTAGACTCATGCACAACTGCACTACAGTACTGGCACGTTTCAACTGGCGATAACCTGAATGGTTTATCATATTGTTTACAGGCAACAACCTTGATGTTTGACAATAGTCAAATTGACACGGTGGCGATTGTCAGCAAAACAACAAATTATCTGCGGGTCAAGGCTCTTGGTGCTTCAGTGAGTAGCGGATTAGCCACATAGCGAGAGCAGCAAATGCAGGCCACGCGTATAGTCAACCAATTTAATTTCTATGCCATTATGGAATCCTAACATTGTAAATAAATTGTTGAATCCCAGTTATCAATAATTTCTGAAGATATGACAGAAAGCGTGAAACTTACTGAACCTTTAAAGTCAAAGTCAGTCTCTTTAATCAATTTAGGCTATAACAAGCACTTATTAACGTCGAAAAAATCTACCACCGGTTCGGAAAAACCTCTGTTGAGAAGAATCCGGCAAGAAACTCAACGAGGTATTGTTTTTTTTTTTAAACTGATTCACAATATTTAATTCTTCCTTCTTTTTTAATGACAGTCTTAATTGATTAATTAGTTTAATTTTGATTTATTTGGCGGAATGCAAGCATGATATCATAAAAGAGGTACTTTTACAAAGTTATTTATTATGCTGTACTTATAAAATCATAATATGTCTAAAAATTTATAAGTTAAGAAAGCTATTTAATTATTATTATTTTCGTTTGTGACATTTAATTTGATTTATTATTATTTTTATTGTTATGTTAAATTTCGTACGCCGACAGGCACATCATAGTTGTTCTATTTACCTATTTATCACCTAATTGTATTTACCTATGTTGACGAAATAAATGAATTTGAATTTATTTTTAATTTTTCGCATTGACGCGGAGCCTTAAAACGTTTATTAATTCATTGTATTTTAACTATAAATAACAGTACTTTATATCATAGAAAAAGAAAATTAGAGTATGTCCAGGTTTTCCTCCTTTTCTTGGGCTATTTACCTTAGTGTGGGGTATCCTTAGGCAGGTCTTTAAAAACCATTATAACTTTGTATGCGAAATGTTCAAATAAGCCTAACTGTTGACACAGATGGTAAAACAACTATATCCCAGTAATACTATAAATGGAAAATTTTTGTTGAATGTTTGTTTGTCACTTAACCTTAACCATGTTTAAACCAATGAACCAATTTAGATTAAATTCAGTACAAAGATAGTATGAGTCCCGGAGAAAGACAGGATAGTTTTTATCTGGGAAAATTGGACAGTTCCCACGGGATAGCGATAACCAAATTCTACACGGACGGAATCGCGGGTAATGGCTAGTATTAAAATAAGGTACGCAAGGATTTTTCTTAACATCTACAGAACCCTATTATACCTACCTACAGTTTTTTAGTGTTAAAATCAGAAAGCAAATTAATAAGGCAGGTGGGCAGCAGCACTCTCTCATACAAAATTTTTTAAAACTATGAATGTTGCTACATACACCCTTACCCTACATGTTTGTACTAGTTAGAATTAAGAACCTCTTTTTAATGCCACTGTGAGATAGGGATCAGTCAGGTCAATTATATTTATTTAAAAAAAATAGATGAACATGAATGAATACCAACTATGAATTCCAGCACTTATGTGGATTTGGGTCAATCAACTTTTTCTTGCCACTCCTTGCTATAGTTACGGTCTCCTGAGTCACTCTTTAAACCTTAAGTTTATAGCATTAAAATTTATCAAACATGCATTTTTGTGGTAGTTTTAAGCCCCTTCCATTACTGGTCATCTAATAAGAATGTTGGTATAATGTGACACATTTCTTCTATTAAACTGTACTACTTTTGTCCCCTGGCTGACGGGACAGAATAACAGCCAGGAATAGTTGATCCACCCATTTGCACTATCCCCAGAACATATTATGATTTTTGACACAAGATGATTTTGACTTCCGCCTTGCCCATGAGGTATCATAGCAATTCATATTAAGGTCCTACCTTCTCCGATAGATCTGCTGGAAGGTGGGCTCCGTCCAAACCGTGACCGCAGTTTGCTGATGAGCCCCTGTGGCGCAGGCGCATAGTTGGTGCTTGGGGCCAAAGGGTTCAGTGTTTCCGCCATCTCAGGTGGCTTCGTCCCTGGAAGTAATTTAGCTTTTGTTATGGGTTGGATCTGTTTTGTTTATATGAGTAACATACACATGTTTATATTTTTTTCTATGTGACTACAGAAAAAAAAAGTTGACTTTTTTTTAAATTTGAATGAATCCATAGAGGTCTGGAATTAAAAGTCAAGAGAAACTGAACCAGTGATAGCTATTGCTAATATTGATCTAAATAAAGGTGAAAAAGTACTTACTCAGTTGTATATCTTCCATTACATTTAATTATACAAACAAATCTTATAACTACAATACAAACAATCAAAGTATTCTTGTATTGCAGTATTAGCAGGCATTAGAAACCAAACCAACAAAACTACAAAGAAAAAAAAAGAAAAAAAATAGGGCAAGGAATTCAAAGAATGTATAAGACATAAATATCTCTGACAATAATAGGTATTTACATCGGACCCAGTTATTCTTTCCTATACGTAATCTTGTCTAAGACCTAATTACGAAATGAGATCATCACAACACATCAAACACAATTCTAACACAAAACAAAAAGAATCACTGCTTAATTGCTAACATACTCTAAGCCAAGTAACTTAATTTTGCATTCAATTAGCAGCGTGAGACAACAATTCTAAATTCGCTATAGTTAGAATGAGTCGAAAGAACAAAAGTAATACTTACAGTTTTCTTCAGTAATGAAGCGTCAGATATTATTTCAGCCGTTAAGCATGCCTATAACGGCAGATTGAGTTCATAGCTTTGTTTTGTAGTGTAAATATTGAATGTTATCTTTTCCAGAACACTGATACATACGAAAACACGAATTGGATTGAAACAAAACGATACAAAAGTCGAGATTTTGACAGCAAGTCAGGAAATAAAATAATCTGAGTGCGTTTGAGTAGCCTACAATAATTTCTACATTTGGGTGGATTCACGTACTTTTGTTTTTTCGATTTAATTTGTAATTTTTTTTTAAATGGCTTGTTACCCATTTTCTTTTGATTAATTTGACAGATAATCATTGCTGAAGTTGTGTAATAAATGTTTCACACATTTTTTTTCAATATTTTATTAGATATGAGCAATCGAAAATAATCGACACTGCGGGGAATGACGAACTGATGTATGGAATGATGAATGTATTGAAGGGAATGACTAACAGTTGGAGGGAATGACTATTGAAAATAAAACTACCACCGAAATTGATTAGGTTTTGGTATTTCTATTAGATCACAGTTTTGATCGACTCAGAATAACCTACGGTAAAAAACTACGTAGTTAATTCCATAATGAAGACGAACTTATCGTTAATAACAATGATCTTTCATAAGTACCTATCTACTAAGAAAATAACGATTGAGATCTAGCAAGTCTTTCACAATGAGGACGTAAATCTTATACTAATTGGTATATTATACTAAGTGTTTTATATGGGTGCTCCTTATTTCACATAACATTAATTGTCCTAATATGCATTCGCATAACAAATTTCGCATAACATAATTGTGCATAACAGCAAACTTGCATAATTATAAAGAAGCATAACACTTATTTAGCATAATAATGAATACGCGTAATTGAAATGTGTATAACATTTATTAACTATAACTTTAACTGTAATAAAATGAATTCCCATAATTTTATCAAGCGAGTGAATTTGCTTGGACAGGGCAAAACCGACTCAGTTAGTTTAGGTTCAGAAGACTAAGGCGGGAACGAAGCGTAGCGTATAGGTATTTTTTATAATAATAGATATTTTCACATAGAAGTTCTTTTATACAATAAACATTTTATGTTTATGATGTTTAATACTTATGCGAAGTAATGTTATGCTAATTAAATTTAAGCCAAGTTATCGTTATGCCAATCCACATTATGCGTATTTAGTTATGCGAATTATTATAGACCCGTTTTGTACAGCTGATGAATTCGCTAATTAATTTATACACTTTTTTTAACATTTTTTGTTCTTTTTTTAGGGTTCCGGAGCCAAAATGGCAAAAACGGAACCCTTGTAGTTTCGCCATGTCTATCTGTCTGTCTGTCTGTCTGTCCGTCCGCGGCTTTGCTCAGGGACTATCAATGCTAGAAAGCTGTAATTTTGCACGGATATATAGGTAAACTATGCCGACAAAATAGTATAATTATAAATTCAAAAACATTTTTATAGGGTCCCTCCCATTATCTATATGTAAATATACTAACATAGTTGTAAGATTTAATATTACTAACCATCTATGGGCACTGTGTTTGAAATAAATGGATTATTATTATTATTATTATTATAGACGCACAGTGGCGGTGATTTTTTTTTCTCATCCAACCCTTTAGTGTGGGGTATCGTTGGATAGGTATTTTAAAACAATTAGGGGTTTGCTAAAACGATTTTTCGGTTCAGTAATTTGTTTGCGAAATATTCTACTTTAAAGTGCAAATTTTCATTAAAATCGAGCGTCCCCCCCCCCCTCTAAAATCTAAACCGTTGGGTGGAAAAATTTGAAAAAATTCAGGATGGTAGTCTAGTCAATATATCAACCTTCCAAGGAAAACTATAACGGCTAAGTTTGCTTGAGAATTATTAGTAGTTTATGAGTAAATAGCAGCGTAAGGTATAAAATATACCTAATTTTAGAAGATTCCGTAAAAAATACGAAAAAATATTAGTTAATTTTTTCGTAATCGACATTTTCGTGTCCGACACGCTCTTAGCCGGTTTTTCTTCGATAATATTATATTTCCAGTAATCTTAGCAATCCGCGATGTTGATTGAGTATATGGCTGGTTATTTCGTTAGCGTGAAGCTGGTGTTGAGAATCTATCACGGATTGGACCATTTTCTGTTATCCTAAATGGTTGTCATGCTCACACACATTTACCAATTCACATTTCTTAGTAACATATAAAGACTTTCATCATTCCCTCCAACAAGTGGTCATTCCCTTCTTACACTGAAAGAGTGGAATGATGATACGGGGAATGACGAAATCAAGAACAATTCGCAATTTCTCGGAAACGGTTCACTTTTTTTTTATCTGTAGGTTATACGTGTTATAAAACAGTACTACAACCAGAAAACATTTATTTACATGAAAACATGAAAAAATTAGTATTTATCTCGTAAATAAGAATATCGTGGAATGACGCTAAAACTGGACACAATGATTTTCCCACCCGACTTTGTTTTTTCCTCACCTGGAGTCAAATGGCATGCGCTTGCGATGTTGCTCACGTGAAATTGGAAACTGAGAGGGTGTGGGAGGGCGTGTTTACGCAGCCGTGTTATTAACCGACTCAACAAAAACGTCGTGTAGCGTCATCAACCGGGGAATGATGGTCGACTCTGTAATAAATTTTATAGTGTACCGAGGCTATGCCAAATAGTTGTTTTAGATTAATGAAATTTCTGTACTGGTCTTTCCTCAATATAACCATGTTTCTAAAATAAACAAAAACGGGATACACGTACACTTTTTTCATGAGTACATCACCAAAGTCGAAAAGGTGGATTTGAACCATGACGGGGAATGACGAAATATATGTTTTTTCGGGCTTTTTTCATGGTTATTCAAATAGTATTACTTTATATACGAGGGTTCCATTTAGGTCTATGGACAAGTAATGTCATGTCAAAAAACTATTTGAAAATATTTAAGTTAGAATTTTTTATGGGCGAGAACAACGATTTTTTTGATTTACGTGAATTCACCCATTTACTAAAGAAACCACGAAATCACGTTTGGTACTTTTTATACAAATACACCTCTCAAATATTGATTATAATCTAATCAATTCGTAACAAACAATCCCATATTTGTAGCTTATTTTTAATAAGAGTTGTATCAAAAATACTTTTTGCAACTATAATTTAATGTCTACTTGAACGTTTCTTTCCTGTGGCATGTCACTGTCACATCTTGAGTCGTTTTTGCTTAGTTAACCGAATTTCACGAGTGTTTCCAGTAGGTATGTCAAAGAATAAGGCGTTTTTTGTCTCCTCTAGTATACTTATTTTTTATCAATACTTTTTTATAAGTTTGACGTCTATGTTGATTGTGGAACTCTGAAAAGGAAGGACGGATTTTGATGTAGTTATTTTACGTTAGTTTCCTTATGGTGATTCTAGCTAATTTCATTAGGATGGGTTCTGAGTGCATGTGGCAAAGCAGACAAGAAGCTTAGACCCATTAAATTGAGTCTAGCCAACTACTCTAATAAATTTTACTAGTAAACTAATGATGTTTAAATTATTTGGATGAAACAGGAAAATGAACAACACAAAAGTTTTGACTTCAATCAGAAATTTTATTCCATTAGCATAAACATAGTTGTTTCAAGACATAAGTTACAGAATTCACAGGTAATCCATACCAATTTGTACCATTTTTAACACACTTGCATGTTGCTTGGATGTAGAAGAAACCTAGTATTTGGAAAGTTTTTAATTATAAAATCTTACAATTAGCTTAAATTTAAGTTGGAATTTTAACTATATTCTGTCTAAGGACTCGAGCATAATGATGCTGTTGCCTCGGATGACCTGAAAAAAAAAACAACTTGTTAATTCTCACAGTTTTAACTTGTACAGTCAGCTGCAGAGAAAGGGTAACCCCCTGTAATGGCGGTAGAATGGATACCGCCATTATAGGGGGGTACCTTTTCTCTGCAGCTGACTGTACATGGTTCGGGTTATCAACTACAGGCCACACCCTGAGTAACCATTATTATACAATAAATGCAATAATTACTATAGGAATAATAATTATTGCATTTATTGTTGAATTTTCAGACAAGTTCATACTAAAAAGTAGGTCTTGTGCTTGTGACGCAGTTGTAATTTAGCTAACAGAATAGTATTATTCTTATTCAGTATTTAAATCAAAATACAGTAGGGCCTCGATAATCCGAACTTAAAAAAAACAACCCCTGTTCGGACTCACGGAGCGTTCGGATTATAGCATGTTAGAAATAAAACATCGATAATCCGAACTAGCGTTCGGATTATAGTATGTCTCCATCTTTTACGCTGTCTAATATAGCACACTTTTCAGCAATCGTCAAAGTTTTATGTTTACGTTTAGGTGTAGGAATCATATTTATAACCTCAAATAACACGTGGCACGCAATGCACACTGTAATTTTGCAAAGACTAATGACAAACCACAAACAAATCAAAGCTCAGGTGTTACGGCGGGGGTGGAAGGGGACAGGGTCAGCAGTTCGGATTACAGCGACGTTCGGATTAGCCTGTGTACGGATTTTCGAGGCCCTACTGTACTGCAATAAACTTAAACCAATTACTACATAATTTTACTATCACACTTTCACATAGTTACTCTGTGTTCCTTTATATACATAATAACCGGATATAAATGAAGTTTCATAATTAAGATAGTATGCGACCCTTGGAATGACTTAAAATATATTCAGCGACACAAAATTCAGCCTATTCTTCATACAAAATTACCTATTCTGCATACATTTGAGGGCCAGATTTTTTGCTGCTCAGTATAGTTTTTATCTAGATAATGGTGTAATTCCATCATGACAGTAATAAACAAAGCCTTTCCAGATTAAGTGGTCAGCAACAAGTAGTCATCTATGTACGTACCACCATGCCAATGTTATTCCTCTGCCCGTCCTTACACTCCTCAACCGACTCATCAAGCACCAGGTTCATGAAGGGATCAAACCCTCGGAGCACACCAGTGACTGCACGGCCTGCATTCAGCTTGATGGAGAGCTTCTTGTCCATGAACCTTGGAAACGGAAATAATGCTATATAATTACCAGAGTTTAGTTATGTTATATTTAGGGAAGCGGAAGCTGAAATGGGCGTAGGCCGGCCACGTGTGCCGACGACACGACGAACGGTGGAGTGCGCGCGTTTTGGAGTGGAGACCCTGGCTACGCAAAAGAAATGTGGGCAGACCGCCTGCTCGATGGTCTGATGACATTGTGGAGACAGTAGGACCGGTCTGGAAGAGAGACAGATAGTCGATATGGAAGGAGAATGGTTGGAGAGGTGTATGCCCAACGTTGGGCAAAAATATGCTATAGAAGAAGAGAAATCTAGGGAAACAAGGAAGAACCTAGGTCACTTGATGGTTGCGAGATTCATGTGCACCTTCAATGCGGGGGATTGTAAATGCATTGCTAGCCTAGATGGCTATGATGGAATACTTCATGAGCCAGTAACATTCGGCTATCTTACTTTCTATACTGAACACAGCAGTTTAATTAAAACTATACACTGACTATACGGAGTACTGCGAACGGAAAGTAAGGCCAGTTTGGAATTACGCTTCGTCATGTGCATACAGGTATACGCATAAAATGCCTCCTAGATCTTAACCAATCAAAATATCAAGGAGTTTTTCCCGGCCTCACTTGGTTGTTCACTGAACTGTCATTGTTATTTGGTCCCAGGAACAAATATTGCACTCCGTAGGCCTGTGATCTCACTTGTAAGGGATTAGAAGCGAGAAAATAATAAATTAACATTTGTTAGGTTACCATGAAGTGTGGGACGCTAACGTCAAATCATGAAAATACACGATAAATACACAGATTTTACTCACTTTTTCAATTCTGGGGGATGAGCCTTCGACATTTTACTATTTTTTTGGTTGTATAACTACTTAAAACTCCTAATTATTCTCCTAAAAAGAGAATTGCTAAAAGCGATCTCGCACAACAAACCGGGAAATTTAATTAAGTATTACCAGTTTAAAATTTAGTTACTACCACAATCCAAAAGCCATGTGTAAAATTCCTGTAATAAACGAAACAATATTTCTTTTTTATGTCTATTGCGATTTAAAAAAATCCACTAATTGGAAAACGCAGTAATTACTTATTGTTATTTTTATTTACTTTCTCTTTAAACGTGAAAATACATTTTTTATAATATTTTACTGGTCATACTAAAATTACATTCACATTCAGATACTACATATTATATTTTGGATCTCCATTTTTATAGAGGCCTAAAATATTGTTATCCTTAGGTAAAATGAGTAAAAACAGTTTTATGAAAAAATGTCATAATAAAATTTATGAAAAATACTTCTTCTATTTTATTTTAGTCGGAAACTAACTTGACAATTTTAGTCGCGTTGCAGTAAATGATGTACCTAAATGTAGTTTCAGAACGGTCTTTCATTCAGGTGCTCTTAATGTTACCTCCAATAAAAATATATTGCAGAATTTAAAATTGTGGTCCTTCGAACAAAGAAAAATAGTACAGAAAATGTGTCTCGTGACCTAAATTATAACTGAGACCTTATAAAATTGCAACAATGAATGGAATGATCATTCCTGTACATGAACACTTTTGACAAAATGATATTGCTACTGTGAAAAAGATATCTTATCGATTACACAACTTATTTCTAGAGCAACTGGCCTACATACCGCTTCCATACAAATTAGCTACGCCGAATTTGTCAGGATAGTAGTCACACGTCACAACACAATCCAAAAACAAACCATGTGGTAAATATACATAACTATATAGAATACAATAGCAACAAGTAGACAGACAGCAGCTGGGACGATGCTGATTGTGAGGTATCTCTGTAAACAGCGACTTTCTATTTCCTAAACGATGACTTTTAAGTGATTTTATGTAATATCAGTTCATAGTGGAAGTTTGTGTTTGTGATTTCGCGTAAAATGGATGAATCCGGAATCGATATGGGGTTCGATCTCGTCTCTCTTTTGACAAATGATTATAATGATCAAAAGATTTTGGACGAGATGACAGCAGCCCAGCAACACCAGGATTTCATGTTTTACGAGTTGAAGTCGAAAGCCGTGCCCATCACAGAAAGGTCAGTCTCTTATGCGATTCTAATAAGAAATGTCAATTTGTTAAGTTGATAAAGTTTGCACAAGCGAATATTTTTGGCAGTCTTAGAATGAGGAACAATTTCACCCAAGTCAGCGTCCGCGACCCTGAAACCTGGACTTGGCAAGCCACCCGGTTTCTTCTATTTGTTTATCTCCACTTTGCATATTGCTATAGATATTCGCGTGTCTGAAAACAAACATCGAATACTTATTATAAATATTTAAGTTGAGATAATCAATCTTTTTACTGCATTCTTAAGGAAGAAGACCCTAAATAAATTATTAGTAAGTATTCATCGGTTTAACAAAGTAAAATTTATAGTTATATTTTTTCGATTTTAATCGGGTAACATTACTTGTTTATTGTTTTGCTCGAGTTTCCCGCCATTTTCCTTAACGTTTTCGTTTTACGACGGCCATTGCTGTAAAAAGGTGATCGTAAAAAGTATTTGATTTATTTCGGATTTTGTTTGTTTTTGAGAAGAATATAAATAACTTCAGTTCCACGAAGTACCTACCGGTCAGGCGGTGAGCAGTGTTTTAGTGAGGTGTAGCCATTCCTTTCCGAATTGACCTCCTTTTCTCATGCATCACGAGTTCGTTATTTCGTTAGTTAGGGTCAGGTGGTTTCATTTATAATATTGATACTCGTACAGACCTCAGAGCTGGCCAGACCTCTGTATTTAACAATAGGTACCTACTTGAGTGTTACTTTTTTAGCAGATTCATCCACCGTTTTGTTTTTCATAATGCTTTGACCCGGAATAGTTCAAAATTTAAGGCTATTTAATTGTATTTTATCTTATTGCACGTTATTGATAATTATTTCAAAGAAATGAGGCTTTTTTTACAACGCAGGTTTTTTTAATTCCGCGTTCGAAAGGTTTAGCTTGTCAGGTGTCTCTATTAAACTATCAAAAATATCTAGGTACTTACTTAATTATAAAGACAATCTGTGTAAACTAACAAAATTTCCGCTAAATTTTACACAGTTATTATTTTTAAGTAGGTACGTGTTATTTATAAAACTGTTACTGGTCTCTCCGACGTTTTAATGTAATTTTGCTGTACTTACCTACATTAATTGTCCTAGGTACAACTAAAATCAAAAACATATATATATTAGTATTTAATCAAAAAATCATTCCTTCGATTCCAGCAACCCGAGTGGCATGAAATGCTCTTCAGAAAGCATAAGAATAAAAGGCATGAGAATGTATAGGTACCTACCTATACTAATGTATTTGCCAATTTTAAAAATGATTAATAACATACTCAAGTAGGTAAGGCAAATAAGAGGTATAATGAATGTCTTTAAATAGTGATAATAACAGATGAGATCCGATTTGTTAAAAAAATGGCCTCTGACCTAGCCTATCTACGGAAAGGGATAGAAATAGAACGCAATCATTATTTTTCTATGACACCGGTCAATCTGATTCAATAAAATGAGATGCGAAATGCCGTTGAGGCCGATTTCCGATGAGGGTTTCTGAAGGGCTATAGGTACGATATTCGAAAATCGAAGTTCGCGGGACATCAGTGTCAAGCGTCAGCGGGACGGTACGAAACCTACGAACTTCGATTTTCGAATTTCGTAAGAGCCTCTCTGTTATAGGCTGTATAGTGCGACAAAGAACTTTGAACGTGGGTGACGACTGCACGAGGGCGCTTTATTTTATTATTATTATTAATTCATTATTATTGTTGATGAGTTTCCGATCACACGCTCATGGAGCTGAATTCAACGTAAGGCTGTTGGCAGCAGCCATTATAATATAATGTAAATAAATGAGATTGGTACAACTATGTACTTTCGCACTTTTTAATATCTTTTTTTTTGTTGTGCTATGCTACTTTGTCACGAATAAGTGATTTTTCTTTCTTTCTTTCTTTATTTCTTTCTTTCTATGGAGGTCAGGTCATACTCGTGTGAAGATTTGCTAGCGGTCGGTCCTACAGAAATGACATAGGTTTTTTTTTTTTTTTCAGTAGCCTATATTATAGTGTCCCACTGCTGGGCAAAGGCCTCCCCTCTTGACCTCCATAAACCCCGTTCTGATGCTATGTCAGGACAGTCTTTTACGTACGTGTTCAAATCGTCCCGCCATCTTCTCGGTCTGCATCGACGTCGCTAGCCGTTCTCGGCACCCATACCTATCAAGTGACTATCTGAGCCCATTTTTTGTGCTTGCATGGGACAGATGTGTCCAGCCCAGTCCGATGTTAGCTTGGCAGTCTTTTCCCAACGTCAAATGCGTGCTTGTGAGCGCAGCGTGGTGTTCCGGATTATTGGAAACCAGGAAATTACAGCATGGAATGGACTGTGGGGTTGGGGTGTTCTGGATAGGATTAGGGCCGTGTCTATGTAGTGTGATAAGATAACGGACGCCGGACACACCTACCATTCATACCATTGCAATCATGTATTGAACTTTTGATAGGCGATTCGCCATTTACTAATTGGGCTTCCAAACTATAGTTAACTATAGTTTGGAAGCCCAATTGCCCGCCCGATGGCATCATTCGAGATTCGAGGTGCTGAACTTTTGAGAGTTGAACTTTTGAGTGTCAACTCGTCACTTACGGAAACACGACCATCTTTTGGGAATTTATCTCTGGCGTTCCACTCCAGGCGGCCAATTCATTTCATTTGAATTTTGAAATTCGAAAATCGAAGTTCGTATCGTACCGTCCCGCTGACGCTTATGTTATAACACGAGAGTACCTAAGAGGGACTGTACGATACGAATTTCGGTTTTCGAATTTCGCTGTAGAACCCCTGATCCAGTGCTTCGAAAAGAGCAATTCGAAACGGCTCTTAACGATTTCGATGAATTTTGCTGTGAGAGTGTTTTTGGGGCCGGCCAATAGACCTAGCCTGGTCCTCTGGAAAAACACATCTTCACTTCATCATCACTCAGGATCTTCAGGCAACTTCAAAATCGTATTCGCTGACAAAATTGCCGTCTGCCGTTTAGCGTGTTAATCAATCCGAAGTGCTTGAATGTGTAGTGTATTTTTAATGTTGTTTGCTCGACATTGGACACACGCGTGCAATGACACGTGTAACCTATATTAATTAATGCAACATTTACGTAAGTGTGCACGTATATAGATCTATGTAGTAAGGGAAGTTGTATGGAATTCCTGAAACTATTTCACTTTTTACTTTGTTTGCGGAAAGTTTCACTACACTGGCTGCGGCACGCGATTTAAGCTTCATTTAGACCATGCACAAGTTACATGCAAGTTGTATTACATCGCAGACTATTGAGGGACAATGAATTCAGTGATCAAACAAATACCGCAATGTAGTAAAACTTGCATGCAAGTTCTCGCATAGTCTAAATGGGGCTTGCGTTAGTTCAAATCTGGTGCATACAAACTATTATAATGGCGCTTTGTGTTTTATTATAGTATGATTAAGAAACATTTGTATGCCAGAAATGACTGGATGACTGTGCTTTATATTTATAAGTATCTCAAACACCTTGTTGTCCGCTAGTACGTCTTAGAAAAAAATGTTTTGTCACTATTCAGCGACAACTACAATTTTTCCGGGTATAAACTTTCCTATATGGGGAGGCCTATGTCCAACAGTGGACGTCCTACGGCTGAGATGATGATGATGATGAAACTTTCCTATTGGTTCCAGGGTCTAAAATTTCTAGACCTTCTGCTGTATATCCGCATTTAATAGTGCGAGTCTGGACCACCCACGACCCTCTGCTATCAATTCCGAACTCAAAAGTCCGAGTCCGGGCCGCCTACCATACCCATTGCTATAAATTTAGAACTCAAAAATGCGAGGCTGGGCCACCCACGACCCTCTGCTAAAAATTCTTACTTCAAAACTGCGAGTACTGGCCACCCACGACCTTCTGCTAAAAATTCTGAACTCAAAAGTGCGAGTCCGGCCCCCATCACCCTCTGCTATAAGAGCATATTTCACGATCTTAATAATGCGAGTCTGGGCAACCCAAGACCTTCTGCTGTTAATTGACAACATTTCATTTTATAAACTCTTCAAAATGAATATATGATTTGAAAGCATATTGCCTCCTGAACACTATACTATATTTATAAAAAATTTATATAGCTTAATAAAATAGTTAAAAAATAAATAAAAATATGGTCTAATTTTACTCATTCTACGAAATAGTTAACTGATAGCCTTTACCTTATGAAACAGAAAAAAAAAGCTCTGCTGTCACAAATTTGAATTTGACATTGAGGTAATACAGTCTTTACCGGGCCGGCTAACACCGACATGTAAATACCGGCCCTGTTTTTCGTGTACTCGCCCATAGAAGCTCCTGTCAGTTTGTATGGGCGTGTACACAAAAAACAGGGCCGGTATTTACATGTCGGTAAAAACATGCCGGTAAAGACTGTCACCCGATGTTAACGTCTGCAACTGTAACGACTGTATTTCGATAAGTAAAATAAAATAAAAAATATATATTATAGGGATTTATTGCCTACTATGGAGAAACCCACATGGATCGACGAGGTGTATATTCCTCCTAAGTACACCAAGTATTGTTTCGTGCCAAGTTGTAACAATGACTCTTTGAAGAAACCGGACAAACATTTCTTCCATGTACCGTATAAAAATAAAGCGGAGTGGTGTCGAGCAGTAGGGAAAGAAGTAATTCCAAAGAGACCACTAGTCATCTGTGAAGACCACCTTGATGTAAGTTTTCGTATTGACATGATAAGACATTGTCACTTTTACCTGTTTATTAAATACTTACACTTATTCTTCAGCACAAAGATAATAATATATAGTGATGTATTTTTGAATTTACAGTTGGAGTATGACCTGGAAAATTACGAGTCATGGATAATTTCTAAAGGTAAAGCCAAACTGAGGCCTAATGTGCCAGTTTTAAAAAAAATATTAAAACCTACAGAAACTATAACTCAAGATAAACCAGGCTCATCAAGAGTGTCAAAAAATAAACGTGACAGACCTTTTTTTGAAGATGAACCAGAACCATCAAGAGCGTCAAAAGAAAAACGTATAGAACTGTTTTTTGAAACCAAGTCAGTAATGTGCAAACCAAAAACTGCTATAATATCAACACAAATAAGTCCTGCTACGCGAGACTGTGATATTCAATGTAATATTTTACCCATGGGAGCGAAAGCTGCAGACACCCACGAGGGAAGCATTGCATCTCTGCCTGCCGTTAAGGGTAGTACATCCGAAGTGACTGAATCAGAAGCAAGTTATGAACCATCCACTATGACTAGTTCTGCGACACACCCTATAATTTTAAATGGTAGATTGTTTATGTTGAATCTTATAGAAAAAAAGCCTTTCCAATATATTGGAATACCTAAGAAGTTATATTGGGTTATAGACTGTTTATGTAATGCACACAAGGATATTACAAAGCTAGATTGTATTATTACATTATATAAAATAAAAAGTAATGACACGTTTATAAGAATAGGAGATTTGTTTCAAATCTCACAAACTACTTTGTGGCGTAGGTTTGAAAAAGCACTTGCTGTATTGACAGCTTTTTTCAAGCAATTTATTGAATGGCCTAGTGCTAGAGAAATAAAGTATAATTTGCCAGGTGCCTTTACCACTAGTGTAGAGTATGCCAATATTCAAGCCATCATTGATGCCTTTGAAATTGAAATTGAAAAGCCATCAGATCCAGCCAACCAATCCTATACATGGTCTCAATATAAAAATTGTAATACAGTTAAATACTTAATAAGTGCAACCCCTGATGGTTTAATTAATTTCATATCAAAGGGGTACGGTGGAAGAATATCAGATGTGCGTTTAGTAGAAGTATGTGGATTTTTGGATATCATTCCACCTGGCTCATGCATACTATCTGACAGAGGCTTTAAACACTTGGAAACAATCTTACACAAAAAGTCAGTTAAGCTACTACGCCCCCCAAGTGTGTTCAATGACAAAAAAATGTCTAAAGCTGAAGTGATTCAGGCAAAACTCATAGCCAGCTTAAGGGTTCACATTGAGCGAGTTATTAGGAGAGTGAGGGTATTTAAGTTCCTGAAGCCTCACTCTGTAGTCAATAATAAATGTACAGCCTATATTGATAATGCTGTGCTAATTGCTTGTGGTGCAATAAATATACAGTCTCCAATAATAAAAAGGGAATAAATAAATGAATTTAGTACACATGTTTTGATGTTGTAACGTGCAAAATACGCCATCCATCGTGACAGGGTGTCCAGATATCTAGCTATACATCAGATTATGTAATATTCGCAAGGAAACTATGTATCTTTACAAAAATCAAAGGTATTTTCTCAAGATCTATTTTTTTGTAGGCAACTTAAATTAGTTGCACATTTAAAATTCTGAATTTGATTAGGATAGAGACGTGTCCCGCCAGGAAACAATTGACGGATATCTTTCTAGGTCTCTAATACCTAATATTATATATTACATAAAATTACTGTAATTATCTGATGTAGATTTGTTTTTGTGGTGCAAAAACTCAATGTGAGTTAAGGACAAAAGCTTGTACATTTAATTAATATTTTTTGCATGCTGGTATAGTAGACATTCTTATTTTGTTATGTGCATACTTCTGTTTTACAGCTTGCTTGTGTAACATTTTTTGCAGAAGTTATTTTAATAAATAACCATTATTTATATTTAAAATTTGTTTTATTGAAATCACATCAACATGAGAAAGCGCCTTGGGAATATATTTCATTTAATTAAAGTCTCTTTGAATACAGTTAGTTAGTGAATGTAACATGGGCCCTTAAAATCCACATTACAATATTTTTATTTGCCTAACTCTGATGAAACGAGGGTTCATTGGGGTTGTATATAGCTCCTGTAGTAAAGGGAGTGGTTTATGACTGAAGTGAAACTATGTTTCGGATTTGACTTTAACCCTTTGAACACCAAGAACCACCTAGTAAATTTAAAAATGGAAAAGAAAACAATATAATTTTACTATGAACAATAAGTAATTTATTTGTTTAATGCACAAGCCACAACTTTAGGAAATATTATTTGTTTCCACATGTCTTCTGCTGCCTGAACTATATTGTCTACATATGTTTTATCATAGTCTATGAAATATTTATGTATGACCTGGTTGTGTTCAAAATCTGGGTCGGCAACACTAAAAAGACCTTTTGTTAGCTATTTAATGCATTTTTAATAGTCTGTGTTATTTCCAATATTTTTTTTGTAAAGTTATTAAATTATTTAAATTTATTTTATTTTCGTTCTGTTTGATTAAGTAGATAAAAAAAAAAAAAAAAGATTGTACTATGATATTGTAACGTTCGAATTCGAACGGTCAACCGGCAGTTGTCGACTAGCCGTCACAGGCATAGGTTGTTGTTGTTACGAATTAAATTAATAAATCTGTATACTACTTGTTTTTGGAAGTATAATTTTCAACAAGCATCCTGAAAATACGTAAAAGATAATACTTCAGAAGTGGTAAGAACGTTGGAGAAAATTTGCTGGTATGTAACCTCTTTATTATTATTTAAATTATAAGTCACTAATCGGTTTGTAACTATGGTTTGTATATCTACTTACAAAGATGTTAATTATATTACAATTAGTTATAGTGTCGGGAATTAGAAACAAAGTGGATTATGCATTACCTGCCATAATAAACAACGAGCTATAGGTTATATCCACATAGCAGCAGCAGATTAGGTAGTTATAAACAAATCATTGATATCTATCTGCATTTACCATTATCAACTTTACAACTATCATAGCTGACTTGTTTAGCATAAACTTGCTGCATCTCCCTGAAGTGTTTAACGTATTTACATATATGATTATCCGTAAATACGTTGAATATACACAATATGCCATACTCATAAATAAACACGTATTTTTGTAGTGTATTTAAGGTATTACAAACCTTCTAATGTAGGTATCTATGAACAAATAGCTTCAAATCTATTCTTCGACCGGTGGTGATTGCAAAGCATACACAACTACTGGAACGACTGTACCGGTTTTCTCTGTTTCCATTTTTTTTCCTTTGTTTTCATACTTAAGATTAGAATGATTATAACACATGGTAGGGCCGGGCCGGAGGTGTTTGCATAGGGCCCTGGATTTTACAATCGTAAACATTTGAATGGTGACATTTGATGAATACATGTTTTTTTTTATTTTTTTATTATTATTTATTTATTTTCTGGTATTTATGTATACTTTGTAAATTAGACCAATACAAAACATAATTAATTTAAAATTAACAATTGAATTATAAAAGGTTGATAACATCTACTAAGTTAAACTTATGTATAGCTTAATAACAAATATTTTTTCTTTTCTTCTCTTCCGTTTACCTTTCTTCTTATTGTCCTTTCTTTTCCTTCATACATACACTTACTCACTAATTCACTGCTATGCTTCTTCGTGGTCACATACCATAGTCTCCACCCATACCAGATTTCTGACGTACCTACGTCTTAGAAATGTCTTCAGCAGAAGAGTCAGGTTACACTCCACCATTGCCGCGTCTATCGCGTGGTCGTGGGCGAACAAGGGAGTCTCGCAGCAAGGCTCGGGATGAACAGCCCATTCGGAGACGCCGATATGTGACTAGCGTGCGTGATGAACGCCGCCGCCATAAACGACAAACTTACCGTAGCAGATCTCGAAAGCGATACCCATCTCGGGGCTCGAATGGTAGTAGGCACACACGTAGGCCACGTTATTCCCGTCGACGCTATCGCCAATCTACTACCAGTGCATCTGAGAGTTCTATTGATTCTTACAATATTAAAAATACTTACACAAGAAGTAGGAAACGACGGCGTCGTTCCCTTTCTAAAACATCTTCATCTGATAGTTCGCCTTCATCAACTAGTTCTGAAAGATCATCGCGTTCAAAACAACGTACTAGCAAGTATTCAAAACGTAAGAGAAGATCTTATTCACCACCTCGTCGTGATATCGACGTTTTAAGAAAATTATTACGTATGTTTCGTAAGACCGATCACCACTTTGAAGGGGCGCAAAATGTGATACCCGAATTTAACCCGGATGCTAATGAACAATCGGCTATAAATTGGATCCGCAAGGTGAACGAAACTGCTAAAATTTATAAATGGAATGATAAACAAATCATTTTTTACGCCATTCCAAAATTAGCAGGTCATGCAAAGAAATGGTACCAGGGACTTAGTACGTTAAACCTAACCTGGCGTGAATGGCAAAAGAAAATTATTAAGACTTTCCCCGATGACCGGAACTATGCTGACCGCTTATATGAAATGTTAGAAAGAAGGAGCAGAAGAGAGGAATCCTTAGAAGACTACTACCATGATAAAGCGAGATTAGTCAAAATGTGTGGAATAAGGGGGCGTAATGCGGTTGACTGTATTGTCAATGGAATTTTTGACAACAACATTCGTTTAAATGCTCAGGGTTCAAGTTTTAGTAGACCATCGCAGCTACTGAAATATCTACGCCGTATATCAAGAAAAAGCAACCTGATTCCCCGTAGATTCAACTTAAACCGAAATGATAATGCTGCAACAACAAGTCGTGATAATACAACCAGTATTCAAAAATCAATAAATAAGCTTCAGGAACGTAATAAAAATATTCAATGTTACAATTGTTTAGAGAACGGACATACATCACGGACATGTACGAAGCCAATTAAACGATGTACGAAGTGTTCTCGTCTTGGACACGATACCCAAAAATGTGAAATCATCCAAAACTTTCGTGAGCAACATGGAAGCAAAAGTAAAGAGAGTAATATGACAAATACTAAAACTGAGCAGACTCAAAATGTTTTAAAAATCTCGTCGGAAAGTCAAACTAATGGCAAGTATTTTAAATCCATTCTCTTAAATGGAGTTAAGCGATCTGCATACATTGATTTTGGTAGTCAATGCACACTTATTCGCAAAATGGTAGCAGATGAAGCTCATCTCGCCATAGTAAAGTCAGGTCTCCCCTTAATTAAGGGATTTGCTTCTGGAAGCATAGTACCGATAGGTAAAACTAATGTTAATGTCGTGGTTGACGCAGTTGAGGCCGATATTGATGCATATATTATAGACGATCATTTGTTAGAAACTGATGTTTTAATCGGGCAATCGTTGACTGAGTTACCTACGGTAGTTGTTTATAAAACAAGTTCTAGTTTGACATTGTATTGCGATGACTCTGAGTTAGAAAAGATTAACTTACATGTTGCCCATGACATAAGATTAGAAGTAGGGTTAAATCATTTGGAAGTACACACACCTAACGAGTATACTGGACCACTTTTTGTGCCCGGAAACATATGTATGAAGCCTAGAAGTGAATATTTAATTTTGCAAGGAGTTTATCAGTTCGAAGCTGGTAAAGGTAAAATTCTTATAATTAATATATGTAATAAATATATTAGTTTCAAAAACGATAAACTTATATCGCGCGTAGTAAAATTACCTGACAAAGACGTATTTTTGCCGACATCTAATTTGTTTGAAGTTAACAAAATCAATTCAAGAGAGACGACAAAACCACCAACATCTACTGAATGCAAACCTCCAATAACGATGGAGATGTTAAATCTAGGACCAGCTATCATTGAAACAGACAAAAATAGATTGCTTCAATTATTAAACAAATTTAGGGATTGTTTTGCTCTCGACTCCAGTGAACTGGGAGTGACACACGTAACCGAGATGAGTATAAGATTAAATGACACTACTCCTGTTTGCTATAAACCGTATAGGCTCCCGTTTAGTGAGCGTGCTAAGGTAAGGGAGATTATCGGAGATCTATTGGCTAATGGTATTATACAGGAATCTCAATCACCTTATGCGAGTCCGATAGTTCTCGTGCGTAAAAAGAATAACGACTACCGCCTTTGCGTCGATTACAGAGCATTGAACAAAAAGACTATCAAGGATAGTTATCCAATGCCTGTAATAGACGATCAATTAGATCGGCTGAGTGGAAAATCTTTATTCACGAGTTTGGATCTCGCATCAGGCTATCATCAGATTCCAGTGGCTGAAAACTCAAGGCACATTACGGGGTTTGTAACCCCTGATGGCCACTACGAGTATACGCGTATGCCTTTTGGCCTTGCCAATGCTCCCGCAGTCTTCCAAAGTATGATAAATAAAGCTCTTGGTACAAAACGATTCGAATTAGCTATACCGTACTTGGATGACTTACTGACTACAGCCAGCACGCCTCAAGAAATGTTTGACAAGCTTGAAGCCATTTAGAGCTCTTACGACAAGCAAACCTTACCTTAAACCTAAAAAAATGTTGCTTCTTCCAGTCCAAAATTGATTATTTGGGCTTTGAAATATCTGAGGATGGGCTTAAACCCGGAAGTAAAAAAATACTGGCCGTATCAGAATTTCCCCGCCCAAATAACGTCCATCAGGTTCGTCAGTTTATTGGACTGGCAAGTTTTTTTAGACGTTTCGTCCCCAATTTCGCAACTATAGCCAGGCCTTTGACGAAACTAACCAAAACTGATGTTGTTTGGACATGGAGCGAAGAACAAGAGACTGCATTCCAAAACATTAAATCTAAACTTGTTTCAAGACCCGTTTTAGCTTTGTACAATGCCGATTATGTTACAGAAGTTCATTGTGACGCCAGTAAAGTGGGCATAGGCGGAATATTATTGCAAAGACCCAATGATGACACACCACTACAGCCAGTGGCTTATTTTAGCCGTCAAACCACACGAGAAGAAGAATTTTGGCACTCATATGAGCTAGAGACAATGGCTGTAGTACTTTCATTAAAGAAATTTAGGGTGTACCTCATAGGCATAGAATTTAAAGTCATCACTGATTGCAATGCTTTACGGTCGACGTTATCGAAACGAGATTTATTACCAAAAGTTGCTAGGTGGTGGCTCATACTACAGGAGTACAACTTCACTATCGAATACAGACCTGGCCAAAATATGCAGCATGTAGATGCGCTCAGCCGCAATCCTGTATTCCCGCCAGAGCAAGAAGAATTGGAAGTCCTTAACATCACAACTAACGACTGGCTCCATACTGTCCAAATGACAGACCCACATTTAAAAGCGGTTAAACAGATTTTGCAGAAAAACGAAAATGACATAAAAGATATATTTAAAAACTATGCGATCCGAGACGATAAAATTTACAGGAAGGTGGGTAATAAATTGAGATGGGTAGTACCTAATTCAGCACGTTGGAAAATATGCCAAATGAATCATGACGAAGCGGGTCACTTTTCTGTTGATAAGACGTTAGAGAAAATTGCAGCTGATTACTGGTTCCCAAAAATGAACCGCTTCGTCAAGAAATACGTGAAAGCATGCATTAATTGTGCTTATAATAAGGAAATGTCGGGAAGGAAAAGTGGGGAGTTACACCCTATTCCAAAAATTAGCGCTATTTTCCACACTATTCACATGGACCATCTTGGCCCATTTGTCAAAAGCAAACGAGGGAATTGCTACATTCTAGGAGTTATAGATGCGTTTAGCAAGTTTATATTTGTTAAAGGTGTACGAAACACCAAATCTAAAACGACTATTAAGGTTTTAGAGGAAATATTTTCGGTATTTGGTCATCCTAAAATTATTATATCTGACCAAGGTTCCTCTTTCACTTCTAGTGAATTCAAGGCGTTTACTGGCTCGATTGGTACCAGACATGTATGTAATGCAGTGGCAACACCGCGTGCTAATGGGCAGATCGAGCGGTATAACAGGACTATCTTGAATTCACTAGCTGCGATGAACCATGGCCTTGATGAAAAAGACTGGGACCTTAATTTAGGAAAACTCCAATGGAGCTTAAATAACACTGTTAATAAAGGCACAGGGAAGTGCCCTGCTGAGATAGTTTTCGGACAAAGAACAATAGGCCATTCAGAAGGTGTTATTAAAGGTGCTTTAGAAGATACAGAGCAAATGACAACTACAGAAAGAGAAGAACTAAGACAGACTGTTCAAGAGAATATAGAAGATAATCAACTTAAAATGAAAAATAGTTATGACAAAAACAAGGCACCGACTAAAGTATTTCAACTGGGCGACCTTGTTATGATTCCCAACCATAAGACAGAAAAAGGAAAAAGTAAGAAACTTGTCCCAAAGTTTCGTGGACCCTTTCAGATCACTCAAGTCTTAGGTAATGACCGGTATGAAGTGTCAAGTATTCGAGGACACTCTAATCGTGCATACCGCAATATTTTTCCGGCAGATCATTTAAAACCGTGGATAACGATGGAGCCGCCTCCTGTTACTGATGACGTAAGCTCTACAACTGACGATTCCCTTTCAGAATAATTTAATGTATTAATTTATTAATTGAGTAATTGTAATTTCATTTATCAACTTACACATATTATACACTTACCAATATTTTCCCTATTATGACCTTTACAGTTTAGATAGCAGTGAGAAAAATAACGAGATACGACCCCAAGTGTGGTCAATGCAAACTGATGACAATAAACCCCAAGTGTGGTATAAAACTTCCCAAGTGTGAAAATGAAAACTGACAAATTTGATAATTGTTCAAGATCAATGAAAACCCCCAAGTGCGGCTGAAGTTAATAAAATGAACCCCTAGTGTGGTACTAATGTAACGATTATTTTATGCCCCTAGTGTGGCTCCAGTGT
The DNA here is from genome assembly GCA_037349165.1 of Choristoneura rosaceana. NCBI lineage: Eukaryota > Metazoa > Arthropoda > Insecta > Lepidoptera > Tortricidae > Choristoneura > Choristoneura rosaceana. The sequence continues at coordinate 9,560,017 of JAZBNJ010000013.1, forward strand.
TTAAGAGTGATTTAACCATTATATATATATATATTGTTTATTATTAAGTTCAAAGTTATTTTATTGGAGTGCTGGTAACGGTCCCATTTAAGTTGGAAAAATACATATCATAAATCAATTTAAATTTTTGGTAGAACTAGAATAAGATTAATTAAGTAAAGTTAGAATATGAAATATAAGCCATATTATTTTTGTTAAAATATTAATTATTAGATTTATTATTGCTTGATTTATATACTGTATCTGTATTGTATTACTTCTTAAAAAAAAAAAATATCATATTAAAATTATTATAGGAGAAAACCAACATGTCAAAGCATTTTATAAGTATTTCAATTAGCTGTATATAAGTCAAGGTATGAGGTCATACCTAACAGTGAATGGCCGAGCTGATTTGGGGATGGGGTCATCCCCACGGCAGAATGGCCGTCTGTTAGCTATTTAATGCATTTTTAATAGTCTGTGTTATTTCCAATATTTTTTTTGTAAAGTTATTAAATTATTTAAATTTATTTTATTTTCGTTCTGTTTGATTAAGTAGATAAAAAAAAAAAAAAAAAAGATTGTACTATGATATTGTAACGTTCGAATTCGAACGGTCAACCGGCAGTCTTTTAGTTAAATCACTGGCCAAAATATACTTGCCTTTTGTAACCATGTCTGACAGTCTTGGTTTAGCCCAGTAACATGTAACAGAGGTCACAGATGGCTCTTCAGACCTTCTTATTAGCCACATGAAAAAAGAAAGCAGCACAATCCTCACATTTTATTTCATCCATTTTTTCCTCATTCTCGCAAATGGTCGCCGTGACCGTATACATTTTTGTTCTGATTCTATGTTCCGGGGTAACACGGCATTGAACTTTACATTTTCCATCTTGTCTTTTGACAGCTACGTATCCTATAGCACTTTCAACGTAAGCGTCCCTAGTTGAATGCAAAATTTTAGCACCACGAATTTCAGCTGCATTGAATGATTCATTGTTACACATGTACTGCATCAGCATAAAGTGATCTACATTTGGTAGATTTGTGCTGTTTGCAGCACTATAGCCGTCGGGAATCCTCATATCGGTAGTCCTTTTTCGGCGCCAAATAGTCAATGTTTTTTATCGTCCGTCGTATCCGTGTAAATGCAAGGTGTCGTATTTATATAATGCAGTATCGGTATCCCTTATCACAGCCAAATTCGTCGTTAAAATCGTGTCTTTTTAACAAAAATAGTACAATTTAAACAAACAAAACACCACAGACCTACTCAGTGACAATGGCAAAGTCAGATGTCATTGTCAATATCAGATCACTTTTTTTCTGATCTTGGTAAGACAAAGGGATGAAGGCTATTCCTTCGTAGAATTGGAGTTACGCCCTTTTAGAATAAGTAAATATTGAAAAATTAATAACAAATTAAATACGAATCCTAGAGAAATAAATAAACTATCAGCGTATTTGTCTTTTTAAGCCAAATACACAGAACCAATAAAATTTGGGGCTCAAAAATATGAAATGTTGTCAATTCCGAACTCAAAAGTTCGAGTCCGGGTCACCCGCTACCCTCTGCTAAATATTCCGAATTTAAAAGTCCGAGTTTGGCTCACCCATTACATTCTGCTAGAAAGATCACAGGCCAAACTGCTAGGCTACCCGAAGTACCCGAACTATTTGCAATTATGATACTGCGTTGTCACAAATAGTTGTCAATTGCTATCAACCATCCCAAAGAATCCATTCAGCTAACTGCTTGTATTCTTCCTTTCACAACAGTCACGTGAATTGGTACTAGTAAAAAAAGACCTTAATACGTGACCAATAAAGACCCCCGACCAGTGTCAAGTCAACTCCGGTCACGCGCTCTAACAATTTAGAAATTTAATAGATTACCTACATCGGAACTGGTCGCTATCTTACGACAATTTTTTGCATAATCTTTATTTATACCGGGTGTGGCCTGTAATATGAGCAAATAATTAAAAAATGGATCGTACTCCTCTCAAACTGAACAACATTAGTTCAGCGACTTTTAAAAATAATTAGTTTCGTAGAAGTAATGTAAAGCAAAATATTTGATGTTTGTAGGCGACGACGTCAGTTGTGTTCTAGGATGGCGTACGACTCTATTATTTTTAAAAGTCGCTGAACTAATGTTTTTCAGTTTGACGAAGACGATCTACGTTTTAATTTTTTGCTCGTATTACAGGCCACACCCGGTATAGACCAGGTATGCAATTAATTTAAATAAATGAACAATACGTTAGCTATTTGACAACTCCTGAACTTGCTATATGTAATTATCTTGTAAGTATAAAAATATAGATGTCGCTAGTGTTGCTGCAAAAAGCAGACTGAAATGTATGATCCGTGGGAGAAATTTGTATCTTAAACGATCCTATCCAGCGGTAGTGTAGTTATAGCAAGCAGCACGGAATGCTGAGGATCTGGGTTCGATTCCCAGCGCTGGTCTCTTTTTCTGGGTTTTTCTGTGGATCCATATTTCAGTTTGTATTGTCGTTACGTCACAGATTTGGAATATACGGTTTGTGATACAGGAACGCTGGCCAGACTACTCATATTATATGTATTTGTCACTGTTTCTTTCTTCACCCCGTTTCAAATCAAAGCTATTTCAGAAGCTATTTAGATTACACCAATGAGGCGCATCAACGATCGACTGTTACCAGTTCATGTTGTTAACCTTTAGAAGTTCCCTTAAACAAAACTCGCTTCCCATTGGTCACTGATACTGACGTACTGGCCGGCCGGCGGCCATGCTAACTGTCCAATCAAGGGAGCCGTGGTTGAAATTAGTCTAATAACAATAAGCTAAATACAATGCCAGAATCGCGAATCTATTTACTTATTATATTTATGTATTTATTAACTTTGGCACACAAAACAAATTGTAAACATGCGGTACAGTAATGAGAATAATTAAAGTTGCCCAAGACACCTTTGCACCAGAAACGATCCAGAGCGGGGGTCAAGACCTCTCTCGCGAAGACGGCGCCCCACTTCATTAAAAAAAAGGAGCCCCAACAACCGGTCGTCTCCACCGCCAGTGGGACGAACAAATAGTTTGCGAGCGCCGAGTATTTCTCGCGTTTTTAATGGCTGCCATCTCAGCAGCCGCTCCCCCTGTTCTTGAGGTGCCGAGGTGCAAAGAAGCAAAAGTACTTACTGACGCACGTGGCGTCCCAGAACAAGCACTCAATTGAAAAGGTTATAGGTTTTCGTATTCTATATCTAATGTTGATATTTAGTATAAGAGGAACGGAGCATCAATATGGCTATGAAGGGTTTTATACAAATATACGATGCTATTGTCTAAAGTGATATCATACTAAATCTATCAAGTTTATTCTTGCGCTGTAATCTGAAAGGGACTTTCCCACGTTATACCAGAAGCATAAAATTCTGAGAAACCTTCGCTGTACACTTTCAATTCGCAAGGAATGTCGCAAATAGTCAGTTAAAGACTGCAACACATGGTATTCCCTTATCTGCAAATCCATTTCTCACTGTACAGGCCTCCTCTCAGAATGACAGGGCTTGCTTGCGGCGGGCAATTCCACTTCACCAAATGGTATATTCCAAAAGCAAATGGATGATTACTATTAAAATTACTAAATACACTAAATCACAATAGTTTTGGTGTTGCTACATTAAGTAAGTATTTGAAGAGTTCCCTGGACCTTCCCTATAGGATCCACTCATCAGATCCTGACTTGGCAGCAAATGGTACCTAGGTAATTTCAAGTATACCCATCCTAAGGAAAAAAAAAATGAACCGTCATAAATGACGAAGTTCTGAGGTGTCCTTAGGCCTATCTATGTTGGCGGCCAATTTGTAAAATCCGCCGAATTGCGCCATTTCTTGATATGCCTAAAAGTTGGTCAGACATATCACGATGTGCCTGAGAAACAATACGGCAGATCGGTTATAGAGCAAACACATTTTTCGATATTCCTAGCTCTATACCTGCCGGGTAAATCGTGATGAACCGAAAAATAGAAAAATTTAGGTACGACGAGCGAAGCGAGGAGTGCAATGGTTAGTATGAATTGTGGCCACAACGCACGAGTTGAGCGAGTTTTGAATCCGGTTCAAATGGTAACTCGCGCGGGATTGAGCTTAAAAATCTTCTTCTTCCCATTCCTCTCCTATCGGAGGTTGGACAACACAATGGCGATTCTGATTTTGGAGGCTGCTGCTCTAAACAAGGACGTGGTAAGCAGTTGAACCAGTCTCGAAAAATCCTGAAATAAAATTTCTTCAAAATTTTCAAGTAAGCTAAAACCTAACCAAACGTAAACATAAATACTATACTTCAACTAAATAAGGTCATTTCATCCACTCCAATATCAATTTGTCGTGTTTACATTGATTATTTGTACACAACTAGTTATAGAGGTTTAGGTTGCTTCAATGGATCGATTGAAATGAATTGATGGCACGCTGGCAGTTATTGAGAATGAATAATGTTAGTAAATTCATAATATGTCTTGTGACTATTACGTGATACTAAACTTTCCATCAAGTGGCGACTACGAAGCAGGGGGCTACCTACTACGAAATTCGTAAATCGAAGTTCGTATCGTACCGTCTTGCTCACTCTTGTATCAAATAAAATAAGCGGGTAGATACGTATTATAATGTATAAATTTAAAATACATGTCGGTTGAAATACATACAGTTGAAATATAGAAAATTGGAAAATATAATGCATCAAAATATATCTATATTATCATATATTATACACCGTACACACGTAGGGCACTTATGACATTCCAAAAAAGGTAAAATGGGTTTAATGAAAATGTCACCGTTACCTAAGGAGATATTTCGACTTTTTGTAAATGTGGTACTTATTTTTTTATTTGATTCTAAGCAAGTTCTGCCTAAAAGTCCAGTGCAATTAGAATATGTATTGAATGCTTTAATTTTATTTTTGTTTCCATAAAATATTATGTTGTACCAATTTTTTACACATTATTTCACATTATTTTTACATTTAACTTGAATGGAGTATAGTACCTCTAGGGCCTGGTCGAAAGTGGACTGACGACATCGCGAAAGTTGCGGGCAACCGATGGATGCAAGTGGCGAGTTATCGTTCATTGTGGCGTTGCCGCGTTGTTTTTGCATTTTTACTCACGAGCTGTATGGACAGTTTGACACGTCCAAAGTTTATCCATGATATTGATAAGCATTTAAATAATCTAAATGATTGACAGATGAGGTATTAAGAGAATAGGCATATTTTATAAAAAGCCAGTGATAAAAACATCAGATCTATTTACGTTCTGATAATCTTGTTCTGCTGTTACTACCTGAGGCCTTATTGCCTAACGTTTCTGACACTCGCGATCGCAATAAAATGACAGCTTTTGTATGCGAAATATGTCATTTGATTGCGATCACGAGTGTCAAAAATATTAGGCAATACGGCCTCTGGACTCACGTTTAGGTCCGTACAAGTTTACTCCGAACTGACAAGGATGGTGGAGAGTGTGTCTCGTTCTAAACAAAAGACTAGAGCCTTTTATTTAGAGCTGAACTGACGGTAAATAAATAAAAATAAAACTATTCTACTATTGCTTCCCTTGTTAGACTATGGTGATATTGACATTCCTTTACTGATACTGATATAACTTTAATTAAGGAGCAAACATTTTTTTAACACTCGATAGTACAGTCGAGTTCACAAACTTGTGAGAAAAAATTTGATCAAAAATATTTAAACATGTTTCTACGCCGTTAACAATAGAGTCGTGTTCAGATATTTATGATCAAATTTTTGCTTACAACTCGTCTGTATCTATACCACTATCCATACTAATATTATAAATGCGAAAGTGTCTTTGTATGTTTGTGTGTTTATCAGTCTTTGACGCCGTAAGGGAGCGACGGATCGACGTGATTTTTGGCATAGAGTTAGTTTATGGGCCCGAGAGTGACATAGGCTACTTTTTATCCCGAAAAAATGCACGGTTCCCGAGGGAACAGCGCGCGATAACCGAATAAGTACTACGCGGGCGGAGCCGCGGACAAAGGCTAGTATAGAATAAAACGTATCTATGTACCTAAGTGATCAGTCTTGCGATCCAGCGGGGAAATGCTGCCAGCATCTTTGGATCATGCCGCAGAGTCCATTTTTAAATTTATTATAGTTTTACTCGTAGCTTATTTAATTTGTTGTACCTAATATATCTTTTATTGTAATTAGAAATGAATAAACATTTAAGGAACTATAATCAATATAGTGGTAGAGAAAAAAGTTCTACCAATGTAAGAAAAAAGTAACGTAACTAAAGTAACTTAGGCCTATAGGTTGGCAACGCATCTGCAATACCCGTGGTGTTGCGATGTTTATGGGCGGTGGTGATCTCTTACCACCAGGAGACCCACTTGCTCGTTTGCCTTCCAGTCGAATAAAAAAAAAACATATAACGTTTGCTCTTGTTTGCAAAATATCACCTGCATAGCGGCAATGTCAGTTTGTTTTTCTATGACGCTGAAACTGCCGAAGAGATAACGCTAAACTACTCGTATTTCCGGACAAATGAAACAAACATTCCTCAACTTGAAATACTTACTAGCTTTTGCCCGCGGCTCCGTCCGCGTGGTATTCGGTTATCGCGTACCTCGGGAACTGTGCATTTTTCCGGGATAAAAAGTAGCCTATGTCACTCTCGGGCCCATAAACTATCTCTATGCCAAAAATCACGTCGATCCGTCGCTCCGTTACCGCGTGAAAGACGGACAAACACACAAACACACTTTCACATTTATAATTTTAGTATGGATGTTATTTATGTTGTAAGATAAATTACCATTGCACCTATAAATAACACGATACATTTTAATCATTGCGACTGTATGAAACAGTAATAACCACGTACAAACATAATTAATCTAAGATTTATGTCTACTCTTTCCAGTCAGAAATTATTTTTATTTTTAAATACCAGAAAAAATTAGCTATAGCCGGGAATCGAACTTAGATTCCCATATTTCCGTGATACGTTCTAATAGCATTGGTGCCTTTGAACATTGCGTTTTTTAAACGCACCGTCGACACGCGTGGACCGTGCGTTTTCTTTCCATAAGGAAGCTAACTTATTTTAACAGAGTCAAAATACCATAACGGGACTTATCACGCTATTTTTACGCTTTTTTTTCTCGTTATGGTATTTTGACTATGAGTGAAAATCACGAAAGTATAAAACGTTTTTTTAACAGACTTAATACTTAGGACATGACCAGCTTTGTTATTTTGAATACCTATTATTTAAATGTTTTTAAAATTCTTTATTCGAAAAACAATAATTTTCAAGCTTTATTAATAGTTTATGAAGTAGGTACCTGTATTTGTCCGAGTTTCTTAGTGTTAATTTATTATTTATAAAGTAACTTTATAAAGCAATATGTAATGTAGTCTGTTAGCTTTATTACAACACGACTTGTCTTGTTTTTTTTGTTTAACATTTTTGTATTTACTTTTTGTACCTACAATGTAGAATAAAAACAAACAGGTTTTCTTCTCCAACAATGACCGTCCCTGAACGAATAACGCTCAATATTATGTTAATTACACCTAAGTATGTCATAAACACTTAGGTAGTCTGACAGTAACTGTAGCCAATTTGACACAAAGCAACTAAAGTCTTCACCGTTGTTGTTGTAAACATACCTTGTTTTACTGACCATACCCTGAATCTACTTACCAAACAACAGCTAAATTGATAGTGTCTTTCCAACCTCAACATTGGCGGAATGATCGATAGTCAAAGTCCAAGTAAAAATATCTTTATTCTTCTTCTCTTTTAAAATATGGCTTTCTGTCCTTATTAGGACAATTTCGCCAGTGTCAAGGTACTCTCTTTGAGAGGGACGTTGTTCGGTAGTTGTAGTTTTTGCAACTTGATAGTAAAATTCCAGAAACCACGTGGAGACAACTTGCGCATTAAAAAATGTCAGACACGAGAGCAATATAGAATTTTGTGATCACTGTTAGGCTATAACAAGCACTTATGAATGTCAAAAAATCTACCTGTACCGGTTCGGAAAAACCTCTGTTGAGAAGAATCCGGCAAAAAACTCAACGAGGTATTTTTTTTTAAACAGATTTGCAATATAAATAAATGATATCTACATACTATACATCACAAGTAGGTATTTAACACAGTAGGTTCGCTATTTGAAGGGATCGCTAATGCGGATTGGAATTATTTCCAAATTCATTTCATTGACTTTATAATAAACGCCTTAGATATTAACGTCTTTTTGACAATAGATTTATATCTTAATAGTAGCGGTGGAGCTGTCGGTAGGACTCCAACAAGATAGAGCGACGACCTGGTTAAGATCGCGGGGTCGCGGTGGATGCGAAAAGCACAAAACCGGTCTGAGTGGAGAGCCTTGGGGGAGGCCTATGGCCAGCAGTGGACGTCTTTCGGCTGACATGATGATGATGATGATAGGTAGAGCTATACTTTCAAGAATTGAATTGAATTGTTTTACTGAAAAGCGAGAAAAACTCTATGTAAGAGACGCATATAAATTTACAGTATTTCCTCTTTCATTCGCTGCCTTAGATATTTACTATTTATGTATAACGTGTACAAATGATAAGATAACCATGACAGGAGGCCGAAAAACTTTTGTCTGGTTCTTGAGACTGTTTACTTAGAGATATTTGAATGTTGTTTTAGAAAAAAATCTGAAACGTCGGTAAATAGCGTTAAGATTCTGCTAAAAACTTCCTTAGAATGCCACGATGAACGATCCACACCTACAACTGTTGCCCGCAACTCTTGTGATGTCGTCTGCCTCTTCCAGTTCGTGATCAAGCGGCAACTAGCCACTTGCATCTTATTCTTCTTCTTCTTCTAGTGCCTCTCCAACTAGTGAAGCTGGCAGTCAGGTCCGTATTTTCCCGGTCTTTGGCGAGGTTGAAAAGCTCCACGGCACTTGTGATGATTACGGTCCATTCTTGGTTATTGCGTAGCCACGATTTCTTCCTACATCCAACAGCTACGTTCTTCCGGCCACTTTGCCCATAATTACCATCAGTTGCATCTGGTTGCCCGCAACTCTCACGATGTCGTGCGTGCGTCCATCTAGTGGGAAGCCTGCCGACTCGAAGATTTTTCACCCCCAACGCTTATTTTTACCCGACTGCAAGGAGAGGTATTGTTTTTATTTGACTGGATGGCAAACGAGCAAGTGGGTCTCCTGATGGCAAGAGATCACCACGCCGAAACACCACATTGCAAGCACTGCTGCTTCATGGCAGGATTAGCGAGCAAGATGGTAGTACAATGATGATGGTGGATGGTGGTGGCGGTCTGATGACCGATGATAATGTTAATAAACAGACTTCAGACATTTTTTTTTCACTGTCTCTTTCGGCCATTGCTCTTCAAAACTGAAACAAACACCAAAAATGCAAATATGGAGATAACGTTTGACATGTTGGAAATCCTATACCGCGGTCATGTGATTGCTCTGTTTGTCAACAATTAAACCTTTTCTAACTGACAGGGAGCCTGATAAGTTATCAGTATTAAGTGTTAGTTTGTGTACATGAATGCTACTATTATAATAGAGTGCACACACACAAACATCACGCCTGTATTCCCAAATGGAGCAGGCAGAGCACACGAAACGAGTAATGTAGGAAGAAATTACATTTCATATTTTGAAAATATTAAATGTTTTTTTTTTCTTGCTACGTATTCAAGACATAGATAATTACGTCTAGTCCATATTTACAAAATTTCATCTACTTCCTGTTGCCTAGTTTTCAAATGAGACCGGGACTTCGTATGGAGGATGGAACGAAGAGACTTCTCTTGAAGATTCAACCAAAACACAAACTTCCAAGAGATTTAACGGAACCACACGAACCTTGAGGCATTTCAATTTCGTGCTAAGGCGATTAGCACTCACTCACGATCCAGTTAGCAACACGCTGCTGGTTCAAGCGTCGGTATTTAGATTCCTTAAACCTGCAAAAAGGATAATTTTTTTTCAAAGAGCTTTAATTTTTCAGCTAACAACACTATAACAACTGTAATATTTAATGTAACAGAAAACAATAGGTAAATAAATTTATTTAATATAGGCATTATAGCACCTTCTTAAATCTTAAAAATACATTCTGAGAGGAGGCCTGTCTGTGTCCAGCAGCAGTGGGACGTATATAGGCTGGGATGATGAGGCATTATGAGACCGGGACCCATTGTCACACACACACACACACACACACACACACATTCACCATAATTTAAGTAAAAAATTTTTTTTGTTATTCTTAATTTACTAATATTTTTTATCATTTTTATTATTTATTATTTTTATTTATTATTTTGTTTTACCATGTTTTATTTACTTTTTGGTGGCAATAAAGATTTTATGAATTTGAATTTTGAATTTGAATGTTTTATTATTTAAAGCTTATGCTCGGTAAAAATATGAAATCCGTTTTTATGCTAAATGAATATTATGATTTTTGAACGTAGTAAAATGAAATTATGCTAAAAGTTTGTATGACGATTGAACGGCACCTGGTTATGATATGGAGCTAGTAGACAACACGCGTATAGACAGACAGACAGTTGGCAGGACGCCCAGCTCTGTCGCATCGCATACCTGGCCTTCCGGAGTAGAATGATGCTGGTGCTGTTGGTAAACAATAACTTCTGCCACTGATAGATTGTTTATTCCATCGTTAAAATCATCATCATCATTATCATCACCTCGCAGTAAATTTAGGTCTAAATTATATCAATGGCTGAAGGATAAATAATATCAAAAATTCTTGAAACAAATAATAACAAGAAGATTATCACATTATTATACAGAAATTAATATTTAGGTATCTCAAACGATTACCTCATTAAATTGTACGATATATTAATAATCAGTTTTTAATCTTGGCGAATACGAGTAACATTATTAAATTTACTTTATATAAAAAAATAATTCTAGAAAATAAGATTGTTTACATGTACCATGTTAGACATGTCACAGCTCTTCAGACCGATTTTACCATGTCTAAAGCAAAATAAACTATTTCATTTCAATTAAGATTGGTTTTTGGAGTCTTTTTGTATTTTTTATTTTAACGAAAATACAAACTGAAGTATGGATGCACAAAAAAAAACAAAAAAAGACCAGCGATGGGAATCGAACCCAGGTCCTCAGCATTCCGTGCTGCGTACTATACCCCTACACCACCTGGTAGTTTAAAAAATGACGTGTAAAAGCGCCCATTGCGGCCTATTTACTGAATAAATGATTAAAATTAGAATTTGATGATGAAAAAGTTTTCAACAAAAAAAATTACCTAGTTGAGTTTCTTGCCGGATTCTTCTCAACAGAGGTTTTTCAAAACCGGTGGTGGATTTTTTTTGACATTCATAAGTGCTTTTTATACCCTAAATTTAATAAAGATATTTTGACTTTCACTTTGAATTCCTATGAATTAATAAAATGTAAGTAAATAATATTGACGGAAATTACAACCTAGATTTTTAGTGACCTAGAACTAAATAAGTGTACGCTTGCTTGCATGCTGAATACATGTGCTAAACTTATTATAAGATCATATTACTCTCTTGCAATTTTAATACTTTTTTTTTATTTGAATTTGAATTTGACAAAACATAACCCTCCTTCGGGCAGTCGGGTAAAAAAAGGAGAGCGCCAAACCATGCAAATCTGACTAATACTCGTAAGTACGAAACGTGTTGATTTTTGGACTAAAATGCTCAAGAACTCTTAAATCAAAATACCCGCTGCAATTTACATAGGGATAATTTACGTCAGCAATTTAAAGCTAAGGATAGTTTAGTTTAGTTAGTTTAGTTTATTTATTCACTCAACATAACAATTAAATACTAATAAGCCAGATTATATAAGAATCTATGCTGAGATCGTCAAAACTTATAAAAATAAGCAAAGATAAAAAGCTATCATTAGAATACAACGTTAAAATGAATTAAATTTAAAATAGATAGAAATAGGCTTATTCACAATACACTTTCTGGTTAAAAACATAAAGTGACGGCAGGGTTAGAGTACCTGTTTCCTTAAAAAAAGATCATAAAGATTCACGTGTCTTCAAATTATAAATTGTGTAAATTGTGTAAGAAAAGCAATTTAATGGCATTGGCAATCGTTTTCCTCCCATAGTTCATAATTTCATAAGAACTTCATTTCATGATCAATTAACACTAACAGTAGATTTACAAGGTGGTAATTAAATAACTGAAAACCTGTAGTTTGCTCAGAACGGAGAGTAAAATAAAATTTCACTATTATTCTATTTAATCATTAATTCTACACTTGGAATTTGTACTTAGAATAGAAGAATAAAGGTGTAAAAAAGTATGTACAGTCAAGGGCAAAAATATGTATACACTTTAGTAAGCACCTTGTTACTTTAACCACTGTGATAGTTCATATATCCCAATTCAAATGTGACGGAAGTTGACAAGGTACTACGAGGGTCAAACTGAAAGTTCTTAGAAAATCAAAAACTGAGCAAACTAGCAAGTTATTAGTTTTATTATATCTTTTCAAAATAGTGTCCATTCACATTAATACACCGCTGCATCCGATGGAACCACTGAGAAAAGCACTTAGCCCAGTCGTTCTTAGGGGTCTCTTCGACGGCCTTTTGAAACGCACCCACTGCTTCCTCGGTGTTCATAAAAAGTTTTCCTGGAAGTTTTTCTTTTATTTTCGGGAATAAATAAAAATCGCAAGGTGCGAGGTCGGGGCTATACGGCGGGTGACCCAGTAATTCCACGTTTGACGTCACTAAATAGTCGATCGTTCGCCTGGCGGTGTGCGACGAGGCGTTGTCGTGGTGAAGAAGGATCCTACTTCGAGGTCGCTTCTCCCGAACTTTTTCCAATACAAGTGGCAAACAATTGTTAGTGTACCACTCTGCAGTAACTGTTTTTTGATCCTCTAAAGCAATTGTCGCATAGTGACCTGTCCTTCCGAAGAACGAGGCCACCATCTTTTTTCCCACGCTTCGACCTCTCTTCACTTTAGTTGGCAACTCCTCGAAAGGAAACACCCATTGAGTAGACTGTCTCTTGGTTTCTGGATCATAACAGTAAACCCAGCTTTCGTCACCCGTAAGTATGTCGAAAACAGCATTTGAGTCACCTCCGTTAAATCTTTCAATCATTTCACGGCACCAATCAACCCGACGGGGTTTTTGGGCCTCGGTCAAATTATGAGGTATCCACCTCGCACAAAGCTTCCTGACCGCTAAATGTTCATGGAGGATTTTATGCACTTGACTCATACCGATGCCTAAGCTTGTCCGAATCTGCTGATACGTCACTCTTTTGTCAGTCTCTATCATACGCTGCACAACACTGATGTTATTTTCAGTCGTCGCCGTAGAAGGCCGTCCCTCACGCAGATCGTCGGTGAGATTAGTGCGACCACGTTTAAACTCATTAAACCAGTTGTAAACGGTCGCACGAGATGGAGCTTCATCATGAAAGGCCAATCGAAGTCTATCATAGCTTTCTTGTTGACTTAAATGACATCGAAAGTCATAAAAAATCATTGCACGAAAATTTTCGCGAGTTAAATTCATGTTGACGTGACACAGACAATTTTCAATTTGCCGCCAAATCGTAAAACTAATGACAAATGAATGAAATACATACTCAATAATATTGGCAAAGAGTTCCATTTTCAAAATTTAAACTTACTTTTTTATTATATTGTTTACAAGTGGCCAGTTCTAAAAACTTTCAGTGTCGCCCTCGTAAAGTGTATACATATTTTTGCCTTTCACTGTACCTACGCTTGAATTAACTGAACAGTGGCTCACTGTGAAACCTTTTCGTAGAAAAAGTCATGGTGACATAGCATTCGTTGCAATAATTATTTATAGATAGACATGATTGACATGTAATTTTGACTAGGTATTTCAATAGTATTATTTAGCCATTTAATGCATAATTAGGCAAGTATTGATTGGATTGCAATGTACCGTAGTGAAAGTAGGTACCTATATAGTTAATCCCTACTAATCCCTACTAATATTATAAATGCGAAAGTAACTCTGTCTGTCTGTCTGTCTGTCTGTCTGTCTGTTACGCTTTCACGTCGAAACCGCTGCACCGATTTTGATGAAATTTGGTATAGAGATAGTTTAAGCCCCAAGGATCAACATAGGGTACTTTTTATTCCGGCAGAGGGCGCCACCGCGCGATAATCTAGGTCCGCGCAGACGAAGTCGCGGGCACATGCTAGTTAAAAATATATTGTATGCCAAAAACTGGCTGGTTGTGCTGGTTCGATTATAATTATTAATAATTATTTGATTATAATTAATTAATGTAGAGTCCGGGAAGTAGGGTTGCCGGCCAAGCAGATATAGACAAACTGCCAAATAGATAGGATACGAATGCGAGGCCGGCAACCCCATGAAGTTGAGGCTGGTTTATTTATTTATTTTTTGCACTTCACTGTACATGAAATCTCTGAAATGTAACTAGTTAACAGAGCACTAAAATAGATGCCACTCAGCAAATGCCGGTCTGAAATTAATTCTTCGTTCGAACGAGAGTTCGTAATTTTTTTCAAAATCGTAGAACATTGCCAGTACTTTTTAACCGACTTAAAAAAAGGAGGAGTTGTTATGTTCCGATGTTTGTATTTTTTTTCTTAACTGTTTTTCGCATCTTCCAGACTAATCCCCAAGAAATCTTAGTGCGTGGGACAAAGAAAACACTGGTTTCCTGTGAAAACAATTTTAATTCGTCAGAAGTGTGTTCGGTCAAAGCATTCCTTTGATCTGTTGGCATCTGAACAGTAATTTGACCGCTTCAGTTATAGTAAATGTGCTGTATCATATTAGCAGAAATAGTCATAAGAATGTAATTTGTAATTTATTAGTAGACGAGTACAAAGTCTGACAAAATCACGAGAACTTTGGGATCTGATCCGAGAGCAGCTCTTTCAACGGTCATTCGTTTTGGCAAAAACGGAACCCTTATAGTTTCGCCATGTCTGTCTGTCTGTCCGTGGCTTTTTTCAGGGACTAATCAATGCTAGAAAGCGGTAATTTTGCACGAATACACATGTAAACTATGCCGACAAAATGGTAGAATAAAAAATTCAAAAACAACCTCTAAAATCTAAACCGGTGCGTGGGTGGAAATTTTTTAAAAATTCAGGTTTGTAAAAAGTATATCAAACTTACAAGGAAAACTATAACGGTTAAGTTTTCTTGACAATTACTAGTAATTTAAGAGTGAAACAACCAAATTTATTAAATAACACACAATACATAAAATAATTAATAAATGAGCTAAATACTACTAACTAACTTAAATAACATTTTTAAGAGTAAATAGCGGCCTAAGATATAAAATATACCTAAACTTGGAATATTCCGTACTAAATAAGAAATCCTCAGAAAAAAATTACTTAATTTTGGTTCATCATGTCAGCCGAAAGACACTGCTGGACATAGGCCTCCCCCAAGGCTCTCCACTCAGACCGGTCTTGCGTTTTTCGCATCCACCGTGATCTCGCGATCTTAATCAGGTCGGTTTTGGTTATAGAACCTTGAAATTCAGTTGGGGTGTCTGAGGTTTCAATTATTTATACTTACGGACAATTTAAATTATAATTAGCTTTATTAGCATTGACATACTTGATTTTTTTTATATTTAAATTTTAATTATTTGTTTTTGATTTTTATACCTATATTATTTTATTTTTATTCTAGTTTTTAATTTTATATTTGATTATTTGTACGCCTATCGGCAAAACTTAATGTTGCATCTCAAATTTTTCCACCACTGTAAACAGTTATACATATGTTTACTGATAAATCACTTTGACTTTGACTTTTAAAACCCTTGCATATGTGTTACTGTAAAGTAGGTGCACAAAGCCGAAATTAAGTTAGTTTTTGGCTCACAGCCGACCGTTGGTCAGACAGTCGGTGACTACGCGTCCTATGCATTCATTAGGGAAATAAATGACTCATTATCCACCGAAGATTTGGCTCATATCCCGAATAGCGAATATTTACCTCTCGTTTCAACTAATTGCCGTTGCTGGGAGTCGAAGCGAGGAAAGTATAGTTTTGTAGTGCGTTTATGATTTATTAGATTGTATTTTAGATGTTGTGCCACCTTGTTCCTCGTAATAACCAGTAAGTACTACAAGGGTTCAAATATTTCTTATTTCTCAGTACTTGGTCACTTTAACTGTTAATTTAAGTTCCAAAAATTAGCACAGCGAAAAGTGTTACGTACAAAATGGCGACAACAATGCTCGAGCCGAACGAGCGAAGCCACGCTAACGGCCAGCGAATGCCAGGACCTAATTAATGGGACCCCTCATTTCGCATAACATTAATTGTCCTAATATGATTTCTCATAACAGATTTGGCGTAGCAAAATTGTGCATAACAGCGAACTTGCATAATTATAAAGAAGTATAACATTTATTTGGTATAACAATGAATTCGCATAATTGAACTATACATAACATTATTAACTATAACTTTACTGTTATGAAATGAATACGCGTAATTTTATCAAGCGAGTGAATTGGCTTGTTTAGGGCAAAACCGACTCGGTTAGGTTAGGTTCAGAAGGCTACGCTACGCTTCGCTCCCACCTTAGCATTCGATGTTAGGTTTTTTTTCTAATAGCCTAATAATAGATATTTTCACATAGTAAACTTCTCAGATCTAATCGAATTGAGTAAATAAAACAAAAATTATTTTACTTTTAGCAATATTTTTTTACTTAATGTAACATTTTATATATTCTTTGACAAATAAAATTTACAATGTCATTAAAATAATCACTTTATGATTGTACTTCTTTATGCTTATGCAAAGTAATGTTCTGTTAATTAAATTTATATTAATTTATTACCGTTATGCCAATCCACATTATGCGCATTTACATTATGCGTATTTATGCGAATTAATATTATGCGAATTAATAATTATGCGATGTAACGTTATGCCACTTTTAATTAGGACAGTTGATTTATGCGAATTAATGTAGAGCCTTAATTAATTTAGGAAATAATTTGGCTCCTACTGGTGCTTGTTTGGAATTCTGAAATTTCTTACTACTCCACTTGGTGTTTCTTGCTGCGCATTCTTCTTAGCAATGGTCTTTCCGAAAGCGCCGGTAGTTTAAAAACCGGCCAAGAGCGTGTCGGACACGCCTAAAATAGGGTTCCGTAGCCATTACGAAAAAATTAAGTAATATTGCATTAAGTGCACGTTTTGGGGGATCTGTTAAAAAACCTAAAGGACTTGAGGATTTTCTTCACTTTATAAATATGTAAATTCCAACTAGCTTGATAAATATTGAGGTATATGTCTGATTGTGCTCTAAAATATTTACCAAAGAATAATCTTATCTCCTCCGTCTATAAATTACTACTGCATTTCATAAGCCTTGTTTGTTTAGTAAAATAGGTTACAAACTTGTTTAAGGCTGCGTTTCTACCAGATATTGATTACATTTTTTCGAATACCTTTATTTCAAGATTATTCGCGTGTGTTTAGCCAGTATGTCTACTTCTTTTCTAACTCTACACTCGTCGTTTTTAACTGTCAATTGAGCTTCGCTATTTTTAGAAAACAGTTGAATTGACAGCAAAACGGCCAGTATTAAAATATTTAAATGTAAGTACTCGTATTTATAAATTGCAAATTAAAAAAAAACTTCTAAAAAATAACAATTTTCAGATAATTGCTTACTGTAAAAGTTATGAATTTCCCTGTAAGAAAACCTCGCTTCTCGTCCGCTACGGAATTTTCCTTCTGCTCCCTTGAACTTGCGCACGCGTCGAAATAGCCGCGCAATAATAAACATGGCGGCCGTGCCAAAACTATCGGCTGTACCTGATTTACGTTTCCGACCACTTGACTGACATGTTACTTATAATGACGTAATAGCCATTTTGGATCCTTGTGACGTCATTATAAATTTAAAAGGTACAATACAATATAGTAATATATTATTTATCATATACCACATAATCAACAGTTTAGGGCAACAGTACATTTGAATAAGTTTTTGGTAAAAAATAAATTTTTGATGCAAATATTTCTTTGCTGACTGTACTTTTTGTTGACTCTACGTGTATTGTCACCCAAACTGCATTTGTATACCAAATTTCAAGTTGATGCCATTAACCGTCGAAGAGTTCCGTCCTGTGGAGACGATCCTGGCCAGACTACCAGGATGTCACTGCCAGATTATTGTATTGTCACGTAATTTACATAAGTATACCAAATTTCAAGTCAACCCAAATACTGGAAGTTGGTCGAATTTGACGTGCAAGATTTGATTACAGACAGGTAAAACTAAATAAAAGTTTGCAAAAATGTAGCGATCCCGTTCGCGATCCATAACGCTGTAAGCCATAATGTATGTTTGTCATAATTATCATTTTCCATAACTCTTTTTTGCTCTAAAGTCATAAAATTTTCAGAAACTTTGAAATGGCCATCCTGTAGAACTCTATCGGTTAGGTTAGGTTTATTTTATAACAATCAGAATATCAGAAGTTCCCAATCCGCACTGGGCCCGCGTGGGAACTATGACCCAAGCCCTCTCGTTCTGAGAGGAGGCCTGTGCCCAGCAGTGGGACGTATATAGGCTGGGATGATAATGATGATGAATCAGAATAGTAATCTAAGTATAGTTTTCATGATAAAAGTATTATTATGGAAACTGGATTATGACTTATTATTGTCTTGTATTGTATTGTAAAACTCTTTATTGTACATAAAAATACATGAAAATAACAGAACACAGGATAATAAGATGTACAAAGGATGGATTATATATGACTTTTAAGAATTATGGATTCCAACGTAGTTCAAAGTGTACATAGTAAACAATGGACGACATAATCGTTCGTTACAGAGCGATCGAAGGAACAAATTTAAGCAGGTGGTTTAAACACCTGGAAAACGAGCAAGCGGGTCACCTGGTGGTAAGTAATTACCGCCGCCCATGGACACCTCTAGCATTATTAGGACTGCGGGTGCGTTACCGGCCTTGCAAATCGTACAAATTTATCAAAATCCGTGCATCCGTTTTTGAGATATTGAACTCTGAAGTGACAATATCGGGGTTTTCCAATTTTTTGTTGGTTAGTAATTATTCTTTCGGTGCAAAGACGCGGGCGCAAACTATACGAGCACATATCACGTAGTTTTCCAATGACATTTAATTGAAAAACAAATATGGCGGCGATAAATGGAAGTTATAGATCCCTTCTAAACATGGTACCGTGAAAACCTTGCTGCTTGTTTGGAAAATCATGAGTAATTCGGTGAAGGAAGTATCGGATGATTATATTAACACTTAATTCAGGTGGGGAGTGAGGACGTTGACGATGACGAAGTTTTTCACGGATATACACTATTTTTGATTTCTGTGAAGTTTAAGAGAACACTCGAAAGGTCAGATGAAGCTGTTTTCTGCAAGTATACTAATGGCATTTGAAATTTACCACGAGCTTTGCTGTGAAGGAAAACATCGTCAACCTGGACAAACCTGCGAAGCAATTCAATGGTGCGTGTGAAGTTTCCAACCTGCACTGGGCCCTCGTGGAAACTATGGCCCAAGCCCTCTCGTTCTGAAAGGAGGCCTGTGCCCAGCAGTGGGTCGTATATAGGCTGTGATGGATGGACATTAATGGCCTAATTGTAATTGTTCAAAAGATAAGGAAAAGCTACGAATTAGTCCGAAACGTGTCGATCTAGGTGAACTCGATTAAAGACATGAGTTGTGCGTAATAGTAGATTGTTCAACAAGGGACTAAAACAAGCCACAATAACACGAGATGCGTTCGAGTGGCATTATGGTTGTTTAGTCTCGCATTAAGCACCCTACTTTTCACTTTGAATGCGAGAGTAATCACTTAACATCAGTTGGACTGTCTGCTCGTTTGTCTGCTATTAGATAAAAAAAATTTTTCGTCCCTTGTTAAAAAATCTACCATTTTTGAATTCTGCAGGGTGCAATCTAATACGTGATACAAAATTAGTGTTTCGTGCTCAGTAAATGCTGGGTAATATAATGCATTAACTCTTTTCTTGAAATAAGTCCGTTGAAATTTGCAGTTTCCATACATTGTTCATGATTTCTTATTTCAATAATGTATAGAAACCAAAATTTTTTTCAGACTTATTTCAATAAAAGAGTTAATGCATTATATTACCCAGCATTTACTGAGCACGAAACACTAATTTTGTATCACGTATTAGATTGCACCCTGTATATTCAAGATAATGTATTGAATCATTTGAATCAGTTCGCATTCTTTGCAAATCACTGCATTTGCTTTTTATTTTTGTATTGCCTCTGTGCTGTTTTTGGTGATCAATGAAGAATATTTGTATTGTATTGTATCACGCAAAGGCATACCTTATCATGTCTCGCATTCCTGATCGAGAAACATGCGGTCAAAACAAACTGAATCACCCACCCAGGGTGGAAACTTTTAACAACCAATTTCACTGTGATTTCCTTGACAAAAGTATGAGTTGTCAACATGACATTAGAGCAAAGGTTCCACCCTGGGTCATGACTCAATTTCTTCGACCGTACATTAACCTCAACCGAATTAATTTCCCCCCATAGAACCTTTACCTAAATAGCCTTTTCTGCGCCCTGTGCGGTAATTACGCCCTTTAAGCCCTTGTTTTTTTTTTTAGATATTATAGGTACCCTAGAGCAATGTCTGGTCTGGCCATTCTTGCCCCAGAGTCTACGTCCAGAGCCTGGGCACCGCACCGCCCTATTTACGGCACTGCCTTTACATTCCTTAATTCATTTAGAAGGTATGTAGGCAAATGCTTGCATACACACTTAAACCTTTTTACGACACTACACAAATTGTTAGTTACAATTTACTGTCTTGGATGTCTTTATGCAAAAGGAAGAAACCATTCCACAATAGATTAAGAATGGCGTGTAACGACATATGAACCAAAATTGCACGCAAAATTATGTTCTTAATTATGCAATGTATTTGGGAATTTCTATCTACCGTTGTACTCTTGGAAGAGACTCGGTCCATGATTGCGAGCTGGAAAAACAGGGTCTCCAGAGATATGTCCCCAAAATATTGTTTGGATGTGTCCGTTTGGTTACGAAAATTATTAAGAAAAGTTCGTAACAAAGCGGACACATCCATACAATGTTTTGGGGACACGTTTGGAGACCCTGATTTTACAGCTCGGAATCTTGGACTGAGTCTACCTTCCAAATTTTGTTGAATTTGTCGGAGAGATAAACTCAGAGTACAACGGTAGATAGAAACGTCCATTTATCACATTTTACAATAAAAAAAATCGGAATGAAAGCTGAAAGTCCAGTATGTCCGGCCGGACAATGGACGTAACGCAACAGTACCCGCCGCGGACTGTTGCACGTTACTTCGGCTACGAAGAATTTGTTTATATCTATCCCGCGGAAACTTTTCAAGGATAAAAACTATGCTTTGTCCTTCCCAGGGTATCAATTTATTTCCATACCAAAATTTTTCTAAATTAGTTCAGCGCTAAAGCGCGTAAAAGAGTGAAGATGTAACAGATAGAGTTGCTTTTGCATTAATAATATTAACAAGGATATTTTATAGGGATGGATGAGTACAGCGATGTATGGATGTCGATAAAATATACCTAACCTTAGAAAAATCATTAAATTTACATTACATTGCAGCGCTCGACTGTCCAATTTAAATTCGTTCGCTTTACGCTCCCGCAATATAGGAATAACTCGCAAGACTTTTCTTGCTGTTTTTAAACTCTTCTATAACATTGACATCTTCTGCATAACACCATCCAGCTGTTATTGGTCCCTGCTCTAATTTGCGGTCACGGCCGGCGTATTCGAGGTAGTGATGTGCCATTATCGATACAAATCTATCATCGATAGCGATATTTTGTCGAAAAAGATTTAATGGTAGACGTTGATGGCTTGATGGTTATCTTTTATCGTGGAAAATAAGAAATTATAAGTTAATCGGAAATTGCGTTTGTTTATCGCCACCCGCATACCGTGTGAAGACAAGAACTTTCTAGCTTTATCACAACGGAATAAGATTGAAAGAGGCGTGTTCCAGTAGTAATTTATTTTTGACATTCATAAGACAAGTGTTAGGGCCTGAATTTAATAAAGATATATTGTCTGTGACTTTGATATTATCCCTGTCCAACCCCTTACGTAAAAGCCCCCGCAAACCGCCGATTTTCTATCGGCCGATAGTTTAGTTGGGCTCTTAGAGTTCTTAGACCCACTTGCAGGTAAAAATAAATCTACATTTAGTTGTTAAGCATAGCTTAAACTTGACAGTTCCATACATTTTGACACTATTAAACTAAGCTTAGTTTAAGCTAAGCTAAGTTTAGTTAACGCTAACTCAAGATTTATGCGTTTCCTGCAAGTGGCCATAAATCAGTATAAAGATGTGCACACTATAACAATTCGGTATCGGTCGACAAATAAAGTTTGATAGGCTTCCCGATTGCCTTCTAGCTAAACTGTCTAGTTAACCTATGTGCGCATAACCCAACCCGATTAAACTATCGGCTGATAGAAACTCTGCGATCTGCGGCTCTAAAACGCGCACGGCAACAGCCTCTTCATCGATACTTTCTATCGATATATGTACGTCACTAGCGTCTAAACGTCTACAAGTCTTACCGTTCGAG
Organism: Choristoneura rosaceana; assembly: GCA_037349165.1. NCBI lineage: Eukaryota > Metazoa > Arthropoda > Insecta > Lepidoptera > Tortricidae > Choristoneura > Choristoneura rosaceana. Next base: position 9,582,774 of record JAZBNJ010000013.1, read on the forward strand.
TGCGCTCCTTGACACTGCCGTTATTGAATGATTTATACGCATGTTCAAGATAAACATCTGTGTAATAGTTAAATCCACATGACCGCATTTGCCTCTTGCCTCCTCTACATATCGACGGATGCGTCGGCAGATTGTATCTGCGGATGCGTCCGCCGAGGTGTAGAGGGTGGTTTTTGCTTGTCTGTGGTAGGTATTTAACGTCGGCCGATGCATCTGCCACTCATCCGTTTGGTGTCGGTTTTTCGACACGGATCAAAGGGTGACAGCGCGAACGCAACGCGCCTGTCCGATGTGTGGACGGATTGCAATTTATCCGAAGATATGATTGCGGATCCATCTGCCGACGCATCCGTCGATATGTAGAGGAGGCATCTGACTTGTCTCCTGCTTTAGGCGTCATTTCCACCAGAGATGTGCGAGGATGTGTTGCCGGGGGTTATTTTGCATAAAATATAATCTCATAATTTCGTTTCTCATAACAACCTTGAGCAGAATCGTCATTCTTATGGTAGCTGTTAGTTCCTTTAACTATGTCATAACGCCATGTTAAAATCAGCGCTATTTAAAATTCCATGAAATTACAATAGTCCAAGCTAGTATTATGCTATGCCATTATGCCATATAAAATCGGCGATACTAATGTTCTGCTATTTAATATTTTGCAGAAGTATATTCGGCGATAAGAGTGTTCTGTTGAATATTCTGAGAAATTACTATTATTTCGACTGATAATTATGCAAAGTTATGATTATGCAAAAGTATCATTCGGCCAAAAAAAAAAAATTATGAGATACTTTTTATGCGAAGTGTATTTCGGAGAATCGATATTATGCAAGATAAAGGGAACCCGTTGCGAGGAATGCTTTTCATGAACGTTTCATTTAGCTAGCATTGCACACTATCGCTTTGCTGGAAACATGTACGCGTGATGTAGACACAGTGCAGGTATCGAACTCCGAACTAAGCTCCTTCATAGTTATGAATTTTTAGGTATGTATACATTTAAGTATGTCTGATACTTTAAGTCCCTGGGTACCTATATGACACATTTAACAAATACAAAAATACTTTTGGCACTTTAATCGTAAACTCTACAAACTACGCGTAATATTTGCTCTACATTCATATTTATATTCTGAGTAGAGTCTGAAGCTACGTAAGTTTGCAATTAACAAGAATTAATGGTCTTTAAAAACAGCGAAAGCAATTAAACACAATTTGTTTCTCTTGTTTTGTAATTTGAACTAACATCTCTAAAGTATCGCGAAGGCGCGCATTCTTTAGGATAATTTAACCAATAGCTCTCATAATAAAAACAACCAAATTTGAACCTAAACACAAGTTATTACAAGTTAAACAGATAACAAACACTTCCTACTTATTTCTTTCTTGATTCGCGAAACATTGTGAAATAGTATTTCTAAGCATACTAACCCCATCTGTTGGTGAGTAGTCAGCTTCTGAGTCATTGACCTTTATTGCGTGCCGCGAGGTTCATTGCGTTTTTGTCAGATGGCGTTGATTGCTCGAATTTAAGATGGCGGGAAAACTTTTTCATTCGTTTAGTTTGCATCATTCTTGCGTAATAAAAACAATTTTGGTAAATATCATGTTCACTAAAATTCCACTGACGTAGTGATATCATAGATAGTTTTAGATATTTGCAACTTCTTTAATAAAGGTACACGTTCTGAGTATTTTACTCTTATCTTGCTTGCAAGACCTAATTAATTTCGCATTTAAAATCTTAGTAGGATTTGTAAGTATAAAAACGTCAATTATTAGAAACCAATACCGATAATTTTTAATGTAAAATATAGGTGTACTCATGTTTTAACTATTTTGGATCTATTGTTAAAACTATACCTACACGTACGCAAATACATAAGTAGTCTAGGTTTTTTTTTATTCGACTGCAAGGCAAACGAGCAAGTGGATCTCCTGGTGGTAAAAGATCACTACCGCTCATAAACATCTGCAACACCAGGGGTATTGCAGATGCGTTGCCAACCTAGAGGCCTAAGTTGGAATACCTCAAGTGCCAGTAATTTCACCGGCTGTCTTACTCTCCGCGCCGAAACACAACAGTGCAAGCACTGCTGCTTCACGGCATTATTAGCGAGCAAGATGGTGGTAGCAATCCGGGCGGACCTTGCACAAGGTCCTACCTGGATTTATTTATTACTAAAAAACATCACGCCTGCAAATCAGTATGTCGGTACGCTCTCTTCTTGACCCTAATGTTTGTCCTTACGTTTCCATGCGCAAACGCACACCTTACGAGTGAGCGGGACGCGCTTACGCACGCCATATAGCGACATCTCTTTCTACCGTTGAAAAACTAAGATGGCTGAATTGTGATAAATTTATAAGAATGTAGGACCGGTTCGAGTTAAATGGCGTTTAACACGGCTGAACTTGAAGGCTTCATTAATTTTATTATTAATAAATAATTGGGGTCAATTCTTGTGCGAAACTCAGCGAAACTACATTTGAAATACCTATACCACGAGCTTTACAGTGAAGGACAACATCGTTAGGAAAACTGCATGACCAGTGAATCAATTCAATGGTCTAACAACTGGTAGCATGGTGTACGGTTGTGTTACTCTGAAGATGAGCTCTGGTTGAGTTCGAAACGCGTCAGTGTGATTTGGTGGTGGTGATAGATGGGTTTGTGTAATTTGTGTGTGTTCTTACAGTGTGGAGGTGGAGGAACTGCATGGACACGCATATTTTGCATAGGCTTAGCTATCGTAAGGTCGCGGGTGAGCAAGGTAATTCTTTAAGTTAATTCAATGGTGTATGTGAAGTTCCTAATCTGCAATGGGACCGTGTGGGAACTGCGGCCCAAGCCCTCTTATTCTGTGAGAACGACTGTACTCAGCAGTGAGACGTATTTAATATAGGCTGGGATGATGATAATGATGATGAATTAGTGTTTAGTTATTCTACTCGTATTCAAAATTCATCATCTCAGCCTATATACGTCCCACTGCTGGGCACAGGCCTCCTCTCGGAATGAGAGGGCTTGGGCCATAGTTCCCATGCGGGCCTAGTGCGGATTGGGAACTTATATTAAAAATTATGTACTTATTTTTATTTATATATTTTTTTTTATTTCAGGTAAGATCCAGCGTACAGTAAGAATAACTAGAACTAGAGCATCTCGATTCGCAGGTAACACGAACAGTAACAATATTATAGGGTAGTCTTCTGGGATAGGTACAGTCAAGTGCAAAGATATCGACACGGCCAAAGTTTCAAAAATATGTATACACGACACTATGCACTAACCGCTCGATATTCTAGCACGGGTCAATGGCAGCAACGGGTCAGTAATGTGAGGGTGATTTTTTTTGCTTCTTCCATGGCACGCCACTGAGCACGATCCTCGGCCACTCCCAGGTCAGTAATGTGAGGGTGATTTTTTTTACCTCTCCCATGGCACGCCACTGAGCACGATCCTCGGCCACTCCCAGGTCAGTAATGTGAGGGTGATTTTTTTTATCTCTCCCATGGCACGCCACTGAGCACGATCCTCGGCCACTCCCAGGTCAGTAATGTGAGGGTGATTTTTTTTGCCTCTTCCATGGCACGCCACTGAGCACGATCCTCGGCCACTCCCATCCAGCTCTTGCCAACCACCCTGCAAAGATCATCGCACCACCGAGTCTGGGGCTAACCCTATTGTGTGGGGCATTATTGGATAGGTCTTTTAAAACCATGGCGAGGTTGCATTAACGATTTTTCGATTCAGTGATCTGTTTGCGAAATATTCAAATTTAAAGTGCCAATTTTGATTTTGATTTGATTTGATAAAGTATTAAGTCGACCGCCCCCCCCCCCCCCCCTCTCAAATCTACAGTGTTGAGTGGAAAATTTTGAAAAAATTCAGGATGGTAGTAAATATAAAAGGAAAATTATAGCGGCTAAGATTACTTGAGAATTATTAGTAGTTGAAGAGTAAATTAAACAGCAGCCTAAGGTATATATATAAATACTTAAACTTGGAAGATTCCGTATCTACATAATACGAAAATTTATTCACTAATAAGTTAAAAAATTATCTACTGTCAAAGTGTTTTTATAATCTGCAAGAATTTTTCGATTGTGACGAATAATATTATTAAATAGGTTATTATATACATAGTATTAAGTTTTAAAAATGACAAAAGGACTATCAATTTGTTCAGCAATTTGCGGTGCCCTTGCAGGGTTTATGTTGGCGCACGTATGTATTAATAGAATTAAGACCTTTTATACCACATAAATGCAATAAACTATATGATTATGATTATGAAATCCTTAGAAAAATATCATTTCATTTTTTGTGATGACTACGGAACTCTATCTTGGGCGTGTCCGACACGCTTTTTGACAGTTTTTTCATTACTACTAGATATATTAGATACTTGAATGTTAAATCGGCATGGCATCATCTTTTTTTATTAGTCAGATTATGGTTTTCGGTAGATATTAAATGTTAATAAAAATATGACTCTTCATTTAATCACCTTTCTGTAATAGACTTCTTGATAAGAAAAGTACTTGAAATAATAATTTATTGTATCAAGTGTTACTTCGCTTTGGTCTAACATCTGGTAACATGGTACCAAAGGTCATCTTCAGAGCAACACAACCGTACGTGTTGCTCTGAAGATGAGCTCTGGTTGAGTTCGAAACGCGTCAGTGTTTGTGTATTTTGTGTGCGTTCTTACAGTGTGGAGGTGGAGGAACTGCATGAACACATTTCTTGCATTAACGTAGCTTGGGCAAGCAAAATAATTGTTTCTGTTCAACAAAACTCTAACATACTTTGCTTAATCATTTGTTTAATGTTATGAATGAATGGAACATAAGTGAATGAAAAGTATTATTTAATTGCTCTCCCACGAACTAAGGGTCATAATGAGACTTTTTAATTCGCCGCTCATTAAGGTCTCCATTCATTCCGGTCTGAACTGGTTCAGCGCGGTGCGAATGGGATTGAACGAATGATCCGGTTAAAAAGAATACATAATTGTACATACAAGTTAAAGGGGTCCTTGGGTATTGAGATTGATACATTGATGACTGCTAGAGTTAATGCTGTGTTATGAGTGACATAAAGTACAATTCAATAGAATCTGTCAATTTTCTACACATTTAACACACCCTAATGTGGGCACCCTTGATTATATATGTCCCTGTTGTTGCAATTATAGTCTAAAATGAATCAAAAACAATAATAGTCACATCACAAAGTCTTAGGCAGCCCGGTGTTCATATTAGTAGGCTGGAAGTGTCTACAGGATTGTTAGATTCTATTGAATTGGAGTATAGAAAGGAGTGAATGCGATGTTAAATGGTACGTTAAATAATTCCGATATCTTCTAAAGCGGCAAATACACTGCGTCGTTCATCATGCGGTCGTCGAATTTGTTTGAAACCATTTCGGCGAACGACTGTTGCCTTTACATGTCTTTGGGGTTCTGAGTAATTATTTATTTATTTACTAGCTTTTGCCAGCGGCTCCGCCCGCGCGGTATTCGGTTATCGCGCGCTGTTCCCTCGGGAACTGTGCATTTTTCCGGAATAAAAAGTAGCCTATGTCACTCTCGGGCCCATAAACTATCTCTATGCCAAAAATCACGTCGATCCGTCGCTCCGTTACGGCGTGAAAGAGGGACAAACATACAAACACACAAACGCTTTCGCATTTATAATATTAGTATGGATTCATTTAATTACAACCATGGTATTACAGTCTGATGTTACAATTAGTTTAAAGATCTTCATTAACACCTTGATTAGATTAACACCTTGTATATGATATTGTACATATCGACTTAAAAACCTCTTAACTGGAAGTTTATTTTTAAACAAACAAATAATATATACAATAATTAACAGAAATAAATAAATAAAAAAAACTAAAACTAACTTACTCTAATCCTAAAAATCTATATTTACAAATATCACCCAAGTCGCTACTATTGGGGGGGGTGCCCATAAGGCTGGCTGCGTTTCCTCGTTGTATGGCAATAAACCTCTTTATATTTTCTTCGGTTAAAAAGCTGAATTTGAATGAACAGGTGTTTTTTTTATTTAATTTATATATCACAGTTTGTTAGTTAGTCCGTTAATACCTAGTGTCAGATCAGTAAACCGGCAGACGGACTGATAAGAATTATCGTGACACCGAGGTTGACAAACTGCAATCATTCGGTTTGTTTTACCCACCCAGAAAGTGGGTGTCTGCGGGATGACGAAGTAGTATATAAATTTTCAATTATAGTCATACAACTGCAATAGAGCAATAATTATCTAAAATTTAAATTAAGTAAATAAGTCAAGTTTATGTAAAAAAACACTGAATTGCGTTCCAAAATCCAATTTTGTTGGTGTGGGGACAAAGACCGCCAAACTCAAGTGGGACTGGGCGGGTCATGTCGGCTGGATGCATCCAGATCGCTGGGCCAAAATCACCACTGCCTTAATCTTTATCATTTCTATTTTTTTTCTTTTCTATACAAAGATTTTACATACATATATGTATGTTATGTATGTAAACTCTTTATTGCACATAAAATTAAAAATATATAAACACAGAGAGGAGAACAAAGGCGAGCCTACCACACATATACCTATATACACTCCTTTTTTGCGTCGAGAGTTAAAAAAAATAACGCTCCAGGTAGTACCACAGAATAAGTGAATAAGTAAGTAATAAGTAGTACCAGAATAGACAAAAAAGGGGACATTAATACACACGGAAATATTTCTATAGTGCTCTTATTGTTAATTTTTTTGCTCTTACAGCAAATTTATAGTTATTTCCGTCTTTTTATTTCAGGAATATGATTTTTACGACGAATGACGGCGTCATGACGTCGTACACGCCCACACGTCGCGTTTTTATGACACATCGTCACTGCTTATGTTTGCAGTGTCGATATATTGCGAAAAACTGTTAATCATCATTAAACTAAATAAATATTGCACAACTAAAATAAACTCTTTAATTTATTGGATCAGGGCGTTACCTTGCGGAGGTCCATATCAATGAACTAAATAAACGAATTTCTTTGCTCACTCGCGACTTCATGACTTATACTATGATACTTAAGTTTATGCTAAATATGCGCTGAGTTGAATTTGAATTTCTATTTATTTACCTACTAGGCGTGTTTATAACTGCCATTGCTGATATTAGACCCAAGCCGTAGCAAGGGAGATGATACTAAATTTACCTGCTCATTAATAATAGACCCCATATTATTGTACGTAATTATCGCGATGGCTTCTAGAACATTGAGATGAAACCCCTTGCCGCAATAATTTAACAATTCACACAAATCTGAGCCTAATAAAGAATGATTTGATTTTAACAGATGTTTGGTAAAATTTGATCTCAGGATGCTCATTCCTATATGCCGAAATATGCTCTTTAAATCTAGCTTTAAAACTGCGACCTGTCTGGCCTACATATACTTTATTGCAGTAAGTAAAACTAATAAGATACTAGTAGTAGGATAATTAGGTAACAATAGTATGGGGTCTATTATTAATTTAGTATCATCTCCCTTGCTACGACTTGGGTCTAATTTCAGCAATGGCAGTTAATAAAACACGCCTTGACAGTAGTTGACAAAGTCGGGGGTTTTCCACCTTTTTGTCGGTTAGGTTATTTTCAGGGTGCTTTTTATATTAAAACCGTGACGCACGCACTTGCATTCAGCTAAGTTCAGTTTATTTTGTCTGCTACAGCTAGTGCCAAGGCTAGGACGTCTAAACGTCACCTGACGTCACGCCCCAGAAACGTCGGCTGAAGTATGCGTAGACGCACGGTGGCGTAATGACGTTGATTTAGGAGCGGTGCGTAAAACAGTTTACGCTGGCTAAATTTACGCCAGTGATTCAGGTTTTTATATAAATGGGTGGTTTTTGGATATTCGGGAAAGATACCCTATGAAACAACCTATAAAGCCGTGGTGGCCTAGTGGTTTGACCTATCGCCTCTCAAGCAGAGGGTCGTGGGTTCAAACCCCGGCTCGCACCTCTGAGTTTTTCGAAATTTCAGTGTGGAATTACACTTGAAATTTACCACGTGCTGTGCTGTGAAGGAAAACATCGTGAGGAAACCTGCACAAATCTGAGAAGAAATTCAATGGTGCGTGTTAAGTTCTCAATCCGCACTGGGCCCGCGTGGGAACTATGGCTCAAGCCCTCTTGTTCTGAGAGGAGGCCTGTGCTTAGCAGTGGGACGTATATAGGGTGGGATGATGATATTTATGATGAATTGGTGTTTAGTTATTCTACTCTTATTAAAAATTATCCACTTATTTTTATTTGAATAAATTTATTGCTTCTAGGAATTCCTTATCATATTATTTATTTCCACAACATACCACATAATTACATAACACTATAAAAACACAATACAATACACACCACACACATACACATGCACACACTTAATTAAAAAAGAGCTAAATAAATTAGTTTTTTTTTAATTTTCAGGTAAGATCCAGCGTAGAGTAAGAATAACCAGAACTAAAGCATCTCGATTCGCAGGTAAGTCGAATAATAACAATATTATAGGGTATTCTTCTGGGATAGGTACAGTCAAGTGCAAAGATACTGACACGGCCAAAGTTTCAAAAATATGTATACACGACAATATGCACTAACCGCTATAGACGATACTCGAGCATGTGTCAACAGGGACTGACTGAAAACCAGCGCTGGCAGCTTCCGCGGATGATGACCCTATGAAGCATGATGTTACCAATCTAGCTTTTATCCCCCAGCTTCTCGCGTGTAAACCTAGATGCAGCAGTTAAATTGAAATTTCGGGATTTAAATAATAGTCCCGTAAAAATACCCCAAATTACGTGGTTTCCATTGACGTTGCTTGCATAAAAAACATCCGTACAAAATTTCATATAAACCTAGCAGTTTTGTTGTTGGAATGTGCTCGGAACTCAGACTTGAGGAGAAGGGTCCTTGGGGGTTTAGGTCCCATGCACAATGGCCAGGTCAATTGTTGGCTCTCAGAGCCAACATCTGACAAAACCATTTGCATTTACCACTTTTTTAATATGTCCTTTTCGTAAGGAAAATGAGCGAGCACCCATGAGGCTGACATGATCACCCGGAGTGTTCAAAGCCTCAACAAAAAGAAGAATTAAAAAAAACCTAGCAGTTGTAATTTTTGAGAAGCACCTAACCATAGTAGTTTCCGACCCTTAAAAGGACATAAGATAATTGTATAAATCCCGTGGGCGCGCCATAAACAAATTCCTCGCAGACAAAGTCGGTAGCAATAGCTACTAATATTATAAAATGTTAACTTAAATCCCAATCCAGTGACACACGAATAAGTTATCATATTCCAAGCAATAACAACATCTGCAATACGATAAGTATCTACTAACAAATCATCACACAATCATCAATAAGTACAAAAAGTCATAAAGATAAAACGGTTACTTAGTAAGCTAATAATTGCTTAGAGATAAACAAAGGCGACGAAACAATAGAAGATCTCATGAGTTAAGCTGATTGGAATAACAATCTTTAAACACCACAAATACTAATGCACTTTACAAAAATATACACGAAGTAAAACATACACCCTCATATCCTCCCAGAAATGGAACAGTGGAACGATATAACCGGATGATGAGGATGATGATGTGATCCTGTTATCCCTCGCTAGGGACATAGGCCCCTAGAAGAGTTTTCCATTTGGCTCGATCTTGCGCGGCTTCTTCCAGCTCTTCCCAGCCGAGACCAATTGAGCCAGCCTCCTTCTTAACTGATCGATTACACGTAGTCCGAGGACGTCCTGGCCGTCTTCTGCCAGTAGATTGCCAACGGAGACCCTGCTTGGGCAAGTGATCATTCAACCATCGACGATCCATCGCCATTTCCTTGTCTCGGCTACAACCGCGACATGTAAAATATTTCATGCAATCTGTTCAGAGAATACGCAACCCAGGGAATTTTATGTTGAGTCGTGTCGAAATAAAAGAATCACAAGTCGAGTTTAGTCCAACTGGTTTCGGACTTATCAGTAGTATTTGCTCTGAGACACTCAATGTATTGCGTATACAAAGTATCCGTATCCAAGCAAGGAAATGGTTAATATGGCTAGACAATGACAACTATATCATCATCATCATCATAATATCAATTACATATGTAAGATATTTGTAAGTTTGTCTTAGTATGACTGTTTGTTCCCGTAGGACGCCCACTGTTGGACAAAGGCCTCCTCCATAGACCTCCGGTTGCTTCGGTTGGAAGCGGTCTGCATCCATTTCGTTGGTGAACGTTGTTGTTGGTGGACATCTTTATTCACATGATTAGAAGCTCCAACTTAAGTCTCTGTTCATATACTGAAGGCTACAGTTACAGTATGGAGGTCTTCAAAAGGGGTATAAAAAGGTTTATGCAGGGTCAGCAACGCGCAAGTGATACTTCGGGTGTTGCAAGCGTTTTTAGGCGGCGTTAACCGCTTAACATCAGGCGGACCGCATGCCTGTTTGCCACCGACGTGGTATAAAAAACTACAAAACCTCGCCAGTAAATCTTATCTGACAATCCGATATCAGATAAGTTAAAGTTATAAATCAATCGATTAATCGTTAGTTCTCATTCATCAGTCATTACAGGCGCCACTTTTTATGATAGCAAAATCTAAATCTATTTAACGTTAAAATCCTTAGAAATGATTGATATCTCAATTAGATGACTAATTATTATGTAATTCATCATGTTCATTTTCATCATCTAAATCTTTATCAATTTGTAATAATTATTGAGATGCATATTCCAAGAATGAATTAGAATATTACCTTCCGACTCTTCCGTCAAACGGAAAAATGACGCGTCTGACATTTCCAAACTCTTCTGAAACATTGAGGAAGACTTTGAAGATCTATTAGTGAGATAAAACAACCTTCAGGTAGATGCAAATCCTAACATTGATATAAACAGGATATAGACTCGACCTGTTTTGATACAAGTAGTTGCTGTAAACAGACCGACAGACAGAGCGTGTAATCGCGGCACGTGCTCTGTAATTACGTTCACGTCAACTATTATGGTCGCACGTGGGAATGAGTCCACTTTTACAATGATGATCCTCTCATCAGCATCCCAGCCTATTTACGTGCCACTGCTGGGCACAGGCCTCCTCTTAAAATGAGACGGCTTGGGCCGTAGTTCCCACACGGGCCAAGATCTGATTGGGAACTTCACACATACCTTTGAATTACTAGGTGGGTGCAGGTTGCCTCACGATGTTTTCCTTCCTGTAAAGCTCGTGGTAAATTACAAATGTAATTTCGCACATGAATTTCGAAAAAATCAAAAGTGCAGGCCGGGGTTTGAAGCCACGAACCTCTGCTTGAGCGGTGATTGGTCAAACCACTAGGCCATCATGATCCTCTACTACAGCCATACTCAGGCTTTTAAGGGTTCAATACCAGAAAGGTGTTACATCGCTTCGCTGTTCTCTACCTGTCTATCATCATCATCATGTCAGCCACTGTTGGACATTACCGTCCCCCATAGACCTTTAGTTGGTTCGGTAGGAAGCGGTTTGCATCCACCGCAAAACCATGGCTTTAATCTGGTCATCCGTCCGTCTCGTTAGTCAACGTCACCCTGCGCTCTGTCTGGCATAGTATGTATGTCAAAAATCAAAATCAAAACGTTTATTTTACAAGTAGGCAGTAAACGGCTCTTTAACGTGTCATTTTTTATATTCCAGTGCTTTCGGGAAAATCATCACCGCCAAAAAGAATACGCCGCTAGAAACTTGGCAGAAATACATTTTTTCCAAATTAAAATTGTAATTACCTACTTACACGTCGAACACTGCTGCTGGAATCTACACATGATTTGTGTATTTTTATTGCCGCCACAGCGACAAATAATGTAAATTATAAAGGGAACCCCAACAAAAAACGGTTCTTTTTTTAAATTTATTTACCCCCCGTTTCACCATCCATTGATAAAATTTATTTGACGGATAAATGTGATGCTGGCTCTTTTTGTTTTGTTCGAATAGACGGAGATGGCATCACATTTATCCGTCAAATAAAATTTATTAATGAGTGGTGAAACAAAGCCTTAGTAAGTCTAAATGTTTTCCCTAAGATGAACTCACTCTTGATTATTACTGACAATGCTCAAAAGAAATACAAACAAAAACATGTCTATTACTGTTGACGTAAGTTGACTTGACTATAATAACTCCCAGTTAAGTGTTAACCCAGGGTCAATTAGTAACAAAATGTATTATCATTTCTAATTTAACTTTTCAACCCTAGACTTTGCAAGCGGACTTTAATTTTGTGAATTTAAAAGAAGTCCTATCGTCAGGTCTTGTCTAACTAAATGGAGTTGTGCAAGGTGCTTCAAGCAAATGTAATCCAAGCTAAATGTAAGACGACGATCGTGAATCGTCGCTTCACATTGCGGCTGCCAGTATAGTTAGTGACCTATTTAGCTAAAGAGACGGACATGGAGTATTATCTAGACGGAAATATGACTGAGATGAGAGGGACATAACCAGACCCTTGGCTGAGACGAAAAAGGAGACAGATTTGTTTTTTGTATCGTATCTGTCCTTGATTTTGCGACATTGAAAAGTAATTTAGGTATAAATAAAAGATTTTTAATCTTTACTTTTGCTACTGCAAATAACTCAGTCATATTTGATCTGAAAGTATTATTTCAGTTAGCTAAATTTTACGGTTTACTTCTTAGATAATTTAAGACTTTTACTTAGGTCGTCTTCCAGCAAAAAAAAGTTTAGCTCTAAGCACAATTTAGGTGTGCTATCGCTAAACTCTCCACAAGACTAAAATTGTTTTAGTCCTTCACATTGTAAATAGTAAAGCTATCTTAGAACGTCGTCATGAAAATAAACAAGCAATTGACATTAAAGCTTCAGAATCAAAACTTAATGGAATCGATGGCTTTCAATAAACAAAAAGACATCTTGATAATGATTTGCTAATATTTGTTTGTTTTGCTACAAATGCGGCTAGCGCAGCTGCCAGAAATATGGAATCCAAAACTGCCGACGTAGATAACTATATTTTTAGGGCTGACGCTTACCTTGAGTGTTCTCGTTTAGATGTAAATCTTAACGAATCTAAGCCGTAATTTTAGACCAACCCTAACAGTCTGCCGTCTGGCCCGCTCAATTACTACATCTATTTTAGACTACGGGACGCCAGTAGCGAAGCGCACGATTCAACTCTGAACGCATTTTCATGTGGATAAAATCGACCATAAACAATAAAAATCGGAACTTAGTGCAACATGCCTTTGAAATTTGAAATTTCGCGCGTGTATTGTGAGCCAATGGGCTATTTGGTGGTTTTATATGTGTTGTGAAGTGATCTGACTGTGCGGTGGTTTTGTTATGATGCAGACGCGTTGTTTATTTTGGGTCGCATTTGTGGCTCGGGACGTGAAACGTGTATGTTTTGCATGTATTATTTAACCAGCATTTGATGCTCTTTTGTTCTCTTCATTATTATCTACGATTATCATTCTCCATTTCACTCGAAAAAGGGTCTTTGTACCATGCTGCAGTGAATTCTCGAAGGCATTTAAAATTGATGCCAACGATTGGCAATTAGAAACGGCCTTGATTGTTAAGAATGTGACTTTTAAGTTTTTTATCAACGCATTAGGTATGCCTGTGGGTATGCCATATTGATTCGTTCATAAAAAATTCAAAATGAATAAAATTACTTCAGGTACTGATTATTTCTTCTACATTAGCATTCTCTTAGGTTGTCAGCAGCGCCACGATTATGTTATCAGTTATGATTTTAGGTTAGTATTTTATTCTGATCGACACAATGTCAATTTTGAAGGTTTACAATATCACAAATCCAAATGTTTAATAATCTTGATGGAACTTTCTACATGCCTTATTGCTAATGGGCATAAAGGAGTTAGTGGGCAATTTTTCATTTTTATAAATAGGTGTGACATTTAGTACCAAAACAAAGAATACAAATTCTAGGAGGGTACTGCTAGCTCTCTTTACAAGTGTATTATTTTTATCGGTATTTTTGAAAAATTATGGCTCCATCGCATCGCATTAACCAGGTCGTCGCTCCATCTTGTTGGAGGCCTACCGTACGGCTCGTCTCCCGGTCCACGGACGCCATTCGAGAACCTTTTGACCCCATCGGCCATCAGACCGGTCTGAGTGGAGAGCCTTGAGAGAGGCCTATGTCCAGCAGTGGACGTCTTTCGGCTGACATGATGATGATGATGATGGCTCCATCGTCGATGATTCTCCCAATGTCGAGGTCGAAACACTATTAGCCGTTGTTAGGTGGAGCAAAATGCTTGTTCATAACTTTGCAAGCAAGAAATATATTGTTATTTCTTCTTTCATTAATTTTCTATCTTTTACCGTCGTACTTTTTAATAGTTTTTAATGAGTCACGGTTGTTTACATTAATATTTGCTACGGGTGTAGATTAAAGGTAACCACAGTGTACATCCTCTAGCAAATAAGTTTAGTGTTCTAGCTCATTTTTCTCTTTGTCCGTTTGTTACACCTTAGCTAGTGGATTTAAGATTATACCAGTAAGAGCTGGTAAATAATCTTCATATGAATGATCCCTGGTTCCTGTCTAGATGTCATTGTTATCACCTTTAAAATAATCCTTATCACGCAGGGATTTACAAGCACGTTGCTAACAGATGACTTTTGATAAAAATAACGTGGGTTGATACGTTTTCTCTGAGTTAAACGATTATTTTTTTGTATGGCTGTTTAAACGTTACTGTTTTGCTGTCTCGCTCGCTCTTGTTTCCGAGTTTGGGTGTGTTCCCACTAGTTCCATTGACAGCTTCATTATTTCTATAACAAATTTCATGGAGTTTAAGCGTGAATAGGCAACAGTTTTTTTTATACGACTGGATGGCAAACGAGCAGTGTCCTGATGGTAAGAGATCACCACCGTCCATAAACATCTGCAACACCAGGGGTATTGCAGATGCGTTGCTAACCTAGAAGCCTAAGATGGGATACCTCAAGTGCCAGTAGTTTCACCGGCTATCTTACTCTCCACGCCGAAATACAACAGTGCAGGCACTGCTGCTTCACGGCAAGATTAGCGAGCAAGATGGTGGTAGCAGACCGGGCGGACCTTGCACAAGGTACTACCACCAACCTGGATTGACTATACAAAGCAAATAAGTAAAGGAGAAGGTAGCCGTCATAACAATGTATTTTCCATGTTTCTAGGTACATATATATTATAGTGATGTCATACATGATGAGTGTCAGACTAAACACGCTAACGTGTGTTCAACAATCAATTCATGTTTGTTTTTCAATCGATCATGAAATCTGATCTGATCTAGATCTCTAGACTCCAGTTACGTACTTCTACCCTCCTCCATCCCATCCATCCCAGCCAAATATACGTCCCACAGCTAGGCACAGGCCTCCTCTCAGAACAAGAGGGCTTGGGCCACAGTTCCCAAATGGGGTAGGCAGAGCACACGAAACGTTACCGCTTCGTAGCCACTTTTAGCAATTTTAGGTTTTAAGTTTGACAAAAACGGTACAGTAGTGACGGCTTGCTCGCCTGTCGCCTATGGTATTCCTACCCGGAGTACCCATAACACAAGCTTTGCTAAGCTAGATCTAAGACTAGATCAATTGGTGTGAATTATACCGTGATATTTATTTATTTATACCTTAACCTATTATCCTCAGTCACTCTTACGACATCCTACTTTCCATACAAAGACTTGCTATATTACGGTCATAGTATGATGATACGGTGTAAAGGGAAGCCTTTAGGATCTAAATTATTATCAGTAGTTTTCTCCTTGATTTTAATAAATAACATCACTTGCGTGTCGGTTTTATTTATCCCATGGACGATACTTAAATTCGTATGCTTCCCCAAATGCGGATCTAAATCTATCCCGTTAAGGTCCAATTTGCATCATCTTCATCCATATAGTCTTTCATGTAATATGCTACTTCATTAGGTGTTCTGCCGTTGCACGCAATCGGATCATCATTGGCATTGAATTTGCGTCTTTATTGCCTTTGGATTAGAGTTGAAAGTGTTGTATTGGCGTCGGGTGCAAAGTTTCATGTCATCTTGGGAGGGATTTTATGTCACGCGAGTCCATAGGGCTGGCAATTAAATGACGTAAAGAAAATATTATTGCTGACTAGCGACCCGCCCCGGCTTTGCACGGGTACAGTCACCAGCACCAATATCTGACACAACAAATCGTGCATAAATATCTGATACGACTCTATCCTCCTGCCTACCAAAAGTACTTTTGGGAATAATTTTTTGAAACTTTCAAATTATATTGCTTAGAACTTAAGATGTTCAGGAAAAATAGAGGAGAAAATCTTCGATTTTTCCTAATAGTTTTTCACTTTATATTTTACAAAGGCCATCAGTGTCCAATTATCATTATTTCTTATGTCCTTCCCAAAGGAAGGATGTAGGCACTGAGGCTATATAACCGGCCCTAGAAATAGAGTCGTGTCAGATATTTATGCAAGCTTTGTTGTGGCAGATATTAATGCAAGTGAGTGTGCAATTTTTAAGAAACCTAAGCTACTTAGAGACGCTGAAATATTGTCATTTCAAAGTTCATGTATCTCAAAAACGGCTGAACCGATTTTAATGAAACATAGCTAAGTACTTATATGATAAATTCGCTTTTAGGTAAAAAATCTGGTCAAAAGAGTGCGCCGGATATGTCCAAGATAGAGTTCTGTAACCGTTACGAAATCCGTGCAAAATTACAGCTTTCTAGCACTGGTAGCTAGCTTAGATACTGGTTGTCTCTGAGCAAACTATAAGGGTTCCGTTTTTGCCATTTTGGCTACGGAACCCTAAAAAGCCGAGTCGCAATCGGTCCATACGTTTAAAATCTACGATGCTGGACTGCGTAAATTTTACTTAGGAGAGTGGTGCAAACGCTGACTGGATATGGATAGTCATAGATCCTACTCTAATCCGACTATACTCGTACCTTATGTACGGACCCAAGGTTTTCCAAAATGTTCCGCAACGTGTGCATTACTAGTTTTATCTTCATCATGTCAGCCGAAAGACGTCCACTGCTAGACATAGGCCTCCCCAAGGCTCTCCACTCAGACCGGTCTTGTGCTTTCCGCATCCACCGCGATCCCGCGATCTTAACCAGGTCGTCGCTCCATCTTGTTCGAGGCCTACCGACAGCTCGTCTCCCGGTCCGCGGACGCCATTCGAGATCCTTTTGACCAGTTTTATCTTATTAAATGTAATTTAAACTATGACCCAAACAGATCGGTTCTCTGGTTTTGACGCCCCTAAAATGTCCACAAATTAACTATTCATCTGAAATCTGCTTGTAACCATACACCCCTACTTGAGCTTGAGACGAATCGCCCGGTTAAGTTGTTAACCGTGTTGCCAAGCGTACGCTATTATAGGAGCTCTCTCTCCAGCTGGCTCTTCGTTCCATTCTCCATACAAACGTAGTCCCGGTCTCATTTGAAAACTAGGCAACAGAAGTAGATGGACTAGACGTAAAATTATCTATGCCTGTGGTTTTTTCGATTTTTGTAAAAATGCTCTGATAGTCTGTAATTCTCGTGCAAAGTTGATCTTTTTTTGTCAACTTTTGAGCTCCTGTAATTTTGATATTACACATTTATACGAAAATCTGAAAAACCATAGGCATAGATAATTACTTCTAGTCCATATTTACAAAATTTCATCTACTTCTGTTGCCTAGTTTTCAAATGAGACCGGGACTACGTTTGTATGGAGAATGGAACGAAGGACTTTTCCTAAGGTATCCAATTACGTTGACAAGTGTTGTCCTGCGCGTGCGACTGTGAATAGTAATTTCGTTTAATGAGCTTCATTCTTGTTAAACTGTATAATTAAAATAATGATAATAACTAAACAATACTATTTATACTTCTATGTTGAATTTTGTTCTAAAAACCGCGGTGGTCTACCGATTTGACCTATAGTCTCTCGAGCAGTGGAAAATAGGAATAAAAATGCGTCGCAAGTGACATAAAAGGTCTTGAAAGCTTCTAAAAATTACACTAATTGATTAAAACCAGACGCAAACCTTCTAGAACAACGTCGAGAGAGGATTGAACTTGCGACTACCAGCTTCTTATTCAGCTTTTAGCCTTCTGTCTGACTCTATTTCCTAACTTTTTTTAACAGATGTAGCGTACTTTTAAGTGGGGCAATTTTTATTTTGTTGTTGATTTCTTTTTTGAGAATCTGAGAAGATTTCAACAATATTTCGTGAGTTGGTAAAGTTATCCAGAGTTTCTGACCATGGTAAGCCCGGTTTCAATACTGTGTCCTACAAATTTTTCCATTGATAAATTCACAAAATGTATGGAATGTTAGTAACTAAACTGAAAATTTAAACAAAATGAGAAGCTCAAAATAATAGACAAAAAAATTGGCCTAAGTAAGACCTAGACGTAGGCATCAGTTTTGTTATTTCTGCCATTATTTTCAACATCTTAAAGTTCTTTATTCAATGAACTATTTGTGCTTTACAAAGTACATTCGGCCGTTATTATAAGTGTTAATTTGTTCTTTATAAAGTACGAGAGCAGTGCCCTTAGTGTAAGTTTTTGGTTACAAAATACGTCTCGATCGCGTTCATGTTAAAATCTCAATTTATATGGAAACACGAACATCGCAAACGTACCGCTAGAGGCGCTGTTCGTGTCCAAATTGAGATTTTAACGCGAACGCGATCGCCACGTATTTTGTGACCGAAAATTGACACTAAGGGTACTGGACTTATGACGCTAGGATCGTCAATACAAGAGCGTCACAGAAATACTTGTAAAGGACTAATTACAATCCTTTCGTTCGGACAGTCAGTGCTACTATGAGCTCAGGCGCCGCCGGTCGTGCGCGTAGTGTGTGTGTTAGTGTGTGTTGTGTACACGTGGATTGCACACGGCGTTGTTTGACAACAATACGGTATTTCAGAGGATTTTGTTTTTTAATTTCAAGACATTTAAGGTCAATTTGTTATATCACAATTCGTCAACATTGACCGTGACTCTAACAGAGGGCAAACAATGTTTTTTTATCAAAGTTAGATTATGTTAATTATTTATTATACATAAACATAATAATAATAAGATGCCCCGCTATGAAGCTAAATCTTATAAATTTCAAATGTATTTTATTAATGTATCCCTACTTTGGGTCAATCCGTAGACATAACTTGAAAATAACTTTACTCAATGACATTCTTCAAAGACTTTACTCAACTATTGTTTTTTTTTTAAAATAACCTTTTACTTTTATTGAACCAACCAAGTCTCCTATAGATTTTGATTTGATATAGACTTTACATTCCAACTCGTTGAGTTTAATTCTCAATGAAACTGTTTTTGTTTAGGACGTTTTAGAAACAAGCTTTACATTTAAGTTTTTATTTTTATTGCTGTTATTGAAGGTAACTCAGACGCGGGGAGTTTCCGACTAAACAAATATGACACAGCGTAGCAACTCGATAAATTTTTATTTTTATGGCGAGATAATTATCATCATAATCAGCTGAAAAGAAAAGACGCCCACTGGGCATAGGTCTTCCCCGAGCTGTAGGTCGCACCTCTGAGTAAAGTATTCGAAATTCATGTGCGGAATTATTTGAAATTTACCACAAGCTTTGCGGTGAAACCTGCACAAACCTACGAAGCAATTCTAATGAAGCTCTCAATCCGCACTGGGCCCGCGTGGGAACTATGGCCCAAGCCTTCTTGTTCTGAAAGGAAGCCTGTGCCCAACAGTGGGACGTATATTGATCATGATGATTATGGATAATTTTTTTACCAAGTGAAACCGTAATTTTTTGTGAAATTTTGAAATGACCATCCTGTACAAAACTTTAGGTTAGGTTAGGTTTCAATTCTGAACAATTATTGGATTCGGAGAAAAAAGTCTTATGACAAACGATACTTCTGACAAACTTTTTACCAATTACGCGAGTCGATATGGATCCAAAATTTCTGTTAATGTTATCTTTACGTTTTAACGTGGTGTTAAAGTTAATAAATTATCTAGGTTATCGATAGACCTTCAGTTGTCAACAGCCTTAGACCCTTATGTTTGGTTTAATTACAAGTTATTTATAGACTCAAGTATTTGGTTGTAAAGGCTCGGTCAAGGAAAACAATGTGTCACAAAAATGCACAAAAGAAATCCCCATCTCAGCCTAATGTACGTCCCACTGTTGGGCAAGCCTCTTTTCAGAGGCAAAAGGAAGGTACCACACTATTTTTAAAGAAAATCGATCACGCAAGAGTGGGAATAGAAGAGACGAGATGACGTTTAATGGATTTATATATGTTGGTAATTACCGACATAATTATATAAATAAACAATAGGTTATTTTTTTATTAGTAACAGGTCTGAAATTCCCGGTTACGAGTAGAATGAATGAGTCAAACAAGCGATAGCGACGGGTGCTTCCCTTGTATGTTACAATTATATGTTATAATTCCTCTTCATCCTTATTTAGACGAAACGTCACAAAAACCTTTTCCTGTGACAATTTATAGGCATATTTTAATACAACAAATCGCCAGATTTTAGCTAAAACTATAATTCTAACATCCAAATACTTAGTTACGTGCTTTTCATAAGATTTTACTTACTACTTTTACATACACATTTAAATCGAGATTTGGCACATCCTTTACAACTGTTTTTGTTGTACCTATTTTGATGATTTAGCTTTTGGACAGGAACTTTACTAAAGCTGAGGGACTACACTATGAAATTCGAAGATCGAAGTATATGTCGCATTGTCCCTCTCACCCTCGTATTAAATAATATAACGGGACGGCAAGATACGAAGTTCGAATTTTACACTTCGTAGTAGGTATAGGCTCGTAATCTAATGCTAGCGCTCGCAACCGCATTCTCCATCTGTTTTTATCCTTATCTCATATTGAGTGACGGAAAAAAGTGGTGAAAATGATTGTGATTCTGAGTGCGTTTTAGAAAAGGCCTCAGGTTCCATTTAAATTTAAAAGCAACTCCGTCCCGGAGTGTACAGGTAGAGAATGATTGTTGTTTTCCCTTTCAAAAAGTCAAGTTAACTGCTTTTTGTATAGAAAATAACCGGGAAGTAAATTTTTCGAGGTAGACATTAATTAATAATGTATTTTCTATTCTAAGATGATTTGTAGATAGAGCTTCTTAACTTCTCTACCGGGAAAAAAGAAGTGATTAAATTAAATGGTTTCATGTTAAACCAATTAGTTTCGTGCAATATTTATCAGATCTTTCGCTCAACTTGTGGAAGGCTTTACCAATATATCACTCTCCAATCATCTTCATCATCATCATCATCATCATCATCATACCAACGGTCGATCATAGGCCTCCCCCATAGACCTCAAATTTGCTTCGGTCACAGGCGACCTGCATCCACCGTGAACCCGCGGCTTTAACCAGTTCATCCGTCCATCTCGTTGGCGGACGTCCAAGCGTTTGCCGATCTGAGGTCTCTACTGAGAAGTCTCCAATAAGAGCAATTAAATACTACGTAAACAGGGAAATGTTGATAAATAATCAATTCTTTGAATTTTGGAAATCCCAGGATGCAGGAGGAAGAGAGATAGCATAGTATTCCGACACGCTGGCCAATTGTCAACTGTATTATTACCGGGGTACAGTTGATTTTCCAAGTCAAGGTTACGTATGTATGCACACCGAAATACTAGCGTTTAGTCATTCGTGCGTACGACGGATGACGTCACGCGAGACGGAACCAAACCATTTTAAACAAGCTTTTATTGCACGTTGCAAATTTTTAAGTTTGCAAGTATTCAAGTTTTTGTTCGTGTGTTCGTAAAAGTTTAAAAAATATATATCTTTGCAAGTCCTCTCGTATTTTCGCGTACTTTATTTTGGTAAAAATATTTTGAAGACAATGCAAGTATTTATGGTCAACTAAAATCCATCCACTGTCTCTTTCTACCCTTACCTACTCTACAACCTGTGATAGAAAGAAAGAGTGAAAACGATTGTAATTCCAAGTGTTACTATTAGGCCTCTTTAATCCTAGAGTTGGCACCAATTTTTGGGTAGGTATTTGAGGCAAGCTGAAAACTTATTGTCCCATATCTCTCTTATTATACCCCAACACAGACATGTAGATCTAGCTGGTGAGTAGCCGGGCTAAATCAACCCCTAAATAAATAAAAAATCTTAATATATTTGAGGCAATAATGAATTTTTTATATGTTGTAGTCGAATGTTTAAATTATTTAAAAAAATAAGCCTGAGGATTGCTCTAAATACTGTAGTACATACATTTTACAATATTGACTCAATATTATTGAGAGTTTGAGAGTGTAACCCAATGAGGTTTTTCACAGAGGCAAAATATCGCTAGATGGTGTTAGTATCGTGAGGTCCGTTTGACGTTTGTTTGTGATTGGCTCATTTAGTTATTTAACCAATCACGAGCAAACGTCAAACATGTCACGATACTAACACCATCTAACGATAATTCACCTCCGTGAAGACCCTCATTATACGTTTTGGTTAACTCTCGCATGACTATACTAATATTGGTGTTAAGTGATGATTTATGTATCATATGCACTATGATTGATTCTGTAGTATTGTATGCACTCGTTCGTTTAATTGTTACTAAGAGGAACAAATGTGGTATTTTTCTCTTAGATATCCATACTAATATTATAGATGCGAAAGTGCGTTAGTATCTTTGTGTGTTTGTATGTTTGTCCGTCTTTCAATCTTTCAACAGAGCTCTAAAAGGCAATAAGGTAAGGTAAGGTAAGGTAATAGACTCCCGTCTTTACCCATTTGGGTAGGAACGGAACCCTAAAGCCCTTGAGGCCTACTCACAGAACAAATGATTTGTATTTGAGAATATTCCCCCCACGCCACTTCTTTACACGACCGCTGTGAATGGATCCCGGCTCGATGCGCGCGCGCCTACCGATGATTGTTCTAAATTGCTCATTCAGCTTGTTTAGTTCATCACTACTAATTCCACATTTTTGTGGACGACGGCCTTATGTCATAAATAAATAAAAGTTGTCAGAGAACGGAACTAAAGTATATACTACGTTCCACTGCAGTGCCCTTAGTGTAAGTTTTCGGTTGCAAAATACGTCTCGATCGCGTTCGCGTTAAAATCTCAATTTGTACGGAAACACGAACATCGCAAACGTTCCGCTAGAGGCGCTGTCCGTGTTTCCATACAATCGAGACGTATTTTGTAACCGAAAACTTACACTAAGGGTACTGGGGGGCTGCGAAATTCGAAAATCGAAGTCAGTATCGTACCATCCCTCTCACTCTGGTATTAAATAAATATGTATAAATTACGAGGTACTCCGGCGAGTCAAAAATCAAAAAGACCGGAGAGTCAAATCCCGAGAACTCATGTTGTTCATCAAGAGAAGAAAGGTAGCATATCTGGGACATGTATTAAGCCATGAGCGTTATCATTTACTCCAAACAATAATGATGGGAAAAATTGGGGGAAAAGACGCATCGGAAGAAGAAAGAAATCGTGGCTCCGAAGCATCAGAGAGTGGAGCGGTATCGCCAGTTTGGAAGAACTGTTTTCTTTGGCGAGTGATAAGGAGAGATATGCGGAGCTGACAGCCAACCTCCAGTAGTGGAGATGGAGAGGCACCGCGAGAAGAAGAAGAAACGTCAGCGGGACGGCTAGTTTGAAGTTCGAATTTTGAACCGCGTAGAATAGGGCCCCATCTCCGTAAACAAGTTACGATGTGTCAATATAATTGTCCGCAAGCGAACAGGTCGGCGCGGCTGCGCCCGCGCCCTTGACACGCTGGAACTAGATCTGTCAAGAAAGTCAAGAGTACTGGAGCAAAAAATGTTGCGCAAACGCAAATCGTCGGCCAAGAAATACCTTTGCCACCCTAAGATTCAATGTCAGCTGTAGCAAGAGAAGTCTCTTCGTTCCATTCTCCATACAAACGTAGTCCCGGTCTCATTTGATAACTAGGCAACAGAAGTAGATGAAATTTTGGATAAAATATGGACTAGACGTATTAATTATGTATGCCTGTGGTTTTTCAGATTTTCATATAAATGTGTAATATCAGAATTACAGGAGCTCAAAAGTCGACAAAAAAAAGATGTCAACTTTGCACGAGAATTACAGACTATTAAAGTATTTTTACAAAAATTGAAAAAACCACAGGAATAGACAATATAATGAAGATCTTGACTGTGAAATATCATTGATTCCTATGCTATTACTTTTCGTATACTTAATATGAGGATAACGAAACCCAAAATTCATAGCATATCTGGGAAACATTTGCGCGGAGTGAGGCTAGATAAATGAAACGTTTCTATTGGTTAATGAAAAACACATGCCTCGCAACACATCCTCGCACATCTCTGGTGGAAACGCAGTGTAAGACTACTAACAAGCCCAAACACGGCTAGGTTACGTTGCTCTATCTCGGAGTCCAAGTATGGCTCCATCATCAGATCAGCTCTCATTTTTTTATCGGTTACCTAAGATCCATTGTATAATCTTTTCTTAGTTTGGAACTAGACCAAAATTGTATACTATGACATTTATTTGTCACTAGAATTTGCTCGCGGCTTTGCACGCGTTAATTATTCGATCTGGTAGTTACAATTGAAATTCCGGGATGTTACAAATATAATATCCCTGGGAATTCCCATAATGTATGTTGTGGTCTTCATTGAGGTTGTGTGAAGAATAACTAAGATCGGTTTTTGGAGTCTTTTGTATTTTTTATTTCAACTCCAAATTTTGTTGCTTAAAAACATATAATGTCTTGATGAGGTCTAAAAACATAGATGTCGCTAATGTCGCTGCTTGACTAAATGAAATAAACAAGCTGAGATTATGTGGTGCATAGGAAAAAAATTTTTTTGTTCGACTGAATGGCAAACGAGCAAGTGGGTCTCCTGATAGTAAGAGATCACCACCGCCCATAAACATCTGCAACACCAGGAGTATTCGAAAATTCGTGTCTACTCCTGTCCAGTGGTAGTGTAGGGGTATGGCACGCAGCAGAGAGTGCTAAAGCCCTGCTTCGATTCCCAGTGCTGGACTCTTTTTTTGGTTTTTTCTGTGCATCCATGTTTCAGTTTGTATTTTCGATATGAAGAATAACTGTCCAAAATTTCAAGACCCTTTAGCTGTAGAAATCTCAAGATTTTATCCCTGTCCCGTAGGAATATCGGGGTAAAAAGTAACCTATGTGTTATTACCAACGTACCAAATTTCATTTACGAGTAAATGCGTCCAGATGTTTTAGCGTGAAAGAGTAACAGACATACACACATACACAAACTTTCGCATTTATAATACACATAAAGTAGGAAGTAGGATTTAAAATCGTCACTAAAAAGTTTGAAAAGCAACGTTACATAATAACCAGTTATCACCTTTCTCCCAAAACGCGTAGGCTACAAACTATCGATTGTTCTAGTTCTCACGGTATGTAAGGCAGACGGCGCCGCAGGCTAAAGCTAGCAACCACCTTCGCTATGTGGGGTAATAGCTTACTTGGCCATATATCATCCTGTATGCCACGAAGGTCTGCGTATTGCCGAGGTAAATCAAAATTGATTGGCGATTGTTAAGAATTTTGCTCACGACTTTAATTTTTACATGAGTTTCTAGAGGCTATAATAGTTGGCCCTCAAATGTATGCAGTAATAGGTAGTTATGTACCGAGTAGTGTAGAGTGAGTCAGAATTGTGCGACTGCAGCTGATCATCGAGCAGATGCCGGGATCGCTACAATCTGGCGTCTTCAAATCTAGGTGATCTTAGTTCACATCTTCGCTTACCACCAGGCGTGATTGTGGTTAAACGCAAGCCTATTTAATGTGTAAAGAATAAGTAAATGTAAAATGAAGCTTTGCTATTGGTTCCTGAGCATGAGAAACTCTTATCGCACATCTCAGTGGCCGTATTGGCAAACGTTTCTAACGCTCGCGATCGCAATCAAATGACAGTTTTTGTATGCGAAATCTGTCATTAGATTGCGGTCACGAGCTTCAGAAATGTTAGGCAGTTTCTCAGTTGAAAAACAACCTCAATGTTTAACAAACTTAGGATTGCATTCGTTTTCACCACATCTTTCTGTCAATCGGTGTAGCTTGAGAGTAGTAAGAGATGGCGAATCGAATCGCAAGCATTCGCGTGACAAGACAAGACGTCTTCTCGAGGGCCTACTCCGAAATTCGAAAGTCGAAGTTCGTATCGTACCATCCCTCTCGCTCTCGTATTAAATAGTATAAGTATCAGAGGGACCGCACGACACGAACTTCGAGTTTCAAGTTTCGTAGTAGCCCTGCCGACTTCGCTCTCCACGTCTATGGAAGAACTATTTGACCATATAATTAAGAACATGGGTCACTGAACCTTAAATGCACCAGTATTGTTTGTAAACAAAGATATACAATGACAGGTGACGCAAATTGACGTAATGGGCCCGCGCCTTTTCTGTCAGTGGCGTTTTGTTACTGCGGCGTATATTTTCATAACGAATTTCCATATTTCTTTTGTATATTTTTGTCTATTGTTTTGAGATTGTTTGAGACTTTGGGGCTGAGATATGACATAACTGGTAGTTACTTTTCTCAGCGATAGAATAGAATATAATATAAATATTTTATTCGCTCTTCGCACATTAAATAAAAAACAGAATAAAAATACATAAAAACAAAAAAACAATATGCGAAAGCGAGAAACGGTCGCAGCTCAGCATAGCGTTGGCCATGCAGGCCAAAGCTGGTCTTCCGCTGCGACTAGGGTTGCCACCTTTGTTTTGAAGAAAAATAGTATTTTTGTTTTAAATCAAAAAAACATAGTACTTTTAGGAATCTCGGGAAAAAAAAAATAGTACACATCTATTTTTAATCATTATTTTTCCATGAGTATTTATTATTACTTTTTGCTTTGGCCATCAATAAGGTGACAATGACAAAGGAGTTGGTAAGTGGTACCCACTAACTAAGCGCCATACGAACAGGAATGAGTTTCATTCACAGTTAACTCAAAAAAAGCGCGACAATTGAATTAGCGATAAAAATATAGTATTTTTCGTCCTATATTGTTTTTCTATAATATATAGTACAATTGACTAAAATATAGTACGATCTATATAATATAGTACCGGTGGCAACCCTAGCTGCGACCGATATATTTGTCTATTAGGTGTCCTAAAACGTATTTGGATTTTTCCAACAGGCTGTTGTTGTTTTCTTTCTTTATTTATCTTGATTTCACATATTAGAGTTAACCTAAGGACGTGTAGTTAACCTACCTTTTAGACAAATTACTTAATAGCGATTCTACACTACTCTTCTCATTCTGAGAGGAGGCCTGTGCCCAGCAGTGAGACGTATATGTATGGGCTGGGATGATGATGAATAATGAAAGAGTACCTAAATGTCAAAATCCTGCTGTCATTACACGACTTGTTCTTGTGTGCGTTACCTCAACTCTGGTGGCACTACCTAAAGTTAGCTGTTCAATGTTTGGCAATGGATGCTAATTATGACTGTCTGTCTGTAATAGGTATGACAACAAAGTGATACTGACTCATTAGAGTGATTCGAAGAATTATCACAGGAATTTGACCTATGTTTGTTGCTGAGCTACATCTGATTCATTGATAGCATTACATTACAAAACAAAACTATTATCAAAGAAATAACAAAAACGGGAAGTGTCGCTCTTGTTTTTCAGAAGAACAAAGGAGTAGAAATGGGTGGGGTGTTTTGACGGTTCAGCATTATGCTATGTCCAATTCGCAACCGCAAAGACATATTATATTCTTTGTGTTATCTACTTAATCTATTTAAATCTTAATATATAAGATTGTACAACGAGAGTATAAAACGAGCCATTTTACATACCCGAGGCGTTCAAATAGCCACCGGAGCCGACACGGCGAGGGTGGATAGAGACGTCGAGGGGAGAATGGGTTTAATGCTCGATTGCGAGGAAATGAAACAGCAACAGTGGAAACAATTAATCACTTATATGTACCTTTTATTTTTCATGCATTTTTGTACCTAGTTTTATTGATTTATTTTGATTGGTTTAATTGGTTTTGGTGGAAAGGTGTTTTCTCCATAGAACACTTAGATTGTTGAATGAACTTCCTGCCGTGGTTTTCCCAGCGAGTTACAGTATGGAGGTCTTCAAAAGGGGTATAAAAAGGTTTATGCAGGGTCGGCAACGCGCGAGTGATACTTCGGGTGTTGCAAGCGTTCCTGGGCGGCGGTAACCGCTTAACATCAGGCGGACCGCATGCCTGTTTGCCACCGACGTGGTATAAAAAAAAATTGATTTTTATTTTTGTATAAATTAAAAATGATTAAAATAATATATGGAAACTTTTTCGTTTGTAGCTGTTAGGCCTTGGTTTTAGACGAAGATTTTATTTTATGCACCTAGTCCATAAAAAGTCATTTTATGTCACCTAGATCCGGCATAAACACGAACTTTACGAACATGAGAAGTGAAAATTATTTTTTAAGATTCTATACATTTGTAGACAAAATCTGAACCCTTATTCTTAATCGCTTGTTCACTTTGTAGTGCGTCTGTCAACCTTTCCTAAATTCACATTCCAATTGACAGACTGACTTGACAATTTTTTCATAATTAATCAATTTATTAATCTTCCATTTTTATTTAAAGAAAGAAAGAAAGAAAGAAAATACATTTATTCACAACACAAGACAACAATACTATTTGTTATTACTATCGAATGTATCTTTCTATTTCTACTCTATAGTTTATAGAGTATGTGTGAATAAAGATATTTTGATCCTAGATAGGGATACTAGGTATGAATAAAATGGTCTGATATTTATTTTACCTTTCCTCAATTTGATGTTCAACTTAAAACATTGCAACACTAAAATCAAGTCCGATGACGTTTTAGTCTCGTTTAAAACATGTTCCATTCCCATTTTACTTTCAAACATGACTCAATGTTTCGAGAGATAAGTAAAAACATGCAGAACTTTATCTGAAATAACAAATAAGTATAATGGGAGCCTGTTGTTTTACCAAATTTATTTTGGTCAAATTTCATTTCCCAAACAATTTTTAGCAACTTTTTGTTTGGCAATGCAAACTTTGGCACAATTTTAATACGAATATTTTCATTACGTCAAATTTTCACTCGACAAAATATTATTACGAAAAATTACATTATGGCATTTGGTCACATAGCAAATGCTTTAATAAGGCAAAAAAACATTAGACAATAAAATAAAATTTGTGCGAGCGAGCGAGCGAAGCGAGCGAGCAAGACGGTTCGGAGCAGAAGCGACTCGGATAGGTTAGGTTTAGAAGGCTAAGGCGGGAGCGAAGCGAAGCGTAGCTCCCGCCTTAGCCTTCGATGTTAGGTTTTTTTTTATAGCAGCCACGATAACATATTTGACTAAATGAAATTTGGTCAAAGTAATATTTGGCAAACCAGATATTGCTTAAACATGAACATGCCAAACATTAGGTTCGCGTAATAATTATTTGTCAAGTGTCAATTTGGCAAACGATTATTTGGCAAATGAAATTCTACGAAAAATTTTTTGGGAAGTGATAATTTGTCAAACATTTTTTGGTAAAACATAGGTAACCCAAGTATAATACTGGAAATTCTGAATGGCAGTATATTGTAATTAGTATTCTGATGTGGCACCAGACCGGTTTCTGAGTGGTGAAGGAAAGTCCAGGGTTCGTTTCTGGGAAAGCCCTTAAGGTCTTTTTACTATAAATAGGCTAACAGGATAAAGTTAGCATAAAAATATAAATAAACCGCATATCGCGTCTGCAGGGCTACTCCGAACTCGAAACTCGAAGTTCGTGTCGTGCGGTCCCTCTAACACATATACTATTTAATACGAGAGCGAGAGGGACCGCACGACACGAACTTCGAGTTTAGGAGTAGCCGTGCTGCTGCCTTCTAGGAAGCCATCCGGCTTTGTTTATTTTGGCTTATAAATTAATTGTAGTACCTACATATAGTTTTGGTTTTGTTAAAAAAACCGGATGAATAAAAAATCTTTATTCATAAACATGCCATGACAATTACATGAAAACAAACCTTTTAAGTTGTTATATCCATAGGTACTAATATTATAAATGCGAAAGTGTGTTTTGTAAGTTTGTGTGCTTGAGTATTTCTCCGTCTTTCACGCCGTAACGGAGCGACGGATTGACGTGATTTGGCATAGACATAGTTTATAGGCCTGAGAGTGGTATAGACTACTTTTTATCCCGAAAAAATGCACAGTTCCCGAGGGAACAGCGCGCGACAGCCGAATATCACGCGGGCGGAGCCGCGGGCAAAAGCTTACGTACATAAAAATCAAGTTATCGATAAAAAAATGGTACTATTTATATGAATATTCTAGCTTCAGTTTGGATAATTACTGGTTAAATGCTGACTAGCTTTTGCCCGCGGCTTCGCTCGCATTAAATTTGGGGTAACACAGATTTACTTTCTACGATCTTTATTTTCGTGTTTTCATTGATTTTTTGTGGTTTAGACAACACTGCAGCAGTCGTAGTACCTAACTTTGACTGAACAATAATAAATAATAATAATAACGTTTATTGTACTCAAAAACACAAACAAATGTTACATTACATAAACTTAGGTTTGTAGAAAAAGATCTTAAGTAGGTAGTCAAACTTTCGACCCCTAAACTAGGTTTAAACCTGTGCCTTAGGGGCTTGATTTCGTCCGAAATTGGTGTCTTATACAAACATGTTCTTGGACAGTAACAGCATCATCATCCCAGCCTATATACGTCCCACTGCTGGGCACAGGCCTCCTCTCAGAATGAGAGGGCTTGGGCCATAGTTCCCACGTGGGCCCAGTGCGGATTGGGAACTTACAGTAACAGCATATTAGTAGTAAAAATATGAAATGTATTACAAAAATATGAATAATAAAATAATAATAATAGGACGTCATCCCTCGGCAATGACGATTAAATGACTACAAAATTCTGTACAAACTGAATGCGTAAACACATTAAGGAAAATCTGGTAATTGTCATCAACCAGACATTACTGAATGACATTTTACACCGTGTTTCCTGTCGCATTGAGATTAATACCACCTGTGATTTGAGCGTATATAATTTACTTATGTAAAATAGCCCTTATTTCGAAAGATCCCTGTTTCCGATCCATTCTATATGTGCTTTCATACGCATCCATAATTCTGTATGCATCAAAAGGGTTCGCTTTTGTGGATACAACAAAAGGCAGTTTTGATCCATTAATTGTGTGTACTGTGCCGTAGATCTCTAATAAACTATTATTTTTCAAATTTACGTGCTATATTACAAAAAAATCTTAAAAATCGCTTTCACGTTAAAAAATCGCATCGAAATTGGTCCATCCGTTTAAGAGCTATTGATGCCAGAAACAGACAGACAGACATTAGCGTCAAAATTAAAACAACTCCTCTATTTGCGTCAGGGATTAAAAATTATTTAAATACTAGCTTTTGCCCGCCGCTACGCTCGCGTGGTATTCGGTTATTGCGCGCTGTTCCCACGGGAACTGTGCATTTTCCCCGGGATAAAAAGTAGCCTATGTCACTCTCGGGACCATAAACTATCTTTATGCCAAAAATCACGACGTTCCGTCGCTCCGTTACGGCGTGAAAGCGTAACAAACAAATAAACAAACTCACTTTCCCCTTTATAATAGCAAGGATAGGCCACATTAAAGAAGTCATTGTATATACTTAGTCTTTATTGTACATAAAACACAAAATAATACAAAAAGAAAACAACAAACCAAAAGAGTACAAAAGCGAACTTATCCCTAAAAGGGATATATTATTTTAATACTTCATTTACTTATGTATACAGTAAGTCAAATTGAGAACCTCCACTATCTCCGAAGTCGGTTAAAAAGGAGTGCCCACTTAGCTATACAGTGCCTTCTGATAACGCACTTCATATTGTTTGAAGAGCGAGTTAATATTGTAAACACGTTTCTCAAGAGTAAAATGCTGCCGTTATTAACTAGGTACCATTCCTTTTTTAATAGGGGCCATTCGATTTGACGAAATTACTACAAATATATAATACGGCTTGAGGATGTTTCCTTAGTTAACTCAAGGTTAACTTAAAGCCTGGAATACACGGGCGAATATTGAGCGTTTTTGCAGCGTTTTTTTTGTCATTGGTGTCTTCGCAGGCGTTATTGTCCCACTGCTTAGGCTTGGGCCGTATTTCCCACGTGGGCTTAGTGCAGGTTGGGAACTTCACATTACCATTTACATACCATTGAATTGCTTCCTCAAAATGTTTTATTTTGCGGTAAAGATTGCGGTTCTGGAATCTTGTTTGATTATTTTTAACCCCCGACGTAAAGAGTGGGTTGTTATATATAAAAGTTTGACCGCTATGTGTGTCTTTCTGTTTGTCTGTCTGTGGCACCGTAGCTCTGACACGGATCGTTTCGATTGCAGTTTTTTATTTGGAAGCAGATTTTCTAGCGATGGTTCTTAGACATGTTTCATCAAACTCTGTTCAGCCGTTTTTGAGATATCGACCTTTAAAGTGACAAAGTCGGTGGTTTTCCAACTTTTTGTCGGTTAGGTTAGGTTGCTAACCTAACCTAACCGACACAGTCATTCCATATTATTCCTATTGCTTCTATGGGCGATAATTGAATTTCTTGATTACGAATAGAGTATTGGTAGTTACATTGTCGATCTAAACACGGGCAATGCGCCGGAGCATATGTTTTGTGTCAGGCGGCGCGCGGGCAGCCTTGCTCGCTTTCGCTCGCTATTGGCTGCCAGGGTTACCATGTACGCTAGAAAACATGAGATATAACGATATAACACAATACAATGACTGTTTATTCAGCACCAACAAACAAATAACGAACAAATAAATACACAATTTTAGATTACTAGCTTTTGCCCGCGGCTCCGCCGGGGTGGTATTCGGTTATCGCGCGCTGTACCCTCGGGTACTGTGCATTTTCCGGGATAAAAGTAGCCTATGTCACTCTTTGAGCCATTAACTATCTGTATGCCAAAAACCACGTCGATCCGTCGCTCCGTTACGGCGTGAAAGACGGACAAACACACAAACCCACAAACACACTTTCGCATTTATAATATTAGTATGGATGAATAGGCCGTGTAAGCTGAATACGCTTGTATTCCATTGATGTCCAATGCCTTTTTTATTCCGTAGTCAACGCAGGAATCCTTATAGTATCGCCATGGCAGTTCGTCTGCCTGTCTGCCCATAGATAAGCTCAAAGACCGTTGGTACTAGAAAACTGTAATTTGGCATGATTACATATCAATCACGCCGAGAAAGTGGTAGAATAAAAGAAGTAAAAAAAAAAATGTGTACCTCCCATAGACGTAAACTTTTCGAGCATGAGTGATGAAATAGATTCTACAGGGTGGTACAATTAAGTACTACAATTTCACTCACACTTGGAATTTTTTCAGTGGCGGACTAACAGGGGGGCGGAAGGGGGGCCTCCGGTCATGAGGGGGGGGGGGCAAATGCCTCCTCGTTCCCCTGATCAAATCCTACAAGACTTGTAAAATGTGCTTAGTGTGTGCTAAAGCCAATATATGGTAACCCTTTCAACGACGTGTCACTGCGGCCTTGCTGCGAAATAAAATAAAATAATCACTCACAGTAATATGTTTATGAAATCAATTCGCTATGTAAACTGAGCGTGAAAGTTTGTATGTCGCAATGCAGTGTAGTAATGACATGTATAAAAAAACAGGGAAAATAAATTTCAATTGGTCTGTATGCTGTTTTTGTCTCGTGAAACATATTCTTCTGTAACTTATAGAAAGAACACTAGACTAGACCCGACATCTCAGTCTTCTCGCTCTTAAACTATTCCACGCCCTAATTTCAATAAGATCAGTTCAGTACAACCTACAGTTGGCGCGAAAGCGTTAAAAATAATAAACATAACCTCTTTTGCATTTCGTGTCTACCTCAAAAAAGATTCTGTGAACTTTATGAACATTAAGGTCAATTTCAACGTCAAGGTTCAATTTTGTTGACATGTTGATTTTTTATACGAGATTTTTTCAAAGTAGTGACGATTTATAATATTGGTGCAAAATTACAGCTTTCTAGCATTGATAGTCAAAGTCAAAGTCAAATCATTTATTCAGCAAATAGGCCGCAATGGGCACTTTTACACGTCATTTTTTTAATCTACCACCGGTTCGGAAAAAAACCTCTGTTGAGAAGAATCCGGCAAGAAACTCAACGAGGTATTTTTTTTTTTTTTTAAAAAGAGATTCACAATATTTATAAATGACATCTATGTACTATACATTACAAGTATTTAACACAATTTTATTTTTAACACAGTAGGTTCACTATTTGAAGGGATCGCTAGTGCGGATCGGAATTATTTCCAAATAGTCCCTGAGCAAAGCCGCGGACGGACAGACAGATAGACATGGCGAAACTATAAGGGTTCCGTTTTTGCCATTTTGGCTCCGGAACTCTAAGAAACAATGTTGGTTGATGGTTTGGAAATGCAATTGGACCCTCTAGATGGCGCTGTTGTTTGTATGTTGCTAGTTTTTATTTAAAAAAACAACAATAATACGAGAATAGTACCTGAACATTTCTAAAAAACTTTGTACCTACATTTGATTTGCGACTCCGACTTGGGTAAAAATTTGCAGGTAGATGGAGTGAACGATACTGAGTTTAAATAACATAGTCTCCGATTCGATTTGTGGCATTCGAAGATGGCGGATGTGGGCCATGTCCTATTTTGGTATTTCTGCTTCTTTGGCTAGTTGAAGTATAATTTTGATAGTGTTTTATGCGGCGATTAACCTTAACAGTGAACAGTGATCACAAAATTCGATATTGCTCTCGTGTCTGACATTTTTTAATGCGCAAGTTGTTTCCGCGTGGTTTTTGGAATTTTGCTATCAAGTTGCAAAAACTACAATCACCGTACTACGTGAAGAAGAATATATTTATCTTTTTTTAACTGACATTGGCCCAAGCCTTAAAGGCCGCCATTAAGGAGAATAATAATAATAAATAACATAGTCTCCCAAAATGTCCCAATTAATTTGTATGGAAAGTTCCTTTTTTGTTACCGCAAATTCATAGAGTTTTGGTAACAAAAAAGGAAATTTCCATACAAACCAATTGGGACATTTTTGAGAGACTATGTTATTACGACTTAGTATCGTTCAATCTACATACCTGCAAATTTTTATCCAAATCAGAATCGCAAATCAAATGTACAAACTTTTATAGAAATGCTCACCTACCGATTGACATGATATTGAATAGACAACTACTTATGTCACTAGCGATATAACATTGAGTCATCAATGATAGTGACATGTGTCACTGTCGGGAATCATTCCAACATATCTGTTAATACTTTTTAATGCCACTTGATTGTTTAAAGGGATAACGGTTATAAAGAATGAATCATCTATGGCGTCACGATGGTCATACTTTTTTATTTATTTTGGAGTTAGGTAAGTCGCCTAAAAAGCAAAGGAGGGCCAATCAACTTTTTTACTGACACTAATCTGTCGGCGACATTTTTCAAACAATTGCAGATTTTTGTAAGTAAACTTGTTTTTTCTGTAATTTAATAGATGGTGTACATGAATACATGCCATCCTACTAAGTTCAACCTATCAAACCTTGAAATATCTTGTTGGAAGTACGACTTTTTAGTAACGCCAGAGACAATTTTGGTAACGCAGAAGACGCCTGAAGTGTCGGTAAAATAGTTGATTGGCCCAGGACACTAGATCCTTACCTTACATTTGTGTACCTGTTTTAGTTTTTAAAATTGTATGTTGCTTAATAGAAGATTGGGGCGTGCAGTCGTGAAATAGTGTAGATTTTTCAATAAGGGAGGAAAAGAACCAATAACACACGAGGTAACTTGGCACCCGAGCATAGCGAAGGTGCCAATACTTCGAATGTGATATCGGTGTTTTTACGAGTTAGCACTCTGCTTTTCATTTTGACTACAAGGAAAGTAAAAAAATACAAGTATGTATATGACAAAAAGTGTACCTATCGAATAAAAAAAAACTAGGTACAATTAATAGAAAAAAAAAATACAATTTATAAAAGACATTGATGAAACATGTCTAAGAAACTTCACTAGAAAACCTGCTTTCAAATAAAAAATAAACGAAAAATCGTGAGCAAAGAAATTCTTTTAGTTCATTGACATATATGGACATCCGCAAAGTAACGTCTGTTTTAATAAATTATTTAAAATAAACGCATTCAAATCCGTCCACCACGGTGTCATAAACAGACATACACACAGACACTCATAGCGGTCAAACTTTTAACACCCCTCTTTTGCGTCGAGAGTTAAAAACAGTACGTGTGTTTTCGCTCACTAAAATAACAACTTGTGAAATATATAAATATATAACCATCAATACGGTACATCAAGTCTTATGTCAATACAATTTCGACTGCTATTCGATCTGACACTTCAAACGAACTGTAATTAAAACTAATTATTATAAAACTGCGATTAACGGTCACTCGCCAATCCGTTATCCGAAGACATATGACAGTTGAAAAACAAACATCAATTTAACACTTAAACTTTAATTATACCAAGACTCAAATTCCAATGCAGCTTGCGATGATTATATAGAATTTTTTAAGCAATAAAAATGTTTCAAACCCCTGAAAATGTAGGAGGAATATGAACTCTAAGCTTACAAGAATAGCGGTCAAAGTTTATTTGTCAGTAAAATGTTAGATGCGACTTTTTGTTAGGTGATGTTATTGTAAATAGATGCATTTTAGGCTTAATTGCGTGCTGTCAAGGTTTACATTGAATGTGTATGACACGTAACAGGTTTGTCGGATTACGAATTACGATCGCTGAGATAAACTGAGCAGTAAAAACACGCTTCTTGTGGACCGGGAGCTGTTTGCAATATTGTTGGTTAATTTTATTATGACATACTCATTATATATGATAATGAAGTGGGTAGAAACCCCTTGCTTTTTATAATAAAACGTGATCCATTTAGGGTATAAATAAACATTTGATGTATGCATGTAGGCACTATTTCCCAGTTGAGTAATAGAGAAAGAGAAATTCATTTACACGTATTCAGACTTTGTCCATAAACTGCACGAGCAGAATTGGCTGGCAAGCATCCTGAGTAAAATCAAATATTATAAAAATTATTATTGGTTTTCAGTTAGAATAGTTATATAGATGCTCCCAAATATTGGACACATACTTTTTTCTTTTGTCTATCAAAAAAATATTATAAGATAAAGCGCGTCAAAGCTCGGAAGTGGGGGTTCGTGACATCATGCTCAGTAAACAGTTTACCAAGGTGAGATGTCACATGAAACTTTAAGGGGTTATTATCATCATAATTTTTCAATGAAAATCTTAGAGTTATTATATTTAATAATAATAATATCATGGGACACGACACCAATTGACAAGTCCCAAACTAAGCAAAGCTTGTATTATGGACACTAGGCAACGGATAAACATACTTATATAGATAAATACATACTTAAATACCTACTTAAATACACACGAGAACAAACATTCGTATTATTCATACAAATATCTTCCCCGGCCGGGATTCGAACCCGGGACCTCAAGCTTCGTAGTCAGGTAGGAATAGGAATATAGGAATCTAGCCTACTAAAAATTAAAGCGTGAAATTTACTTTTTTAGCTTGAGCTCCCTGATCATAATCTGTGCCGTTACGAATGCACGTATATATACAGCCTAATTATATGTATTATTTGCTATGTCTCATTACACGTGACATAAGCACTATGATAAGACTGCCATATGGCTAAATAAGTCTATGTTCTTTGCACGGTTTAGCAGTTTCAGCAGATTTCTAATATCTAGTATAGTGTCATGTGATGCCGTCTCTGTCTATTTGAACAAAACAAACAGAGAGCAACACATTTATCCGTCAGATAAATTTAGTCTGACTCCCATTATTATGGAAAAGTTATGTAGCAAACGCGCAATAGGTCAATAATTGTGCTGTTGTGTTTCGGCCTGGAGAGTAAGACAGCCGGTGAAATTACTGGCCCTTGAGGTATCCCATCTTAGGCCTCTAGGTTGGCAATGCATCTGCAATCCCTGTGGTGTTGCAGGTGTCTATGGGTGGTGGTCATCTCTCACTATCAGGAGATCCACTTGCTCGTTTGCCGTCCAGTCGAACAAAAGAAATATATAGATAAAACTAACTTTCTAACAAAATTATGATTGCCAGCAATGTGCAGCAAAATTAATTGACTAGTAATAATAATAATCAAAGTATCTGTCGGCTATCATTTACACTTACTTGTCAATTTACTTTGCTGTAGGCATATTTTAGAAAGTGTTAACAAAGTCTGAATTTTAGTTTATTAATTAAATTAATGTCATGGTTGAATTACGCAAATACGTTACTTTAACCTCCCTTAAAAAAAACCTGGCTGCCGACAACACACTGTATACTTATTTATTTATTTATTTAGAAAGTACATCCACATCATGTATATTACAAATTGAGCCATATTATAAACTTACACCTTACCTTACCTCACCTTACCTTACTTATTATACTTAGCCAGTTATCCTTTATATTGTATATTTGGTACTCTAATTTCCCAGTATCTCTTTGTACCTATAAACACGACATCACCGTCTTTGCCTTCTTAGAATTGATGTCGCATACATTTAGTATAACTTGAGCTCCTTCTGCCACACAACCACTTGTATCAGAGAGCTCAAATCAAACTGGACTTTTCACTTCTCATGCTCTAAAAGTGGGTCAATATAGCCTTACGAGACGGGAGTAAAGTGAGCACTTTACTCCCTAGGGAGTAAAAGTAATTATTTTTTTAATTTACTTCGAGTGACTTAGATAAACTCAAACAGCCAGTTACTTGCAAAAAATAAGTTTGTGTGTGGACCATTTTAATGACGAAAATGTTACGTTCTTAGTCTACGTGGTCTTAGTTCTTGCTTATTCCGCATAGAAGGTGGCGCCATTCAATTTTTCCGTTTGTGTATGGACCATTTCATCGATGCAATTTTGCTATGTCTGTGTCTTGGAAAAAAATACTTACCGCGAAAACTTTGACATTGTTGTAGAGCGTAAATCGTAAACGATTAAAATAAATTGATTATTCTCACAATGTCGTTAAGTGATAGCGAAAATTATGATGTCGAGCAATCAAGGGAAATAATAATAAGAGCAAAAGACATAATTGATAATTTTCTGTCGCCGAAATCTAGAAAGATTTATTTTTATTTTTTGATTTAATCTTTTTATACCAAACTGACTATTTTTTTCTCGCAATCGAAGTGAAAAATAGAGTTTTCACCACGAGACTAAAAGTCAATACAAACCCTCGGATAAATAGCCACCCTCGCTAAAGCTCGGGTGGCTAACAGCCTCGGGTGTGTATTGGCTTATTTTAGTCTCTCGATAAAAAATATACTTTTCATGCTTTAACTATTAGTTAATTATGTAATCAATCTCAATAACTCGTGAGAACGGATTGAAAGAAACCTAATTGCCTTACCTTAAGTCATTAAGATAAAATTTAACTATAGTCTAATAGTAAAAAACGACTTTGCTCTTTATATTGTACTTTAAATTCTGAGAAGACTTTGAACGGTAGTTAAAAACTTTGGACTGTGCACTTGATCTTCTGGGGGAAAAACTGTAGTTTTCCATCTTGTATTATTAGCGCTTTTTTGCTTATTAACCGACTTTAAAAAAAGGAGGAGGTTCTATGTTCCAATGTTTGTATTTTTATAAGTTAGATAAACTGTTATAAATTGATAATCCCTCAAAATAAAGGTACATTATTATTGGGTTGTTTTCTTCATTGCTTACTGCTTCAGGTGTACGTACGGTAGTCATTGTATTGTACGTTTCATCGTCCTTAGGGGGGCCTTGTCTAACCATCATTTCCAACTCACGTTTTATCACGATGGTTGCGCTAAAACAAGAAAATAATCGTCGTTAATAAATCTGCCACGGCCAACGGGTCATATTTTGTGTGCCAGCAAGTTCATACTATAGTTATACTTAGCGTAGTAATGTACTTTTTATGGGACGAATCAGGTTCTCTGTACATTAGTTGATTAAATTGAGGAAAACTGGAATATATGTAGGTTTATAGCGCGAGTCTGTTAAGTTTGTCCATCATGCTTTTTAAGGGGAAAAGTTTGGTGTAAACAAGTATCTTTGGCGCTGGTGTTACGTCAGCGGTAAGCGTTTGTTCTTTATATAGGCACAGATAGCCGTTACTCGCGACTCCGCCTGCTTACAATTCGTTTACCGCTATCCCGCGGGAACTATTCAATTTTCCGGGATAAAAACTATCCTGTATCCTTCTCCGGTACTCAAACTATCTGTGTACCGAATTCTATCTTAATCAGCTCAGCGGTTTAGACGTGATGAGTTGACAAACAAACAAACAGGCTTACAAACTTTAGCATTTTTAATACCTATTAAAATAATTTATTTATAAACAAACAAATAATATATACAATAATTAACAGAAATAAATAAAAAAAAAACTAAAACTTACTTAACTACTCTAATCCTAAAAATGTATATTTACAAATATCACCCAAGTCGCTACTATTGGGGAGGATGCCCGTAAGGCTGGCTGCGTTTCCTCGTTGTATGACAAATTCAATGCCAACACGTTGACCGAGGAACGAGCCAGCCCTATGGTCGCCAGTGGAACGGGCAAGCTCCTATTAAAATTATAGTTTGAAGTGTGACGTTTTGTCGGCATAGTTTACATACATATTCGTGCAAAATTACAGCTTTCTAGCATTGATAGTCTCTGAGCAAAGCCACGGACGGACGGACAAACAGACAGATAAACAGAGAGATATGGCGACACTATAAGGGTTTCGTTTTTCCATTTTGGGTACGGAACCCTGAAAAAATTTACACTCACAGTTGTATTTTAATTATCCAAGTAATCAAGTAATAATAGGTATAAATATTAACTACAACAATCGTACCTAATTATGTTAAGTTGTAATTTTTTTACGAAGTCTATGAGTATTTTTTCCATCGACTTAAAACAGTTTCTTTTGTCCGGTCAAAGAAACTCAATTGCGTACCAGGGTGGAACCTTGCGCTACTGTCATATTGACATTTATATATGTCGGTACGGTAACTTTAATTCTGATTCGATTTGTGGCATTCGAACATGGCGGATGTAGACAATATTTAATTTTGCTATTTCTGTTTCTTTGGCTAGTTGAAGTATAATTTTGATAGTGTTTTATGCGGCGATTAACCTTAACAATGAACAGTGATCACAAAATTCAATATTGCCCTCGAGTCTGACACTTTTAATGCGCAAGTTGTCTCCACGTGGTTTCTGGATTTTTCTATCAAGTTACAAAAACTACAATCACCGTGCAACGTTGCCTCTCGAAAGAGAATACTTTGACACTGGCGAAATTGTCTTAAGCCATATTTTAAAAGAGAAGAAGAAGAAGAAGAACTTAATTCTTCAGTGAATCTGTATTCCAGATCCTATCGCGCAAAGAAACTCCGAGCACCTCTCCACGTGAATATTTTAACGTCGGACATAATTATTCATTTTTTAATTATCGCAGTTTTATGGGTTCGTCAAGAGCAACGTAATAAAAAACAATTGGAATTGTAAATATTGAAGCGGTAATTGAATTCCAAGGCGATAGTTAACTTATGTAATATATAAATCACGATTTTTCAGGGACTATGACAAAACACGTCATGATTCTGAAGTACATCTAAATGACCACCTACACGTACTAAAAAGGTGTCTTAAAACCGGCCAAGAGCGTGTTGGACACGCCCAAAATAGGGTTCCGTAGCCATTACGAAAAATTTAAGTAATATTTTTCAAAGGATTTCGTATTTTATAAGGAATCTGCCAAGTTTAGGTATATTTTATACCTTACGCTGCTATTTACTCATAAACTACTAATATTTCTCAAGAAAACTTAGCCGTTATAGTTTTCCTTGGAAGTTTGATATACTGCCTACCATCCTGAATTTTTTCAAATTTTTCCACCCACCGGTTTAGATTTTAGAGGGGGGGGGACGCTCCATTTTAATGAAAATTTGCACTTTAAAGTTGAATATTTCGCAAACAAATGACTGAATCGAAAAATCCTTTGAGTAAACCCCTAATGGTTTTAAAATACCTATCCAACGATACCCCACACTATAGGGTTGGATGAGAAAAAAAAAATCACCACCACTTTACGTCTATGGGAGGTACCCTAAAAAAAATTGTTTTTGAATTTTTAATTGTACTGTTTTGTCGGCATAGTTTACTTATATATCCGTGCAAAATTACAGCTTTCTAGCATTGATAGTCCCTGAGCAAAGCCGCGGACGGACAGACAGACAGACAGACAGACAGACAGAC
This sequence comes from Choristoneura rosaceana, assembly GCA_037349165.1. NCBI lineage: Eukaryota > Metazoa > Arthropoda > Insecta > Lepidoptera > Tortricidae > Choristoneura > Choristoneura rosaceana. Next base: position 9,625,342 of record JAZBNJ010000013.1, read on the forward strand.
GGACAGACAGACAGACAGACAGACAGACATGGCGAAACTATAAGGGTTCCGTTTTTGCCATTTTGGCTCCGGAACCCTAAAAACAGAGGTTTTTCCGAACCGGGTGTCAGGTAGATTTTTTTTCGGCAATATTTTTTTTTAAATTTTTTATTTCGTCATCCGTCAGCCGAAAGACGTCCACTGCTGGACATAGGCCTCCCCAAGGCTCTCCACTCAGACCGGTCTTGTGCTTTTCGCATCCACCGCGATCCCGCGATCTTAGCCAGGTCGTCGCTCCATCTTGTTGGAGGCCTACCGACAGCTCGTCTCCCGGTCCGCGGACGCCATTCGAGAACCTTCTGACCCCATCGGCCATCAGTCCTGCGTGCAATGTGCCCCGCCCACTGCCATTTCAGTTTCGCAATTCTTCGGGCTATGTCAGTAACCTTAGTTCTACTGCGGATATCATCATTTCTGATTCTATCCCGCAGATAATTTTTTATTTATTTAACTCAAAAACAATTAAACACGCATTACATTAGTGTTATCATGGTGCTTTTAATAGCCTAAATTGGATTTGGTATGACGATGATGGAAATCATAATGGTTTAGAGCTGGTTCCCACTTGTAGGATGTCGGCCCCGGATGTTCCAGCGGCTAGATATTTTATATGAAGCTATTCACTTGCCCGAAACGATTTTCTATAGTAATGACTGACATCCGACACGACGAATCCGACATCCGACAAGTAGAAAGGAACTCTTAAGGGTTAAAATTGTGTTAAATACTTCTAATGTTTAGTATATAGATATCATTTATAAATATTGTGAATCTGTTTTAAAAAAAAATACCTCGTTGTGTTTCTTGCCGGATTCTTCTCAACAGAGGTTTTTTCCGAACCGGTGGTAGATTTTTTGACATTCATAAGTGCTTGTCATAGCCTAAATTGAATAAAGAGATTTTGACTTTGACTTTGACTTTGAAAATATTTGGAACACTTGGAACACTTGAATATGGAACACTTGACATTGACATCTTAGAGCAACGCGAGCTTCTGGAGTAGGAAGCCTGCGTTGCTCTAAACTTGACACAAATTGACCTACTCCCAAACTAAGCAAAGCCTGAGGCCTTATTGCCTAACGTCTCTGACAGTCGCGATCGCAATCAAATGACAGCTTTTGTATGCGAAATCTGTCATTTGATTGCGATCACGAGCGTCAGAAACATTAGGCAATACGGCCTCTGTATTATGAACACTAGGCAACGGATAAACATACTTATATAGATAAATAAATATTAAACATCCAAGACCTTAGAACAAACATTCGTATTATTCATACAAATATCTGCCCCGGCCGGGATTCAAACCCGGGAGGACCTCAAGCTTCGTAGTCAGGGTCTCTAACCACTGGGTCATCCGTTCGTCATTTGTTGCCATGGAAGCAACAAAATACAATACAATACAATATAAAAAAGTTTTAAGAGCAATAAAACACGCCCTTGACCGACGAATTCCGAATAATTGCAATGATGCGAGATCGTGAGTTGCGAATCAGCTGTTTTTTACGAGCTTTTGTTTATTTTATTTAACGACCAGAGAGCTCAGTGGTCAGAGAACCTGACTACGAAGCTTGAGGTCTCGGGTTCGACCCCGGTTGGGACATTTATATGAAAAACTTAGAAAACCCCCGACTTTGTCACTTCAAAGTTCAATATCTCAAAAACGGCTCAATTGATTTTGATGAATTACGTCTAAGAACCATTGCTAGAAAATTTGCTTTCAAATAAAAAATACCATATTCAAATCGGTTCATCGGTTTAAGAGCTTCGGTGCCACAGACTTTTTGCGTGAGGTATTAAAAATATGAATGTTTGTTCATAAACATTGGGTGTTCAATTTTTATTCGTTGCCTAGTACCATCTAGTACCTACCATGGATGAAATACATTGTCTATTATTTTTATTTTACCTGAACCATTTGGAACCACTTCTGACCCCCTCATAATACCTATTACGGCATACATTTGTGGGCCTGATTTTGCCGCTTAGTTTATTTGTTTTCGAGTATATAGTGTAATATTAAAGTAGAATTAGTAAGATAATATTACATGTGGAAACGCTCTAAATATTGCACAGAGGTTAAAAATAGCGCAAAATTAGCTATGAACTGATGCTGAACAGAATACGAGTATCAATAAACAATTTGCGTGTTAAAACCGTAGTCATCCATACTATAATAAATGCGAAAGTAACTCTGTCTGTCTGTCTGTCTGTCTGTCTGTTACGCTTTCACGCCAAAACCGCTGAACCGATTTGGATGAAATTTGGTACAGAGATAGAAGAGACCTTGGGAAAGGACATAGGCTATCTTTTATCGCGAAAAAGAGGCTTTAAGGGGTTAAAATAGGGGGTGAAAGTTTATATAGTGGAAATTCGTCGCTGTCGAAGATAAAACTATGAAACTTGGCATTTAGGCATTTAATATACTATCCATATCCATACTATTAATATTATAAATGTCAAAGTGTGTTTGTATGTTTGTCCGTCTTTCACGCCGTAACGGAGCGACGGATCGACGTGATTTTTGGCATGGAGATAGTTTATGGGCCCGAGAGTGATATAGGCTACTTTTTATCCCGAAAAAATGCACAGATCCCGAGGGAACAGCGCGCGATAACCGAATACCACGCGGGCGGAGCTGCGGGCAAAAGCTAGTAGCATATATATAAGCTAAAGGAGTATGGAAGCTACGAACAAATCGATCGAAACGAACAACACTCACACAGACGCGCGCTCTACACGGCCTCTGAGGGGGTCTCGCGACTCGGCCTCTAAGGGGGTCTCGCGGTACTGCAGTCGCGACACCCCCTTAAGAGGCCGTGTAGAGCGCGCGACTGTTGAGTGTGTTCGTTTAGATCGATTTGTTCGTAGCTTCCATACTACTTTAGCTAGCTAGCTAGCTGAGGATGAGGAGGATAACTTTGATGAATTATACCTGTAGATTCACAATCGCGCGCCCAAATATGTCCGAGCCAAATGAGCGCCAGTTTGAATCACTGGCCTAAAATCACTGGTTCAGATCACCGGGATAGGTTAGGTCGATAGGTTGGTCGATAGGTCGATCGGTAGGTCGATAGTAGGTAGATAGGTTGGTAGAATGCTCGCCTGCCACTTTGGTAAAACTGGCCTTCTTTTTTCTCAGTACGTTGTTGTCAAGTGTCAAGCGTTGTGGAGTTTTGCCGCTAGCGAAATTCGCCCGTAATAGAGTAAAGACTAGGTTCAAATTTCGTCTCGTATTATTTTAATTATTTTTTGTGAGATGATTTTATTTGTCACGCAAACAAATCAATAGTTCTGACATTCTTTGAAGGGGATTTTGTTCGGCAATGTGCGTCCTGGTTTAAATGTCATTGCATTATAAGATATAAGATACTAGCTTATGCCCGCGACTTCGTCTGCGCGAATCTAGGTTATCGCCCTTTACCGGAATAAAAGGTATCCTATATTGATCCTTGGGATCAAACTACATTATACCAAATTTCATGAAAATCGGTTCAGTGGTTTCGACGTTAAATCGAAACAGATAGACAGACAGAATTACTTTCGCATTTATAATATTAGTAGGGGTAGGGATGTTAAAGTTTGTGAAGATGTTTTGATGTTCGGATGTTTGTTTCTCAATTACGTCTAAACCGCTGAACCGATTTAGATGAAATTCGGTATAGAGATAGTAGAGGTAATTTATTAAAGTTACTTAATTTTAATTTGCAAAAATAAATGAAAAAAAAACAGAGTTTTTTTATAATTATTATTTATGAGGTTCCATGGAAACACATAAACGTCATAACTACCGCATGAGAGGATATAATCTGTCTTAACTATCTCCGTACGATTTTGGGTAAATATATGTACGACAACCAGGTACATTGCCGTTTACGGTCATATAGTTAATTACCCAAACCACGATAAGATTATTCTGACGCGCAATGCAGTCATTTAGTCATCGTACGTTAGATAACTATTAATTAATTTTCATTAATCTGATATTGTGCTAATTAATTTAACGCGACCTTTTTCATTAATTATTTTTTAACAATTGTACCATAGTTGTTAAATAAGACCATTTCAGGCACAAGCAAATAAGTATTCTAAATTATTTTTACTTACTAGCTTTTGCGGGCTCCGCCCGCGTGGTATTCGGTTATCGCGCGCTGTTCCCTCGGGAACTGTGAATTTTTCCGGAATAAATAGTAGCCTATGTAACTCTCAGGCTCATAAACTATTTCTATGCCAAAAATCACGTCGATCCGTCGCTCCGTTACGGCGTGAAAGACGGACAAACACACAAACACACACACTTTCGCATTTATAGTATTAGTATTTTTTTATGGTATAGGGGGCAAACGAGCAGACGGGTCGCCTGATGGTGAGCGATTACCATCGCCCATGGACACCTGAGTGTGGATTTAATTATCATTTTCTATTATCAAAGCGTTATTATTATATAGCATATAGTGACGTAACAGCGCATTCGCAGTAAACCTTCACCTTAAAGGAAGTAGGTCACGCGTGGCACCTTTTTGTATGCATTATACGGCTCGTATGCAGCCTCAGTGCGCTTAGGCAGCTGCCCTACTGCCGACGAGAAAAGAATGAATGAATGATAGTTTATTCGCTGAATATGGTTAGAAGAAAGAATGAAAACATTTTCACTCTCACAATTCTGCAAATTTAAGAAAATTTACGCAATTACACACAAATTTAAAAATTCAAAACATGAAAATAAACAGATTTTTAGGTTTAGAGTAAGTTAGTTTTAGTTCTTTTTTTTATTTATTTCTGTTAATTATTGTATTGTATTGTTTGTTTATAAATAAATTGTTATTCATATAGCAAATTTTGGAAGTGTGTACTCTCAAAAGCGAAGCGGCCGCTGACTTAACATTATTTTCTGCCAGAACTTGGCCAGAACCGTCTGTGGCTCACGGGAAATGTCTAGCTATTGACTGTTTTCTCGCTCAAATAACCGAAACAGAATTTTAATTTCAAAGATTATCAAGATTAGTGAAAGTTAATGAACGGTGGACTATCTAGATTAAAATCGGTCTATCGGTTTGAGAGACAAACAAACAGACACGCATAGAGAGTCTCGCTCCTCTAAGCGGTTTCCACCAGAGCGGTGCTGTGCGAGGATTGTTTCATGAAAAACAAATCCCTTGCAACACATCGCACATCTCTGATGAAAACGCAGCCCAAATTGATAAGGTTTATTAGTTTTTAACTATAGTGAAGCGATTGATCGCTTTTGATCGTCGGCAGTGGGACAACTGGTTTAAGCAGTGTGTGATCTGAATACGAGGATAGAGGAAACTAAAACACGTACATAAATACTTTGGATGTCAGTTGTATGTCATATCTGATTTGGATTCGGTAAATTACTGCAGCTTTTTTTTTCGACTGGATGGCAAACGAGCAAGTGGGTCTTCTGATGGTAAGAGATTAAGAGCTTTTTGTACTGTCTATTACTTATATGAAACTACTCCGTCCGCGTAGAATACTTTTACACTATCCCGCGGGAACTGTGCTCTTTTCCGGGATAAAAACTATACAATATCTTTCCCCTGTACTCGAATTATTTTTATACGGAATTTCATCCGGTTTAGACGTGACAAGCTGATAAGTAAAAAGCAAACAAACAGACTTACACACTTTCGCATTTATATTATTAGTGGGAAGTGGGATGACAGCTTAGTAGTCACGCCTCTCATGCAGAGGATCGTGGGTACAAATCCAGAATCACACTTCCGAATTTTTCGAAATGCATTATAACAAATTACATTCGAAATTTACCGTGAGGTTTACGATAATGAACAAGGCAGAATCGTGAGAAATTCAATCATATGGTGTGAAGTTCCCGATCCGCGCTGGGCCCGCGTGGGAACTACAGCCCAAGTCCTCTCATTCCGAGAGGCCATTGTTAACCAAGCAATAACAAACATCAATGTAACTTATGTATGTATGTATGTATGTGGGATCGTTTGAAGGAAAAACAAACTTTTAAATATAGAAATAAAAAAGTTTATTAAAAAATTAAACTAATGAATACACGTTAATAAAAAGCAAAGAACACAAGAAACACAACTAGCACCCAGGCTCACCCGATCGTAACTCCTCTTCCTTTCCCTCATTCGCTCGTCTCATTCGTTCAACAGAAATCTTCGGTCACTCGGTCGCTCGTTTACATCAATCATTCGTCCTCAAATCCACCCTCATTCCCACATTCGGCCATCCTACACACATGCCTGTCCCCAGGCATCCTCCAAACAAAACATCTTACACACCTTAACATCTTAACCTAGATACACCTTAATTCTAAAACATGTGTGCTATAGCCATCTTTATTACAATAACACATCTTAAGAAAAGCAAAACAAACATCATAAAAACAATAGTAAAAAACAAAAAAAAAAAAAAAACCAACCATCTTAAATTTTACACCATACCAATAACACACCAGTAAAGAAAAACCATAACAACCATTTTTTACCATCTTATACTTAACACCATACCAGTAAGTCATCTTTTTTTTCATACACGCTCCAATAGGCGCCTTTAACAGTAATTTACTATCAAAACAACTTTCCACCCGGCTGACCAATTGCACCTGGCTGCTGTTCATGACAACAGTCACGTCATAAAAAAGTTCTTGGACTCGAATAACACCGTATGGGATAATTTCTTTTGGCACAAGCGGTGGAACCATATCACAACACTCGTCGTCGATTGCAAAGTTCATCTTCTGGTATCCCGGTGATACAACTCGTGATGCACTAAGTCCTGTCATCGCTAGTTCGCACTTTCCGTGGCCCGGCACGCCTAACAACTGGTAACAGTCCTCCGACACCGAATTCCCGTCACTGCCGAAGTCCATCATCGCGTTTACACTTTGATTTAATAACAAGATCTTCGTCGGCTTCTGATCGATGTTTTCATCTTGCGTTCGAACACAACAGCTGCTCGAGCTGTCACAGCTGTCAGTGTCATTGCTGTCTTGTGACGTTTGACAACCGTCGCCGCCATCTTTGCCGCCATGCTCGAGTCGTTCTTCTCGGTCACTATGTTCGTTCTGAAAACATTCTTCCTGCTGTTCGTTCGAGTGAATGTGTTCGAGAGTTTGAACGAACTTGCCCGTCGCTCTTCCGCTCGCGCCGCCATATTGATCCCCGTCAGCTAATTCACTCAATGTTTTTATAGATGTATATTGTGCCGATATGTGACCGAATTGGTTACACTGAACACACTTCGTACCTTCTTCTATGTTCGGACACATATTGGACACATTATGTTTTTCCTCTTCGCACCTGTAGTACTTCTTGTCACTCGGGGAAACCGGTTTAGGCCGGCTTTTGCTCACCTCTTTGTGCTGCGAATGCGTAGGTACCCTCTTGTTTTTTATCATTTCGTAAATCTTAATTTTCTCCTTTAATGCACTGTATGTTGTAACGCCGTAAAAGATCATTTTGTGCGTTTCTATGTCTTCTATGCCGTCGACAATATATTGAATTGCCACATCGTCTGGCATTTTCCCTCTTTTGCCCAACTCGCGCATCGTAATTAGGTAGTCAAGGCAACTTTCGTCTACCTTCTTCTTACGCGCTGCCATCAGCTCGTGTATCGCCTTTATGTCGACCGTATCTGGGAATTCTTTGCGTAGCGCGTACTTTAGCTCGTCCCACGATTTGAATGGGCCCTCCACTTGGAGCCAGAGCGCTGCGGTGCCCGTCATACTGCGTTTGGCGACAATTAATCGTTGCAAGGGCGTCCAACCAAATATCTCCGCGTTGTCGTCGATGTCGTCGATAAACTTAGTCACGCTATACGTCATGTCTTGCGCGCTAAATTTCGGTACAAGATCGTTAAAGTACCGCAAGCTTTCACTGACGTCGTACGTCGTCATCATCAGTGCCCTTGTAGTCGTCGTCGTTGTCGTCGTCGTCGTAGTTGTCGTCGTCTGGAGTTTGAGTCTCGGTGCCTCGTCCACACCTCCACTCAGAGCCTCGCTAGCTGCCTCGTCGTCATACGTCGTATCCGCTTGCATCTGTCCGATGTGCCGTTTCCCGCCGCTCGGAAGCCACCGTCTTACTCCCGAAGCCAGCAGACACTCGTCGTCACTGTTATTTCGGCCGCCCGTCGTAATTAGCGACCGCCGTAACAGAAAATGTAACCGCCTCGTTACCCGTAGCACACCCGTCGTCGTCGTATTCCCAGTTAATTTTTCCCTTCCGATCCCGGACGAGATCCCAAAAATGTGGGATCGTTTGAAGGAAAAACAAACTTTTAAATATAGAAATAAAAAAGTTTATTAAAAAATTAAACTAATGAATACACGTTAATAAAAAGCAAAGAACACAAGAAACACAACTAGCACCCAGGCTCACCCGATCGTAACTCCTCTTCCTTTCCCTCATTCGCTCGTCTCATTCGTTCAACAGAAATCTTCGGTCACTCGGTCGCTCGTTTACATCAATCATTCGTCCTCAAATCCACCCTCATTCCCACATGTATGTATGTATTTCTGTACGATGCCAAGTGAATGTTAATGGAAATTTCGAGACGTTAGAACCCGTCCGGTCGCCCGTGACAGACTCATGCGCAGGTCACTGCATGTGTATGTGTAGCGACTACTAGCGTCATCTAGTAACAAAACAATTGGAACATTCTGTATCGCACTAACTTGTATTGTATAACTTTTTACCCACGACGGAACAGAGAAGGTATATGCGTTTAGGGTGAGAGGTTGTTTGTTTGTTTGTTTGTTTGTGCGCAAACGAATGTTCACGTTTATTAATATACCTACATTAAAGACATGAAATTTTATTGCGGGGGGCTCGCCCCCCGTCCCCTCGCTTTATACCCATACTTCTTTTACTTATGGATGTTCATTCCCGTTACAAATACAATTCTAACCTAACCTATTTTTCTAGTCATAAACAGTAATTAGGTAATGTATTTTCGGACATAGATTGGGACAGGATTTCGGCCAATTAAAATTCGGCTAAATTACATATACCTATGCTAAACAAGATTATGCATAATAAAATTCGGCCATGTTAATATTATGCTTAAATAAATTCGGTTAAACCATTATTCGGCTTATACAGAATTATGCCGAACTATATTTCGGCAAGTATAAGATGCAGCTTGCGGGCCTGGGTTTGCCCACTCTTGCCATATGATCAAAGCCAAGTCAAAGCACTAGGCCGCCACGGTTTTGCAGGTGGGCAAATTAAGTCTATAGCTTACATACAAGAAAAAAGTTTCATCATCATCATCATCATCAGCCGGAAGACGTCCACTGCTGGACAAAGGCCTCCCCCTTAGAACGCCATAATGAACGACAACTCGCCACTTGCATCCACTGGTTTCCCGCAACTCTCACGATGTCGTCAGTCCACCTGGTGGGAGGCCTGCCAACGCTTCGTCTTCCAGTTCGTGGTTGCCACTCGAAGACTTTTCTCCCCCAACGGTTATCTGTTCTTCGAGCGATGTGGCCCGCCCATTGCCTCTTGAATTTGCATGTGTTTTCCAGCTATGTCAGTGACTTTAGTTCTTCAACGAATTTCCGTATTCCGGACTCTATCGCGCAAAGAAACCCCAAGCATAGCTCTCTCCATAGCTCGTTGCGTGACTCTGAGCTTCTCTAAGAGGCCAACAGTCAAGGACCACGTCTCAGCGCCATAAGTCATCACTGAAAAAAGTTTATGAGCTAAGAATCAAGTTCCATTCAATTATAATTTGTATGTAAATTTACTTTATTTGTCCTGTGAACTTTCGACGACCTCAAAAGTGTCGTTGCGCCACGTTAAGTGTTACAGTTATTTATATAAACAATCTATTGCGATACTAAGGGGCTGTTTCACCATCCATTGATTAGTGTTAACTGATGTGAAAATACAAACTGAAATATAAATGCACAGAAAAATCAGAAAAATAAGACCAGCACTGGGAATCGAAGCCAGGTCCTCGGCTTTCCGTGCCGCGTGCTATACCGCTACACCACTGCTGGACAACGGTACAGACACGAAATTCCCCTATGCATCACATATCTCAGCTTTTTTGTTTCTTATATAGCTACTTAAGCAGTGACGCTAGCGACATCTACACCGTAGCCCTCATCGAGAAACCTTTCGGTATTCCTTTGGAACTAACCGCTCACCCGGACAAGAGATTCGTTATTAAGCAATCAAATTAAGATAATGTTAACTGATGGTTAAATGTGATGCGGTCTCCGTCTATTCGAACAAAACAAATAGAGACGGCATCACATATAACCGTCCCGTCAGTTACCTAAAACTAATCAATCGGAACTTGTTTAAAAATTGATAGACCACTTATTTGGCTGATGATACCTTCAGTTGCTTCGGTTGGCAGCGGCCTGCATCCACCGTGAACCCGCGGCTTTAACCAGGTCATCCGTCCATCTCGGTGATCTCCCACGCTGCGCTTGCCAATCCCCGGTCTCCATCTGAGAACTGAAATTAAGTTTATTGTAAATCCATTTCAATAGAATCTGACAATCCTGTACACACTTCCAGCCAATTAATATGAACACCGGGTTGCCTAGCTCTTGGTGATATGACTATTCTTCTTTTTTGATTCCTTTTAGATTATAATCACATAAACAAGGAGATACATAATTAAGTGTGCCCACGTTAGGGTGTCTTGAATGTCTAGGAAATTGTCAGATTCTATTGAATTGTAGATTAGTAGTTTTATTTCCACACAAAAACGAAAAATCGAATATTTATTTATTATTGAAGGCCTAATACGTCAATTAAACGACCTTCCTTGTGTTTTCTGCATCTAATCGCTGAATTAGAATGGACGCTTTTTGCTCAGCTGCAGTTTTTACTAGAGTGTCTATAAAGACTTTACCGGTACTAATGTAAGTGTCGCACTGTTAGCGAGAAGCGATAAGCGATCCGCCGATAACGCATTCGTAATTTAAATCTTTAATCCCGCGAAGCACCAGTAATTTATTGATGCAATTTGATTCATTTAACACCACATATAAACAATGAACTAAAACAACAACAATAAACTAGTTCACAAAGTAACGGCTGTTTACAATAAATTACATAATAAACAATTCTAAAAAATAGTAACTACATTAGAAAATTGATAAAATAAGCAGGGATGGCTTTATTGCTATCTAGAGCAATCTTTTCCTAACAACAAAAATAAATAAAGCAGAAAATACCATAAACTTTCATAACACCTTCAAAATCTCATTACAAAGTACATTACATAATGTCTATTACTGTTTATATTGTAGTTGTGCGAAGTACCTAACACGTTGTGTGGCAAAATTGTGAAACTGTAATGGAGTTTAATTTCTAATGTGTTCTGTGAAACGGAGCAGTTCAATATGTTTTTTTTAAATCAATAACGGCAGTGAAAGCGTACGGCCTACCTAGTGGCAAGTAATTGTCCTTCTCAACCTATGATGGACTTGTATTTAATTTAAAAACAAACACGGTTCTGTCTAGATGCGTTAAATTATTACAGATATTTTAAAACACCTAAATAGCTCAAATGTTTATGATAACTTTGATTGCGATTGTAGTGTACACGAATAAAAGTTAGATTTTTCAATGATTGTTATTCTGTCGCACTCACATAATTATACGAATAAGTTGGACTAAAATAGGGTGAAAAAGGGGTTAATTCTGCAGAAGTTTTGCAGCTGATTTCGACTTAAACCCCTTTATACAAATATAATAAACTAGCTTATGCCCGCGACTTTGTCTGCGCGGACCTAGGTTATCGCGCGGTGGCGCCCTCTACCGGAATAAAAAGTATCCTATGTTGATCCTTGGGGCTTAAACTATCTCTATACCAAATTTCATCAAAATCGGTCCAGAGGTTTCGACGTGAAAGCGTAACAGACAGACAGACAGAGTTACTTTCGCATTTATAATATTAGTAGGGATAGAAAATAGCTGTATAATTTCTGCAGACTTAACCCCTTTTTCACTAGGGTCCCAAAATTTATGGGTCACGTATTGATGGTTTTGGTTTTTTCCATGTTCTCACGAATATTTTTTTTTATTTTATGTTATTGTTTTATATGCCTACTTTTATCTTGAAATACATATTAATATCAGTTCCCGCTACTCGCTAGTCGCTGCCAGTGCGACAACAGCCTTATCGGACTTTAGCGATCATTTGACGGCGACTGAGCGTGAAAACAATAATTATTTAAGTTACTTCAAGTCACTAATTACATAAATTAGTTTTAAAGGAATTTGAACTCTACGAATATATGTTACAAAACTTAAAAAAACATGCTTTACAAAATATAAATCAGTTACTTTATTGTTGTATCTTTCCGTGAAAAACAAACTAACACACATTTTATGACACATAATGTGGTTATCTCATATTAGTGTTCATGCATCCTTCTTGATGTCTTAAAAATAATTAAGGTTGCAGCTAAAACAATATGAGTCGTGATATATTATCGATTGACGTATAGCCTTTCAAGGAGATAATTATGTGGTCGTAATACCTAATAAGTAATAGAACAAGTACAAAAGTTACTACCTCACAAAAAGACGTTTAGGCGTAAGAATTTACGTGAAATTAATATCAATAACTTTATTGATAAAAGAAACTAAATAATATACACATTAAACATAACTTTCTAACAATAACTTAAAATAAAATAAAAAATATTAAATTGGCAATATTTTTTCTTCCGTTTCTTTTTTTGAAACAAAAGTTGACGTAGGTTTAATTACCTTTTAAAACACATTTTCGCATTTAAAGTTTAAATCGGATTTAGGAAAGTCATTGAAAAGTGTGCCTATAGAAAAGTGGATGCAACTGCAAAAACTAAGGCCACGGCCTTACTGACAGCGTCTTGCTCCACTTATACTTTATTGTTTATTTATCTGCCATTATCCAACAAACAACTAGCATTTCAAAGCCTCCAGTAGACTGAAAACATCGACATAACAGTTTTTCCTTTTTAACCGCTTTAGGTAAATTTTATTTCCTGCATTTACAAATGATTCAATCTAAAAAACATTACTTGGTTTTAAATACCTATACAAAGTGAAAGTACCTATTTTTTTGGAGATACACTAAGACTTCGGTGTTTAAATTCTGTTAAATATGTAGTAACCAGCTTTTGCCTGCGGCTCCGCCCACGTGGTATTCGGTTATCGTGCGCTGTTCCCTCGGGAATTGTGCATTTTTCCAGAATAACTTAAATTTTTATATTTGTTTCTAGCTACGAAACGAAAATTGCTTTCAAATCGATTCGATTTGTAGGGAATATTTTTCCCATTTCGAAGCTATGGCTAAAATCTAGGTTCGACTAAAGGAAAAATGTGAATTTTGCAGAATCCTACGCAATTTAAAAGGAAACCTATCACAACTTCGCGGGTTTACAGTACCAACTTAGCGAGTAGTCTATCAAATTTAACTAGTTTTCCGCCGGTGACATAAGGAAACAACACATATGGTATTGATATAGTGTATGACATAAATCAACGCGTGAAGGCCGGTTAACAATATGCCGTAAACACTACTCGTGCATTTTGAACTTGTCACTGATCAGAGAGGTTTTTTTTTTTAATTAGCCTATACGGTGTCCCACTGCTGGGCAAAGCCCTCCCCTTTCTCCTTCCACTCGTTTCTTTAATTACTTTTAGGAATAATTTTTCACTTAATGTAACATTTTATAGTAATATTATATTGTTTGACAAATACATTTTACGATTTCGTTATATATTCATTTTATGTTTATACACTTTTATACACTTATGCAAAGTAATGTTATGCTAATAAAATTTATGCCAACTTACCGTTATGTCAATTCACATTATGCATAGGTACCTATTCAGTTATGCGAATTAATATATGTAGACTCATTATTTGTTCATAACATAATATTAGTTCTAAATCAGGATTACATACACAATTTTCTGGCACTTGAGGTATTCGAACTTAGGCCTCTAGGTTGGCAACGCATCTGCAATACCCCTGGTGTTGCAAATGTTTATGGGCGTAGGTGATCTCTTACCACCAGGAGACCCACTTGCTCGTTTGCCTTCCAGACGTATAAAAAAAAAAAATTTGAATTACGATTCGTCCCGTTATCTCCCAGCCTCTGTCACCATCTGACACATTTCTGCGCAGACGCACTGATAAATTCTCACAATCTTGTTGATAATGATAAAAGACATGCTTATTTATAAACGCTAAACATATGTAGAACCAGAAAATTACAGCGAATAAATAAATCGCCCGTGTGGTGTCGGGTTAAAATCACACCTCTCCATTTCTTCCGTGGATGTAGTAAGAAGCGACAGAGGATATAGGTTAAGGTATACCGTAGAAGACAGCCTAACAATCTGCAGGGCTACTACGAAACTCGAAGCTCATGTCGCGCGGTCCCTCTAACACTTGTACTATTTAATACAAAAGCGAGAGGGATGGTACGAGACGAACTTCGAGTTTCGTAGTAGCCCTGCTGGCACTACTGTGCCGTTTTCGTCAAACTTAAAACCTAGAATTGCTGAAAGTGTCTCCAAAGCGGTAACGTTCCGTGTGCTCTGCCTGCCCTATTTGGGAATACAGGCGTGATGTTTGTGTGTGTCTGTAAATAAATATAGCATCCCCTCGTGTAAAATTTCGATAGTAGCAAAGAGTAAGCCGTAAGCCGTGGTGGCCGTGGGTAATGTTTTGGGCGATACTAAAATATGAATAAGTGGACTGTATGTAGCTAAAAAATCGAAACGAACGAAAGGGAATCGAAGTTTCTCGACACAAACAATAAAAATATTATTTATTCCGTTTATACATATAGAAAGAGAGCGCTAGGAAAATGTTTATCTACACATACCTGGTCTCCTCAGGGTGTGTAGTGGTTTGACCTATTGCCTCTCAACCAGAGGGTCGTGGGTTCGAGCCCGGGCTCGAACCTCTGAGTTTTTCGGAATTTGTGTGCGAAATGACATTATTTTACTATGAGGTTTACGGTAATGGAAAACATCAGAGACGCGTAAAGAGGGGTGTTATAAGTTTGACCGTTATATGTGTCTGTGTGTGTCTGTCTGTGGCACCGTAGCTTTTAAACGGGTGGATCGATTTGAATGCGGTTTTTTTTTATTCCCGCTCGAGTCTCAAAGGGCTAACAATTTCAGCTCATTTAGAGTCCAAGTGCCTGCCAAGCACCAGCAGATGTTCCTGCGCTCCGACTTCTGGCCGGAGGGTGTGGTGTTCCGTCGTTTTAGGGTAGCGACGATGATGAAGTTCAAAAATCCCTAACTATAGATAGTTTTTTTTTTCTTTAAATATTTCTGTTTGTATAATTTTAATTTTACAGCGCATTGGTCTTTAACTGTAATGCTGTAATTTTTCTTGGAGTAAATAAATAAATAAATAAATAAATAAATTCCAAAGCATATTTTATAGTGATGGTTTTAGACGTCTTCAATCAAAATCTGTTTAACCGTTTTTGAGATATTGAAATTTGAAGTGAAAAAGTCTAGTGTTTTCCAACTTTTTGTTGGTTAGGTTAGTTGTCTTACGCACTGTTTCACCACCGATTCATTAAACTTATTTGATGGATAAATATCATGCCGTCTTTGTTTTGTTCGAATATTTAGACGGAGACGGCCTCACATTTCGTCAAATAAAATTAATCAATGGGTGGTGAAACAGCCCCTTAGAATCGCAAGCCGCAGCCGACAGCTATATTTAAATCTTTTCACATTTTTATAGCCACAAATTTAAAGCGATATTAACCCATTTCAATGGAGTATCCTTGATAGTAAATTGTACGGTTGCATAATCTTATTTTCTTAATACTATGAGTAATAAATACTATAGTAAATAGAAGCGGCAAATCGACGCCGGCGCCGACACGTCACAGCCATTGGTCGGCAACCTGTGTTTGCGAATAAAATTGTTTATTTAAGTAACTGCAGTACCCCTGGTGTTGCAGATGTTTATGGGCGGTGGTGATCTCTTACAATACAATACAATACAACTCTTTATAGCACACCAACATAATATAGCAAACAATCAGGGCCGGATTTAGAGGTCCAGAGGCCTCGGGGCAACAAAGGAGCGGAGGCCCCCTCGCCCCAAATTTTTTTCCAAATATAAATTGATATTTCACTGATTGCCTGATTGGAGTGAACAAATATAGATCAATGATTTCTGATATTTAAGATTAATATAATCAAATAATCATGTATGTATAAAGTACTGTAGGCTGTAGGTTAAGGTGAAAGAGCAAAAAAAAAATATCAAAGGAAAAGATGCTTACTAGTGTTAACTAGTTGGAATTTGAATTTTTTTTTTCCGAAGTCTCTATTGTGGGGGCCCCCCGTTTGTGGAGGCCCCGGGGCTTTCGCCCCGGTTGCCCTCCCTTAAATCCGGCCCTGCAAACAATTACAGAAAACAGGTATATAGGTACACAGAGACTTTCTGAGGTAAGCAATAGGCGGCCTTATTGTTTCAGAGCGATCTCTTCCAGGCAACCTTTACAATGGAATGAATGGAGAAGTCACCACCATCACACCATCACCACCAGGACACAATCAGGAGACCTACTTGCTCATTTGCCATCCAGTCGAATAAAAAAAAAGTAATTCTAGATGCGAAAAGCACAAACCGGTCTGAGTGGAGAGCCTTGGGGAAGGTCTATGTTCAGCAGTGGACGTCTTTCGGCTGACATGATGATGATGATGAAGTAATACTAGATGCTTTAGTGACGTGAATTCATGGGATGAGGCCAGGCGAGCGCCACTTTTTAAGTTGTGAGTTGCGTAATTTTGGTTTGTACAAAAGTTTTATTTTGTGTTCAACTCATTTTGAGTCGCAGAAATTATGTGATCGAAAATACGCGACGGATGTTTCAAAAATTCACCTTTAAAGATATGTACATACGTGTGTGTAATGATAATGCTTAAAGTAATTTTTAGCGAAAGTTGAATGCAGAATCTTCTTCTGCGACAAAATCTCAAGCAAAAGTGGTTACTTATTACAGTTCATATTAAATTATATTGACCGGATTACTCACGTATTAAATCGAGTTTAGCTCGACATGTTTCGGGTTATTTCGAAACCCTTCATCACTGGAGCACGCGACTCGGCGGCTGCCGCAACACGCGCACTACGCGCCACCGCTCTGATCGCGCGACTGTCCGACGAAACTAACTCAGGCGCACAACTACCCTCATTTTCATCGTCATTTTTATTGTCACTATCAAATGTAGGGTAGCACACAACACTAACAACATCGTTCCGTAAAGGCACGTTTACACCAACCGATGACGCAGCACGAGTATTTAATACTGTTTTCCAACTTGGGGGTACCGACCAACCACAATCCCGGTTAAAATTCGGATGACGACCAATCTCAATGGCTTCACGCACTTTCCGCGGAATGAAAAACTTTTCTCTCGCAAGTACAGACACCTTATCAAATCTGATATAATGCGTCGAATCCGAATCCATAGAATGCTCGGCCACCGCGGATCCCCTGTCGTCCTGCTTTCTCATACTGCGTATGTGCTCCGATAACCTAGTAGAAACGTTACGCCCAGTCTCACCGATATAACTTTTGCCACACGAACACGGAATCATGTATACCCCAGGACCACTCAGGGGCTCCTTATCCTTCGGCGAACGCAACAACTGTCTAAGCTGCATATGAGGACGGAAAATTGACTTGATGCTATATCTTCGGCGTAACAAGTGCCCGATTTTATCCGTTATCCCCTTTATGAACGGTAAATACCGGTCACCGGTATACCGGACCGGTATACCGGAAGCCTCTCAGCTCCTACTGGTCTCTGACGAGCCGACACGTTCGCCACACGGTTGCACTGCCTCCAGTTGTACCCATTGCTCTCCAAAGCTCGTCTCACGTGAACCAGTTCACGATCCACAAAACTTGGATCACAAATCGTTAAGGCCCGATTTATCAAGTTGTCAGTTTTGAGTTGTGTTTGAAGAGCGGCTATTTGGTTTGGCGCGGTGATTACTTTTTGCAAGTTGATGGAGTGGCCATGGGTTCACCGATTGCTCCGGTCACCGCAAATATCTTTATGGAGTGGTTGGAGGAAAAAGCTTTAAATAGCGCTCCTGTAGTGCCCAGATATTGGTGGCGGTACGTGGATGACGTGTTCGCGATTGTGTCTAGAGATAGTTTGTCACAATTTTTTGACTACCTTAACACTTTGCACGATAAAGTTAAGTTCACGGTGGAGAGAGAGAGTGATGGACAGTTGCCTTTTCTGGATGTTTTGGTTATGCGGAGACCCTGTGGTAGATTGGTAACTACAGTTTATCGTAAGCCAACTCATACTGATCGATACTTGAGGGCGGATTCACATCACCATCCTTGTCATTTGTCTTCTTTGCCGCGAACATTGATAAATCGGGCCTTAACGATTTGTGATCCAAGTTTTGTGGATCGTGAACTGGTTCACGTGAGACGAGCTTTGGAGAGCAATGGGTACAACTGGAGGCAGTGCAACCGTGTGGCGAACGTGTCGGCTCGTCAGAGACCAGTAGGAGCTGAGAGGCTTCCGGTATATTTACCGTTCATAAAGGGGATAACGGATAAAATCGGGCACTTGTTACGCCGAAGATATAGCATCAAGTCAATTTTCCGTCCTCATATGCAGCTTAGACAGTTGTTGCGTTCGCCGAAGGATAAGGAGCCCCTGAGTGGTCCTGGGGTATACATGATTCCGTGTTCGTGTGGCAAAAGTTATATCGGTGAGACTGGGCGTAACGTTTCTACTAGGTTATCGGAGCACATACGCAGTATGAGAAAGCAGGACGACAGGGGATCCGCGGTGGCCGAGCATTCTATGGATTCGGATTCGACGCATTATATCAGATTTGATAAGGTGTCTGTACTTGCGAGAGAAAAGTTTTTCATTCCGCGGAAAGTGCGTGAAGCCATTGAGATTGGTCGTCATCCGAATTTTAACCGGGATTGTGGTTGGTCGGTACCCCCAAGTTGGAAAACAGTATTAAATACTCGTGCTGCGTCATCGGTTGGTGTAAACGTGCCTTTACGGAACGATGTTGTTAGTGTTGTGTGCTACCCTACATTTGATAGTGACAATAAAAATGACGATGAAAATGAGGGTAGTTGTGCGCCTGAGTTAGTTTCGTCGGACAGTCGCGCGATCAGAGCGGTGGCGCGTAGTGCGCGTGTTGCGGCAGCCGCCGAGTCGCGTGCTCCAGTGATGAAGGGTTTCGAAATAACCCGAAACATGTCGAGCTAAACTCGATTTAATACGTGAGTAATCCGGTCAATATAATTTAATATGAGTGAGTCTCACGGTAGTTTCATGACTTATTACAGTTATTGATCAATTAAATAGAGATGATGACCCGAGCAATCAACTGGCGTACTTTTTAGTAACTGTCAAAAAATGAATACATACATTTTGAATTTATACGTTTCGTTATACACAATAAAGGTTATATTAATCAAGCTTATAGAAAGTGAGCTTATAATTGTGTTACTAGTTTTATAAAAACTGTTTTTATATCTTGAATATTTTTCGCATCCTAAGGTTTAACTTATAAAGGTTGCCTGCACCTGGATAGGCGTCCGTTATCACTATATCTACACTTGACACATATACATTTTATTTACTTTATATATGTGCGCTTATGTACTGAGCCAACAATAATTGATCGTGACCAAGTGTTTTGCATGAACGTGACGGTGGCGAATCGAAGACTTCATTGTAATAATATATGTTAGTATGTTTGTGTTATGTCATATATTACAAGGATTTCAGTTAATAAAGAAAATCGAAAAAAAAAATAGTAACCTAACCTAAGTAAGAAAAGTTGCAAACCCCTGACATTGTCGTTTTAGAGTTCAATGTGTCAAAAACGGTGGAACTGATTTTGTCAAACATAGCTAAAAACCTCCGCAACGAAACTACCTTCGACGTAAAAAAACCTTATCGAAATTGGTCCATCCCTGTGAGAGCTGCAATGCCACCGACAGACTCTTTTTACCCGACTGCTAAGGGTATGTGTTTGACCCAATGTATGTATGTCTATTCCTTATGTCCTCTCGTAACTACTCAACGTCTGAAACAATTTTGATTATATACGTCAGTGGGTTCGTATCGATGTCGAGAGTGCCAAAGGGTGCATGAAATTTTTGAAAAATGTAAATGGAGGATTTTTGGCGCAAAATTACAAGTTTTCAAAAATAAAAGTGACTAATTAGCCCATTCTAAATGTATACATGGGTTATAATAATTTTAACCTACTTACCATTTTCACAGAAATATTAAAAAAGTGTGAAATAAAACAATAAATTATAAAAATCAAAAAGCAAACAATAAATTAAGAGCTACGGTGCCACAGACAGACAAACAGATACTTTTTCAAAATTAATATTTTTATAACACATTTGTAATTTATGTCCGTGCAGGTATTTAGAATATTGTTTGTTTATTACTATTACCTCGTAGTAAATAAACAAGAGCACGTGTGGTTCATTAGTATGCTAAAACCTAATTGGTAAATATATGTTAATGAGTCGTTGTTTATATAACGTTTGAGGAAACCCAGTATTTTCCGAAATGTAAAACTAATCTTCTGAATGAGGAAATTTTTATCTATATACGAGTAGGTGGGCCAATCAACTTTTTTACCCAAACTTTGGGCGTCTCCTACGTTACCAAAATTGTCTCTGATGTTACCAAAAATCGTACTTTCATCACGATATTTCACGGTTTAATAGGTTGAAATTACGTAGGATGGCATGTATTCATGTACACCATCTATTAAATTACAGAAAAAACATGTTTACTTACAAAAATCTGCAATTGTTTGAAAAATTTCGCGGACACATTAGTGTCGGTAAAAAAGTTGATTGGCCCATCTAGACTTAGCGGTTCAAAAAAATGCCTGAAATTATAAAAGTAACCCTTTAGTTGAGTAACACTGGCATTTAAGTCCTTTATAAACTAACATTTTTTTATTCTACTGGATGGAAAACGAGCAAGTGAGTCTCCTGATGGTAAGAGATCACCACCGCCCATAAACATTGCGTTGCCAGCCTAGAGGCCCAAGATGGGATACCTCAAGAACCAGCAATTTCACCGGCTGTCTGACTCTCTACGCCAAAACACAACAGTGCAAGCACTACTGCTTCCCGGCAGGATTAGCAAACAAAATGGTGATTGCAATCCGGGGCGGTTGCACAAGGTTCTACCACCTGCAAAACCTATAGATATTATCATATCAGCCGAGTCCACTGCTGAATAAAAGCTCCTTCAAATAGTTCCACAACGATCGATCCTGCGATGCATCCAATTGGTTCCCGCAGGAACCACCTCGCGACCTATACCAGATTGTTGGTTTACCTTGTTGAGACCTACACACAGTTCGTCGTCGCCATTCTAGAATTTTTGCTGCCCCATTTGTTCTACGTCTGCTCTACGTCTGTTACGTCTGTTCTATGAGTCACTAGCTTTTGCCCGCGGCTCCGCCCGCGCGGTATTCGGAATTTTCTTTGCTATAAACCTCACGGAGCCCGAGACCTTTCCAACGAATGCAAAACCTTTGAAATCTTTTCTTGCGTTCTGAAGTTATAGCGTCAGGAAGGAAAACCCGACTTATTTTTATATAGTAGAATAATATCTTGCCTTGCCCACTGCCAATTAAGTCTAGCAACTCTTAATACCACTTATTTGGTATCACTCTTAGTTTTCTGCCAAGTACTCTTCCAACATCATCATCATCATCATCGGCCTATCTTAGTCCACTGCAGGTTATAGCCTCTTCAATTGCACGTCACTGAGCGCGATCCTCGCCACTCTCATCCAATTCTTGCCAGCCACCTTACGAAGATCATCACCTAGTCTGAGGGCGTCCCACACCACGCTTGCCGATTCGCAGTCTCCACTCAAGAACTCGTTTACCCCAGTGGTTATCGGTTCTTCGGCTGATAGGTATGGCTGGCCCACTGCCACTTCAGTTTGCTTAATATTGCTTATCCGGTGAGCTATGTCGATGAATTTATTGTAGTTCTCTATCGGATCTCCCCGTTCCGAATTCGATCTCTCAGAGAAACTCCGACCATAGCTCGTTGAGCGACTTAAAATTTGCGTACCAGCCCAACCGTGAGTATGCACGCCTCGGTACCATATGTCATGACAGGTCTTTCGTCTTCAGGCTCTGTAGGATTTACTCTTCAAACATAACAAACATGTCGGGGATTCGATTTGTGGCATTCGAACATGGCGGTTGTGAACAGTGTATACCTAATTCTGCTATTTCTGTTTCTTTGGCTGGTTGAAGTATAATTTTGATAGTGTTTTATGCGGCGATTAACCTTAACAGTGAACAGTGATCACAAAATTCTATACTGCTCTCGTGTCTGACATTTTTTAATGCGCGAGTTGTTTCCACGTGGTTTCTGGAATTTTACTATCAAGTTGCAGAAACTACAATCACCGTACAACGTTGCCTCTCGAAAGAGAATACATAGACACTGGCGAAATTGTCTTATTAATTAGGACAGAAGCCATATTTTAAAGAAGAATACGAATAAGAACATAACATGTCAAAAGCTGTCAAATTACGCCACATCTTCAGTCCTGAAACCTTGGTTGCTACACGCGCTGTTTGTCCACAAATTGAGCGAGCACGCGCTCCAAAACGCAGGCGCACGTTCTGTTGACCATTACGAAACGCGTGAAAATTCACAAATTGAGACGTCTTGGAGTTTGCATGAATTAATTTTGGCACGGTTTGCGTTTTGTTAGACGGACGTAGACTGAAAATACAAACTGAAATATAGATGCACAGAAAAACCAGAAAAATAAGAGCAGCGCTGGGAATCGGACCCTCGCTGGGAAAGGTCCTCGGCATTCCGTGCCGCGTGCTATACCGCTACACCACCGCGAATTTCCCCTATACACCACATATCTCAGCTTGTTTCTTATTTAGCCACATAAGCAGTGACACTAGCGACATCTATGCCGTAGCCCTCATCGAGAAACTTTCGGCACTCCACTGGAACTAACAACTCACCCGGACAAGAGATATCGTTCGTTATTAAGCAATCTTATACCGATACCGTCTGGTAATGTCTGACCGTAAAAGGTTGACCGTAAAAGCAACAAAAAATTTGGAATCGAAATAAAAAATGAAAAAAAAGAATCCAAATTAACCAATAGGTTTTTACCACCTTGCACGAGGTCCTACCATCTGCAAGTAGGTAGGAACATTTGACTTTTATTTGTACCTACAACAATGTTTTAAAAATGACCTACTGACATGGATGAAAATCACGACTAAATAAAGAAACTGAAGTCCTCTGAAACTTTCAAAATGCATGAAAAAACGTGATTGTTCAGTTAGTATGATTTCACTCCGTCTCCATTGTTGAAATCGTTGGATCAAATTAAATATTGTTCACACAGCCCTCAGTGTAAGTTTTTATAATTCAAAAAGTTGAAAACTGCCCGTCTGTTACCTCTTTTCGCCTAAACAGCTAAACCGATTTAGATGAAATTTTGTATGAATCCAAGATTCTCGGAAAGACAAAAGATAGCTTTTATCCCCGAAAATACTTCCTACACGGGATAGCGATAAATGAATTCTTGGCACACGAAATCTACACATTAAGTAAGAATTTTTGATCGTCACGATTTAAATGGGTCCCGAACGTTGAACTTTAAGTTAGTTACTTAACCAAGTTCTAGCCCACTAGACTTGATTTCTTCTTTTTAGTATTTTTTTTATGCAGTCGGGCTTTTGATTCTTTACGTAAGTATAAATTTACTAGCTTATGCCCGCGACTTCGTCTGCGCGGATTTAGGTTATCGCGCGGTGACGCCCTCTACCGGAATAAAAGGTATCCTATGTTGATCCTTGGGATCCAAACTACCTATATACCAAATTTCATCAAAATCGCTTCAGTGGTTTCGACGTGAAAGCGTAACAGACAGACAGACAGACAGACAGAGTTACTTTCGCATTTATAATAGTAGTAAGGATTGTTTTATTTTACACTTTTCTGTGAATATGGTATATCGAAACGGTTTTATCCTATATATTTTTAGAATGGGCAAATTATTAGCTTTCATTTTATACCTTTTTTTGAAAACTTACAATTTGGCGCCAATCCGCCATTTTGATTTTTTAACAATTCCATACCCAGTGCTCGTTTGCCTTCCAGTGGTATAAAAAAAAAAAAAAAAGTGTCACTCGCGTCATGAAAACGAATCCAATGACATATCATTTATCAAAATCGGCTCAGCTGTTGAGTAGTTACGAGAGGACATAGGAATATACATACATAAGCGTCAAACACATAACCCTCCTTCTTCGCAGTCGGGTAAAAATAAGCCCGTACGAGCCTGGCGGAATTGCTAGTTAAGTACAATAATTACAAACCTGAACGATAATGGTTGTCCACATTCCTCGCAAAACAAATACCTCACGTAACTATTGCAAAATCAGAGTAACGTCAAGAATCCCAAGTGCTTCTTTATCATCCATTATCTATATAAAAGATAAGCTAAGACAAATTAAGGATGATGTTAACCTACATTGCGGTTGTTTTTCCGTGTGTAATTCTTTTATTTCATGTTTTTCTTTTCTTGGTCGTATCTGGCTCAATCAACTTTTTTACCCACACTAATCTGTCCGCGACATTTTTCAAACAATTGCAGATTTCAGGAAACATGTTTTTTCTGTACTTTAATAGATGATGTAGAAAGTTCAACCTATTACACCGTAAAATATCTTGTTGGAAGTACGATTTTTTGGCAATGCCAGAGACAATTTTGCTAACGCAGGAGACGCCCAAAGTTGGTAGGACCCTGTGCATTGTGCTTGTGTTGATGCAGGTGGTAGGACCTTGAGCAAGGTCCGCCCGGATTGCTACCACCACCTTGCTCGCTAATCCTACCGTGAAGCAGCAGTGCTCGCACTGTTGTGTTTCGGCGTGGAGAGTACCTAAGACAGCCGGTGAAATTACTGGTACTTGAGATATTCCATCTTAGGCTTCTAGGTTGGCAACGCATCTGCCGTACGTACCCCTGGTGTTGCAGGTGTTTTTGATTGGCCCATCTATTCCTTAGCAGTTCGCATTAGGAAAGAAGATGGAGCTTTCCAGTATTGTACACGAGTGTTCGTACCTTCGGAAGTACAAGGGCATAATAGTCTAAAAATAGAATAACCTAACCAACAAAAAGTTAGAAGACGCCAATCCAAATCCGTCCTGCCGTTTCAGCGTGAAGAAGTAACAAACATACTCGCTCACTCGCCAACTTTCACATAGATAATATTGGATATTATTAGGATGGGGGAGAAAAGTCCTCGAGTGGCGACTACGAACCGGAAGACGAAGCGTTGGCAGGCCTCCCACCAGGTGGGCTGACCACATCGTGAGAGTTGCGGGAAACCGGTGCAAGTGGCGAGTTGTCGTTCATTGTGGCGTTCTACGGGGGAGGCCTTTGTCAAGCAGTGGACGTCTTCCGGCTGATGATGATGATGATGATGATATTGATGATGATAGAGTTCATTTGAAAAATACTCGTATCTCGTTGAGGTATTTCAGACTGCATAGTTGTCTCCAAGGCTATTCCCTGGAGTTTAGCAAAAGCGAACAAAACTATAGTCTTAGCCACGGCAAGTTAGTTCGGCCGATCATGAATATTGATGTTTTATTGTATCGAGTGTGCCGTCGCGTGAGTAGGTCGTTGAATGATATGACATCGTTTTGTTGTTTAGAAATATCTATTAATAGTTAGACGAAACAGGATACGAAACATATCTGCTACGGCCTGGGATCGGATCCGGCAAAAAAAACTACTTAAATATTTTTTTAAAATCGCTGAACTAATGTTGTTCAGTTTGACGAGTAGGATCTATGACATATTACAGGCCACACCTGAAATGTATAACCTAACCAACAAAAAGTTGGAAAACACCCGACTTTGTGACTTTCAAGTTCAAAAACGGCTTAACCGATTTTGATGAAACATGTCTAAGAACCATTGCTAGAAAATCTGCTATTAAATAAAAAACCTAAGAGCTACGGTGCCACAGACATACACACAGACACACATAGCGGTCAAACTTATAACATTGTCCTATTGTCGATTGTCATAATTGTTAATTATAATTAAAAGCTTGAACTTTTCAGGAAATCTATAATAATTATAAACTTAATCAAAACTAATCCATTCTAAGTGACCAAAGCGTAAGGTGTTCTGAAATATTTTTAGTTTCATTTCAGATCATTAGGATTAGGACAAACAACTAGGCGATACGATGGGCTTTCCCCTGGCAACCTTTAAAAAAAATAAGCAAAACTGAGATTTTAACATTATCTTTAGCTATCATTTTAGGATCAACCATTTACTCCCATAGACGTCAATATTTTTCATCGAACGGCCAAAAAGTGGGTTTTTCTTGACAGTTTTTCTCTATCTCGTTTTTATTACTCAAATAATTATACGGTCGAGATTTATCGTGGCTACATGCTTTATTATACACTTCATTTTTATTGTATTGTAGTCGTTGTAATCATAGTGCGGTATCTCCCAAAACATTGATGTCATAACTAACTATGTACGTTAGAAAAACCTTACGGTATTCTGTTGACAGTTTGAATCATAACTATATGCCTGGGTTATAAATCTAGAGTACTTATTTCAGGCAGCACAATTCATAAACCTAAAAAAACACAGGCGTAGCTATATACTAAGGTAAAAGGGCTAAGCAGTATCCTATAGCAAATTCTAGTTTTCCTGGCAGGTAATATACGATGACGAAATAAGCTAGCTTTATTATATTATCTACTAGTTTTATTGGGAAAAATGAGGAGAGGAAAATCCCATAATAAATAATAACCTAACCTAACAAAAAAAAAGTTGGAAAACCCCGACTTTGTCACTTCAAAGCTCATCTTCAAAGTTCATCTTAAAAACGGCAAAACCGATTTTGATAAAACATATACAAGAACCATTGCTAGAAAAAAAACGCATTCAAATCGGTCCACCCGTTTAAGAGCTACGATGACATAGCGGTCAAACTTATAACACCCCTCTTTTTGCGTCGGGGGTTAAAAACAATTTTACGGGGTGTTGAGTCAAACTACCTCAACCACCTTCTAAAGTACCTAGCCCTTGGTAGTTGAAACTTTCTATATTTAAAAATTCAAGGATCAGTTTATGACCTGTACCTTTCAGCTAAGTCTCTGTTTTTGTATCTAAATACTGTATAAATTATTAACATGAAATCAAATACCAGCTCTCGGACTATAACTTAATAATGCTGGCTTCTTAGTGATTGGAACGACCCTTAGCTCAGAAGAAGAGCTTCTAGTAGAGCATCCAAACCCAGTTTTTATTAAGAAAACGAAAAAACCTGCCCCACAGGTACAACTTAAACCGGTTTTGAATGCACAAATTGCTAGTTATCGGCCATGATATAACACATTTTCCTCTACTGAAAAGCTAAGGATAAAATATGATTTGGCACATAAATTCTGCAAAAATCAAAGGTACAATCCGGGGTCTAATCTACAATCTTCTGCTTGAGAGGCATACAAATGGAAAATCTTTAAAGAAAACCTGTATCTGTCATTAACTCCTTGAAAATCATGTACACGTCTATCCTCCACCTCAACACGCCGCTATCTGTCGTGTCGGCATACTATCAGCGATGCTTGATAAAAACACCAAGCCTCAGTACCGCGTTGCGACCCGTCGCTACCTGACGCGTTTAATGTTACTATCAGTGATGTAAGTTCCAAAATAAACGGTGAAAAGCAAGTGCACTGGTGATGCAAAAGTGACAGTGAGGCGATGCGATAGGGTAGGATTTCGATGTCATTTTTTGTGAGAGTTGTGATTTGCTTGACGGTTGTCTTGAGGCTTTCAGCGATCACAATTGTTGACGGGTTGTTTGGTTATGACTGGGAATCTCCTTGTAACATACGCGTCCTTAACACATTTTTTTGGAAATTATTTTTCCCCGGAATAAGAGGTTAAGTGAAGCGTCACTTAAAAAGTTAGATATTTTTACAAGCTTTTTTAACTTGCGATTAGTTTGTGTATTTTGATAAATCTTGAAAGTCGGATTTCACTTCTAGCGATTGAATTGACTTGAATAATGCAAATCATGTAGTTTAAGTAACAATGCAAGGACAGGCAGCAAAACTTTTACTGAAAAAATATTTTTACAAGTAATTATCTAGGCTTGTTTGATGATGGTGTAGTATTTACTTAAACTTAAACGTACAGGCTTAGTTTTATCGTGACTAAAATGAAAATAAACCCAACCCGATTATTTTTAAATGAATTAGAGTGTTTATGACTGAAACTTGTCATGACTACAACACGTGTTATGTTTACGTTTTGTGCGTGTGTTGTGAAGATAGCCGTTACGAGAACAATTATCGAATCAAAATTGCTTCGATAATTTCCGCATCATACATATTTATTTCTTAAATTCTAGTTTTAATTCAATGATCAACGAAGCTCGCTTCTAACTACGTTGGAAATGAGAATAAAGAATAAGAAGGTTTATTGGCTGCTAAAATAGATACACATACAGAAATCTTAGTGTGCAAAGTCTTCAGGTTTTCAACTTTCTTTGACACATTTATTACCCCTCGTTCAGCTCTCATTACAGAGCCCTAGGTAATTTCTTAAAATTCATTCTTATTATTCGTCGATTCAGCAGCATAACCTCTAAAGCTCTTGCTTCTAGATTGCACTACCATCTCGTTCTTCCCACGTCCTATACCGTGTGATAGAAGGAAATGTGCGAAAGCTATTGTGATTCCGAGGGCATTAGACAATAAGGCCGGGCTGAATGTTGTGTCAGGAATTTTCGTTTTAGTTCCTTCAAGATT
Source organism: Choristoneura rosaceana (assembly GCA_037349165.1). Lineage (NCBI taxonomy): Eukaryota > Metazoa > Arthropoda > Insecta > Lepidoptera > Tortricidae > Choristoneura > Choristoneura rosaceana. The sequence continues at coordinate 9,654,272 of JAZBNJ010000013.1, forward strand.
TTTAAACTTTTTTTTATTCGACTGGATGGCAAACGAGCAAGTGGGTCTCCTGATGGTAAGAGATCACCACCGCCTATAAAAATCTGCAATACCAGGCGTATTTCAGATGCGTTGCCAACTAGGCCTAAGATGGGATACCTCAAGTGCCAGTAATTTCACCGGCTGTCTTACTCTCTACGCCGAAACATATCAGTGCAAGCATTGCTTCACGGCAGGATTAGCGAGAAAGATGGTAGTAGCAATCCGGGCGGACCTTGCACAAGGTTCTACCACCTGCCAATCTTTATTGATACTATCTACGTAAGTCAACAATTTGTATTGTGTAGTATATTTTAAACGCTCCATTAAAGTCTTTGAAGAATTGGAAACTGTGAAGGTCATCCGTCAATGCCTCAAATTCATATGCAAATGCAAAATAAATTGTAAATAACCAGGTTATTTACTAAGTTTAAAATTAAAAATATGACTTCATGTAATGTACTTATCAGGTTAGACTAAAATCCTATTTATTGTTAAGTTAGGTAGGTAGGTTAACTTAATGTACCTACAAATAAGGTTCTATAATATGAAATGAAATGAAACTTTACTTGAAATGAAATATCCCACGATAACGTCACGTAGTTTAACAATTAAATACATACTAATATTATAAACTCACCGGGGTTCAGCTGAAAACCAGCGCTGCAGCTCTGGTTACGGGGCTACGGCACATGCTGAGCTGAGTCCTTTTGGCATCACACTACAGCACAACGTCTCTAATTGTTCTCTCTTATCCTATTTACGTTTTTACTGTTTTAGCTGTGATGTAGTGTGTTTTTGTTGTCAATAAATATTGTGAGTTTGAGTTTGAAATGCGAAAGTGTTGTCTTTCACGCCGTAACGGAGCCACGGATTGACGTGATTTTTGGCATAGAGATAGTTTATGGGCCCAAGAGTGACATAGGCTACTTTTTATCCCGGAAAAATGCACAGTTCCCGAGGGAACAGCGCGCGATAACCGAATACCACTCGGGCGGAGCCGCGGGCAAAAGCGAGTTTAAGTAACTTATATTGTTAAAAAATGGAATACGAAAAACGATACGCATTTTTCGAACACAAGACACTAATTTTAACATACTAATAACTTAATTTTAATTCAAAATTATTGTCAACAATTGTAAACTAAACGCGAAAATTAAAATCTCGTCAAGTTCATCAAATTAACTTGCGTATTTTGGTTTTAAATTTCCGTTCTTCAAGTGTTTTTTGTGGTAACTTTTGAAGTGTCCAATTACAAAGCAACGTCAGTATCAACAAGAATTACGTCCAAATTGTACGCCATTCAATTATCTGCTTCCTACGGTCAGTTTAAGGTTGAGTTTAGGATGACGATAACAATCACTCTCACTTTTACGATTCGGTCATTCAGATACGAAGTTGTAACAGTTGTAGATGTGTGCGTAAGTCAGTGGTTCAGTGCACCTGCACTTAAAGTTTCAATCATCGAATATAGATGGCGCTGTATTGCCTCACGTCAATCCTGTTAGTGATTGGTCAGGTTGTACGAGCTTTGCTTATCATTGGCTAATCACGATCAAGGTCATGTCAAAGATTAAGTTCTATATTCGAATTTATGTTCGTTTAAATTTTAACTGAGGTAAAAAAGTGTCAATACAAATAAATAATACAAAATTATGGCTATTAAAGAGTCGTCAACGACCATTGTATAATGAGGAAGTCGTTTTTTTAAGACAATGCTTTTTCATTACGTGACAGATTGATGCTATAGTACCTACGACCTTGTGTTTATGAATATTTGTTTGGAATATAAACTGAAAGCTTGTATTTATTATCATCAAGCAAATATAATAAAAAACTTTTATCTAATAAGTTTTTTGTGGCGGTCCTTTGATTTTTTTAATTTAATACACACTGAAAATTTCTAATGTCAACTTAACAGAGCCAAAAGATAGAGCTGGACAACAGATGGGAATTATAGCGATATTTCGAGCACGAAGCGCGAGCGAAGCGTTTCCGTTTCAGATTGGGCAAAAATCCTTTCATACATAATATGTCCTATGAAGTTTGTTAAATTCAGCCAAGTACCTACAGTGCGGCGAAAAAAATTGGAGATTGCAAAAATCAACTAGCTTATTTCGACCGATCTGTCCAAGTCACGCTAACTGAAAAAAAGATTTAACGCTCCAAAAGAAATTGAGGTCACAACGACGAACTATTGCTAACCAGGCTAGGCCTAATTGCCGGCATGCCTAAACTTTTGTCCACAAATCACACCAATTTCGGACAATTGGCGTTACAAGGCCAGTTATGATGTAACGAGGATAATGTACCAGTTAGTTGGATGCTTAATTATGGTGAGTTGGGTCCTTGAACCGATTTTATGTCAAAATCAAAATCAAAATCATTTATTCAGTACCTAAATAGGCCGCAATGGGCACTTTTACTCGTAATTTTTTTAAACTACCAGCGCTTTCGGAAAGACCATCATTGCCAAGAAAAACGCTCCGCAAGAAACTTGACATAGCATTTCCCCGCTAGATCGTAAGACTGATACGCGGTGAGCGAGGAAACTGCCAGCTCTTCGGTCTGCTGTGGTATTTGTGTGTCTCTCTGATAAATCTTTGAAACTACGTATCCGTGCGAAATGAAATGAAATGAAATAATTTTCAAATCAGTCTGATTTAATATTACCTAGTGAAAATATTAAGGTGAAACTAGACAATAAACATTAGTAGTCAAAATACCATACACGGGACTTATCACGCTATTTTTACACAAGTAATATTTACCTCGACGTTTCGGCAACGTTACAGTTGCCGTGGTCACGAGTAGACTGACTAGTAATAGTGTATGGTATTTTGACTATGAGTGAGAATCACGAAAGTTTAAAACGTAATATGGAGTTCGTAACGTATTAGGTTACAAGTTAATGGAAACTTGCAAAAATTATTTTTTCACTAATCCCATATCAGTCTTCGTCTGAATAAACTCACTTAGTGTGACGTCACTCAAGTGTTTCTAGGTTACTCAAACGTTACCTATACTGATCAATCATTCTTATCAAATCATATAGGAAGGTGTGAAATTGTGGAAAACTTCGTATGGTGCAAAAAAATTAAAACACATTTTTTTCGTGACGAAATATAAATAGTTTTAGACTTTTTTAAGTATATATAGAGGTGGGATAGAGCAGCGAGATACGAGAGAAAAAGATAGAGAGAGAAAGAAAGTAATAAGTAGATAGAGTCTAAGCCCCTTCCTATTTCAGTAACGCCTTGTTTCGTCTCGCAATAACATATTTTTTGAGAAATTTAGTTTTTTATACATACTGACTCTATTTACTTACTCGTGGCTCATGAACATAAATTTTGGATTGGGAAATAAGTAGGTTTGTATATAGATGACTTTTTACCTGACTGCCCAAAGGGAGTTTAGCAATATACCTCGCGTTATTACCTCTTGTATCTTTATTACTATTACTATAACTTATGTATTATAAAATTTTTGAAATAATCATGTACGTTAGGAAGAACATATGTGATTTTCCCACTAACGTCGATAAGCCAAAGGCTACTAGAAACACAGGGAAGCTTAAAGTACCATCTTACAGACTGGCTAAAACCAAAAAGTCGTTTTTGGGAAGTTGCATACGTTTTTATAATAAAATTCCAAAAAATATTACTGAAGAAACTGATACAAAATTTAAATCTACTGTCAAAAAGACATTAATATCTAAGGCTTATTATAAAGTAAACGATTATATCATGGACAGGGATATTTGGAAATAATTCCGATCCGCACTAGCGATCCCTTCAAATAGTGAACCTACTGTGTTAAAAATAAAATTGTGTTAAATACTTGTAATGTATAGTACATAGATGTCATTTATAAATATTGTGAATCTGTTTTTAAAAAAAAATACCTCGTTGAGTTTCTTGCCGGATTCTTCTCAACAGAGGTTTTTTTCCGAACCGGTGGTAGATTAAAAAAATGACGTGTAAAAGTGCCCATTGCGGCCTATTTGCTGAATAAATGATTTGACTTTTGAATGGTAAATTCCACATATGTATCAAATTCCCAACATAAGTATTTAAGTCATAAAATCCAATCTAAATCCTTTCAAGGAAAGACATTTTCATTTCCAAAAACATACATTGCGTATCATAGTCTATATTGAGTCTCTGTTTTCACATAAATAGCAGATTTTTCAATTGGAAGATAAGCTTTTTTTGATAGCTGTATTTTCGAAGGTTAAGACATATGACGAATGAATTTTACCTACGCTACTTGAGATTATTTTTATGTTAGAAATATATCTGTTAAAAGTCAACGTTTGAAAGACAATACAATACAATACAAAGACTCTTTATTGTACACCAGAAATAGTAAGTGATACAGAAAACAAATACACAGAGAAAAAAATTACACTGTAAGCAATAGGCCTAAGAGCAATCTCAAAGAAAGACGTAGCTATACCTATGTTTTTCATTTTAGATACTTTTGAATAGCATTGGAAGAGAGGTGGAAAAAAGCATAAAAATTAACTATATTCATAGTAATATTATATATGAACCTAAGTGTCTAAAACCAATTTTTAGGATTTTGTACCTCAGTCGGCAAAAACGAAACCCTTATAAGATCACCATTGCGGTCCGTCCGTCCTTTAGTCAAAATTCTTTTACTGAGGAACACGTGGCAAGCTGAAATTATCAAATACCAAGTACTCAGGTCTGATACCCCTAGAAGCAGTGATAAAACCAAACTAAAGACAAAAGGTACCATACAAATTTCCATGGAATCAAAACCTCGAAACTTATTTTTTTTTGACATCAAGACAACTATTGATTGCCTACCTAAACTGAAGTCGCCAAGCGGTCACAGGGGATGACCAGCGTTGAACTACATAGCCAACAATACGCTGAGCTTGGACCTGCTTTTATTCTTAACTAGCTTTTGCCCGCGGCTCCGCGCGCGTGGTATTCGGTTATCGCGCGCTGTTCCCTGGGGAACTGTGTATTTTTCCGGGATAAAAGTAGCCTATGTCACTCTCGGGCCCATAACCTATCTCTATGTCAAAAATCACACCGATCCATTACGGCGTGAAAGCGTAACAAACAAACAAACAAACTCACTTTCTCCTTTATAATAAGGAAGGATTTTGCCTTGTCAGCTTGTCAAATAATTTTTATTTTATTTTTGCAAGTTTCGAATAAATAATCGCGCTATTCATAGATACCTATAAATTCGTACGGAACCTTCAGTGCACGAGTCCGGCTCGCACTTGGCCGGTTTTTACGCTTCAGCTAATTTGACGACGAGGCCAACCAACTGATTTATCACCAGCAATCACTGAAAAGTGTTATCACCGACAGATTTTAAACTATCACAATCGGTGTGATAAGCAACCGACGCCGAGCGCCTTTTAATCTTAAAACCAATATTTTTAACTTAAATTACGGTTAAGTGTGAGTCGTTGGCAGCGAATAAAAAAATTGTTTGCTTTCTGAGCGTTTCTTTGTTTAAAGAAAGAAAATAAAGAACTCGGTCTATTGCCATTAGACCGAGTAGGTACAATCACCAGCACCAATATCTGATAACAAGCGTGCATAAATATCGCGTTTTTTCCCAAGTTTAATCGACACAGAGACATAGGTAGGTTTAGGTTATGTTAAGTTTGCATCGGCCGAAGGCTCCGTCGACATTGTTTGTTTCTGTGTCGATTAATACTGGGAAAAAACGAAGCTTGTTCTTTACAAGGCATTAAAGAATCCTACTCCAAAACCTAGTTTTGGAGTAGGAATTATTTGTCCTCTCTCAGTGCTGGTAATAGAAGTTGGTTATGTACGAGAAACAATGCTATATAAATGCACCTCCATATATGCAGATGCAAGATGCAATACAATACAATACAATAACTCTTTATTGCACACCAACATATAGCAAACAATTACAGAAATTAGGTATATACACAGAGACTTTCTGAGGTAAGCAATAGGCGGCCTTATCGCTTCAGAGCGATCTCTTCTAGGCAACCTTTACAATGAAATGGGTGGAGAAGTGAGGAATAAATTTAAGCAAGTGGTGTATTTACATTACATTACAGCAATTCACTTACCCTTCAGAAAATCAATATGCATGTTTGTATTATTACGAAATAATTAGTTTTATCATAGCGCACGAGCGTATTTGAAGTAGCTAAACGTGACTGCGGCTTGAGACCGTAATTACAAGTAATCCTGGCTTAATCATATAGTATACTGCGAAATAACAAATTTGAGAGGGCTCTTAGCTTCAGAATTCCGGACAGCACCACTTCATATTTTACAGTCACCATCAGCACCAATATCTGACACAACAAGCGTGCATAAATTAAATATCTAATACGACTCTATTTCTAGAGCCGGAAGGACGTGTCAGGTCAGATATTTTCGCACGCTCCGCTATGGCAGATATTAATGCTGGTGATTGTACTACTTACATGATGCTTAAAATTATTTATTTATTTGGAGAACAAACAGAAATAAGTGTACAGAAGATAATACAATTATTCTTCGTAAGTACTATGGCTAAAATTAACATGCACTTACTCCCTAAACAGATCTCACTAAGGCACTCTAAGCAATCTAAGGTTGCGGCTCCACTGAGGCCCTTTTTAGATATAGGTTGTGCCACGAGATTTGAAATGAACCTACACTTACGCACGTGAAGTACTGATTGCACAAAAGGAGAGCGAATGAAATCATCATTGATTCACTCATGTGAATGTCAAAATCGCACTGTCATTACACGACATGTTCAAGTGTGATCTCAACTCTGGTGGCACTACCTGTACATCGACGTGCAACAAAATAACAGTACCACTACCATGAGTTTACAGTGACCGTACTCGATAGCGACGGCGTAAATTATTTGTAGAGGCGCTGTACAATCTCCATACAAATAATTTACGCCCTCGCTATCGAGTACGGTCACTCGGGAACTGTGCATTCTTTTGGGATAAAAAGTAGCCTATGTCACTCTCGGGTCCATAAACTATCTCTATGCCAAAAATCACATCGATCCGCCGCTCCGTTTCGACGTGAAAGACGGACAAACATACACACAAACACACACACTTTCGCATTTATTATATCAATATGTATTTAGTATTTTACTTTAGATCTATAAAAATAGGTATTCAAATTAAGTGGTAAAGTTTAGCTGGCGCCCCCCCCCCCCCCTCCTAAAACCGGTACATATCATTGTGTACTAATTTAAAGTTTAAGCCCAAACAAACAAATAACAGACAACACTTAAACTTAGCAAACACTCGATCGAAACAATGGTAGTAGGTCAAATGACAGCGCTGTTTGAGCTGTCAAGTTCTGACAGGTGAGGTTGTTTCTTATCAGTTTGATAACAGTTATTGTTCTACCGGCGCCGGCGCCGCCGCGTAAACCCAAAGCTGGGCAAAGGTCTTGCCATAGATTAAATAATAGTTACCACGGAGCCGTGTAGGTAGGTCGATGATATTCGTAAGGAACAAAGAGGTTACGAAATTCGAAAATCGAAGTTCGTATCGTACCGTCCCTCTCGCTCTCGTATTGAATAGTATAAGTGTCAGAGGGACCGCACGACACGAACTTCGAGTTTCGTAGTAGCCCTGTACCCTTAGTGTAAGTTTTCGGTTACAAAATACGTCTCGATCGCGTTCGCGTTAAAATTTCAATTTATATGGAAACACGAACAGCGCCTCTATTGGGCATTCAAGTGTCGAGCACTCGGACACCATACCTCGTAACACATTCTCGCACATGTCTGGGAGAAAAGTAGCCAAGTTTTGAGATTTGTAAATTGAAATGTACTTATGTAAATTATTTTATTCTAATAGCGGTGACAAAGTGGTGCACTAAGGAAAAAATAGGTTGTATTTACTATCAAATGTAATGCTGTCGTGAAAACCACAACAAAAGAGAAAACAATTCATTACTTTCGTTAATCATCTATTGTTTTATTTTTCCTACTATGATGTATAAGCATTTTTTACTGAGGTACCTATTTGTCATCGTTATTTGTCCTTTATATAGGTACTTAACCTTACGCGTAGTAAGTGATATAGGTATTTAAGTAAATATCATAGTTTGTACAATCATCTATATAGGTATCATCAGTCAAATATGTGGACTACCACCCTAAAGTTGATAATCGTTTGCAAGTCTAAAACAATAATGCCAATAGACGTATCTGTCATCTTGAAAGTTCGACTTTAGCGACATATTCATTTGATAGGAACTTGTTTATAACAGATAGACCACTTATTTGGCTGATGGTTCCTAACTTTAATACCCACCTTTACTAATTTAAAATTTTTGCAGACAGAAGGATTTTAGCTTATAAGTATAAGGATGCATTGAAATTCCAACGAAATAACACTTGAAAATAAAATATTTTTTTACGGAGACAACCCGCGGTATTTTAAGCGATCCGCTGGGATAAATACATACCAGCTCTTGGGTCCCTAGAAGTGTCTACCAACCGGGAAGAAAAAGAGTAAGAATTTCATTCCTATGGTATCGAACATAATGTTTTCCTCTTAATTTATATAGTTACGAGTACTACTTAATTTCTAACACTTTTGTAAACCGGATATCAAATTATTTACTACGTCTCTACTTCTATATGCACACTTAAAAATTAAAATCCATTTATTTCATGTTTCTTAGACACATATGTTGTTAGTTTGACTTAATCTAAGTGTTAGTTATACATATATATTAAATTAACTATAAATAGGGAGTTCACCACATTATGACACTAGTGGGGACATGTAATTTCCCACAATGTGTCAAATAGGCACAGTCCAGCCTGCCCGCGATCATTGACAGGACGCGGTTGGGGCTGGCGCGCACCCGGCGCACCAGGGACGCAGCGCGCTTCCGCAATGCCGCGTAAAAACAATCGACGCGTGCCTCCGCGAACATCCCTGATGCGCTGCAGAAGCGAGGCAGCCCCATCAACACCCGGAACGCATTGTTGTACTGGACCCTGAGGGCCCCGTAGGCCCGCTGCGTACTTAGGGTGTCAGATATTGTGCTGTGCGTTGTCTTAGCTAATTCTCCGAATTTACAAACAAGGCAGTGCACACACATTAAGCAAACACTTCTGTCTACCGAAATCGTGATTATCTTAACAAAGTATACTTACCCAGTTTTAGTTGTCCGTCATAACGCAGGTTAATAAAAGAGAGCGTCTTACTTTTTTTTTCTGATTTATTTGATTATACACCAACTTTATAAAGTACACTATTATATAGATAGCCCAATTCTGTCCCTTTTCTGAGCAAAGGCCTCTCCCAATACTTCCGCTGCTCTCTGTCCACTGCATACAAGGGCCAGTCCTTCAAGAAGTAGTTCAGTTCACAATAGCACCAACGTTTATGAAATACACGATGTATTTTTTGGAAACTCCTACGGATTTTTCTTCCAAATCCTGGAATTGATTTAAATATCAAGACCTATTATGGGTATTATATTAACAAGTAACTATTATGTAACCGGTTCTTCAGGTATGACTTGACTCAGTCCGACCGAATGACGTTAAAGTCCATCCGAACAATGTCCGCCATTTTATACCTTAACAAGATCGTATGTATCACTCAGTAGAACTCTGTTACAGTCAGCATTTACCGCACTTATCGAAAAATATTGATAAAAGCAGCAGAAGTTCCCTGCGACAAGGTTCTATTGAGTATCACATAGGAAATTGTCAAGGTATATTAATTCGCCTTAAACTTCTATCTTTAAATTTATAATTGCCGCCTGCAAGGAATCAGTATTTTCTATGTCTATCTCCAACACATCAAGTTTAGCACATCCTCTTACGTCAACAATACAGGACAATGCGTCTCCTTGTCTTTAATCATTATAAATATTACCGTCGTCAACTGGCTCGTCCACTTCATATGGCGTACCATTTACAACATTGTTACTTCTATTATCCTCAGCCATGTTTTTCTCAAAGTTATTGTTCGCCTCAAGATTTATAAGAAGGCTTTTGTGGGCACACTTAAAGTTAATTTTTATAACAATAGCCGTGTAATTTTGAACGGTTTTGAAAATCGCTCGTGTTAAATTTCCATGTGGTGTCAGAGTCTTGACCTTCTTTAGAAAAATTGGCCACAGGATTGATTTTTTGACTGTTTTGCTGTTCAATGCCAGAACAGTTCCTAGTTCACTTACAGCCATCCCAAATGTTATGTTGACGACATTGTTTTTCATTTGTTCTACGGTGACACGAAACCGAAAGACTTTCAATAGGGAATAATAAAAATATAACATGATTTAGTAATTGTACTTTTACACTAATGACTTAATACGGAAGTGAAAGTTTTATGTAAGGATCGTAGCAGATAAAAATAATAGTCTATATAACCTTTCGTGTAAGTATAGATGTTTGAACTCTACTTCAATTTTTTTTCTTTCTGAATCGAAAGATTCTCTAACTCATTTTTAAATTAAAATTCAAAGTATTTATTGTGTGTTACACGTGGTGGACTTACTATTAACTTCAGTGGATATGATAAGATTTCGTAAAACGTTTTTAAGAACCGATTTCAATCAAATATCTTGGGCACGTAGGTTTTCAAAGATTGATTTTCAGATAGTAATAGTAACAATATTATTTTATCAGATAGTTTAATAACAAACGTCACAATTTTGCAATCACGTCCGTAAAGATTGTGGGCAACTTTGTATTAATAATTTACGTCAGTATTTCTTAGGTATATCTGAGTTTGTTTTGGTTAAATAAACACCAATGTTAAATTTGTTTATCTTCATAAACTATCCTACCATTACAGGATGAAATTAGCCTACTACGGTAAAAAAAAACTTTGATAGGTAATTTTTACAAGAAGCAACTTAACTCTTTATGTGAAACGTAATAATTATCTTCATCATATCAGCCTTAGGACGTCCACTGTCACTGTCTACTGTCGGATATAGGTTTCCCCCATGCACATAACATTTTTATTTTCACTAAAAAATTTATAAACCTAATTTTCGGGGAGAAATGGAACCTTATTTCGTCACCAATAACATAAGATTTCTGACAAATAAGTACGCTCTGTCAAGATTTGTAAATTAAGATGATGGATGATCCGTCTGTTCTGTCATTTGTGTGACAGACGGACAGTTAAACTTTTTTTCTGCACAGTAAAAAGTGCCTTAAGCCCAACATCATTTTAAATTAGCATACTGATTTGAAGAGTAAACGAAGTCGTATAAATTTATTGTTTTCTCAACAAGTATGTTAGAAAAAACTTCCGTGATTGTCTACATGCAAAAGGCCTTCTCTTAGAGTTGTGCATGCTTGATCGCTGAATGGATCGCTTACAATCATTACAATTGTACAAACGTTCTTACTGTCTTTTTTTAACTCTTTTATTTAGTAAGTATACTGGTACGTAATACATCTATGTATAGTTTGCTCTCGTTCTAATATCTATTTTTTGTACAGGCCTCTCAGATTGAGAACTTCATACTCACTATTATTTTTTTTTGCTGGCGTACAGCAGCGCAGATAGGTATCCTCTCCTTGTTTTCCTTCACCGTAAATTTCAAATTTATCTCGCACATGGGTTTCAAATAACACAGGTGTGAGCGTGAATTCGAACTCACTACCCTCTATTAGGTAGGCCATAGGTCATACTGTTAGTCTACCACGATTTATTACGACAATGACAATGTCAGCTATATTGAAATGGAATCGATCTAGCATTACCTGAAACCCAAGTCACATTAAAATAAGAGGATGAAGAGACGTAGATATCAGCTAGTATTTGTTGATTGAGTTCTTCTTGTATGTCTGCTAGACACAGTAGAAGCACACCCTGGCGTCTATAGGCATGTCACCGAAGGTAGGTCACGATATCACGAAGATACTATCAGCGTGATTGATTTTGATCGTGTTGCTATCTTAATCACGACCTACATTATCAAAGGGGCATGTTTAAAGATTAAAACAAAACGAAAAACTACGCATTTCATTTATTGTGAAATAATTACTAATAGGTTCAAAAATAGAACGGCGAGAGAAAACTTCATCTGCACTCACCTGAAAAGTAATCTATTGGTATACAAGTGTGAAGTTCCCAATCCGCATAAGGCCCGTGTCCTCACATAAAAAGAAGAGCCCAAGTTCTCTCATTTTGAGAGGATCCCAGCAGTGGAATCTTCATGGTGTCTTCAGATAATTCCAGCATATTTCAACAAGTTACTGGGTCAACCTGACTGAACTCTGTATAGGTTTGTCATTACAATTTTTGATTAAGATGTCACACACATGAAAAAATATATGCAGTAGAAAAAAAATTAAACACCTAGACAGAAATAGGATAGGCGAAGTAATAAGCATCGATCCCCAAACTTACCTACATAACTTCTATTCTGGAAACTACAAATACTTATAACAATAAGAAAATGTAATCCATAAAAATGTGTGCTAGTAATACCATTTGTGACGTTAACAATTAACACTGACTGGCTAAGTAGAACGACATACAAAGGGCGGTCTAATCTCTTTATGTTCACGTCATATTGATCAAACAATCCTTCCTTAGTTTTGTATCTACCATCACAGGACAGTGAAGGTCTTGTCTCCACAAATATTTACAGAAAAAAGATTTTATGCTTTTGCATAGCAAGCAATTTGATGCACCTTTCAGTTTTTACTTCAAAATAAATTCCTTAAACAGTATGGAAATTCCTTATACATCTTATTTGATTGATGTTGAACAAAATTTAAAAATACTGTTTTCAAAGATAGATTTTTGCTTTCCTTGTCTATAAAAAATACCTTGAGATATGGCTCTAGTACTACATCAATCAAATTGTTGACGTTATCATTTTCTAACGCTGGTCTCTTTAATCCTATTGAGATTGAGCCCTTTAGTATCAGCAGTAGTCTGAGATTACCCGTTCAGTTCAGTTTTTGTTTGTTTCGTCGTTCTTAACTTAAAATCATCCTTGGATAGATCACACCACATGTCTAACAGATATTTCGAGAGTAACTAATCTATTTCCTTATTTACTTCAGTATTTATCATCCGAATCGAAATGCGTACCGTCTGTGAGTTCTTTGAATGCGTGTTTAAGTTCAACCTTGAGTTATTTTTCTTACGTCTATGTAAGTTTAAGCTAACATTGAGGAATGGAATCTGTTTGTGTAAATTTTTCATCTTCTTCCTGCGATATGTACTTATCTTTACTTATTATTCATTCTTTACCTATTATTCTAATTATTCATCAGTGTTAGAGGAATAGAATATTATAATTATTATAAACACGATTGAATTTTTGAAATAATAGCTCTGTTTCTACGTGGAAACTAAATATTTGCTACATAATTGCGTAAATTGCAATGATAACTTAGTGTAATACGTAGATGATAAATTAGGTGGTGCCACAATAATTACGTTCTTATTATTAATGTCTGAATGATAGGACCAATCACGTTGATGATATTTTTATTACTTATCTAAGTACATAAAATTATTCGGACATGGAAAGTAGGTTTCGTAAAATGACGGCAGTCAAAGAATGTAGTCATACGAATGTGTTTAATGACTAATTAGACGTTGAACGTAAACTTATCAGAAAGACACATACAAATAGCTGACGTCTTATTTAACGGTGACTAAACAGTGAAATGAAACTTAAACACCCAAAATCCCGAAGCGACTGACGTTACCTAAATATTTGATATTAAAAAATTCGGACGATAGTGTTATCATCATCTTAACTTAACAATCAGGGACGTGTCACCATGCATCATCATTCATCATCCGAGATCTCGACGTGATTCTAAGACATGTGCCATTTTGATAACATTTGTTACTACGTCGTCTCCAGTATGGTTTTATCCAAAATATTACGTAACTAGTTATGTAACTTCAGCGTTTACAACTTTAGTGTCATTCTTATTTAGGTCTTTACCATCTCCAGTACTTTTATCAGACACGTCACAAATCAGAATTATTTCACGTGCAACATCAATTATTTCATTATCTTAATTATAAGCTTAAAGCGTCACCAGTGCATCAATCACCGTATCTTAATCCTCTGTTATGTCTTGAAATTACTTAACAAAATTGACAGTGTTATCAATTTTATTTTTCGCCAGCCTATCTTCCACGGAATTAAACAGTATTAAGTAACCAGTGATTTGAAGTGTGCGATCAGTATTACAAGTGATATATTTGGATAAATATTAATTGAAACATGTGTGCTACAAGTAGTGAACCAAGTTAGTGAAGATGGTAGTGAGGTGACGAAGGGGGGCCGACTGGCGGAGTTCGTCGCATACGGAAACATTCCACTATTAAAAATAGTAACCAAGGGCCCGGTGGAACAAAGCAAGGACACCTGCAAAATGACCAAGGGCCCTCGGAAAGTCAAGCTAGTCATCGTAGTCAATAATAAGAAAGAGTAAGTACTAACATTTTTTTTTAATTACCTACCCAACAAAAAGTTGGGAAACCCCCGACTTTTTTATTTCAATGTTCAATATCTCAAAAACGGCTGAACCGATTTTGATGACATATATCTAAAAACTATCGCTAGAAATTTTGATTTCAAATAAAAATACCGCATTCAAATCGGTCCACCCGTTTAAGAGCTACGGTGCCATAGGCAGACACACAGACAGACAGACAAACAGATAGACAGACAGACAGACAAACATAGCGGTCAAACTTATAAGACCCCTGTTTTGCGTCGGGGGTTAAAAAGAAGACGACATGAATAAGTCCTGATCATTTTTTCACAAAAATATTTTAGTTTTGAATTTGTCAGTACTTAATTTTTTTAACATCAAATGAAATCAAATAAATAAAGCTGAAAATTGGGAACCAATGTTAAATCTGAATTTACAGGAATCTTACCGTGTCGTTTATCTTCATCTTCATTTTCTTTTTTGCTTTGTAATTTTACTATAGGATGATGTATAGCAAGCAAGAACTAATGCTTAAATTCGATTAAAAGATAGTTTTAAAATCATTAATTTGTATTAAATCTACCTCCACATTATAGGTGTAGAGTAGAATAGAAGAAAAATTAATATCAAGGAAAACTTTCCCAGTTTAAAATTTCTGGAGCATTTTCAAGGTTAACCTTAATTTATTTAAATTTTATAAAATTTTGAGAGGTATTTTCAGGTCTGTATTCTTTTGAAATATTCTAATGTTGTCTTGTACTTATGCCTGATCTAGACAATCGACCAATTTTCGTAAATTGGAAGCTAAACTTTGAAGTTAATCATAAACATTGTGTCAGTGTTAATAATTACTGATATCTAAACCCTTGTTGGATTAAGTCATCTTAGCTTAACCTTAAAGAAAATCTATCTAGATTTTTTGCCGTCCTAACTCTCTATAGAAACTGCGTAACTCAAGGTTAAATTAACTGTGACGCAGCGTAAAGTTACACTTAACTATTAGTTAAAGACTTGTCAGGGACCATCCGTTTGGCGATCCGGTCAGGGCGGACGAAGACAGGTTTTTTTAAATGTATTCACGGATTCAAATTCACGATTTCAAAGTACAGTCACTTGCATTAATATCTGCCACAGCGGAGCGTGCAAAAATATCTGGTACCATACCAGCTCCAGAAATACCTAGTGTAGTTTCAGATATTGGTGCTGATGTTTCACCATTAGCCAAATATGTGGTCTATCACCCTAAAGCTGATAATCGTTTGCATGTCATAAAACAATAATGCCTCTGAATCTGTCAATCTGAAAGTTCGACTAAAGCAACGTATTCATCTGATAGGAACTTCTTTAAAAATTTATAGATCACTTATATACTAGGTATTTCTATTGCCACTTCAACTACAAATAAATAAAATTGTCATCAAGGAGGGCCTTAACCTAATCACAGTGTAAGAAAGACTTTGACCTAATCCTACTTAATATAAAATGATCTGCGGGCACTGAGCTTTCATACATACAACCGTTTATAGTATATATGCTTTGTCATACTCACACTACAAAATCCTCGGTACACGAGCCCAACTCGCACTTGGCTGTTTCTTTATCATTGAACTTAATGATAATGTTGTCGCGTCATGACATATTCCACGTCATCTGTTGCATCCGATGGTCTTGAGGGCATCCGGTCATTAAGGTACTAGATCCAGACGTGATTAGCAACTTAGGTAATTCTCTGCTCTGAGCTGAGTCTGCTGTGCAAATATGGCCCGCGGGCAGCATGCGGCCCACCGAACATTTGCAGTCAAAATTCAAATTTGAAATTCAATTTTGAACAGGCAAATGTATTCTCGTGTACCGGTAGAGAGGTAGACCTAATAATCCTGCCGTGGGATATTAGATTCCACAAAAAGGTTTTGCAAATACTAAAAGTTTTCGTTTCTGCTGAGTGTGTAGATTATGTGCATTGTGAGCTATTTTTGAAAAGTTAGAAGTGCTTTAGGTATGGTTTAGGTATTAAGTAATATTTTCTGACATTGTTCGTTTAAAAAACTGCCCAATGGTTTGAAAAGACCTATCTAACGATAACCCCTCGTAGGGAAAATTGTGTGATGGCACAACGCAGAACTGCAAGTCCGGGGATTGTGTAGGCAATAGAAAGCACTGCTGCCCTCACATGAGGTCCCTAAACCACTCATATAAGGTACACACAAGGGTACAATAGAGAATGTTAAATGGAGGAAGATGTGGCCATGGAATAATTCTGGTATCCAACTAATCAAATCAATGTTCATTTAATAAAATAGGTACATACCATTATGATTAAGACTAACGTACACACGTACGGAGACTAATACATATGTAGTCTCCTTGGTAACAGAAAATGCTGTACCGATTCATCAATATGAAATAATTCTTAAATGTAATAGCAATAGAGTAGGATTTTGTACAATCCAACAAAGTACTTGATAATAAAAAGGAATTTATAAAATATCAGCAAAATACGAGTACGTCGTACACCGTACATCAATGGTACGATCTTGTGAATGAACGAGTCATTATATGTAAATCTGTTATCGCATAATGGACTTAATTAGTTGAGGCAATAAGTAGATGATAGCTTGCATCCGCTGGCGAGGTGCAAACAATTGTTTATGAGCTGGGTTAAAATGACGAGAAAAAAGGTGATAATTAGCAAAAGAATAGAATAGAATAGAATTGATTTATTTGGTGTTAAAAAAGTTTCTACATGAAATCTTAATCTAAGTACAACAGTAGTTAATAAAGCACAAAAATGGATGCCACTCAGCAAATGCCGCTGTCTGAATTTCTTCAGTCATGGCGCTGGTTTTCAAGGCAACCAAAGATGCAAGAGAATAATTATAAAGCTAGACTAAACTAAACATGTGGAGAGAGATGTCACAGGTAAATTAAAAGTGCAACAAAATAAAGCAACTAGGCATTATACAGATGACACATTATACAAAAGACATAAGTATACAATTTAAACATGTCTCAAAAGTTTGTGACAAGGTTTCGATAGAGGGGTTTTTTCCTGGGTAAAAAGTAAAGGTCTAAAAAGCAGTTGTTCTAAGTACCCAAGCGATCTAAGACACAATTGGTCTAAGTACTAAGTGGTCCAAGAAACAATTGGCCTAAGTACCAAGTGGTCTAAGAAGGAACTGATCCGCCAAGCGAAAGCGCAAAGCGGAGCTCCGTCGACTTTGAGTCAAAGAATTTTAGACCTGTTTCTACTTAGACCAGCTACTACTTAGACCAGTTGCTTCTTAGACTACTTAGACTAAATGCTAATTTGTTAGTTAGACCTGCTGTACTTTAAACGAAATTATACTAACCCATAAACAACAAGATGGAGCGACGACCTGGTTAAGATCGCAGGATCGCGGTGGATGCAAAAAGCACAAGACCGGTATGGTATGAGTGGAGAGACTTGGGGGAGGCCTATGTCCAGCAGTGGACGTCTTTCGGCTGACATGATGATGATGATACTAACCCATTAAATCAAGCGTTACTTTGCTCAATAATCATACCAAAAAGTCGAAGGGGGAAAGGGATAAGTAAAATTGCCATATTTTCGGAAAGACCGCACAATCGTGTGTCGTACGACTCACTGACGACACGCGGAAGCGTTTAGTTGTCATCTGAGTGTAACGAGCATCACGCCGATTTGGTGCGCCCTTGGTTCATCGCGTCAATCGCGTTGGTCGTGGATGGCGGAAGGTCGGCGGTGGACGCGGTCTCTATAGCCGACAGTTTTAAAGATTAGACAGTTACCTATCTAGGGCTAGATTTAGGGGAGGGCGTCCAGGGCTACAGCCCTGGGGCTTGAACAAAAGAGGGGCCCCCACTAAATAATTTTTCCCTTGCCTCGAATACACTTTAAAATTTTCAAGATCATGGAATATTAAGTTTGTAGCGATAATAAAAATAAATAAAATTGAGCGTTGATAATTTCATACTTGCTTTTTTGACATGGCGAGTTAAAAATATATTAAAATGCTATTTATATCTCTGAACAGTCGTATTTGAATGGTTATCGTAATTATAACAAACAATAAAACATAATAGTGTCATTGTGGACGGCCAAGGCCGAATGATTTGCTGTCCGATCTTTTTGTATTTACTTATAGTACTAGCCGGTACTTATAATAAAAAAAAAGACAGTTATGTTTCTTTTAGTTATTGCAAGTAATATAAGTAATAGGTCAAGAAACAAAAATGCTAAAAACTGAGACGCGGTGAAACAGGCGGTTAGTGTCGCAAAACAACCTTTCGAATGTACTTACAATTTTCCTTCCTTACCTCTCAAAGTAGTAAAAGGGCCAGTATTTAGTGTAGATGTTTGTGAAATGTGACTTAGAGAACTCCTATAGCAATGATGTCATCTCTCTCACTGATAGGTTTTCTCGTTTACGATTGCATGAGTTATCGGAAAATCGAATCTGAAAAACAAATTCCTTGTATTATCAACGTCTTAAGTGCTTTGCCCCATTTTTATGATATTTACTGCATTAGAAAATAAACATAAGGTTGTCTGTCATACTGACTTCAAATCGACAATGACCTGAGATAAAAGAATTTCTTCATCGACTACTCTTTGACCTTGTCCTAACTGTCAAGTTCCATTATCGCGCACACATAACTTCAATCACGCCTCTTTTCCAACGAAGAGGTAAGCAGAAACTATTTGTTTCCACCTGCTACGATCCTGGCATACATCTTTCGCTTCATCAACACTCTTTTTATACATGCTGGCCGATTTCTAGTACTCTTGACCTGATCTTTCTTTAAAATACCGTACAACTTGGCGTTAAAGTAGTTTCTATCAATACCTCAATTAATGGTACTCATCTTGTGCTCCAGGCTAAAGGTTTTAACCAGTCTTTCTGGAACATGAAAATTGCGACACTGATAGCTGCAGTTTTTCCAACATACTTGTTCAGGGTGTCTTCAAAACACTGGAGGTTTCCATAGGTGGCGATGATCACTTATCAACAGATAAACCCTACAGTAAAATAACTTTTTTTTATTGTTAGCTAATCACGATTCTCTTTACCATCATCATCATGCCAGCCAAAAGACGTCCATTGCTGGACATAGGCCTCCCCCAACTCTCTATATATTTAGTAGTTACTTAACAATTAATGTCAACCTCGAACTTACCTTCAAAAGCATTGTTATCTGAGGTTTCTTATCTCCTACGAGTAGTTTATGATTTCTTATAATAATAATCCCTTGACAGTTGAAAATCATGATGAATCAACCTTGAGCCTAACCCAAGCGTGAAGCCACTATTTACTGTTTAGCACATAATTAATTAAAGGTCCAATCATCTTTGTCCTTCACTAGCATCTGGTATTAAAATTACATCTCATCTAAATTGTGTCTTCTTCAATCAACCTAAAGATGAACTCTGATACTAGAAAAGTAGTAGTTTTGATAGGATCAAGTTACGCTAGTTGTTGGCTCGGTTTTGTCCACAGTGCTTTGAATAATTTACATAGTCAACTGTGGGAATTGGATCACATCGCTATGATCAAAGGAAATTATAGTGATATGCGCTTCAGGGTTCTAGCTGAATCAGTATTACAATCATAGTTTATTTTGTCACTTTTATCCGTTTACGGTTCTAAATTGTTAATGTTTTTTTATTGAAATAATTCGTTATTAAAAAGATACTATTTCTTAAGCTTTTCATGAAACTCTAGTAGCTCTTGTAGTAAGATTAAGTTAAGAAAATTATCAAACAAAAAAAAAGATCGATTCAACAATCTAATAAAATCACTGCTTATACCTAAACTAACATTTTGTTTCTGAAAACCACTACTTATTCACCAGCTTTCTGATCGAAAAAATTTCCTCCAAACTTTCCACAAACCGGTGGGCTCTGGGAAACATCAATTAAATAGATCACATTTCTATCGACAAATGTTAGGTCAGAATCTGTCAGCATTATTTACATCACGTGTGTCATTAGGCTATAATGACGGGAAGCCACGGTTTCCGTGTGACGATGACCATCATTATGCCATCTGCATGAGTGCATGGGAACTTATCATTCAAGGTCCTATGAGTAGTCCTTGTCACCCCTGTCTCTCTTTCATGTGTGAAATTTAATTGGGTTGGTTCTGACTTTTTGAATTCTATTATGTAGGTATGTTCGTACAGTCTAGGAAACTGAATGACGTAGTAGGGTGGAACCGCTAAGCTACTAATATTACATTATAACATTCTAAACTTTCGTGATTCTCACTCATAGTCAAAATACGACCAACGGGACGTTGTTAGTGTTGTATGTCGATCTAATGCGGTGACAAATAAAAATGACCTAGTGCGGGTAGTTCGTGATACGAATGCCGGCACTATTAGTGATCAAGTGCTGGTAGTTCGAAGGACTCGCACTACTAGGCAGACTTGACACCCCATACTTCAGTCTACTCGTGACCACGGCCATTGCACTGTTGCCGAAACGTCGAGGTAAATATTACTTGTGTGTGTTAGCGTGATAAGTCCCGTTACGCAGGATGGCATGTATTCATGTACACCATCTATTAAATTACAGAAAAATCATGTTTACTTACAAAAATCTGCAATCGTTTGAAAAATGTCGCGGACAGATTAGTGTCGGTAAAAAAGTTGATTGGTCAACTGTCAAAATCGAAACTGCTTCAGTGCCGTAAACAAATATTTGGCGAAAATAATTTCAAAATTATGACGGCAGCATTGGGCGAAAGTCATGAAGACGCTTATACGTGCGTCGTCTGGAAACCATTTTACTCGTTATATTCATAAGACATTTATAATATGTCGGAACGACATTGTCAAAGCCTTGATGCGTCATTTAAACAATAGATGTCGTTGCTTCAATGAGTGACGTCACGCTCAAGGTCGCCGTGAATGAAGCTTTTACTACGCTGACGCAGGCGCAAGGAATCATGATTCTATAGAAACTAGACTAGACAATTACTATACTAATCACCTACATTTCGTACAAAAGAATCTTTATTTGTCTGGTTGTCAAGACACAAGTATAATTACATAAGCGCCACGAATTTAATTAAAATATATATGTAGTCTAAAAAAAAATGACCCGAAATATTTCAGTAAGCACCTAAGTGTTTGACGTGATTTGAGTGAACATCAGTGCTGAATTGCTGATCCGTCTTCTGCGTGTGTATTCGTGAGGTCAGGTTTTTTACTGGAATGACTGGAATGTTTGATTAAAAATGGAGTCACGCCTTTGAAGCGAAACACATTACACATCGAACATAATACAGAAACTTGTCAATATCAATTAAAAAATTTGAAAAGCTTTACAGGAATGTTCAGTCTAAAGTTTTTCCTTAATATTCTTCATTCTTTCTGTAAAAAGGTTGCCTGGAAAAGATCGCTCTTAAGCGATAAGGCCGCCTATTGCTTACCGTGTAATTTTTTTTTCTCTGTGTATTTGTTTTCTGTATCGCTTACTATTTCTGGTGTACAATAAAAAATCTTTGTATTGTATTGTATTGTATTCCAGCACGTTTCAAGGTCAGTAGCGACATCTATTGTCGTTTTAAAGCACTTATAAAGTTTGCTTTAAATTTATCACTGCATTTAAAGATAGGAATTTAATTACAAATGTTTAGTTGCAAAATAACTTACGCTAGTTATGTTATATCATATAAATCCGGTCTGATTACGGATTAACCGATAAATTAGCTTAGATACACGCCTGCTTAAATATTTTGATGCGGTTTTTTAGCGGTTTAACATTATCAGGTAAAAGAATTAAAAAGATAGTGGAAAAATTTTACGCTTTGGTACGCCTACTATTTTTAGGTACTAAATTTTATTTCATTTGCGATGTTCCACCCACTTTCAGTGATGCGATTTACTTGTATTTTATTACGGATTGTGATGAAAATGCTTGCAATACAGTCAACATAAATGCTTATAGGTATTAAAGAACCTATGTACATCTGTATGTTATAATTTTGGTATGTTGATTATGTCACGCGAACATCTATGAGTTAATTACTAATATTATAAATGTGAAAGTTTGTGAGTGAGTGAGTGAGTGAGTATGTTTGTTACTTCTTCACGCTAAAACGGCTGGACGGATTTGGATGAGATTTGGTAAAAAGTTATAACCTGGAGAAGTTTATGATATTTGTATGATAGTTGCTAGTGTGTTTCATTAAAAAGTGCCAGTTTCATTTAAATGGTCAGATTTTTTACTTAAACCACAATGGAAACTAACCTTACCAACGAAACGTTGAGAAACCCCCGACTTTGTCACTTCAAAGTTCAATATTTCAAAAACGTCTGAGCCTATTTTGAAGAAACATATATAAGAACCATCGCTAGAAAACTTAGTTTCAAATAAAAAGCCGCATTAAAATTGGTTCACTCTTTTAAGAGTTACGGTGCCACAGACAGACACACATAGCGGTCGAGCTTAACACCCCTCTTTCGCCGCGTCGGGGATTAAAAATAACGATCTCCGAAATAATTACTCTTTTAAACACGTGCCTACTTAAAGTGAAACAATTTCGTTCATAACTCAGGCAACAACTCAAAAAGTTTCGACATAGACGAAATTAAAGGTTTGCCAATAAATGTCAAACAATTAATCACAAAATGCACAAATTTACAAAAAGAAAAAACTGAGTGCTAAATGTCAAAATTTGCAAAGGATGCAAATGTGCCGCTTACATCATTTTAACTTAACGAATTTCGCAAAAATGGATTTTTGTTTCTGTAATCACGCTATAGTATCATGCGAAGTAACCCAGGATCAATCAAACGATATCAATATATTTTATATCTCTAAGCGCCTTAATCTGCGGATTGGTGCGAAATGCCACGGCAGATTATACTGTTTATATATTATACTATCGGGAATGCGGTGAAAATATTCTATTTAGTGTACGGTGATTTACTGAAGTTGTTTCATGATGAATGAATTTTATGATGATTTGTAATGTTCTTCACTATAAAAACTCACAGATTTGTTGCGTTGGAAGAATTTAAACGTATGTGTATGTATCGTTGTAAAAAAGACACAAATTAGTTTAAAAATCTTTACAGTATTACTAGCTTTTGCCCGCGGCTCCGCCCGCGCGGTATTCGGTTATCGCGCGCTGTTCCCTCGGGAACTGTGCATTTTTCCGGGATAAAAAGTAACCTATGTCACTCTCGGGCCCATAAACTATCTCTATGCCAAAAATCACGTCGATCCGTCGCTTCGTTACGGCGTGAAAGAGGGACAAACATACAAACACACAAACACACTTTCACATTTATAATATTAGTATGGATACTTTGCAAGATGGGTGGTCAAGCGTCGATTGCCATTTAGTTACTTTTTTATTGATAATTTTGATGCGACTATGTAAAAAAGTCCTAAGCGCCAACCATCACACAGTGGCATCATTAAATATATCAAAAGTAATGTAAGCAACTAAAGCTTTTTATTACAATTTGTATCATAACACTCCATCCAAATTTAATTCCTTACGAACGTAAATTACCACGCGACATTCTGTTAGATTAATATAAAAATAAAAATACAAGCTCCACTATCTTATCTATAGTATTACCACAGAGAACATAATATACTCAATACTTAGTAAAGTAAGAGGAAAAACACTGGTACGTATATTATACAATTAGTAACGCACGATTTGGAAATGTGTGAACAACTGTACTACTTCGGCTTATATTTTATATTGATATATAAATGCAACCTTCAAAAAACTTCCAGGGACTAAATCTGTCCTTTTTAACACAATAACAAAAAAAACAACACTTCGAAATATTGTATCCAAAATAATGTTGCTGTTGCAAAGCAATGGTGCCTTATCCGTTTCCTGCGGGAACTTAGCACTATCCTGGGAAACGTAAGTTAATTTAATAATATTTTGTGTTGAAGATGAAGCGTTGCTTCCACTGATTTATTCTGACGTTAAAAATAATTGTGAGCTACTTCAAGTTGCTATTACAGTAAACAATGTCAAATCAGCCGTCAAATCATCGGTTAGGTAAATTTCTAGTAGCCGTACAATACTTAGTAAAATAATACGTAATAAATTTCAAGCTGCAGTCCTAACCGGAGATTTAACAGTTCATGTGACATTGGACTTATCATTACAGTAACTTAATGTAACTCACAATGGCTCAATAGGATAATCCGTCAGGTGGATAATTTAAAAATATTGTGCACATATTTTTTCTTTTCTTTGACAAACAAAAAATGACGAGGATACAGTGCTTAGAAGTTTTAAGTGACGTCACTATAATTATGGTACGATTTTTACCTTATATTGACGTCACAAGGCCCCACTATATTTGATGATCTATACCTTTGTCGATTTTTAATAAATAGATGAACCAAAAAATACGTGTCACATATTTCTCCATAATCTAACTGTCAGACTAAATATAGAATGATATATTTTTAACCCAGTCGTCAGTCCTATTGAACCATCTAAGCTGCCAACACTGCTTTTGATATTAAATGGTACTGGTAAGCTAGTCGTTTCTAGAAGGGTATCCTTCAGTATACTAAATATAGCGCAAAAAACTTTCCTGTCCTTTTTACCTGCCAAATAAAGCTATCACCAGCAGTACAATAAAGTAAACACATAATACGCAGTAATGGTTTTGACTTTAGCTTTCAAATAGCCCACTTAACCCTGCCAATGCTGTCGAAATCGCGTTAAGGATTTTCGACGCGTGCGCCGAATTCGCGCGGAATCGTAAGGACGTCGATTGTTTTCGTTGCGAATTTCGAAATGGGAGTTGCCAAGTATTTTGTGCGTAAGCGACAGGGTTTGGGCGCTTTCTAAATTCATTTATTATCATTTTAAAATGTCTTCGTGTTGAAAGAAAAAATAGAAAAGGATAAAATACATTTGTTACTGGCAGTGACTTAAAGATAATTAAAGAAACGACAGAGAGAACGAGGAAAACAATGTAGGTATAAAACGGTGTAGTAAACTATCACGAAACGGACCTCAGCATAATATTATTTATGTATGTACCTACTTTGTACCTATTGGATACTAACTCGCAGAGATTTTTTATAGTTACGCAGAGATTTTTCAAATTAATTGAATGAAGGTACTTTTCGAAGACATCACAAAATAAATGCTCTTTATTAGATCCGTAACCGATTTCGTCTATCTCTTTCAGAGCTGTATCGGTCCTGGTCCTGAATAATACTATAAATGTAAATGTGAGCTGGTCTGTTTGTTTGTTTGTTACGGTTTTAGGCTTAAAATAGACAACTATATAAAACCTATTTGTCTCTAGCAATTGCAATAGTTAGTTTTGCAGGTGGTAGGACCTTGTGCATTTCGCCCGGATTGCTATCACCATCTTGCTCTGTTGTGTTTCGGCGTGGAGAGTAAGACAGCCGGTGAAATTACTGGCTCTTGAGGTGTATCCAATCTTAGGCCAAGAGACAACGTATACCCCTGGTGTTGCAGATGTTTATGCCATCCAGTCCAATAAAAAAAAAGTTCCCGCCGGAATACCACAAACTAAGTCTCCAGCTTGTAGGCATAAGAAACATATGTTTTACACTTATTCTACACATATAAAACAAGGATATCAATAAAGGGAAAATCCCGAAACAGTTTCGTAACTATTAATCTATTTTATCAATAAGGTAAATAGATATAGTTCACAAATCCAATGTCAGCTCATAGAGCCCTGATAAGAGATAAAAGAGATCTAGCCGTCAAAGGTATCAGCTCTGTGGCGCTAGAGCGATTAAAACCGGCCAAGAGCGTGTCGGACACGCTCGAGATTGGGTTCCGTAGCCATTACGAAAAAATTAAGTAACATTTTTCTAAGGATTTCGTATTTTGTACGGAATATTCCAAGCTTAGGTGTATTTTATACCTTAAGCTGCTATTTACTCTTAAACTACTAGTAATTCTCAAGAAAACTTAACCGTTATAGTTTTCTTTGTAAGTTTGATATACTTACTATCATCCTGATTTTTTTCAGCTTTTTCCACCCACCGGTTTAGATTTTAGAGGGGGGGAGGGACGCTCGGTTTTAACGAAAATTTTCGCTTCAAAGTTGAATATTTTGCAAACGAATAACTGAATCGAAAAATTGTTCTAGCAACCCCCTAATGATTTTAAAACACCTATCCATCGATATCCCACACTACAAGGTTCAATGAGAAAAAAAAATCACCCCCACTTTATGTCTATGGGAGGCACTCGAAAAAATGTTTTTTGATTTTTTATTGTACTGTTTTGTCGGCATAGTTTACATATATGTTTGTGCAAAATTACAGCTTTCTAGCATTGATAGTTCCTGAGCAAAGCCGCGGACGGACAGACAAACAGACATGGCGAAACTATAAGGGTTCCGTTTTTGCCATTTTGGCTATGGAACTCGAAAAACTCTACATTTGATGTTATTTTGTTGTGTTGTTTCTTGGTAATTTTTATTTGTCACCCTATCACACCGCCACACAACACACCCCCACACTTTAGTCTACTCGTGACCATGGCAACTGCAACGTTGCCTTTAACGTCGAGGTAAATATTACTTGTGTGTTAGCGTGATAAGTCCCGTTTGTGGTATTTTGAATACAAGTAGAGTCAGCAAAAAAGACATGTATTAAAAATGAAATATTTAACGAAAAACGTTTGCTTTATTTTTTTTCTTTACTGCGACTGAATTAGTATATCTATCATACAGACAACCTTACCAGCAGCCTCAACCGCTCAATTCACAAACGCTGCAACGCGTCGCCCTTGACCGCTAATTCAGAGCACATGAGCGCGCGCACTTATGATATGCGTAACGTAATCGATGGCTGGGCTACGACATTCGAAGTTCGTATCGTACCGTCCCTATCACTCTTGTGTTAAATGACATAAGCGTCAGCGAGACGGCAAGAGAAGTTCGAATTGTGTACCTTGTAGTAAACCTTTTAATAAAGTGGCTGTATGGCGAAAGTCATACATGAGTTGACTTATAAACTAAATTGCTAACCTTTAAAAGCATTCATCGCTGTCTCAGCCTATGTAACGTCCTACTGCTGGGCACAAGTCTCCTCTCGGAATGAGAGTTCTTGTTCCTTAGTTCATACGCAGGCCTAATGCGGATTCGGAACTTCACAGACACCAATGAATTGCTTTGCGGGTTTGAGCAGATTTCCTTGCGATTTACCTTTCACCGTAATGCTCGTAGGTATTTTCTACCAATACTCCATTTATATCGCTATCTCACGGGAACTATGCAATTTTCCGGGATAAAAACTATCCTATGTCCTTTCCCGGGATTCAAAGTATCTGTATACCGAATTTCACCTAAATCCGTTCAGCGGTTTAGACGTGATGAGGTAACAATCAAACAAACTTACAAACTTTCCAATTTATAATGTTAGTACACTTATCCTCCTATAACACCCAGAGTCCTTTATAAAGGACTAGCTTTTGCCCGCGGCTCCGCCTTCGTGGTATTTGGTTATCGCGCGCTGTTCCCTCGGGAACTGTGCATTTTCCGGGATAAAAGTAGCCTATGTCACTCTCGGGCCCATAAACTATCTCTATGCCAAAAATCACGTCGATCCGTCGCTCCGTTACGGCGTGAAAGACGGACAAACACACAAATATACAAACACACTTTCGCATTTATAATATTAGTATGGATTTATTGTAATTTTAAATTAAACTCTATCATAAATGACATAAAGTTTGATGTTCATAAATCATAACTTTGACTTGGCCGTTAGAAGGATATAGGAATTAGGTACTTGAGAGTGACAAGACATGCCCAGTTTTTCATCAACCGAGCATCTAATTTGAATTCCGAAGTAACGGCAAAAGCTCTCAGTAAGCTGCGCACGAGTCGCTACATTGTATGGAGAACGTACTCGTAACTGTCATGGCTGACGCCCGGTCAAACTAGATTAGACGCGGACACACCAACCGCACTGACCTTTGCGTCAACAGACGATATTGCTGCGTGTTTTTTATTTATTCAATTATTCATCAAAAACAATTTTACAGCATAAAACCAATGCGCTGTGAAATTAAAATTAAAAAAGAAACTTTCTTTAATAACAAGTCAGAAATAACATTAATTTTGATGTAGAAGTCTTCCCGGTCATCGGCGTACGCTTCAGTATCTCGATCTTGGATAAAAAGTGATAAGAGTGGAGTATGGAACTTCACTGCACAATCATTTCCTTTTAATTGCTTAAGTAGTTAGTAGATAAAGCAACGGTAACTTTAACGCAAACTGACCTTACCTCACTCATTCAGGGTTCATTTTTACTTTCAATTTTTAAAATTTCCCCAAGCAAAAAAATAAAAAAAATGAAACTGACTTGAAAATGTTCATTTTATAAAGCAAGCAAAGCAGCCGTAAATAAGACTAACTTTGTAAAATGATAGATATATAGGCAGATACTTTATACACAACAGAGTACAAAGCTCAAAGTACCTACGACTTTTTTTACACTAATATATAGTAACTTAAAAAATTAAGTTTATTTGTTATTCTTTAACTAAATAGAATACGCGCTGACTCAGCATATTTATAATACTGCCGCAACCTGTACCCTCAGTGTAAGTTTTCGGTTATAAAATACGTCTCGATCGCGTTCGCGTTAAAATCTCAATTAATATGGAAACATGAACAGCGCCTCTAGCGGAACGTTTGCGATGTTCGTGTTTTCATACAAATTGAGATTTTAGCGCGAACGCGATCGAGACGTATTTTGTAACCGAAAACTTACACTGAGGGCACTGCAGTGCTTATACTCGTATTCTGTCAGAAAACTTGGGTATTTCTTATAAACGGGCATAGTAAACAGGTGCACCAACGTGCACGTACGTGCTTGTTTTCTGAAATGACGCGACGCGTCCAAATTGGAATCCACCTGCGTACATTACACACATTAATGGGACCTTGTTACGTTACGTGAGGTTGGCAAGGACCCGGATATTGATATGATTGACAGTAAACAAACCAGCATTGCGAAAGTCACTGTCCAGATGTAGCCGACTTAGAAAAAGTTAATTATGCCTTGACAGAACAATAATGCTAATGGAATATAAATGTGAATTTATATTAGTATTATAAACATGTTAGTGGTTGGTTCAGAGCAGTAAAACAAACAAACTGTCAATTCTATTGACATAAAGCAGTGGCCAGTAAAAAAAAAACAGTAATGTTTTTAATAGATACTATGTTTTATTCGTAATTGAATTGAAATATTGGAATTCCCATCATTTTCTGTGGAAAACAACTGCTACTTTTATTTTATTTATTTTTTTCTATTTAAATCATTTATTAAATTAAATCACATTAGCATTACATTATATCATTACAAATACAACAATTAAATAAAATTTACAAAATTAAAACTAAACTAAATCTACTACTATCTACTTCTATTATCTTCTATCTACTTTTATTATAATTTTTTACTAAGGTAATTTTGAAAGCATGTGTTAATTATTATCTTCAGGAATTCAATTCGTGGAATTATTTAATTATCCTATTAATTAATTACTTATCCTATTCATTAATTCATTATTTATACTAAGAATAAATTTTCATTGAGGAGTCATGTCAAAAATATTGCGAACAATGACGTAACTTTTGCCAAAAGGTTGCCAACCTCTGACATAGACAAATTTGTTTTTTTTTTCTTATATTTTTTGAATCTTTAAACACTCCAGGCGACCATGTCACTCTCGTATGAGTGCTTACTCATTTCCCCACTCAAGAGATAGATCCTCGGACAAAGAATTAGCTTGGCTATTCAAAGAGGAAATGCTGCCACCAACATCTTCAGGACCTTGCCAAAGGGGTACTCTTTATGTATTTTTTTTTTCTTCTTTTTGTTGAAGCTTTGAATACTCCAGGTGATCATGTCAGCCTCATGGGTGCTCGTTCATTTTCCCTACGTGAGAGATATATTAAAGAAGCGGTAAATGCAAATGGCTCTGAAAGCCAACAGTTGTCCTGGCCATTGTCCATGGAATCCAAACCCCTAAAAACTGTCATGTCTGAGTTCTGAACACATTCCGACAATGGAACATGCCTACCCCTTGTTTACAAGTATTCTAAGTCTGTTTGTCTGCTTGTTACAGCCCGCCTACATTCAAGACGCTCACGCCGACGTCGCGCACTCAGCTGAAGCAACAGTTGATGCGAGAACATGCGCAAGAGCAGCTGCGCAGAGAATCTTTACAGGTAACCTAATTTAACGTTTTAAACTTTCGTGATTCTCACTCATAGTCAAAATACCACCAACGGGACTTATCACGCTAACACACACAAATAATATTTACCTCGACGTTTCGCCAACATTGCAGTCGCCGTGATCACGAGTAGACTTAAGCGTGGGGTGTCAAGTCTGCCTAGCAGCGCGGGTTCTTCGAACTACCCGCACTTGATCTCTAAGAGTACCGACACTCGTATCACGAACTACCCGCATTTGATCATTTTTATTTGTCACCCTATCACACCGACACACAACACTGCTAGGCATTGCGACACATAACACTGATCGTCGCTGCTAGGTGACCACGACGACTGCAATGTTGTCGAAACGTCAAGGTAAATATTACTTGTGTGTTAGCGTGATAAGTCCCGTTGGTGGTATTTTGACTATTAGGTAACCTAATTGTTGACCCCCGATACAAAAGAGGGGTGTTATAAGTTTAACACCAATGTATGTCCGTCTGTGGCATCGTAGTTTACAAACGAATGGGTCAAAGTTTCATTTCAATGAGTTCAGCTGTTCTTGAGATATCGAACTTTGTAATGCCAATGTCGGAGGTGTTACATCTTTTCTGTTGGTTATTGCAAGCTTTTATTAACTGAACTTGCCCTTTTTGTTGTTGTTAGATAAAATCTTGTAAGTTCTTTTTGACCCACTTTCAGTGGTCACATTGACTTGGGGCATACATTATAACCTTAGTTGGATGACAATGAAAAAAAATTATTGCATAAAAACTTATATAAACAAGATTTTACGGCTCTGGATCCTGTGTTAGGAGTCCCTGTGTTATACGAGTACATAACCGGTATAGTCAGCAAAAAGTAGGTACAGTTACTTACCAAAGCTTGTACGTATCAAAATTAAAATTTTGACCCGACTACCCGAAGCAGAGTTACTTATATTTTTCGTGCGTATGTATGTTTAACGACTACTAATTTTATCTCCAAACTTCTTTTTTTTTGTTGGATCCAAGTGGCGAGTTGTCGTTCATTGTGGTGTTCTAATGGAGGCCTTTGTCCAGCGGTGGACGTCTCCCGGCTGATGATGATGACACTGGTGATAATAAGACTATCTAACAGCCTTAAAGTGGAATTGCATTGCACAAACCGAGCTTCCCGCTGGGGTCTTCCCATCGAGTCACGACCTGGGTGCCTTTACGAGGCGTGTGTACAATTTTCTGCAGGGCCGACAACGCACTGGCATCGCTTAAAGCGCTGCGGGTGTCTATGGACAGTGGTGATCACTTAACATCAGGTGACCCACTAGTTCGTTTGTCTGGCCTCTCTAACATAAAAAAAAACTTTCTCTCGTCTTTGCTTCATCTTCAGTCGTTCACATAATACGCAGCATTTTAACAAGTCTCTCAACCCTTCCAGGCACAACAAGCGGGCCAATCCAAGGACAATGTGGAGGAGAAGAAGAAGTCAGTACCGGCGGACGTGCCGCGGCTCGTGCCTAACGTTGAACTGCCGCCTCAGGTTCTCCAGGTGAGCCAAATAACCACTGAGCCATACTCGTAGGTGTGGGTCAATTTCATGATAGGCAGCTCTAGGCGTCGCACTACCACCCCCTCTCACACAAGAGCAAGGGGGCTACTGCGAAGTTCGTATCGTGTCCCTCTCACTCTCATGTTAGATAATATTAGCGTCCGCGGGACGCCCTGACTCGCAGCATACGCTGAGTACATCCCCTTTGCCACAGCAATTGTTAGCGTTTAGTTAGTCTGTAATTAAATTTGTAATAAGACTTCGTTGTACTATGTGTTGTGGCAATAAATGATATTCTTATTCTTATTCTTAAAGATACGAAGTTCGAATTTTGTAATTCGTAGTATAGGGCCAGGCACTGTCTACCCTGTCATCAACATAGCTGCATATACAAGTTGAAGGAGAACAGATAACCATTGGAAGAGAAAAGTTCTCGAGTGGCTATATAACCGGAAGACGAAGCGTTGGCCGCCTCCTTCGAGGTGGACTGACGACATCGTGAGAGTTGCGGACAATAGTGGATGCTAGTGGCAAGTTGTCGTTCGTTGTGGCGTTCTAATGGAGAGGCCTTTGTTCAGCAGTGGATATCTCCCGGCTGATGATATGATGATGATGATGATGATATAAGTAAAGCCCCATGAGAATCCTCAAAATATCTGATGAAAGATGCAGATGAGGCCAAAGGTCTCACTGGTTCACTAATAGCCTCTCACTCTAGCCTCGAATACCCCTAGATGTGTGTGGAAGTAGATTGTATTGTAATGATAGACGATAGATAGATGATAGATGTAATGTTATTGGAAATAAATAAATAAATGATTATGCTTCCAGGTGCGGACAGTACTGGAAAACCCCACCAGGTATCACGTGATACAGAAACAGAAGAGCCAGGTGCGCCAGTATCTCAGTGAATCCTTTCAGCCTAATCCTCAGGTCAGTGATGTTTCTCTACAACTTTCGGGTAAGAATCAGTAGTACTTATACTCGTATCTAAGGCGTATAAAATTAATGCTTATCATGGACAGGGATGTTTGGAAACAGATCGGTATTGGCCATTTTTGTTTCAAACAGTGGTTATAACCTGTTAGAGTTATAATACACAATACAGCTGTTGAATTTATTTACCAACAACTGTTGGTAGAAACGGCCTTTTATTGAATTTGATGTACAGTTAAATATTATCTATATCAAACAGTTTATTATTTTTATTATGAATTACGCAGACGCTTTATTATAATGTATCTACTATGTTTTTTCCAGGTGACAGTATCTCCTCGCGGTGCGCCAGCGCAGTCGGCACCCGAGCTCGGCGCGAAGCCGCCTCCCTCCCCCGATCGTGGATCTAGCTCCAGTCTACTCAGTCCCGGCATATGCTCCGTGGGCACCAATAACTCCGAAGTAATTTATACAATGCCATATTATAAACTAAATGGAAAATACACATAATAAGAAAACTACTTTTTACATAACAAAAATACCTATAAGAGGATTTGCTGAGTTAAATTATGAAATTTAATCTTTAAGCTGTGACCTAGCTAAAAACAAAACAAGATCTGCAATTTAAATAAAAGCTGATACTAAAAATGAAGAAAACGTGGAAAAAATAAAGAATTGGATAATTTTGTTGTTTCAAAGCAAGTTTTACTCCTTCTACATCTGATTTTGGAGGCTTGTTTGAAATAGGTGTAAAAGTCGTAAAGATAGACATTCGTTCAGAATGTCCAGCTTAATAATGTTAAATAGGTGATTGTCGGCAGTGGTCTCGACATTAGGTAGGAATCTACCTAATTTGAGAATTCGACTTATTAATTATCCTATGGATTTTTTTTCAGGCAGATGAGTTCCTCGAAGACATTCTCTCCCTGGACAGCGGGGCAGGACCCCTGTCGTCATCAGGGCCACCTTCGGCCGCCAGTTCCGTGGCCGGAGAC
Organism: Choristoneura rosaceana; assembly: GCA_037349165.1. Taxonomy (NCBI): domain Eukaryota; kingdom Metazoa; phylum Arthropoda; class Insecta; order Lepidoptera; family Tortricidae; genus Choristoneura; species Choristoneura rosaceana. The sequence continues at coordinate 9,688,429 of JAZBNJ010000013.1, forward strand.
TGCGCCTTGCTGTCTGATGCTGACATGCACGCACTGGCCAAAGACAGGCAGAAAAAAGATAATCATAACATGAGTGAGTGATTCTTTGACGAAACAGATTTGTATCTTTGACTTCTCTGACTTCAAAAACTATAAAATAATTTTACTCGCCTTAATTTTGAGACTATCAAATATTTTAGATTTTTTTTTATTTTTTATTCGACTGGAAGGCAAACGAGCAAGAGGGTCTCCTGGTGGTAACGGATCACCACCGCCCATAAACATCTGCAACATCCAGATTCGTTGCCAACCTAGAGGCCCAAGTTGGAATACATCAAGTGCCAGTAATTTCACCGGCTATCTTACTCTCCGCGCCGAAACACAACAGTGCAAGCACTGCTGCTTCACGGCAGGATTAGCGAGCAAGATGGTGGTAGCAATCCGGCCGGACCTTGCACAAGGTCCTACCACCTGCAAATTTTTTTGTCATTTGCAAAATTTCCACGGGAATCCAAGTTTTACAACGAAGGCCAAGCCTCACGCGTAATCTAGTTAATTATAATGGTTCAGGAAGCCTGTACTAATTGCGTTTTTTTATGAGCAATATTTTTTCTTTCCTTCTTCTTCTTACTATCGGCTCAAATACCATCATCATCATCATCATCATCATGTCAGCTGAAAGACGTCCACTGCTGGACATAGGCCTCCCCCAAGGCTCTCCACTCAGAAATATCACCTCTCTCTTTCCAGTTGAACGTCGCCGTCGTTTCAACATAAACGACCGCATAAAAGAACTCGGTACCCTTCTCCCGAAGACCAACGATCCCTTCTACGAGGTCATACGAGACGTGAGGCCTAACAAGGGCACGATACTCAAGAGTAGCGTGGACTACATCAAGTGCTTGAGGGACGAGGTCAACCGGCTCAAGCATAGCGAGCAAAGGAGGAAGCAGATTGAGCTGCATAATCGGAAGTTGACTCTTAGGATACAGGTAGGCGGAGAAACCTACTAATCCTACTAATATAATGTGACAGTTTGTGAGTGAGTGAGTGAGTATGTTTGTTACTTCTTCACGCTGAAACGGCTGGACGGATTTGGATTAAATTTGGCAAAAAGTTATCCCACCAAAAACATTCTGTAAAAAACTAGCCAAATCTCGATGGAGCTGCTTGTTTATCTATAGAACTTTAGATACTAACGCCATCTAGCGATATTTCACCTAAAACCCTCACTACATTATCTTAATTGGTCTTTCTTGTGTTTCAGGAATTAGAGCGTATTGCTCGTCTGCACGGGCTCCCCCTGTCAGGGGGCGAGAGCGGCGCCTCCCCGCAGGCGGAGGAAGCGCCTCCACCTCCCGCACCGGTAAGTAGTTCTCTATTTTTAACCCCCGACGCAAAAAGAGGGGTGTTATAAGTTTGACTACTATGTGTGTCTGTCTGTGGCACCGTAGCTCTTAAACCGGTGGATGGATTTGAATACGGTTTTATTTATTTGATAGCAGGTTTTTTAGCGATGGTTCTTAGACATATTTCATCAAAATCGGTTCAGCTGTTTTTGAGATATTGAACTTTAAAGTGACAAAGTCGGGGTTTTCCAAATTTTTGTTTGGATAAACTCTTAATCATTCTCTTTTTCTTTTTAACCGCCGACGTAAAAAACTTGCCGCCGATGTCTACCTGTTTGTCTTTGACATTGTGGCTCACAAATGGATGAACCGATTTCGATGTTTTCTTTTAATCAAAGGCCGAGGACCGAACCGACCGAGACAACCGAGTTCTTAACTAAGTTTCATTGCAATCGATTCTGGATTTTTTGGGAATTGAGCTTTGAAATTACCATTACCTTTTTTAACAGGAGGTGATCCTCCCGAAGACGGAACCAGCGCCGCTGATGGAGCTCGGTGAACAGCCCCCAGACTTGTTGCGGGACATGCCTTCCACAGACTGCCTCTCCGTGCCAGATGCCCTGGGTCAGTATTGCCCTTTTTAAAAGCTTTTCTTACCCTTAATTTGACACCGAGAAGAATACTGGACATTCTAAAAAAATAAATCTACACGTAATATTAAAACATGGAGTTTTTTTTTAAGTAGCATAAATTAATTAAATACTAATATTATATCACCAAAAAAATATATCAAGCCGGTGGGAACGCTAAGTGTTCGTAAGTGGCCGCCAAGATGCAGAGAGGAGGAAGGTCGAGTCTAGCGGGCTCCCGGTAAGTGCATTTTTTTTTTGTTTTTGTATGAATTTGTTATGAGTTATTGCCATTGTGATGTTAAGTAATAATTAAAAAACATATTTCACTATAGTTGACATTAAGAACACGTTCTGTTTGTGTGTTTAACGTTTGCAAAGTATAACGTCCATTATACATCCCGTTGCCAACTACGCAACGTTTTTACTTGCTTTTGCTACGTCCAGCATTCTTCCCGTTGCCAAGCTGAGGCTTTGCTGTGTTCCTAAGAGAAATTGTTTCTATAAATTTCATAATAAGTAATTTAGCTCTTGTTATTAATTACAAGAGCGGTATGATAAGTCAGACTTTTTTTGGCAATGAAGGCGTCTTTTTTTTTCAATTATTTCCATTGGGAGTATGATTATTTTCAAAGTAAAACTATACTAAATTTTTTATCATTCCTATAATGTATGTAGGACCGGGAATGCACAAATAAGACCTCGGATGTTCGATAAATCGATTTTTATTAATTTTTTACAAAAAATTTGAAAAATGACAAGGCAGCTCGTTAGCGCGTGCACACCCATCTACCCATCTCGCTTTCTCGCTCTTTCATTCATCTCTCTCTCTCACACATTTCCTTACGTTCCAAATCACGCTTCCACTCCCACATTCGGTCATCCTGCAAACAGTCTGTCCTCAGACTTAACATCAGCAGAAAACAAACTAAATTACTAATAAATTAACCATATTAACAATTTAATAGGAAATATTCGGTACAACTCCAAGAGTTCTCTACCTATTCCCAGAGACATGGGAGTGCATGTCCCCTGGCGATGATGACATAAATAATTATTACATTATAGTAATGAAAATAAGGACATTATCTTAGCACATATGCGACATGCAGTATTAATCAGGAACAAACTTACTGTAAATAACCCAGATATGATCAAACTTACTGAGACGTATTTTGTTGTTATATAAAGCTATAAACCAAAAGTAGTAGTACATAAACCAAAAATATCAAGATCAGTTCTGAGCTCAGAGATTTCACACTGGCCAATGGAATACAATCAGAAAGACATATATCAACCTACAACAATAGCATCTCGAACAACACTATGCAGATGGTCATGGAATCACATTGGTGGTGTTACTAATGGTTATTGAGAAGAATGGGCACCAACAACAAACCTCATTCGCTGCCAGAGTCGTCATTCGTCGGCCAGGGCTTCATGGAGTCTGCAGCAGAGCTGGTCCTCAGAGGGCCGTCCTGCAGGCTGTCCAGCTTCTCGACTTCATACCGATCGCAGCCTTTTACGGCGACCACCTTGTAGGGTCCTAGGTATTTAGGTTTAATTTTTGTACATACCCCATATTGAGTTTTTCTAATAGCGACGACGTCTCCAACCGCGTAGAGTCGGCTTGCCTTCCGGTTCTTGTTGTAAGTCTTGGTGTTTTCATCTTGAATTCTCAATATTTCTTGCTTGGCTTTCATCCGCAGTTCCTCTCTGTCTGTCATATAAGTTGCCACCATCTCCTGCTCCAATAGGTTGTATACCTCTATATCTTCTCTACATTTCATCTTGGTACCAGTGAGTAGTTCAAATGGTGACATTTTGATGCTCCGGTGGTATGTACTGTTAAGGGCTCTCTGAACGCGACTCACATGTCTGTACCAGAGGGCTGGATTTTCAATGCACATCTTAGTAAGTATAGAGACAATATTCTTTTGAATCCGCTCTACCTGGCCATTACCCCTCGGAATGCCTGTAGTAATCTTGACATGCGATATGCCTTCCTGTTGGCAATATTCTTTAAATTCCTGGCTTGTGAAGGCTGCCCCTCTGTCTGAAATTATTCTGGCAGGATTTCCGAAGTGTTGTTGGTGAACTTTCAATTTTTCTATGGCTTCTTTGCTTGTGGTGCTCTTAGTAGGGAAAATCCATGTAAACTTGGTGAAAGCATCCACTACAGTAAAGATGTAATTATACTGCTTTTTCGTCTCTGTCATAGGGCCAACATGGTCAATATGTAGTGTGTGCAGCGGCGTATCCTGTTTCTCTATAGGGTTGAGAAATCCTTCTTGCTTTCCTTCTTTTCGGGTTGCCAACAAACACGGGATACAGGTAAGTATGAAATTTTCAACTTTCTTCTCCAAGTGTGGTATATAAAAATCCTTGCTAATGATCTGCATCATTTTTTTCTTGGAGAAGTGGCCATTATCATGAGCTCGCTTAATGATTTCAGTTTCTAGTGTCTTTGGAATAACTAGCCGCTTCTCAAGGCCTTTGTACAGCAGCCCATTGTCAAGGACATAGTCTTCAAAACTGTTTTCTTTCATTATTTCCTTTATGGCCTTTAAACCATCATCACAGTCCTGTGAATACCTTATGCCATCATGTAGATCTGCAAATACTGCACCTACATATGGGTACCTGCTCAAAGCGTCAACGTGTCGCATTTTTGACCCTTCACGGTGTTCCACTTCAAAATCATAGTCTTGTAGCAGTATGATCCATCTAGCAACTCTAGTTGACATAGCCAGATCTTTCTTCTTTAATGTCATTTCAAATGCCTTACAGTCTGTCACTATTTTGAAATGAAATCCAAATAAATAATGGCGAAATTTCTTAACACCTTCCACAATCGCTAACGCTTCCAGTTCATAGCTGCTGTATTTGCTTTGGGCTTCACTAGTCTTACGGCTGAAGTAGTGTACAGGGTGCAAGTCTCCATCTTCAATGCATTGCTGCAGTAGAATGGCAGAGTATGCCACACTAGATGCATCTGTATGCAGCTCTGTTTTCAGTCTGGGATTAAATATTGTAAGGACTGGGCCTGACGTCAGTTTTTCTTTCAAAATGTTGAAGCTTTTCCTGTGTTCATCATTAAACTGAAAGACTTCATTCTTTTTTAGTAAGTCTGTCAATGGTTTTGCTATGAGGGCAAAATTCTGAATAAACTTTCGGAAATAAGAGCAGAGCCCAATGAAACTATGTAGTTGTTTGATATCTTTTGGTTCTGGATAACGTGAGACTGCTTCAGTTTTTCCTGTTGATGGCCTGATCTCTCCATTTTCGATAAGATGTCCCAAGTATTCTACTCTCCGTACCATTAACTGGCTTTTCTTCCAGTTAATATTTAGGCCATATTCAGATGCAGTCTGCAGAACCTCATCCAGTTTTTCTAGTGCTTCTTGTTCAGTTTCTGCTGGAATCAACAAATCATCGATAAATATAATGACGCTACCTTTAGCAATTAAGTCTCTAAATATTATTGAAATGAACCGGGTAAACACTTTAGGACAGATGGCTATTCCAAATGGAGCTCTCAAAAATTCATATTGACCTGTCATGGTGACAAATGAAGTATACTGAATAGAGTCCTCATGAACTCGCAGATGAAAATATCCATTTTTCAAATCGAGGGCAGTAAATATCTTTGCATTCTGGCATCTGTCAATGTGGTTGTCAATGAGCGGCAGGGGATACTGATCTTTCACCATTTTTTGATTTAACTTTCTATAATCTACACAAACACGTAAACTGCCATCTTTTTTCCTAACCAGCACTATAGGGCTCGAATATTCAGAAGTACTCACCCGAATAATGCCTTCATCCAGCCATTGTTTTATTTGTGCATCTACTTCCTGCTGTTCCTTGAGTGCGAGCCGCCGAGGCCTCTGAGCGACTGGCACATCGTCCTTGAGATGAATTTGAAGCACAATCGGTGCCTCCTTCGTTTTGACGGGCACGTACGACGTCATCATACGCCTCACAAGCTGCTGCATGGCTGGGCTAATTTCACCACCTATAATATCAAGATCAGACACAAAACACATAACGTTTCGGAACCATTCTTCATTAGCAGGTAACAAAAACACCTTATTGTTATCCATGACCATTACAGTGTGTTGTAAGAAATTCTGACCAATTATTATAGAGTACGGCATTACATCTTTGGATACGATATGAAAACTAGTGTCTTTAAATGTTTGGCCATCAACACGCACTGTCGCGGTACACAAACCCAAAGCACAAACCTTTTTAGCACCAAGTCCTGTCAACACAACGTCCGATTTTACACTTTTGGGCGACCCTAAACTACGATAGCACTCAACCGACATTAGATTAACGTCACTGCCCGAATCAACTAAAGCGTCAATGTTTTTTCCGCATATTTCCAGTGATTTAATCGGTTTCTTGTGAAACTTTTCTCCAATGTTTACATTCAAGACGTCAGCCGGGTCAGTGTCGTAGCCGTCGCGGGCGCCGCCATCTTGGTAATTATCGCCAGTGCTGCCATCTGCCTCATTCGGCGGCGTACGTTCCGTTTCACAATCACATTCGCAGCAAAACGTTGCCGAAGTTTGCTTGCTAGGGATGCGCGCAGATGCAGAGTTCGATCGCGCCCTGTTGCCATCTTGCATCCGGCGGAAGTACGGCTTATGTTGACTTGTAGCTGCAACGTCGCTGCGATCGCCGCTCCCTCCTTGTCGCACACCACACTGCGAGGCAAGATGTCCGAAAGTATTGCAATTAAAACACTTCGCACCTTTGTTTCTATGCGGGCATTCTGCCGAAATATGCTTGTTTTCTCCACAATTATAGCATTTTCTCGCTTCAACTTGGCTTCGCATTTGCGTGTTTGAGCTTGATACGTTGCGCTGCCGTTGCACTTCGACTTCATGCTTCGTTTTTTCCTTAATTGTTTCATAAATCTTCAATTTTTCTTTTAAATCACTGTAACTAGTTACGCCGTACAGCATTATTTTGTTTTGTTCTCTGTCCATGATTCCGTCCACGATATATTTGATAGCCACGTAATCCGCCATTTTACCACGTCTGCCCAGCTCCTTCATGACGAGCATATAATCTAGACACGACTCGTCACGTTGTTTTTTTCTAGCACTCATCATCTCGTGGATCGCCTTCGCATCCATGGAATCTGTGAATTCTTTGACGAGAGCCGCCTTTAGCTCCAACCATGACTTGTGCGGTCGCTCCGCGCGTAACCACAATGCCGCGGTCCCCGTTAGCGCTCGCCTCGCTACCAGCAACTGCTGCAGCGGGGTCCATCCGAAAATTTCAGCATGATCTTCAACGTCTTCTATCCATCTAGTGACCGCATATGTCTTATCCCGCCCGCTGAACGCCGGGATTAGGTCAGCCGTCATATGCAACATCGCGCGTCCACCGGATTCACTCTCGGGCTCCTCTGGGCTGTCTTGCCGACTCTGCCGTCGATTTTCTTTCCCCATCATTCGTCGTCTCGTCGTATAAACGTCTTCCGTCTTCAATTTGTGCGTCGTTGAGATGGGCGTCGGCGTGGCACGTGTACCGTTAGGTTAACCGCCGCTGTCGTTCGTCTTCGTCGCGTCGTCGTATGTCTTATTTTGCGAATCCCGGACGAGCCCCCAAAATGTAGGACCGGGAATGCACAAATAAGACCTCGGATGTTCGATAAATCGATTTTTATTAATTTTTTACAAAAAATTTGAAAAATGACAAGGCAGCTCGTTAGCGCGTGCACACCCATCTACCCATCTCGCTTTCTCGCTCTTTCATTCATCTCTCTCTCTCACACATTTCCTTACGTTCCAAATCACGCTTCCACTCCCACATGTATATAAAAGATTTGTCTATTGTGCTCATTTTAGAAGAGTGACTTTTGACCTGGTCCAAAAAGTATTGAAGAAGATGTATAGGTTTAGTATAAAAATGATCTCATGATAGTGATACTTGTTATTGTCAGAAATTTTTTATTATTTTAATTTTTTAGTGTTTTTTTCTCGACAGAAAATTTTAAAATAAGCTGTATATAACAATTGTAAGTTTGTTGATTGTTTAAAGTGTTTTTCTAATAAATATTTTTAAATTTTGTATACTTTTGTTTGATTAAAAACAAATAATCGGGAAACTAAATATCTTTGGCAATGTCCAGTATACTAGACATTGAAACAATTGTCCTGTCCTCTGCCCAGTTGGCAACGTCCAGCATACTTGACATACTTTTTTCTGAAAACTATTGACATTTGATTTTTTTTACTATTTTTACCGTGTATATGACAACATAATTACCCCAAAAAACTATAATTCTAACCTTATTTCGATATTTTTATTCCATGCCAAATTAAGGGTTAACTCGAAATTTTTAAAGCTTTCTATAACCCAATAGACTACCCCCCTTATTCATAAAACTTAACAAGCCTATGTTAACTAACAAATGCTTTGTCCCTTTCTAACAAATACAAATGTCGAAGTGACAGATAAGGACAAACGAATTTTAGCGGCATTTTAACTAAAATAGGTTTGATTGTTGTTTATGAATAAGGGGGTACACCTTGCTGATACCTTCTATTGTTAATGACTTCTCCTTCTGAAAGTGCCACTCCATTATTGGAGGTTGGCCGTTAGCTCCGAAAATATCTCCCTGTCTTTAGCCATCCGAAACAGTTGCTCTGCACTGCTGATCCCGGTCCACTCCCTGATATATTGCTAATGACAGAAGATGCCAATTATTGGGACTGTGACAAGCACTAGTACGTTTACTTTATGCATGTGCGGGTCAAAACTTGCAAGTTAAATCTGACCCACTTCCAGTGGTTGGATTGACTTGCAATTTGACTCATTTAAGTATGACGCTTCAACATTATGCTGAGCCAGTGTCTGATTCACAACCACAATGACACATACCTTCGTGTTGTCTATATTTACCTAATAATATACGTATTTTCTTTCTTTCTTTAATCTGGTGACAATACGGTAGTGACATCCTGGTGGTTCAGGCAGAATCATCTTCGCAGGAGGGAACTCCTTAATGGTTAATGGCATCGACTTGAAATTTGGTGCGAATGCGAAGATGACAATGCGAATAAAATACAGACAATTAAAAGTACAGTCAGCCTGTATTGAAAACATTTTATTAACAATTTTTCCGAGTATGATGTTAAGGATCCGTTCAGCTATCACTGACAATTATCTTATTCCAGATGGCCTCAAGCTCGGCTCATGTTCGCCGCTGCGCGGTGAAGAAGGACTGTCTCTGGGCTGCCTGGAGCCTGATCTGTGTTTGGAGCCAGAGCCTAGCGACTTCCTCAACCACAAACATATCAAGGTAACTTAGAGTCTTACTTGGCGTTGTGTATTCGCGTTTCGCTCCATCGCTCATGCTAGAAATGAAATAGTGCATCTCTTTCGGACCTTTGCATTCGGCGAATATACCAAGTGAAGTGGCAGCATAAGGTAGACCTTACAGAGGAGGGAGGAGGTTCCCAAAGTGGTCCAGGTGGTAGGGGTCGACTGGAGACCAGACTGACACGTTGGTGTGATAAAAAATGGGGGTTTAGGAGTTTTGGAAATATAGTACCTACAAATATAGCAGCAGAGGGTAGATATACCGAAAACAGTAAATCTTTGAAAGTGGTCATTGAGAAAAAAAGTCTGGGTCTAGGAGGAAATCTGCTTCTTTTTATAATTGGAAAAATTAATTCGAATAACGAATATTAAAATGAATACTTACTGAATTATGCGTAAATGACAAATCAAATTATCGTTTCATTTATTCTTATTCGAAAAAATTGTTCCTGATTGCTAAATTTTAGAAATGGCAAAAGGCTTTATTGTCTTACACATTCCGAATGACAATCGTCTTCACCACCTTCTTTCTGTCACACGGTGTAAAATGTCGGTTAGAAAGAGATGATGAATATTCTGATGTAACCACAACGACCGGATGGCCAAATGGTTAGAGAACCTGACTACAAAGCTTGAGATCCCGGGTTCGATTCCCGGCCGGGGCAGATATTTGTATGAATAATACGAATGTTTATACTGCTTTATGGTGTGCAATAAAGAATATTTGTGTTGTATTGTTTGTTCTCGGGTCTTGGATGTTTACTATGTATTTAAGTTTGTATTTATCTATATAAGTATGTTTATACGTTGCCTAGTACCCATGGAACAAGCTTTGCTTAGCTTGGGACTAGGTCAATTGGTGTCAAGTGTCCCATGATATTTATTTATGATTTTATTTATTTAATCATGTGTTCCAGATGCGTATGTCGCCCTCCCCTGGGCTGCTGGGGGGAGAGGACGCCGTGCTGAGTCTGGCACACATCGAGGACCTCATGGATGACGACTCGCATAACCCCGTCACCACAGGTACAGGGTTTTTTTATTCGACTGGATGGCATGCGAGTAAGTGGGTCTCCTGATGGTAAGAGATCACCACCGCCCATAAACATCTGCAACACTAGGGGTATTGCAGATGCGTTGCTAACCTCTGTAGATTATGATAGGATAGGAGATATCCCATCTTAGGCCTCTGCCTAAGATGAGATACCTCAAGAGTCAGTCATTTCACCGGCTGTCTTACTCTTCACGTCGAAACAACAGTGCAAGCACTGATGCTTCACGGCAGGATTAGCGAGCAAGATGGTGGTAGCCATGTGGGCGGACTTTGCACAAGGTCCTACCACCTGAAAAGGTACATTTCAGTAAACGTTACACATACTTTTTTGGTGTTCAAATCAACATTTTTTTTTTACTTACCTATTAACTTATTTCGAAAAATTAGGAATTTCCAAAAATTGCGCTCTTGTTTGAGACAAATGTGAGCAAGCGAGATGCATGATTTTGGGGTGTTCTTTCGTGCCGTTTACTATAAGAACTTTTTATGGCAAAAACTTAACCCTTTAGTTTCGCCATGTCTGTCTGTCCGTCCGTAGTTAAGCGGCTAGACTGATCAGTGTTAGAAAACTGTAATTTTGCACGGATATTATATAGCAACTATGCCGACAAAAAGGTGAAAGAAAAAAAAATAGGGTACATTACATACGGGGGAGGTAAAATAAAAATTTGACGTAAAATTTTGGTGTTTTTTTTTCTTGTTTAACGCTATAGTCCGGGATATCCTTGCATAGTTCTTTTGAAACCCTAATTCGGAGCATCTCCGACATGCTTTTAGCCGTTTTTTTAAAGATGTGACGATACTACATATAGCAACTATCCCGACAAAAGGGCAAAAGAAAAAAAAAATAGGGTACATTACATACCTCCCATAGGCGTAAAATTTTGGAAATTTCTCCCTCGTCTAACGCTGTGTGGGTTCGTTGCATATACCTAAGTCTTTTAAAACCCTAATTCAGAGCGTGTCCGACACACTTTTAGTCGGTTTTTTTAAAGTTGTGACGATATTTAAGTTAATTGTCGCCGCCAGGTGACCCGATGCTGTGCTCGTCGCCGACGTCACAGCTGTGCAGCCTGGCGGATGTCGTCGGCGACGCCGCGGACCGCAGCATCGCCACCATGCTGCACGAAGCTGCTCAGTACTCGCCGCACAGCGCAGGTGAGCACTCAATACAGCTACGTACGTGACACGATGAGAGACAGAGAGAAGATTTTATTCGTTACTAGCTTTTGGGCCAATCAACTATTTTACCGACACTTTGTCGTCTCCTGCATTAGCAAAATTGTCTCTGGCGTTACCAAAAAATCGTACTTCCAACAAGATATTTCACGGTTTAATAGGCTGAACTTACGTAGGATGGCATGTATTCATACACACCATCTATTAAATTACAGAAAAAACATGATTACTAACAAAAATCTGCAATTGTTTGAAAAATATCGCGGACAGATTAGTGTCGGTAAAAAAGTTGATTGGCCCTTTTCCCCGTGGCTCCGCCCGCGTGGTATTCTGTTATCGCGCGCTGTTCCTTCGGGAACTGTGCATTTTTCCATGATGAAAAGTGTTAGCCTATGTCACTCTCAGGCTCATAAACTATCTCTAAAGCCAAAAATCGCGACGATCCGTCGCTCCGTTACGGCGTGAAAGCGTAACAAACAAATAAACAAACTCACTTTCCCCTTTATAATAGTATAAGGAAAGGATAAAAGAAAAAAACAGAAAAGCAGTGACACAGGCAAATTGTCACGTAATGGTCCCTACCTAAGGTCCCTACTCAGTATGTTATTGGCCTTGTAGCCGACGTGATGCAACGTTGGCATCCCCAGGGAGTTAGTATACCTACTTAATACTTTTTTTTTACTTTACTGTGCAAATACTTTTGAGTTTGAGGTTTAATTTGAACAAAAAATAAACATCCCGAATTTAGCCCACTAGTAGGTATAAGCAATGAGAATTTCAGACCACGTCTCTCGGACAGAAATCGAACAGCTCTAGATATCTCTGTTATGCGTGGAGCCCAAAGGAATAAAATCTCTTGAATCATCTAATCAATGAGAAAGAAAGAAAGAAGACATTTATTTACTAACACAGAAAACACACAAATACAGCAAAATTTACAAAAATAAACCAAAAAAATAATAAATCACACATGGAACACAATTTTGTGTGTCCCCGCGAAAGTGAAACGGTCGCTAAAACCCCTATTTATCCTTCCAGGCACCTCATCCCTGATGTCAGACGCCTCCATGGGCCTCAACGGGCTCCCAGGACTCGGTGACAGCTGCCTGCCCGCCCTCCTACTAGGGGGTCACCACCACGCCCCCCACTCCCCGCACTCGCACCCTCGACAGCATTGCTTCGACATGGACTTAGGAGCCTAAGCTACACCGGACAAACGCCGAAGGTTCTTTGCGACGTAGGTATGCGTGTGGCAGCTTTTTACCTCAGGGGCGGTCGCCCCCCGAACCCCCCTACAACTATAAAACTTTTGAACGCCAACGATACCTGAAATTGTCAAGAGCTATCGCGCCAACAACGTCATTTACCTTTATAGTCGTTCGAACTACAACGTGTAATATACCTACGTGTGTGTGCTTAAAGTTCAATTTGCTTCTGGCATTAAAATGATTATGGCGTTTAGGTGATGAGTTTTGTAAGTGAAAGTGGCGTTCAAAGGTCCACTTTATACGCAAGAGAGGGTTATATCAGAATTACGGTGGTTGAATTCGAGGATTGAGAACGTTGATATTTAATGTGGTTTGTTTTTGTTCTATGAGATTACTATATGTGACTACAGACTACAAATGATTTCAAAATCGAAATGGTGTTACATATTGTAAATTGCAATTTTTTAACTCTTTGTTTGTGTGCAAATTAGAAATGTCTGAATACGTAGTTTTAAAAAAAACAAACAGTATTTTTGGAGATTATTTTACAGTGATGGCGTTGAGCGAAAGCTAAAGACATTTTGACTATAAGTCAGCTGAGTGCCAGCCCATCGTTTATCGAATTGACTATAATCTACAGAGTGTTCAAATAATGTTCTTAATTAAATTAACAATATCTAGTTGTAATGTGTTCATTATTTGATTATCAGCACAATTTCTAAAATTAGATGATTTTAATCAATTTTGATAAATTACATAAAAAAAATACACATTTTGTGTCCCAGTTAATTTTAGAGAAACCAAAGAGTTCATTAACGTTTCGGTAGAAGACAAACATTTTTGTAAAAAATGTTACTCCACTACAATAGTTATTTTTATATTAATTAGTAAAAATCCTTCCTAAGTAGTTTAGATATTTTAAGAGTTGTAGTTATCGTGATAATTTAGTTACCAGCTCATGATATATGTTTTATGCGATATTTATTTTTTTGGTCAGCTCACTTCTGGCTTTGCACTATTCGAAAATATTTGGAAAATACTTAAATAGTGTAGTGAATGATTGCTTTTTATTAATACATACAAATGTTTACGAAACATTGCTTTTGCTACAAAACTATTACCTAAGTATTTCAAAATTTTGACAATCATATTTATATATTTTTATAGGATATAGCCACATGGTGCTCTTATTAAGATATGTTATTTATTAATTTTATAAATTATATCAATAAACTGGGATAGTATATTACTGACGGACCACAATATTTTATACAAAAATGTGATACAGTATATTTTTAGATAATAAACAAAATATAATAAAATAAATATTTTTGTACATATTTAGATTAAACCAACGTCTTGATTTTGTGCCTTGAAACTAGACGTAAAAACGTTTTAAATCTTATTATTGTAAATAAGTAAAATTATTAAACTAATTAGAATTGTTGAAAACACACTGGTTTTATAGATCACATGTTATTTATTAAGTTTTATTTTGTGATGAATTTATTATTAATTGTTGCTATTTGAAAAGTAAAACATATAAAACACAAGAAACTACAATTTTTGCCGAACAAATGTAATTTAAGACAATATTATGATGTATGTGCAATAGACGTTATAACTATTAGTAACACAGCTGTTTAAAAAAAATGTATGTGACAAGGCTTGTGTTCATAAAAGCGACGACGATGATCGAATTGAATCAATTCCTGTACCTACATTTTGCATTGCAGCTATTTCGTTCTAACGACAGGTTCTAACGAACTGTTCTTCAAATTTGTCCGATGTTTAAAATAGTTAAAAGTTCCAGAATTAGCATTCACGTGGACTGTATCGTGTAACAAAATCGTGTTAGTAGTGAAATTGAATAATGGCTTGGTACTATAGAATGAAACGTGGAGAGAGATTGTGAGGTGTGTTCGCTCGAATTATCCTATTAAATTAATAATTTATTTGATATTTTTTGATCACCCTGTAAATGTCACATGGGTCTTTTTTATTTTAGAGAGGCCAGACAAACGAACTAGTGGGTGATCTGATGTTAAGTGATCACCACTGTCCATAAACACCCGCAGCGCTTTACGCGATGCCAGTGCGTTGTCGGCCCTAAAACAAAGGGTCTTTAAAACAATGGAATACATTCGGAGAATGCAGTGGCACCAGACATGTAGACAAGAACCATAAAGGTCGATCGGGGCTAATGCGTCACAATACTTTAAAGAGCATATTTATCAGATTATAACAAACACATTATGTATCCTTAAAAGCTATAACTTATGATGCAAGCTAGCATATTTGATCTAATTTCATATTTTAGTGCCATTTTATGGCATTTTTAATAACTTCTACGTGAAAATTACGTTTCTGTAAAAGCTGGGGTTTTGAGACGCTTTAACCCCAGGTGGGGTGAAAGCGTCTTTTACTAGTATTATGTGATCGGATTGGTCGGAATGATTTTAATCCAGATAATTTTACAAAAGCATTTAAATGAAACAAATATATATATATGTATATGTATTGTATTGCATATAACAACGACTAGTTACAGCTTAAGAAACTAGAAAGAAACCGGGATGGAGCGTTTCCTCTGCAATCGCCATATTGACTTTTCATACATCTGCCAAAGAAGTCATAGTGAAAATTAATATGGAAAGGTTGAAAACCTTGAAAACGATTCGGATATTTAAAATATTGTACATATTCCTTTGATATTTTTTAACTGTAATATAGCTTTTTAAAGGGGCTAATAATACCTAATGTAATATTCTACTGAAGTTATATTTGGATACAAGCTTTTTGCTGACTTTACTTTTGTTGACTGTACTTGCATTGTCATGCAAACTACATATCTGAACTACAAGTTAACTGGATCAAATGATACTTGCAAGATTAGGTGCGAAACAAGTAGAGCAAATTAAATAAAAGCTTGTAACAATAAAACCTAATTTATTTATAAAAAATAAGATATTATGGCAGCTGAAATACATTGTTGTAAACATATTTTTAGTTCTTGTATGAATGCAAAAGAAATGATTTTAAGATATTGGATCAAAGTATTTTACTAGGTGACCTTAGCCTCTGGACAAATCCGAATACTACTGGCTTAGCAAGATATTTAAAACCAAACTGCAAAGTATGATAACAATCAGTCCAATATTTACCGAAAAACTAACGGTTTTCAATGTATCACTTTGGAGCAGCCTGTGTATTTGGATGACCTGATTTCATAGAACTTTTTCTTGTCTAATTAAGCAAATAACTATTTTAAGATATTGCTAAGTATCAGTCTTATCCATGGTTTCATTATTTGTTCAGAGGCTAAGGTCACCTTGTATAATATACAATACATAGAATGTTTAAATATTGTTTGTATTATATATTATATATGTTATTAGCATTAGAATTCGTAGATGTTAACAACGTGATATTGCAAGCAATTTTGTGCCTTAATACGTACTATATAGTCTTGAAGACAAAAAGTATAGTAGAAATTTATTTTTGAAAAATGTATGTTATTCGAGCGATACACAGACGCTATGAATTGTGTATTATTATTGTATGAGATTATAAAAATATTGTTGAAGTACAAAACGTGAATAAAACAGAATTTAATAGATAATTAGTCTTTTTATTCAAATACTATATATTTCACACGAAAACACAAGCCGAAACATGGATGCACAGAAAAACCCGAAAATAGAGAGCTGGGAATCGAACCCAGGTCCTCAGCATTCCGTGCTGCGTGCTATTCCCCTACACCACCGCTGGACAGGAAACCAGACACGAATTTTTCCTATGCACCAACATTTATACTTGCATTCTTTTCATAGTCACTTTAGCAGCGACACTAACGCCATCTATGTTCTAAGTTCTCAACGAGAAACCTTTTACACACCCTTTGGAACTATACTCTCACCAGGGACAAGAGATGTCGCTATTAAGCAATCAAGTCAAGATTACTCCAAATTTTTGTTTCTTTTACGGTCATCGCGTGAAAGTCACACGAAAACACAAACCGAAACATGGATGCACAGAAAAACCAGGAAAATAGACCAGCGCTGGGAATACTATAGCAGTATTTAATTATGAAAAAATGAAAATTCAAAGACTCCATTATTTTTAAAAGTCGCTGAACTAATGTTGGTCAGTTTGACGAGGACGACCTATGTTTTAATTTTTTGCCCGTATTACAGGCCACACCCAGTATAAATCTCTAGAAAGTCTGTGTTTGCAAATTGGTCAATTAGCTAGGAATATCGACGAATGCGTTCCTCTAATCGATCTGCCGTATTGTTTCCCAGGCACATCGTGATATGCCTGGCCAGTTTTAAGGCATATCATGAAATGGCGCCATTTCATGATGTGCCTAGGTTTAGTAATTTGGCTGATATTGCGATCGGCCGCCGACATGTATACTGCTAAGCCGACAAAATGGTAGAATAAAAAATGAAAAAAAAAATAGTAAGCATATCAAACTTACACGGACAACTATAACGGTTAAGTTTTCTTGAGAATTATTAGTAGTTTAAGAGTAAATAGCAGCCTAAGGTATAAAATATACCTAAACTTGGAATATTCCGTACAAAATACGAAGTCCTTAGATAAATATTACTTTATTTTTTCGTGATGTGAAAACACCCCTCAAGCCTTAAAGGCCGGCAACGCACTTGTGACTTTTCTGGTGTTGCAGGTGTCCATGGACGACGGTAATCGCTCACCATCAGGCGAACAGTCTGCTCGTTTGCCCCCTATACCATAAAAAAACCTGTGTATGTAACAGCAAAGACGATGAAGAAACAAAACAATTAAAGTTTGTACCAAACATATGTATGATTTATTTATGTCATTGCATTGCGAGTGGTGTATTTGGATGAATCCGACTCGCCACAGCGTGTTGACTCCAAATATCCGTAGGCTCTTCCGAGTAATCCACGTATAGAGTCAAGGCGAGTATTAGGGCCTTGTCTTTCAACGGCATCGGAACGAGGACACGGAAGCCCCATCTAAATCAGAAAGCAAATAATGTGACCTTAGCCTCTGGACAAATACGAATACTACTGGCTTAGCAAGATATTTAAAACCATGGTTTTAAATATCTTGCTAAGCCAGTAGTATTCGTATTACTACTGGCTTTAGTATCGCCTATTTTTTAACCCCCGACGCAAAAAGAGGGGCGTTATTAATTTGACCGCTATGTGTGTCTGTGTGTCTGTCTGTGGCACCGTAGCTCTTAAACAGTTGGACTGATTTGAATGCGGTTTTTTTTTATTTGATAGAGGTTTTCTAGCGATGGTTCTTAGACATGTTTCATCGAAATCGGTTCAGCCATTTTTGAGATATTGAAGTTTGAAGTGACAAAGTCGGGGATTTTCCAACTTTTTGTTGCTTAGGTTATATATGGCTTAATAGCAGAACACTGTGTCGCCGAATCTGATACCTGTGTATTTGTGTGAACCGGATTTCTCCGAGCGGTTCCATCATCCATCTCCTGCTGATTTGTGCGACCAGCTCTTTGTTGGACACGCGTTGGACATCCATTGGCCATGGTCCAGACACATTCTCTCTGTTTCCTGTTCACGACAATAAATATGCAGTTTATACCGACAACCAGTAAAGTAAACGAGTGGAGACCGCGTCATGGCAAACGTAGTGCAGATACATAGGACGTTACACCTTCTGGCCTGGTGGAGTGACTGTGAAAAACTGCTGGTAGAAGCTAGATGCGTCTAGCCGAGGTCAGGGTGTAGTGGCGCTCATTGGGGGAGGTAGGGCTATGTCCAGCAGTGGACTGCCATAGGCTGATGATGATAGGTAACTGTGAGTATTTTATACAATCGTTACAAGGAGTTTAGCTGAAAACCAGCGCTGCAGCTCTGATTAAAGGGCTACGGCACATGCTGAGCTGAGTCCTTTTGGCATCACACTACAGCACAACGTCTCTAATTGTTCTCTCTTCTCCAATTTATGTTTATACTTTGTGTTTGTTGTGATGTAGTGTGTTTTTGTTGTCAATAAATGTTATGAGTAAAAAAATGGGTATAATAAAAATAGCTGGACGCAAAAAAGACTTTGTGCAAGGTCCGCCCAGATTGCTACAACCATCTTGCTCAGTAATCCTGCCGTGAAGCATTAGTACTTGCACTGTTGTGTTTCGGCGTGGAGAGTAAGACAACCGGTGAAATTACTGGTACTTGAGGTGTCCCATCTTAGGCCGCTTAGTTGGAAACGCATGGGATAGGACTTCAAGTGCCATTAACTTTAAACTGGTAATAAATACATAGTAGTTTATGCAACTGCTACGTAATAGGGGTCTTAAAACACGAGTGTGCTAAAAGGATCACATGAGTGTTTTGAGGCCTACACTGTTAAAAATTTCTGTAGTAATTTTACAAAGAAAGTGTTGGAAGTTTTTACGCACAACAATAAAGTAAAAATATAATTCCGTTTTGTAAATTTACAATACAATTTATTTCAACTCAATTTCGAAAAATTACAAAACATTTGTTGAAATTTACCAAACGACTATCCGAATTCGTTTAGCAAAATTACAATACAAACAATGTAATTTTGCCAAACAAATTCTGTTGACAATGGTTTGCAATTTTAAAATGATGTGTTGTAAATTTACTACACAATTAATTTCAACTCATTATTGAAAAATTACAAAACATTTGTTGAAATTTACCAAACGACTATCGGAAATTCGTTTAACAAAATTACAATACAAATAATGTAATTTTGCTAAACAAATTCTTTTGAAAATGGTTTGCAATTTCAAAATGATGTGTTGTAAATTTACAACTATAACGGGGTTGACGATGCGACGGAAACGACAAATATAATTATACGGTTTATTAGGCAAACTTCACTTACAACTGAGTGGTTTTATAGTATTCACTCGGAGAACACCGTACGTTTCGAGCGAGACACCGTACTGCAATCAGAGTCGTACTACGTTCAGAATTATATTGGAAGGTGTTCAATAACTTGAATGCAGCCAACCAAGTATAATGCTGTCCCTAACAAAAGACAACAAACGTTAAGTAAGCCGCGGTAGTCACAATTCTAAGGTTACACATCGTTAGCGAGTTTATTTAGGGAGCAGCGCCATCTATCGGTGCACTCCCGTACTACACAACGTAATTAATTTCAACTCATTATCGAAAAATTACAAAACATTTGTTGAATGGTAGCGATCGCAGGTAACGTATCGCTCTGAAAATGATGATCTACAGCTTATTTAAAGACTTGGTTTGAAAATTCAATTTAAAGATTATAATACTAAAAATATTTATAGATTTTTAATGACTTCATAGTAATTTCAATACTAATATTTTTCTGTAATTTTACAAAAAAAATATATACATATTTTAGAGCAAATTGCAAACAGATTTCAAGAATTTTAGAAACTTTTGATTCAAAACTAATTAACGGTTTGAAAAATTACTATTACGTATAAGAGAAATACACGTTTTAGTAGAATTACAATGTATAATGCAATTTCGAACTTGCGTTATAAAAATAGTAAAATTATACCTAGGTAAATCTTTAATAATTTCATCTTCTAAATTTTTTCATAATTTCACAAAATAAGAATTGTAAATCAAGTTATAAACATTTTTTAAAAATTTTAAATTTTTTTGCTTGAAATTAATCAAAAATTTGAAAAAATTACAATACGTGTTAGAGAAGTAAAGACTTTGGGTAGAATTACAATACGTAATGCAATTTTCAAATTTGTGTTACAAAAATGATAAAATAGTTTGCAGATTCTTAATAATTTCATTCTAATTTGAATTTCAACATATTTTCAAAATTTTATAAAAATAGTATAGTAAATCAAATTACAAACAATTTTTGTAAATTTTAAATCTTTTTGCCCGAAATTAATCAAAAGTTTAAAAAAATTACAATACGTGTCAGAAAAATAAAAACTTATGGTAGAATTATAATACGTATTGTAATTTTCAAATTTAAGTTACAAAAATAATAAAATTATTTGTAAATTCTTAATGATTTCATACTAATTTGTGTTTCAACTTTTTTTGTAATTTCATAAAAAAAGTATTGTAAATCAAAATACAAAGAGTTATTCTAATTTTCAAATCATTTTGTTCAGAATTAATCAACAGTTTTAGAAAATAACAATACGTGTTAGAAAAATAAAAACTTTCGATAGAATTATAATACGTATTGTAATTTTCAAATTTGTGTTACAAAAATGATAAAATAGTTTGCAGATTCTTAATAATTTCATTCTAATTTGAATTTCAACATATTTTCAAAATTTTATAAAAATAGTATAGTAAATCAAATTACAAACAATTTTTGTAAATTTTAAATCTTTTTGCCCGAAATTAATCAAAAGTTTAAAAAAATTACAATACGTGTCAGAAAAATAAAAACTTATGGTAGAATTATAATACGTATTGTAATTTTCAAATTTAAGTTACAAAAATAATAAAATTATTTGTAAATTCTTAATGATTTCATACTAATTTGTGTTTCAACTTTTTTTGTAATTTCATAAAAAAAGTATTGTAAATCAAAATACAAAGAGTTATTCTAATTTTCAAATCATTTTGTTCAGAATTAATCAACAGTTTTAGAAAATAACAATACGTGTTAGAAAAATAAAAACTTTCGATAGAATTATAATACGTATTGTAATTTTCAAATTTGTGTTACAAAAATAATAAAATTATTTGTAAATTCTTAATGACTTCATAGTAATTTGAGTTTCAACATTTATTCGTAATATCACAAAAAAAGTATTGTAAATCGGATTACAAACAATTTTGGTAAATTTATAACCTTTCATTAGAAATTCACCAACAGTTAGGAAAAATTACAATACGTGTAGGGTTATTGCATAAAGCTTCCAAAATTACAACTCATTATAGTAAGTTCCTTCACATGTTTTGTAATTTTACTCAAATTGTGTTATGTTTTGTATTAGTATACGTTGATTTGGAATTTTGCTGATATTTGTTTTGTAAAACAATTGTAATTTTACAAAAAAATTTAACAGTGATAATTACGTACGATTGCATACAATATTTTGTCGAGGTACTTACACCACGCTGTGGTTTAATTTTTTGCTCCTGTTACGTGGCCCACCTTATATATAAATCTAATATATTCTGACAATTTAAGTGACATGGACTACGATAGGTACATAGACATATTCTAGGATACTGTTTAAAAACACTGTGGGTAATCCCACAGCGGGTATTCGTCCAGTGTGAAACGAGGCAAGGCTGAAAATTATAGTTCATGCAGAAATATAAAACAAACATAAACTTACTAATGACAACGAATTTTTTTTTTTATTCTCATCCAGAATGGAATAACGCCATAAGAAGCGAGCCCTCTATTTAAATCATTTGACCAAAATCGTCATTCCTAGTTCTTAATTTATTCCTTACATGATTTTTCCATTCGCAGATTTCCCTAAATGCTTTTTTTCCAATATGCTTTTTTACTAAAGCTTATTTTCACAATCGCGTTTTTTTACATTTTTAATCTAAGTTTTAAGTTGTAAGTTTTATTTCACTGTGTAGGTACATCATTTTCTAGGTACCTACACAATTTAAATTTCTACAATATGTAAATATTTTCATAATTTTTTTGCTCCTGTCTATTAGGTTACCAAGATCGAGGTCCACGCTTGTTCTCCCAGTTATCAATGTCCAATTGCTGGATTTCGTCATACTTAAGTGTCCTCTAAGGTCACATCTTTGGCTTTATGGAGCCCCATCTTCTCAGCTTCTGCTTTACTGACCCCTTTCACTTGGGACAATTGATATCTGATTTGAGTCCATTCCCTTAGACCGAAGGATCCTCCTACGACAAACAAAAGTAATGGAAGCCCATATCTAAATGATTTACGTTTACTTAAAACGGCAAAAGAATTTCGTAATGAAGCTATGTGTTCTAGTAAATTTTCTTCTTTAGCTGACATTTTAAAAATTTGCAGACAGATAGGTATTTCCAGTATTGCAGAACCGATCAGATCAATTACATCAGATTAATCGCCACACAAACATAGGAAGGTTTAGTTTGCATTTGCATCGGCCTAAAGGGCGAAAACTACACAAAAGTGCGGAGTTTCCGTGTTCCGTGACACTGTTTCTGTATCTGTATCAATGAAAATTAGGAAAAAACGCGATTGTGACAATAAGCTTCAGTAAAAAAACATATTGGGAAAATTTGCAAATGGAAAACTCATGTAAGGAATAAATACGTTTGATGTAAATTAAGAATAGGAAAAAACGCGACTGGAAATTTTGCTACTATACTAAATACTTCATTTAATTTAGAATTAGAAACCACAGCAACATTATATTGCGGCTCGTGAACCGTAATCTCTTTACAATCTGTACTAGAATAACAAATGAGGACACGCAAATAAAGTGGCATTAAAACAATTTTATTTTGCGGCTCCCAGACTATTGTACTGGACTAAGAAATAGTTGACCAGAGGCAATATAATGTTCTTGTGGTTTCTAATTCTAAATTAAATAAAGTATAGGAATAACGATTTTGGACAAATGATCAAACCACTCCGCGAAGCAACTCTATCCACTCCACCAGACGCTCTACATATCCAATCACATTTTCAGCCGGTGAATACACCTGAAATAATCAAGAATTAATGGTGCTTCCACATGTTGGATGGATGTCTGTCTGTCTGTCTGTTACGCTTTTACGTCGAAACCACTGAACCTATTTTTATGAAATTTGGTATATAAGTAGTTTGAACCCTAAGGATCAACATAGGATACCTTTTGTTCCGGTAGAGGGCGCCACCGCGCGTCAACCTAGATCCGCGCAAAGTCGCGGGCATAAGCTAGTAACGTTATAAAACATTTGTTAGAATTTGTTGTAATTTGTTTTATAACATATAACAACTCGTTTAAAAATACATAACATTATATTTATCATGTCATATAACTTTCCCTAACATAGCCCTATCTAATTCCCCGTTCACTTTGTAAGTGATAAGTACATACTTCGCTTGTTGAGAATAAAAATGACAATAAACAAAAAAAAAAAACCGGCCAAGAGCGTGTCGGACACGCCCAATGCCTCCTCTACATATCGACGGATGCGTCGGCAGATGGATCCGCAACCATATCTTCGGATAAATTGCGATCCGTCCACACATCGGCAGACGTGTGGACAGGCGCGTTGCGTTCGCGCTGTCACCCTTTGATCCGTGTCGAAAAACCGACACCAAACGGATGAGTGGCAGATGCATCGGCCGACGTTAAATACCTACCACAGACAAGCAAAAACCACCCTCTACACCTCGGCGGACGCATCCGCAGATACAATCTGCCGACGCATCCGTCGATATGTAGAGGTATTATGTTCTCTGTGGTAGAGGAGGCACAAGATAGGGTTCCGTAGCCATTACGAAAAAAATCAAGATGTAACACTAGCAACAGTACCCGTAGCGCCATCTGTGGGCTCTTTAGGGAATAACCCTGACGGCCGCTCGCGCCGACACACACAGACACAGCGCCCGGCGCGTTTTGAAGATGACGAATCGAACTGATTTGATGGTCTAACAAAATAATACGTTTTTGTTGTGAATTTTGTGAATTTTGTGATTTTCGTAAGTAAAAATTGTATACGAACATTCTGGTGGTAAAAATTGTGAAATAAACGAATAAATGGTGATGTACAAACACGCTCGTTTCAAAGTAATATTATGTGCGTTATAACACAATTAAAACACTTAATATAGCTATTTATGCAACTGTATCGCAATAGGGGTCCTTCTAACACGAGTGTGGTTTCATGAAACGAGGCGTAGCCGAGTTTCATAAAAGGGTCACACGAGTGTTTTAAGGCCTAATTGCGTTCAGTTGCATACAATATTTTATCTACGTTCATATATTAAATCCTCTATAATGTGTTCAAGAACCATTGAGAATTACCTGCATTGCAACCAGAACTTATACTAGGACCTTCACTTTGCTGGTAAATTATGAGTCATCGCCGCATCTAAAATATCGGGCGGAGTCAAATTTTCTTCGCATTCACTGATATCAGACATTTTTAAGCACAAACAAAATTTTCTTAGGAAAATTCGTACAACAAAACGACAACGTAGTTATGAACGGAATGGCGGTAAAACCCAGTACATCACTGCGCATGTGCGGCATGTGCGCGCATGCGCTAAAGCGGGCACTACCACAGACAAGATGTGAAAATTGGAATCAAAACTTGTTGATATAAACTTTTTGGATTCGCCCTGTATCGTAATGGTTTAAAAAATTATATTATAACATTATTTCGTTAGAAGAAAAGTGTTATAATGTGTTTTTTTTTATATTTCGGTATTGTGTTTAAAAACAAAAACTCGTTTTGAATTTTATAATTCGAATATTACGATATGAGAGTAGATAAAAGTTTTTTTTTTACAATTTTAACCGGGATAGTTAGCGCGTGTTGCAGCAGCCGCCGAGTCGCGTTGCTACGAGGAAGAAGAGCTACGGATTAGCCCGAAACATGTAGAGCTAAACTCGATTTAAGACGTGAGTTATCAAGAAAAATAATCGCTTCCAGTGCCTATCTGAATGCAAAACAGCGGACGAGATCAACAACAGGCTGGTGGAAACTGTTCAGGCCGTAGGGTCCCAGTTCTTTAAGACTCCGCGCCGTAAAAGACCTCAGAAGCTCTCTAATGAAACCATTAAATTAATGGAACTTCGGAACGAGATGAGGCTGCAATCTTCAACTGACATGTCGGAATATGGCAGACTTAATAGACGAATATGAAAATCCATGCGACACGATGTGCGTGCCTTTAATACTGCACGTATTAAGGAAGCAATTGAGCGGAATCAGGGCTCTAAAGTGTTTGCAAAGAATTCGTCTATTGGGAAAAGCCAAATGACTAAGTTGAAGATCGACGATGGCAGTATCATCTCATCGAAACCGGAGTTGTTGAGAGAGCTCGAAAGGTTTTACGAACAGTTATATGCCTCGACACAGAAGCCCGTTGTGGATGCAGCTCAAGATACCAGAGCTAAACTAACCCGTCATTACACTGAAGACATCCCAGACATTCAGCCTGTACGAGATTAGAGTGGCTCTCAAACAACTTAAAAACAACAAGGCTCCGGGGGATGACGGAATCACGACAGAACTTCTGAGAGCGGGTGGTAAACCGGTACTTTTAGTCCTCCAGAGGTTATTTAATTCCGTCATACTCGAGGGTACTACGCCGGAAGCATGGCGCAGGAGTGTGGTGGTGCTCTTCTTCAAAAAAGGCGACAATACCTTATTGAAGAACTATAGACCCATCTCACTCCTGAGTCGTGTATACAAGTTGTTTTCGAGGGTCATTACGAATCGTCTCGAGCGGCGGTTTGATGATTTCCAGCCTCCCGAACAAGCTGGATTCCGTAAAGGCTTTAGCACCATAGACCACATTCACACGCTCCGCCAGATTATACAGAAGTCCGAGGAGTATAATCGGCCACTATGTTTAGCGTTTGTGGACTATGAAAAAGCTTTCGATTCAATCGAGACCTGGGCTGTATTGCAGTCCCTTCAGCGATGCCATATTGACTATAGATACATCGAGGTGTTAAAGAGTTTGTACAGCAGCACCACCATGTCGATCCGGTTGCAGCGAGGTGTTAGACAGGGAGACGTTATTTCTCCGAAACTGTTCACAAATGCGTTGGAGGACGTTTTCAAGCTCTTGGACTGGAACAGGTTCGGCATCAATATCAACGGCGAGTACATTACCCATCTTCGTTTTGCCGATGATATAGTTATAATGGCAGAGTCGCTGGAGGAGCTCAATACTATGCTCAGTGACCTCAGTATCGTCTCCCAACAGGTGGGTCTTAAGATGAACATGGACAAGACTAACATCATGTCAAATGTCCATGTCACACCCGTGCCGGTTATCGTTGGGAACGATGCACTCGAAGTTGTTGACCACTATGTTTACCTTGGACAAGTTGTCCAATTGGGTAGGTCCAACTTCGAAAAAGAGGTCGCCCGAAGAATCCAACTCGGATGGGCGGCGTTCGGGAAGCTTCGTGATGTCTTCTCGTCCAATATTCCGCAGTGCCTGAAGACTAGAGTCTTCGACCAGTGTGTGTTGCCAGTGATGACTTATGGCGCTGAGACGTGGTCCTTGACTGTTGGCCTCTTAGAGAAGCTCAGAGTCACGCAACGAGCTATGGAGAGAGCTATGCTTGGAGTTTCTTTGCGCGATAGAATCCGGAATACGGAAATTCGTCGAAGAACTAAAGTCACTGACATAGCTGGAAAAATATGCAGGTTGAAGAGGCAATGGGCGGGCCACATCGCTCGAAGAACAGATAACCGTTGGGGGAGAAAAGTTCTCGAGTGGCAACCACGAACCGGAAGACGAAGCGTTGGCAGACCTCCCACCAGGTGGACTGACGATATCGTGAGAGTTGCGGGAAACCGGTGGATGCAAGTGGCGAGTTGTCGTTCATTATGGCGTTCTAAGGGGGAGGCCTTTGTCCAGCAGTGGACGTCTTCCGGCTGATGATGATGATGATATCAAGAAAAAATATATTTAATATTTAATAGGGTGTAAGGGGTCTCATATATCATCTCACGAGACCCAAGCCAACCTCACCTGCCCGCGGTGCACCCTGCTAACAAACAAACGAGGCAAAACTGGCGACCCACCAACCCGCATTGGACCAGCGTGGTGGGCTTATGGTCTATACCTCCCTATGGATTATGGATGTACAACTCCCCGAATCGGCCCCGAGTGCTCGGCGGTGAGAGGTTGTCCCGTGATGACGGTGACCGGAACAATCCTCGAACCAGGGGTGCTAAGAATCCCCGAGCGTTAACGACTTCTTTCCGTCAAACAAACCAGGCACGCAAAATGGACAAAGAAAATCTTAACGTTTTAACATACAATGTTC
Organism: Choristoneura rosaceana; assembly: GCA_037349165.1. Lineage (NCBI taxonomy): Eukaryota > Metazoa > Arthropoda > Insecta > Lepidoptera > Tortricidae > Choristoneura > Choristoneura rosaceana. The sequence continues at coordinate 9,716,113 of JAZBNJ010000013.1, forward strand.
GAACTTTGTTAAAAGATGATCGATTGGTCGAGCTGGAAAACGCCTTAAAGGACATAAAGTGGGATATAATCGGTCTTGCTGAAGTGAGAAGGGAGGGAGAAGAAATTTTAGAAAGGGAAAACTGCATATTCTTCCACTTTGGGGCTGCTGGGGGACAACATGGAGTAGGTTTTCTGGTTGCCAAAAAGTGGATGAATAATATAATCGAGTTCCACGGTTACTCTGAAAGAATTGCTGTTCTGAGGTTCCGCCTGACACCCACACAGACTCTTACTGTCATACAAGCTTATGCACCAACATCCGCTCATAGCGACGACGAGGTAGAGGACTTTTATGACCTTCTCAATAAGGCTTGCGACGATCACCAAGGAACTTGGAATCTAGTTATCGGCGATTTTAACGCAAAAATCGGACTAAGACAGGAACTAGATAACGCGGACATATTGGGGCCATACGGATTGGGAAGCCGAAACATTAGAGGCGCACGTCTAATTCAGTTCGCTTTTGGACAGAACCTTAAAATATGTAATAGCTTCTATCAAAAAGGAAAACAGAGGCGGTGGACGTGGGTTTCCCCAGATGGTAATTTCAAGAACGAAATAGACTTCATATTAGCATCAAACCATAATATTATCAGAGACATAGGTATCATCAACAGATTCAAATTTAGTTCCGATCACAGACCAGTTCGAGCCAAACTTACTTTCAACTTTAAAATTCACCGCAAAATAACATTTTCAAAACGCTTCCACAAACTCAACAGAGCGACTTTAACAGCAAATTATGACCAGTTTAACATTGAGCTAAGGAATCGATTTGAGAGTCTAGATGCTGATGTTAATGATGTAGACATAAAGTATAACAATATTTTGGAGAGTATAAGGCTAGCCAGCAATAAATTTTCCAACAGACCTAATAAATTGCGTTTATTAACGGAAAATACCATTTCTCTAATAGAAAAAAGAACTCGGGAAAACTTAGGTACAATAGCATTCCGAAAATTAGATAACATAGTTAAACGAAGTATAAGAAAGGATATCAGAGACAACAACACCAATCTAGTCAAAACTGCACTTATTAATAACACATCACTTAGAGCGGCCAAGCAAGGAATCATAAAAGGAAAGCCCTGGATTACCAACATGAGGGACGGAAATGGCAACAAGCATAACAATAGGCAGAAAATATTACAAATTTGTACGGAGTTTTACAAGCCACTATATTCTGACCCATCCAAAACTTATAATTTAGAAGACTACTTTTGCGCCGACAGCATCCCCCCAATCACAGAACACGAACTGGATAAGGCTCTTCGAAGCATGAAAATGAATAAGAGTCCAGGACCTGATCGAATCAGCACGGAAACTCTTATATTTGGAAAACAGATTTTACTTCCCCATCTCACTAAGCTATTTAATCTCATACTCAGCTCTGGTAAACTTCCTAAAGATATGTGCCATTCCAACATAATACTCCTCCGCAAAAAGGGTGATAAGTGCAACATCGACAACTACAGACCAATCAGCCTTATCTCACATGCCTATAAGACCTTTATTAAAGTTATAGAAAATCGCATTGTTGGACAGCTCGACCAGCACCAGCCGCCCGAGCAGGCAGGATTTCGCCCCGGATTTTCGACTACGGATCATCTTCACACACTCAACCAGCTCATAGAGAAATACAACGAGTTTAATAAACCTCTTTACTTAGCATTTGTGGACTACTCCAAAGCATTCGACAGCCTTCAGCATTCTGCAATAGAAACAGCGCTCCACAACCAAGGCATTAATTCAACGTACATCAATCGACTAAAATCAATTTACAACAACAGTACGGCCAACATTAAACTCAACAATTTATCTGGCCAGTCGTTTAACATAGAAAAAGGCGTTAAACAAGGCGACCCGCTATCACCCAAGCTATTCACTAGCTCACTAGAAGAGATCTTCAAAAGCCTGGCGGTGGTCTGGAAGGCAAGGGGTGTCGTTGTCGGCGATAAAAGGTTGACAAATCTTCGTTTCGCCGACGACATAGTCCTTTTCTCTTCTACGGCCTCAGAGCTCGAACAAATGCTGCAAGATCTCAGCTCTGCAAGCCTTCGGGTTGGACTTCTGATGAACCGGACGAAAACACAGGTTATGACCAATAGCACAAAACGTAGGGTCGAGGTGGATGGGCACGTGTCATACAATACGTCGACGACTACCGACATCTACTTGGGCCACATAGTATCTTTCACCAGTAGGCAGGATAAAGAAGTGGAAAGACGTATCAACAATGCCTGGAAGAGCTTCTGGTCCATGAAGAAGCTATTGAAGGGCAACCTTCCACTGTCACTTAAGCGGAAACTGGTTGACTCTTGTATACTGCCCATCTTAACCTACGGTGCCAAAACATGGTCCTTAACCGAAATTCAGAAGTCCAAGTTGAAAGTTTGCCAGAGGGCTATGGAGCGCAGCAGTTTGGGTGTCAAAAGGACAGATCGGATCCGGAACACCACGCTGCGCTCGAAAACGTGCATAGCAGATGTCGGGAGAGAAACCGCCAGGCTGAAGTGGGACTGGGCTGGCCATATCTGCCGCATGCACTCGGAGAGATGGGCACAGGTTACTACCCAGTGGGTGCCCCTAGATGGTCAACGGAGGCGCGGTAGACCGAGACGGAGGTGGCGGGACGACTTGGACGCATTCAGAAACGACTGGCAAAACTTAGCTGCCGACAGGGGAAGTTGGAAATCCGAGGGAGAGGCCTTTGCCCAGCAGTGGTACATAGAAAACGGCTAATAAAAAAAAATATATTTAATACATATCTATCTAGTCTTAAAATCTATTACCAGAAAAAGATCGCATCTTCACGGCACTTACGTCCTTTTGTTGAGAAGCGCAGTTTTTCGGCAATAACTCAAAAACTTTTTCGTAATGGCTATAACCCTATGTTGGGCGTGTCCGACACGCTCTTGGCCGGTTTTTGTTTTCAACAAAAGGGCAGTCTTAAACCAAAGCGCTCACCCGAAAATTGTCAGTGTATGGACATGGCCATATGCATCTATACCAGGTCTCTTTGGTTGGTATGCGGTCCAGATTCATCACGTCTTCGCCTTCGTACATCACCTTGAACTTCACTGGTAACCGGGGGTCGACATAGGCTGCAGTGCTGAGATTTTTTTTTTATCTTGGGACAAATTACGCCATTAACCTAGCCCCAAAGCCCCCAAACTAAGCGAAGCGGGTACGGTCATCAAAAGCTGCATACTTTTGTACTTTGTAATTTTATAGCAAATTTGTCAAATTTGTCAAATACGACTAAGTGAAAAAGTGATCCGCTACTTTTGATGCTGACTGTACTATGGGTGCTAGATAAACGGGTAGGCTTACATCGCTGCTTATAAACTAAAAGGATACAAATAATAATAATAAAAATATGTCAAAAACTGCACTTTAAATAATATTTTAAATGCGATTATTTTATAGTAACAAAAGTTTTTTTTTTATACGGTACTTGACTATTTTGTATTGTTTACTTTTATTAAAACTACACAATGCCTTTACAAAAAACAAAGTTATGAAGATTTGTTGCATAGAGAAAAACGTTTGAGAAAGAGACAGGTATATAGATTTTCAAAAAATCGCTATAAATCAAATTTTCAACCAATTTAAGTTTTCTCTTCGCTAAACACTGTCTGTATATCTATAACTATTTTCATAACAATATTAAGATATGGCAAATTCAGAAGTTGTCAAACACCGTATTTGTGTCCCTTTCGTTATATTATAAGCATATTTTATTAAGGATAATTATATAATTAAATACATACAAACATCCAAGACTCAAGTACAAATTTTCTCGTTCATCATACAAATATATTCCCGTCACGGGATCGAACCCGCAATCGCTAGCTCCATAGTCAGGGTCGCGGGTGTAATGCATTACCGGCCCGGATAACACCGACATGGAAATACCGGCCCTGTTTTTCGTGTACACGTCCATAGAAGCTCCTGTCAGTTTCTATGGGCGTGTACACAAAAAACAGGGCCGGTGTTTCCATGTCGGTGTTATCCGGGCCGGTAATGCATTACACCCAGGGTCGCTATCTCTTCCAGTTAACCTTTGAATGATTGAAAGGACAACAGAAACAAGAGTAGACACTACAATGGATAGATGACCTAGTAATTGTGCTGCAAAGGTCTACCTAGACGAGCCGAGCTGGAGTAGAGCTGTCGGTAGGCCTCCAACAAGATGGAGCGACGACCTGGCTAAGATCGCGGGATCGCGGTGGATGCGAAAAGCACAAGACCGGTCTGAGTGGAGAGCCTTGGGGGAGGCCTATGTCCAGCAGTGGACGTCTTTCGGCTGTCATGATGATGATGATGAAAGGTCTACCTGAGCTCCTCCTCAACGATGGTATACACGATGGTCTCGTCAGGGTTCCCGAGGGTGTACGAGAAGTTCGTCCCCACTCTCTCCCTTTTGGCCATCAGCATCAGCTCAACATTCTCCAGCTCTTGAAAGAGTGGCGGTGGCAACTGTGATATCAATAATATTTGTTAAAAAAATCATTTTAATAGTTTCAAGCAAGCTTTTTTGACAGAAAGAAAGAAAGAAAGAAACATGTATTCACTGTTCCTATTTTGCAGACTGTACTTGCATTGTCATCCAAACTACATTTCCGTATCAAAATTCAAGATGCCATTAACCGTTGAGGAGTTCTGTTCTGCAGAGACGATCCTGGCTGGACCACCAGGATGTTACTACCAGATTATTGCATTGGCACCGGATTTGCATCACATACTTTACATACATACTTGTGTAATGCAAACCTAAGTCAAGTAATTTTGGGAAAACTCGGAGTTGTTGTTGGGAGACGAGCTGTCGGTACGCCTCCAACAAGATGGAGCGACGACCTGGTTCAGGTCGCGGGATCACGGTGGATGCGGAAAGCTCAAGACCGGTCTGAGCGGAGAGCCTTGGGGAGGCATGTCCAGCAGTGAACGTCTTTCGGCTGACATGATGATGATGATGATAATTCACTTGCTGGACCAATTAGTTTAAGGTATGCCGCGGGTTAAAGTTAGTACTTTATATTTTTTGCTATTTTGTGAACGTTAATTCTAAGAAGAACTTAGTTAAGAACAGTGACACGAAACATACCGTCATCTTCGCATCTATTACTATTTTCCAATCCAAAGGTTGATTAGATATTCATAATCACAATTAAGTCGACTTTATTGAAATGTTTTTGCATATAAAAATGTTACTGCTGAAACATTTGTTAGCATAATGTTATGACATTTAAAATTAATCACATGTGACAGCTTCGATGTTGTTTCTTTAAAAAATATGGTTCTGTCCATTGGAGGACAGTTTTGCCAGTGTCTAGCAGTTTTTGCCGTTGTACGGTAAAAAAATTCTAGAAAACGAAATATTATTATTATTTCCCTTGATGATGGCCTTAAGGCTTGGGCCAATGTTAGTGAGAAGCAATGGCAAAGAGTATTAGTACCTATAGTGGGTAATGGTGTATGAACGATGACAGCGCGAATTCTCTATAGGTACTAATACTCTTTGATCCAGCTTCGATGTTTCTCGCGCTCCCGCCTTAGCCTTCTGAACCTAACCTATCCGAGTCGCTTCTGCTCCGAACCGTCTTGCTCGCTCGCTTCGCTCGCTCGCACAAATCAAATGTCGCAATTCTAACCTAACCTAATCTATGTGATTAAAATTTACCTGATTCAAAAGCTTGTTTGACGTATGGGATTTATCAGTATATCCTCTTAACCCTTTACCAGGCCTAGGGATATATTCCACCCACATCTTATATCGGTTACCGTAGTCAGGTTTTAACTCCGAACCACCTACAAAATATTTTGTCAATCCCTGAAAATATTATTTTATGATCTTCATTCACAACACGCTTCTAAATTGCGTAATATATCCTTGGCAGCCATTTAAATTCACTTGAACGCTAATTTCAGTAAACTACGGAGAAATTCGCACACTTTCCATAATTTCTATGAAACAGAAGTACATAGGTCGAACAATTTTTTGATATTTTGTAGATTTTGAGTATTGAAAGCTAATGTAATCGTAAACATTGCTAAATATTCATGCATTATTGTGTATGCATCATATGCATGCATGCAGAATTAAGTAGGATGTGGGTTGACATTATCCCATGGCCTTATTAGAGTTTAACTGTGTGGGAGCTATTTTTCCCATGGCCCGGTAAATTGTCTTGTCATGTCATAAAAACTCACGTAAGTAATAAAACAGTTTTTGTGTTCAACCTAGAGCGAATTCATGTACCTAGCTATGAAATCTCCTTAAATTCAGTGAAAAGTGGTCGAATTTGTAAACAGACCACTAACATCACTGGTCAAGTGGATTTAAACGGCTGCTAAAGATATATTATTGGATTTAAAAGCGTGTCATGAATGAAAATTATAAAATAATGTTTTCAGCGATTGATATAATGTTTCGTAGGAAATTTGGAGTTAAACCTTGACTGTTATAACCGATATAAGATGTGGGTGGAATATATCCCTTGGCCTGATCAAGAATATAATAAGACAAAATCTAGTATGACAGTTCATTACTTAGACAGGCGATGGGATAACCGTAACCCACGTTTTTATTTCTGGTTTAAAGGAAGATCTCCGACGTTCATAAATACATTTTTTACAAGGCGTTCAATACGGTTGCAACAGCATATAATGTACGTATTAAAACACGCTGGTTCTTCGGGGCCTGGTAAAGGGTTAACGTCCAAATGATATTATGGCATGTGATACTTATGGCTTACAATGATTGTGAAAAATGAAATTATTGAAATTAATATTATGGGAAACAAAGATTCTGTCATTTGATTAATATGGTAAAAATGAGTAGTGAAAATGAATTTATAGAAAACAACGTTATGACGGTTGTATATTATAGCACATGAAATTCGGGCAAGTAAAGGTATACCCTGCATGGTGTATTCCGTGTATTCTATTATCTATGTAACTTTTAAACCTGAAGAGGTTGATTCGGAAGATCTATGCCTACAAGACTAAATACTATAGTTGCTGAATGTCTGACTAATAGACAAGGTATTGAAGCTCAAAAATGTTTAAATGGGTTGAAATTTGTACCCGAGCTAAGTAATCCCTACTAATATTATAAATGCAAAAGTAACTCTGTCTGTCTGTTACGCTTTCACATGGAAACAACTGAAACGATTTTGATGAAATTTGTTATACTTACATATAGGTAGTATGAACCTCAAGGATGAACATAGGATACCTTTTATTCAGGTAGAGGGCGCCACCGCGCGATAACCTAGATCCACGCAAACGAAGTCGCAGGCTTTTTTTGAACACGAAACCACCGTGAGACTCACTCAAATTAAATGATATTGTAACAGATAACTCACGTTTAAAATCGAGTTTAGCTCGACATGTTTCAGGCTATTTCGTAGCCATTCTTCAAAGGAGCACGCGACATATACGTAACAGTCTTTGCTGTTGAATGACGAAATAAAACAATAAAAGTTTGTACCAAATATACGTATGATTTATTGCTATGTCGTTGCGCGTGCGCGGGCGCGTCGTGTATTCGGCGGTCCGATAGACATATCGGAGTAATCCACGAACAGAGTCAAGGCGAGTATCAGGGCCTTCTCCTTCAACGGCATCGGAACGAGGAAGCGGGCGCACCATCTAAATCAGAAAGCAAATATAATGTTAGGATTCCCTTTCAATTTCAATTAAAATCGTGCTATTCAATTTTCTCCTATTATATATCTCTCTCCATCTTTCTCTCGTCCTCTCTTTCTCTCTCCCCCTCTCTTTTTCTTCTCCACTCTTTCCCTCTCTTTCTCCCTCTCTAACTCTCTCATTTTATTTTGCACTAGGTTGCCCACTTATCCTTCTGTTCTAAAGAACTATGCAATTTTGCGGGATAAAAACTATCGCATATCCTTCCCCGCACTCAATATATCTATGTACCGAATTTCATACTATATATAAATATTAATAGCAGTAACAGGTCATTAAATACAAATACAAATAGAAATCATTTATTGCGGACTTTAAATCCATAGTGTTAGTATTGTTACGGCGGTGGGTTAGGTGGAAACTTTAATCGTACTTTTCGACCCATTGGAGGCGTTTTCAGCAGGCTGGAATACTGTTTCAGGCCGTTTCAGAGGACGCTCTATCACATATTAGTTTATCAAAATTTCACCCAAGTTACCGTCGTTTTCAGGCGCCTGAAACATGTTTTCAGTCCGTTTCAGGCCACCCTCTATCCGATGACGCCATAACCTGAAAACCCGTTTTCAGGCGTTTTCAGGACCCCTTATGGGCCTTTGAACTACAATTCAGTATATGGCAAAATTTTCAATAGGAGTGAAAGAGATAGCACGATTAGAAAGAGACAGCTATACTGAGAACATTCGAGAAGGTGTGTGACAAGGATAGCCTATATGTGTGAGAGAAACAGACTGATGATCCTGTTTCCGGAACATTCTAGTAACTGTGTGAGAGAGATAGCACATGAAAGAGACAGACACTCTACTCGTTTCAGGAACATTCGAGATGTAGGTATGACGTCCTAGCTGGACTGTTCTCGAACTTTGTGGACCGATTCACCGGGGGTATATAAGCCGGGCGAGGTTGCGGCGGAGACAGTTTCGAATGCGATACCGAGCGATAAACATCGAAGAGAATCAAAGCGACTTGTAAGTGAGTTTTTGAGTGCGAAATTACTGTGAACTGTTTTTAAGTGTTTTGTAAAGTTAAGTAACAGTGTGAAAATAAATCCTACTCTTATTCATCGGTGTTAAAAGTGCTTTTCAATCACGAACCCACCCCACGAACGTAACATTTGGTGTCAGAAGTGGGATTGAAAATGCCGCTTACTCCGCGAGAAGAAGAGAAGGAGAGGATGCAGACCCGAAGCCGCGCCGCAGCTGGGGACCCTACAGAAACCGCCGCAGCGTCAGATACAGCGGCGGCAGTATCCCCAAAGCCGGAAATAGACGTCAACGCGATTCTGGTCCTCCTGAAAGAACAAGCTAGAAGGCAGGAGGAACATGCTAGGATTCTACAGGAGGAACAAAAGAACCAGTTCAAACTCCTCCGTGAGGTACACGACGCAACCGCAGAATGGAAAAAGGAGATGGCTGAGGTCCAGGATAAAATTGTGGCAGTTGACATTAAAGTCGAAAATCACGAACAGCGCCTCAACGGTGTCAACGAAAAGGTAGAAGGCCACGAGAATCGCCTCCAGAAGTTGGAAATTAAAGTGGCCAATGGCACCACCAGTTTATCGGGTGCACCAGCCACAGGAGGTGAAAAGTTAAAGTTACCACCATTTGATGGTACCTCTTCATGGGCCGCATACAAGCACCAATTCGAGTTGGTTGCGGAAACAAATGGCTGGAGCAAGGATTATGCAAAAACGGCACTGAGTTTGGCGCTACGGGATGAAGCTCTCAGTATCTTGGAAACGTTGGGAAAGGATAAGACATATGACCGTCTCCTTGAAGCTTTAGAAGCACGCTTCGGTGACAGTCATCTAGAGCACGTCTACAGAGCTCAACTGAAGGATAGGACCCAGGGTCGTAATGAGTCATTACAAAAGTGGGCCCTAGAAATAGAGAAACTGGTCCAAAAAGCATACCGAGATTCATCCTCTTTTACGGATGGAATGTTAGTGCAGACATTCATAGATGGGATTCGAGACTTTGAAGTGAGGGCTGCTGTACGACTGGGTCACCATGGGAGTTTGAAGGATGCGCTTGACCATGCTCTCGAGGTGGAAGCTGTACGCCAAGACCCAACAAGATCCTTCAGGGTACGCGAAGTCACTGCTAGGGAGCCGATTGCTCCACCTCGAGAAACGGGACCTCGATGTTACAACTGCGGAGAACGAGGACACATGCAATCTGGCTGCCCGAAAAGACATTGGAGGCGACGAGACTCGGACCAAATGGACAGGCCAGCAAGCTCTGGTAATCCAGAACGGCAGCAGCAGGGAAACGAGTAAAAGCCAGGACTATGGGACGAGTGCTGGCTGGTGGTCAAAATGTCCCAGTTATGATCTCCCAGGCGAACAACGGGAACAGTCTGGCTGTCAAAGGAGAAATTGGCGGAGTGCCATGTCACCTTACTATCGACACCGGAGCTTCTCGAACTGTGATCAGTTCTCGACTGCTAAAACACCTGATCAGAGATCATCAAGTCCGACCAATGCATCTTCAGCTGCAAACGGCTACCGGCCAGAACATTTCCGTCCAAGGGGAGCAAGAAGTGTCAGTAAAGATTGGAGAAAAGAAGTACTGGCACAAAGTCATCATTGCTGACATCGTAGACGACTGTATTATTGGTCTAGATTTTATGAGGAAGTACGATTGTAAGATCGACTTAAAAGGCGGCGTGCTGAAATTTGGGGCTTATGAAGTTCCTATGGAGGGTGAAGTGGGTGGACATGTCTTCTGCGCTAGAAGGACTACACTACAACCGAGATCGCAAGCCCTAGTTCCGGTGAAGTTACCACATGGTGTGAGACAAGGATCTCATTCCTGCGTGCTAATAGAGAAAATAGATGGCAGTAAGCCGTGGATACCAGCTCGCACAGTGGTAATGACGTCATCCGCAGCATTTATAAGAGTTCTTAATTTAAGTGACACTCAACACGTCCTAAGTAAAGGAACCCTTATGGGGAGATGCGAGGCAATCTCATGGATACGGAGTTGCCATGTTCCAAACGAGGTCAAGTTGCAAGAAGAAGTTGTGGATATTGGAAAATTATTGGAAAACTGCGAGAATGATCTCACGGAGGAAGAACTTCTAAAGGCGCGTAATCTACTAAAGCGCTATAGGAGTGTCTTCTCTGCACATGACAGTGATATCGGGAGAACTGGAGTAGTGCAGCACGAGATCGACACTGGAGATGTCATGCCTATTCGACAGCGACCTCGGCGAGTTCCAGTAGCTCGAGAAAAAGAAGTCGAAGACATGATCAAGGAAATGAGGAGGGACAAAGTAATAGAACCGTCGACCAGCCCTTGGTGTTCTCCAGTAGTCTTGGTGAAAAAGAAGGATGGCACTATGAGATTTTGCGTTGACTATCGTAGACTCAACGACGTGACCAAGAAGGACAGTTATCCATTGCCGAGGATAGACGACACTTTGGACACTTTAAACGGCATGAAATGGTTTTCCACCTTGGATTTGAAAAGTGGATACTGGCAAGTGGAAATTAAGGACAAAGATAAAGAGAAAACAGCCTTCTCAACTGGTAAAGGACTTTGGCAGTTTAATGTTATGCCGTTTGGGTTGTGCAATGCACCGGCAACTTTTGAGAGGTTAATGGAGCAAATACTTGCCGGCCTCCTGGGTGATACTTGCCTAGTGTATCTGGATGACATCATAATTGTAGGTAAAAATTTCGATGACCACCTTAAGAAACTGGAGCAAGTTTTGTCCAAGTTGCGTGACGCAAATTTAAAACTAAGTCCGAAGAAATGCTCATTCTTCAAGCGTAAGGTAAACTACTTGGGACATGTAATTTCATCAGAAGGCATCCAGACAGACCCTGAGAAGATAAGTGCAGTTAAGGATTGGCCAACACCGAAAGATAAGACAGCAGTGCGTGCCTTTTTAGGACTTTGCTCGTACTATCGACGATTTGTGAAGAACTTCTCGGATATAGCAAAGCCTTTGCACCAGCTGACGGAAGAGAAACGACCATTTAATTGGGATGATCAGTGTGCAGCAGCCTTCTCAGATCTCAAACAGAGACTTTGTGAAACACCGATTTTGGAATATCCCGACCCGGATAACGAGTTTGTTGTTGACACTGATGCAAGCAATACTGGCATCGGAGGAGTCTTGTCACAAAACAAAGGAGATCAGGAAGTTGTGATAGCCTATTTCAGTAAATCGTTGTCGAAACCCGAGAGAAATTATTGCGTCACTCGGAGAGAATTGCTGGCAGTAGTTAAAACTTTGCAGCATTTCAGCAAATATTTGCTTGGACGCAAGTTCCGAATCAGGACTGACCATGCTGCTTTAAAGTGGTTGTTAGAGTTCAAGAACCCCGAAGGTCAGGTGGCACGCTGGATCGAACAACTGCAGGAATATGACTTTTCCATCGAGCATCGAAGTGGAAAGTCACATGGAAATGCAGATGCCCTCTCCCGAAGGCCTTGCCCGGATGACTGCAAACACTGTTTAAGACAAGAGGATAAGGACTGCGTGAAGATGTTGAGGACCGACACTGTTAGCGAGGAATGGAGTGACGCTGTCATGCAAGAAGCTCAACAGGAAGATCGTGACATAAAACCCATTTACGACTGGATTAACGGTGGAATGCCCAAACCAAAGTGGTGTGAAGTAGCTCCGATGAGTACAGTGACCAAGAGCTACTGGGCGCAATGGGAAAGTCTGATTATGCACAATGGCGTACTGTGTAGGAAATGGGAGTCAGCGAACGGAAAGGATGCTCACCTTCAAGTGGTCGTACCAAGGAAGAGAGTTAGCGATGTTTTAAGATCCTTTCATGATGGCATTTCCGGCGGGCATCTAGGAGTAAAAAGGACTCTGATGAAGATTCGACAACGATTTTACTGGATACACTGTCGGGAAGATGTGGAAGACTGGTGTAGGAAGTGTACTAGCTGCTCGTCGGTCAAGGGGCCACATACACGCAGTAGAGGTGCGCTTAAAGTTTATAATGTGGGGGCACCTTGGGAAAGAATTGCTTTGGACGTCGCAGGGCCGTTCCCGATCTCTGACCGCGGAAACAAGTACATCCTTGTGGTCATGGACTATTTCACCAAATGGCCTGAAGTGTTTGCCATTCCAAATCAAGAGGCAGTCACAGTAGCGGAAACGGTAGTGGCTGAAGTATTTTGTCGGTATGGAGTACCTCTTGAGATCCACAGCGATCAGGGAAGAAACTTTGAATCTCTGGTGTTTCAGGAGACTTGCCGAGTCATGGGAATTCATAAAACTCGGACTACGTCCTATCATCCACAGTCAGACGGGATGGTCGAGAGGTTCAATCAGACTCTGGAACGACATTTGGCCAAAGTAGTTGACAGCCATCAAAAAGATTGGGACAGGCATATTCCACTCTTTTTAATGTCGTATCGGACCGCAGTTCACGAAAGTACGGCCGTGACACCTGCGTGTGCTAATTTTGGAAGAGAACTGCGGTTACCTGCGGATCTACTGACAGGACGACCTCCAGATGCACCAAAGACGATTTCAGAATATGCAAGTGAACTGCGAAACCGGATTGATGGTGTTCACAATCATGTTCGTGAACACGGACTGCAGGCCAGCGAAAAGATGAAGACCAGATATGACCGGAAGTCTAACCAGACGAGATTTGAGGAAGGATCGTTGGTGTGGCTACATAACCCTATGCGAAGAAAAGGGAAGTCCCCGAAATTATCACCGAGTTGGGAAGGGCCGTACAAAGTAGTCACTAGGATCAACGATGTCACATACCGAATACAGCGTAACGCGCGTAGCCCCTGTAAGATTGTTCATGTTGATCGATTGGCCAAATACCATGGATCTAATGATGCTCGGGACGAGCATGTCTTAGGAGGGGGCAGTGTTACGGCGGTGGGTTAGGTGGAAACTTTAATCGTACTTTTCGACCCATTGGAGGCGTTTTCAGCAGGCTGGAATACTGTTTCAGGCCGTTTCAGAGGACGCTCTATCACATATTAGTTTATCAAAATTTCACCCAAGTTACCGTCGTTTTCAGGCGCCTGAAACATGTTTTCAGTCCGTTTCAGGCCACCCTCTATCCGATGACGCCATAACCTGAAAACCCGTTTTCAGGCGTTTTCAGGACCCCTTATGGGCCTTTGAACTACAATTCAGTATATGGCAAAATTTTCAATAGGAGTGAAAGAGATAGCACGATTAGAAAGAGACAGCTATACTGAGAACATTCGAGAAGGTGTGTGACAAGGATAGCCTATATGTGTGAGAGAAACAGACTGATGATCCTGTTTCCGGAACATTCTAGTAACTGTGTGAGAGAGATAGCACATGAAAGAGACAGACACTCTACTCGTTTCAGGAACATTCGAGATGTAGGTATGACGTCCTAGCTGGACTGTTCTCGAACTTTGTGGACCGATTCACCGGGGGTATATAAGCCGGGCGAGGTTGCGGCGGAGACAGTTTCGAATGCGATACCGAGCGATAAACATCGAAGAGAATCAAAGCGACTTGTAAGTGAGTTTTTGAGTGCGAAATTACTGTGAACTGTTTTTAAGTGTTTTGTAAAGTTAAGTAACAGTGTGAAAATAAATCCTACTCTTATTCATCGGTGTTAAAAGTGCTTTTCAATCACGAACCCACCCCACGAACGTAACAGTATTTACAAATCTTATCGCTATGGTTAGTACCTACTTATAATTAATTACACTAGCTTAACTTAAATGAAAAAACTTAAGACTAAAGACGCCTGGACATCGGCAGTACAGGCGCGTGTAGCTGCACGTATCGTTGCAGCAGCGGTGAGTCCCAGCGGTGGGCTAACGTGCTCAGGATGCTATTCACGCTGCCCAGACTGCGGTTGAGGAGAGACGCACATCGTTTTCTCATGATGGTAAAAAAGCAATCCGTGTGCGCCTCCGCGAACATTGTCGACGCACTGCAATACCGTGGCAGCCCGAACAACATCCTGAACGCATCATTATATTGGACGCGCAACGCACTGTAGGCTCGCTGAGTAAAGTTAGTCCACAGACCACACGTGTAGAATGTTTGGCAAAAAGCCTTAAATAATGTTATTATTAAAGCTTCAAAAACTACACTTCAGAAGTATAGTAGCTTTCCTTCTCCCTTAGTACCTACTGCTCCATAGAAAAAATTTACAACATACGTACGTCCACTTTATATCGTTGCCATTTCGAAACTGTTGCTTAGGAGTCGAAGCAAATTTACCAGAACCCTACTAGTAATTGTGCTAATCGAAAAGAAAACGAGGCGTGGTAGAAACATTCCAAATTCTTATCATTTAAAAAAAATCGTTTTCTTCATTCACTAGCACTGTTCATTCATTGATACACTTACCCTAGTCGATAAGTGAAAAAAAAAACTTTTACACTAAGTAAGTGTGTAGTGGCGTCCGCGGACCGGCAGACGAGCTGACGGTAGACCACCAACAATATGGAGCGACGACCTGATTAAGATCGTGGGATCGCGGTGGATGCGAAAAGCACAAGACCGGTCTGTGTGGAGAGCCTTGGGGGAGGTCTATGTCCAGCAGTGGACGTCTTTCGGCTGACATGATGATGAAGTAGTGTAGTGAGAAGTCAAAATGACAGATCAAAAATGCCATGAAAATTCTGAGCTCTTTTTATTTTCAAAATTATTTTCTTGCTCCTGTCAAACAGTTGGCGTTCTGCAGAATCAACCGCAACCCTGTCATCGTAACTGACATTTGCCCAAGCCTTAGCCTTAAGGCCGCCATCAAGGGAATCCATACTAATATTATAAATGCGAAAGTGTGTTTGTATGTTTGTGTGTTTGTCCGTCTTTCACGCCGTAACGGAGCGACGGATCGACGTGATTTTTGGCATAGAGATAGTTTATGGGCCCGAGAGCGACCTTTTATCCCGGAAAAATGCAGTTCCCGAGGGAACAGCGCGCGATAACTGAATTCCACGCGGGCGGAGCCGCGGACAAAAGCTAGTAATAATAATTCTGGGCTCTGGCTGGTCTTCTCAGAATATTAAATAGCATAACTTTAGTATCGTAATTTATGCACAGTGAGAAGAAAGAAATATATAACATAAATAAATATACTAAATAAACAACAATTAGTATGACAAATTATATAATATACACATATATATATATATACACATATACTATACCCACCATTTAACTGAAACACGATGCACGCTTACACATTATGAGTACACAATACACATAAATAATAAAAATAATACATTTTATATCGCTTAATGGCAGAACACTGTTTCGCTGAATGTGATACCTCTTTTCTGGCGTGGGTCGGATGTCTCCAAGCGGCTCCAGCATCCATCTCCTGCCGACATGAGCCACCACCTCTTTGTTGGACACGCGTTCCACACTCATCGGCACTGCAAGAATTGGTCCAAAGGGATTGTCTTGGTTTCCTGTTCACGACGTAAAATATTTATTTATTTATTTATTTGGGAAACAAACAGCATATATTATACATACAGTTGGATATAAATATAACTTAGATGGTACATAAGCCAAAACAGTTTCCACATAAATTAGTAACATTTTTGTTGCTCGAGCGAGCGTACATTACAAGTAGTAGCATGCAAAACAATATACGCAGTACAAACAACTGCAATATGCAGTTTACACCGACAGTTAGAGCATAGTATTATATATTTTACTGTGGTTAGAATCTGGGAGTAGAGTAAGCGAGAGGAGACCGCGTCTCGAAAAACGTAGTATTACATAAGTAACGTAGTATATGTACACTTATGGACATGGTCTGAATTAAATGTTTTGAATTCGAATTTGAATAAGGCGTTACGCCTTCTGGCCAGTGCCCTTAGTATAAGTTTTTTTTTTTTTTTTTTACATTTTGTAATACAAAATACGTCTCGAGCGCGTTCGCGTTAAAATCTAAATTTGTATGGAAACACAAACAGCGACTCTCGTCCAGTGTGGAACGAGGCAAGGCTGAAAAGTATATAGTTAATGCAGAAATATAAAACAAACGTGAACTTACTAATGACATCGAATATTTTCTCTTTATTCTCATCCAGGATAAAATAACGCCAATGTTGGAGAGCAAACTAGATCATTTGCCCAGAATCGTCATTCAAATCAGCAAAATTCCCAATCGCAGTTTTTCCTATTCTTAATTTACACCTGACGTATTTATTCCTTGTATGATTTTTCCATTCGCACATTTTCCTGGATGCACTTTTACTGAAGCTTATTTTTCGCGTGTTATCCCAATTTTTCGCGTTTTTCCCCAATTTGAATGGACACCGAAGCCTAAAGGGCGAAAACCGTCGACACTGTTGTTTCGATTATAACCTAACCAACAAAAAGTTGGAAAACCCCCGACTTTGTCACTTTAAAATTAAATATCTCAGAAACGGCTAAACCGATTTTGATGAAACATGTCTAGGAACCATCGCTAGAAAACCTGCTATCAAATAAAAAACTGTATTCAAATCGGTACTACGGTGCCACAGACAGACACACATAGCGGTCAAACTGATAACACCCCTTTTTTCGTCAGGAGTTAAAAATTTATAAAAAAACCGCGGTTGTGAAAATAAGATAAAAAAAATGCATATAGGGAAAAAAACCATTTAGGAAAATCTGCGAATGGAAAAATCATGGGAATAAATACGTTTGGTGTAAATTAAGCATAGGAAAATTTTGCTGCCAGGAATGACGATTTTGGGCAAATCTAACCGGTCCGCGACATATCTGATTAGGATCCAGCAGTCGTTCTAAGTGTCCGATCACATTTTCAGCCGGTGAACACAACTGAAATAATCAAGGATTAATTGTGCTCCACATTGGTTGTTATAAGTGTTCTATACTATAACGTTATTATTACTTTTGTTTTATAACATTGTATAACAAATGTGATCATGTTATATTGGGTGACCTTAGCCTCTGGACAAATCCGAATACTACTGGCTTAGCAACATATTTAAAACTAAACTGCAAAGTATCATAACAATCAGTCCAATATTTACCGAAAAACTAGCGGTTTTCAATGTATCACTTTGGAGCAGCCTGTGTATTTGGATGATCTGATTTCATAGATTTTTTTACTTGTCTTATTACGCAAAAAACCCTTTTTAGGGTTCCGGAGCCAAAATGGCAAAAACGGAACCCTTATAGTTTCGCCATGTCTGTCTGTCTGTCTGTCCGTCTGTCTGTCTGTCTGTCTGTCTGTCTGTCTGTCTGTCTGTCTGTCTGTCCGTCCGCGGCTTTGCTCAGAGACTATCAATGCTAGAATAGAAAGCTGTAATTTTGCACGGATATATAGGTAAATTATGCCGACAAAATAGTACAATTAAAAATTCAAAAACAATTTTTTTTAGGGTACCTCCCATAGTCGTAAAGTGGCGGTGATTTTTTTTTTCTCATCCAACCCTATAGTGTGGGGTATCGTTGGATAGGTATTTTAAAACCATTAGGGGTTTGCTAAAACGATTTTTCGATTTAGTCATTTGTTTGCGAAATATTCAACTTTAAAGTGCAAATTTTCATTAAAATCGAGCGTCCCCCCCCCCTCTAAAATCTAAACCGGTGGGTGGAAAAATTTGAACAAATTCAGGATGGTAGTCAGTATATTAAACTTCCAAGGAAAACTATAGCGGCTAAGTTTGCTTGAGAATTATTAGTAGTTTATGAGTAAATAGCAGCGTAAGGTATAAAATATACCTATACTTCGAAGATTCCGTATAAAGTACGAAATCCTTAGAAAAATATTACTTAATTTTTTCGTAATGGCTCCGGAACCCTATTTTGGGCGTGTCCGACACGCTCTTGGCCGGTTTTTTTAAGATATTACTAAGTATCAGTGTTATCCATCATTTCATTATTTGTCCAAAGGCTAAGGTCACCTTGTATAATATAACTTTTAAAATGCTATACAAGAAATTGCAAATGCAATTCTTATATGAATTCTTATATGGTATTATAAGGCTGGAAACAGTGCTCGAACGACGGTTAGCGCTGACCGTCGGTCAGCGGAGCTATATCTATGCAAGTCTATGAATGCGCACTCAGCTACGCTGACGGTACGCGCGTGATTAGGTGCGCGCGTACGGTCGGTCGAGCCGTCGGTCCGGCTCGTCGGTCGCACGTCGTTGGTCGACCGATGAGCTATGAGATTGTATGGATGCGTTCAGTGCTTCGCTGACGGAGCGACCGACCTGTGAACTGTACACACGCGTCGCAGTTCGCCGTCAGCGTAGCACTGAATGAATTTTCGCAACCGACGGTCAGCGCTGACGGTCAGGACGTGCGGTCAGGACGTATGTACCGTCGGTCGAGCACTGTTTCCAGCCTAATATAACATTTTTATCGGTTGTCGCGTCGCTACGTGTGCACACTTCAATATTAACCCATAGGCTGGAAACAGTGCTCGACCGGCGGTACGTCCTGACCGTACGTCCTAACCGTCAGCGCTGACCGTCGGTTGCGAAAATTCCAGTGCTACGCTGACGGCGAACTGCGACATGTACAGTTCACAGGTCGGTCGCTCCGTCAGCGAAGCACTGAACGCATCCATACAATATCATAGCTCGTCGGTCGACCGACGCCGCGCGACCGACCGCCGACCGACCGACCGCGTACCAAATCGCGCGCGTACCGTCAGCGTAACTGTGTGCGCATTCATAGACTTGCAGAGATAATTATAGCTACGCTGACCGACGGTCAGCGCTGACCGTCGGACGAGCACTGTTTCTAGCCATAGACCTGATGTGAGAGACAAAATAGTCGCGGACACAAAAGGTGCTTGTGCGCGCGTACCCTGAGAAGTTTTTTTTTTCACACCTTCAAGGGACTTTAGGGACTTGGCGGCGAAATGATTAACCTCTATAAATAGATAAATTAATAGTGACCGTTCGTAAAGAGTTTTTACTCAAAACTTCCGAACAGAACTGACAAATACAAATAATAAATTTATGAATATAGAGTTAGAAAATAGAATTACTGGCAGCAATACACACGATTTTTTTTTTAATAATGAAAGTTTTCGAAAATAAATGTGATCAACTAACTTAAAATAAAAAATATATTTTTACAGTGACTGAGGTTTTCGGTTATTTAATTAATACTTTGTATCAGTCAGTTGGATGACAATGCAACTACGAGTAGGTAGAGTCATTCTCGATGACGCATGCCGTGGTTCTTATTACAACGACATTAATGTCTAATTTTGACAAAATCACGCGTCTTCGTGGATGGTATTATAGGTAGAGTCATTCACGATGACGCGTGCCGTGATGTAATAAGATTATTACAACGACATTAATGTCTAATTTTGTCAAAATCACGCGGCATCGTGGATGGTATTATAGGTAGAGTCGTTCACGATGACGCGTGCCGTGGTGTAATAAGAGTATTAAAATGTCATTAATGTCTAATTTTGACAAAATCACGCGTCTTCGTGGATGGCATTATAGGTAGAGTCAGTCACGATGATGCGTGCCGTGGTGTAATAAGATTATTACAACGACATTAATGTCTAATTTTGTCAAAATCACGCGGCATCGTGGATGGTATTATAGGTAGAGTCGTTCACGATTACGCGTGCCGTGGTGTAATAAGAGTATTAAAATGTCATTAATGTCTAATTTTGACAAAATCACGCGTCTTCGTGGATGGCATTATAGGTAGAGTCAGTCACGATGATGCGTGCCGTGGTGTAATAAGATTATTACAATGTCATTAATGTCTAATTTTGACAAAATCATGCGTCTTCGTAGATGGCATTATAGTTAGAGTCATTCTCGATGACGCGTGCTGTGGTTTAATAAGATTATCACAATGTCATTAATGACTAATTTTGACAAAATCACGCGTCTCCTTGGATGACATTATAGGTAGAGTCAGTCACGATGACGCGTGCCGTGGTGTAATAAGATTATCAAAATGTCATTAATTACGCGTGATTTTGCCAAAATTAGACAATTTTGACAAAATCACGCGTCTTTGTGGATGGCACTAGGTATATATAGTCAACAAAATGTACAGTCAACAAAAAATATTTGGTACAGTCGGTTCCTAACACAATACGTATAGTATATGAATATGAATTTTCTGTGCACTTTGTAAGCGTAGTTTTAAACCAAAGCGCTCACCCGAAGATTGTCAGTGTATGACCAGCAGTTACAGCATTTGCTATACCAGGTCTCTTGGGCTCGTATGCGGTCCATCTTCATGACTTCTTCGTCTTCGTACATCATCTTGAGCTTCAATGGCAACCGGCGGTCCACAAAGATGCTTGAGCTGAAGATTTTTTTTTATCTTGGGACAAATTACACCAATTGACCTAGCCCCAAACCAATCCCAGACCACAATCCCAAACCACAATACTATTACTTGTATTGTGCCCAAACTAAGCAAGCGTGTACGGTCAGCATCAAAAGTTTCGTTTGCCTTCCAGTGGAATAAAAAAAAATAAAAAAATAAAAAAAAAAGTAGAGAAAAAAAGAGAGAGAGAGAGAGAGAGAAAGAGAAACATTTCATATTTGCAAAGTATACTTTTGGCGGTGACTTAAAACAATTCAACTGCACGCGATTGAACTGTTTAAGCCGGTGTTGCCATACATTTAATATTTTTTAATTTGTTATTTTTAATTTTTATTTTAAGTTAGTTTTAGATAAGGTCCTCACTGAAAATCAGCGCCACGGCTTGCCGTGGCATTATGCTGAGTGGGGACCTATTTATCGTCATATATGTCTTTATTTGTTTTGTTTATTTCTATGTTTGTTTTATGGCGTTACATAAATGTATTTTCTTTCTTTATTTATTTATTTACACATATTCGATACACTAAAAAATACATGCAATGGAAAGAAAAAAATAACATAACATCGAATAGTATAAAGTGGGCCCCACTCAGCATAATGCTACGGCAAGCCGCAACCCTGTTTTTCAGTGGGACCCAAGTAGCTGCATTCTTTTGTACTTTGTCATTTTACAGCAACGTAGGGTTTATACCATACAAATCTGACAAATGTCAAATACGATAAAGTAAAAAGGTGATCTGCTACTTTTGATGCTCACTGTACAATCCATCGCACGCGACGCGCGCAGTTAGCGCTGCTCGTACTACTTGTATTTTCTACAAGTTTTTATTTAGTTTCACCTGTCACGTTGTCTGTCTGTCTGTATACCTTGATATTGTATAGCACAACGATTTATAAAAATAAATATTTTTCAGTTTTTTCTGTAGCCAAATCTTCCAAGTAGAATTCGGCCAACTTCTATTTCGGATTGACTTCAAATTTGGCATACTTAAGTAAATTACGTGACAATAATAATCAGGCAGTACACATCCTGGTAGTCCAGCCAGGATCGTCTCCGAAGGACGGAACTCTTCACCGGTTAATGGCATCGACTTGAAATTTGATATGCAAAATTGTAGTTCTTTTTGCAGGTGGTAGGACCTTGTGCAAGGTCCGCCCGGATTGCTACCATCATCTTGCTCGCTAATCCTGCCATGAAGCAGCAGTGCTTGCACTGTTGTGTTTCAGCGCGGAGAGTAAGACAGCCGGTGAAATTACTGGCACTTGAGGTATTCCAACTCAGGCCTCTAGGTTGGCAACTGTGTGTTGCTAGTGTTGCAGATGTTTATGGGCGGTGGTGATCTCTTACCACCAGGAGACCCACTTGCTCGTTTGCCTTCCAGACGAATAAAAAAAAGTTTGGGGACAACGCAAGTAAAGTCGACAAAAAGTACAGTAAGCAAGAAAAGCTTGTATTAAAAAATATTTTTTTACCACAAACTTATTTCAATAACCGTAAACTTACAATATCTTTTAAACTAAGTGAGGGGAGCGGGATCGTATCAGAAATGAGGAGATACGTAGAAAAACAAGAGTCACCGACATAGCCAAGCGAATTAGTTCGTTGAAGTGGCAATGGCACCATATAGCACGGAGAGCGGATGGCCGTTAGGGCCGAAAAGTTCTCGAGTGGAGGCCGCGGATCGGCATTGGCAAGCGTCGCATAGGACGTCCACCAACGAGATGGACGGTGACCTGCGGGTTCACGGTGGATGCAGGCCGCTGCCAGCCGAAGCAACTGGAGGCATATGTCCAACAGTGGACATCCTACGGCTGAGATGATGATGATGATGATGAGGGATTAAAATAGGTTCTTGACTTATTTGTTATATCATGAGCTTAACCAAATTCTATATTTTATAAATCCTTCTAAATTTTCGGGTTTTTTCAAATCTGTACATATTGAAGATGATGACAAGACAAAAAAACAAAAGTTTATATCAAATATATCATTTATTGCTGTCTCATTACGGGTGGTGTCTTTGGCCTCGCCCGGCCTACCATAGAGTTATGACCTGAAGGATCAATAGACAGTTCTATGTAATCCACGAATAGAGCCATGGTGAGTATTAGGACCTTCTCCTTCAACGGCATCGGGACGAGGAAGCGGGCGCCCCATCTAAAACAGAAAGCAAATATAATGTTAGGGTTCCCTTTTTATTTCAATTCAAAGTTCCAGCGGTGGTTTAGCGGTATAGCACGCGGCACGGAATGCTGAGGACCTGGGTTCGATTCCCAGCTCTGGTCTCTTTTTCTGGTTTGTCTGTGCATCTATGTTTCACTTTGTATTTTCGATAATAAAATAAAGTTTAAGAAATTACTATTAGTCTAATTATTATTTAATTAATTATAATTTTGATACAACCGCATTCAAATCAACAGATTCTCGGCGCAATAAATAACAAAAAATATGCTATTGGCCTCTTACTCGACTTGAGTAAAGCATATGATAAAGTAAATTACGAAATTTTATTAGATAAGTTGTACAATACAGGTATAAGAGGCACTGCCCTGAAATGGTTCAAGTCGTATTTTACGAATCGATTCCAATATGTAGACATTAAAAATTCAGACTTTGACAGGCGAATAGTTCAACATATCAGATCTGATCGAGTCCCTATCACAGGCTCAATACCTCAAGGTAGCATATTGGGATGCTTACTGTTTCTGATATACATTAATGATCTCCCAGATGTGTTGACAGAGCATTGCACGCTCTTCGCAGATGATATTTCTGTGCTGTGTTCATGTCATAACATTGGTGAAGTTGAAATCAAATTAAAAACCATCCTCGACTTAATTGTTAACTGGTTAAAAGATCACAATTTAGAGCTCAACCTTAGTAAAACAAAAATTATTCAATTTAAACCTCGCCAAAGACTTGCACTGCCTATAAGTTTTGAATATCATAATACAAAACTTGAACATGTGAGTACAGCGACTTTGTTGGGAATAGATCTTGACACTGGTATGAATTGGAAGTCGCATATTCAAAGAATATCAAAAAAGTTATCTTCTTTTATCTATGCCCTTAAACACCTTAAACGCGCTACGGATTTTAAAACAGCCCTTACAGCGTATTATGCATATGCCTACTCAAGGCTATCATATGGTCTGGTGTTGTGGGGGAACTGTGTTGATGTAGACAAAATTTTTATACTTCAAAAAAAATGCATCAGGATATTGGTGAATATTGATCAAATGGATTCTTGCCGACCCTATTTTGTAAGGCATCAGATACTTACTCTTGCCTCCATGTACATATTAGAGTCTTGCAAATTTATCAGGAAAAATATGGGCATGTATTCAGAATTAACAAATAATAAGAGAAACAATCGAAACCTTAATAAGCTTAAAGCACCATCTACTACATTAAAACTTGTGTCCTGTAGCCCTCATTACATGACCATCAAAATATACAACCACCTACCGAATTCCTTGAGGAACCTAGAAAAATATAATTTATTTATTAAGCAATTAAAAATATTCCTAGTGAACAAGTGTTACTATAGCTTAAACGAGTTTTTTGAGGAAGATTATTCTTAGTTAATGGTCTTATGCAGTGTATAATTTAACCTAATATTGACACGAAATTAATAATTCAGGTATATAATGTTATACGAAATGCTTAAATGGGTGTTTAGAATTTGTATAATAATAATATGAAGCCCTATTCCTAGAGTGTTAAATTTATGTTACTTATGTTATGTTATGTTGCCATGCCCTTGCAGGGTGTCACATGTGTACTACTTAATTATTATACTTCCATCTTTAAATTGTAATGTGACTTGCAATAAATGATTCTATTCTATTCTAAAAAAAAAAACGGTCTACCCGTTTAAGAGTTTACGGGATAACCGTTAAAGTAACAAAATTTGGAGTTGAAATAAAAAATACAAAGACTCCAAAACCGATCTTAATATTTGAAGGGTCCACGTAAAGAACGTGTTTAGTCACCTAAGAAGCATTTTAAGTTATAGCGGTTCAAAATTTAGTTATAACATGACGAACAATTACTATGGTTACAATTTCTTAAGTTAAAAAAATACTTACTTAGTTACACAATAATTTGCGAGCTCTACATTTTGAAATAAAAATCTCAATTTTACAAAAAGGTGACTAGACCCTTGGTGGACCCTTTAAATACTATTCCATGTTCTTTTTAGTATTTTTTTTCTTCTTCTCTCCCTTTATCTTGCATAACATCGATTCTCCAAAATACACTTCGCAACAGGATATTGTAGGACTTACGTCGTGTAGGCTCGAGCGAGTGGTAAATACAAAGTCCACACACTAAGTTTTATTGTCTATTTGCACAACACAGAAGGAGTAAAGTAAAGAAGCACACACAAGAATAATAGTTCAGAAGAATAGGAAGCGTATTACAATAAGCAACAAGCGAACAATATGCACTAGCGAGGCGCGGACGTACAAAGCGCAGTAAGCCGAGCGACATGCACTCAGAGGCAAAGCATTGCATTGACTGGCGGGGCGCCGCGGCTATAGCGATTCCTTGCGCCGGCGCAGGTACCCGCGCTGGGACAGGTTTTGAATGCGCGGTTGCATTGCATCACGACAAGTTAGCACGTCAACGATAATATGAATTGATGAATGTTTATGTGCCTATGTGTCGTGTATGATTAATTGTTAATATGTAAGTATAGATAAGTAAAGTAGTATAAGAAATTGTAAGTAGTAGGTATAATTAGAGTAAGTAGATATAAGTAGATGTAAGTAGTTGTAAGTAGGTGTAAGTAGTGTAAGTATGTAGTTGTAAGTAGTATAAGTAGTTCTAAGTAGTAAAAGTAATTATAAGTAATGTAAGTAGCCCACAATATCATAGAAACATTTTTAGCCGAATGATAACTTCGCATAATCATACTTTGCATAATTATCTGTTCGTATAATACTCATTTCTTAGAATATTGAACAACTAGAGGTACAACATGCTGGGGGGGGGTCTAACAATGTACATCCTACGATGATGATAATGATATTGGCAATAACACTATCGCCTTAAATACCTCTGTAAAGGCGTGGGACGGATTTCTCCGAGCGGTTCCATCATCCATCTTCTGCCAATCTGTGCCACCAGCTCATTGTTGGACACGCGTTTGACACTCATCGGCACTGGTCCAAACAAACTGTCTTCATTTTCTGTTCAGGACAAAAAATATAAAGGCCATATACTGCCAAGTGCAAAACTCAAACTTTATATTTTGCCGTCTCACTGACGCTAATGTTATTCAATACGAGAGTGACAGGGACGGTATGATATGAACTTCGATTTTAGAATTTCGCGCCCCAGTTTATTCGAATTTTTGTGTATCCGCCGCAACTTATACATTATGTAATTATACATTATGAACGTTTGTAAAATGAAATTATATCTAACGTTTTTATATAGCCTGGGGCTTTTTCGAGCGTATGTATGTATATTGCATGTGGTTATGTATGTCAATTTCTTCGGTCCTGGGCGAATTTCCCATCCAAATCGTGACCAGCTCAAAAATTCTCAGTAGATACCTAATGAATAATGAGTCCCGACTTAGGAACTTTAAGAGCTACTTCATAGAGTTCTAGACCACTAGAATCGAAGATTAGAATTATTTTCTTCTTTTTAATATTTTATAAGGCAGTCGGTTTTTTTGATTTTTTGATGTATTTTGTGGTTATATCCAGTGGAACAGGGTAAGGTTTGAAAAGTATAATTCATACAAAAATATGACACAAACATGGACTTACTTCACTTACTTGTAATAGTGAATATTTTCTCTTTATTCTCATCCAGAATATAATAACACGACATTCGCCTTAAATGCCCAATTACATTTTCAGCCGGTGAACACACCTGAAATAAACAAGAAAAAGACTTTTCAATACAAAGAGTATACTTATCTATCTTTGCCTGACACGTTCCTATTACGGTCATAGCATGGATACGTTGTAATCGGTAGATACCTTTAAACCAAAACGCTCACCCGGAAAATATTAGTGTATGGGCATAAGTTAAAGCAGGTCGTTTCGGCTCGTAGGCGGTCCATCTTCAACACTTCGTCACCTTCGTACATCATCTTGAGTTTCAATGGCAATCGGCCTCCATCAAACATGCCCTTGCTGAAGATTGAGATGGTTAAATTAGATCGCGTCTCGACAAAATTAGTGTAGGATGGTTGTCCCATGATTCATGCGCCAGGGTGGAACTTTTGTGCTACTATAATGTCATGATGATATCCGCAGTAGAACTA
Source organism: Choristoneura rosaceana (assembly GCA_037349165.1). NCBI lineage: Eukaryota > Metazoa > Arthropoda > Insecta > Lepidoptera > Tortricidae > Choristoneura > Choristoneura rosaceana. Next base: position 9,743,438 of record JAZBNJ010000013.1, read on the forward strand.
AGGTTACTGACATAGCCCGAAGAATTGCGAAACTGAAGTGGCAGTGGGCGGGGCACATTGTACGCAGGACTGATGGCCGATGGGGTCAGAAGGTTCTCGAATGGCGTCCGCGGACCGGGAGACGAGCTGTCGGTAGGCCTCCAACAAGATGGAGCGACGACCTGGCTAAGATCGCGGGATCGCGGTGGATGCGAAAAGCACAAGACCGGTCTGAGTGGAGAGCCTTGGGGGAGGCCTATGTCCAGCAGTGGACGTCTTTCGGATGATGATGAATGTCATGCTGACATCCCATACATTAGCCAAAGAAATCATAGTGAAATAGATTATGAAAAGGTTCCACCCTGGTACGAGTACGTCATTTACTTTCCTTGACTGTCCCAGCACGGATGGTTTCTGGTACCATCAGCCAAATAAGTGGTCTATCCACAGATACAGATTACACTAGATTACGCAAATGCATAAACTTCGCGTGTCCCAACCCAGACCAAACTTCGGGGTTGGCCTGGCCCTATACAAAGACTGACCGCTAACTGACTAATCATGACTAGTGACTGACTCGAGCCCCACGGCACGGGCGGGCGGTACATTTGAATCGATTTTGCGCAGATATCGGGGAATTCACATCGCTAATTCGCTCTTGAGACGTCACAGTAGATATAAAAAAGTGACACGGTTTATTTTCATACAGATTAAGGTGTTTGCGTTGTTTAGTGAAATCTATATCTGTGAGTCTATCAATTTTTAAACAAGTTCCTACCAAATTAATATGTCGCTAAAGTCGAAATTTCAAGTTGACCGACGCGTCTATTGGCATTATTGTTTTATGACATGCAAACAATTATCAATTGACAGGGTGGTAGACCACATATTTGGCTAATGGTACATTTGGGTCGCGAAGATCTCGCCAAAGAGAGCTATTAAATAAAAATATTTTGAAATCAGTCTGATACCGACAAATACAATGCAACAACACTGACCTGTTTGAGCTCGGATTTTAAAGCTAAACATATGAACTCGTGTTTACGACTTCTTGAATCTTGGCGCCAGGGTTTAGCACTCCAACAAATAAATAAAAAATCTTGTTCTTGAGGCAAATTTATAGGAAAGGCACACACAACACGCGGTTTTAGTATTTTGCAAGCAATGGGAGAATATTTAAAGTAGCCGGACACAGAGCGAGCTGAACAAAGGCCTCCAACAAACGCCACAATGAACGACAACTCGCCACTTGCATCCACCGCTTCCCCGCAATTCTCACGATGTCGTCAGTCCACCTGGTGGGAGGCCTGCCAACGCTTCGCTTCGTCTTTCGGCTCGCGGTCGCCACTCGAGGAATTTTCTCCTCCAACGGTTGCATGTTCCTCGAACGATGTGGCCCCCATTGCCACTTCAACTTGCATATTTTCTAGCTATGTTAGTTCTTCGGCGATAATTGTCTGATTTTTTTTCTAAGTGCGGCAAATGCTGACTGCAACAGGGTTCTACTGAGTGTCATATATGGACTTGCCAATGTATACAAATCTATATTCATACTTAAATAAATAAACGCGAAAGTGTGTTTGTATGTTTGTGTGTTTGTCCGTCTTTCACGCCGTAACGGAGCGACGGATCGACGTGATTTTTGGCATAGAGATAGTTTATGGGCTCGAGAGTGACATAGGCTACTTTTTATCCCGGAAAAATCCACAGTTCCCGAGGGAACAGCGCGCGATAACCGAATACCACGCGGACGTTGAATATTTTCGAGGAAATTTGTTTCCACGGTATGTTTATTTATGAGCAGAATGGAACCCAAAATAATGATTTTTTGAAATTATTGTCGCTTTGTCTGTGCGTTCGCTGACGCTAATCTCAGAAGCGGCTTAACCTAGAAGGATGCGGCTTTCACTAATGTATTGATGTTTGTTACATTAACATTTAGGGTTTATTTCGTTTGAATCGGTTATATATTTTAATTGTATCACTCTTTTCATGATGTGTACACATAAATAATTTGAATTGTAAATGATCTCTTGCCTGAATTATTTTTTATTACTGTACCGCATGCTTACAATTTATTTTGTGTGCCAAAGTTAATAAATAAAAATAAATTAATTAATTAACAGATATTTTATTTCGTATATTTTCGTATATATTAGGTATATTTCGTTTTTCAAACAATTTCATCAAACACTTGGAAGAATTTGTTGTCGATTTCACGAAAACGTCGGTTATCTATTATTAGTTTGGATTATCTAATTATACTGGGTGACCTTAGCTTCTGGACAAATACGAATACTTACTGGCTTAGCAAGATATTTAAAACTAAACTGCAAAGTATCATAACAATCAGTCCAATATTTACCGAAAAACTAACGGTTTTCAATGTATCACTTTGGAGCCGCCTGTTGGTATTTGGATGATCTGATTTCTGATCTGATTTTTTTTCTTGTCTAATTAAGCAACTAATTATTTTAAGATATTGCTATCCATGGTTTCATTATTCGTCAAGAGGCTGAGGTCAACTTGTATAGTCTGTTAAATGATGATAATTTAAAATTTGTAAGTATACGAATACAAAACTTGATAAATGGATGTTCAGAAAGATGATTTCCATTCCAACTTAAGATAAAGGGACAATAATAGGGCTGACTATAATAAACTAGGGCTCATCTTTAAGTTAGGTATCATTTGGAAATTGGTATGCAGTCAAAACACAATATACTGAGATAATTGATTCTAAGTCGCACGTGGACGAAGTAGTACAATAATAGAAAGGGGAGCGCCAAAGTCCGCATACTTTTCTAGCCATACTGTCATATTTGTCCAAATCATCGTTTCTCATACCTAATTTTTTTCTCACTGAAACCTTAAATTATTCTGAAACTTTTAAATGTTCGTCACACAGAAAACTGTATATAGGATAGGTTAGGTTTGTTTTATAACGATGCTGAACAATTATTGGATTCGGAGAAAAAGAGTTATGTATGACAAACGATAATTCTAACAAACATCACATTCGGACTTGCAACAAGTATGCTAGCCGATATGAACCTAATAGCTCAGTGCTCACACCTTAGGGTAATTTACCCTACATTTAGGGTATTTTTACGCGTTTAGGGTATTTTTTGTGTAGCAAATTATTTGGGATATTTTTAAAGGGGAAACATTTTCGAATAAAAAGGAATGTTTCAGCAAAAAAATTACTGCAAATGACATAGAAGCCAAGACCATGGATGCATTCCAAGAATATTTCAAAACGGTGTAGTAGTTTAACTATTAGTTTATCAAAAAATCGCGTTTATTTGCTTCGTTTTTATTAAAAAAAGGTTAGGGTAAAAAATAAATAAAAGTGCCTAATTTAGGGTGATTTCGCGTTGCGTTAGGGTAAAGAAAATATCTGAGGTGGCAACACTGTAATAGGTATAAAAAGGATAATGTCGCAAAGTTCTACCTGAGCTCCTCCTCAACGATGGTGTAGACGACGGACTGGTCAGGGTTCCCGATGGTATACGAGAAGTTTCTCCCCACTCTATCCCTTTTGGTCATCAGCATCAGCTCAACATTCTCCAGCTCTTGAAAGAGTGGGGGTGGCAACTGTGACATCAATAAGTTTTGTTTTTTTTTCTAACAAGCTTTTTTGCAAACTGTACTTGTATAGTCATCCAAACTACATTTCAAGTCCATGCATTAACCGTTGAGGAGTTCCGTTCTCCAGAGACGATCCTGGCTGGACCACCAGGATGTCACTACCAGATTATTGCATTGGCACCAGATTTTACATAATAAGTACCCACGCCAAATTTTCGTAAGCTGTGTAAGTAAGCCGTGGTGGCCTAGTGGTTTGACCTATCGCCTCTCAAGCAAAGGGTCCTGTGTTCAAACCCCGGGCACCTCTGAGTTTTTCGAAATTCGCGTGCGGAATTACATTTGAAATTTACCACTAGCTTTGCGATGAAATAAAACATCGGAAACCTGCACTAACATGCGAAGCAATACAATGGTGCGTGTGAAGTTCCCAATCCTCTGGGAGGCCTGTGCCCAGCAGTGGGACGTATATAGGCTGGGATGATGATGATGATGATGCCGAATTTCAACTTTTGGGAAATCCGGGAATTTCAATTCAAGGTGGACCAATTGGTTTAAGGTATAAAAAGCCGCAGGTTAAAGTTTGAACATTCTTTATATTTGTTGCTATTTGTGAATGTTTATTCTAAGAAGAACTAAATTAAGGACAGTGACACGAAACGTACCGTCATCTTCAGATCTATTACTATTTTCCAATCTAAAGGTGCCTTAGATATTTATAATTAAGTCGACTTCATTAAAATGTTTTTTTTGTATATAAAAATGTTATTGTTGTAATATGTGGTAGCATAATGCTGTTGTTTACATTTTGATGACAAGTGACAGGTTTGTTTCTTCGCTCTCCGCTTGGTGTATTTTCTATGGCTTATGTAACTTTTAAACTTGAAGAGGTTGATACGGGAGATCTATGCCTACCTCTAAAAGAGTACCGTTATGATCGTTACTGAATATCTATATTATACAGGGTGGCCCATTTATAACGGTCAGTATGGGAAAGTCTGAAACTATACGACATACGAAAATTTCTTCTTAGGAACCATGACATCGATTTTAATAACAAGAAAAACTGCATTCATGCATTTAAAAAAAACCTGTACTCAGCTCGGGAATCGAACCCGGTTGTTTTGAAAAAAAAAACTTACACTATTTCTATTCAGATATCGATTGTGTACCTACGTCTTAAGCAGTAAATGTGTCCATGAAACATTATATCTAAAATGAATAAAATGCATTGTTTAAGAAGAAACTCACTGACTTATAGATCACAAAGCACAGCCCAAACCGCTGAGGCTATAAACTTCAAATTTTGAATATTGCTTGATAGGGTGTAGACGCGCACTATGAAAGGATGGGATAGGGAATAAATGGGATTTATATTTTTACTTGAAAATGGCCCTATTTTCGTAACGTATTAGAAACATCAAGTTTGGCATGCTAATAAATAATACTAACAGCTAAAAACAGTTTTCAGGATTTTTCGGAATTCCCACGGGATATTTTTTCGTAATGGCTATGAAATCCAATTTCGGGCGTGTCCGACATGCTCTTGGCCGGTTTTTTGATGTTACTTTGGAAGGCCGTGGGAATATTCATACATATATTCATAAATAGATTCGTAACATATTTAGGGTTTATTTGTATGTACTAAGATAATAGATAAAGTAACCGACAACCGATAACAGAAGAGGGTACCGATATTATCGGACATGTGCTAAACGTAACTAATCGATGGCCGATTTTTTGTCCAAATTCGTTGCCCCATGAGAATGTATTGAACATGCAAATACAGTATTATTAGGAGGGGACCTCATTTAAATTTTATGAAAAAGAAACTGTATCGCTTTTATTAATCTATGCAACAATGGGAGCGAATTACAATGGAGACCCATGGTGACCATCATTTTATAAATAGCTCGAAATACAGGAATTTGACTTTTTATCCGAATGCCCGAATAAAGTTTGTGTTGTGTGTAGGTGTTGTTCGAGCGTATGTTATTTAATGTACGTATGTATGTGGAAGTGTATGTAGGTATGTATGTCTATTTCTTCAGCTAGCCTAAACGGCTGGGCGGATTTTGTATTGTAACAATATGGGTGTCAAATGAATCTTACCTATTTTTAAATTATACTAACTGTTGCCCCCGGCTTCGCCCCCGTTCGATTTTTTCTACATTTTCTTCCATAAAAGCCTTCTCCTGATAGTAACAAACATAACAAAAAAGAATTAGCGGAATTGGACCAGTCGTCCTCGAGTTTTGAGATTAGCAACACATTACGATTCATTTTTATTTACATAGATAGATAGATAAAACATTTACACTGTTTATTATTATTATTATTACTATATTAATTGATTTTTTGCGAATTAACTCCAATGAGGGCTAAAGACAGGTGAAATATCGCTAGATGGCGTTGGTATCGTGACGTTTTTTTGACGTTTCGGTCTTGCTTGCGATTGGATCATTTAGATATTTATCCAATCACAAGCGTGACAGAAATGTCAAACAGACCTCTCAATACTAACGCCATCTGGCGATATTTCACCTGTCGAAAAACTCATTATTACAATGAATTAAATTCTTCGAAATCAGTAGCAAAATAGCTTTAGAACCCGACTATTTATTTATACTTACATTATAACGGAAGATGAATACTATTTTTAACTCCACGTTATATTAATAAAAATATAGTTTTTAAGGATTTTTTCACACATAATAGTTACAAAAAATTATAAGACAAGCAATAAGAGGTCTTACAACTTAAGAGGGATGTTTTCTTAGCAACTTTACAAACTACATTAAAATAATATTGACCCGAATAAATCACGTCTTAAATCGAGTTTAATCGAGTTTAGTTTATTTAAGACGTGAGTTATCCGTGCCAATATATTTAATATGAGTGAGTCTCACGGTAGTTTTATGTTCAAAACTTTACTACCTACTTCAAAAAAGTCCTACCAAACTAGTACATTGTGGTCGCCTTACATTTTTAATGTCACGCGCACGCGTCGTTTTTATGCAAAAACGCAAATTTCGTTCGAAATTTGAAACGCCCCATTGTTGCCAGTTGCACATAAAAATAATCGCCATTCTCCAGTTTTTGGGGGGAAAATGCATTCGGATAATGCGCGTAGAATTAATAGGAAATTGTATGCAAGGGAGCAACCAGATTGGAAGCTTTTTGATCAATTTTTAACTGTAACATGTCTGTTACAAGATAATGAAATCAGACTTTGCCGTCAAGTCAACTGAAACGTGGCTTGAAGTTTCATAAAAAAAAAACATCATCTTGTCTACTTTTCTACCTTAATTTCCTGTCATGCCTTGTCATGTTTGTGTCAATCATTTTTCTAAAATCTTTTCACCTCTAGAAATTCAAATATTGTGATCCTAAACAATAATTTACCCACAAAATGTTGGCATCTCCAATCCCACTTCAGACATATGATCCACTCCCGGATGTGAAGGCAGCTTTGCCTGGGACAGACACTGAGGCACTGCTAGAGCCTGTAAAATATTCTGTAAGTTTATTATCCCATAAAAAGTATAGGTATACAAGAATAGAATTCGCTCCCATCGTCTTTTTTGAGCCCGACGAAAAAAGAGGGGTGTTATAAGTTTGACCGCTATGTGTGTTTGTCTGTCTGTCTGTGACACCATAGCTCTTAAACGGGTGGACCGCTTCGAATGCGTTTTTTTTAAATTGACACGTTTTATCAAAATCGGTTCACCCGTTTTTGAGATATTGAACTTTGAAGTGATTTGTTCACAACTTCAAATGGCTGCACATTGGGATCACATTTGAATTTGTTTAAAAATAAAATTAATTCTTCTTAAACTTTATTTTATTATCGAAAATACAAACTGAAATATAGATGCACAGAAAAACCAGAAAAATAAGACCAGCGCTGGGAATCGAACCCAGGTCCTCGGCATTCCGTGATGCGTGCTATACCTACCGTTAACCACTACTGGACAGAGGTGCTCAGTTTCGTGCCATGGGAGAGGCCTATGTCCAGCAGTGGACGAACATAGGCTAATGATGATGATAACAGGGAACGTGTTAACAAACTTTCGCATTTATAATATTTACTAAGTGGGATTTCGTACTGTTTTTACAAAGACAACTCAGATAACAACGTTGAACTCACAGCAAGAGACAGAATCAAATATACTTCAAGAGTTGGAGACAGTGGACCAGCTTCTCATCACCAAGCGGCTGCATGTCAAGAGCGTATTGCTCCTCCGTGGCAAGAGGACCCGGTATCTCATCAAGTCTGATGAGCAGAACCTAATCTACACAGTGGATGAAGAGACTAGGTGAGTAACAAAGGGTAGCGAGTGGAGTTCTTTCTGTCACACGATATGGAATGAGGGTCGAACGAAATGGTTATTGTGATAGCGAGCGTCAAGCAAAAGGTTTTCCACTGGCAAGTCGAGAAGAGACGAGGCGAAACGAGAATTGAAATTTGTATGGCGGCGCCAAATACTAATTTAAATTCCCTTCTCGAATCGTCTCGTGTCGCCTAGCCGGTGGAAAATCACCAGAACTTGTCCGGACGGAGAGTTTTGTGCGCGAGGGCACTCGCGCGTAGACACTCGCGCGTTCCCGAAACTCACCGTTTAACGATTTGCCTGGTGACGTTTAGGCAGGTCATAAAATTTCCTGGCTAGACTTAGCCGGCCGCTGCCGCGGCACGCTCGTTTCGCTCGCTCAGCTCGTGCGTTGTAATCACGATTCATACTAACTACTCCTCACTTCGCTCGTGTCGTACCTAAATTTTTCTTTTTTTCGGCATATCACGATATGCCCGGTATAGAGCTATAGGAAATCGAAGAATGCGTTGTTCTAATCGATCTGCTGTATTGTTTCTCGGGCACATCGTGATATACCTGGCCAACTTTTAGGGTGCCATTTCCCGATATGCCTAGGAATTTCGTGATCTGGCTGATCTTACGATCGGCCGCCGACATAGTAATTATAATACGAAATAATTACAGATGATGATAACATAAAAAATTATTTAGGGATTTTCTTGCTTCACCAGAGCGACTATGACTTACTCTTTCAGCTGGTGGATAGGCTACCTCTGCTACGGCCTCCGCCCTCTCCGGCTGAGGGTCCTCAACGAGCAAGGAGTAGAGGTCATGAGGATTATCAGGCCGTATGCCTGTACCACGCGTGTGTTGCCATGCCAACTGCAAACTATGAAGGTGATACTTAAAGTTATGTAAAACCACAGATATAAATTACACTAGATTACGCAAATGCATACAGATTGAGGTGCGTTTGTGCGGTTTGCGTTTTTTTTGTGATATAGGGGGCAAACGAGCAGACGGATCGCCTGATGGTTAGCGATTACTGTCGCCCATGGACACCTGCAAAACCAGAAGAGTCACAAGTGCGTTGCCTGCCTTTAAGGTAGGAAGGAGTACTTTAAGTTCTCATGTAAGTGAATTGTTAAATTCTTAATGGGAATAAAGAATCTTAAACCTTATCTGTTCTAGAGCCCATAGGATGCGTCAGATATTTCTGCACGCTCCACTATGGCAGATATTAATGCACATGGCTATTAAAGTAGTTGTAAACGTGACCCAGGTCTACTCACCACCTGGAACGCTGCTCGGGACCATTGAACAGCAGTGGAGTCCTGTTAAACCAGTCTACGTTATCAAGAATACGGAGGGCGCAGACTTATTCTGGCTACGAGGTTGGTACTTAGACCTGTAATTTGCACCCTCTAAGGTGCTGTAATCAACCAGGGATGTTACGGAGCTCCGGTTCCGTTTCCGTTAACTCGGAACTTCCGTTTGGTATTACACATCCGTTTCGGTTTCGGTTCCGTTACTTTTGAAACAAAAGTTATATCGGATGTCAACGCTTACAGGTTTTTATTAATACCATCGCCCCGCTTGCCACATGCTGCACTATTTTCTCGTCCTCCAATTCTGGCTCCAATTCTGATTCCGGTTCCGTTTTCGGTTCCGATTCCGTTTCTATTTCTGATAATTAAAAAACATCTGGTTCCGCTTTTGGTTCCGATAAAACTACATCTCTACAATCAACTAACACTACCACTGCAACGTAGAGCAAAGTATTCGCGATGTTTGCTGAACAACTGAATAAAATACATAATAATAGGGAAGTACGCTATGTTATAGAGCACTGATGCCGTTGGATAAAAAAGAGATGACAAATGTTATCGCGAATACTTTGCTTACACACTTAGTGTTTGGACACGGAATATTACTTTTTTTGCATTTTTCCCTCGCAGTGTGATGAAAATCATTGTGTGTATCACGGGTCGTGAGGGAATTAGAAACTCGGGTCATTAAAAGCTTTTAATAGACTGTCGTTAGTATTCCCCTTCTTACGCACCTTAATGCACAATGTACTATTGACAGCTGATATATTCCTACCAGCTGGCTCAACGCCGATGGTGTTAGTAGCATCACAGACAATTTCAACTGGCAACGCAACGGAAAAATACTTGCACTGTGTGGTAAAGCACTGTATCCAAACTTTAGTAGCCCTTTCTTACAGGTCCCCTGATGACGATCAGCCTGTTCAAAGACGTAGAGTTCGAGATGTGCCGCCCGGACGGTACATTCGTTGGATCCACGCGCAAACGCTGGCAGGGTCTCACGCATGCGCTGTTGTTCGCTACCATCAGAGACAGGTGGGGGGTGTGTTCCCATCCCACTAGTTCTATTGACAGTATTAGAATAGAGTTCTTAATAGTACTGTCAATAGGACTAGTGGGAACACACCACGTGGTTGTGTTCTCACTAGTCCTAGAATGTAGCTAGTTGGAGAAGATGATATTTGTAAAGGAGCGGCTGAGTACTAAGCTCAGTGGTGTGTCAAAGAAAAGTCTTATGTTCAGCAGTGAACTAACACAAACTGATGATGATGATTCTCAAAATTTCTTCATACTTTCCAAAGTAGGTGGTGTAATTTAATAATAATTTCAATAGTTTTAAGGTCTACGCGCTTAAGGTTTTCGACGTCTACGTCTCGTCCCTCAATCCCTCATCTAGTTATCCTAAACTTGGATCCTCTAAATTGAGTGCCGTTGTCACAGATTTGGCGTGGCCTTCGAACGGGACCTGACGCCGCGCGAGAAAGCCCTGCTTCTGGCGATGACCCTGCTCGTAGATTACATGTACTACGATACATAAATGCATTGAAACCCGTATTTCGTTTCACTTTTCACGATAATTCCACCTCCTAATCACTTCTAAAGGCTTAACGCGGGTCTGAAAATTGTTTCCAGAATTTTCCAGCAGGTCATAAACTCCGTTTGACTGAACTAAACGCCCCTGCAAATGTTTTTCGTGACTTTTTGATTGTGATTAACAAATGTGTCCACACTTTGATCGATGTTCAAAGTTTACAGAGTCAAAGGCGTAACTATACTTTTGATATTGAGTCAAAAATTTCGATAAAAAATCATCATCGATATATTCAGTCAATTTAACACAATAACCCCTTGAAATATTCTGGAAGAATTTGAAGACGAAATATACTGAGCGGCAAAAAATCTAGCCCTCAAATCTATGCAGAAATAGGTAATTTTTTATGAAGAGTGGACGAAATTTTGTACCGCTGAGTATACTTATATAGTTTGTTTGCCAAGACTTGATAAAAATTAGAGTTCGTAACTCATTACATTATGCGTATCTCTAATTATAACACTAAAAAACAAGGATAAAAATAATAATTTCAGACAATTATCAAATATAAATAAAAGAAAATAATTAGAAAATAGTTTTATTCCTATAGATTGCAGGAAAACCTATGAGAAAGATATGGTATTTATGATATACATTATATATGGTATATAATATTTTACGCCTGTTTATGGTGTACTGCCGTTTCGCCAAAATATTTTTCGCCAAATTTCACTTCCCAAAAAACTTATCGCAATAGTTTCATTTCCCAAACGAATCTTTGGCATATTTACATTTCGCATTTTATTCATTTGGTCAAATTATCATTTGGCATAATTTTAGTTTGTCAAATTTTATTACGACAAACGTTTATTAAGCAAACGTTTTATATTGGCAAATATTGTATTCCAAAAAAATGTTTGTTCAAAATGACATTTCGCACAAACCAACCACAAAAACCATCTGCTATCAGAAAAGTAGGTTAGATTATAGGTTAAAACTGCGTCCCGTGCAAAAACGAACTGCTATCAAAAAAGTAGGTTAGGTTAGGTTAGAACTGCGCCCCTCCATAGAAACGAACTGTTCCCAGAAAAGTAGGTTATTATGTCATGCGATATTTTGGGAAGAGTACATTATGCCAAACGATACATTTGACCAAATATTACTTGGCAATATGAAACATGACTAAGTAATTTTTTGCGAAACAATAATTTGCCAAATAAAAATTTATTAACTGTAAATTTGCGATAAGTTTTTTTGCCAAATGATTTTTTGCCAAATGATAATTTGGGTAAAAATTTTTGGGATGTGATACTTTGGGAAAAGTTTTTTGGCCATACATTAGTAATCCCCTGTTTATAGATGCGCATAAAGAAACGGACAAATAAACACAAGGTTTACCGTATTATTACAGAATTTTGCTTATGTATGTGGCGTTTATTTTTATTAATGTTGGTAATGTTCTACAGGTAGGTACTGATATTCTTTGTTTCCAATTTAAAACTGCTTGAAAATTTCAATAATGGCATTAATGTAATGAGCAGCTGGAAGTTTATTATAATTTTTTTGTAATGATCATGAAAGGTACCATTATAATGGCCAGATATAAAATGTAACAATAATTTTGAATAATGGCCTCAAATGTAGAGAAATAATAAAAATCAAAGTCTACGATAAAATGCAAAACAATTGCTTTTCAGCGCAAGCGATTACAACTCTTAACACCGTTGTTTTATCGTTTACTTTTGCTCTAAACATCGTGTCTCGGACATTAATATTGAAATGAGGGGACATGGTCGTTCGTTATACTTTAAATGCATTCTTTTTTACAGCCGAAAATGTCGATTTCTCCCTAAAAATTTATGTTCCGTCCCACCCCTATTTGCATTGTGCTTAAACTTTTTTTCTTCGCCAGCAGATGGCCGTAGTCAATGGCGCGAAATTTTGACAGGAGGCGCCATTTTGGCAACAATTAAGTGACGTAATCGCAAAGAATTCAGCGGGCGCGAAAAAAAAAGTTAATATTAGGTTCTTTATCGAACCCTTTTCCAAAGGATTGAATTCAATTACGCGTTCGCGCATCAAAAGAAAATTAATAAAAGGGTGCTTTTTACAGATTTTTGGAAATACAGGGGCTTAAATGCATGTAGGTTAGTGGGTGCAATGGAATTAAAAGTTTTTTTTTTAGTTTATTGGCGCGCGTATGTCACGTGTCGGGAAAGCAAGGGTTTAAAAACAACAATGCCTTTTTAGGAAATGATTTAGAGTTTTTTTAATAGCGTAACGGATTTACTTTTTTGGGGAAAATATCTGTATTTTTTAAAGAGGAATTTATTTTTTGTTCGGCGTGCAAGATTGAAAGGCTAGGTGTCAAGAGCGTGAAATTATAAAGTGACTGATTGCATATTGTACTTTTTATACTTTGTATAGGTATTTTTTGCAATCGCTTTTTTATTAAGTCCCTTTGAAATTTTCTTTGACGTTTTCTAATTCCTGTTACTGTAATTACAGGAATTTAATGAATTGTGTTATTTTACATTATTATATTTTAGTGGTTAGGTACTTTCTAGCAGTCAAACAATGTTATCGAAATTACTAATATTATAATTGCGTCAATGCGGTTTTCAGTTCATGAAAGTTTGTTTGTTGTTGATATGTGGTGCATAGGAGAAATTCGTGTCTGTACCGTTGTCCAGCGGTGGTGTAGCGGTATAGCACGCGGCATGACTTGGGTTCGATTCCCAGTGCTGGTCTTATTTTTATGGTTTTTCTGTGCATCGTTATTTCAGTTTGTATTTTCGATCTAATTTGTAACGTTTTCAACTACTGTTTTACTTTAATAAAGTACTTACTGGCTATCTTTAGTGTCTCAAGCATTATACTATGTCTTTCAATTTCGCACGTACAAAATTTAGGGACATATATTTTCCTAAAAGTATTTTTTTTCCTGAAATTGGTATTATTTAGATTGAGTTCATTATTCTTGGCTTACTACGTACCTACGTAAATAAATACTTCAACGTTCAATTTGAATACCTTGTAGGTATAGCGTGAGGGGACACCGCAATAGAGATCTACAGAAAGCGACAAACTTTACGAAATACAGTGTTTTTTTTTCACAATGTCAATATTTTTCCGCTCTCCATTTAGTTTCTCGGCTCAGGCCTGAAATGTCTGTTTTCCTAAAATGTACAATTCTCAAAACGTCTGCGTTTTCACAGTGTTAGCACAATTTTAAATAGCTAACATTTTGACAAGCTGACATTATGCAAAAGACGTGTTGACATTCTGAAAAGCAGACATTTTGCGGAAAATACATTTTAAGAAAACGAATATTTCAGGCTTGAGCCAGTTACTTAATTTTTTTTAGTGTTGTAATATCCAAAAACTGAAGCAATTTTTCAATGGCTTACGTTTAAGTGTGTGCTTAATCATAAAAATAGGTCAAAGATTTAAATTTGAACCAAAACGAACCTATTTTGACGAAGCGCGGCGCCGGGTTAACCCGAATGACACCGTGACGTCACTAACCCCGTGTCTATTTCAATGTTGTGCTTCTTTTTTAACATTTAACCCATTTTTCAACAATTCCCCTAACATCCGACAACAATGCGTGCGACCCTCGCGATTCAAATGGATGTCGCATTTTTCACAAAAAAAACTTTTTTTTTATAATCTAAAGCCGACAGTTGACGCGAATGTAATCCTCTAAAGAGCAGTTTTTTTGGAGTTTTTGTGTAATTTATTTATTGATAATTTTACGGATTTACTAGGGGTCGGTGTGTGTACATTTAATTAAGTTTTGTTTGTGATATTTTCGGTTCGTTTAGGACCGGTGATGTGGTTGTCAAATGTATTTTTAACTTAATCTAAAATTGTATACGTGTCTAAATGCGAATTGGTTATAAAATAAGGCCGACGAGAAAATGAGCGTGTCGTACAGTCACCTGCATTTATAACTGCCACAGCGAAGCGTGCACAAATATCTGACACGTCCTAGAAATAGAGTCATAATTTTTTTTTTTATTCGACTGGATGGCAAACAAGGATACTCCGAAACACGAAATTCGAAGTTCGTATCGTACCGTCCCTCTCACTCTCGTATTAAATAACATAAGCGTAGGCGATACGAACTTCGATTTTCGAATTTCGTGGTAGCCTTGCTGGTAAGAGATCACCACCGCCCATAGACACTTGCAACACCAGGGGGATTGCAGATGCGTTGCCAACCTAGAGGCCTAAGAATGGTTACCTCAACTGCCAGTAATTTCACCGTTTGTCTTACTCTCCACGCCGAAACACAACAGTGCAAGCACTGCAGGATTAGCGAGCGCCAAGGTCCTACCACCTGCAAAACTAACTATGGAATTGCTAGAGACAAATATGTTTTATCTAGTTATGTCTAGTTATGTATGTTATTTAATGTAAATTCACCACCTGCTTAAATTTATTCCTCACTTCTCCATTCCATTGTAAAGGTTGCGTGGAAGAGATCGTTCTGAAGCGATAAGGCTGCCTATTGCTTACCTCAGAAGGTCTGTGTATATACCTGTTTTCTGTATTTTTTTGCTATATGTTGGTGTGCAATAAAGAGTTATTGTATTGTATTGTATTGTATTATGTCTATTTTTGCGAGCTTTTTTTAGCGAGCAAGATGTTGGTAGCAATCCGGGGGGACCTTGCACAAGGTCCTACCACCTGCAAAATCTCATATTTGGGCCAATCAACTTTTTTACCGACACTTTGACCGTCTCCTGCGTTACCAAAATTGTCTCTGACGTTACAAAAAAATCGTACTTCCAACGAGATATTTCACGGTTTAATAGGTAGAACTTACGTAGGATGGCGTCTGCGGCTGTGGCATCTGCGGGCGGCACAGCAACTAAGTAATTAGTTGTTCAATACCTAAGCCTGCGCCGATCAGCTGTGCGCGACCGGTTTTTTACGAGCTGCCTAGTGAGGAACGTGAGCATAACAAGTTTATTATTCACTTTAATTGTTTACATTTTCGATCACGGTATTAACATTGTTTTTATTTACTAGTTTAAACTTTAATTACAATGACACCGACTGATAAAACTTCATTGGAGCGATTAAAGGATTTACATGTAACGAGAAGCTCAATTAAAGGGCAAATTACCAAATTTAAGAATTATTTAAGTGCAATGAATGAATTAACACGAATGGAGAGTGTCGAACATGCCGAGTTAAGTCTTAAGCTTAGCAAATTTGAAGGTTTATCATTAAAATTTGATACTTTGCAAAATGAGATCGAGCTTCTAGACTCCGATAATTTATCTACGGAGATTAACGAGCGCGATGCAATTGAGCACAACATTATTGTGAACATTGCTACGGCTAAAACCATACTTGATAGACACAGCATTATTGAAATGGAGCGACGTAATTCTGCTGTTATCGGGGCTCAAGCTCAATGTCACGATCATCAAGAGTTAGGGTTTAAATTGCCACAAATACAAATTTCCAAGTTTGATGGTGCATATTTCCGCTGGCTTGAGTTTCGCGACACGTTCGAAAACTTAATTCATAACAATGAACGTATAAAACCTATACATAAGTTTCATTACCTTATCTCCTATTTGGAGGGGGACGCGGCAAGGATTATTTCAAACCTCGAAGTGTCCTCGGCTAACTATGCAAAGGCCTGGCAGTTACTCAGTGAGCGTTATGATAACAAGCGGTTGTTAATTAACCATCATTTAAGTTCATTGTTTAATATTCAAGCGCACACTCGAGAATCTGAAAGGGCTTTGCGGTTTTTGGTTGATCACGTGACAAAAAATTTGCGAGCGTTGGCTAGTCTAGGTCAGCCTACGGATAAGTGGGATATGTTGATAATATTTATGTTGTCCTCCAAATTAGATAGCCGCACTCTTTTAAAGTGGGAAGAGTACCGTAATACACTCGATGATGTACCTACTTTAGATCAATTTCACAAGTTTTTAACCGATCGTGCTGATGTTTTGGAATCACTTAATCGTAATAAATTCGATAACAATAGTACCAATAGTCAAAAATTCACACCTACGCCGTCGCGCTCAGCTGCTCCCACGACATCTTACAACAATAATAACAACAACAAAAGCGAACGTGTCAATTATACAAAATCATTTTCTAGCATTAATCAAAAATCTAAAAAATTTACCTACGATAATCAAAGCAAACCAGTAACTTCCGTTTGCATTATATGTGGTAATAATCACAAGGTATTTGAATGCCCTATTTTTATCGGTAAAACTGTTCAAGAGAGGTTGACGGCCGTTGCAACTTATAAGTTATGTGAAAATTGTCTTAGACAGGGACATCCCGTCAAGGAATGTCGCGGAGGTCCTTGTCGAGAATGTAAACAAAGGCATAACAGCCTATTGCATCGTGACTCATTTTCAAATCCGTCCGTTATTAATAATTCTGCATCTACAAGCCAAACTTCATCTTTTGTTAATTTTTCTAAACTCAACTATAATCAAGTGCTTTTATCTACGGCGTTGATTGAAGTATTAAATCCTAAAACAAATCAAAAGGAACAGGTCCGCGCGCTGCTCGATTGCGGTAGCGAGTCCTCCTTTATCACAAAATCTTTAAAGGAAAGGTTGTCATTGAAATCTAATCCTATAGACTGCCTAAAGGTCATAGGTATTGGCAATAACTGTACTAATAATATTATAGAATGTTGTAACGCTCAAATAAAATCAATTAACAAATCATTTCAAGTTACTTTGTCATGTTTTGTTCTAAACGAATTGACAAGTAACATACCGAAGTATCCAATAGATGTCCAAAGTCTAAAGATACCTAAACATCTGCAATTAGCTGATCCTAAATTCAACCAACCGGCTTCGATTGAGGTTTTAATTGGAGCTGACATATTCTGGGACATCTTAGGTAGTGAACAGTACTCCTTAGGTCCCAGTAATCCTAAACTGCGTAATACTAAACTTGGCTGGGTGATATCCGGTCCTATAAATTCATTAAATCAACAAAATAAAAAACAACATAATAAAAATAAAATTCATTGTAATCAAGCTATAATATGCAAATCGCAAGAACAAAGCATAGAAAATTTACTAACAAAATTCTGGGAAATCGAAGAAGTCCCCAATAAACCTGTTTGGAGTCAAAGGGAACAAGAATGCGAAAAACACTTTTTGACTCACACTGTACGCCTAGATACAGGCCGTTTTGAGGTTAAGTTACCTTTTACCGAATCACCTGATTGTCTCGGGGATTCCTATAATCAAGCTAGAAAACGCTTTCTTAACTTGGAACGAAAATTCAAGCGACATCCTAGCTTGAAATTAGAGTATTCCAAATTTATTAAAGAATATGCCGAATTAGGGCACCTGTCCGAATCTGCAATAAAAAAGCCATTTCCTCATTATTTTTTATGCCATCATGCAGTGTTCAAAAATAGCGAATCCACTTCGCTCCGAGTAGTGTTCGATGGCTCAGCTGCTGCCTCTTCTGGAGCATCACTTAACAGCATCTTAATGGTGGGTCCAAATGTCCAGGACTCTCTTTTCTCCATTTTAATAAGAGCAAGGCAATACAAATTTATTTTATGTGGCGACATCGAAAAGATGTATCGCCAGGTTCAGGTATTTAACGATGATCGCAATTTACAGCTCATAATCTGGAGAGAAGATGAGTCCGAGCCCCTCAGAACATTGCGATTAAATACTCTCACTTACGGCACCGCAAGTGCGAGCTATTTGAGCACACGGTGTTTGCTACAGATTGGAGAGGAGCAGCATGATCATCTTATCAAAACTATCATTCAACAAGATTTTTATGTGGATGATCTGATCACGGGGTCAAACGATGAAAGTGAATTGCGTTATATTCAAAAATCGGTGTCAGAAGCTTTAAAGGCTGGATGTTTTAATTTACGAAAATATAAAAGTAATCTACAATCACTGTTTGAAGATCCTAACTTAAATACGCGCGAAAATTTAACTATAAGTGAGTCCTCGAACACTCTCGGACTGGGGTGGAGTCCAGTCGACGACACTTTACATTTTCCAATTTCAAACCTTCCTAAAAGTGACATTATAACAAAAAGATATATTATGTCAAACTCTTTTAAAATTTTTGATCCATTGGGTTTGTTGAGCCCATACATAATACAACCAAAAATTCTTTTACAAAAATTGTGGCAGCTAAAAGTTGAATGGGATCAACCCGTTCCAGAAGACATAAGGGTTGAATGGGAAAAAATTGCTAAACAATTTTTTATTATTAAAAATATAAACATAAACAGGTCAGTGCTATGTGATTCGCCTACATTAATTGAAATGCACGTATTCAGTGACGCATCTCAGGTGGCACTGGGGGCATGTATTTACATAAAGTCGGTTACTAAAAATAATGAAACCACCGTCAGATTGTTGTGTGCCAAGTCTAAGGTGTCGCCCCTCAAGCCCACAACCATACCGCGACTGGAGCTGTGCGCTGCTCTTTTGGCTGCGAGGCTCAGTAAGGCTGTCATTGATTCGTTGCGGTATAAACCGAATCGCGTAATTTATTGGTGCGACTCGAGCATAGTACTGGGCTGGTTAAATAATAATATTACTCAGCTAAAGGCTTTTGTAGCAAATCGAGTAAGTGAAATATTAGAAATCACCAAAACATCATTATGGCGATATGTACCCACTGCAGCTAACCCAGCTGACCTAGTGTCCCGAGGCGTGGATGCCGTTCATCTGCAGTCAATGGAGCTGTGGTGGTCGGGCCCTAGCTTTTTATCTAAACAAGAAAGTGACTGGCCTACTTTAACTCAAATATCTGTTGAATTACCTGAAATAAGATCAAACGCAGTAACAGTAGTCGAGTCATTCATAAATTTTGAAATATACTCTTCATTAAATAAAATAAAAAGATCTTTCGCATATGTAAAAAGATTTATACATAATGTAAAAAATCCTAATAACAAACGTTTCGGAAACTTAACTGTGGATGAGTTGGCTGAATCATTTAAAATACTTTGTATACAAGCTCAACGCCAATCATTTCCTAATGAGTATGATACATTATTTAAAAATAAAACATTAAGCCCTAAATGTAAAATATTAGCACTTGCACCGTTTATGTGCCAAGAGTTAATTCGCGTTGGTGGTAGAATCGATGCGTCTAGTTACAGTTATGAGAAAAAACATCCAATTCTCCTTCATGCATCGCACCCTCTAACTAAACTTATTTTTTTACACGAACATCTAAAAAATATGCACGCACCCCCTCAGTTATTGCTGGCCACGATTAAAGAAACTGTTTGGCCCGTCAATGGAAGGCGGTTAGCTCGGCGCACGGTAAATAATTGTGTGCGCTGCAGACGTGTGTGTGCCAAGACTCTGTGTCCAAAAATGGGTAATCTCCCAGCACAGAGAATAAATCCGGACTTTCCTTTTATTTCTGTGGGTCTAGATTTCGCTGGTCCTTTTTATATTCTCAACCGTAAGGGGCGTGGTAGCCGACTAATTAAATGCTACTTATGCTTGTTCGTTTGTTTACGGTATAAATGTTTACACCTAGAAGCAGTTAGTGATCTAACCAAAAATACTTTCATTATGACACTTCGAAGGTTCGTTTCGCGAAGAGGCAAGCCAGTGGAAATATTTTGCGACAACGGTCGTAATTTTGTCGCCGCTGCCAAAGAATTAGGGCAGTTTTTGAAAGCCAACCAGGAAGCTTTATCTGATTTTGCAAATCAAGAAGGTGTCAAATTTATTTTTACGCCCACTTACGCTCCTCACTTCGGCGGGATCTGGGAAGCCGGCGTAAAATCGGCTAAATACCATTTAAAACGCGTTATAGGTAACAGCCACGTAACTTTTGAGGAAATTTTGACGTTATTTGCGCAAGTGGAGGCGATACTTAACAGTCGCCCCCTATGTCCTCTGTCATCATCCCCCAACGATTTTCTTTCCTTAACTCCCGGGCACTTTTTAATCGGAAGACCGTTGACGGCACTGCCAGCGCCCCCGCTGGAAAACCACAAGGAAAATTCCCTACAACGCTACGCCCGCATTGAAAAGATTCGCCAACACTTCTGGAACAGATGGCAGAAGGAGTATATATCTGAATTGCAACACAGAACAAAATGGAGAACCAATACTGCAAGCTTGAACATCGGTGATTTGGTTCTGATACACGAAGAGCACGTTCCCCCATTGTGCTGGCGTCTTGGACGAGTCACGCGGTTGTTCCCGGGATCTGACGGCATCGCGAGGGTGGCGGACATCACCACTACCAGAGGAATCGTACGACGGCCCCTCGTTCGTCTGTGCCCCTTGCCAGTTGGTGACGACTTCAAGGGTTGAAATGTTGCACCTTTCAACGAGGCGGGAAGATGTTACGGCGCTCGCCTACTTTGAGATTGGCAGAATCTAGTGAACTGATGTGACATTGCTGCTACGCTCAATCCAGGCACTTTATCTGTTTTTTTGACGGTTTCGGCCTACCGGCCTCACACTTTTACCACACGTTACGAGACATTAAGTCGCATCATCTTGTACCTCTCATTTATTTAATTAAAGTATTTAATTTCAATCTGGGTTTTAATCAAGGCTCCGTTGTGTATCAAATACATAATTTGTGGCGCCAGCGTAGTCCAGACAAGGTTTACTTCTATTTGTTTTCTTCCAGGGATCCAATCTTCGTGCCTTTACTGCATACGCGCCTTATATTGCATCAAAAGTCGAGTTTCGTTTTCGTTGCTTCTTCTTTTATTTTATTTTTATAATTTTACTTTGTTTATCCCCTCATGGGCCACCAAATTATGTATTTGATACACAACGGCATCTGCGGCTGTGGCTGTGTGTTAATTGGTATTTAGCCGATTTTACGCCGGCTTCCCAGATCCCGCCGAAGTGAGGAGCGTAAGTGGGCGTAAAAATAAATTTGACACCTTCTTGATTTGCAAAAAACAGATAAAGTGCCTGGATTGAGCGTAGCAGCAATGTCACATCAGTTCACTAGATTCTGCCAATCTCAAAGTAGGCGAGCGCCGTAACATCTTCCCGCCTCGTTGAAAGGTGCAACATTTCAACCCTTGAAGTCGTCACCAACTGGCAAGGGGCACAGACGAACGAGGGGCCGTCGTACGATTCCTCTGGTAGTGGTGATGTCCGCCACCCTCGCGATGCCGTCAGATCCCGGGAACAACCGCGTGACTCGTCCAAGACGCCAGCACAATGGGGGAACGTGCTCTTCGTGTATCAGAACCAAATCACCGATGTTCAAGCTTGCAGTATTGGTTCTCCATTTTGTTCTGTGTTGCAATTCAGATATATACTCCTTCTGCCATCTGTTCCAGAAGTGTTGGCGAATCTTTTCAATGCGGGCGTAGCGTTGTAGGGAATTTTCCTTGTGGTTTTCCAGCGGGGGCGCTGGCAGTGCCGTCAACGGTCTTCCGATTAAAAAGTGCCCGGGAGTTAAGGAAAGAAAATCGTTGGGGGATGATGACAGAGGACATAGGGGGCGACTGTTAAGTATCGCCTCCACTTGCGCAAATAACGTCAAAATTTCCTCAAAAGTTACGTGGCTGTTACCTATAACGCGTTTTAAATGGTATTTAGCCGATTTTACGCCGGCTTCCCAGATCCCGCCGAAGTGAGGAGCGTAAGTGGGCGTAAAAATAAATTTGACACCTTCTTGATTTGCAAAATCAGATAAAGCTTCCTGGTTGGCTTTCAAAAACTGCCCTAATTCTTTGGCAGCGGCGACAAAATTACGACCGTTGTCGCAAAATATTTCCACTGGCTTGCCTCTTCGCGAAACGAACCTTCGAAGTGTCATAATGAAAGTATTTTTGGTTAGATCACTAACTGCTTCTAGGTGTAAACATTTATACCGTAAACAAACGAACAAGCATAAGTAGCATTTAATTAGTCGGCTACCACGCCCCTTACGGTTGAGAATATAAAAAGGACCAGCGAAATCTAGACCCACAGAAATAAAAGGAAAGTCCGGATTTATTCTCTGTGCTGGGAGATTACCCATTTTTGGACACAGAGTCTTGGCACACACACGTCTGCAGCGCACACAATTATTTACCGTGCGCCGAGCTAACCGCCTTCCATTGACGGGCCAAACAGTTTCTTTAATCGTGGCCAGCAATAACTGAGGGGGTGCGTGCATATTTTTTAGATGTTCGTGTAAAAAAATAAGTTTAGTTAGAGGGTGCGATGCATGAAGGAGAATTGGATGTTTTTTCTCATAACTGTAACTAGACGCATCGATTCTACCACCAACGCGAATTAACTCTTGGCACATAAACGGTGCAAGTGCTAATATTTTACATTTAGGGCTTAATGTTTTATTTTTAAATAATGTATCATACTCATTAGGAAATGATTGGCGTTGAGCTTGTATACAAAGTATTTTAAATGATTCAGCCAACTCATCCACAGTTAAGTTTCCGAAACGTTTGTTATTAGGATTTTTTACATTATGTATAAATCTTTTTACATATGCGAAAGATCTTTTTATTTTATTTAATGAAGAGTATATTTCAAAATTTATGAATGACTCGACTACTGTTACTGCGTTTGATCTTATTTCAGGTAATTCAACAGATATTTGAGTTAAAGTAGGCCAGTCACTTTCTTGTTTAGATAAAAAGCTAGGGCCCGACCACCACAGCTCCATTGACTGCAGATGAACGGCATCCACGCCTCGGGACACTAGGTCAGCTGGGTTAGCTGCAGTGGGTACATATCGCCATAATGATGTTTTGGTGATTTCTAATATTTCACTTACTCGATTTGCTACAAAAGCCTTTAGCTGAGTAATATTATTATTTAACCAGCCCAGTACTATGCTCGAGTCGCACCAATAAATTACGCGATTCGGTTTATACCGCAACGAATCAATGACAGCCTTACTGAGCCTCGCAGCCAAAAGAGCAGCGCACAGCTCCAGTCGCGGTATGGTTGTGGGCTTGAGGGGCGACACCTTAGACTTGGCACACAACAATCTGACGGTGGTTTCATTATTTTTAGTAACCGACTTTATGTAAATACATGCCCCCAGTGCCACCTGAGATGCGTCACTGAATACGTGCATTTCAATTAATGTAGGCGAATCACATAGCACTGACCTGTTTATGTTTATATTTTTAATAATAAAAAATTGTTTAGCAATTTTTTCCCATTCAACCCTTATGTCTTCTGGAACGGGTTGATCCCATTCAACTTTTAGCTGCCACAATTTTTGTAAAAGAATTTTTGGTTGTATTATGTATGGGCTCAACAAACCCAATGGATCAAAAATTTTAAAAGAGTTTGACATAATATATCTTTTTGTTATAATGTCACTTTTAGGAAGGTTTGAAATTGGAAAATGTAAAGTGTCGTCGACTGGACTCCACCCCAGTCCGAGAGTGTTCGAGGACTCACTTATAGTTAAATTTTCGCGCGTATTTAAGTTAGGATCTTCAAACAGTGATTGTAGATTACTTTTATATTTTCGTAAATTAAAACATCCAGCCTTTAAAGCTTCTGACACCGATTTTTGAATATAACGCAATTCACTTTCATCGTTTGACCCCGTGATCAGATCATCCACATAAAAATCTTGTTGAATGATAGTTTTGATAAGATGATCATGCTGCTCCTCTCCAATCTGTAGCAAACACCGTGTGCTCAAATAGCTCGCACTTGCGGTGCCGTAAGTGAGAGTATTTAATCGCAATGTTCTGAGGGGCTCGGACTCATCTTCTCTCCAGATTATGAGCTGTAAATTGCGATCATCGTTAAATACCTGAACCTGGCGATACATCTTTTCGATGTCGCCACATAAAATAAATTTGTATTGCCTTGCTCTTATTAAAATGGAGAAAAGAGAGTCCTGGACATTTGGACCCACCATTAAGATGCTGTTAAGTGATGCTCCAGAAGAGGCAGCAGCTGAGCCATCGAACACTACTCGGAGTGAAGTGGATTCGCTATTTTTGAACACTGCATGATGGCATAAAAAATAATGAGGAAATGGCTTTTTTATTGCAGATTCGGACAGGTGCCCTAATTCGGCATATTCTTTAATAAATTTGGAATACTCTAATTTCAAGCTAGGATGTCGCTTGAATTTTCGTTCCAAGTTAAGAAAGCGTTTTCTAGCTTGATTATAGGAATCCCCGAGACAATCAGGTGATTCGGTAAAAGGTAACTTAACCTCAAAACGGCCTGTATCTAGGCGTACAGTGTGAGTCAAAAAGTGTTTTTCGCATTCTTGTTCCCTTTGACTCCAAACAGGTTTATTGGGGACTTCTTCGATTTCCCAGAATTTTGTTAGTAAATTTTCTATGCTTTGTTCTTGCGATTTGCATATTATAGCTTGATTACAATGAATTTTATTTTTATTATGTTGTTTTTTATTTTGTTGATTTAATGAATTTATAGGACCGGATATCACCCAGCCAAGTTTAGTATTACGCAGTTTAGGATTACTGGGACCTAAGGAGTACTGTTCACTACCTAAGATGTCCCAGAATATGTCAGCTCCAATTAAAACCTCAATCGAAGCCGGTTGGTTGAATTTAGGATCAGCTAATTGCAGATGTTTAGGTATCTTTAGACTTTGGACATCTATTGGATACTTCGGTATGTTACTTGTCAATTCGTTTAGAACAAAACATGACAAAGTAACTTGAAATGATTTGTTAATTGATTTTATTTGAGCGTTACAACATTCTATAATATTATTAGTACAGTTATTGCCAATACCTATGACCTTTAGGCAGTCTATAGGATTAGATTTCAATGACAACCTTTCCTTTAAAGATTTTGTGATAAAGGAGGACTCGCTACCGCAATCGAGCAGCGCGCGGACCTGTTCCTTTTGATTTGTTTTAGGATTTAATACTTCAATCAACGCCGTAGATAAAAGCACTTGATTATAGTTGAGTTTAGAAAAATTAACAAAAGATGAAGTTTGGCTTGTAGATGCAGAATTATTAATAACGGACGGATTTGAAAATGAGTCACGATGCAATAGGCTGTTATGCCTTTGTTTACATTCTCGACAAGGACCTCCGCGACATTCCTTGACGGGATGTCCCTGTCTAAGACAATTTTCACATAACTTATAAGTTGCAACGGCCGTCAACCTCTCTTGAACAGTTTTACCGATAAAAATAGGGCATTCAAATACCTTGTGATTATTACCACATATAATGCAAACGGAAGTTACTGGTTTGCTTTGATTATCGTAGGTAAATTTTTTAGATTTTTGATTAATGCTAGAAAATGATTTTGTATAATTGACACGTTCGCTTTTGTTGTTGTTATTATTGTTGTAAGATGTCGTGGGAGCAGCTGAGCGCGACGGCGTAGGTGTGAATTTTTGACTATTGGTACTATTGTTATCGAATTTATTACGATTAAGTGATTCCAAAACATCAGCACGATCGGTTAAAAACTTGTGAAATTGATCTAAAGTAGGTACATCATCGAGTGTATTACGGTACTCTTCCCACTTTAAAAGAGTGCGGCTATCTAATTTGGAGGACAACATAAATATTATCAACATATCCCACTTATCCGTAGGCTGACCTAGACTAGCCAACGCTCGCAAATTTTTTGTCACGTGATCAACCAAAAACCGCAAAGCCCTTTCAGATTCTCGAGTGTGCGCTTGAATATTAAACAATGAACTTAAATGATGGTTAATTAACAACCGCTTGTTATCATAACGCTCACTGAGTAACTGCCAGGCCTTTGCATAGTTAGCCGAGGACACTTCGAGGTTTGAAATAATCCTTGCCGCGTCCCCCTCCAAATAGGAGATAAGGTAATGAAACTTATGTATAGGTTTTATACGTTCATTGTTATGAATTAAGTTTTCGAACGTGTCGCGAAACTCAAGCCAGCGGAAATATGCACCATCAAACTTGGAAATTTGTATTTGTGGCAATTTAAACCCTAACTCTTGATGATCGTGACATTGAGCTTGAGCCCCGATAACAGCAGAATTACGTCGCTCCATTTCAATAATGCTGTGTCTATCAAGTATGGTTTTAGCCGTAGCAATGTTCACAATAATGTTGTGCTCAATTGCATCGCGCTCGTTAATCTCCGTAGATAAATTATCGGAGTCTAGAAGCTCGATCTCATTTTGCAAAGTATCAAATTTTAATGATAAACCTTCAAATTTGCTAAGCTTAAGACTTAACTCGGCATGTTCGACACTCTCCATTCGTGTTAATTCATTCATTGCACTTAAATAATTCTTAAATTTGGTAATTTGCCCTTTAATTGAGCTTCTCGTTACATGTAAATCCTTTAATCGCTCCAATGAAGTTTTATCAGTCGGTGTCATTGTAATTAAAGTTTAAACTAGTAAATAAAAACAATGTTAATACCGTGATCGAAAATGTAAACAATTAAAGTGAATAATAAACTTGTTATGCTCACGTTCCTCACTAGGCAGCTCGTAAAAAACCGGTCGCGCACAGCTGATCGGCGCAGGCTTAGGTATTGAACAACTAATTACTTAGTTGCTGTGCCGCCCGCAGATGCCCTGGAATAGTCGGCAAAATACTTTAAAACACCACAATTAATAATAATTGTTTTATTGAAGTTAAAAGGATTTAAATACAATCAATTAATGAAATTACGCGTTGATTTAATTACGTGTGTAGGTAGATTTAATTGCCACCCAGGTACTTTTGGTTAGGCTAAAATTAACTACTAATTTAACAAGTGAGATCTTATTTAACTTCGTAATAGATATTTGTAGATATTAAGATTTATGTTTTGATTATGGGCCACCAATTATCTTATAAATTTAAATACACAATGACAAATACAGATAGGCAGGTACTTGTTGGTTATTGCACCTTTATGAAGTTAGGATCTTAATTAAATGTTAACTTTATTCGGAAGATTTAAATTGACGCTATTGCGCAAATGAAAGTATACTTAACTTAGTTATAGAAAATTGTTTTCAATTTTGACTACACTAAGGTAATAAGGGAAGGATAAAAGGAAGCACTTATCTTTGGCAACTGCGCTGCGCGAGCTGATTCCTTTTGCGTGTACCACGGCCTGCGCCAGCGTAGTCCAGACAAGGTTTACTTCTATTTGTTTTCTTCCAGGGATCCAATCTTCGTGCCTTTACTGCATACGCGCCTTATATTGCATCAAAAGTCGAGTTTCGTTTTCGTTGCTTCTTCTTTTATTTTATTTTTATAATTTTACTTTGTTTATCCCCTCATGGGCCACCAAATTATGTATTTGATACACAACGGAGCCTTGATTAAAACCCAGATTGAAATTAAATACTTTAATTAAATAAATGAGAGGTACAAGATGATGCGACTTAATGTCTCGTAACGTGTGGTAAAAGTGTGAGGCCGGTAGGCCGAAACCGTCAAAAAACAGATAAAGTGCCTGGATTTAGCGTAGCAGCAATGTCACATCAGTTCACTAGATTCTGCCAATCTCAAAGTAGGCGAGCGCCGTAACACAAGTATTTATGTACACCATCTATTAAATTACAGAAAAAACATGTTTAAAAACTACAATTGTTTGAAAAAATTCGCGGACAGATTAGTGTCGGTAAAAAAGTTGATTGGCCCATTTATGCACGCTTTATTGTGTCATTTATTGGTGCTAGTGACTGTACCTACTTGACAAATCCTATACTATCTCATCTCATCGATGTTGCTTGACACAAGCTCAATAGTTCTGTTCCGTGGTTCTGTTCTACTAAGAATCGAACAAAATAAAACAAATCGGACTGGCAAAATGCGATAGAAATTTTTCAATACAAGTTTTATTCTAATGTTCTGAATTGTGACGAAATTCATTGTGACGTTGCTTACTATGAGAACGAGTAAAAGAAAAAAAATATTCCATAAATTGTTCTATAATACGTGGTTAAATAAAATACAGCAACCTTAGGATTTTTTACTGGAAGGATATACCTAAACTGGGATATTTTGAAATAATTAAAACGCCCTCGAGTACTTGTATATTTAATTTATTGAATACGGTAGAAATGCTTCGTAGTAATTAATGGAAAACAAATAACGAACAGACGGATCTAGGAACATATACCTACCGCGAAACACCGAGTAGCACTTTTAATATTTAAAAAAGGAACTTTTATAAAATTTAATTAAAATGCCAGTGGGCCACAGCCCCAATATAAACGCCTGGCTGTTAAAAAAAAAACAAAACGTCAAATGTCCCGCCAAAACAATCTTGCCATCGACTAATTTTATCGGCAAGAATGTTTTTCAAACGTTTATGTATTATTCTCTTTATTTTCGTCGTATTACTAATTAAGTGCTACTCGTTGTCCACGGCAAAAGATTTGGCTTTCTCCTAAAGCCAGAATATAATTCTCTTTTATACTTAAAATAGACGTAATTTGACCAATGCGAATGAGACGTCATTTATTTATTTTTTAAGAGAATAAATAAGTGTTTTTGGCTGCCAGTATTCTTTTGGTTTTCTAACGTGGTATCTATGTAATGGAACAGGTAACAAATTCTTATGTATTGTAGCCTACTAACATATAAATTAACTTAAATCTAGTTTTAAATAATTATTAATTGTGTGATTTCTGAGGTAGCTTTGGTTTTTCGGTCGTCGTCTCCACATTGGTTAAATACGTGAAATAATTTGACTAGAAATAACTTCATAACTTGAAAAATCATGACCAGCATTTTTGGTACAGTCGCACTTAATTTAAAAATAAGGAACTTTTTGTACAAGTATAAATGCAAATGACTAGAAATCAATTTAATTCTAATATTTGGAATGTAAAAGCTTGGAATGTTTGACAAGACTAAAAAGGAACTATGATTTTCATATATCTTAGTACTACTTAGTAGACATCAGTACTACTTTAGAAAAAAAAGAGATCTGTAATATAAATATAAAAATGTTTATCCATAGTGGAATATCTCAATATTATATTCGGACCAATACAGAACAAATTAAAAATACAAAATAAATAATACTGAATACGAGATAGTCTTCTATACAAAAAATAAACGTAGAGTAAGTACCTCCATTTTATCAAAACTCGTCGTTTTAGATTCAAATGAGCAACGAAACAAAACGCCAAGTATCTCTGCCCTTCTCACACCTATAGAAAAAGACAGAGAGAGTATAATTCGTGCTTCCAATTCTTTGCTCAATTTGAAATAATATAAGCTTCAGAATAAAAATCAATTCCATGTGTTTTTCTAAAACATAGTTAATATAAGTACTTGTTTATCTTTTGATTTATTAATCTCATACTCACCATACCTGTGCATAACACTATTATTGACTGCCAAACCCACAGATCCATAATATTAGATATATTACAGCAAGTCTAATCTGGTAAACACATGTATGGCTCCAGTAATTATAAAATCAAAGTAGAGATGGCAGCACTTTGACATAAAGACTCGTAAACGTCATTCCTAATGTCAAAAGATTCGCCATTTTGGGTTTTCCACGCTCTGATCAGGTTGCGTTAATTTTGTCACGGATTTTAGTAAAATAAAAATATTTTTAAAAAGTTACACGGTATAACAGAGGTCAATTTCATGAAGTAATACAATAGTTCTGCTCTTAAAAACGTTAATAAGCTTTTCAAACACTCTATTATTAGAAGTGTGGTCTGAATAAACTTCGCCAATACAATGATTTTGATTAAATTCCTCTAAGTGTTGTTAATAATTTGATTACTGATTACCTTTCTTCATAAGTATATTGTAAGTTAATGTAGGTTAACCTAGTTCTCTAATTTTTGAAATATTTGTTTGAAGCAATGTTTTTAAAATAAATAATTAAAAAAAATAAACGATAACTAAAAGTTTCAGCAAATATTGTTCATAAAATAGTTCACTCTATGTAAAACTTCATGAAATGGGCCCCTGTATTCGAAATAACTCAAAAAACAATGGAAGTATCGCACAAAAGAATACGACATATCACAACAACTCGTGCGACTGTACACACCAGTTTACAAGCATTGCACCTGAGTGTACTTCCTATTTCCTATCGTGTAAACCCCACCTATACTTATCATAGTTATCATTAATTTGTACTGATTTCTTTTAAACACCGATATTTTACGTTTATTTTTGTACTATTGATTTTGACTTGGTCTGTTTCCACTAGGTACAACGCAGCAGGGAAATCATTCTGAACACAATTTTCTTTTATACATCATTTTTACTACATCCAATGACGGCGACATGGAACGAACCCAAAATTCCAAGTAATAAAAACCACATTTGCAAAGTTATGCGTGCCGACGGACGAAATTGGAACTAATTTAAAGCAGGCAGTCAATTATGTAAGTAAAATTAGTTTTCATTCAAATAGAAAGTAGATTAACGCGTTTAAGTATAGTTATATTACTGTCGTCTGTATCATTTTACTTTATATTACGGTAATTTAACTTAAATACTAAACATGTTTTGAAATTTTAACTGTCGTTGATCTGAAGTGTTCATATGTCTCTTCACTTCAGTGTCTAATCCCTTGTTGTAATTCAAACACATAGTATTTGTATGCATAAAAATTGATAGTAAGCCACGAGGCGACAACCTTATAATTTTCTACTCTATATGAATGCTTTTTCTTGCCTTTGTGACTGTAGTTCATTATTATTCTCCGAAAAGTAACGCCTTTATTAAAAAAATACTTAGATAGTAGCACTGTCCTAGACAAATTACGGAAAATTTAATTAACTGCCTACTTTTTTAAAGCGTTTGTTTTTTTACTTGACACCTTAACATAGACGCTAGCGCCACTGTCGTCGGCAAACACAAGTTTGCATCGTTCAATAGGAACAGTGGGTACGTCCCGGGTCACCGTCATGCGTACATATTTTATTAATTTTGTTATTATTTAAAACTTTATTAATAATATAATTTGTTGTAACGCGCGGGGGTGTTTCGGCTCCGTGCGGGGGGTAATTTGGCTTTGGGAAGACTGTTAGGAAGTAAGACTATTAGGACTTTACCGACTACGATGAATATGTTCAAAATGGAAAGTGGTTTTCTGTGATAGACTAGTTGGCACTAGTATTGCGAGGTCCTTTTGACAACTTTTAATAACATCTATTTGAATACTGTATTCTTAGCAAATAAAATTCATTTCATTTCAACTGTGTGTCACTTTTGTAGTTGGTTGAACAACTAAATGTGCCACTTTTGTAAGTGAAAGACTGAAATTTGCAAAATGAATGTTGCAAATGAAAGTTGCAAAAGACTGAAACGTCAAACTGGCTTCTTGGTACTAACGTCATCACTAGATGTCACTTGACAAGAAACTCTTTGCCATTGAGCTGGAATATATGTCTATAGAATATATAAGAAACTCTTATTCATTTGTCTAAAACGTTTCAATTTTGGAACCCCAATGGATTGACCAATTGTTTTATTGGATCGTTCTACTGTATTGGAATAAGGTGAGTTTGTGGAAGTATGTGATTGCTTACAGTATTCAAAATACACAATCTGATGTTGAGGTGTAAATACTTTAAAAGGAATTTCATACTAACAACGCCAGTGGTTTGAAACATAGTTATTCACATACTGAAATCAATGTACTTAACTTTTTAAGATGACATAGTAGATCGTAGTCGGATTCGAGGGTAGAGTTGTGTTCCTTTAAAAAAACTTATTTTTTTTAAGTTTGTTTCAGTTTTTTTTTGTAAAAAGTATTGTGTCAAGCGTGACCCTGCCAACAAGTATATAATAGGGCTGCGCTTGCCCCGTCCGCAGCCGTCGCACCCGCGTCCTCTAGTTTTACTATAAATTAACTTACGTAGTTACATAGGAACTTTCTTTAGAAGCTGCATGGTTTGTACAAGCTAACCCCACACTGATCTACCGAATAAACGAATCTGTCACTTTTACCCATCAAATAAGTCTTGTTTATCTCAAGATCGTAACATTGATGACCGTCCTGCACACCCCTAGCGCGCTCGCGGTACAATTATTGTCACTTGCTTTTTTAATTTACCAACAAATCGTATGGGAAGCTGTTCAGGGTTGTCACATTTGGAAATTCGGGACTTTTTTCAGAATTCGCTAGGGATGTGCAGGATGCGAAACTGCAGTAACATATTATGTTATCGATTACAATACAAATAAGTGTAAATATAGGGCGGCCGACGCGAGCGGGGAGCTCCGCCCCCCGCGAAACAATGACCCGTAGTGCCGCGGCACGCAACGAACGTCGGCAACCCTCACCACGTATCTAATCAAATTTAATACTAAAATTACGTTTAATGTTGATCACTGCCCAATAGTACGTATCTTTGTGCTTTAAGTCACTCTTAGACAACAATAATAGTATCAAGCTAACAGCCGGCTCCGTCCGGGTAACGTAGTAACTACTTTGTACTTCGGTAACTCCAAAATATAATTTATACAACAACAGCTAATATAAAACCTAACGTGAGGTAGAGCGGTTATAGTCGTAGCACGCGGCGGGCGAGGCGCATCCCGCCCGGCGACCGGACCGCGCCGGAGCGCGCCGGCGCCGGCCGCCGGACCGCGCCCAGTGATCAACATCACACTCTGTACTACGACGCTATCGTGAGCACGTACTCACAGATAAATACATTTAAATAATAATTACGCCTAGGGTGTATTTCTTCTCCCGATCGAAATTAACGTTTCAAAAACTCGTCTCGGATCGACCCAAAGGAACATCGAGGAGATAATAATAAATAATTAAATATATAAGCGGCAACGTTTCATATATCACCCGTTCAATATAATTCTCAATATATGAAGTTAGACTCTGTCAAAACGAGCCGGCCGTCGCGGTGTGGCGCGCAGGCGCGGCCGGCAGCTTCTCCCAATTATAATTACGTCAATATTTTTCAGCAATCGCTTGAAGGCACACAGCGTTAAATGTAGTCAGTAGAGTTCAGCGATCGGTGCGCGACCGCGGCGGTGTAGTCTCGGCGCGGGCGGGGCGCGGCGCGGCGTTAGGCCGGCGTGAGCGTGAGCGTGACGGTGGCGCGGCGCGTGGCGCGCCGGCGCACCGGCAGGAACACCAGCGCCGGCACCAGGCTCAGCGCGCCGCCCGCCTCCTCCACCACGAAGGGCTGCATGGTGAGCGGCGCGCGCGGCGCCCGCGGCACGGCCAGCAGCGCGCCCGCGCCCGAGTGCGCCGCGCGCAGGTGCGCCTCCAGCGCCGCGAAGCCCTCCGCGCGAAACTCGCAGCGCGAGCACGAATACACCTCCTCGCCGCCGTCCGGCGGCTCCTCCTCGCCCGGCTCGCTGGGCGCGCGCGGCTCCTCCGCCTCGCCGCCGCCCGCCTCGCCCGCCGCCTGCGCCACGTGCGCGCGCTCGTGCGCGAACAGGAACGCGAGCACGTCCGTCGTGAACGGGCAGTACGAGCAGGCGTACGGCTTGTCGCGCGCCAGCAGGTCCAGCGGGCGCGGCGGCGGCGGCGGCGGGCGCGCGGGCGGCGCGTGCTCGGCCAGCAGGTGCGCGCGCAGGGCGCGCGGCCCGCGGAAGCGGCGCGCGCACAGCGGGCACGGCTCGGCGGGCGCGGCCTGCGCCGGCGCGGGCGGCGCGGGGATGCCGTGCGTGTTGTGCTTGTGCACGCGCAGGAAGTACTTGCTGCACAGCTCCTTGTGGCAGATGTCGCAGGTGACGCCGCCGAGCTGCGTGCCGCTCTCCAGCGAGATGCCGTGCATGCGCTGCATGTGCGTGCGCATGAAGTACTTGTTGCAGAGCTCCTTGTTGCAGATCTCGCAGAAGCTGGAGCCCGAGGAGGAGGCGCGGCGCTCGTCGGGCGCGGGCGGCGACGCAGACGGCGCGCGCGGCGCCGGCGAGCCCTCCCGCTCCAGCCGCTCGGCCGCCAGCTCGTTGAGCTGCGAGATCATGGTCTGCAGCTTGCGCAGCTCCTCGCTGGCGCTGGCCGGCGAGCCGCCGCGCTCCTCCACGATGAGGTTGAGCGGGCTGGTCTGTCCGTCGTGCAGCGCCTCCAGCTCGTCCTCGCACTCGCGCTTGACCTCCGCGAGCTCGTCGTCGAGCGGCGGCGGCAGCGAGAGCGCGCGCGGCGGCGTCTCGGGCGGCGGCGCGGGCGGCGCGGGCGGCGTGCTGAGCGGCGCGGCCAGCGGCGTGCCCGGCGCGCCCAGCGGCGTGCCCGGCGCGCCCAGGTGCAGCATGGGCGGCGTCAGCGACTGCGGCGAGCGCTCCGCGGGCGACCGGTGGACGGGCACCCCGTGCCGCCGCTCCCGGTGCGTCCGCAGAAAGTATTTGTTGCAGTACTCCTTGCAGCATATCTCGCAGAACGCCTCCGGGTTGACGACGCCGAGGCGGCGCAGCGCGTCGGGCTGGAAGCCGGCGTCGCGCGCGCGCCTCGCGGAGTCGGGCGACAGGCGGCGCGGGGTGCCGTTGGACTCCTCGTCGGAGGCGCGCCGCGGCGGCGACGGCTGGGGCAGCGGCTGCGGTTGGGGCTCGCCGCCGTCGTAGATCCCGTGTTTATTCGCGCGATGGGTCTTCAGGAAGTATTTGTTGCAGAACTCCTTGCAGCACAGGTCGCAGTAGGCCTCGGGGTTGAAGATGCGCGGGGGGTCGTGGCGAGGGAGGAGGCGGAAGGCGGCGAGGGGGTCGAATGCGGGGAGGGAGAGCTCCCCGAAGGCGAGCGCGCTCTTGTAGATGTCCTGCATCTTGGCGTGGAGGTCGAGCGGCGGGGGCAGCGGCTGCGGCGCGCGCGAGGGCGCGGCCTGCTTGCGCCGCTTGCGCCCGGGGCTGCCGCCGCCCTCGAGGTCCAGCTCGCGCTTGACCGCCGGCGCGACCGACATCGCGTCACCGCCGCATCTGGAAAATGCGGGAAGACAAGGTTAATAACAAGGTTAAGGTGTCGGTAGGCCTCCAACAAGATGGAGCGACGACCTGGCTAAGATCGCGGGATCGCGGTGGATGCGAAAAGCACAAGACCGGTCTGAGTGGAGAACCTTGGGGGAGGCCTATGTCCAGCAGTGGACGTCTTTCGGCTGATGATGATGAAGGTTAATAACGCACGCACGCTCTGATCTGATCAAATGGTGCTCCCAAAGGAAGATCAGCCCTTTTAGCATAACTGGCATGCAGTTTGCTTATACGTTTGGGACAATGTCGTATCGTGTTTTTTTACCCGACTGCGAAGAGGAAGGGGGTTATGTGTTTGGCTCGTATGTATGTATGTCTATTCCTATCCCACTCAACTCTCTCGTAACCACTCAACGGCTGAACAGATTTTGATAAATGATACGTCATTGGATTCGTCTTGACGACGCGAGTGACACTGGGTATATGAAATTCTTGAAAAATCAAAATGGCGGATTTTTGGCGCCAAATTGTAAGTTTTCAAAAAATGTTTTTTTTTATTTAGAATAGAATAGAATTGATTTATTTATTTACTGAATTTCTGCAGTCATGGCGCTGGTTGTCAGGGCAACCATTTAATTTTTTCATGTAATTTTTATGTTTCCCTAGTTTTATTATGTTTTTTATTGTGTATATACGTATATAGTTTTTATACGTATGTTATCTCTATATACCTGCGTTCTCCGTACTTCTTACTATGTGTCGGTGTTGGGTAAAAAGTTATTGTATTGTAATTTTGTGTAATGTTTATTTTTGTGGCAAATAAAAATTTATTGCAACTCCAAATTTGTTACTTTTACGGTCATCCCGTAAAACCATATGGAAATTACAGAAAAAAAGCAACCTGAGATAGGCGCATAGGAAAAATTTGTTTAGACTCCTGTCCAGCGGTGGTCTCTTTTTGTGGTTTTTCTGTACATTCATATCTCAGTTTGTTTTTCGAGATGAGAACCTAATCGAGTATTGTTATTTAAAGAAATAGGCAATACATAATATGTATCGATATTATCGATCTACATACTTTGTGTAAACACACTCTTATAATATTAAGACTTCAAAGAAATTGTTTACATAGTACCTATTAATATACGAAAGTATCTTACGGCTTATGTTATTCAATAACAATCTCTATTATTTTTCCAGATCACAGGAAGTAAGTATTTAAAAGAAGACGAACTGTGAAAGAAAAATAATATCGTCCCTATTTTGAAAATCCCGTTTCTGAAATACTTATACGTACGTACGTCAGTAAAATTGACCCTTGAAATCCATACTTCCATACTATACTAATATTTTAAATCCGAAAGTGTGTGTTGTATATCGACGTGATTTTTGGCATAGATATAGGTTATGGGCCTGAGGGAACAGCGCGCGCAATAACCGAACTCCACGCGGGCGAAGCCGCGGGCAAAAGCTAGTAATGTTCATAAGGTCCTTTAAAAAAATATGTATCTATCAATTTTGATATATGTATCATATTTCAAGCAGGCAGTTTGATGGCTACCTAACATTTAATGATGCGCAACAATCTATCAAAGTCCAGACTTTTTTTTATATATAATAGGGGGCAAACGAGCATGCGGCATGAGACATTATAGACCTAGTTGTAGAGCTATATATGGGAACTCCAAAATTTATCTGAAAACTTAATTTAATAAAGTTTTTTATTGACATTGCACATAAATAATGGTAGTCATCAAACTTCCCGTTTGATAACGGGGTTTAGACGACATAGAATCTACTATACTTTAGGTCTAGGTGAGTAATAGGTAAAAATGTACGAAATATCGATGGTTTAGAAGACAAATGGGTGAAGACCAAAAAGTTGCACACCGTTAAAGCTGCGTTAGCACGTAGTTTTAATTTCCATTAACTTATTCCATTGTGATACGAAAATTAGTCATACATTTGTATCGATAATTTTCGTGTCACAATGGATAACATAATGGAAATTATAACTACCTGCAAACGCAGGTTTAACGGTGTGCAACTTTTTTGTTTTCACCTAAATACATAGTATGCTAAGTTGCAAATATTTCTTTTTTATTATTTTGACAAGAGCAAACAGAAAAGCATGTTTACTTGGATATTTAGCATACAAATGTAAAAAAAATACACTTAGCACATTTGTCTTCTATACTATACTAACGATTTGTATAAGTAGATGCGACCCTACAATTTCTCCAACTAGACTCCAATAGGAAACTCACCTATCGTTCCTCAAATCAATATCTTCCTTCATCTGTCACCAAACTTCAAATTAGTTCTTAACATCATATCACATTCACAATTCCAAAGTACACAATTTAAAAAAAAACACTGTCAACCTACGCTACGCCATTAGCAAATAAAAAAACTAAAAGAACACATTCGAAAAACAAACGTTCATTCAAATTTAACGTCTTCGATTATCAATGGACAGTCGGAACGTATTCTAAATTCGAACAGCACGCGATGCGCGTGCGATCAAAACTGGTGTTTTAAGTAAAAACGCGTGCGGCGTATTATTTCTTTTTTTTTTTGTAGAAAATGGCAAAAATGTACCCCACCAGGGTGTGAACCCCTAGTTGTGTTTCTGAGGGGCTCGGCCGGTGCATTATGGTCGCGAGGGGCTTACATGGAGATGGTGATAAAGGAATATAGGGGTTTCTTGTGGATTTGTAATTAATTTTACGAATATTATTTATTAGTATAGAACTAGAGATTTCGATATAACTTTTCGTACTCCTATCTTATTTTGAATGGGTCTTTTATTTTTCGCCAATATTATTTTTCTCAAATAAAGACAAAGATAAAAATATTTTATTTGCTTAAACATGATTAATAGTTAAATACAGTTGGTACACATAAAAAAGATAAGAAGTCCTACATGTTTTACCTTGCGGCGTACAAATTGTTTATTGAATCTAAAAAAAATGACAAAAGTGATATTAATGTCCATTTCATAAAAATAATAAGAATTCCAAACGATTAATTTAAAACTGTTTCATTTGGATGAACGATGTTTTTTAAAGTAGGTACTTCATCTACTTCAAGATTGTTTTCTAGGTATTGTTATAGTTAGGTTTAAAGACTTTATTACAATGAGCTTAAAATTAGAAAAATAATATCTTTAGCAAGATTTTCCAGCTTACCTATACAAAAATTATATAGATAAATTATAATAACAGGTTGCATCACTGAACTTCTATAAAATTACATTGTATTAAGAATACAGGTGAATAATATCGTGTCATTATAATTATTGAATGGTAATTTTGGAATTTTACCTGCGGTCATCGTGATCCCGTAAGAATATCGGAGCAAATTTTAAGCTACGTTATGTAGTATTCACGAAAATCAACTATCCATCCAAAATCGTTCACCCCTTTGAGGCATTTAAACGGGAAAATGCATCTAACATACACCCATTAGGTTTGCAGCTATAAATGACAAGATTTCATTTTTTCAACACCTGTAAATTACTACAGGAATTGAAATTCCTTTGCCTTTTGCACCAGAAAAAGAGCTGTCATAATTTTGACAACTTCTACTTCAGATTTACGCATGATTTACGTGATCTTTTTTTTAATAGAGACTAGACAAAAGTAATGGATCTATTATATCGTAGTTTTGGAGTTAAGCCCTTTTCGAATAAGCACATCTTAAAAAAATTTTAATAAATTAATTAATAATCGTAGCGAAATTTTAAAAATATCAGCGTCTTTCTATTTCCAAGCAGAATACAGAGAAAGAATCATATTATAGTCTTAGAAATATGAAATGTTGTCAATTAGTAGGATAAAAGGATAATATTAGTCTCTGAAATTGTTGAACTAATGTAATCTATATCTGTGTGTGTTGCACCCATTAATAACTAGAAACGCAAATGGATGGACCTTTTTTAATGTGTCATATATTTTTAAATTGTGCTAAATCAAATAAAAAAAATGTTCTAAAACACTTCTTTAATCCAAAAATGCAATTGGAACCCAGCGCCATACAAACCACCCCTACATCAAACAAAGACCGTAGCTTTCCGAAATTTTGGAAACACTATCAGAAGGGCGGCACTGAGTACATACAGCCGTCCCCCTCACACCCGCACCCTCTCGCTCTCACCTTAATGATTATGATGAATCGCCGACCAATAAATTTCATGTAACATAACAGTAACCGTACTTTTGTTATGTCATAAATTTCTTTTTTTTAAAAGATGCGAAGTTTGTTCCAAAGTATTATTGGGTATAAACAACGGGGATTTTATGATTCTGTGCAAAGTGAAAAGTTTTATATTAAAATGTTGGAGCGAGTATAATTAGATGGAGGAGAAATGTGGCGGGTTTTTTGTAGGTATTTGATTTTTTTCGGGAGTAAAGTTGATGCATGAAAGTTCATCGCGTTATTTTGTCTATCGTACTCAGATATACCATTTAATTATGTTCTGTACCCACGCTTTTTGCTTGTCTGTGTCTTTTTTCGACTGGATGGCAAACGAGCAAGTGGATCTCCTAATGCTTAGAATACCACCGCCCATAGACACCTGCAACATCAGGGGGATTGCAGATACGTTGCCAACCTAGAGGCCTAAGATGGAATACCTCAAGTGCCAGTAATTTCTCCACGCCGAAACACAACAGTGCAAGCAATGCTATTTCACGGCAGGAATAGCGAGTAAGATGGTGGTAGCAATCCGGGCGGACCTTGCACAAGGTCCTACCATCTGCAAAACCTTTATTTTTGACCCCCAGCCTCGACGCAAAAAGAGGGGTGTTATAAGTTTGACCGCTATGTGTGTCTGTCTGTGGCACCGTAGCTCTAAAACGGGTAGACCGATTTAAATGCGGTTTTTTATTTGAAAGCAGGTTTTCTAGCGATAGTTCTTAGATATGTTTAATTAGAATCGATTCAGCCGTTTTTCAGATACCTATTAAACTTTGAAGTGACAAAGTCGGGGGTTTTTATCGCTTATGTATATTCACATTACCACAAATCATTACTGAAATGACTTGAAAAACTGTATAATTAATTAAACTATTTAATGTATACTTGATATAAATAATTTTTGGGAGCCGTCTTGAAACATCTTGAACTTGAAACATATTTTTAATAACTTTTATGACTTCCGCACTGGGCCCGCGTGGGAATATGGCCCAAGCCCTCTTGTTCTGAGAGGAGGCCTGTGCCCAGCAGTGGGACGTAATATAGGACGCGTGAATGACAGCAATAGGGCCCCGTTTGAACCCTTGAGGAACGGAACCTTAAAAATGATAACCCTGTTTTTCTTTACTTTTATTTTCTTAATAGCTACTGTAATGAAGTTCATTATTTCTTGAAATTATAAAGTGCAATTCTTAAAGATTTATTTTACTAAGTAAAGTACCTAACTTCACAAACAATGAAATAAGAATAAATGAGGAAAAATAGTGATTTACGTAAACAACTTGTATTCTAAGAAAGGATTTCAGTATTACTTTATTTTCATTAATAATAAGTCTGTTGTCATATTACGAATTTATGAATCGTTGAACCGTTTAGATTCTTCTGTGTCGTTTTTGTATGATTTTTTCTTTTTATTTCATTATCCTACAGATAATTTACTCTAGGTATAACTCCAAAAAAAACCGGCCAAGAGCGTGTCGGACACGCCCAAAATAGGATTCCGTAGCCATTACGAAAAAATTAAGTAATATTTTTCTAATTTTAGGTATATTTTATACCTTAGGCTGCTATTAACTCTTAAA
Organism: Choristoneura rosaceana; assembly: GCA_037349165.1. Lineage (NCBI taxonomy): Eukaryota > Metazoa > Arthropoda > Insecta > Lepidoptera > Tortricidae > Choristoneura > Choristoneura rosaceana. Next base: position 9,784,762 of record JAZBNJ010000013.1, read on the forward strand.
CTACTAAAATTTCGCAAACAAATCATTAAATCGAAAAATCGGTTAAGCGACTCCGTGATAGTTTTAAAAGACCTATCCAACGATACTCTACACTACAAGATTGGATGAGAAAAAAAAATCGCCCCCACTTTACGTATATGAGAGGTAGGTACCTACTTACTTACTACAAAAAAAAATTGTTTTGAACTTTTATTGTAACATTTTGTCGGGAAAGTTTACAGATACATAAGTGCAAAATTACAGCTTTCTAGCATTGATAGTCCCTGAGCAAAGCCGCGGACGGACAGACAGACAGACATACAGACATGACGAAACTATAAGGGTTCCGTATTTTGCCATTTTGGCTTCGGAACCCTAAAAAGGAAGTCCTATTTTATATGATTTTCTATTTAAAAAGCCAGAAAAAATTTGTAGGTACTTCATAAAAAATTTTCGATACATAAAATCTGCACGAAAATCCGATTAAGAGCAATGATGCCTGAGACAGACACGCACAGACGGACACAAAGACAAGTATAACTTATACCACCCTTCTTTTTTGCATCGGGGGTTAAAAACACATTTATTTACATACTAGCTTATGCCCGCGAATTCGCCTGCGCGGATCTAGGTTATCGCGCGGTGACTCGATCAAACTACCTATATATAGCAAATTTCATCAAAATCGGTTCAGTGGTTTCGACGTGAAAGTGTAAGAGACAGACAGACAGACAAAGCTACTTTCGCATTTATAATATTAAATAGGGATAAGCTTTACAGTATATAGGTACTGAGTACCCTGAGTAAGTAACAAAACTTAAATTGATCTTGTATTTAAAAATGTATAATTCCTTTTACGAATTCTTTAATAAACTGTTTGCCCTATCCTCTTTATTTCAGGGTCATCACAAAGGTCCTCGGCCGACCTTTTCGCGGTTGGTTGGAGCGCTGAAAAATACAACCGGGTCACTAGAAATAACGCGCCGGGGGCAGCCCTAGCCTCAGTATAAGCCACTAGTGACCCGCCCCGGTTTCGCACGGATGCAACGAGTTCTAGACTACTGACTTATTTTAAGGCATTCCGGATTTTTGATTTTACTTTTTTCCTCTGATTTTTTTGATATTCCTGTAAAAATGGTTGCTTAGAAGTGTTACAACATACGTATATTTGGAATGAGCTAATTATTTATTCATTAACTCAGACACACACAAAAATCACGCCTGTATTCCCAAATGGGGTTGGCAGAGGCTAAGGTTACACTAGAAACGTATACACAGTCGTGCATATATTTTTTATTTTTTTCCTCAAGAACTTCCTGTACAAATTATTAAAAAAGTTGAAAAAAAAGATGTATAAAATGTGTCGTACTCAAGTAAAGGCGTGACCAAAGGAAATAGGGATCCATTTTTAAACATAAAGATAAATATGTAAATAAAGAAGAACCAGCCGAAGCTAATAAGCGGGATTTTCACGTTATAAATAAAATTATTAATACGTTGTCCCTTTCAACAAACTAAATATTTTAAATGCGAAAGTAACTTCCCGAGTCTCAGACTATCTCCAGACCAGTCCAATTTTTGTCCCGTAAAATTGCCAAGTTCTTGGGGGTAGCGAATGAATTCTACGTAGATGACATGGGCAACAACTATTCGTATAGTTACTTACATAGGTTTCCGGGTCGTCCAAAATCAAAATTAAAACGTTCATTGTATGAGTAGGCCGCAAAGGACTCTTTTAAATGACACTTTTTTACTAAGCTCGGCGAAATCACCTTACCAACTTAGAATAATTTAAAACCTCCGATGTCTTATTTAATTTTAAAGTTAATATCTTCAATACCTGAACCGATTTTTGTCAAACATAGCTAAGAACCAACGCAAGAAAAATAACTTTTACGAAAAAACCCGCATAGTACATGGAATTGGTACTTTTTACCTTGCATCAAATGAGGTAGTTCTAATTTTTATATGAGTTGGTAGTGGTGAAATTGGTTATGTCAAATCCAAGTTTTCCACCTCGAAAGCCTTCCGGATCATTGTCAAATACTTGAAAATTCATTAAAATTTAGTAGTTTTTTCCGTTTTTGACAATTTTTACCACCAAAGGCTTACGTTACGGCCAAAGTCACTAAGGACAATATTAAGTAGACTAAGTTTTCAATCAAATGAGACTAATTTGGTTTTGGTAGGTCAAATAGTTTCTATGATACGGCTATTGAAAAGTTTGCGCAATTTCCAAAAAAAGGAAATATTACAGTTTTTTTTAGTTTTCGACCATTTTTACCCCTAAAGAGTGGGCTCATGCGAAAAGTTACTTTGTAGTTATTAAAGTCCACTAAATTATTAACAAAATGAGACCAATTTTGTCAACTTAGACCTGAGAGTTCCTGAGACACAGCTGTTCAAAGTGGTTGAGGTAAGCAAGCAATTATGTACTATACTCCATTTATTTTAACATTTGAAACTGAACGGTGAAATTTGCACACGTTTTTAAATAAAACAATGAAACTACATAAAATTGTGTTAACTTCTATACTTAACATATAATAAATACCGCTTTGATACGGCCATTGAACAGTTGGCGCAATTTCCAAATAAAGGAAATATTACAGTTTTTTCAGTTTTTAACAATTTTTACCCATAAAGAGTGAGCTGATGCGAAAAGTTACTTTGTAGTTATTAAAGTCCACTAAATTATTAACAAAATGAGACCAATTTTGTCAACTTACACCTGAGAGTTCCTGAGACACAGCTGTTCAAAGTGGTTGAGGTAAGCAAGCAATTATGTACTATATTCCATTTATTTTAACATTTGAAACTGAACGGTGATATTTACTCACGTTTTTAAATGAAACAATGAAACTACATAAAATTGTGTTAACTTCTATACTAAACATATAATAAATACCGCTATGATACGGCCATTGAACAGTTTGCGCAATTTCCAAATAAAGGAAATATTACAGCTTTTTTCAGTTTTTAACAATTTTTACCCCTAAAGAGTGAGCTGATGCGAAAAGTTACTTTGTAGTTATTAAAGTCCACTAAATTATTAACAAAATGAGACCAATTTTGTCAACTTAAACCTGAGAGTTCCTGAGACACAGCTGTTCAAAGTGGTTGAGGTAAGTAAACAAGTATTTACTATACTCCGTTTATTTTAAGATTTGAAACTTAACGGTGAAATTTGCACACGTTTTTAAATGAAACAATGAAAGTATTTAAAATTGTGTTAACTTCTATAGTAAAAATATAATAAATACCGCTAATAAATGTACATGTAGGTGTTTTTAGTCAATTTGTGTTCGAAATACCGAGAAACGCGTGTTACACTTTGACCGTTAATTCAAATCTTAAATTAAATGGAGTATAGAAGGGTTTGCAAAATGAAGTACACTCTGTTAGTGAAATAAGCAATATAAGTAATTATAATTATTTCACTAACAGGACGTACTTGATTTTGTAAACCCTTATAGTACATAATTGTTTACTTATCTGAACTACTTTGAACAACTGTGTCTCAGGAACTGTCAGGTATAAGTTGACATAGTTGATCTTATTTTGTTAGGAATTTAATGGACTTTAATACCTGCACAGTAACTTTTCGCATAAGCCCACTCTTTAGGGGTAAAAATGGTCGAAAACTAAAAAAAACTGTAATATTAAATTTTTTGGAATTTTCGCAAACTTTTGAATAGCTTTATCATGGAAACTATTTAAACTACCGAAATAAAATTAGTTTCATTTGATTGGAAATTTAGTCTTCTTAAAATAGTTCTTAGCGACTTTTGCCGTAACGTAAGTCCTTGGTGGTAAAAATTGTCAAAAACGGAAAAAACTACTAAATTTTAATGAATTTTCAAGTATTTGACAATGATCCGGAAGGCTTTCGAGGTGGAAAACTTGGATTTGACATAACCAAATTCACCACTACCAACTCATATAAAAATTAGAACTACCTCATTTGATGCAAGGCAACACTTCTTTTTCGGTACGATTTCCATGTACTAGCAGCGAATTCGGTCGATCCGTTTGAGAGCTACACAGATATCGACGGCAAATCTAAAGTACAGCTGTTATTGCGTCAAAAAATTAGAAGACTATTTATTCTGTCAGAAAGCCGCAAAGGGCTCTTTTACATGTCACTGTTTCAAACAACCATCACTTTCGGAAAAACCATCATAGCCAAGAATGCGCCGCAAGAAACTCGCCCAATGCCCTACTTTAGGACGTAACAAAATCCGACAACCAATAATCCAAGTCCATTACAATTATCAAAATATTTGCCCAAACCTCAAAGTCGCACCCAGTTCGTTCAGTTTTGAAGAGGCTATGTTTTTATAGCACAGTCGTTAACTTTGAAATATCGGTCACCCACCCCTAGGAGGGGGTGGAGGGTGTTGGCAAATAAAATAAAAATAAAGGCCCGATTACGGTCGACATTTTATAATGGACGTCGAAATGACATGCGGGCGCCGTAGTGGCGCAGGGGAGGCGTGGAGTAGAAATGTCATGGTTGTTTTGGTTTTTTTGGCTGTTAGGCTAGTTCGATTCGTGTGTCGTTTTGTTTTCCTAATGTCTAGGTTGGTAAATTGAAATGACTTTGTGATAAAATCTTAAGGTAGATACTACGTACAACGAAAGGAAAATACGCGTTTAATTTTTATATTTTAGTTACATAATATGTGTAACTGTATTTGGTTGAGTAATTACCAGAATTTTTACTATAAATGTATACTTTTTGTCAATTTCTGTCAACGGAAAGTACCATAGTACCTATAGGTTTTGATTTCATGGTGTTTAGGGTGTCGTAGTCAAGAAACCCTTGTTTATAGTTTCACCATATGCGTCTGTCAGTCCGTCCGTAGTTTAGCTGAGAGACTGTTTGTGGTTGTAATGTGATTTTGCATTAGTATTAACTATTACAGATACGTAATGTGTTACTAGTATATCTGTTTCTTAAATGAATTTAATCACGCTTACATATGTATTTAAAAATATGCAAAACAATATAGCAACCTTATTAATACTTACCAAATTATTTCCTTAAATAAAAAAAACAAGGACCCGGCACAGATTCCAAAGAACCCAACGGTGGGTTGAGTGGGTGTAAGATCGAATGTTTTTTTAATTAGTGGAGTTAAATTATAATGAGAACAAGTTCCGTGAAAGTAATAAAATTAACGACTGAAAGCCAGATCTGGTTTAGTCGTGAGTTTATTTCACATAAGGTTTTACTAGTAGGTAGGAAAACTGTTAAATTTAATTGATTGCAGTTGATTTTTTTTTATTAAAATTGTGTTGTGCCTCACTGCTGGGCAAAAGCTTTTTTCCTCCAATTGTCTCTGCTTTTGGCCAACTATAATAATACTAAAACAAATTTAACAGAATAAATTACAATATTTCATATTATTATGAGCCTGTGCCCAGAAGTGGGACGTAAATAGGCTGGGATGATGATGATGATGATGATAATGATGATTTTCGTATTTCATTTACTTGTCTAACTAAACTTAACTGTAAACTTATCTAAATATCCTTGAGCTTTATTATGCTACTAAACAGCGAGACAAAGTTTTCAATACCTACCATAAAAATTCACGTCTTTACCTTGTGTTCTGATTTAATAATATTTCTATCTCAGTATTGTACCTAGAAGAACAATATAGAAAGTTTCAGGTAGTTTTTGTCGGCAACTTCATCTACGCAAAAAACTCAAGGTTGAAAAATAGTTGACTACCCACACTAAGAAAACTCAATTACCTACTATATTTACCAACTTTCAATATTCAAACCTTTTCTTTCTTGTATGTTAACTGTATCTTCGTGTTTAATAATAGTCAAAGTCTAAACATCTTTATTCAATTTAGCTACAACAAGCACTTAACAATGTAGATACCACAAATTCAGGAAAACCATTTTTTAGTAAAACGCGGCACGAAAGTCTCCAAAGAAAAGAGGTTTTTTTTTTCAAAACAGATCTAACCACAGTAGTATCGCTGTTTGAAATGAAGGATCGCCGATGCAGATTGAAATTATTTCCAAACATCCCTTTCTATGATATAATAGGGCATTATATGTTTATCGATTTGGCACAGGAACTTTTTCCGAGATAAAAGTATCCTGTAGCTTTTTTTATGCATAGCAAACGAGCAAGTGGGTCTCCTGATGGTAAGAGATCACCACCGCCCATAAATATCTGCAACTCTAGGGGTATCGCAGATGCGTTGCCAACCTAGTCTAGTTGCGGCCTAGTGATACCTCAAGTGCCAGTAATTTCACCGGCTGTTTTACTATTCACGCCGAAACACAACAGAGCAAGCACTGGTGCTTCACGGCAGAATTAGCGAGCAGGTGGTATAGTATAAGATGGTGGTAGCAATCCGGGAGGACCTACGACCTGCTAGGCTAGACTAATTATCCACAAAATACTCGTAATTTTATCTCGGAAAAGTCTATCTTTCAGTAAAATTTAAATTAAAATAAACAGATACTCAGAAACTTTCGCATTTCATAAAATAAGTAAGGATTTGCCAAAATGCTTGCCCCACAATGCTATTTTATTTGCAGACGACACATCAATTATTATAGAATGCAAGGATTTATCAACGTATAATGATGATTTAAATAGGGCGCTAACTAGTACTGTTGAATGGTTAAGAATAAATAACTTGAAAGTAAATATAAGTAAAACTAATTACATCCAATTCTGTACAACCAGACGGAGAGCACAGGAATTAAATATCACCTTTGAAGATGTGTCTGTTGAGGAAGTGCAACATATAAGATTTTTAGGGATAATAATCGATAGTCATTGCGAATGGAAAAAGCACGTTGATAGTGTACGGTCCAAAGTAAATAGTTTTGTGTTTGCTCTCAGAAGAATAAGTCAAACAGTGTCTGTTCAAGCAGCTCTACTTGCTTATAATGGCTATGTAGATTCAGTCTTGCGATATGGACTGGTAATATGGGGAAACTGCAATGATAGAGATGCAGTATTCATCACACAAAAACGATGCATTAGAGCTATGTTTGCTATTAGCCAGAGAGTGTCCTGTCGAGCATATTTTATAAAACATAATATCCTTACTTTTCCTAGTTTGTATATTTATGAAGTCTGTGTTTTTGTCCACAAATATAAATACCTATTTGTAGAATATAACTCCATGAGTTCTCGTGAAACTAGAGTACAGTATAAATACACTTTATATAAACCCCCTGTCAAACTAGCACTTTCTTCTAAGAACTCGTACGTGATGTGTATTTTAATTTATAACAAGTTACCTGATATTTTTAAAGACATGAATTTAAATGTATTTAAATCGCAGATTCGTGGATGGATTGTAAAAAAATGTTTTTATAGTATTAATGAATTTTTGAATATGCAATGTGACTAATGGATAATATGCAATGTGACGAATGGATATTTATTATTTTTAATTTAAATTATTTTTTTATTATTGTTATTATAAGTTATGTGAATTTATTTGACATTTAATGGTATTATTATAATGTTTTGTTTGTACACCTGAAAAGGTAGAGAATTGGTGTATCTAATTTATAAAATTGTTATCTGTACCAACAATGTAACCCAATCCTCACAAACAATAAAAGAATTTGAATTTGAATTTGAATTTGAGGACACAAATTGTTTCATTTTAGTAAGAGATAGATTACTAAAGTTCTAGAATAGACTTTTATTTTGGACAACTTGGCTATAAACCCCAGGTTTAGATTATTAGTGGACATTAATAATGAACTAACGGCCTCCTGGCTCCGCCTTTAGCATGACTCATTCTGATTTGAATAGCCAAGCAAATTAAATATGAAATAAACTACCAGCCTAAGGAGAACTGGTTGGTTCAACGCTGCTTTCGACTGTGAGAGGCCAGATTAAAATGGTTTGCAATAATGACCATGTTAATTGAAACTGTTGTTGGAAGTCCCGTGGGTGGTAAGAAAGGTCTTGTTTATTTGGTTAACAATGTTTGGTGAATATAATTAGTAAAAGAATGCAAAATTAAGTATTTTTTGAAAAATTCTATGCTACTGCAAAAAACTCGTATTTAATCATATTCATCCAAAACTGGAGTGAGTGAGACAGAACACAAAGACATCTTAAACTTTGTTGGATTTTCAAAATTTTTTTTATTCGACTGGACGGCAAACGAGCAAGTGGGTCTCCTGGTGGTAAGAGATCATCACCGCCCATAATCATCTGCAACACCAGAGGTATTGCAGATGCGTTGCCAACCTAGACTCCAAAGACGGGATACCTCAAGTGCCAGTAATTTCACCCGCTATCTTACTCTCCACGCCGAAACACAACGGTGCAAGCACTGCTGCTTCACGGCAGGATTAGCGAGCAAGATGGTGGTAACAATGCGGGCGGACCTTGCACAAGGTCCTAACACCTGCAAAAATTTGAAATACAACAATTAAAGTAATGCTTTATTTCCCAACAATAATTGAGCTAGAAACAAAAACTTTGCTATCGCATTTAACAATTTCACCGTGAATAAAGACTTACTAGTACTTACTCAAAAATTCAGACCCAAAACACATAATTATAAAAGTTGGTGTGTATTTATGTAGTCTTATGTATAGTAATAAAACTAAAGGATATCTTTGTAGCGGTCCGAGGGTCACCAACGGTGCTGGCTGAAAATCAGCGCTGAGGTGTTTATTATTAACGCTTCAGCATTATGCTGAGCCAGTGTCCGATTCACAACCGCAATGACACATAATTTCCTATGTGTTGTCTATTTGTACTTAATGCTATTGTTGTGTCTTGTGTTGTGAATAAATGTATTTTCTTTCTTTCTTTTATTATGTTTATGACACATCAAAAAAAAATTAAACACCAAAAGACAGCTCCACCCCTCCCCTAGCCATCATTTTATCGCGTATTTATTTTCAATCGGCCGGGGTGCGTTCGAGTCGCGCCCCCGTCCCCCCGGCCAGGTGGGGATTTCAAATTTTAAAATTGACAATGACCAACGTTTTTTTGATAAGAGTAAACATGGACAGTCGCAGCTCGGAATAATTCCTACGTCACAGATTCATAATATCAGGGCCAATCAACTTTTTACCTACACTAATCTGTCCGCGAAATTTTTGAAAGAAAGAAAGAAAGAAAGATAAACATTTATTCGTGACATTTTACAAGTAAAAGGAAATCATTATAGCAATAAAGAGTTACAATACAATACAATACAATACAAATTTTGTCACGAAATGGTCCCAACTCAGCATGGTGTCAACCTTGCGGCCGACGCTGGTCTTCCGTTGGAACCATTTTTCAAACAATTGCAGATTTTTGTAAGTACCTAAACATGTTTTTTCTGTAATTTAATAGATAAAGTCAAAGTCAAAATCACTTTATTCAATTTAGGCTATAACAAGCACTATGAACGTCTAAAAATCTACCACCGGTTCGGAAAATACCTCTGTTGAGAAGAATCCGGCAAGAAACTCAACGAGGTATTTTTTTATATATTATATAGTGTACATGAATACATGCCATCCTACGTAAGTTCAACCTATTAAACCGTAAAATATCTTGTTGGAAGTACGATTTTTGGTAACGCCAGATACAGTTTTGGTAACGCAGGAGACGCCCAAAATATCGGTAAAAAAGTTGATTGGCCCATAAGTAAAAAATGTTGCTGTGATTTGTGTATGTTCTTACAGTGTGGAGACGGAGGAGCCACATGAACACACATTTGTTGCACCGGCGTCGCTATCATAAGGTCACTGGTGAACAAAGTAATTGTTTCATCATCATCATCATCTCAGCCGTAGGATGTCCACTGTTGGACATAGGCCTCCCCCATAGACCTCTAGTTGCTTCGGTTGGTAGTTTTCGATTTAGGTTTTACAGGATGACCGTAAAAGTAACAAAAATTTGGAATTGAAATAAAAAATACAAAAAGATTCCAAAAAACAATCTTAATTTGATTGCATAATAACGATATATTATATCTTGTCCGAGTGAGCAATTAGTTCCGAAGGGGTGCCGAAAAGTTTCTCGATGAGGGCTACGGCATAGATGTCGCTAGTGTCGCTGCTTAAGTGGCTAAATAAAGAAACAAACAAGCTGAGATAAATGGTGCATAGGAGAAATTCGTGTCTGTATCGTTGTCCAGCGGTGGTGTAGCGGTATAGCACGTGGCACGGAATGCCCAGTACCTGGGTTCGATTCTCAACGCTGGTCTTATTTTTCTGGTTTTTCTGTGCATCTATATTTCAGTTTGTATTTTTGAATTCAGTTGATCAAACAAATAGAGCAATGTAGTGAAACATGCATGTAAGTTCTCGCATAGTCTAAATTGGGCTTCAGGGTATCCACGTGACGTAAGGGTCAAGAGAAGGGTCAACGCCCTCGCTCAGAGTTCCTTTCACAACGCGAGAAGTGTTGACGTGTAGGACAATGTAAGTAGTCAGGAATCTTGTTGGTTTCAATGTGAATGAAACGTGGATTGCTAACATCGAAGAGGTGGTCTAATCCTTCTAATACCTCCCCCTCCTGCCTTTGTGAGCTGTCCTGGCCCTCCTAAGGCAGTATATAAAAATACTTTTGAGTTATTTAGGTAAAGTATACCATGTAGTTTTGCATCAGATGGTAAAAAAATATATATCACGGGACAATTCATACCAATTTGACCTAGTCCCAAAGTAAGCTAAGCAAAGCTTGTGTTATGGGTACTAAGCAACGGATAAATAATATAGATAGATACATATTAAACACCCAAGACCCGAGAACAAACATTCGTATTTTTCTTTTTTTTTTTTTTTGTATTCCTGTGTCGGAGCAGATATTTGTATGAAAAATACGAATGTTTGTTCTCGGGTCTTGGGTACGACTCGTAGTCAGGTATAAGTAATTCAAAAGTGTTTTTTAAGATACCGCCTTTTACCCTAAGAGGGCAGCCATGCAAAATTTAATGAGTTTAAAATTCCAGACATCAAGCTATCGACTCTACATATACCAAATTTCATCAAAATCCGTCCAACTGTTTTATAAAGAAGGTGTAAGAAACAAAAAAACCCTGTGGGAATGCTCTTCCTCTCTTTGTCCCCATTTAATACCGAAAATTTTATGACTCTAAGCCCAGCGGTTTTTATAAGATTTTATCCCTATCCCGTGATAAAACACTTTTCGAAGTTACCTACGCTGTACAGCTACCATTCATTACAAAATTGTCTATAAGGAACTCATTTCAGAATCTAAGTGTCCTTGCAAAAACACCTCCGAAACGAACAATACGTTATCATTGGGGCTCCAATTCATAAATCGTGTATGGTTGAACGCCCGAGCAATAATAATTGTGTATACCCCAGGGTCCATGTTTAGGGCCGGTACTTTAACATCCTTGTAAAATCAGGGATGCGATAGAGAAAGAATCAAGATTATGTTGTCTTTCAGTTGTACAACTTATAAATACAGAAACTATTAGATCCCGAGGCAATTACGAGAATTATGATACGACCAATCTCTTTGTTTTTCCTAAAAGATTGATTTGTTTATATCTCGTATATTTCTAATTTTATCATAAGCTCTTTGAATTGATGAAAGGAAATATTATGAGCGCACATGTATAAATCTCAGAAGCAATTCTATGTATTGTGTACAGTTCTCGATCCGCGCCAGGGTTGCGTGGGAGCTACAGTTCAGGCCATTTTATTCTGAAAGGACTTTGTCCAGGAGTGGGACTGAAGAAAATCAGACATCACATTTTCAAATCAATTGATATGACATGGCAAACATACTAGTTTTGTGGTGGCACTTCACTTGGTATTGCGTATTCGCGTTGCGTTAATGACATCTCCATCACTCACGCTATCAACGATATAGTGTATCTCTTTCACACACGCAAATATTTCTGCAAATATGCCAAGGGAAGTGATCCGTCGAACTCACAAATGTGCATAAAAATTAATGTTAAGACTTGTCTAAAATGACTCAACCAAAGTCTAGGAACTTTCCTTACACTGTGACTCAACTAAATCAGATCATTATGAATGAGATAGAAAATCTTTCATTAAACCGCCTGAGTGTAACGGGCAACTAAATTTCTACTTTAGTAATGACGCGGGATTAACTTAGTAGATTGTAATGATGCGCTGTGAGATCTAGCTTCTTGTCAAATTTCAAGTTGCTAGGACAACTGGGAACACACTATAGGTTTTTCGGTTACGTAAAGATGTACACTTTTCGAGCGTATGTATACATCTAATCTTTAGTCCTCTCTGTAGCCCTATACGTAGTAATATTTATATAGTAAAGCCTTAATATCATTAATTTGATTTCTATTCACAGAATGACGTTAAAAAGCTACTTATTAACGTCCCAGAGAATCAAACAGTGCCCTGTTTTCAGAACTTCTGATAACGTCAATAACTGATAGGTTTTACTATATTTTTAATTTGGCTTATCATTTCCGACATTATCTTTAAACTAATGCCAGCTCTGTAGATAAAATGAAAAATGTTTTGACGTAAAATCAATACCCGGCCGCGTATGTGGATGATGTATACGTGCGTGGATTTGGTAGAGTGAAAAAACTGTAGTCTTCACTCTGTAGGTTTTCCTGTACTGTATCTATGCCTATATTATCTTTGGATGTTCTCGTTACCTACAAGAAATACGGTTCTATATCGTCACTACTTTGAAAAAACATCGTATCTCAAATCAAAACGCAAATAAAATCGATCTTTCAAATAATGTTCATAAAGTTCACTCAGAAAAACTGTCGATTTTAAATTACGAGCTTTTTAAAAGTAGTGACAATATATGTACGAGTAGTAGCTAAAATGGAAAATTTGCTTTTGATTTGGTTTGAACCGGAACTTTTACCATGCTACTTTGCTGCCAAGGTCTTTGTTTCGTACCTCATCTCATCATCTGGCATAATCTGGTTTGCTGAAACTCACTTAGCATAACACGTATCGTATAAACTTTTTTAACGGAATAATTACTTCGCATAAAATCTAGTTCACATAAAAGTCATTGGGCATAACACTCATTTTACATTTAGGCAGCGATGACATCACCCTCGTTTTCCTTCCTCTTCTCAAAAAAATTGGAAATACTGATGATGAAGCTTGGCTACCCACGTTAAATCCAATCTGATTAGATACTCACATAGGAAAACGGTTCCCAGACACGCAATGTCCGCGTTGTTGTTCATGTCTACAGAAACGTCGGGAACGTAAGTGTTAATGCGAGAACTGTTTGTCGCCAATACACGTCGCTGGAAGCACTGTCAACACTGTCAAGTCGCCAATAGTGATCGAGATTAACGAGTAAGCGTATGAGACGTTTAGTGTCTTTAGTTATAGTAGAGACACTACAACACATACATATACATATAATGCCACCCTTAGCACCGCCTAGACAGCAAACACAGTCAGTAAACGTGTAGATATTATTTAGTATCATTTTTTATGGCATAATTTTTTTAGCAGATTGATTACTTCGTATAAAATGTACTTGGCATACGAGTAATTTTCTATAATTTCGCGTAACGAAACTATAGAAAATTACTCGTATGCCAAAAAACTCATACAGAAACCAATTGCTAACAGAAAAGTAGGTTAAGTTAGATCTCCTATCACTGAACTTACACACAAAAGGTGTTAGGATATACTCGTAGATTATGCGAAATAAGTTTCATACAAACATGATTATGTGATAGGAATCTCGGCGATATGATAATTATACCAAACATAAGTAGCTCTCGAACGTTATTCATGCTTCTTCTTTGCATTATCGATTTTTCAATTTGGATACTTAAATAGTGCCTTAAATAAGTAATCGATTTAGGCGTTACTCTGCGATGGTCCATATTTAATGAACTACGATATTTTTACCTTGGTTCTTTGTTTGTAACTTCAGTACCCACGGGTTACATCTCATCAACATTATATCAGCTATAGAACGCCCACTCTTGGACATACCTAAGCCTCCAGTTGCTTGGGTTGGAAGTGGCCTGCATCCATAAGCAGGTCATCCGTCCATCTTGTGCGCTTGCCGATCCGCGGTCTCCATTCCAGAATTTTCCGGCCCTAATGGCCATCGGTTCTTAGTGTTATAATTATGGGCTTCCCATTGCCACTAGAGAGATATGTTGTGTGGACTTCGTTGTTGACTGCTTGATTGACTTTCTTACGAGTACAAAGGACTTTTGGACTTTTGCACAGAGCGTTTTATCATTTAGACGGCTAAGGCTGGGTTTCAGAATATTCAACACCAAAAGTGATTCTGTAGACTAAAGTTAACTGTAAGTTAAGTGCTAAACCACGTTTAAGTCGTGTCAAACTGTATGGAACTTTGATTTGATTGAAATAAGAACAAAGTGTATGGAATATCAAAACTGCCGTAGCCATGGATGATAAATTTTACAGCTATATCGTTCATTGTTTTTTGAACATCAAGGTTGAATGTTTATCTAGAAGAGATCGCTTTTAAGCAAGACCGTTTTAGTCTACCCTGTATTTTGTCTTTGTGTAAACATTATTGTACTGATTTGTAGTGTTCAATACAGAATTATTTGTATTGTATACAAGGAACATAAGGCGTGGCACAGTATCGGCAACGAGAAAAGAATACATTTTCATGTATTCATGCGCGTACGAAGTCGCGGTCAAAAGCCGGTTCATCAAACTAAACATACAAGTGATTCCCCCAACTGTTCGATCCCCAAATCGACTGAAACAAAAACTAATCGAGCCTACAACTAGAATCGTACTCCAATTCGATTCAGCAACGAACAAAAGACGAAATTGCCTTGAACCCGAAATAAAAGTGAAAATAGTACGCGAAATAAAATAAAATAAAATGAAATGAAAAGCCTCGCGAAGGAAATACGTCTCCACACACACGCAGAGCGTCCAATTTATAATATTGTTTTTCCTTAGGATATATTTTTTCACTAGTGTGGGGGTGGGGAGGCGTCTTCCCCCCTGTTATTATTAAAGACGGAGACTCACACACTCTCGCCGAGAACCCTGTGTGATTAGATTAATATGGCTATGTTTGTATGTGGGTACGTAGGTACTCGCGTGACTTGGGAACGTTCAGGCTCTCAAGTTTTGAATCCTCATTGTTCTATTTTTAAAAGATGGCGGGTACTGCCTGGGAAATATGACTGACGCGGAGCTACTGAGTCGTGTAAGTTGCGTAAGCTGAGTTGGGTGTTCTTAGGGCCTGTTGTTTGATCATTAGTTAAACAAACTAATAGTTAAAATGTATGGCAAAAATAACAATAGTTAACACATTTCAATGGAAATTTGACTATTAGTAATTTTAACTATTGATCAAACAACGGGCCCTTAGTGGTGTGGCACTGTAACCATTTGATTTCTAGGTGCCTATTTTTTGGTATGGAAATGTCATAAAAAAAAACATTAAATTAAAAAAATCACAAAACCCGACTGCCGAAACTAAAAGGAAGAAAATAATTGTAGCGGTCTAGAGCTCCGTTAAGTAGCAAATTTAAAGTTCAACAATCGGGACCTATTACTAAGAATGAACTAAAAGAATTGCCTTGCTCACCCGCGACCTTACGATAGCTAAGCTTATGCAAAATATGCGTGTTCATGCAGTTCCTCCACCTCCACACTGTGAGCAAGGAAATTCTTTTAGTTCATTGATAAGGACCTCCGTAAAGTAACGCCTGATTCAATAAATCCATTACTAATGGCTACTTGCTGGAAACACATAAATCTCGAGTTAGTGTTAAGCTTAGTTTAGTAATGTCAAAATGTATGGAACTGTCACGCTTAATCCAGGTTTAACTACTAAATCTAGATTTATTTTTACCTGCAAGGCGGTCTAAGAGTTTTGGTGTCTTAAATATGGAAATTCCCCCATTAAACTATCTAAACATTTACATTTCCGTATTGAAATACACTAGTCTATAGTTTGTATTACAATGATAGATAAGTGAAATGTTTAAAATTCCTGAATGTACCAAATCTGGTTACTGAAGTTTGTTTCCATCACCATCACAGCCTATATACGTCCCACTGATGGGCACAGGCCTCCTCTCAGAATAAGAGGGCTTGGGCCATAGTTCCCACGCGGGCCCAGTGCGGATTGGGAACTTCACACGCACCATTGAATTGCTTCGCAGGTTTGTGCAGGTTTCCTCACGATGTTTTCCTTCACCGCAAAGCTCGTGGTAAATTTCAATTTCAAGTTTGTTTACATTTAGTTAATTACTTAAACGTTTCAAGTATAATACCGGCGGGACCATTAAAGTTTGCAGTTTTTCCTTTAAACGGCAAGAGTTTTTATTCTTGAATCAAAACCGCAGGTACTTAACAATTAATTGGATTTATTAAGATTTCCCTGAATTAAACTGTTATTCTAAAGCTAATAGACTCGTGAAGCTTCAACAAAAAACGGCCAAGAGTGAGTAGAACTCGTACATGGAGGGTCCTGTTTGTTCAATCTTTTTTTTTTAAGACGCTTACCCGTTCCACAGGGCTGGCTCTTTCCTCGGTTAACCTATTGGTGCAGTAAATGAAGGAAGTTGTTGTATGGAGACCCAAGCATTAATTCCTCAGTCGATGAAATTTTGCTTGGTTATTGTATAGTATGAGCCGTAACTAAAATATAAAAAATCCAAAAAAAAAAAACACCTTAGTTAGGTATTTATAAGCTAAAAATCGTCACTACTTTTAAAAAACTCGTATCTCGAAATGGATAATTTTTCCGAGTGCACTTTATGACCATTACGTCAAGGTTCAATTTCGTTCACGTATTGATTTGAGATACGAGATTTTTTCAAAGTAGTGACTAAACACATCTGTTTATATTAGTAATTTAATTTAATTTCTGCAATATTTTTTTTATATTTCATATATTGTTCCAATACGTTACATGAGTATGTCTATGTTGAAGAAAGTTTGAACGGAGCATTTTATTTTTTATTTTTTTTTTGGATATTTATACAATACTCTTTATTTATTGATACTTTATCATACTGTCAAGTTTTTTCGGGCTGAGGAATTACTGTTGGGTCCACTACCTTTATTTACTGCACTATATTGCCACGCAACGAGGAAACGCGGCCAGCCTTACGGGCACCGCGCCCAATAGCAGTGTAAATGGTATTTGTAAATGGAATACTTATAGATTTTTAGGATTAGAGTAGTACAAAAGTAAAACTAATTCTATTTTTATTTATTTTTGTTAATTATTGTATTACTCAACTAAACCCCGCCTGGTAACCCTGTTGTTGCATATGTTTATGGGCGGTGGTGATCTCTTACCGCCGGAGACCCACTAGCTCGTTTGCCATCCAGTCGAATAAAAAAAGAAGAATTGCGATTATTGTATATATTGCGTGTTTTTTTATATTCAATTGAAGTTGACAAAATGTTTCAATACGTTTCACGTACGTGTATAATAATCTACCCATAGAAATAAGGAACTTTGACATGCCTGAGTATAAATATAAAATACGTAATTTTTGTTTAGATAAGTGTTATTATAGCATTAATAATTATTTTGATCCAATAAATGAACAACTTTAAATTTTATCTTACTTCAGCAGAAATTATAAAATAAGTACTTAATATACTTCTGAGTTTGACATTATATAGTATCTTAATGTTATTTAATATGATACAAATCAATAGTTTATAAATAAGTAAAATTTGCATGCTTGTTTAAGTAAAATGTACGCACTCAAAAACTCTTCTCCAACTGTATTTACTACTACATTTTCGCAAATAAATGTTCTTGTTCTTGTTGTTGTTCAATTCAATCAATTTATTTTCATAATTTATTTTTTGTATGTTTCAATGTCATTTCAATTCCTTCAATTTCAATTATTAAATCTGTAAAGAAAGAGTCAAATGCTTGAGGTTGCTTTGAATGAATTTTTTTATTGAAAAGTCTTCGTATTTTGTGTTTATTCGGACTCACACTGGACCAAATACTATGGATTAATTTTTAGGGTTTCACATCCGAAAGCTGGCTAACGGAACCCTATTTATTACTGTCGCCGCACTGCCCGTCCGTCTGTCTGTCACAGAGTTGTATTACAAGAACTGTTATAGATAATTTATTGATTCAGGCGTTACTTGTATTTTTATTTATTTACTGTTTTATATCAAACATTTGCCCGCGGCTCCGCCCGCATGGCATTCGGTTATCGCGCGCTGTTCCCTCGGGAACTGTACATTTTTCCGGGATAAAAAGTAGCCTATGTCACTCTCGGGTCTATAAACTATCTCTATGCCAAAAATCACGTCGATCCGTCGCTCCGTTACGGCGTGAAAGAGGGATAAACATACAAACACACTTTCGCATTTATAATATTAGTATGGATATGGATTAAGGCGTGTTTTATATCACAACTATTGCTGTTCAGACATATGTGAGGAAACCTGCATAAACCTGCGAAGCAAAATACAAATACAAATACAAATCTATTTATTCACTGGTAGCAATTCAATGGTGTGTGTGAAGTTCGCAATCCGAACTGGGCCCACGTGGGAACTATGGCCCAAACCCTCCTGTTCTGAGAGGAGGCCTGTGCCCAGAAGTGGGACACGTATATAGGCTGCGATGGATGATGGATAGAATAGATATAGGTAGACAGGTGAATTTTATACATATTTTCTATTAAATATATTTTAAAATTATATTATAAGTTGAGGTGAATCCCAACCCAAAACATATCACCACACAGCGGTTTAGAAACGCTGAATTTTCACAGCATACATTCAAATATCAAATTCAAATTCAAATATTTTATTCATATAACATTGTACAAATAATATAATATAATATAATAGGACTTATAAACGTGTGCCTGAACTAGGATTCCCTGTGTTTCAGGCAACATTATACACAGGAAACTGATTTGTATACCAGGATGGAACCCTTTCATAATAAATGTCACTATGATATCTTTGGCAGATGTATGGGATGTCAATATAATGTCAGTAACAGAAAGGTTTCACCCTGGCACGTGATTCAGTTGCTTGGACTGTACATACAAATTTGTTTGAAACCCTCGGTGCACGAGTCTTACTCGCGCTTGACCAGTTTATGTTTACCTTGTCTTAGTGAAAAAGCAGTAAGTGTACGGATTTATATTTATTGTTTTACCCGAGACCCTAAAAATACCTACATCGAAAGTTTAATATTATTCTGTACATAAAGCCATATATGTATGTATGTATGTATGAGCCCGTTATGTAATAAACAAATATATGCGAGCCCTTCAAATCGAATCAGTACTTTTATTGATATTTGCATTCCCCCTCCCCCTTCACCCCCCTTAGAAGCTTCCACGACAAACATTAAAGTAATATAATATATTAACGTACGATATCTCAACATATATTTGATAGGAAATAATATATTTTCGTGTTTCAATCAACTCTAAAAAAGTAGGAGGCTCTCAATTAGACTACATTTTTTAATTTCCATAACTTCACCAGCCACAGCAGGTACAGTCAGCATCAAAAGTAGCTGGTTACTTTTGTATTTTGTCGTTTTAAAGTCACGTACTTAGCGCCATACAAGATTGACAAATGTGTTATTGTGACGGAGTAAAAAAGATTAATAACAATAGAAATAAGTTTAGTTTTTAAGATAAATTACATTATATCAAATGAAAATTATATTTATATCCTTCATTACGCACCGAAATACAATCTTCAAGGTAAAGTGAATAGGCTGTTCTAAGTAAAAAATATATATACATGATATCCCAGGAAAGTCAAGACAAAGCAAAAGTCTAGAGATAGAGGACTTTATGTTAACCGCCCACCCTGCTTCGCACAGGTACGTCAAGGGCAAAAATATGTATACACTTTTAGTACCTTGTCACTTTAACCACTGTGACAGTTCATATATGGCAGTTCAAATATGACGAAAATCAACAAGGTACTAAAGTGTTTACATATTATTATTTTTGCCCTTGACTGTACACTAATGGCGAAAATGAGTATACATCTCTACCCTGCCAGCATCTTTTGTCTTACTTACTCACTTTATGTACGAAGGGTTTAAAGGACTTTACACGAAAACCAAGCTAGTTTGGTTATTAGTCCTCGAAAACCCCTTACAGCATTCATCGCAATCGTTAGTAAAAATTTGCGCACTTTAAATTTGAACATTTTACAAACAGATCACTGAATGGAAAAATCGTCTTGGAAACCCCCTAATCAAAAGACCTATCCTACGGTACCCCACACTATAGGGTTAGTCGGGATAAAAAAATCGCCCCCACTTTACGTCTATGGGAGGTACCTTAACATTTTTTTCTTAGTTCAAGCCAAATTACAACTTTTTGGTACTAAAGGTCTCGGACAGACAGACAGACATGGTGAAATTATAAGGGTTCGTAGTTGACTACGGAACCCTAAAACAGGAAAAGCGAAGTGGCTATATCGGTTCTCGAAACGTCCTTTATGATATTTCCATTGACGCTTCAATCCATACTAATATTATAAATAAGAGTGTGTGTTTGTATGTTTGTCCGTCTTTGGCGCCGTAACGGAGCGACGGATCGACGTGATTTTTGGCATAGAGATAGTTTATGGGCCCGAGAGCGACATAGGCTATAACCGAATACCACGCGGGCGGAGCTGCGCGCAAAAGCTAATTTAACTATATTTACGTACTTGTACGATGTGCATATTAATGATGTAATGTTATAAACACGGGATTTTTTGGAGAAATCATACGCTGTTCTAGTAGTTTCGGTGACATTTAGTCCCGGGGCGAGCAGTGATATCAATAAAAGTTTGATCGCCCGGGACGGAACAACGGGACATGCGTGAGAGTTGTAAACATCCTGTACAGGAGCTAGGTGCCTTTTTAGAGGACATTTTTTTGGACTAAGAATATTCAAAGGACGGACCTGACCTGGGATTTTTAGAGTTAAAGAGGGCGAGGCCTTAGCTCTGCAGTGGGCACTATTATAGGCTACTTTAAAAAACCGGCCAAGAGCGTGTCTGACGCGCCCAAAATAGGGTTCCGTAGCCATTAGGAAAAAATTAAGTAATATTTTTCTAAGGATTTCGTATTTTATGCGGAATCTTCCAAGTTTAGGTATATTTTATACCTTACGCTGCTATTTACTCATAAAATACTAATAATTCTCAAGCAAACTTAGCCGTTATAGTTTTCCTTGGAAAATTTATATACTGACTACCATCCTGAATTTTTTCAAATTTTTCCACCCACCGGTTTAGATTTTAGAGGGGGGGGGGACGCTCGATTTTAATGAAAATTTGCACTTTAAAGTTGAATATTTCGCAAAAAAATGACTGAATCGAAAAATCGTTTGAGCAAACCCCTAATGGTTTTAAAATACCTATCCAACGATACCCCACACTATAGGGTTGGATGAGAAAAAAAAATCACCGCCACTTTACGTCTATGGGAGGTACCTTAAAAAAAAATGTTTTTGAATTTTTAATTATACTATTTTGTCGGAATAGTTTACCTATATATCGGTGCAAAATTACAGCTTTCTAGCATTGATAGTCTCTGAGCAAAGCCGCGGACGGACAGACAGACAGACATGGCGAAACTATAAGGGTTCCGTTTTTGCCATTTTGGCTCCGGAACCCTAAAAATGGAACTTCATCAAATCACGGCTTTTGTACGTCCCACTGCCGGAAAGAGTAATAGCAGAATATCGTGGGTTCAAATCCTGTATCTAACTCTGAGACTTCATAAATTCACATGCGAAATTACGTTTAAAAATCATGAACAAAGAAGTTTTACAATGTGTGTGAATCAATCTGCACTTAGTCGCATAAGAACTACGGCCCAAGCCCTCTCATGCTGAGAAGAGGCCTGATCTCAATAGTGGGACATATAACCATGTTGTAGAGTTCATTTTCTATAACACGCTATTATTTTTAACTACTTTTGTCAGCCTATCCATCTTTTCGAACTCCATCTTTACACAAATCACGCCAAAATATTTGTATTTAACCACAACCGTTACACTTCAATATTTTTTAAGTAAGCAATGAAACCACAATATCGCTGCGCCAGTTTTCTCGATATTTGGTTTGTTATTAAATTTTTAACCACAAAGCAATCAATTTACCACGAATTAACTGTTAAACCAACAATTATTGTGGCCTCAAGCGTTTGAACTTTAATAAATAGGCTGTGTTTGTATTTGGCGTGGCTGCCTTTACACTTCCAAAGTAGCGGTATTTTCAAATTGAGACGTAAAAAATCAATCATTCCTTAAAAAAAATATCGATTTATTTTCATTGCTGCTTTTTTATCAGCGTAAACTCTGAAAACTGTGAAAAATTTATATAAATTTGTATCTTTTTGCTATTAAAACAGCAAATACAATGAAGTAAAAATATTTCGGAGTTTCCAATATTTGGATAAAAAGCTTGTTTATTCGGCGTTTTCTCACTTGATAAGGTTAATGGTTACTTGAATCGTGAGAGTTGCGGGAAACCGGTGGATGCAAGTAGCGAGTTGTTCATTGTGGCGTTCTAAAGGGGAGGCCTTTGTTCAGCAGTTGGACGTCTTCCGGCTGATGATGATGATGATGATATAAATTAAAGTAATTTAATTTCGAAAGTTGTTACTCACATGAGTAAGACAAACGAAGAGGAAGGCAAACGAGTGCCTTCCTCTCATAATAAAAAAATACTAATAATAAAGCTCCCATCTCTCGGACTATTTTCTTAGACAGTACTAGATAGTGGATATTTTTGTCAAAGGGCCGGGGGGCGGTTCATCTGTCTTGGTCACTCCATTCATTATAGAAAGAGACAGCTTTAACTATTCACTCTAAATAGGATCCCAGATGCTTTTGTAATGAAAATAGTGAAAAATGATTCGCAAACACGCCTTTTAACAGCTTTTGTCCAACTTTGATTGTACAGTCGGCACACGATATTGTTGAAACACTTGTGATTAAAGGCTGACCAGTAGCCTTAGTGTAAGTTTTCGGTTACAAAATACGTCTCAATCGCGTTCGCGTTAAAATCTTAATTTGTATGGAAACACGGACCGCGCCTCTAGCGGAACGTTTGCGATGTTTTGTGTTTCCATACTAACTAAAACTAACTAAATTGGCACAGCGACCCAAAGAGGGTCTTGACCTCCGAAACGAGAGCATGCCATCTGCCCCGATCGTGCGCAGCCTCTTTCCAGTCGTCGACTTCAAGGCGTCGCAGATCCGCTTGGACACTGTCCTCCCAGCGGTACCTGGGTTGCCCAACCGGGTGGCGACCAGTCGGTCGTCCCACGTACGCCCTCTTGGCAGCCCGATCCTCTCCCATTCGTAGTAGGTGGCCGAACCAGCGCAGTCTGTGCGATTTTGTTACGCCAATGATGTTGGGTTCAGCCACCAGCTCCTGGATCTCTATGTTCTTACGGATCCTCCACGTGCCGTCGTCTCTCTCGACAGGTCCCAGGATCTTACGCAAGACCTTCCTTTCCGCTACAAGGAGTTGATATTCCTCCAAATGTAGGTAATGTTGTTTCCATACAAATTGAGATTTTAACGCGAACGCGATCGACACGTATTTTGTAACCGAAAACATTATATACACTAAGGGTACAGGAATATAAAAAACCTGACGCGATGGCAACACTTCTATATTTTATATTGCAACATTCTTTACACTTATACGGTACCTACCAGTCATATTGACAACGGTATCGGTGATGTTATTGAAAGGAATATTTTCTAATCCCTCGGACTTGTTTTGTATTATGAAAAGTATGCATTGTGAATTATTTTCGTTCCAAGGCTATGGAAAATCTTTGGCATTTTAAGGCACAAAAACACAAAATAACACTTTAAATTAAAATACCACGCGCAAACAACATTTTTTTTCTTGTCTAATTAAGCAAATAACCATTTTAACATATTGCTAAGTATCAGTCTTATCCATGGTTTCATTATTTGTCCAGAGGCTAAGGTCACCTTGTATTTTATTTCCGAACATAACTGCATACTCAAACTATTAAGTTTTTAAATTATTTTCCTTGTAGACATGATGTCGGCTCCCCCGGGCGCGCCCAAGCGGTACCCAATTCAATGATCGCTGCTCAGGGATGTTTGCGGTTATTTTTACAAATTCGGGATACTCCCGTATTTCCCACGGGACAGCAAGTATCCCATGTCCTTTGCTATGCTTTGGAGTACGTGCTCGCCATCATGTCAACCGAAAGACGTCACTGTTGGACATAGGCCTTCCCCAAGGCTCTCACTCAGACGTTTCGTAATGACAAATTGAAATACATCAACAAGGAAAATTTTATTGTCCGTCCTGAATATTGTCGAATGTTGAACCTGTGTCCTATGGTAAAATTGACAAATTTAATGTACGCCGAAAAAAAAATGATTCCTCGTATTTACGTACACTCAGAAATATGGCAAATTGTAAATAAATATGTTCTATCCGAATTCATTCGTTTTGGGGTTACATATTAAGTTAGTTTGCTTTTTGAGGGGCGTTTCACCACCCATTGATTAATTTTAACTAACGGTTAAATGTGATGCCGTCTCTATTTGTTTTGTTCGAATAGACGGAGACGGTATCACTTTTAACCGTCAGTTAACAATAATCAATGGATGGTGAAACAGCGCCTTAATATTGCTCCTAATTTATAGCGGACAATATGTATTCCATTTGGGTTTAATTAATTTACAACAAAAATAAGATTTGGTTGTAAATATTTTACAGAACAAGTACTTTAAAAAAAAAAACCCTTTGGTTGATATTAATTTAGGTCCAAATTCAAAATGTTCAATACAAGTGGACGATTTTTCATTTGCACCGAATGACAGTAAATCCTTGAATGTAGGTTTTTTGTAGGTCGAAGAACTAAAGTCATTGACACAGCTGGAAAAATATGCAAATTGAAGTGACAATGGGCAGGCCACATCGCTCGAAGATCAGATAACCATTGGGGGAGAAAATTCCTCGGGTGGCGACCACGAACCGGAAGACGAAGCGTTGGCATACCAGGTGGACTAACGACATCGTGAGAGTTGCGGGAAACCGGTGGATGCAAGGCGAGTTGTCGTTCATTGTGGCGTTCTAAGGGGGAGGCCTTTGTCCAGCAGTGGACGTCTTCCGGCTGATGATGATGATGATGATGAGGTTTTATTTAGTTTCCTTATATAAGGGAGATTAATGGTCACTAGCACGTTTTCTAACCAACCGTCGCCATCGCGTGACATGTATGCGTTCGACATTACGTTCCTGACACCTTCCTATTACGGTCATGGCATGTTATGTTCTTTGTGTAAAAAGGTTGCCTGGAAGACATCGCTCTTAAGCGATAACGCCTATTGCTTACCTTGTAACTTTCTCTGTGTACTTGTTTTCTGTATCACTTACTATTTCTGGTGTACAATAAAGAGTATTTGTATTGTATCCTATTGTATTGTATTGTATGTTGTAGTAGGTAGACATGATACAGTGTACTGGGTAACCTTAACGCAGGTTCAACACAAGTTAAAACTAAACTGCCCGTTTTTTTGCAAAACAATGTCTACTTCGCCTAATATTCATCGTAATCTAGTTACACTATTATTGCCTTCTTTTGAAGTGTCCGCGCCCCAGGGACACCACGGCGAAAGAGACGGCGCATCCCTCTCGCTCGCCGACCTTTTAGTTTTCGTCCGGCGTTTCTTATTTAGTTTCCGCGCAAATTATCTCCAATTCTTCATATTATTAAACATCTGAGGGAGAACTAGCCCCCACCCCCCCTGGGGGCTTAATGACGGAGCGGTCAGCGCACCCCCGTCCCTACACTTGTTTCTTGTAAAATTTTTCCCCGATCTTTATTTTCTTTCGTAGACGTATATAATTAGAGTTTGCGCGTGTGTGCGTTAGGGGGTGACGCGCGTGTGTGGGTAAGGGTGTAAGTCCAGTTATTAGTTTTCTTGTGAGTTTCGTTTGCGATGCTTTTGTTGGATTTCGATAATTTCGCGACAACGCTGGTTATCGTGGGGGGAAATCAATAATGTGTGGTAAGAATATGCTGAAGGAGGGGCCATTAAGGAAATCCCTATTTATCGAACGAATCGTTTCTCTTTTTCGTAATTACTGAGGCTGTAAGTTGTATTTTGAGGGCAAATGAGAAAATTTACTGGATATAAACAGTCTGACACTGGAATTGGATTGGATCTTGAAATCTTGATTCTGAATCTAGCTTTTGTTTTCTTAAAAAAGAAATGTTTAGGCTTCCATAGCCAACAAGAATCTATTGTAGTATTCTTTATTACTCAGTGTAGTATAGTACTATTTATTGTATGTACATAAAAACACATGAAATCAACAACTAAAATAATAATTAGAATACAGATATAGTTTCGTTTATTCGTCTGTCACAGTTTAACTCGAGCTAAACTCGATTTAAGATGAGAGTTATCCGTCACTACAAATACCTATCATTTAATGTCAGCTTAGTTTATAGACTCCATTTTGTTTATTTTAGCATTAGAAAGAACAAGTTCATAAATAAATAATACAATGAAGTGTAAAAAAAAACAAAAAGCATATACTTACATATACAAGGTGTTAATTAAATAACTGAAAATCAGAAAGTAGTTTGCTGAGAATCGAGAGTAGGTAGATTCGATTGTGCTATTTTTTAAAGTCCAAGTCAAAGTCAAAATATCTTTATCCAATTTAGGTTACAACAAGCACTTATGAATGTTAAAAAATCTACCACTGGTTCGGAAAAACCTCGGTTGAGAAGAATCCGGCAAGAAACTCAACGAGGTAAAATTAGGTTGTTTGTGTTTTTAAATCCTTTTTTTACAGTGCCCAGCCTAAAAGTAACGACTGCAACAGGCGCCAAAATGTTTTAGCGAGGTTGCATACTATTTCGATAATTTAATACTGGCCGTTTTGCTGTCAATGTGAGATTTTCTTCTTAAAAACGTCAAAGCGCAACTGACAAATACATATTGAGTGTAGAGTTAGAAATGGATTCGATTTGTGGCATTCGAACATGGCGGATGTAGTCAATGTATAATTTTGCTATTTCTGTTTCTTTGGCTAGTTGAAGTATAATTTTGATAGTGTTTTATGCGGCGATTAACCTTAACAGTGAACAGTGATCACAAAATTCTATATTGCTCTCGTGTCTGACATTTTTTAATGCGCAAGTTGTCTCCGCGTGGTTTCTGGAATTTTAACTCACGCATATATTATAAAATAATAAAGATATTCAAAAATAAATGAAATCAACTAACTTAAAATGATAAAATATTTTTGGGGTGTCTGAGGTTTTCAGTTATTTAAAGAAAGAAAGAAAGAAAATAATAAATTTATTTAATGCAAAAAACAAACATAGAACAAATTCAAGGCATGAATGAACAGTACAGGACGGTAAACAGAGGCCGTATTGCCTAATGTTTTTGACACTCGTGATCGCAATCAAATGACATATTTCGCATACAAAAACTGTCATTTTATTGCGATCGCGAGTGTCAGAAACGTTAGGCAATAAGGCCTCAGGTCCCCATTCAACATAATGACACGGCAAGCCGTGGCGCTGATTTTCAGTGAGGACCTTATCTAAAAACTAACTCAAAATAACAAAAAAAAATGTGTGCACACCAGTGTGCTGCGTACCTATAATTTCAGGTGTGCCGCTATTGCCGTGAAGAGTATGCTGCATAGAAATCATAAATATTTATTTTAATGAGAAAATTGTACGAAAATAACTGACGCATGGCGTATGCGATTCGCGTTGTCAGGTTGTTATGGTAACGGAGCGGAATGGCGGGGTGGGTGAAACCCTCTATACGCTAGTCGACTCGCACTTGGCTATTTTTACTTATGTGTCGTGAAACTTTGATGAACGAAAAGTGTACCGTTCAAACTAAAAGGTTGAAAACGCCTGATGTATGCAGGTGGTAGGACCTTGTGCAAGGTCCGCCCGAATTGCTACCACCATCTTGCTCGCTAATCCCGCCGTGAAGCAGCAGTGCTTGCACTGTTGTGTTTCGGCGCGGAGAGTATGGCAGACAGCCGGTGAAATTACACTTGAGGTATCCCATCTTAGGGATCCAGGTTGGCAACGGCAATTGTAATCCCCCTGGTGTTGCAGGTGTCTACGGTGGTGATCTCTTACCATCAGGCGACCCGCTTGCTCGTTTGCCATCCAGTCGAATAAAAAAAATGTAGATCGTGCGGGAAACGTTATACTAATTCAACGCTGACGAATCCGAACCACCCAAACTATAAAACAGCACATCCTTGAATATCGATGGTTTATTTTATGGTGGTTCATGAATATGTACGGATCCCTGATCCTGGCTACGTAGGCCCACTTTACGAGGCTATTTAAATAACGAAGGTGTTTGAAATTAACAGTAAGAGAACCACGGACTTCTATTTAGGGGGCCGTCACTTGGGCTATTTTTACTCCTGAGAAGAGGGGTGTTGTAAGTTTGACGTTGCTATTTTGGCTACGGAACCCTAAAACCCTATTGTTTTAACCCTATTGTTCTAGAACTCTGTAAAGTTCCACAGTCGGGACCCATCTAAATTGTGACCAGTGCCCTTAGTGTAAGTTTTCGGTTACAAAATACATCTCGATCGCGTTCGCAAGACCATCGCAAACGTTCCGCTAGAGGCGCTGTTCGTGTTTCCATACAAATTGAGATTTTAACGCGAACACGATCGAGACGTATTTTGTAACCGAAAACTTACACTAAGAGCGTTCAATTCCCACAGAGTTACTAGACTAGGGAGTAGATTTTTTTTTTTATTTTTTTTATTAAGACACTCGGATATTTTTTTATTTCATACTATTTTGATATTACTGTTAAAATGCTATTAAGCTTCAATGACATAATATACGTGAAGAAATGCCACGTCATTTATAACCCGTATTTTATTCATATTAAAACCAGGTAGCTTGGAAACTTTCTGACCAGTCATTTCTAAATCCAAAAATTTCACAAAACCGTTTTTATGAATCACTGTGATACGTGACATGTAACATTTGAACATACAACAGTATACACTCATTCTCCTTATACGTAGTACATAAGCCATAGAATTTTAAAATGTCTTCTAAAACAGAGATTTGTTCAAAATGGCATCTAATTCTGGCCACATAAAGTTTAACTTTGATTTGCACTTTGAAACAGAATGTCTTTGTCTTATGGCAATTTATTAGCTATGGAGACCGTGTTTTTGTTTGTGGTTTCCTTATGAATGACGTATTTAGATTAGCTTTAATATGACCGAGTTTTGTGGTGTGATGCATTTCAATGGGCAGATTTGAGAAGCAATGCTTAGTCAATGTTTTTGGGTAATTTTAAGATGTAGGTAAGTGGCATTCACGGAATAAGGTAGGTGCGTTTCGCATACGGTTGAGGGCGAATATTCGAGCGTTTTGACCGCGCGGTCAAACGTCATTAGCGTCCCACGTTTATACCGGGTGTGGCCTGTAATACGAGCAAAAAATTAAAACATAGATCGTCCTCGTTAAACTGAACAACATTAGTTGAGCGACTTTTAAAAATAATGGAGTCTTTGAATTTTCCTTTTTTCATACAAATTAAATACTGCCATCAATGTACGCCATCTTAGAACACAACTGACGTCGCCTGTCACGCTACAAACATCAAGCAATTTGCTTTCTGCGAATAAACTTAAAAGTGTAATAAAAAATAAAAAGATAATTATTTTTAAAATTCGCTGAACTAATGTTGTTCAGTTTAAGGGGTATGATCTACGTTTTATTTTTATGTTTATATTTTATATATATAGATTACAGGCCACACCCGGTATAGCACAACGGAAAGACAAGTTTTAAACATAAAACTACTGTGAGACTCACTCATATTAAATATATTGACCCGGAAAACTAACGTCTTAAATCGAGTTTAGCTCGACATGTTTCGGGCTAATCCGTAGCCCTTCCTAAACATAACTCTAAACTAAGCCAAACTCGATTTAAGACGCGAGTTATCCGGGTCAATATATGTAATATGGAAAGACAAGTCACAACAATTTCAATTACGCTAAATTCAGCATCGGTATCGTCTTAAATTTTCATAAAAAAATAACCCTGGGTATTATCTCTTTCAACAACGCCTGCGAAGACACTAATGACAAAAAAACGCTGCAAAAACGCTGAATATTCGCCTTTGAATGAAGTTTTTTCACAGAGGCGAGATATAGCTAGATTTTTTTTTATACGACTGGAAGGCAAACGATCAAGTGGGATTCCCGGTGGTAAGAGATCACCACCACCCATAAACATCTGCATCACCAGGGTTATTGCAGATGCGTTGCCAACGTAGAGGCCTAAGTTGAAATACCTAAAGTGCCAGTAATTTCACCGGCTGTCTTACTCTCCGCGCCGAAACACAACAGTGCAAGCACTGCATTAAGATTACTTTTTGGAGTCTTTTTGTATTTTTTATTTCAACTCCAAATTTTTGTTACTTTTACGGTCATCCCGTGAAAGTCTATATATTTCCATATAGGTATTTCACACGAAAACAGAAGCTGAAACATGGATGTACAGAAAAACCAGAAAAATACACCAGCGCTGGGAATCGAACCCAGGTCCTCAGCAATCCGTGCTGCGTGCTATTCCCCTACACCACCGCTGAACAGGAGACTAGACACGAATTTCTCCTATGCACCAACATTTCAACTTGCATTCTTTTCATAGTCACTTTAGCAGCGACCTGAGTTCGATTCGCAGCGCTGGCCTATTTTTCTGGTTTTTCTGTGCATCCATGTTTCAGCTTGTGTAACATACGTAATATACTCATAACTGTTATGTATGAATCATATGAAATGAAATGAATCATACATAATTATTATAAGTGTATGATCCCTTGATATTTTCGAGCTGTGTATTATTCATCCTAGGTGACGTCTAAAATGAGGTGGCTTAGCGACCTATTTTGCACTTGATAAGCAAAGGAGTCTTCTTGTGGCCTAGTGGTATGACCGACCTCTCTAGTAGAGAATCCTAAGTTCGAATCCAGGCTCGCATCTGAGTTTTTCGAAATTCATGACCATCATCATCATCATCATCATCATCAGCCGGAAGACGTCCACTGCTGGACAAAGACCTCCCCCTTAGAACGCCATAATGAACCACAACTCGCCACTTGCATCCACCGGTTTCCCGCAACTCTCACGATATCGTCAGTCCACCTGTACCCTTAGTGTAAGTTTTCGGTTACAAAATACGTCTCGATCGCGTTCGCGTTAAAATCTTAATTTGTTTGGAAACACGAACATCGCAAACGTTTCGCTAGAGTCGCTCTTCGTGTTCCCATATAAATTGAAATTTTAACGCGAACGCGATCGAGACGTATTTTGTAACCGAAAACTTACACTAAGGGCACTGGTGGGAGGTCTGCCAACGCTTCGTCTTCCGGTTCGTGGTCGCCATGACCATAACCCAGTGTTTTTTAACCTGAAGCCTTTTTATGGAAAGAAAGAAAGAAAATAATTTATTTATAACAGCAATGTACATTAAAGTTAGGAAAAATAACAATAAGAAGACAAGTGTTAAAAAATAAGAAAGAATAAAAAAAAAGAGAGAAAAAAATAAGAAGTGTTAGAAGTGTGTGAAGTGTGTGAAGAAGTGTGTTATGGGAGTCGCGGAGCCCCTATTAGATGCTGGGAACACTAAATATCTACATACTTCAGTAAAAAAAAAAAAAACGGCCAAGAGCGTGTCGGACACGCCCGCAATGGGTTCCGTAGCCATTACGAAAATATTAACTAATATTTTTCTAAGGATTTCGTATTTTGTACGGAAGATTCCAAGTTTAGATATATTTTATACCTTAGGCTGCTATTTACTCAGTAAGTACTAATAATTGTCAAGAAAAATTAACCGTTATTTTTCTTTGTAAGTTTGATATACTTACTACCATCCTGATTTTTTCAAATTTTATTCAGTTAATAGGTTTGAACTCGGAAAATCTTGCAAATTATGATTCTGAATTCTGAATATTGCCAGGTGGTCCATTTTTTTTTAATTCTTGAAAACGATGAGAGGTAATGACGTGGTAATGACTAAAGGTGGATGAACGATGACAGCGCGAATCAAACAGTCTCCTTTTGTTTTGTTTTCGCCATCTTTGACGAGATATTTCGCGTGACAGCGGTGTTGTTGCTAAGCAACGCATAGCTTTTACGTCGTCTAGCAGCACGGTTGACGAAAATTCGTTCGCTATTACTATTTCATTCACACAATGGTTCAATTACGTATCTCTATCCCAGTCGTCGATGATATTGATATAGCAAGAGTTTTGTTTCGAGATGAGAAAAGCCTTTTTGCTTGAACTTAAACCTGTACCATGCCAGGAAATACGTGGTGCCACAAAGTAAAGAAAAATCATTACAATCCTTGGGCTGTAAGCTTTTATTTAGCCTGTTAGGTCGCTGCTTGCGAGCAAGAGTGATATAACAATATTATTACTACAATATGTCATTGAAATGCCTATTTGCTCACAATATTGGAAGAAAATCTGTCAAAAAAATCGAACGGCTCTTCCAATTTAACAAAAAAAAAACTTAAATGCTTCAGAAATTCCTAGAACGTTTATAATGAAACCGCAACCTCCAGATAACTAATTAAAGAATTAACAAACGTGAGTAAATTTCCTGACGCGCGCAATCCACGTCATACTCAACCCATTCGATTGTTATACAACCCTGCGACAATGAGACATAGGTTCATCTAGTAAACAAATTTTATTGCATTTACACTCTCGCTTCGCTCTGCCTCGTGCCAAGCACTAGATAGAAAACAAGTTTCTGTTTACACGTCATGAAGTTCTTTGATTCGTGCTTAAAAAACCGCCCCTGAAGCGATAGCGCAGTATCTTTAGAGAAAAAGAGAGAATCATATTTGATGCAGAGAAAAATACATTAACAGAAAACATTTTTTATAAGTAACAAAAAATTTGACTGACTACTAAAAAGCATGAAAAAGTGATTGAAGTCATAAATATAAGTAGGTATGTAGGTGAAGTAGACGACTATAGGTCCACTCCTGCTGGCTCGTGCTGAGGCACCGACTTCAGACTGGTAGAAAATTATTTTCATTTATTTTTTGTAGTCGGTTCAATTTTTTGTTATAAAATTACCATAGGTGTCCCTATAACATTTGAAGAATTCCCTCGATTTCCCTAAGATCCGATCATCAGATCCTAATTTGGTGCTTATGTAAACTAAATGAAATCATTCCTAGACATACGCAAAAAAAATCAAATAAATGACGGAGTTCTGAGGTAACAAACATAAAAAAATATATTACCGAATAGATAACCTCCTCCTTTTTTTGAAGTCGGTTAAAAATCTCGACACCCAACTACTGAAATCTGAAAGACTATCTGAAATATGTTTTATATGTATAATACCATAAACCTTGAACCATTTTTTTAATAAAGCTGAGAAAATTTTCAATTTCAAAAGCTAAATTTATTTTCCTAATATTTTTTATAATAACACCATAACTTGATAAAATGGAAATAGGGAAACATAAAACAGGGCAAAATCAAGGAGCAAGTAGCAAAAAATAGAAGACTGTTGAGCGACAGCTGAGGGGTTACTACGAAATTCGAAAATCGAAGTTTGTGTCATGCCATCCTGCTGACACTAATATCATTTAATTCGAGAGTGAGAAGGACGGCACGTTATGAACTTCGATTTTCGAATTACCTACGTAGTATTACCCCTGTTCCACGGCTGATACACTCCCTACTTTACTGGGTCTCTACTGCGATTCTAGTAGCGAATGCTCGTTTATACCTCCTCAGGCGTGATTGTGGCTAAACGCAAGCCTATACTGTATAAAAAAAAAGTATGTTTAGTGTATTTTCTCGTTCACAAAATAAGTCTCGTTAAAATCGCGTTAAAATCTCAATTTGTATAGAAACATGGACAGCGCCTCTAGCGGAAAGTTTGCGCAAGAATTTTTGTGGGTGTAAGAAGGTTTGCTACGTAAACTATTTCGTCCGCGTATATCGTAACGAAAACGGGTGACGAGACGACGCCGCACCGTGGACATGTGACAGCTACGTGTCGACGATCGAACGCTCGATTTTCGTCTTCGAATAGTAAACGAATGTTTTGTAAAAACGCCACACCAGAGGCACTGATCGCGACTCGTCTCCACATTCGCGCGCGAGTGTAAATGCGACACTACAAGCGAAGGTTGCTAGGGCCGCAGAATGTGTTGAGTTGACTGTAACAATGGCGGTTTTCCTTAAACAAACACCCTCAAGACGCTGATCCTTATGTATGTGTTCATAAGGTTTATATTGCGCTAACATGACGCATACAGACTGATAGTGATTAACGTCATAATTTAATGCAAAAATATATTATATGTATATTTTATTGTTTACTTGCTTATTCCCAAGGCTTCATCATCATCATCATCATCATCTCAGCCGTAGGACGTCCACTGTTGGACATAGGCCTCCATATATAGGCAAACCGCGTAACTGAGTCCTCGCCTGCGCGGTTCAGGGGCGCGGGGGTAGGACGACAAAGGGGACTAAAGGAGGTGCGGGCGGCAGGCGCTTCTTAGCACAGCTCATTCCGGTCGCCGCCCGCACCTCCTTCAGTCCCCTTTGTCGTCCTACCCTCGCGCCCCTGAACCGCGCAGGCGAGGACTCAGTTACGCGGTTTGCCTATACCTCAATTTTTTTTTTATTCGGCCGGATGGCAAACGAGCAAGTGGGTCTCCTGATGATAAGAGATCACTACCACCCATAAACATCTGCAACACCAAGGGTATTGCAGTTGCGTTGCCAACCTAGAGGTCTAAGATGGAATACCTCAAGTGCCAGTAATTTCACCGGCTGTCTTACTCTCGACGCCGAAACACAAACAATGCAAGCACTGCTGCTTCACGGCAGGATTAGCGAGCAAGATGGTGGTAGCAATCCGGGCGGACGGATAAAAAAAAACAAAACACAAAATTTGTCTCGATTACCGTGTTTCTTTTTTCTCTGCTTTGTAAATGTCACGAATTAATATTTCTTCTTTTTATATTTATACCCGGACCATCCGGTATAACTCAGAGTTTAAAAACATCAGACAATCACAAAACATTTCATTTAATTCTAAAAACACAAACACAATTAAGAAATCCGTTTCATTACAAACGAATAAACCAAAAACTACCTAATACAAGTATAAAACTCAGTCTTAATACCAATTGCCCATTTCCCCCCATTTTCCCGGAAATTTTTGCCGATAGTTAGTTCGCACACATGCTCACCGTATACACACACGGGGGCGCGCGTGTGTGGGTGAGGGGAGGTTGGGGTGGCAACTCTGTTAAACTAATTATTGTAAGCGAGGTCGGGCGTCTAAGATTTTTCTACAGGCTATATGTGTCTTTATAATATGTGTGTATATCCATTTAATCTTATGGATCAATATTACTGTTGCGTAACTTCATATGAAATGATTTGGGGTTCTCACTGCACTAAACTTTTCCCGCGACTTCACAATCGTGTACATAATCATTCATTAGATCTGCCCGACAGCACAACAAGCACAGCAGGAGTGATTGAAGTCTAATATATAAAGTAGGTATGTAGGTGAAGTAGACAACTATAGGTCCACTCCTGCTGGCTCGTACTGAGGCACCGACTTCAGACTGGTAGAATGTTATTTTCATGGTTTTTTGTAGTTGATTCAATTTTTTTTAGGGTTCCGGAGCCAAAATGCCAAAAACGGAACCCTTATAGTTTCGCCATGTCTGTCTGTCTGTCCGTCCGCGGCTTTGCTCAGGGACTATCAATGCTAGAAAGCTGTAATTTTGCACGGATATATAGGTAAACTATGCCGACAAAATAGTATAATTAAAAATTCAAAAACAATTTTTTTTAGGGTACCTCCCATAGACGTATAGTGGCGGTGATTTTTTTTTCTCATCCAACCCTATAGTGTGGATCGTTGGATAGGTATTTTAAAACCATTACGGGTTTGCTAAAACGATTTTTCGATTCAGTAATTTGTTTGCGAAATATTCAACTTTAAAGTGCAAATTTTCATTAAAATCGAGCGTCCCCCCCTCCCCTCTAAAATCTATACCAGTGGGTGGAAAAATTTGAAAAAATTCAGGATAGTAGTCAGTATATCAAACTTCCAAGGAAAACTATAACGGCTAAGTTTGCTTGAGAATTATTAGTAGTTTATGAGTAAATAGCAGCGTAAGGTATAAAATATACCTACCTAAACTTGGAAGATTCCGTATAAAATACGAAATCCTTAGAAAAATATTACTTAAATTTTCGTAATGGCTACGAAACCCTATTTTGGGCGTGTCCGACACGCTCTTGCCAGCCAATGAGGAAAAAAAACATTTTTGTGAAAAGTTAAAATAAATCATATCTCAGAAAATAACAAAGATAGGAAGCTGAAACTTACAGGAAATAATACTGGTCATGAGGGCTCTAATAAAAAAAAATACATTCAACGTTATCCGCACTGGGCCCGCGTGGGAACTATGGCCCAAGCCCTCTCGTTCTGAGAGGAGGCCTGTGCCCAGCAGTGGGACGTATATAGGCTGGGATGACTTGGATGACAGTCAACGTTTGGTGAAAGGGCCGCTTTTCCATGCAAACACGGCTACGCTCTTTCAATTTCAGAATTATCTCCTCTCGTCTCGCCAGTGAAGAATCACCTTTATTCCAGATCTCCACCATAGTTATGAAATTATTTTATCTAAATCCTTCCGCTCTCTTTTAACCCCCGACGTAAAAAGAGGGGTTTCATAAGTTTGATCGCTATGTGTCTGTCTGTCTGTTGCACCGTAGCTCTTAAACGGGTGGCCCAACAGGTCCTATTTGAATGAGGTTTTATTTGAAAGCAGGTTTTCTAGCAAAGGTTCTTAGACATGTTTTATCAAAACATTCAGCCGTTTTTGAGATATTGAACGAGCTAATTCGCTTCGCTACGTCGGTGACTCTCCACCCCATATCACAAAAGGGCCAATCAACTTTTTTACCGACACTAATCTGTCCGCGACATTTTTCAAACAATCGCAGATTTTTGTAAGTAAACATGTTCTTTCTGTAATTTAATAGATGGTGTACATGAATACTTGTCATCATACGTAAGTTCAACCTATTAAACCGTGAAATATGTTGTAGTTTGGTAACGCAGGAGACGCTCAAAGTGTCGGTAAAATAGTTGATTGGCCCAAAAAACAAATTACATTTTAACAAGCATTCTCGTTCAATTGTAGCTGTAATATAAATGGGCTGGGTGATTATGATGATACAGTAATAAAGACCATTCGATTCTATTATACGGTGGCCTACTGCGACCGTTTATGATCTTTTACGACACGATTATTTAGTTGGGCACTTGTCCTACCGCCGGCTATATGCGAGAAACTAGCTATGATAGTTCAAATTCAAATCATTTATTCAGTAAATAGGCCGCAATGGGCACTTGTACACGTCATTTTTTAAACTACCAGCGCTTTCGGAAGACCATCATTGCCAAGAAGAATGCGCCGCAAGAAACTTGGCAGAAGGTCATTTTTTCATAATTAAATAATTACAAATAAAATACTTAAAAACTACAGTATACAATTAAAGAAAAAAAATTACAAAATAATAATAATACAGGGATGTACACCCTTAGTTACAAAACTAAACACTAACTATATCTACATTATGCGGGATTGTAGAATGCTTCCACTGGCAAAATTAAAAATTAAAAATAATAATTTATTTCTGAAATATACATTTCAGGTCAAGACAGTAACCATTAAGCTTTTGGATTCCGGAGGCAAGCTCACGTCTGCCGCCCTCAAAGTTAGCTCACGCGCACTTATGTCATGCTCTGAAAGCAGAGCGCCAGAGCGGTACCGAGGGCATGGTATTGCTTCCGTTCCCATAAGTTCTATGTTAGTTATGAGAAGTCTCTTCGTTCCATTCTCCATACAAACGTAGCCCGGTCTCATTTGAAAACTAGGCAGCAGAAGTAAATTAAATTTTGTAAGTATGAACTAGATGTAATTATCTATGCCTTTGGTTTTTCAGATTTCCATATAAATGTGTAATATCAGAATTAAATGAGCTCAAAAGTCGACAAAAAAAAGATGACAACTTTGCACGAGAATTACAGACCATTAAAGCATTTTTACAAAAATCGAAAAAAGCACATGCATAGAAAATAATAATGACGATCTTAATCGTTCTCGTTGCAACGAGATGCGAGTGCTTCTAGTGTGGCGTTTTCACAAAACATTCGTTTACTATTCGAAGAAGTTCGAGCGTTCGATCGTCGATACGTAGCCCCCACATGTCCACGGTGCGGCGTCGTCACCTGTACCCTTAGTGTAAGTTTTCGGTTACAAAATACGTCTCGATCGCGTTCGCGTTAAAATCCCAATTTGCATGGAAACACGAACATCGCAAGCGTTCCACTAGAGGCGCTGTTCGTGTTTCCATATAAATTGAGATTCTAACGCGAACGTTATTGAGACGTATTTGTAACCGAAAACTTACACTAGGGGTACAGTTTTCGTTACCTACAAACCTACACTCACAAAAGTTGTTGCGCAAACTTTCCGCTAGAGGCGCTGTCCGTGTTTCCATACAAATTGAGATTTTACCGCTAACGCGATCGAGACATATTTTGTGAACGGGAAAATACACTAAGCATAGAGGATGCGGGCATACGTGGCTATTTCACCAACTTGATGAAATCTGCCTTCTTTGGACGATTAGTCATTATTTCTGTTTAATATTAGCTTACTCTGCATGATGGTAATACTTTTTTTTAACCGCCGACACAAAAAGAGGGGTGTTATAAGTTTGACCGCTGTGTGTTTGTCTGTGGCACCGTAGCTCTTAAACGGGTCGACCGATTTGAATGCGGATTTTGTTATTTGAAAGCAGGTTTTATAGCGATAATTCTTAGACATGTTTCATCAAAATCGGTTCAGCCGTTTTTGAGATATTGAACTTTGAAGTGACAAGACGAAGTCGGGGGTTTTCCAACTTTTTGTGGGTTAGGTTAGATTTATCAAACTATCCTCGCACAGCACATCTCTTATGGAAACAGCTAAGAGGAGCGAGGCGATAAATTAAGCGTTTCTATTGGTTCATCGAGAACACATTCCTCGCTACACCCTCGCACGTCTCCGGTGTAAACGGAGTCAAACTGTGCTACTTTCCTCACAATTAACTAAAAGAATTTCCTTGCTCACCTGCGACCTTACGATAGCTTAGCTTATGCAATATATGAGTGTTCATGCAGTACCTCCACCTCACAACAACAACTAACAACTGGTAGCATGGTGTACGGTTGTGTTACCCTGAAGATGAGCTCTGGTTGCGTTCGAAACGCGTCAGTGTGATTTGGTGGTGGTGATACCTAGATGGGTTTGTGTAATTTGTGTGTTCTTACAGTGTGGAGGTGGAGGAACTGCATGAACACGCATATTTTGCATAAGCTTAGCTTTCGTAAGGTCGCGGGTGAGCAAGGAAATTCTTTTAGTTCATTGATATGGACCTCCGCAAAGTAACACCTGATTCAATAAATTACTTTCCTCACAGTTAGTGCGTTACAGGAATATTTCAAATTAGTACAATAATGCCAAGTAAGCCAACATTAAACAGAAATAATGACTAACATCGTCCCAAGAAGGCGGGTTTCATCAATTTGGCGTCATAACTGCATGTTGTCAGTTGTTTTATAATGTTTCAAGCTTTGGGACTTATCACGCTAAAACACACGAGTAATATACCTCGACGTTTCAACCACATTACAGTGGCCATGATCACGAGTAGACTGAACTGTGGGATGTCAAGTCTGCCTAGTAGCGCAAGTCCTTCGAACTACCCGCACTTGATCGCAAAAAATACCGGCACTCGTATCTCGAACTACCCTCACTTGCTTATTTTTATTTGTCACCCTATCACACCGACACATAATACTAATAACGTCCGATCGTCCCTCAGAACATTCATCCCTTATTTATAAGGATTCCACGAAGACAAAACGTATCGTTGAAATTTTTATACTTCAGCAATTTCAGGTTTTAATTTTAACAAAAACGCTACTAATATTATAAATGCGAAAGTAACTCTGTCTGTCTTTGATACGCTATCACATCGAAAGTACGGAACCGATTTTGGCGAAATTTGGTATAAAGATAATTTTAACCCCCTCATAGGATAGAAGGCGCCACCGCGCGATAGCAGATCTGCGAAGACAAAGTTGCAGACGTAAACTATGTTTTATAAAAATTCCATAAACCTGAAGCAAATCAAGGGAAGCAAAATTGGTTATTCGAATATTTTTATATTTTTTATTTCAACTTCAAATTTTTGTTACTTTTACGGTCATCCCGTAAATCCTATATAGAAAATACCAACTGAAAAATCAGAAAATAACTCAGAAGAAATCCAGGGTCCTATGAAAAAATTTGCTAAAGGCCGCTTACTTATATCTAGCGCTTGCTTTTATCTAAGTATGCCTTCTGATCACTTGCCGTAGAATGGGTAATCTTTGAAAGGTCCTCAATTCAAAAGATAATCATCTATGTGTATCTGTTATTTTCATATTCCTATCAACCAGCATTACACTAGTAGGGGGTATATTTACTATGATTACAAATGATTACAAGCTATATTTCATATAATATTATTTAGTGGAAGGGCTTCTGAGAAATTGAAGTATAAACCGGCTATGTGAGAGTCTAACTCAGACACGTTGAGTTCAGTAGCTTTATTTATTTACATGAAAGCCGACGAATTAGGACTAGGTATGGATAGTTCGGGTGGCTGGCAAGAGCTGGATGAGAGTGGCCGAGGATCGTGCTCAGTGGCGTGCCATGGGAGAGGCCTATTTCCAGCAGTGGACGAACATAGGCTGATGATGATGATGATGATGGATAGTTCAAGTTTCTAGCTATCAGCAAGACTGTATTACTAGAGAGAGAGAGAGAGAGAGAGAGAGAGAGAGAGAGAGAGAAATAAAGAGAGAAAGAGACATTTATTTAAATATGTTTGAAATGGGAGCGCCAAAGTTCGCATACTTTTCGCTATAAGTGCTTCGTTTTTTAGCATTAACTAGAAAAAGGGTAAACAATCTTGACGAGTCTTTTTATTGAAAAAAGTTTAAAAATCCGGCCAAGAGCGTGTCGGACACGACCAAAATAGGGTTCCGTAACCATTACAAAAAAAATCAAGACTTTTTTCTAAGTATTTCGTATTGTGCACGGAGTCGTCCAATAGTAGGTAACTATATATTTTATACCTTAGGCTGCTATTTACTCTTAAACTACTAATAATTCTGTTTGTCAATTGTGTTTTGTATCTTTTCTTTGGTACAATAAAGAGTTTACATACATACATTTCTCAAACAATCTTTACCGTTATAATTTCCTTGTACATTAGATATACGTAGTACCATCCTGATTTTTTTTTTATTTTTCCACCCAACAGTTTAGATTTTAGAGGGAGGGGGACTCTCAATTTTAATGAAATTTTGCACTTTAAAGTTGAATATTTCGCAACAGATCACTGAATCGAAAAATCGTCTTGGCAACCCCCCGAAAGACCGCGAAACGCGATCGATACCCCGCGCTATAGGGCTAGTCGAGAAAAAAAACCCACCTTACATCTATGGGAGGAACCCTATCTTTTTTTACCACTTCATCGGAGTGGCTGATATTTAGGTATGCTAAATTACAGCTTTCGAGTACTAACGGTCTCTGAGCTTAGCCGCGGACAGATAGACAGACATGGCGAAACTATATAAACCCTAAAAACAGTTGATATTACTAATAATACCAAAATAATATATAATTATACACAAGTTACTACGGTAAAGTCATAGTTTGAGACACAGAAAAAAAAATCGAATATGTAGTAATAGTATAAATTACGTTCAACGACCAAATAGACTTGGGAATTTACCTAGCTTCTGAAAATTCCGTTAGGAGCATTTGTTATTGTCTTATTGTTCTCCAAATGGGTTATTCCGCCATTTTGATCGGCAACGTCATACAAAAGGAAGGAAACTCTCGTCGATTGATTTAGCTATTTTGAAACCACAGGAATGACGTAAAATTTGGCAAGACGATTGTAATTTTTACCTCAACAACAATTTTTGACCCAAGTTCCCAATCGTACTAGGCCCGCGTGGGAACATCGCCCCAAGCGTGATAAATAATGTGTAGAAAATTGTCATATTCTATTGAAGTGTACTTTAGGTAGGTGTACCACAAAAAACTTAAGCATTTCAGTTTTATATGAACCGATATCTGTAAAACACGTGTTCAACGGTTGTTTAAGGTGTTGAGCTAAAACGTTTTATGTTTTATGTTTTACGTTTTATGTTTTAGGCAAAGTTTAGGTTTTTGTACAAACGATAAATTGAAAAAGATTAATTTTTTAATTCGTCTGAATATTTTTTTATTTGGGTTTGTATTCATATATATAACTTTAATAATTGTTGGCACTTACGCTCTCTCTTGTTGTGGCCCATAAACATAATCAAAATTGATTAATTATCTAATTAGAACTTAGACTCGCTCCGAGTCGTTCTTGATGCAAAGGCTATCTATCGCCGTTCAACGCGGCAACGCGGCAAGCGTGTTGGGCACCTTTGCATCAGGAACGATTCGAGGCGGTCTTTTTTAATAATATAAAAATGTTATTTAAGTTAGTTAGTGTTAGTATTTAGTTCATTTATTAATTATTTTGTATTGTGTGTTATTTAATAAAGACTTTTACATTAGAACTTTATTCCCAATTGAATGCAATTATTATCACTATTTTATCAAAGAAAAGAACTAACAAATCCTCACACATTAACTTGTTTTCCCAGACAAAAAGACAACCCCTTATCAAATGTCAACGCACATATCAACTCAAGAAAAACAACTCATTAAATATAATCAAACAAACAAGTAGAATAATTAGAACCATACTGAACTGAGTCACGACTGACTCAAACGTTGGGTATATATAATCGGTAAGCTACCGGCACATTCATTCAAATCAGGACGCTCGCATCGGAAACATGTATTCCAAAATCGCTTTATTTTTCGCTCTGAACTTTGTCGCTGTCTTCGCTCAAAAGGCATGCGACTGCAGCGACGAACAAATCGAACAATCCCTCAAGGAATCAACAGACATCGTCGACTTTCTGAACGAAC
Source organism: Choristoneura rosaceana (assembly GCA_037349165.1). Classification (NCBI taxonomy): domain Eukaryota; kingdom Metazoa; phylum Arthropoda; class Insecta; order Lepidoptera; family Tortricidae; genus Choristoneura; species Choristoneura rosaceana. The sequence goes on from JAZBNJ010000013.1 coordinate 9,827,927, forward strand.
TAGCTGTGAAAGACATCCCTGAAGAAGAGAAGTACCCTGTCGTCCCTCCAAACGTGATTACTGGTATGCTAGCCTGTGACTGCAAAGAGAACTTTAGAAGGAAGAGGAGGATTATCAAGGAAGATGTTACTGACAGACTTGTCAAGGAACATGTTACTGACAGACCTGTCAAGGCCACACCGCGACTTCTGTCAAAGAGGAACTGCCCCAAGGGTTACTCGAGAATCGGACCGATTTGCATGCCGCAACACCACCTATTGTAATTTCAAAATGCAAGACTTCAAAGTGGAAAGGCAAGAAAACTGGTGTAGAAAATTAAAAAATGGAAATGTCAAGGTATGAAGTAGTTAGTGGGAAGAGTGCAACTCTTGTCATCGCAAGTGACAGTGTTAAAACGGTTGTAAAAATGTGATTTTTGTATTTTTTCGTAAATTAGATAAGGTTTTTAATTTTTTTTGTTCAGATCGCGTTTTAAAGTGGACTTTATTTGTTGTTTACATGAGAACCAGTGAAGCAAAAGTAATGAAAGTATTTTTTTTATTAATTTTTAATTTTAAATAGTTTTAATTCGAAAGCTTTAATTAGTTTAGTTAAATTAAGTTGACGAAGAGGCATGCATTTAATATGTTTAATAAAATATTTTTTTCACTTATTTCATCGTATTTAATGAAAATCCAACATCTTTATTTCCTTTTGAAACCTCAGTACATGTAGTTTATTTTTCTTTTGAACTATATACATTTTTTTTATACCACGTCGGTGGCAAACAGGCATGTGGTCCGCCTGATGTTAAGCGGTTACCACCGCCTAGGAACGCTTGCAGCACATTTGACTGTTTATTACCATTTTTATTCATATTCAATATCCTACTCGACATACGTAGTATAGCGTCTACAGACAGACAAACAAGTTTAATTTAAATAATAATTGCAGATAAAATGTTAGCATGTTATTACAAACCAGACCATCAGGTTTTTAATCATAAATAATAGCACAATTTTGTTTACCTGCACGTTTTGTATCAACTTCCAATTTAAACATGTTTGTTAAAAACCAACCAGTATTAAAACAAGCAGAAACGTAAAGGAAAAAAATTTTTTTTTTCAAACTGTAGATTTTTTTTGTAATAAGTATATTGTATGAGTATAAGCATATAGATTACGAGTCTGTCTACTTAGAATCCGATTAGAAACATACAGTTTTGTGACAGACAGAATAGTAACATTAAGGTCCCATGAATATGTACCATTTGTGTGTTTACTAATTTCATTTTCAACCCTTATAGGGTCTTAATATTTTCTCCAAGTGAAGGCCTGGAAAAACGCGGTCAAATATTTCATCATCATTCATTACCACGTTCTTCCAGGTAACTATTGGACAATCATTTCTTTATACTCAAAACCTGTTTTACCACTATTTCATAACTTCCTGTACATAAACCCGTTTATTTCTCTCAAGCAGAGGGTCGTGGGTTCAAACCCCGGCTAGCACCTCTGAGTTTTTCGTAATTCATGTGCGGAATAACATTTGAAATTTACCACGAGTTTTGCGGTGAAGGAAAACATCGTGAGGAAACCTGCACAAACCTGCGAAGCAATTCAATGGTGCGTGTGAAGTTCCCAATCCGCACTGGGCCCGCGTGGGAACTATAGTCCAAGCCCTCTCATTCTGAGAGGAGGCCTGTGCCCAGCAGTGGGACGTATATAGGCTGGGACGATATCAAATACTTGTTTATCATAGAGTAGTAACTATGTTACTCCAAGTTAAACAACGCCTAAAAAAACTAAGTCATACAATGTCGAAACATTGTCATGGTACGATACAGAGCGAAAACCACTTTAAAATTAAACGCATAGAGTCCAATTTAAAATGTTAAAGAATGCGGTTTTACCCATCCGATTTTCATTGAGAGCGCTACACAAATTTACGTTTGCGTGTGAATAAAAATTGCGTTAAGCATTTTTTTAGGAACGGCGCCTGAGTCGGCTGATTACTTAAATTGGTAATATATCTCGTATTTTACTATGACGCATTAAGTCTATCTGTATGGCAGACGGAATAAATTAATCATCTGATTAATCATTAGTCATGTTGTAATGTGCTAAAAATCCCCCGGGAAAATCTATGTCTCCACGTGTGATAAGTATTTCCTTTGGTTATGTAATAATTGTATTATAGTACGCATGCCTATACAAACCTTATCATCCCACTTAGCCTATATACGTCCCACTGCTGGGCTCAGGCCTCCTCTCAGAACAAGAGGGCTTGGGCCATAGTTCCCACGCGGGCCCATTGCGAATTGGTAACTTCATCCCACTATCCTAATATTATAAATGCGAAAGTTTGTAAGTCTGTTTGTTAGCTTGGTTGGCTCAGCAGGTATAAATAAACGCTCTTAACGCAAATCAAAAATAAATAACGCTGTGTTTATGTTTTACTGGTGTCCATTTCCTGCAGTTGCTGTATTAACTATGCAGTAATTAAAAGCATAAAGTAAAGGATAAAATGCAAGGAAAATAAATAAAATGACACTGCAAAATACTCATCATAATTAAATATAAATAATTATCATAATATAAACAAAACATTGTATTGTAAGTAAACAAATCACAATATAACATTTCCTGTAGTGTTTAATTTGTTTTATTAAATAAATATTTATTTTACCTATTAATTGACAATAAACGTAAATCATTTTTGTTTAAGTAAGTATGTTTTTTTCTGTTCAACTATTGTGAAATTCTAAAATCGATTCAGACTAATAATGCCAAAGATTTTTAGTATTTTTCTATATATTTATTTAATTACCTTTAATAATTACAATTTCATGATTTGTTTTAGTTTCAGGTTTTATTAAGTATATTTAATATACCTAAGTATTTTAAGTTTAGGATAGTTTTATGTAAATAGTTTTAATTTATGTCCCACTTTATACTGTTCGATGTTATTTTTAATTCTTTCCATCTAATGTATTTTTATGTCTATCGAATATGTATAAATAAATGTTTCTCTCTCTCTCTCTCTTATGTTTGTTTCAGTGTATCATTTTTAATTATTATTAAACATTGTATGACCACATAAAAAATACGATACTTAGTATTTTTTTTTAATTAAATACCGACGAAGTCGCTAGCGACCACTAGTATTTTAATTATACGCCAGATTAAAAATGCGCCAAGTGCAAAAAACGGGTTTTACCTTGTACTATTACTTACTCTGTGGTTTTATACTTTCTCGGGTATTTATAAGCGGGGTTTTTCAAATTCGTCGGATATACGGGTTTGGCATTAGCTCTGGGTAAACCCCTTCGCCGATGCAGTCAATTACACGCACTGACGGTTTTGCTGCTGTTTTGGGTTTTTTGAAATTTGTACTTAAGTCAGTTTGTTGACCTTGCAGCGGTGAGAAAAAGAAAAAAAGGGATAAATGCATTTTGCATGCGCTAACGAAGGTATGAAATGGCGGGAAAAAATGGTTCTGTAAATTAATAGAACTAGGCAATACGTTATTGTAGAAAATAAGAATACAATAAAAACAGAGATATACTAGGGATGTGAAAAAATAATCGATTATTAAAAAAATCGATTATTTTTTTTGAATAATCGATTTTTATTAATCAATTTATTGACCAAGAATAATCGATTTTTTATTAATCGATTTTTTATTTCGCTATTTCACTCCATACTTTCGATTTTTTTCAATAGTCGCAGCTTTGAATTACTAAGTAGATGATTTATTTATCGTACATGTACCTACATCGAACAGCAGCTCTATAATAGTATTACTTGCAACGCCATCTAGTGTCTAACAAACATAACGTATTTTTTTTATTATGGCAGCACTCAAAAAGTAGTACCTTTTGATTATTGAGTTGGGTTGTTTTATTAATTTATCAAAAAATCGTTTTTTTTTAAATCGATTATTTTTTGTAAAAAAATCGATTTTTGGAAAATCGATTATTACTTGGTAAAAAGAATCGATTAATATAAAAATCGATTTTTCTCCAGCCAAGTCACATCCCTAAGATATACCTACTAACTTTTGCCCGCGGCTCCGCCCGCGTGGTATTCGGTTATCGCGCGCTGTTCCCTCGGGAACTGTACATTTTTCTGAGATAAAAAGTAGCCTATGTCACTCTCGGGCCCATAAACTATCTCTATGCCAAAAATCACGACGTAACAAACAAACAAAGTCACTTTCCCCTTTATAATACTAAGGAAGGATGCAATGTTTCTATTTAATTTCATAGCAGTCGCTATTTTACACTCGACGTAACTGTCCTCGCCTGTGACTTGGGTAGATATAATACTCAGTCTCAAAAAAACGGTGTCGCGCACCTGTTGTGCTATTATCAATCATTAGTTGACGTTTTTGCTCCATCCTATACACAATAAATAGTACGGCGCCCATCGTGTTGAAGACAGACTCACACTTGACTGGTTTTTACATTCGGCCTAAGACCTTGTCCTATAAAACGAACCGATAATAAATGTTATGACGTCGTTTTTAAGAGGAAACTCATTTTCAGTAAGAGAAAAGAGAAACGTTAGGGTTGTCGCTTAGTTTATGTGATGACTTAACTTATATGGTAAGCTAAAAGTCGAGCATAGTTATGTTTGCTGACGACACGTCTTTACTGTTCAAGGTAAGTAGAAAAGACACCGACTTCATTGAACCCTGTAATACCCGGTCCTAAGAAAACAAATTGCATTAAATTCTCGTTAAAAAAATCATCTAAGTAACTCAAATTGTGTTTCTAATATAAAGTTAGTAAATGGTCAGACTATTGCATTTGTAAAATCAATAGTATTTTTAAGAATAACGCTCGATTCTAAACACTGTGGGGACCCCACGTCACAGCGATCGCGGATAGATTGAGCTCTGCTGCTTTTCCAATTTGGAAAATACGGCAATGAACCGATATTATGACGGCACGGTTGGTGTATTTTGCTTACTTTAATAGCAATATTTCGTAAGTCATATATTTTATTTTGGATTATAGTGACAACCCTAGTGACGTCACAACACGATACGGGCAGGACTGCCCCGTACAAACCAATTAATTGAAACCATGCTCAAAATAACTAAATACTTATGCCATTACAAATGAAACCTTGACTTCGCTGAATAAAGTCGAAATTTTTTTTTTTTTTACTTATGTCTTATTATTCTTGAGCGATGACGTAACGGTATTTGCGGCGCGTGCGGCGGTCAAGGTCGACATCTCAATTTATTTTAAACTTTATTCCATTGTCATTAGATTGTTTTTTGTCTGATTTTATTTGACATAGTAACAGCATGATAAGTTAGTGTCATTGCTTTTTATCATTTGATACTAAGTGCATCTCTGTCATAAACAGATATCAAAGGAATAAAAAATATGCTCTCTCTATCCCGTGAGAATTTTCCAATTATTTTTTTTAGACCGGTTCGGAAAAACCTCTGTTGAGAAGAATCCGGCAAAAAATATATATATATTTTTTTTTAAACAGATTTATAATGTTATTTATATGACTAATATCACAAGTACTTTAAACGGTTTACTAATATATTGCATAAAATCGAATCTCATAATTTTGTTTCTCATATCAACCTTGAGCAGAATCATCATATCACCGAATTACTTTTCGCGTGTATTTTTCTCATACTATCATTTCGCATAATTTTGTAAAGCAGAATATTAACATCACATAATATCGATGAGAATAATATTTATATGTTCGAATAGTTGCCACGCAGAAAGACATATATCATAATATTACTTTGCATCCATACTAATATTATAAATGCGAAAATGTGTTTGTATATTTGTGTGTTGTATGTTTGTCCGTCTTTCACGCCGTAACGGAGCGACGGATCAAAGTGATTTTAGCATAGTTTAAATCATTTCTAAATGTATTATTTGTTCCTCAATAAATATATACTAGTGACATAGGCTACTTTTTATCCCGGAAAAATACACAGTTCCCGAGAGAACAGCGCGCGATAACCGAATACCACGCGGGCGGAGCTGCGGGCGAAAGCTAGTCTATATATGTACTAACGTACGGTAGAATATAAGTCAATGGATACTGCCTCTGGTCTCATGTATAGCTACTGTGGTGGGCTGGAGCGCTGCTGCAGGCGTAAACTAGCACCTGCCAACCCTAGAACTGATTCACTGTACCCCAGTGAGTGATAGGTCTGCGAACGCTTTGTCTTCCGATTCATGATGACCACTCTAGGACTTTGTTCTTCGAGCGATGTAGCCTACCCACCACCACTTTAACTTGCAAATTCTTCAAGCTGTGACGGTGATGATAGATCTCCAACGAATTTCCGTATTCCAGATTCTATCGCGCAAAGAAACTTATATGCGTATGCGCTGACGCATGGAAAAATAACATCACGAAGCGATATATTGATCTGATATAACTTTGCACGCATCCTAATGTAATAAATAATTTAAGACGACTTGCATTCTAGGCGACCAGTGATTTAGACCAGGTGCATTTAAGACAAATTTATTATACGTATACTGTAGACAAAATAATTTTTCACTTCTCATGCTCGTAAAGTTGGTGTTTATGCTGTATCTAGGCGAAATAAAATTACTTTTTATGCTCTAGTGCATAAAATAAAATCTTCGTTTAAGACCAACTTAAGACCAAGGTAATCAGGTGTCAACAGCCACAAACAAAAAAGTTTCTACATATTTTTTATTTTTTATTTATATAAAACTAAAATCAATCAAACCAATAATATAAATCAATAAAATTAAAAAAATACAGAATTATTATAATAATGCATAAAAAATAAAAGGTACATAGAAGGTGAACTATTGTTTCCACTGATGCTATTTCATTTCCTCGCAATCTAAGTGAAAAGCAGAGTGTAAAACTCGAGCATTAAACTCATTTTCCCCTCGACGTGTCTATCCTCGCCGTACCGGCTCTGGGTAGCTATATCAACGTCTTGGGCAAAATGGCTAGTTTTATACTCTTGTTGTACAATCTTCAATTTACTATTGTTTTGTGAAGAGTTTTTTTGGATAGATTGCGTATTCGACTATCTGCGAATTTAACTAGTGTGTGTTGTCACGTTGTCAGTGAGACGAGGTACTAAGTGGGATAATACGAGTAAGTGGTTTATCAATTTTTAAACAAGTTCCTATCAAATGAATATGGTACGGCCGTGCCTTTGTTTTGTTTTGCTTGACTTGGCGGGGGCACTGCCGTGCCCCCAGATATGTCGCTAAACTCGAACTTTCAAGTTGAAAGACGCGTCTATTGGCATTATTGTTTTATGGCATGCAAACGATCAATTTATGAACTTTAGGTTGGTAGACCACATATTTGGCAGATGGTACCTGCACCTTAAAGGCCTCATAAAGCATCTGAACCTCCGGATGTGACGTCACAAGAATGCAATAAGGTTGTATCGTGCAACAAGCCAGTGACGCATGGTCTAGCCACGTGTAAGGGACACAGGAGCGGTCTGTATTGTAATATGTTTAGGGATCTATATTATAATCTATATCCAAAGAAATTTCGAAGAGGCTTATCGATGCCACCGGTGACCGAAGAGCTGGTAGCTACCTCGCTCAAAGAATTAGCCTAGCGATTCAACGAGGAAATGCTGCCAGCATTTTCGGCACAATGCCGCAGGGGCCTTTTTTACTTGACTACGGCAAAGCCAAAGGAAGAGTAATGATTTTAGCAGTCTATGTATTTAGATATAGTTTAGTTTTTAATATAGTTTTAATTTAGTTTGTAATATTTTGTATTTTAGTTAAGTTATTTTTAGGATAATTTTTATTTCACTATTTCATATTTGTACCAATAAATGCTTGTAATTTATTATAAAAAAACGGCCAAGTACGAGTCGGACTGGCGATCCAAAGGTTCCGTACAAAGCAGGTTGCGTCAAAATATATGAGTTATAAAAAATCCGTAATTATAAAGTCCAGTGTTGGCAAAGCCCTGCCTTTAAGCAAAGTATATACCGTGTGCTGGGCACAGGCCTCCTCTCAGAACAAGAGGGCTTGGGCCATAGTTCCCACGCGGGCCCAGTGCGGATGGGAACTTCACACGCACTATTGGATTGCTTTGCAGGTTTGTGCAGATTTCCTCATGATGTTTTCCTTCACCGCAAATCTCGTGGTAAATTGCAAATGTACTTAATTCCGCACATGAATTTCGAAAAACTCAGAGGTGCGAGCCAGGGTTTGATTGAACCCACGACCCTCTGCTGAGAGGCGATAGGTAGGTCAACAAACCACAATGCCACCACGGTATTTTATATCTATTTTAGGTGCTGTTTCACCATCCATTGATTAGTGTTAACTGACGTTTAAATGTGATGCCGTCTCTATTTGTTTTGTTCGAATAGACGGAGACGGCATCACATTTAACCGTCAGTTAACACGAATCAATGGATGGTGAAACAGCCCCGTAATGTTTTAAAATAGTAGATTGTACAACAAGAGCATAAAACGAGCCATTTTACCCGAGGCGTTCACATAGCCACCCAAGCCGGCACGGCGAGGGTGGATAGGCACGTCGAGGGGAAAATGGGTTTAATGCTCGAGTTTTACACTACACTCTGCTTTTCACTTCGATGGCGAGGAAATGAAATAGCAACAGTGGATACGATGAGTCATTTTCTATGTACCTTTTATTTTTATGCATTACTATAATAATTCCATTATTTTAATTTTAATGATTAATTATGATTGATTTGATTAATTTTTAGTTTTATATAAATTAGAAAATATTTAAAAAATATATAGAAACTTTTTGTTTGTGGCTGTTGACACCTGATTACCGTGGTCTTGAGTTGGTATTAGACGAAGATTTTATTTTATGCACTAGAGCATAAAAAGTTATTTTATGTCGCCTAGATACAGCATAAACACGAACTTTACGAGCATGAGAAGTGAAAAATCTATTTTCGCAATCAGTGGTCTATTGTTTAAAATTGTGACTAAAGATGGCCGACAGTGACTCACTAGACATTCCTGGTAGTAATTTGAATAACCGTTTATTAACTTTTAAGTGTTTCTAGTGGGATTGTGAATCAACTCTGAAAACTCCATGATTCATCTGTTTCAGGTTACAGTTAAGGAACGACGTACTATAATCAAAGTTAAAGTCAAAATATCTTTATTCAATTTAGGCTATTACAAGCACTTATGAATGTCAAATGGGGGAGGCCTATGTCCAGCAGTGGACGTCATGCGGCTGAGATGATGATGATGATGATGATGATGAATGTCAAAATTTATTCCAGAAATTCTAAATAATGAAAATTAAACTACATTAAAATTTAAAGAGGTCTCCCATATATATTCGGTTATCGCACGCTGCTCCCTCGGGAACTGTGCATTTTTCCGCGATAAAAAGTAGCCTATGTCACTCTCGGGCCCATAAACTATCTCTATGCCAAAAACCACGTCGATCCGTCGCTCCGTTACGGCGTGAAAGACGGACAACCATACACACAAACATACAAACACACTTTCGTATTTGTAATATTAGTGTGGATGTTCCACTGAACTTTTCATACGTCACTAGCTGTTGCCCGCGACTCCACCCGCGAAGAAGTTTCCCGTGGAAATATTCAATTGCCAGGAGAAAACTATCCTGTCCTTCTAAAGATCCTATCGTGAAGCAGCAATGCTTGCGCTGTTGTGTTTCGGCGTGGAGAGTCAGACAGCCGGTGAAATTACTGGCACTTGAGGTATCCCATCTCAGGCCTCTAGGTTGACAACGCATCTGCAATACCCCTGGTGTTGCAGATGTTTATGGGCGGTGGTAATCTCTTACCATCAGGAGACCCATTTGCTCGTTTGCCATCCAGTCGAATAAAACAAAAATCTCAAACGTCATATCAAATTTCCTCATTATCTGTTGAGTTGGTTAAGCATAAAAACGCAACAAACAAACAAAATCACATTCGTGTTATGAGTTAGAAATTTTGAAAAGGAAATATATTGAATGCAGTATGGAATGGCTATTTTAACTGCAAATTGTATCGGTCTCACTTAACTGTATTTTATTTTAATGTATGATGACCAGATGGTCCCAAAGGAAGACCAGCGCCATTCGCAAGACCAACAGATTGCTGATTTGGGACCATTTCGTGACATGCGACCCAAACGAGCCTACCAATTCCTTAAAGGGTCGGCAACGCACCTGTGATTCCGCTGGTTGCGGGTGTCCATGGGCGACGGTGATCACTCTCCATCAGGTGACCCGTCTGCTCGTTTCCCCCCTCTTATATAAAAAGAAAGAAAAAGAAAAAGATGCATAACTATTTTTATTTTATTTTCAATATTATTCTTATCCATGTCACATCACGTCATGTCATGTCACGAATAAATGATTTCTTTCTTTCTTTCAAAACCTTTGACGACCGGATGGCCGAGTGGTTAGAGAACCTGACTACGAAGCTGAGGTCCCGGGTTCTAATCCCGGCCGGGGCAGATAGTATGAATAATACGAATATTTGTTCTCGGGTCATGGATGTTTAATTATGTATTTAAGTATGTATTTATCTATATAAGTATGTTTATCCGTTACCTAGTGTCCATAGTACAAGCTTTGCTTAGTTTGGGACTAGGTCCATTGGTGTCAAGTGTCCCATGATATTATTATTATTATTATTATTATTATTAAAATAATTTTCATTCGAAACAGTTTCAAGTCGATGCCATTAACCGTTGAAGAGTTCCGTCCTCCGAAGACACTGGCTGGCTGGACTACCAGGATTTCACAACCAGAATATAGTGTTATCAAACTTAAATAAGTATACTTATCTGCCAAATTTCAATTCAATTTATACCGGGGAGATGCCGAAAAATAGTTTACAAATGATACCATAACTGACTGACTGAAAAAGCCGTGGTGGCCTAGTGGTTTGAACTATCGCCTCTCAAGCAGAGGGTCGAGGGTTCAAATCCCGGCTCGCACCTCTGAGTTTTTCGAATTCATGTGCGCAATTTACCACGAGCTTTGCGGTGAAGGAAAACATCGTGAGGGAACTGCACAAACCTGCGAAGCAATTCAATGGTGCGTGTGAAGTTCCCAATCCGCACTGGGCCCGCGTGGGAACTATGGCCCAAGCCCTCTCATTCCGAGAGGAGGCCCTGTGCCCAGCAGTGGGACGTATATGGGCTGAGATGATGACCATAACTGACTAACTTACGCACAAACGTTACAGGTTGTTTAAAAGCTTTTTAAAATGTTATAATAAAGGATTTGATCCTTTGCAAGCAAAAAAACTAGGTTAAGTTACAACTTAAAAAGCTGGTTTAGTGATATTTCATTTGTAAAAACTGTTCTGCGTCAGGTGTTTTGTACGCAATCTACCCTATAGATAGGGACTTACAAGAAAATATTGAACCGATCTTAACAACGCAACCTGCCAAACAAACGCCGTCAATGTCAAAACCTATAGTTCCTTAAAAAAAAAAACAAAAATCGAATCACAACCTGCAAAAAAACCAGTAAATGTAAAACTATGCGGACCGCATTCCATCAGTTTTCAATCAAAATCGAACTTCGCGAACGAATCAGTTGTCAACTTCGAAATTAGAACATGGCGGTAGCCGGTCCAATTTCTTTACTTATCGTCACAATGCTAAGGCAGGGCACGCACGTCATAGCCGTGTCCGGTTCTGCGATAAATAAAATTTAACAGAATGAGGGAAAAAATCAATACCACACTAGTCACTCAGTATCCACTATCACCCCTCTAATTTACTGGCGGCGATAAAAACAATCCTAGTGTGCACTCCACACACACAGTTATGCCCATACAATATTCATGTGACATTTTATGAACGCACCCTTATATAATAGGGCATCAATAATTCTAGAACGCGATTGATTTAGGCTCAGTACTTACGGGTAAAGCAGACGTCAAAATTGCTGGTAGTTGAGCATCCTACGCGAGGGCAGCGACCCCGGCCGAGCAAGCGAACACACACGCCGCCATCTTTAAAGTTGAAACGTCAATTTTTCAAATTCCGAACCTCCAACTGTCAAACTTGGGAACTTGGAAACTTTAGCGAATTTCGTTTCCCTCTCGTTTTATGCAAAGTTTGTCGTACGTTGTAATTATCGCCTATCTATAAACACTTGGTTGTATAAAACGGTATAAAAATATTAAAATTATGAACCATGGAAAAACTTGTAAATGAAAACGAAATATAAATATATATTAATAATAATAAAAACGTTCTTGCCGCTCAGAGTTCGAGCGCCTACTGACTTAAAATTTTTGGGTATAAAAACATGCTACAATAGCCTCCCCGAGGAGGGAACCGCCTTGATACTTGCGGGAACTCCGCATGCCCTTTCCGGGGTGCGCGCCGACGAAACTCACCCCTAAACTAACACGACAAAGTTCACTTTACATTGGCAAAGATTAAACTTTTCACTTGAATTCATGAGACTCAATAACAATTCTACTTCTTCATTGCGGGAATTGTTTTGAAAAATTCTATGGTATGTCAAAAAACACGGTCATATTTTAAGGAGCTTTCTTTTTTTTTCAATAGAGAAAAACTGTCAAAAATTAGGTAAATATTCATAAGTACGTAATACAACGTGCAATAACTAGTAATAAATGATTGTGCAAAAACAAGTGCAATTCCCATTATAAAGGATCTATACCAGGAAGCAATAGGTAATCTGTATTTTATTAAAAGCGGTGCAATTATACATCTAGGTAACTATAATCTGCACAGAACTGGTTTTGGTATATAATTGCATGTTACCATTATGCGTTTTATTAGAACTAGTGGAAGACAAAATGACATATTAAGTTACACTTCTTTTATTATAAATTCGTTTATAAAAATGATAACTTTGTGATCCTGGGTATAATAATACTGTACTTCATAATTATAAAATAACTTTCATGTGTGCCTAATATTTTTTATTTATCACACTTCGATACGTTCCTTTTATGCCAATAAACGGCTAAATAATTACTATTACCGCATTGTGTATTTTCAAAACATTCAATGGCCTCCTTGAAGTAATTAGATACAGGAATAAGTACCTTTATCCAAACAAAATAGAACATTTCACATTACTTATTATTTTATTTGAATACTTAGTGTTATATTATGATTTTAAATAGTTACATGATCTTGATTGTACTCTCGAACCGTAAAAACATCCTTACTTATCTGTAATATTGTTTCCACATTATGTAGTGACATTATCACATTTATTATCATTAGGCAATCAACCGTCAACAATAAGATTGTTAACCCGCAAAATAAATAATCTAACAAAAAAAATCTAAACCAGGAAATGTCCACCGACGACCAAGACTATTCCTTCGCGCTATACCCACGCGTGTGTGCGTGCGGGTGGTGGGGGGCGGGTGAAATTTTTCGTTTTTCGCCCACTTTTCCGTCCCGCTCTAGTTTTTCGTCTCCCTCATTTTTTCTTCGCCCGCTTTCTTCCTAGTGCCCCACCACATGTGTGCTGAGCGCAGTATACGCGTGAAAAGCAGATAATACATTTCCGGTTTCAGCTGGTTTGAAATATAGACATGGATTTTTAGTTAGGGCCGTTGCAGTCTGCATTTCAAATGCAACGCAACTGCAAACGTCATCGCCCCATACTTTTCAATGAAGATTTCTCAGGTGAAATATCGTTACAATCTGCTTTAATTACTTATTTAGAAAAAAAAGTAAACAGTCTTGACGAGTGTTTTTATTGAAAAACGCTTCAAAAAATTGTTTCATTGTTGTTTGTGTTCCGTGAGTCACATACGGTTCTGACAGAATATCAGCGCTGCAGGCGTCTCACGCCTCAGTATAATGCTGAATCAGCGTCCGTTTCACTTTTGCGGACACACAAAATCGTGTATTTCTTTTTTATTTTTTTGTAGGTATTTGTGTGTCTTTGTGAATGTGAATAAATGTCTTATTTCTTTCTTGACGACATCGTGAGAGTTGCGGGAAACCGGTGGATGCAAGTGGCGAGTTGTCGTTCATTATGGCGTTCTAAGGGGGAGGCCTTTGTCCAGCATCTTCGCGAGCGTCTTCCGGCTGATGATGAGGATGATGATGATGATGATTTATTTCTTTCTTTATTAAATATAAAACCAAAACATTTTAAATGAACATACATAACGTCCTTGATAATTGTTACATAGTTGCTGTGACTTATTTTTCGAAAGTGTTTTTCAATAACACGTCAAGATCACTTTTCTTACTAATGTGGATGGATGAATCGCAATGTCGTCCGTTTGACGTTAGGTACTTAGGCTCATTTAGTTGTAAACCAATCTCAAACGTAACACAAATGTCAAACTTGTAAAAAGCTTGTCCGGGTGAGCGGTTAGTTCCGATGGAGTGCCGAAAAGTTTCTCTATGAGGGATACGGCATAGATGTCGCTAGTGTCGCTGCTTAAGTGGCTAAATAAAGAAACAAACAAGCTGAGATATGTGGTGCATAGGAGAAATTCGTGTCTGTACCGTTGTCCAGCGTTGGTGTAGCGGTATAGCACGCGGCACGGAATGCCGAGAAACTGGGTTCGATTCCCAGCGCTGATCTTATTTTTCTGGTTTTTCTGTGCATCTAAATTTCAGTTTGTCTTTTCGATTTTTGTATAAAGCCCTCCCCGCCGAAATACAACAGTCTAAGTACTGCTGCTACACGGCAGGATTAGCGAGCAAGATGATGATAATGGTGGTGGTGGTTATTTTATTTGTAGTTTTCATTTTATGTATTGTATTGTATTGTAACTCTTTATAGTACATATAAAACATATGAAAATTACAATTTACAAGAGAAAGAGACGTACAAAGGCAAACTTATCCCTTAAAGGGATCTCTTCCAGTTAACCTTATGTTTATTTATATGTTTGTTTTATGGCATTAAATAAATGTATTTTCTTTCTTTATTTTAATGTAATATGTGCTTTTAACAGTTGTTTCATCTTTGATTGTCGCATATACTATGCGCTGCGTGCGGCGGCGCCCGCCCTCGCTCCTCCGCGGCGCCTCAGCGATACACAGCGTGTTCACTAAACTTAGTGCTCTTAATTATGTCCCGTTCACTACGACGGTGTATGAGGTTAGTCTACAATGTAAATGAAATTTTAGAAAAAAAAAACTTCATGAAACATAGTTTTATGTTTTTTTTTTTCGAATTTTTTTAAACGCGATCATATGAAGAGAGAAAGAGAGATTTTAAATACATATTCGATGCACAGGAAAAAACATTGAATAATGCCTAATAGTATTATTCGGATTGCACCACCAGCCCAGAATATATAATTAATTTCCAGAATACACTTTGCGTGCCATGTATGCGAAGGAGGGAGAAATTCAGAATCAAAAAATACGGAGTAAAATAAACAAAATACTATTAAATTAATTGAGAACCTCCGTCTTTGTGGTCGGTTAAAATGTGGTATGATGTGGTCCATTTCTTATCAGAGAATGAGACATGAAAGAGGGAAAAATTCTCTTTATTGTATGTAAATAGCATTGCGTGTGTGTTACACACACACACACACACACACACACACAAACATAACGCCTCTTTTCCCAAATGGGGTAGGAGGAGCACACGAAACGTTAAAGCACGCTAAAGTCTAACAGTGCTAACAATTTTCGCTCTTTTCCACCCTTGGGAGTCACGTCACTGTCAAGTACCAGCAAATGTCCCTGAACTCCGATTTTTGACCAAAGCACAAAACACAGATAGTTCAAAAGTCTCCTGTATGTACTTCACTTTTCATACCTACGCTCGCTGGTCGCTCTAAGGTTGTCAGCTATGGCTTATGCATCAAAAAAACTATCGTGATAGTGGCACTCGTATCTCATCACATCATCATCATCATCAGCCTATGTTCGTCCACTGCTGGACATAGGCCTCTCCCATGGCACGCCACTGAGCACGATCCTCGGCCACTCTCATCCAGCTCTTGCCAGCCACCCTGCGAAGATCATCGCACCACCGAGTCTGAGGGCGTCCTACGCTACGTTTGCCGATCCGTGGTCTCCACTCAAGAACTCGTCTACCCCAACGGTTATCGGTCGGTACTCGTATCTAGTTGTTTGATTTATTGTTGAGAATGAAACGGGAAGAATAGCTCTACCTATATTATATAGCATTAACCCAAGACAAATTTGATATTTTGACTCACTAGTAATGCCCTTTTTTATGGGAATATTCGAAACTATCAAGGGATAAAAAATATTCCTAGACACAATACTCGTAGTGTTTACTCTTGTGTCTGATATCCTGTCAATCATTCAAAGGTTAACTGGAAGAGATCCTTTTAACAGATAAGTTCGCCTTTGTATATCTTGTTGATTTCATGTGTTTTTATGTACAATAAAGAGTTTAAATAATACACTTTTGATAATTGTATGTCGAGTCGATGTATGCCTGACATATTTAGAACTAGTTCATGGTTCTTATCTTACGAAGGTTTTAATACACTTCCAATGGGTCGCTATGCTTAAAGAGCACTATCTGTCATCGTGTAATAATTAGCTTTATCCTAGTTTATTTATTTATTCGTTTATTCATATGTGACTGTTCATCCCATTACCCATTTATTTTTATTTTAAACGTGTAATATATGTGCAATGATGTGTATGTGTAGATGTGTTTTTGTTGCTTTTTCATTTTCTGATCTACTGTTAATGCACCACCTGCTGTAAACTAGTCCTTCCTTCTTTCTGTAAAAAGGTTGCCTGGAAGAGATCGCTCTTAAGCGATAAGGCCTATTGCTTACCCTGTAATTTTCTCTGTGTACCCACCTGTTTTCTATATCGCTTATTATTTCTGGTGTACAATAAAGAGTATTTAGTAGGTCGCAGCGGAAGACCAGCGTTGGCTTATACGGCCAACACTATGCTGAGCTGCGACCGTTTCGTGCCTTCGCATATTGTATATTTTTTTTGTTTTCATGTATTTTTGCCCTGTTATAATTTAAGTGCGAAGCATGAATAAAAATATTTCTATTCTATTCTATTCTATTCTATTCTATTTGTATTGTATTGTATTGTCGCTACGATTTTTTTTTCACAAAGCATAAAGCATGAAAAAATATAGAAACCCCAAGGCCACGCACCCTGTAGCTCCGTCAGAACTAGGAAACGAGGGGGTAAGTACACACGCCACCCCGGGGGGAGTACATGGCAAATACGCGAAAGCAATAGGACTTTTAAAAATTCTCCAGAAATATGATTTATGTGTTGACGGCAAGAACGCCTCCTTTTCTCTCGCTCAAGGACGGCCCCTGATTCGATTTTTAAAGCCCGGGCCTTCGCTTTTTTTTAACACACGTTTGTTTGTTGAAATTTGAATTTCATTTTAAATCCTCCCCGGTGCCCGCGCTTCGGCGGGCGCTGGGAGACTGTCGTTAAGAACTTTAAATGCTTTCCGTTATTGGAGTTTACGGTACAAGATAGTTTGGAAGACTGGTGGCAAAGGGAATCTGTCATGAGAGAGAGTGAGAGAGAGAGAGAGAGAGAAACATTTATTTATACATATTCGATACACACAAAGATACATTACATGGAAGGAAATTAAAATATAACATCGAACAGTATAAATTGGGCCCCACTCAGCATAATGTTACGGCAAGCCGCAACGCTGTTTTTCAGTGGGACCCATTTAAAACTAAAACACACAAATACAATACACTACACTATGACGACATGAACGCCAGCGGAAGGAAGTTCGCGAGCAAACCTTCAATCTGGAAGCATATATGGCAACACTCAATCAGCTTAACCATTTTCTAAACAGTTAAACCTCAACAAATCAAATCAGGATTTTGGTGTAATATTTACAATAATAATTCTGATAATAATGATATAGTGATGCATTTTGTGTGTGTATTCATTGCGTGTGTATTACTATCTTTATCCCTTGGCTTCATTCTGCTAGCTCTACTGGGTGATTCCGGGGTCATGAGCAGGAGTGAAAGGGGTGATGAGGACATTCACACTGAGCAATTTCTACTACGGGAACAGCCCCGAAATCGCCAAAAAAAAAACCATCTAATCAAGAGATAATTGATCGCTAACTATCCGAAATGTATAGAATAGCAAATTTTTTCTGCCATTTCGTGGCTGGTCCCATATTAAAATTTGCTCAGTGTGAACCCATCACCCCTTTCACTCCTGCTCATGACCCCGAAATCACCCAGTATATCCCATAGGAATTTCAGAAAATCCCGGACACCACAATCATCTTAGAGCTTGCCAAGTTTCAATTTCAAGTCTGTTTCTCCAATACAATACAATAACTCTTTATTGAACAAAAAATACGCGGTCAAAATACGCGGCCTTAATACTTCAGAGCGATCTCTTCCAATGGTTTGCTCCATAAACCGTCGTCACTTGCGCATCTGCAAACACTGTTCTTTTGCCACGTTGCCCTTATCTACAAACAGGATACTATGGAGCGGTTGTTTTATAGCAGAGTTGAAGGCAAAAGACCACGTGGTCGATCTGGAGATCCAGACCCAGGCAGACACCATCAAATCTGTCACCAAGATCCCTTTAGTAGAATGAGCTCGCCAAGCGGCTAATAGAGACCGGTAGAGAAGGATCACAAAGCCAGCAATCGCAGTAGTGAGTTGAAAAAACAATGTTTTTTTTACATTTTTGAAAAGACCTAAAAAACTTGACAACCATGTTTTTTTCTAAACTCGTTTTTTCTCAATCAGTATTTTCTTTACAAAAAATCAAATTAGCAATAACTGATTGCAATAAAACGCAAAATTTTATTGTTTGTTTGACAATAATTTTAATAGGCACATTCACCTGGAAAGATAATAGATGGAGGGGAGCAGACGGGTCACCTAATGGAAGGAATCCTCGTCACCTATGGACACCCATAACATGAGTTACGGATGCGTTGCCGGCCCCAAATCTTCAATCATCATCATCATCATCAGCCAGAAGACGTCCACTGCTGAACAAAGGCTTCCCCTTAGAAGGCCACAATGAACTACAACTCGCCGTTACATCCACCGGTTTCTCGCAACTCTCACGATGTCATCAGTCCACCTGGTGAGAGGTCTGCCAACGCTTCGTCTTCCAATCTTGAATGCCGGCTCATGAATCACATTGGAAATTCCTTCTACTCGTTTGCCCATAATACTATAAAAAAAAATTGCCTCACGATTTATATTGAAGGACTATTTCTGGTGTACAATAAAGAGTATTTGTATTGTATTGTATTGTATTGAAGGAAAAGGAAACCTGCATAAACCTGCGGAGCAATTCAATGGTGTACTCTTATAACAAGTTCTCAATTCGCTGAGGGCTAGCGTGGTAACTACAAGCCTAGCCCTCCCATTCTCACTCTAGAAGACCTGTGGACAGCTGCGGGATGTATATTAGCCGAGATACAATACCATACAATTTGTTTTAGTTTTAGGTTAATTTATTATTTTATTTTAAGTAAGGTATGTTTAATATGTATATTATTTAGTTTCTTTTATCAATAAACTTAATATTAAGTATGAAAAAAAAATAAAAAAAATACCATATTAAATGATATTGTAACGGATAACTCACGTCTTAAATCGAATTTAGCTCGACATGTTTCGGGCTATTTCGTAGCCCTTCTTGCTTGTTATAGCCTAAATTGAGTATAATACTGTTTTTCACAGTATGGTTGGCAACCCAAGCCCTTGTATGCTAAGACGGCCCTGCTATGATAATATCGGAGTCTAATCAAAAAAATAGCGACCTAAAACTAAAGCCATCAATATAAGGTTAAAAATATCCCATAGAAATGTGCCACTAACAAATACGTTGAATGTGTTGCCAGTATCCGTCGTATCGGGTTGCCAATGACGTCATATACTCGTAGCCTTTGTCACTTCTATTTAACGTGGGATGGCCAAGGATGACTGGCCTGCGCAATCTAAAACACCACTACTTCCAATACAAGTATGTTGGGAATTTGACAACATCTGAATTCACCATATAAAGTACAATTCAATAGAATCTGACATTTTTTTACACATTTAACACACTCTAATGTGGTCACGCATGATTATATATGTCTCTGTTGTTGCAATTATCATCTAAAAGGAATCAAAAAAGAATAATAGTCCCATCACAAAGCCTTAGGCAGCCCGGTGTTCATAATAGTAGGCTGGAAGTGTCTACAGGATTGTCAGATTCTATTGAATTGGAGTATACTATAATAATGAAAATGTAGATATGCGATAAAGAAAAACATATTTTTTTAATTTGACTTAATGGAAAACGAGCAATTGGGTCTCCTGATGGCAAGAGATCACCACCGCCCATAGACGCACGCAACACTAGTTTAAACAGGTAGACGGACTTGAATAAGATTTTTTATTTGAAAGCAGGCTTTCTAGCGATGTTTCTTCGATATGTTTTATTAAAATCGGTTCAGCCGTTTTTGAGATATTGACCGTTGAAGTGACAAAGTCGGGGGTTTCCCGACTTTTTGTTGGTTAGGTTATATGACATACAAACCATTATCAACTTTACGGTGGTAGACCATATATTTGGCTGATGATACAATCCTATGCACGCGACGCGTGTAGTTTGCGCTGCTCATAATATTGTTCAGCAGGTGTCCACACTAGAGCATGAATACCGGTATTCGATAACACCGAAAAACCGGAACATTGGAGCAAAATCCCGATATTGGCAAAACCGGTATTGACATTGTATAATACCGGTGTTTCGATATTGATCTCTAAATACCAATTATTTTGTTAGTAAATAGAGTATTACAGTCGCAACACTCAAAAGTTGCAAGTCACAAATGCATTAATACTTATTTAATTAATATAATCTTAGACATTTTTGAAATAATCTTAGCTACTCGTACTTAAGATTGTCGGAACCGGAAAGGTTTTGGAAGTGCGAAACTCATTCATTTTACTTTAATAATACGAATATCGAAAAAATACCGGAATACCGGACTTTGAATTTTCGGTATCGAAAAAATACCGGTATTGCAAAAAACGTCCTATATTAGATGCTCTAGTCCACACGATCCATTCCGTGGAAACCGCGTCAGCTAGCGCAACAGGGCTACTACGAAATTCGAAACTCGAAGATCGTGTCGTGCGGTCCCTCTGACACCTTTCACTATTTCATACGGGAGCGAGAGGGACAGTACGATATACCAACTTCGATTTTCGAACATCAAATACTTTCAGCACGTCGCCAAACTTAGCGCAGACCTGTGTTCCCCCCACCACGGCTGGGATCATAGAATATCTGTACCTAAAGCCAAATCACAAATATATAAATAGTTAGAAAATATGTTCTGATTATATTCTCAAAAATATTCTCACTAACTTTTTCGCGCGACCTTGACTGCGGAGAAATAAATGATAATTTACTTCGGCCCGAAACTGACGGTGAAACGCAACGAAACTGAAACTTCATGTCAATTTTGAGTTTCATTTAAGTGCCATAGACTCGGATGCTTTTAGCGACCGCACATGAAGCGATCATTTTGAAACCGGTTTCAAAGTTTCAAACCGATTTCCACCTGTCGCACCAAAACTCAAGTACCTTTACAAAACCGGTCAAGAGCGTGTCGGACACGCCCGAAATACTCGTAGGGTTCCGTAGCCATTAGCCGTAAAAATTAAGTCATATATTTTTCTAAGAAATTCGTATTTGTACGGAATATTCCAAGTTTAGGTATATTTTATACCATAGGCTGCTAATAATTCTTTAACTACTAATAATTCTCGAGAAAACTTAACCGTTATAGTTTTCCTTGTTAATTTGATATACTTACTACCATCCTGAATTTTTTCAAAATTTTCCACCCACCGTTTTAGATTTTAGAGGGGGCGGACTCTCGATTTTAATGAGAATTTGCACTTTAAAGTTGAAAATTTTGCAAACAAATCACCGAATCGAAAAATCGTCTTAGCAACCCCCTAATGGTCTTAAAATACCCCAAATTACAAGGATGGATGAGAAAAAAAATTAACCCCACTTTACGTCTAAGGGAAGTACTCTAAAAAAATGTTTTTTTTTATATTATTGTACCATTTGGTCGGCATAGTTTACATACTTATATATTCATGCAAAATTACAGCTTTCTAGCATTGATAGTTCCTGAGCAAAGCCGCGGACAGACAGACAGACAAACAGAACTAACTAAACGAAACTATAAGGGTTCCGTTTTTGTCGTTTTGGCTACGAAACCCTAATAACCTAACCAACAAAAAGTTGGAAAACCCCCGACTTTGTCACTTTAAAGTTCAATATCTCAAAAATGGCTGAACCTATTTTGATGAAATATGTCTAAGAACCATCGCTAGAAAACCTACTATCAATTAAAAAAAAACGCATTCAAATCGGTCGACCCATTTAAAAGCTACGGTGCCACAGACAGACACTCAGACAGACACACAGACAGACACACATAGCGGTCAAACTTATAACACCCCTCTTTTTGCGTCGGGGGTTAAAAACAAGAACAATATCCTTTCAAATTAAAATACCTCTATCGAACCTATGTCCTATTAAACTGTGAACGGCCGCCCCCGCCGATTGCAGCAAAACATACCAGTGCCCTACATTCTCACCCTTTTTAAGAAAAAACCCCAGGCAGGGGTGCATGACTTTCGAATTTTAAATTATCTCCTTGGATATTGACATGGCTTCAAGTTTTACCATTTCTGCGACACTATAGGTATTTGAAAACTCAGCGAAACTTCGATTTTAGCTTAAGGTTATGGTCGAGCAAATTTTGCCGCCTTAAAGTCAATATTATAAATTATAAATGTCATAAAAAATCTACTACCAGTTCGGAAAAACCTATGTTGAGTCCTCTGTTTTACTTCATAACAGAAAAGCATAGAGTTATAACTCATATACAACATTTAAAAATATAACTACTATCTACTTACTATTTACAAAACTTATACTTAATAGGAAACCTCTTCAAGGCTGCTGCTTTGGGGGGCTGTTTCTAGGAGGCTGGCAGCATTAACTCTCTGTTTTTAGGTTCGTGCCTGGCTAGAAACTCGACAAGAATGTTATATGTTTGAAGGTTCGATGTCTTGCATTCTATTACCCTTCTAACTACTATATAAATTCTACTAAGGTAAATGTCCTAGTGTTGACATGTTAAGGCCCGATATAGACACCCTATTGTCACCTCGAATGCGTAATAAAAAAATAATGTCTATATCATAGGGATGTTTGGAAATAATTCTGACCCGCATTGGCGATCCCTTACCTCGAATATGACAGTGTATAAAAATGTAATTGTGTTCAATACTTGTGACGTAAGTCACTAAAAACATTATAGATTCGTTTTTAATAAAACTGGCCAAGAGCGTGTCGGACACGCCAGAAATAGGATTCCGTAGCCATTACGAAAAAAATAAGTAAATTTTTTTTTCTTAGGATTTCGTATTTTGTATGGTATATTCCAAGTTATATTTACTCTTAAACCAGAGAGAGATAACAGGGCGAGGGGACGCTCGATTTTTAGTGAAAATTTGCACTTTAAAGATGAATATTTCGCAAACAAATCACTGAGTCGAAAAATCGTTGTAGCAACCCCTAATGGTTTTAAAATACCTATCCAACGATACCCCACACTAAGATTGGATGAGAAAAAAAAATCACCCCTACGTCTATGGGAAAAAACTCAAAAAAAAATGTTTTTAATTTTTATTGTACCATTTTGACGGCATAGTTTACATATATATTCGTGCAAAATTACAGCTTTCTAGCATTGCTAATCTCTGAGCAAAGCCGCGGACGGACGGACAAACAGACAGACAGCAAAACTATAAGGGTTCCGTTTTTGCCATTTTGGCCACGGAACCCTAAGAATCCTTGTTGAATTATCTACATATAGTTTGCCTAGGAGAGCTAACACTGGATACTCATAGATACCTACACATTAGTACGGCACCCTCGATGCACAAGTCCGTCTCACTTACCGGTCCACTTCTGAGGTACAGGACCCTAAAAATAAACTTAATTCTCACACGCCAGTTTACTGCAGAGATTATACAAGTTGAACTTTGTATTTTAAAAATCGGCTATAAGAAATATTAAATTTACAAACCTCCCTCAGGGGTGACCCGGTTATAAATGAGATTTCTTATTTTTTATTGCTCCGCCTGTGAGGGGAGGTTTATTTTGATCGTTATACTTGTGTTCCTTTCACTCCCAAGGCTTTATTTAGTGACAATTGTCAGATGTTTTGTTGCAAAAGGATGTTGATCTCGAATCGCAGTTTTGAAAAAATACTTACACTGAATAGGTACGAAAAAAATCCATTAAATTCCTGGTTATTAGTGAAAAAAAATCGTAACAATCTGTACAAAGTTCGTGTCGTACCATCCCTCTCACTCTCGTATCAAATAATATTTATCTATCTATCAAGCGGAAAGCCAGCTACTAACTATACATAAAATCCATACCAATATTATAAATACGAAAGTGTGTTTGTATGTGTGTCTTTGTCTGTCTTTCGCGCCGTAACGGAGCGACCGATCGACGTGATTTCTGGCATAGAGATAGTTTGTGGACCCGAGAGTGACATAGGCTACTTTTTATCCCGGAAATATGCACAGTTATCGATGGAACAGCGCGCGATACCCGAATACCACGCGGGCGGAACCGCGGGTAAAAGCTAGTAAATAAATAAATATCTTGGGACACTTGACACCAATTACCTAGTCCCAAAGTAAGCAAACCTTACTATGGATACTAGGCAACGGATAAACATACTTATATAGATAAATACATACTTAAATACATATTATACATCCAAGACCCCAGAACAAACGTTCGTATTATTCATACAAATATCTGCCCCGGCCGGGAATCGAACTCGGGACCTCAAGCGTCGTAGTCAGGTTCTCTAACCACTTGGCTATCCGGTCGCCAACTATTAACATTATTGTTATTATATTCCTAGCCTAAGTACTCTAGGCCTTCCCCTGATACTTCCACTGCTCTTTGTCCCCTGCATACAAGGGCCAGTCTTTCAAGAAGAAGTCCAGTTTATCCCGCCATCGCCGTCTGGGTTTGGCAGGTCACCTTCTCAAGTTGGTAGGCAGCGGCGGTCTTAGGGGGTCGCAATCGCCCGGGGCCTCGCTCTTGCAGGGGTCTCGCGCAACAACCCATTATGTTATAGATTTTTTAAACTGTATTTTCGCATCACATACTTTCATATAATTCCTTCTTTCGATAATTTCTTTCTTAACCTACTGGAAGGCAAAATAGAAGGAAAAAGAGATAGAGGACAACCAAGATTGCTCTATTTTAACCAGGTGAAGGAAAGGGTGGGTGTCGTGTCGTATAAGGAAGTCAAACAGCTGGCCGAAGACGGTGCGGAGTGGCGATTACTCCACCGACAAGAGCATAGCTCTTAAATTTAAGAAGAGATACTTTCATGAAGGACAAAGGTCCTCGCAAAGACCTGACGCCCGGAGCCTCGTAATGGGTAAGGTCACCGCAGCAGGGCTACTACGAAACTCGAAGTCGTATTGTCCCTCTCACATTTATACTATTTAATACGAGAGCGAGAGGGACGGTACGATATGAACTTTGTGTTTCGTAGTAGTTTGGTGTTGGTAGGCGTCCACTCTGTGGCTATCTTGGCCACTTATCCGGCATGTAGTGAACCTGACCAGCCTAGTCCCCCTTCAGCAGACGCCGTTCGATCTACACCAGTGATTTGAATCATGGAGCACAGGGCGGTGATTCGGATCCGATGCATGTTTTTAAACCTAGCATGCTGCGCTCCATAGCACGCTGGCAAACCTCAATTTTTGACTTCTCTTACATAAAGATTGGTTTTTTAGAATCTTTTTGTATTTTTTATTTCAATTCCAAATTTTTGAAAATTTTCCAAAAAACCAATCTTAATTTGTTTGCTTAATAACGATATCTCTTGTCCGGGTGAGCGGTTAGTTCCAATGGAGTGCCGCAAGTGTCTCGATGAGGGCTATAGCATAGATGTCGCTAGTGTCGCGGCTTAAGTGGCTAAATAAGAAACAAACAAGCTGAGATAAGTGGTGCATAGGAGAAATTCGTGTCTGTACCGTTGTCCAGCGGTCGTGTAGCGATATAGCACGCGGCACGGAATGCCGAGGACCTGGGTTCGATTTCCAGCGCTGGTCTTTTCTGGTTTTTCTGTGCACCTATATTTTAGTTTGTATTTTCAATTCTCTTACATAAACATAATCCATATAAGTGGCATTTAAATTTAAACCGAGGACACCGCCTCTAAGCACTAAGCAGTATTAGTAAGAAAGCGTTAGCATAAGTCGATTTGGCGCATTACTAAGGCTTTATGCCGTTTGAGTTTAATGCTCCCTAATCCGGTCCTACCGATATTTTAAATTAAAAAAAATGGGGGACCTGTCATGCTCGACCGTGTACTGCACAGCCATTACTGTACGACCTGATAATACGAACTCATTTTGGATTAGAATTATCAAGTATTGTATTGTATTGTAACTCTTTATTGTACATATAAAACATATGAATTTTACAATTTAAAAGAGGAAGAGATGTACAAAGGCGAACTTATCCCTAAAGGGATCTCTTCCAGTTAACCTTTGAACGATTGAAAGGACAACAGAAACAAGAGTAGACACTACAATGGAATGATTAAAGAACCGAAAATTTTTAATTAACTTAAACAGTACATCAAAAATAAAATCAAGTCGTACAATATTAGGTCGTGCATTATTAGGGTGTCCTAATTTTTACTCGGCCTGTTAATGCTCGACCAGTTATTGTACATCGTTATAATTTCAATACAATCGAAACGAATGACCATAGATTTGTGTTAGATTGTTTTAGGTCCAATTGTGACCACAATGCGCGAGCCGAGCGAGCGTAGAGAGCGTGCTGCGGCAGCGGCCGGCGAAGCGCCAGGACCAAATTAAGTTGTTTTCTACTAAATTTATTAATATTTGGTGTACACGAAAAACAAATGATCAATCGTGAGAATCGATTGCTTGCTGTCAAAAGTGTGCTTCGATTATTAGGTCGTACAAAATCAGTTTTTCCAATTAAATAGTACTTTGAACATTATCGGTAAAGGGTACGAAATACCACAGCAGTAGCTCGTAGCGAGTAGTTCGTAGCGCGTAGCAGCGTTTTCCCGCTATTAATCTCGTAGGCGTGCAAACCGTGGACCAAACTGGCGAGTCGGCCGCACGGAAAGAGTTTAAAAGATTGAATAGATTTTTAAGTTCAAGCTTACACTATTACTTATTTTGTAGTTCAAGCCCATATGACGAATTGCGAAAGGTTCGTCCTCTGAATGGAAACCTTTGTATCGTCGTAAGAAGAAAACTGTACTGTGTGATTTCTGGGTCATGAGCAAGAGTGAAAGGAGTGATGGGGACATTCACACTGAGCAACATTTGCTGTGGGACCAGCCACGAAATGGCAAAAAAAAACTACTATTCCATACATTTCGGATAGTTAGTGATCGATTATCTCTTGATTGGTCCCATAGTAAAAGTTGCTCAGTGTGAATGTCCCCATCACCCGTTTCACTCCTGCTCAT
The DNA here is from genome assembly GCA_037349165.1 of Choristoneura rosaceana. Taxonomy (NCBI): domain Eukaryota; kingdom Metazoa; phylum Arthropoda; class Insecta; order Lepidoptera; family Tortricidae; genus Choristoneura; species Choristoneura rosaceana. The sequence goes on from JAZBNJ010000013.1 coordinate 9,855,478, forward strand.
GACCCCGAAATCACCCAGTATACTCTTAACGCGACAAGGTTCTAATTTGGTGACATATTTCCGAAACTGACAGTTGTCTCGTTCGAGAGGATTGACCTCAACACAAACGAACCGTTCGAGCGCTGATTTCCTATAAATAGTCACAATATCTTTAACCTAAAATAAACCTTATACTTTTACATTGACGGTAGAAATTGCATTGATATAAAAACCGGCGGTCGACCGTATGTAAATGTGCAGGTCAATGGTCAAGGAAGACCTTATTGTTACGGAATAGGGTAGAAATTGCAATGGCAGCAATTACAGTTGTGTTAAGGCAAAATGGATACCAACTTGAGACAAAAATGAGGCGATATTTTCAATAATAAAAATAATAATGTCATTTGCGAAAAAAAAACTATTGTAATGTAATGTTTTTTAGGGTTCTGTAGGGATACAAGGAACCCTTGTAGGTTTGCCTGTCCGTCCGTATGTCAGCAGCTTAACTTAGGAAAAACCCGACTGCCTTAAAAATAGGTACTACGAAGAGTATTTTTTGAGCTGGTCGCGATTTGAATGGGCCCCGACTGTTGAAGTTTAAGTTAGCTACTTAACAGAGTTCTAGGCCACTATCCCACGTCTTGTTTTCTTCTTTTTAATATTTTTAACGCAGTCGGCTTTTGATTTTTTTTTATTTATTGTTTTACTTCATTTATATAGATACTATTATTTTTTGTATATGTAATTGGAATTTTACAGCGCATTGGTGTTTAAACTGTAATTTGTTTGTTGATAAATAAATAAATAAAAGGCCCTCGAATGGCGTTCGCGGACCGGGAGACGAGCTGTCGGTAGACCTCCAACAAGATGGAGCGACGACCTGGCTAAGATCGCGGGATCGCGGTGGATACGAAAAGCACAAGACCGGTCTGAGTGGAGAGCCTTGGGGGAGGCCTATGTCCAGCAGTGGACGTCTTTCGGCTGACATGATGATGATGATGAAATAAATAAATATTTCTCAATGGAATGGATGGAATGTTCTCGAATGAAGACCACGGATCGGCAAGCGTAACGTAGGACGTCCACCAACCTAAATCAAACCAACTGGAAGTATATTTAGAAGGCCTATATTCAACAGACAGGTGCAGTCGAACCATTCGATTCCTGATCCACCGTAGAACGTTGTCACAGTAAATGTCACAATAAATTCCCTTGTCAAGCAATGCGATGGCACTATGACGTTTTTTACTAAAAAGTGTCACGATTCAGTTCTTTTTAGTGTACATACATGAGTACAAACATACAAACAACATTCCTTACGGCAGGCCAGCAATAATGTTACAATCGACACAATTATTCTTAAGCAATATTTTCCGCGTGGGAACTATGGCCAAAGCCTGTTGTTCTGAGAGGAAGCCTGTGCAGCAGTGGGACGTATATAGGCTGGGATGGAATCAATATTTAAAGCGTACCTACTACCTCGTATCTCTCAAAGACGTGACTAAGTACAAAAGTCGGAAAAACTGAATTACGAATCATAATGCAACCTTTTCACAGCAAAACTCATTGTGACATCACACATCTCCCAAAGAAACTCTAGCGAAATTGATAGTGAAAAAGTCCCACCCTGCCTAAGTAGTACGGCTTGTCTCCTAGCCATCCCACTCGAAGCATGACGTCACAGCTCAAAATGTCTTCAAAATTAAAAAAGAACTCTCTAGCTGACGGATCTCCGAGACGCCATACATTTCTCTTACTCTAAAACTATCTACTATCTCACTCCCCCCACCCCCACCCCCCTTCGCGAGTGTGCGTACAAATACACGCACACGCGCACACTTCGCTTTCACGGTTCTAATTTTTGGGGAATTTGGGGCATATTCGTAAATATGAAATGGAAAAAATATTTCGCGCGGAACCTCAGTTTCGGCTTTATGTGTGGGGAATAAGGCGCAATTTCGATTGGTCGGGGGTTGGAAAAAAAATTACTTCATATGTCGTCCTTAAGACGGAGCGCGGCGCGCTTCGTATGTGTGTTTTGGACATAAAAGGAATGGAGCTGACTTTATTTTTACTTTTCTTGGTTTCCTGAATTATAATTTATAAACCTATGACGCTGCTTACGTAAGCCGGTGTTAATAGAATAACTGAAACTTCTATTTACGTACAAAACACATGAGTAATATTTACCTCGACGTTTCGGCCACAAGTAGATATGTGTGTGTGTGTGTGTGTGTGTTTGACCGTGTGTAGAGTGGCCACTGTAATATCCTATAACTGAAACTTATTTTATTTTCTTTCTTTCTTTCTAAACCTGAAAGCTGATGTTCCATTGTGGTACAGAGAGGCAATGCAGCCACTGCAATGGAGACTTTTGAACCGGGCACGGTGCAGGGGGGACGGGGTTTAGGTTAGGTTAGTTAAGATTACGATTTGGAGTCTTTTTGTAGTGACTAATAAGAATCCAAGTTGAAATATGGGTGCATAGGAAAAATTCGTGTCTAGTCTCCTGTCCAGTGGTGGTGTAGGGGAATAGCACGCAGCACGGAATGCTGAGGACCTGGGTTCGATTCCCAGCGCTGGTATATTTTTTCTGGTTTTTCTGTGCATTCATGTTTCGGCTTGTGTTTTCGTGTGAAATTTATGTTAGGTTAGTTTTAGTTTTTCTTTGCAGTGGCGAGTGGCAAGTGCCACATTAATCAAAGAACAGAACCGTTGGGGGATAAAAGTCCCCGAGTAGCGACCACGAACCGGAAGACATTGACGAAGCATTGGAGGCCCCACCAGATGGACTGACGATATTGTGAGAATTAATTTTGAAGAATAAAGATTATATCTATCTATCCATCTATCTATCTAATTGCGGGCAACCAATGCAAGAGGCAGTTATCGTTCATTGTCGTGGCGTTCTAAGGGGGAGGTCTCTGTTCAGCAGTGGACGTCTTCCGGCTGATGATGATGATAGAAAAAAAGAAAAAAGAAATCATTTATAATGATGAAAGTAGTATTCGTGACCTGCGTTTGTAATGTATTTGTCAAAAAAACCTGAACGAAGTTTGTTTAGAATCGAAAGTAGAATCAATTATTGTTATATTGCAAAGCGGGCTATGATATTTTTTGTTCTATCCAGTCGAAAACTTACATACAAATAGAAAATAAACGCATATGTTTTTGCAACATTGTACATTAAGATAGTACTAAGGAATAGCGTCGTAGTTTCTACAGCAAGAGCCGCAAATATGTATTCTCTCGAGAGCCCTGATCTACAGATTGGTATAGGGTCATCATCATCTCGGCCTATACACGTCCCACTGCAAGCCAAGGCCTCTACTCAGGACGAGAGACTTGGACCGTAGTTTCTATGTGGGTCCAGTGCGGAATGAGAACTTTAGACACATCATTACATTTCTGCGCACGAGTGCGCTGGTCGTACTGTTATAAGCTCATGATCATCATCTCAGCCTATATACGTCCCACTGCTGGGCACAGGCCTCCTCTCGGAATGAGAGGGCTTGGGCCATAGTTCCCACGCGGGCCCAGTGCGGATTGGGAACTTCAGGAAGCTCATGATAAATGAATGCAATTTAACACTTAAATTCGGAAACACTGAGGTGCAGGTGCAAGCTAGGGTTCGAACCAGTGTTGCCAGGTCTTTTTAGAATAAATACCGAACAACGAACAAAAAACAAAACACTTCATTTATTTATAAATATTGTGAATCTGTTTAAAAAAATACCTCGTTGAGTTTCTTGCCAGATTCTTCTCAACAGAGGTTTATTCCGTACCGGTGGTAGATTTTTTTTGACGTTCATAAGTGCTTGTTATAGCCTAAATTGAATAAAGAGATTTTGACTTTGACTTTGAATACGGAAGAGTGAGCAAAAAAAAAAACGGTTCCAACGCACACGAAGCGGCAACATCGATTTTCGATTGCGTAAAATCTGACAATCTTTTACTAGGGAAAAATGTAGCAGAAAAAAAATAGGTACCAAACCGCCCGTACTTCGGTAATTTTGTTATACCGAACACAGTGCTAAAATACCGAACACCTGGCAACACTGGTTCGAACCCACGACCCTCTGCTTGTGAGGCCATAGCCCAAATCTCTAGGCTAACACAACACGACAACATTTCCATAACAAAAATTTTCTAAAAAAATAATAATTATCATATCGCATCCATCCCATCTCTATTCCATCACCAACAATATATATAGCCCAGCCGTAGCTATGCGAACAAATATATTATATTTTCCTATATGCTAGTTCCATCATTTATACTTTATTACTATATATACGTACAACTATTTATATATATCATGTTTGTCTCTGTACTGTATATATGTGTGAGGGGTAGGCGGTCAATTAAAGATTTCTTCCTTAATAAGAACAGGGATGTATTTTCTTTTACTAATACAAAAGTACAATAGATAAAGTTATACAGGGAGCTCGTTTCTATGATGGTACGTCGTTACTATAACAATGTAGCACGCTGTAGCTCTTTTGAGTTGCTACACTGTAGAAAAGTGGTCGTGGTTTAGAATCAATTCGAAAATCCACGTTTGTATGTAGGTATGTAAATACTTTAATAAAACACAAAGTAATACAAAAAGAAAACAAAAAATCAAAAGAGTACAATGGCGAACTTATCCCTAAAAGGGATCTTTTCAAGCTAACCTAAACCTATTTCCGTCCCTCTGACACTTATACTGTTTATACGAGAGTGAGAGGGATGGCAAAGCGAACTTCAATTCTCAAATTTTGGAGTAGGCCCTGAGTAGTGAACTTTTATGACGCCATTCTTGGGATGATTTCAAATAAAAAAACGCATATCGGTCCACCCGTTTAAGAGCTACGGTGCCACAGACAGACACACATAGCAGTCAAACTTATAACACCCCCTCTTTTTGCGTTGGGGGTTAAAAATACTGTGGTTGTATTCCCTAGCCTTCAACACCGCAAAACTCGAGCCCGAGCTCATAATAGTTTTTTATTTATTTATATAGTTACTAGCTTATGCCCGCGACTTTGTCTGCGCGGACCTAGGTTATCGCGCGGTGGCGCCCTCTACCGGAATAAAAAGTATCCTATGTTGATCCTTAGGGCTTAAACTATCTCTATACTAAATTTCATCAAAATCGGTTCAGCGGTTTCGACGTGAAAGCGTAACAGACAGACAGACAGAGTTACTTTCGCATTTATAATATTAGTAGGGATTTAGGACTAGAGAGTAAACAATCGGTCAAGTGCGAGTCGGACTCTCGTACCGAGGGCTCCGCATAAATTTGTAAGTAATGAATAACCAGTATTAGCAGAGCTCCTCTCCTAAGCAAAATGTACGCAGTGTGGGATCATTTTAAATGGCTTATGACATTCAAATACAGACATAAAGAAAGATTTTGAAACTTCTCATTGGTCATCATATAAATCTGCCTAAAAGTTCATTACTTACTTAATACTCAGTTTTGAAATCACATTTGAAATTTACCACGAGCTTTGCAGTGAAGGAAAACATCGTGAGGAAACCTGCACAAATCTGCGAAGCAATTCAATGGTGCGTGTGATGTTCCCAATCCGCACTGGGCCCGCGTGGGAACTATGGCCCAAGCCCTCTCATTCTGAGAGGAGGCCTGTGCCCAGCAGTGGGACGTATATAGGATGATGATGATGACTCAGTTTTGACGCATTTTTGATATTATACATTTTTTATGCGACGTCTTTACGTTACTCCCGAATTGTGTTCGAATCGCTTAACGGTATAGTGCCTATTCAATTATTGGAACTATAACTTTATAGTGTTTGTGGTACTAGTCGTGGCAATGAACTTTTAGGCAAAGTTAGGCAACAAATAATAATTTTATTAATAAATAAATAAAATAAATATCATGGGACACTTGACACCAATTGACCTAGTCCCAAACTAAGCAAAGCTTTTACTATGGATGGATACTAGGCAATGGATAAACATACTTACTTATATAGATAAATACATACTTAAATACATTTTAAACATACAAGACCTGAGAACAAACATTCGTATTATTCATACAAATATCTGCCCCGGCCGGGATTCGAACCCGGGACCTCAAGCTTCGTAGTTCTCTGACAACTAGGCCATCCGGTAATATGAATATAAATCCCTACTAATATTATAAATGCGAAAGTAACTCTGTCTGTCTGTCTGTCTACAAGACCAATAATACAAGAGCAATAAGTTTTATTACTTATTTAATATTATAAATGCGAAACAATTTTGTCTATCTGTCTGTATCTTACGCTTTCACGTCGAAACCGCTGAACCGATTTTGATGAAATTTGGTATAGAGATAGTTTAAGCCCCAAGGATCAACATAGGATACTTTTTATTCCGATAGAGGGCGCCACCACGCGATAACCTAGGTCCGCGCAGACGAAGTCGCGGGCATAAGCTATAGTTATAAAATAATTCTAACCTAACCTATCCCATTCTAAGTAACTAACGCATGAGGTAGGTTTGCAGGTGGCTTGCTATCCTTGGGGTTCAAACTACCTATGTACCAAATTTCATCAAAATCGCTCCAGCGGTTTCGACGTGAAAGCGTAACAGACAGACAGACAGACAGACAGAGTTACTTTCGCATTTATAATATTAATAGGGATAGGGATGATGATGATTGATGATGAACCTTTTATTTCGTGTTGGGCCCACAGCTGGGAAGCCCGCGTGAGATTCTACTGCGATACCACACCAAGTTCATTTCGGTTTGGGTACTTCGAGGGTACTCATTTAATCCCTTTATCATTTTGCCCTTCGCTAAAAAGGTCACGGTTAAAAAATCCGGTCAAGCGCGAGCGTGACTTGGAATCGAGGGTACCGGACCTAACAATGAATACAATGTTTGGGATGAAGTGCCCCCTACAAAAATTATTTACTTATTGACCACATAATCTATCTATTTTCACAGTGTCTATTGTGGTGACTACACAAATGATTATTATACTTTTAGGAGTATTTAAGAGTGGCGATTACTCCACCGACAAGAGCCAAGCTCTCAAATTAATGATGATGATGATGAGGTGTATTTAATTTTAGTTATAAAATATGTGCGTACCTTACCTAGGTACAGTCAAGGACAAAAATATGTATACAATTTAGTGCCCTGTCTATTTTCGTCATATTTGAACTGCCATATTATATGTGTCACGGTGGTTAAAGTGACAAGGTACTAAAGTGTATACATACTTTTGCCCTTGACTGTACATAATTTCAACCAAAATATCTGTATCACAAACAATAATATCTATATCACAGAAATAAATGAAACGAATGAATGAATGAATGGCACTTTAAAGAAACTTTTTTGAAAGAGTTCAGTATTAGAAGAAATTACACATTTTTTGTGAAATAGGGGGCAAACGAGTAAGCGGATCGCCTGATGGTAAGCTATTACCGTCGCCAATAGACAGACACCTGCAACACCAGAAAAGTCACAAGTGCGTTGCCGGCCTGCCTACCTAGATCTACCTAGTACCTAAGTACTATACTTAGTAAAACCGTCCGACCGAAACTGCGTGTCGTGTAAGGAAGGACTAGCGAAAATACAGTATTTCCCTGTACAGTATGAAGGTTTACATAATTTTCGATAAAAAATCTGTGTTCATTTTGGATTTGTTAAAAAACTGGAGGAAAAATTTGCGGTTCAATTTTTAATACATGTTTATGAAATTATGACGTAGGTACGCCTTTCTATAAAATATATAGGTACCTACCTAATCTTTACGAATAACTACCCTATAGTATAGAAAATAATGCCTATTTTCATTTCACCAAAACTTATTTTACCAAGGCATATAGAATTTATTCAAGAACGCCATAATATGTAACAGTAATTTAAGTATTGATCATAATTTCGAGATATCGATTTTCCATTTATATTTATTGATGCTCCTAAATCCTCACGTTCAAACTTTCTGTGAAATGATAATTCGGTGAACATTTTATTCGATGAACATTTCGAAGATGTACACATTGGTGCGTTAGGTAGTCGCGTAAAATACAAAAAAATAACGTCGTACTTTTAGCTGTTTACGTATTTTTTTCATATTCAATAAACATGTTTTGGGGTAAGGGTCGTTCACCCCGAGTGAGGCAAATTACCGGCGAATACTTCTTAAATATATTTCATATGAGAAGAAAAGGCATTTATTTGGCAAGTAGGACACAATATTAATGTAAATACTTCGATGTTGATATAAAGTAAAATGTTTTTTATTTTGCACATACGTACCTAACTACATACAGTCATCTGAATAAGTATCTGCCAGAGCGCGTGCAAAAATATCTAAAATGTCCTGCCGACACTAAAAATAGAGTCGTATCAAATATTTATGCACGCTTTATGGTGTCAGACATTGGTGTGTTGTGTAGGTACCTAGAGTAGCTATTTACTATATTTCTATTCTACCTACATTTAAAAATTGAAAGCCTTGTTGAAAGTCTTAATTTGTTTTAGTTTTAGGTTTTATTTTTATTTTAGGTATTTAAGTTTTTTAAGTCCAAGATAGTTTTTTTTATTTAATGCTTATTATCTATTTTATTATTCTTAAATGTCAATAATTATTCCCACCATCTTTATTTTTTCAGATATATTGAGAATGTAGAATTCATTTTCAGTGATTGTTTAAATTATTTTCATAGTAATTAAAAGACTTCTAAACTATAAATTACTATTTTATAAACGAAAAAAGTAATATATAAGATTAGTTTTTTTGTTGTTAGCAGCGCCCTCTAGTTTGAAACACTAGAATGATAAAGGTAGTTAGCTAGCTACGCTAAACTTCGTCAGCAACATGCTTTGATCTCTCGTATGCTCTCAGCGGTGAGCCGAGTTAAATAGTACACAAATAATGCCACAGATGTCACTGTTCACAAAATGTTAATAACTTGTGGAATTATCTGAATTAAGTTACAAAATTTTAGATAGATTGACTAAACTATTTATCTTAGTAATCAGATTTAAGAAATGCTAGAGTGGAATAAAAAATAAGCAGTTCACGTTATTTCATAATAATTTCATAGTTTTGACGAACCAGTTGTTATAGGTATTTTATTTAATTTTCTGTCAAAAATTGACAATGACTTTTCACCCTATAACAATTTTGCAGCAACAAACTGAACAAACTTCCACTATCAAACAGCAAATTACGGATAAATCAAACAATCTTAAATAATGAAGAGATGAGAATATCTAAATGAAACTAACCCCCGTCAAAAACAAAGAAAAATGGATGACATGCCCAGTTGACTTCGTCGAGTACCCTGGCTTGGCGTACATTCACCATTTAAACGAGCTAATAATATCAAAAAAACTAGACGCACTACACGAATGTTTTGGTAAAATAGAACTTGGATATACCATTTATAACAAAAACGACGAAAAAGTGTTTCTAGCGGTCAGATATCACCACGACCAAACTTTTTTGATAAAAATATTCAATCACTATGGCAATGAAGTGATAAATATAAAAATATCCAAGCCTAGTGCTTGGTTCTGCAACAAAGCTTTGGTTTGGGCACCTCCTGACAACTACGTGGGTGCCGTGGAACAGAGACCAACTATCAAAGACAAATTCACTTTCGCAGATAAATTCTTGGTAAAAAATTCGCAGAACGAAGTTGTTCTTGATATAATTGCTAACGGAGTGAACAACTTTGTGTATAGCTTGAACTCGTGCGGCGAAGAAGTGGGGGTGATTATGGAGAAATGGGGGGGAGGGAAGAACTTTGGGGTGTCTTTTCCTGAGGATCTGCGGGTGGGGGACAAAGCTGTGGTGCTGGGCGCGTGTTTTCTGATAGGTTGCCTTAAATATTGAATTTTACGTGGTTCTTTAGGCAATAGTATTATAAATACCTATACTTACACGTTTTTACTTTTAGTAGGTACCTATGAAAAAAGAAACTAGCGCCTAAATAAGTTTCATCGCAATCGCTTTTTCTGCCTCAGACTAAACTTTAGCTGTGTAATTAAAGGTATTAAAAATATTAAAATCATAAAATGGCAAAAGACTAAAATCTCGTTATTTTTCTATTCTACCTCCTCTTGAACTACTTTCCTTTTATCCTCTGCTAGGTTTAAAAGCCTCTATCTTACACCCTTGCAGTACTAAATATTACTTATCCTGTGCCTTAAGTGGTACATTTTCTGATTACTGCAGGAGATTTTTTACTAGAAATAAATTAAACAACAACATACAAATCATCTTTTATTTATTACTTAATCTCAAAAATCAGTCTTAACAATGGAACATCTTAATTGCAAGGTTCGTACTTAATCAATAAGTATTACAATAAGAAAAAACTTAAAATAAAGTTAACGTCGCCTCTTCTTCTGCGGTGACTTCTCTTTCTCTTCTTCATTCTCTACCTGCTCTCCATTCTCTATCTGTTCATCCTCATGCTTCCTTCTCACTGGTCCAGTTTGGGTGATAGGAACCGCTCTTTCTCCTTTATTCTTCGACGCCTTCGGAGCAACCACGGTCAGCACACCATCCGAAGACAATCTGGACTCCACAGTCTCAGGATTGCAGTCTTCAGGCAAAACATATCGCCGCTTAAACTCGCGGGAAATAAATCCATGCTCATCTTCCTTTTCTTCGTGTTTCCCTTCAATAATGATGCAGCCGTCAGCTGTTTTGACTGATATCTCTTCCGGAGCGAAATGTTGGACGTCCATGTTGATTTGGAATTTATCTTTGTCCGTTTTGATAGTGGAGCCGATGTCGCGAGCCGCTAAAGACAGACGACGCCACGGGCGGGCGTAATGCCGGGAGCGCGCAGGGCGATCGAAAATGTCCGTCAAGAAATCAGTCGGCGATAAATCTAAACCAAATAATTGGTCCCGAAGTCGCCGAGGACGCATTTCGTCGAGTAATAGCAGCGCCATAGTCTGTGAGTAACTTGTAATTCGCTTTGAGTAGCTATCGCAAATCGTTCTCGTTCGCTTGCTTGCTGAACAATGACGCAGACTCAGTGGCCATGGTGTTTATATGGCTGGAATTACAATCGAGAATCTACAAGAACATTCTTGAATAAAGAGACATCTAGCGGCGAGTGGCAGCAGTTTTAAGATGCCTCGAGAATCACCCGGAACTCTACTCTATATGGTTAGCGTATAAGTTCCGCTATTGCCTAATAGATGGCGCCTAAAATCAATGTTGCAGTAAAATTTCATTTTCTCTCTATTTATTGGTGTTTGCGTCAAAAATTTTGCAATTTAGCAATACATTAGTTGTTTACTATTACATTTTATTGGAAAAATGAACGTATTTAAAAAAAATAAACGAAGTCAAACGACAAGTTTTTTACTGCGTTATCTACTCGCCGCTAGATGTCGCTAAAGCATGGCTACGGCTTGGCCAAACAGAGATGAAGCTAGAAAATTCGTGAATATTCCCACGGATGGGAAGTAGGTCGATGGAGGACGGGGGGAGAGCGAACTTGGGGTGGCGTTTCAATAGAACCATCTGGAATTTATGCATTGGGATCTAATTCGATTTAATGAAAACTTTGAATTAGGTACAAGTTTAGGTAAGGACAAGGTCAAAAACATCGCCTGTCATAGTCATAAAATAATGAAGTGCTTATAGGTTATAGGTTAGCTCTTAGTTCCTTCATCTTTCATAAAAAAAATTAAACTTAACCAATTTAACGGCAGATAATTACGGCTACAAGTGCACGTATTGGTTTAATGAATTTGATGAATTTGGCAGTTTTGTGAAACCTATCGCACACGTGGAGCCAAAACATAACAAAGAAAATGTACTTAGTTTACTTACTTACTATATATTTATTTTCCGTTTAATTATCGCTCGTACAAAACTACGCATTGTCATAACTAATGCCGGCGCCACATATACTTAGCACAAAATGTTTGAATTTGAACACATACCTATTTGATCACATGTGAACAAAAATTTGTGCTATGTGTGGCGCCGGCATAACAGTATTACTAATAGTACTGGCATTGACTAGATGTTAATCTAAGTATTTTAATTTAATTTAAATTGGGGGAGGCCTATGTCCAGCAGTGGACGTCTTTCGGCTGGCATGATGATGATGATTTTAATTTAATAAATTCAAATAAACTAAGTACTTACCTAATCAATTTTCAGCTATAGGAAATCTATCTAGGTACTATTTTAAATAGGTAGGTAAAATTACCGTACTGGCTACTTTTTATTCCGTTTTTCCGACAAAGAGCAGTTTCCCGCAGGACACAGACGAATTTTTGGTACAACATTACCTAATACGTGCTAATACATTAACAGAAATCACTAATTAATTAAGTAATTTAATTTAGGGTCAAACGGGCATTCCGTTCTTGAATGTGAATGTCATTCAATGACCATTAAATAACCTTGGCCTTAGTTTTAAACTAAAGCCACATCGGTTACCACATGGCATCAATTAAGGGCTGGGTCATTGACACAGTGAATTTATGAATAAAAATTCTGATCAGATATTTTTTTAATGATTCTAGGCACAGTACAGATGTGTCTGGTTTATTTAAAGACTTTCTTGTTTCATAACTACCTACTTAGGTACTTTTCTAGAAGGTTTACCATCCATAAATGAATGATCGCGACTTAGATTACATACAACACTAGATGGACCGTCGGCGGCATGAAAACGTCCCCAAAAAATATAAGCCAACTGTTGGCTTATAAGTTATTTTCCCCCTCTCAGTCTGCATTATGACACCGTAGGTGACGTATGCGGAGCGCGCAATACAAAAGTGCCGAAATATGACCAAATGTGCTATAAAAGTGTGCCGCAATTATAAAGGCAGGATTAAAAATCCTAATAACGTGACTTTCCATCGGTAAGTACTCCAGAATCCATAAAATTTCGTAAGAAAAGATTAAATTATTTAGGTTAGAATTGTGTGACATTTTTTATAGGTGATACCAGTTTCCAGTGCAAAATTCCCCACAATTCAGTCAAAATCGTACTGAAAAGTTTGTATTGGGCACAAAGTCGAAATATATCGATTTCACCTGAACGATTGAATTAATAATTTATAGAAAGTCAATAACTTATTTACTATGTTAAATTAAAGATTAACATTTAACTGTCGTGGCGCTAGGTGCTACTTATTCAAATCGATTGTTTGGAAAATAATCTTTAGTACTAAGAATTCATGTAATATTATTGAGTTTAATATTCACGAATATAGCATAATACTGTCTGAGCGGTAAAAAATTCGGCTCTCAAATGTATGCCTAAATAGGTAATTTTGTACACAGAGGGATAAACAGTTTATAGTTTCGCCATGTCTGTCTGTTTTAGTTTTATTAATTCATTTTTTATTTGATTACATTCGCCATTACTTTTACTAGCGTCTAATTTTCGTCGTGTCGTAATAATTTTCCCCCAAATTTTGGGGGATTTGACATTACGTGGTATCATTTAGCACGCACACAGTGACAACCGGATTGACGTAACTCGAGTGTAAAGACGAAGCTGTCACGTGGTCGCCACGCACACAAACAAGAAAAAGAGTGGACGTTTTCAATCGCATTGTTTCTTACTGAGGCTCGGTCTAGTGTTGTATATAGTCTAAGGATCGCGACTTCTAGAAAATTCTAGTAAAATATTCGCGCCTAAAAACGATAGGTAGGCAGCTACCTAACCTAATAAAAAGTACACACATGGTAACTAGGTACTTAATGACATAAAAGTTCAAAGTTAAGTTCTACGTCCAAGTAAGAAGAAAAGGGATAAAAACGTCACTAATTAATCTTTCTAATTCTTAATAAAAAAAATATCTAAAAATAAAGATGTAAATATTTTTTTATAAAAGGTGTGGTCTAAATTCTGTTCATTACAGATCATTATCCAAATAACGAAGTTATATTCGGACGATTTTATTATTCCATAGTCATTAGCAAGTTTGAAAAAAAAAACTTAAATTCTGCATCCGAATCAATACTTGCCAAACTAAAAAAGATGCATCGAAGTTACTAACCCGGATGCTGCTAGCGCCAACAGCGGTGAGAAGTAGAACTTTTGACCGGATATGGCTGGAACATTCTAGTCGCTTACAACAGTACACTTAAAACTCATAATTTTAAATGGCAATGCTTGAAGTAACTTTCCTTATATCATTTTGAGACAATTTTCAAGGTTTCCACATCATTTGTTGAGTTAATTTCATTCATGAAACGCTATTTTAATCATAATTTCCAGAAAGCTCTCGAACGTTCTAGAACTTCTTGCATTAAAACCGGCGCGCGCTTGTAGCGACATCGCTTATCGGGTAGCAGTACTAGCATAATCGTCTAGGTATCGTCAACCTTTTTTACACTAGTTATTGTTTTAGGAAACAGTTTTTTTCAAGAGTCAATCTTTTTTTTAATGACTTACTTTCCTTTCGTTTATTTACTCTTACAATATTATGAGCCCAAACCATTAATTATTGCGACTAAAAGTACTAAATACTAAGCGTACTTTACAGTACCTTGTTTTTAGGTATTATAAAAGTGGATTTTGTTGAATTAATTTTTTTGTAATCCGAGTAACATGACACCTAAGTATGAAGTAAACAGTTTGAAAATTGCACATACAATCATACATACTTGATTCAATTAAAAACAGTCCTAAACTTACCTACCTACATGAAATAAAAAACTTACGTAAAAGTAGTATGAAGTTAATAAAAGTAAAAACTAACTAAATATTTTTGCGACCACCTCAGCAATTTTATCTTAATAGAGGCAATGAACTGTACAGTTTTTATCAATATTTTACTGATGACTATTTTTATATTTCTGATCGTTTTTTTAGCTTAATTATATAATGAATGAAATTTAAATATCCATATCGATAACTTCTGAAATGAATGAACGGGAGCCTTTTTTAGATTTCATTTACCTGGTAGGTTCTTAAGTTTTTGAGTTAGGTAGTTTATAGTTAAGTTTTACGTGGTTATTTTTTCTTAAAATTCATGTATATTTTATTCCAATAAATTCACCAAAACACTTCTGAAAATATGAAGAGGACTTTAAAATTATGAATGCATATTTTAATAAGAGTCATAACGTTATTATTAGAGATCGGATTATATGCACTATCAAAATGCCAATATATGCATGCAAATATGCACTAAAAAAGGGCGAAATATGCACAAAATATGCATAGTCAAAAACCATTAATTATTAAGAATTTACATTATTTTCACATTATACTTATACGTATATACATATTTTCTCTCTCTGCAGCTAAATGGGAACATGTTGATCAATTTGATATTTTTTTGATGAATTTTGGTAATTTCGTTTTGTTGAAAATTCCATTTAAGTCAGGGTATTTTTTTTACTGGTGGCATTATTTGAACAAAAATAAGATTTTCGTAGATAGTTTGAACGTTTCGATAGCATTATACAATACGCCTAAAACGTAAACAACTGAAATATGCACTTTTAACGAAAAAGTACCGAAATATGCAATAACGCTATAAAAATAGAATTATATGCATTTGCATATGCAAACATGCAAATGCATATAATCCGATGTCTAGTTATTATGTAATTTATTGTAAATTATTAATTGATATCAAGGACGATTAATCGTCCTTGATTGATATCAAATAACATAATAGGTAATCGCGGTTTATTAAATTAGTGCCAATGAAGATTATTCTTCTTAACGAATGTAAATGAACATCATATTTATTCCTAATATATCTCACATTGGTGTTAATTGTTATTAATAATGATAATTATAGATAAAACTATGACAGGTTACAGTCTCTGAGCTGTATTTTTTAATATTGACAGCTACCTCAGACTGAAAGATTTATTAATTATTAATTCCTATTCATAATTTAAGCTCTATTTAGAACCTATTAAAATAAATAAACATAATTATAATTGTGAAATATTTTAATCTTAGTCATCATTGCATCATACGGTATACGAAGTCGGTTGAAAACCGAACCAAAGGTTGCGACTTCCCTGCGAATTCTCTAGAAAAATCTACTCGCTCACAGATGGCTCTTCGGTGCGCAGTCTATAAAAGCCGGTTGACGTTTCCCGCGCCGTCATTCAAGAAATTACAAGCGATACTGAAACTGCGAATCACCGCGCTCTACTACACGTGTTCTATTCTAAGTGAAAACCGGGCGAGTCAACCTCTATACTGCACAAGTTTCCTGAGAATATATTTTTGAAGAATCTCTGTGAAAAACTAGAAAATGCCTGAAGAAATGCAGACCCAAGGGGAGGTGGAGACCTTCGCCTTCCAGGCGGAGATCGCCCAGCTCATGTCGCTCATCATCAACACATTCTACTCGAACAAAGAAATCTTCCTTCGTGAGTTAATTTCAAATTCCTCCGACGCTTTGGACAAGATCCGTTATGAATCTCTCACAGACCCATCGAAGCTCGACAGTGGCAAGGAGCTTTACATCAAGATCATTCCCAACAAGAGCGAAGGTACGCTAACACTCATTGATACCGGTATCGGCATGACCAAAGCCGATTTGGTGAACAACTTGGGTACGATCGCTAAGTCGGGAACAAAGGCGTTTATGGAGGCTCTGCAGGCGGGCGCCGACATCAGTATGATCGGTCAGTTTGGTGTAGGTTTCTACTCTTGCTACTTGGTAGCTGACCGCGTCACTGTCCACTCCAAGCACAATGATGACGAACAATACGTTTGGGAGTCCGCCGCGGGCGGTTCTTTCACGGTCCGCTCGGACGTCGGCGAGCCCCTCGGCCGTGGTACAAAGATCGTTCTCCACATCAAAGAGGACCTCTCAGAGTACCTAGAAGAGAGCAAGATCAAGGAAATCGTCAAGAAGCACTCCCAGTTCATTGGCTATCCTATCAAACTGATGGTTGAGAAAGAACGCGAGAAGGAACTGTCCGACGACGAGGCTGAGGAAGAGAAGAAAGATGAGAAAGAGGACGACAAGCCCAAGATCGAGGATGTTGGAGAAGATGAGGAAGAAGATGGTAAGGATAAGAAAAAGAAGAAGAAGACTATCAAGGAGAAGTACACAGAGGATGAGGAGCTCAACAAGACCAAGCCTATCTGGACCCGCAATGCCGATGACATCACCCAGGAAGAGTATGGTGACTTCTACAAATCCCTCACCAACGACTGGGAAGATCATCTAGCCGTCAAGCACTTCTCTGTGGAAGGTCAGCTCGAATTCCGTGCCCTCCTCTTCATCCCCCGCAGAGCGCCCTTCGATCTGTTTGAGAACAAGAAGCGCAAGAACAACATCAAACTGTATGTCCGCAGAGTGTTCATCATGGACAACTGCGAGGACCTTATCCCCGAGTACCTGAACTTCGTTAAGGGTGTGGTTGACTCCGAGGACCTGCCCCTCAATATCTCCCGAGAAATGCTGCAACAGAACAAGATCCTCAAAGTAATTAGGAAGAATTTGGTTAAGAAATGCTTAGAATTATTTGAAGAGCTGGCCGAAGACAAAGAAAACTACAAGAAGTATTACGAACAGTTCAGCAAGAACTTGAAGCTGGGTATCCACGAAGACACACAGAACAGGTCTAAGTTGGCTGACTTGCTCCGCTTCCACACTTCAGCGTCAGGCGATGAGGCGTGCTCTCTGAAGGAATATGTTTCCCGCATGAAGGAAAACCAGAAACACATTTACTACATCACTGGTGAGAACCGCGACCAAGTAGCCAACTCTTCCTTTGTCGAGAGGGTCAAGAAGCGTGGATTCGAGGTCATCTACATGACTGAGCCTATTGATGAGTATGTCGTCCAACAGATGAGGGAATATGACGGCAAGTCCCTGGTCTCCGTGACAAAGGAAGGTCTGGAGCTGCCCGAGGATGAGGAGGAGAAGAAGAAGCGCGAGGAGGACAAAGTCAAGTTCGAGGGTCTCTGCAAAGTCATGAAGAACATCCTTGACAACAAAGTTGAGAAGGTTGTCGTCTCAAACAGGCTTGTAGAATCACCATGCTGCATCGTCACAGCTCAGTATGGTTGGTCAGCAAACATGGAGCGTATCATGAAGGCTCAGGCCCTCCGTGACACTTCAACCATGGGTTACATGGCTGCCAAGAAGCACCTAGAAATCAACCCTGACCATTCCATCGTAGAGACTCTGCGACAGAAGGCCGATGCTGACAAGAACGACAAAGCTGTCAAAGACTTGGTCATCCTTCTGTACGAGACTGCTCTCTTGTCGTCTGGTTTCGCTCTGGATGAGCCCCAGGTCCATGCTTCCCGCATTTACAGGATGATCAAGCTCGGTCTTGGTATTGATGAGGAGGAACCTATCCAGGTTGAAGAGCCCAGCTCCGGGGATGTGCCACCTTTGGAAGGTGATGCCGATGACGCGTCTCGCATGGAGGAAGTGGATTAAGCTTCCCCTCCAACTCCGCCTATTAATTAGTACTTGGTTTTAATTTTAATTTGTGCACTGGTGTACAACCAAAGACTGATTTAGTTCAAACAATTCCGCTAATTGAAATAAATGGTAACATTTAATTAATTATTTCTTTGTTTGATTTTATAATAACCCTGTTGTGCATGTTGTTTATAAAACACCTTTAAAATTAAAATGAAATAATTCAAAATTTTTTAGTTTTCAAATTCAACCAGATAGTTTTATTTTATTTTGGAAATGTGCGAAGGTTTAGCTTTGGATACATTCTTATTGCTTATTTCATTAAATAACAAAGTAGTAAATGTAGAAGTACAGTCAAACAGATTTATTATTGATTGATTGATTTCCTTGAGAAATTATGGGAAGTCAAGATGAAATTAGTACCACAAATAGGTTCTTCCACCCAGGTACATCATTAGGTTAGACTACAATCTATGACAAACTCAGTTTTATTTCATTTTAGACAGACTTAAATAATAATAATAATAATAATCCATTAAATTCGATTTATTGAGGAACAAATAATACATTTAGAAATGAATTAAACTATAAATACTTAATAATAATAATTAAAAACTAATATAACTCTAAAAAAGGCCCCTGTGGCATGGTTCCAATAATGCTGGCAGCATTTCCACAGGGGCCTTTTTTAGAGTTATATTAGTTTTTAATTATTATTATTAAGTATTTATAGTATAATCCATTTATTTCAAACACAATGTCCATAGATGGTTAGTAATATTAAATCTTACAACTATGTTAGAAGATTTACAAATAGATCATTCCATTAACATTCAATACATTAAATACAATTTCCATTATAAAATAATATTTATTGGTACAAATATGAAATAATGAAATAAAAAATATCCTAAAAATAACTTAACTAAAATACTAAATAAGTATTACAAACTAAATTAAAACTATTTTAAAAACTAAACTATATCTAAAAAAGGCCCCTGCGGCATTGTGCCGAAAATGCTGGCAGCATTTCCTCGTTGAATTGCTATGCTAATTCTTTGAGCGAGGTAGCTGCCAGCTCTAAATTAAATTATCAATTATTGAATATTTTCTGTCCCAATCATAATAATAATGGTTATAACTATTTTTTAACCCCGACGCAAAAAGAGGGGTGTTATAAGTTTGACCGCTGTGTGTATGTCTGTCTGTCTGTGGCACCGTAGCTCTTAAACGGGTGGACCGATTTAAGTGCGGTTTTATCTATTAGCAGGTTTTCTAGCGATGATTCTTAGACATGTTTTACAAAATCGATTAAGCCGTTTTTGAGATATTGAACGTTGTGTCGAATTTGCCCTGGAACTAACCAACTACAAAGTGCCTTATTAATGGTCACTCTTTGTTAATTTCTAGCTAATCTAATGACATTTTTTCATAACGTATGGCACTGTTCAAAGCTTATGAGTCAGGATTACTTAGAATCTTGAGTAATTGAGATAACAAAAGTACATAGTTGGAACTAGTGTACCTATATTGTGAACAAAAAACATTTTGACTCTTTCGCGAAGCACTGATTAGAAAGGGACGCCCATACTGTGAAATGTAAAATTTATTATGCGGAGTTAAATCTCACAGGAAGTTTGAAATTAATCGAGTCATAAAATGCTTCGAAACAAAATTAAAAACAAAAAACTGACTGGAATGGTTTTTAAATTTTAAAACAAAGTGTGGGAAAACGTGTTTTCGAGTTTTAGCTAAGGTACTTAACTTATATAAAGCGCTCTGAAAAAACCCCATTCGATGGGGCATATCAAACATTATTTCGTGCCTTCCTTTAAAATCCATAATTTTACTAGTACTTCGTATTATAAATGCGAAAGTGTGTTTGTATGTTTGTGTGTTTGTCCGTCTTTCACACCGTAACGGTGGGACGGATCGACCTGATTTTTGGCATAGAGAGTTTATGGGCCCGACAGTGACATAGGCTACTTTTTATACCGGAAAAATGCACAGTTCCCGAGGGAACAGCGCGCGATAACCGAATACCGCGCGGGCAGAGCCGCGGGCAAAAGCTAGTTCTTGTATATTTCGGGAATCTCTGAAACGGCTCTAACGATTTCGATGAAATTTACTAAGTCGGGGTTTTCAGTTGTGAACAGTCGATCTCGTATTGGTCTCATTTCTGGGCAAACGTGTGTTTTTAAGTTTTAACCCGAACAAAGCTCAGGATTTTTTTTACTTAAAGAGCTTTGAAAAACTCCCACCCGTTGGGGCATATTAAACATTTTTTCGCGCCTTCCCTTAAAATATTTAAAAATATTTTTTTAACAATTTTCATGGCTTTTTAACCCCTGACGCAAAAAGAGAAGAGTTATAAGTTTGACCACATGTGCGTTTGTTTGTGTGTGTGTGTGTCTATGTGTCTGTTGGCACCGCAGCTCTTACACGTGTGCACCAAATTGAATGCGATATTTTATTTAAAAACAGGATTTCTAGCAATGGTTCTTAGACATGTTTCATCAAAATCGGTTCAGCCGTTTTTGAGACATTTGTATAGCAATAGGGCTCAGTTTGGACTCCCATGTACGGAACCATTTTTTTTTAAAACAAAATATTTAGACATTTGACCGCTTTGTGATCTAAAATCAAGCGATGATTCGCGAGTTTTGGAGCTAGCAAACTTGGGATGAATGACCGGTCTAAAAATAACTGACACACAAAGGTTTTGGCAGATAAGGGTAACGTGCTAATGAACTGGCTACGAGCACACATACCATACATAGAAAGCTAGCTGAATCATAGCTAGTTACCAGTATACAAAGTGCTAATTAAATAACTGATGAAAAATCATGAGAAAATCTGTTAAGTGGTTTCTTCAGTCAAGAGCCTGCGCCTGAAATAATAAAAATAGCAATGTTATACACTACGCCGATATTGCTATTGCAAATTACAAGCAACTATAAAGCATTATATCACAGTATATAATATAAGCTAAAGCAGTATGGAAGCTACGAAAAAATAAAACGAAACGAACACACTCACACAGACGCGCGCTCTACACGGTCTCTAAGGGGGTCTCGCGACTGTAGTACCGCGAGACTCCCTTAGAGCCAGCGAGGCGCGAGGCTGTAGAGCGCGCGTCTGTGTGTTCGTTTCGATCGATTGTTCGTAGCTTCCATACTGCTTTAGCTTATAAAATATATATATACTGTGATATCGTGCTCTATAGTTGCCTGTAATTTGCAATAGCAATATCAGTATAGTGAATAACATTGCTATATATTATACTGTGACGATATATTGCAGCTTCATAGCTGACTCGGATCAGCAGGGCTACTACGAAACTCGAAACTCGAAGTTCATGTCGTATCGTCCCTCTCGCTCTCGTATTAAATAGTTTAAGTGTTAGAGGGACCGCACGATACGAACTTCGAGTTTCCAGTTTCGTAGTAGCCCTGCTGAGCCTCTTCAAAAGGTCTACAATCTAGAACCACGCCACAGAGCCTTTATGTTAATAACTAACTCTTAAAATGTGTTTTGTCGTGTGTAGACGGACGGACAGACAAACAGTGGAGTCTGAGTAATAGGGTTCCGTAAGGGTTCCGTTGGCATCCTTTGGGTACGGAACCCTATTACTGACTTACTATCCGTCCATCTCCATCTGTCATTCCTATCTTATTCCATGACCAGCTACTGGGCTACTGGGCTACTACGAAACTCGAAGTTCGCATCATACCGTCCCTCTCGCTCTCGTATTAAATAGTATAAGTGCCAAAGGGACCGCACGACCCGAATTTCGAGTTTCGTAGTGGAGGCACACTTAAACGTCACCTTTTTACGTGCACTATAGCGCCCCTGACGTCAAGAAAAAGACAAAAAATAACACCCTTCTTTTTGCGCCGGGAAAAAGTTTTAAATAATTGTTGATGGGGAATCTGGTCCGGATTTTTTTATTTTTCTCAGTAGCGCGCGTGCGTTAGTCAAACTGCAAGGTTTCTAGTATCATGTAGTAAGTAGTACCAAGGACGATTAGTAGTTGTAATCCAAGATATCTTCTGTATTTCCGTACATACATATCAAATACAACCTATAGTGGAGTAAATAAAGGTAGTGACCCCAACAGTAATTCCTCAGCACGAAAAAACTTGACAGTATGATAAAGTATCAATAAATAAAGAGTATTGTAGTTATAAATCCCCAAAAAAAAAAGTTAAAAAAAAATTGCTCCGTTCAAACTTTCTTCACCAGACATACTCATGTAACGTATTGGAACAATATGTGAAATATCAAAAAAAAAATATCCCAGCAGAAATGCCAAAATTAAAAAAAAATTTTTTTTTGGCGTGTTTTGAACCGGAAAATTTTAGATTTTTTTCTAATATCACAAAGTGATACGAATGACTTATTTGGTAAAATAATTTTGGACTAATATAAACAGATTTGTATTTCGTCACTACTTTGAAAAAATCTCGTATCTCAAATCAACACGCGAACAAAATTGAACCTTGACATAATGGTCATAAAGTGCACTCGGAAAAATTATCCATTCCGAGATACGAGTTTTTTAAAAGTAGTGACGATTTTTAGGTATAAATACCTAACTTAGGTGTTTTTTTTTGGATTTTTTATATTTTAGTTACGGCTCATACTATACAATAACCAAGCAAAATTTCATCGACTGAGGAATTAATGCTTGGGTCTCCATACAACAACTTCCTTCATTTACTGCACCCCTAGGGCTCTTCGAGGCTAGAGTTACTGAACCAGTGAGACACCTTTGACCTCATCGGCACTTCACCAGTACCACTACCATGAGTTTACAGAGGCTGAACTCGATAACGACGGCGTAAATTATTTGTAGGCGCTGTACCCTTAGTGTAAGTTTTCGGTTACAAAATACGTCTCGATCCCGTTCGCGTTAAAATCGCAATTTGTATGGAAACACGAACAGCGCCTCTAGCGGAACGTTTGCGATGTTCGTTGCGATTTCAGCTCATTTAGACTCCAAGTGCCTGCCAAGCACCAGCAGATGTTCCTGCGCTCCGACTTCTGGCCGGAGGGTGTGGTGTTCCGTCGTTTTAGGGTAGCGACAACGACGACGTTCAAAAATCCCTAACTATAGATAGTTTTTTTTCTTTAAATATTTCTGTTTGTATAATTTTAATTTTACAGTGCATTGGTCTTTCCTAATGCTGTAATTTTTCTTGGAATAAATAAATAAATAAATAAATAAATGTTCGTGTTTCCATAGATGATGGATGCACGTCCGTCATGTTATTGTTAATTTGTTAAAATTGTTATCATTATTGTTATTCTTAATGCTTTTTTTTCTTACTCAGTGCTTTGGTTTCAACTGTAATGCTGTGTAAGTTTTTATAAATAAATAAATAAATAAATAGTACGCGATCGAGACGTATTTTGTAACTGAAAACTTACACTAAGGGCACTGCACAATTCTCCATAATTTAAGCCGTCGCTATCGAGTACGGCCACTGTAAACTCATGGTAGTGGTACTGGTGAAGTGAACTCGGTTTGTAATATAATACGTCTCGATCGCGTTCGCGTTAAAATCTCACGTATTTTGTAACCGAAAACTTACACTAAGGGTACCTACCTACCTGCAGGTAGGGGTCAATCAAGCACGGACGAGTTAGTTTTGTGTAAAAAAAAAACTTATAATCTAAATCGCAATTTACGCTGACGTGACGAGATTAGAGATTGATAACCATAGCGTCATTTTATCAGAACATTGTTTTTCGTATTCGGCAGCTAGTGACTATAGTTACTATCGGCTACGCTTAGCAACACTATCTTGGATTCAATGCACGTCTTGTTCCGTCAGTAACGACATGCCAAGCCTCTTGACATTGAGGATTTAATCATCATCATCATCATCATCATAATTATCCCAGCCTATATACGTCCCACTGCAGGGCACAGGCCTCCTTTCAGAATGAGAGGGCTTGGGCAGTAGTTCCCACGCGGGCCCAGCGCGGATTGGGAACTTCACTCACACCATTGAATGGCTTCGCAGGTTTGTGCAGGTTCCCTCACGATGTTTTCCTTTAGCGTTAAGCTTGTGATAAATTTCAAATGCAATTCATGTGCGGAATTTCAAAAAACTCAAGAGGTGCTAGCCGGCTTCGATCACAGAAAGGATCCTTTCTGTGATCGAAGGAGCCGGGGTTTGAAACCACGATCCTTTGCTTGAGAGGCCTTAGGTCAAACCACTCGGCCACCACAGCTTCCCACGGCGGGAGGATTTTTTAGATCACCACCGCCCATAAACATCTGCAACACCAGGGGTATTGGGGTATTGCAGATGCGTTGCCAACCTAGAGGCCTAAGTTGGAATAACTCAAGTGCCAGTAATTTCACAGGCTGTCTTACTCTCCACCCCGAAACACAACAGTGCAAGCACTGCCGCTTCACGGCAGGATTATTAGCGAGCAAGATGGTGTTGGTGGTAGCAATCCGGGCGGACCTTGCACAAGGTCCTACCACCTGCAATTTAATGATGGATGGAAAATCACTATAGGCAAACCGCCTAACTGAGTCCTCGCCTGCGCGGTATAGGGACGCGGGGGTATGACGACAAAGGGGACTGAAGGAGGTGCGGGCGGCTACCGGAATGAGCTGTGCTAAGAAGCGCCTGCCGCCCGCACCTCCTTCAGTCCCCTTTGTCGTCATACCCCCGCGCCCCTGTACCGCGCAGGCGAGGACTCAGTTACGCGGTTTGCCTATAAGTAGATGGCGTTAGTGTCGGGAAGTCCGTTGGTGTTAGAATTGCTTGCGATTAGCTCATCGTGATCCTGACCTATTAATTATCATCATCATCATCATCATCATCATCATCATCATCATCATCAGCCTGAAGACGTCCACTGCTTAACAAAGGAACCCTTAGAACGCCACACCTACTATGAACGACAACTCGCCATTTGCGTCCACCGGCTGCCCGCAACTTCCACAATGTCCTCAGTTCTGATTGCGAAGGTTTGTATGTATGTGTGCGTGCATTTTTGTTTGTTTTGTTTGTGCCACAAGATTTTTTGATTGTTACATCTTCTCGATAGAAGATTTTGGATTAAATTTGGTACGAGGATAGTTGGACGTCCGGAAAGAAAGAAAGAAAGAAAGACATTTATTCACATTCACAAAGACACACAAATACAACAACAAGAAAGAAACAATAGACAGCAAACACAAACAAAACATAAAGGAAATAGGTACCAAAATAAAAATATACGATTTTGTGTGTCCCAGCAAAAGTGAAACGGTCGCTGACTCAGCATAATGCTGAGGCGTTAGACGCCTGCAGCGCTGGTATTCTGTCAGTACCATCTGTGACTCACGGAATGATACATAAATATACTAAACTTATGTGTAAATAAAATTAAGACATACAATAGATTTAAACACATATGCTTCTTTTTATCCAGATTACAATCGCTGTACTTAGGTACACTTTAAACTAAATTATTTTCAAGATAAAAATAAAACTAAAACGCCGGAAACTCCCGAGATGTTAAAATGACAGATTCATTGATATAATATTTTTGATAAGATATAGATATATTTTCTTATTCTTTTCTTGAAGATCTCGACGTCATAGTAAAGAATGCTGTACCCTTAGTGTAAGTTTACGGTTACATAATACGTCTCGATCGCGTTCGCGTTGATATCTCAGTACCCTCAGTGTAAGTTTTCGGATACAAAATACGTCTCCATCGCGTTCGCGTTAAAATCTCAATTTGTATGGAAACACCAACAGAGCCTCTAGCGGAACATTTTGCGATGTTCATGTTTCCATACAAATTGAGATTTTAACGCGAACGCAATCGAGAAGTGAAGGGTCCACGCAAAAAACATGTCTAGTCACCTAAGCAACTTTTTGAGTAATAGCGGTTTGAAAGTTAGTCATCACGAACAATTACTATGGTTACCATTTCTTTAAAAGTTAAAAAAATACATTTTATAATGTTTTCAGATTATTAAATTCAATGGTAAGTCATAGTACTTTGTGAGCTCTACATTTCGAGATTAAAATCTCAATAAAAAAAAAAAGTGACTAGACATGTTCTTTCCGTGGACCCTTCAAGTATTTTGTAACCGAAAACTTACACTAAGGGCACTACACTCGCAAAAGTTGTTGCGCAAACGTGCCGCTAGCGGCGCTATTCGTATTTTCCATATAAATTGAGATTTTAACGCAAACGCGATCGAGGCGTATTTTGTAACCGAAAAAATACACTAGGGGTACAGTTTGTATGGAAACATGAACAGTGCCTCTTGCGGAACGTTTGCGATGTTCGTGTTTCCATACAAATTGAGATTTTAACGCGAACGATCGAGACGTATTTTCATATTTTGTAACCGAAAACTTACAGTAAGGGTACTGAAATTGGGGAGGCCTTTGTTTTCCAGTGGACGCCTTCCAGCTGATGATGATGATGAGAGCATTAAATCAACTGCGCAGAAATAAAAGAATCTGACAGCTAAGACGATTTATCATTTCTTCCATGACCTTGCACTGAAGACTGATTAAAATCTTGAAAAACAATCAAGAAGGTTGAACGTATAGTATCGTCTCCATCTACCGTCGTACGGTGCTCGAGAGACGATATCAAAACAAATCAATCGAACTGAGGACTCGTTAGAGATGCGATGTGACATTAG